>CM062571.1:84329189-85604189 GCA_031468815.1 Morus bassanus | reverse complement strand
GCTTTTTAGCAATTTCAACTTCCTGAAATTCAAGAATACATTATACCTACTTAACACCTGCTCTAACAAAGGCTGCCTTTAGACTGGCTAAATCCTTCATTATATTTACTTGCTTACACCTCACCCTGCAACACATACTGCTAACTTCCATCACACTTTGCCCACTGTATTGCTTTTACACACTGAGTAACACCAATCCCTGCCAACAGAATTTCATCACCCACACAACAATCGTTACTCCTGGGTGCTGACTACATATGCATTGCTTTGCTCTCATTATTGATTTCAGTTACTGTTGTGATCACAGCAGTAAGATACTGTACACACTAAACATTTCTGTTCAATTGATCCATTTCTACCTCTGATTGATCCTCCCAAGATCCATTCACAAGACTCATTTCCATGTAGTACTTTTACAATCATATTATATGTACCAAAATCCCTAGTAGATCAAACACTGCCTATTACGACATTCACTCACTTCCAACTTATTACTTTTTGGAAGACCCTGTACTTCTAACTAGTCATCATTTCCTTAAGCATCATTGCAACTAATTGGCACCTGTGCTCTTATACCCAGCCATCTTCTCAGCATTTCTCTGAACCTTTCAGTACTCCATGTATTGCTTTTCATATGTAACTTTTCCTTGTCCTCTTCCAAGCCATACTGCCTCTGCAATGCATATTCCCAGGGCAATGGCAATGGAGCTCCTCTCATCTCCTCAGACCACTGACTTCTATGCTCCCCACACCAAGACAAAAAAAAGACCAATCATGACATGTTAAGTGATAAAACACCTCAAAGTGAATTTAAAGCCATACAAATAGACAGGAAAGTTGGGCCCACCTCATTCACAAGCAAGTCTATCTACAGGCTGTCAACCAAGCCTAACTGCCCATACCCCTCACCTAGAATATGCTGATTCATCTCCTGAGACTGATTCATAACACAGCATACCTCCCCACAGTAACAGTCAGATACCACGTTCCAGGACAGCGCTCAGGAACTCTGGCGCACCTCAAAAACTACCCTCCCAGCCAAAAGCCTATCCTGATCCCAGCCTCCACCCAAACACAAGCAATACCTGTTGTTTTATACAGTACATGAAAAACATGAAGAAAACCGCACCAGCCAGAAAAGCCAAAATCCCCCAGCTGGGGTGTTTCCTATAATTCCTTTCTCAACCTCTGCGAAGACCAAATGTCAATTTCACATGCAACCTGCAAAAAAAAAACACCCCTTAAAACCCAACTACACAACCATTCAAACAATGAACTCATTCAATCCTTCAGAGTTAGATACATTTGCAACGTACCGCTCATTTGGCTACCGTGAAAACCACCCTGTGCTCTTAGCCCATCTGTTCTGCCACCAGGCTACCTCAACCAGCCATCACCCTGTTTCTGCAATGCTCCCCAGGAACTCTGCTCCAGGGGGGCCTCAAGAAATTGCCCTGCCTGCAAAAACCCCAGCCTAGACCTGACCTCTGCCCAAACATTGGCGACAATCATCGCCTCACAGAGCAGCCGGGACCAGGGGAAAAAAACCCAGCTGGGGGAGAGAAAAAAATCCCCCAGCTGGGGTTTTTTTCTATTTTGTTTTGGTTTTGTTTTTCCTGTGAATAATATCTAAGTCAGTTAATAGTACCACACCCAAACCACCATAAAAACCCCACCACACAACCATTCCAGAGTAAGTATACAGAAACCAACCATACAAGGGACACAGGGTAGTTACTTACACATGTACATTCTATCTTAAAACACAGAAAGACAACGTTGACATATTCAACCTCAAAAGTCAGGGAGATCTAAACATACATTCAACTGTACCTCTAGAGATTGTTTCATTCACACACACACCAGGGATTTTACAAAGGAAGATGTCTTCAACTGCTCCAGGGTGGGAGAGCAAGTAGGAAGATTCAGTCAACCACACAACAGAGAGATGGTAGGGCAGGCACTACATCCCTTCAGGCATACAAGGCTGAGACGATAGGTAGGAAGCCTCATTCATTCAACCACACAAGGCACACAGGTTACATACATACATGCACCCTCATGTGGCATGCTGGAGGGATACATACATTTACCCACACAAGAAAACACATTCAACTGTACAACGCTGAGAACATACATACATCCATTCTCCCATGGAAAAAAGGAGGACATATATTTGGACACATATGTTCACCAATACAACAGTATATTCATTCAACCATGCAAGTGTGGAAGGGAAGATACATATATGCAGTCAACTGTACAAAGGTGGAAGGGAAGGCAGGTAGATTCAGTCTACCTTACAACGGTGGCAGGATACATATACTTAACCTTACATTCAGCCATATAAGGTTAGATACTTTGAACCGTACAACAAAAGGTACGATGGGTAGAGTAAGTTACCTCAACCACACAACGGAAGAAGGGTACATACCGCCATTTGGTTAGATGAATTATGTAGATATACACGTACACTCATTCACTTAAGGGAATCTGCGGACATATGTACATTCAGCCCTACAATGCCAGGAGAATAGGGAGCTATACACATTTGGTCAACCGTACAAGGGAGAGGGAATACATACGTACATTCAACCATAAGCCAGTATGTGCCTTCAACCATACTAAAAGACACAGGATGTGTAGATACAAACACACAAACCGTGCAAGGCAGGAAGGACAGGTACATACACACATTCAACTGTGCAAGGCATGAAAACTAGACACATTCAACCTTACAGAAATATGTAAGAACACCCACAAAAGGGAGGGAGGGTGGATACCTAAGTTACACCATGCAACAGTCAATTCATTCAACTGTACAGGGAAGGGAGAGTAGGTACTGAGATATTTTCATTCCACCTTACAAGGGAGGGAGGGTAGGTACATAAATACGTTCACCCGTTAAGGGCTACCGTGATTCCACCACACAAGGCTGTGAGGTTACATATATTTACTCAACCTTACAAGGGAGATAGGGGAGGTAGAAATATACATTCAACCATACAATGCAGATTGAAGTTTATACATATGTTCAACTGTAGACCAATACCTACATTCAACCATTCAAGGGAGGACCAGTAAGTACATTCATTGATCGAACTGCACGAGGGAGGATGGTAAACACATACTTGCAACAATACCAGGGAGAATTCAAATCAACCGTACAAGGGCAGGTGGGTAAAAAAGAACATGCATTCAAATAGTACAAAGGTAAAAGCACACGTAGGGACATATGTACATTCACCAATACAAGGGTGGATGGTAGATAGGTACATCTGTACATTCAACCGCACAAAGGCTGAAAGGAAAGGTAGGTATCTTCACACAACCATTCAAGGGTAGTAGGGTAGTTATATACATACCTACATTCAGACTTACAAGGGTGGGATGACAGATATGTACATTTAACTGTAGAAGGGTAGACTCATTCAGGGATACAGAGGACTTGGATAGGGAGGTATGTTCAGCCATACAAGGCTGGAGAGTAGGTAGGTAGATGCGTTTACCACACACGAGTAGAAGACTGCATATACACATGCACCTTAAACCACAAAACAAAGAGATCGGACTTGGGTAGATATGCATATTTGACCACACACAACACAAGGAGAGTTCTACAGTCAACCAACCCTACAAGGCTATGTATGCTCAGTTGACCAGAGACTGGCTGCCTTATATAAGCATATAGGTAGACTCATTTACAGAAGGGATGGAAAGGGCAGACATACTTGTATTCAACTGTACAAGAGTGGAAGCGTAGGCACACGCAGAGATTTACTCACCTGTACAAGGTAGGGAGGGTAGGTAGACACAGCGAATGATACCAAAGCACGGTCATCTACCCACACAAGGCAGGCAAAGTAGGTACGCTCATACACACATCATATCGTACCAGAGACATATGGTACACAACTACATCAAACTGCACAAGTGCTCTATACATACCCTCAACCACACAACTGTAGATTCATACAACCGTAAGGGCAGGAAGGTAGTTATGCACATACAGTCATTCGGCCATACAAGGGAAGGACAGGTGCGTACACACATTCAACTACTTAAGGCAGGTGACCTAGATACATACAATCAGTTTTACACTGGTAGTCACAATACAGCGCAAAAGGTAGAAAGGGTTTTAAGGTAATTGAACTGTGCCATTTTTGATTTCATCCAACCGTACAAAGAAGGGAGGGTAAGTAGCTAGATACATTCTTTCACCTCTATAAGCAACGAAGGGCAGTTACATACATTTGCACATGAAAGGGTAGTGTGATTGCACTGTGGCAGGGTGGAATGTTATATACATACACTCAACCATACAACAGCACACCCATTCAAACATTTTAAAGGGGGAGGATATGTAGGTATATTTAGCAGTACAAGTCTGGACAGTGTGTACATGAAGTCATTCTACCATATCAGGATATGAACGTATGTAGGTACATACATTTGACCGCACAAAGGGAGAGCAGTTAGGTAGATACATTCTACCTTGTGAGAGGGGGACCATAGGTAGGTAAACAAGTTGAAACGCACAA
Source organism: Morus bassanus (assembly GCA_031468815.1). NCBI lineage: Eukaryota > Metazoa > Chordata > Aves > Suliformes > Sulidae > Morus > Morus bassanus. Next base: position 85,599,648 of record CM062571.1, on the reverse strand, counting down.
GGGAGAGGCGGTATACGCACATTCAACCGCACGAGGCACAGAAGGTAGACGCAGATCTGGTGGTACGATGGTATGATTGTACAACCGTACAAAGGCTGGGGGTTTAGATATATAGGTGAATTCATTCAACCCTAGAAGGGAGGAGAGTAGGTACATACCTTCACCAATACGAGGGTAGATGCATTCAAGCATACTATAGCAGCGGGTTAGGTACATGTACTTGTTACAGCTTCCAAGGGTAAAAGCTTAGGTACATATATATGCTCACTCAACCATACAAGGGTGGAACGGAAAGCAGGTAGACGCGCTCAACCGTACAAGAGTTGGAGATTAGGTATGGACATGCGTACGAGCGTACAGGAGCAGGAGTAAAGGTATCTGTAGGCACTCAACCGTACAATGGTGGGGGGGAACATAGGCATAAGCAGTCAACTCTACAATGACAGAAGGGAAGGTATGTATGTAAATACAACCATCTAAGGGTGAGTGCAAAGACAGCTAGATGCAGTCAGCCATAGAAGGGTGGGAGGGTAGGTAGGTATATACACATTCACTCAGGCATACAATGAAGGAGGGTAGGCATATATATATTTGAACGTCCAAGGGTGTGCAGGACGGTATGTTGATTCTATCACCACTACAAGGGTGAAAGGGTACATAGTTATACACATTCTAACGTATAACAGAGAAGAGTAGATACACAGTCAACAATACAACCATATATTGATTTCACCAAATTAGGGCAGGGCAACAATTATGTAGATTCATTCAGCCATAAAACATTACCAGGATACATAGGCAGGTATATTCATTCACGTGTACGACACTGGTAGTTAAGATATATGTATAGGCACTCTACTGTACGAGAGCAGGAGGGGTGCAGAAATATATTTGTTGAACCGAACAAGGGTGCAAGGGAAGTTATATAGATTTATTCAACCATAAAAGGGTACAAGGCAATAAACATATATTCAACCCTACAAGCTAGATTCATTCAAATGTACAGCAGGGCAGAGATATATATATACCCATGCTACCATACAAGGCTAGAATATAGATGTATTCATTCAAACGTACAAGGGTAGGAACATACATATGTGAATAGAGGCATTCAACCACACAATAAAGGCAGATACTTGTATTCCAATACAAGCGTACCATCATTAAACCACATGAGGGAGGGAGACTATATATACATTCATCCATCTAAGGGAAATGGAAGTATATACATTAAACAGTACAAGGGAGGGAGGGTAGATTCCTTTGTTGAATCATACAACAGTAGATACATTCACAACAAACAACTCATTGCACTACCGCTCAAACTAGCCCTCCCTCTCAGGCGATAGCTGACAGCCTGCCACAATAGGTTGTGGCTCTGTATCAGCAGCACTCCCCAGGAAGAGAGTTTCCTGGGGTTCCAGAAGAAAAAAGAGTCACCCTGTCTGCTAAAACCCCAGCCTGAGCCTGACCTCCACCCCGATATCAGCAATAAACATAGCCTCACAGAGCAGCCAGGACTGCTAACAAAAAGCCACCCCAGGAAAAATTCCCCCAGCTGGATCTTCTGTTTAATTATTCTTTTAAACTACTCTCAATATGAAAAACCGACAATGAAATACTTGATATGTACAACGGTAGGCACATCAAAACACAAACGCTTTGTCAGTAACCTCTCCCTCAACCACACGAAACAATTCTCACACCGCTCACCTGCCTTAACACTGCTCCTAAAACTGCCTGACCACCTACTGTAAAACACTGGCGTTCTGGACAATTCCATATTACCGCCTTTTAACAACTTGAGGAATACAGGCAGCTACATGCAAAACTCCTACTGCGTCTCCCCTTTTATTTGTATGCTCTGGCAAGACTGCCTCGATTATGTTCTGCAGATAGGCAAATTCCCCTACAGCACCCACACACCACAGAGGCACTGTACACTCTGCTTGCCAGTACCTACAGTAACCAAAAAAGGGGCCCAGACAACTTCCACACACACAGGGCAGGCTACTGAAACTATTAGAGTCAGCTGGATGCTGACCAACACCTGGACAAGACCGAAGAGGTCTCACAGCTTTCAATATGCTTTTTAACTACAGCTAGAAAAAACATCACCCCAAATATAGAGCCACACATACACAACCTAGGACACACTCAAGAATCGACCCACTAAACTAGTCACAGTTCTGCCCCTGAAACACCGAACTCCAACCTCTAGTGACCACAAAACACAAAAACCTGTGACTGCTGCCTATGGCTACTTGTCCGCATATGGATGGTTTGATCTTAGTGTTAGTAATCCAGACACTTCAACACATATCCACATCAATCTAAAACTATACCACCCCTGCCTTTAGAATTGCTACAGTCCTCAAAAAGGCATATACGACCCCAACACACCAACAAGCACCACACAGGCACACACCCCAGAGAAAACCACAACTGTGAGACACAGGAAGGCTACAAATCTGAATGACTGCCACAGAAAAGACACCTCTGGCAGAGAAAACCCCACAGTGCCACAATTGCACAAAAGCTCTAGATTGCACAAAAGCTCTAAAGCATCCCCATGAAAAAAGAACAGCTACAACCCAAAATACCATTAAAACCAAAACAATGGATACAAATCCTCTGAACTTTAAGACCCAACACCATTAAGAACAAAGATAAAACCTGTAAACAACACTGGAAACACTCAAGAACAGAACTGCATGCACCACCTAACTTCAGCCACCTCAAGAGATGACCTCGCAAACACCTAAGATACGATGCTTGCCACGCATCTCCATGCTTTGTATTAGAATAGCAATAAAAGCTCTACAAGTCCTATGCTGATGAAGCAATGCATTTCAGACCATCCAAAGGGCTACCCAGGGGCCTGCTGGTCACAAAAACCCGTTGACATATCAAAACCTAAAGAAAGCTATAGTAGAAGACACAGAAGAGAGACCACACAAAATGACACCACAGCACAGCCACAGGCTAGAACCACCCTACCCAGTAAACAGTACAGTCACCCTGACCCGCTCCCTTTACTGTCAAAAAGCTTATGAGTCTCAGACAGTCCTCTCCTCCAGTAACTTCAAAACCACTCCCAGCAAATGCTGACCTTATTCTCTCCCAAACTCTGCTCCCTGAACTTCTCACAGAACCAGGAATCTGAACCCATCCTACAGAAAAACTTAAAAACCAATAAACTGACACATAGCTGCAATGGCAAAATGCTCACCAGCCACACCCTTTCAATACTGGAACACAGGGATTGACTCTTCCTTGAAAATTGTTCTCACAAAGATTAACAAACCCAGTTCTCACCCATTCCTCATAAAGCACCCTTCCCAAACCTTAATTAATATTTGTGGTCCTTCTCTACACCCTATGCAGCCCAAGCACATCCTTTTTCTACACAACAGCTCGAAACAAAGAGTAATCCACACATCACCTACAACCCTCAACTAGAGTATCATTAAAACAAATTCGTCTCTCCTGCTGACACCCTTATTGATGCAACCCACCATCCCATTGGCTTTCTTGGGCAAACCAGCACCATACTGTTAACACCTATGGAGCTTATTCTCCACCTGGACCCCCAGATACTTCTCAAGAGCTACTCCTCAGGTAGGGATATCCTGACCCATGCTACACTCCTGCACTGTGCTTTCACAGGTGCAAGACCTTACAGTTACCCTTGTTGACCTTCATAAGGTGGTTCTTTGCCCACTCTTACAGGCATCCAAATCTTCCTCTAAAGTAGCTCTGTGCTGCAAAACTTCAACTTCCCAACTCGTTTAGGTACCATTCTCAAACTTCACGGTACGCTTCATCCCATCGTCCAGGTCGCCTGTAGAACTATTGAAAGCTCTTGAGGCCAATATCAGACCCTATGATAACCCAGTTGTGACGTAACAACACAAAAAAGGACATTAACCACCACCCTCTGCACCCAGCTTAACAATGTTCCTAACCACTGCAGACACCTGAACTAGACCATAACACATCTCTTAGCCTGAGAAGACACGGTTGGAAGCCATAATAAAAGCCTTAAGGACACCCAAGTGCAAAATGTCCACTCCTGACCCCACTTCAGCTGACTACTTTAGTCATAGGAACTCTTCAGTTTCTCAGGCACAAATGGCCATTTCTAAATCCATGCCAGTTTTCCAAACCACATGTGTCACTGCAGTTGTTATAACCCCCACCACCAGCCATTCTATAACTATGACTAATGGTTACTTATAAGCCTACGCCTTCCAGCACCCTCCTTGAAACTAATTATATACAGCTGACATTACCTTCTTACAGTCTCCTGGAATATTGAACAAATCCCAGATCTTGAGAAAGATGCACCAGATTTAAAACCAGCTCCACTGGCCTCCACTGTACCTCTTCCTTGCTACACCACTCGTGCTTCTGCATATAGAAAAAACCCCAAGAAAATTCACATAGGTGAACACAGATAACTTAACTTCAAAAATTGAATCTCCACTTAAAAATACTATCTAGAGTCCAACTATAACCTGTAACTAAAAAAATAGAACCAAAACCACATAAGGACATCCAGCCTTTTAACACTACATATAGAATCTTCCATACTGTTAAGGATAGTATCTCCTCAGCTAGCACTCTAGCTGCCTCTCCCACACAGCTACCATCATCCCCTCAGCACCTGCAAAGTGGTACAGAAGTGACTCTCTGCACCCACTGCTGATGGCCACTCAAGCCAAAGTGACTGTACAACTTTTGCCCCAAGAGCCTAGGCATAGCAAGAGATAAGCCACAGGCTGTCAGTACTAGGCCACCTACCCCTGACTCTACACCCCCAGGCAGGATGGCTCCAAGCCAGACACACAGAGGCACAGACCAACACTACACAGAACGCACCAAACACACCGCAATGACGAGAGAAAACTCTCGGCAAGAGCAACACCCAGATGGAAAACAGCATCTGGCAAGTAAACCTGGGGACCCTGACGGAGACATGAAGAGGCCCTAGGGCAACGCCAAAAAAAGATGAGAGCTTCAAGACCTGTGACAAGAAGTTCCTCTCCAAACTGAGAAGATGGATGCACAAACAAGCCCAGCTTCAAGATGTAAGAACTTAAGGATGCAGGGAAAAAATGCCAGTCCCTGAGAACTGATGGCTAGAGAGCAGAGCTGCTCACGCAGCTGGGAACACTGTGGCACAAAACCACCATCCAAAAGCTTCCAAGACACCAGACCAACCGATGCTTTAAGCTTGTGATGCCAAAAAAAAAAGAAGTGCCTGATGGGTACCGTGCTAGCAGTTAAGGCCTTTACAGGCCTTATGGATGATGCCCAAGGCACATGCCTTGCTCCTTCAGAGCACACAATGACAAGATTCAAGGAAGGTTTAAAACACAGAACACACCAGACAAACTACACAACAACACACACAGCCTGGAACCACCCTGCCCGGCGCACTCTAGCATCACACTGAAGATGAACCTGCTCCCTTTACCTGCCAAGAAGAGAACTGCTTCCTGGACAGCCCTGTCCCCTACACTATCTTTAAAACCCCTTCCTACCACGGCCATCCCTGTCCCCTCCCTCCCCCAATCCCTTCCCCAGCATCAGTGCCTCCACTTAGCTTTCAGAGGGCCAAGAGTCTCAGTCAATCCGTCCTTCTAGAAGAAAAAGCACAGAGGCAGGCCACTTCATCAGCCCTGCAGTAGCCAGGGGCCTCTCCATCATCTGAAAAAGAAACAAAATGCCACAACCCACACACAGACAGTGCTGTCAGTCAGCATCACACCTGTCAAGATGGACCAATCCTGCAACATCCCCCACCTCAAACACACCCTGGTGTTCCGATCACCTCCATGACAATACCAGAGTTGTACAGTCTTTGTCACTTCCGGCCCCTAGAGATACCAGAGACACATAAAGTTATCATCGCCCTTGCAAGAAATCACCAGCTCCACACTCCCCCTCTCTGCACCCCAGCTCACCTCAAACGCTCATCCAATTCCAAAGGCAGCCAGCCCAGAACCTGCAAAACCAAAGAGAAATGCTTCAACTCACTTGCCATACAACACCTTGCTACTCAACAACAGCCTGGCCCGCAACCGCCTCACCTTCTCAGACCTCTCATCAGCATGCAGCAGCCCCACACCAAGCCTGCGTGTGGCATCTGCAAAATCCCAAGCAAAAAAGCACATACTGAGATACTGCCCGAAAATGCAGCTTACCCACACCAATCCCCATTGCACACTCCATTACCTTGACAGCTCTTCCAACAGGCCTCCATCATTTCTGCTTGCCACATTGAGCCTTGCCCACCACCTGTAACACCCAAACAGCATGGCTTGCCTACAGACTTCACCAGCAACACAACACCTTAGAAACAACCATGAATTTACTGCACCAGTTGCTACTCACCTTGCTCAACTCACCTCCAGTCCCCGCATCCAGCTTTGTGCCTTTAATAAAAAAACAACCAGCAATGGAGTCACATAGCCATCAGTCACACCTTCCCTCTCTATATCTGACACTGACTCACCTTCTTAAAGCACTCCCCTCAACTCTCCTCCATTGCCTGCACACCTCATCCCTCAGCAGCTGCAAGAACAATACCGAACAAGTCACCTGGATGCACAACAATACCTTAATGATTCCAGAGGCATGGTTCCCATTGTAGGAACACCATCTAGAGCCCAACTACAGCCTGCCATTACAAGAGATACATTCAATCTAACAGTAAGCCCTATATATACAAGCTTGAACACCTTTAAGATGCACTCTGCTCAGCCAGCAGTCTAGCTGCCTCTCCCACACAGCTACTGTCAGCCCCTTGGAACCCACAAAACAGTATGGAAATTACTGTCCTCACCCACTGAGGACACCCACTTGCTCCAAGATGACAGTACAACCTTTGCCCCAACAGCCCAGGCATAGCAACAGATGAACCAGGGGCTCTCATCACTAGGCCACCTCCCCCTGAGTCTACACCCCCAGGGCAGGGCAGCTCCAAGCCAGACACAGAGGCACAGACCAAGGCTACACAGAACGCTCCAAACAATGCACTGCAATAGTGAAAGAAAACTTTCCATAACAACGACAACACCTGGACGGAAAAGCCCATCCAGCAAGTAGACCAGGTGCCTGATGGTGACATGAGGAGGTCCTAGGGCAAAGCCAGAAGATGACGAGAGCTTCAAGACCTGTGACAAGAAGTTTCTCTCCAAACTGAGAAGGTGGATGCGCAAACAGCCTGTCTTCAAGACCTAAGAACTTAAGGATGCAGGGAAGAAATGCCAGGCCCTGAAAACGGACAGGTACAGAGCTGAGCTGCTCGCGCAGCTTGGAGGGATGCCACACAAGACCACTGTCCAGAAACTTTGGAGACGCTGGACTGATCCGTGCTTTAAGCTTGTGACTCAAAAAAAAGAAGTGCCCCATGGGTGCTGTGCCCATGATTAGGGCCTTACCAGGCCCTAGGGTCAGTGCCCAAGGTATGTGCCTTGTTGCCAGAGAGCAAAGAGAACATGGAGATCCAAGGAAGGTTTAACACACAGAACACACCAGACAAACTACACAACAAACACACACAGCCTGGAACCACCCTGCCCGGCACACACTAGCATCATTCTGTAGAAGAACCCACTCCCTTTACCTATGGAAAAATGGAGGGGTTACTGGACAGTCCTCTCCCCTACAGTGTCTTTAAAACTCCTTCCTGCCATGGACAACCTTATCCCCTCCCTCCCCCAGCCCCTTCCCCAGCACTGGTGCCTCAACTTAGCTTTCAGAGGACCAAGAATCTCAGTCAATCCATCCTTCAGAAGGCAAAGCACACATGCAGCCCACTGGGTCAGTCCTGCAGTGGCTAGGGGCCTCTCCATCATCTGACAAAGAAACAAAATGCCACAACCCCCACACAACTAACACTGCTGTCAGCCAGCCTCACATCCATCAACACAGACCTATCCCACAACATCCCCCACTTCAGTCACACATGGGCATGTGTCTCACCTGCTCTGTGCCAATTCTAGAATTTGACACTTGTCATCAGTAGCAGCCCCTGGAGATACCACAAGGCACAGAAATTAATCATTGCCCTTGCATGAAATCACCAGCTCCACACTCCTCCTCTCTGCAGCCCAGCTCACCTCAAGTGCTCATCCCATTCCAAAGGCAGACACACAGATCCTACAAAACCAAACACAAACAGTACATTGTACTATCAAAATCATCTTGCCCCTTAAACCCCCAATACAACATTACATGAAGAAAAAAGTAAACTTGGTACAAGTGAACTTTCTAGTACAAATGCTACCAAGCCTTAGTAGGTTCCTGAAATCCTTACCTCAGACAAACACCTCTGCTCCTTTAAACATGAAAACACACCTACCCAGAGATCTTAAACAACTCAGCAGCTGCAATCAGCTGAAGGAATCCCAGAGCACCAACACCAGAGAACCTTAGGACCAGAATAAGCTCCCTGAGCACAGGCTGTGGCTCATATACCCCAGACCCCGCCTACCACCTTTCCCACAGTCCCCTAGGAAAGGCGAGGGGTGAACCCTCAGAGATGATAAAGGCGGCCAGAAGAGCAGCAGGAAGTTTTATCACTTACTTGAAGTTCATGGCATGGAAGAAAGCAAACCAGGACAGGGGCCCACAATGAAAATGACAATAGCAGCTCTTCTAGTACAACTACATCTATTACATCAGCAACATGACCAGGTAAGGCATTAAACTTCATTTTGCTAGCATGTAGACAGAAAAAGATAATATCACACTAAGCAATATAGTAGAGTAGCTCATTATAATGCAATAATGTTATTGTTACTGATAATTGTGTGCTTTACTTTCCTCTAAAAAAAAAATGCTATGGAGTTACACTTCATTTGTACCAAAACCACCCATGTTACCTATATTCTAGGTAGCACCAGATAACAAAACAGAATTAGATCCTCTAAGAACCTCTTCTGACAAATATCTCTGGTTGCAAAGTAAATCATTGACTGTAAGTCACTCATGATTCAGGGTCAGCTCAACACTCTCTGACTGACTCCCTTAACAGAATGAGATCAGCCTTAAAGAACATAAAATTAAAAAAAAAATACAGGAATTGTATCAGAAGCTGTATAAAGCATCTGAATTAACACCTAAGTCACTAGAATAAAAATAAATGGAAAGCACAACAAAAATCCCATCTAGACATGTATTGATAAAAAGACATTAAGGCTAATAATTCTCAAAAAAATTCAAGAGGCGATCTGAGCCAATGATAGACATCTTTGGGGTACCAGATACCAAACAGAAACATACCATAAAACAAAACACCAACAAATTGCTCTGAAGTACAAAGATAGCTTCGGGAAAAGTTCTGACAGAACAAGAGGTATCATTACAGGGATAGGAGTGGTCTCTAAGGGGCCAGAGGAACTAAAGTAGTCAGGAGAATGCAACAAGCTCAAAAGGCAATTGAATAAAGTACATATATTCTCAGGGGCCTGGGGACTGAATGGGGGTGAGAGGGAAGCAAAGAGTTGAGGGGACAGAAAGACTGATCAGGGTAGCAAATGCAGACTCGGGAAGGGGGCTGAGGGGTCAGGAGGGGTGCAAAGTGCCCTGCTGAGCTAGAACAGAGCTCTGGGCCATAGGGAATGTCTCACGAGAACTCAGCAAAGGAAGCAGATATGTCCCGAGGGGGCCCCAGAGACAAAAGAAGCTTCAGAGATAACAACGAGGAACTCCGAAGGGGATTTCAGCAAAGCACAGATGCCGTCAGGGGGCTGGGGGCTGAATAAAGGCATCTTAAATGGCAAAGAATAAGATAAGAGCGCTCTGAAGAGCACAAAAAAATCTCCACAAAGGGAGCTAAAGTGCTACAAGAGTGCTGTGGAGTATGAGAAAGGACTCAGATGACATTGTTATAGAGAGTAGAAATATTAAGAGGGGGCAGGCTAAAAAAAGAAGGCTTGGAGACACGGCAAGGGCCTTGGGGTCTCAGGAGGGCATCTACGCAAACTGGAGATGACCAAGTGAGAGAATTACTGAACGGAGACACCCTCGATGGCAGAGAGAGAGAAAGGAGCGCTGCGTAGCAAACAGACGGGAGGCTCTGACGGAGTGAGAAAGATGGCAAGGGAGATAAAGGGCTGCGAGGTGCTGTGGAGAATGAGGAAGGTCTCGGGAGCCGCTGTGACTGTGAGGAGAGGGTTGTTGGGGGGACTGGCAGACGAAAGGTGACTTGGGACAACAAGGAGGAACTCAGGAGAGATCGTCTGAGCAGAGTACAGATGGTCTCAGGTGGTTGAGGACCGAACAGAGGAATCCTTGATAGCATAGAGGAACAAATGAGCGCTCTGCGGCTCAAAGCGCTACAAGGTGGATGCAGAGCCGGAGGAAGGCCTCGGGAGGCATTGAGACTGGGAGAAAAAAATGTCCCGAGGGAGGCAGAGAGACGGGAAAACATTTGGGGACGTGACAATTAAATCCAGAGGGGATCTGAGCTCAGTAAATGAGTCGCTAGAGAGCCAGGGAACAAATAGAGGCACAAAGAGAAGGAAGAGAGGACAGAATGACTGCAGTGTGCCGCATATACGGACTTGGGAAGTCTTCAGAGGACACGAGAGGGGTGTGAGTTCCCCTACAAAGCTAAAAGTGTGCAGAGGGCAACATCAAAGGGATTGATAGGCATTCTTGCACCAGTAGAGGGGTCCCGAATGAGCCGCAGAGACCGAAGAACGCTCAGGGACACGAGGAATAAGTCTGGAGGTGCGTGATCAGAGTACAGATCTCCTCAGGAAGTCAGGGACTGATTGGAGGTACCCTAGATGTCAGACAGAATGATAAGAGGCACAAGCAAACCCAAGGACTGCATTCAGAGGCAATGAGAGAGGCTCAAAGTCCACTACTGAGCTAAAATGGGGCTGTGTGATGCGAAGGAGGTCTCGGGAGGCACGGCGACTGGGACCAGAGGGGTCATGAAAGGCTCAGAGGGATAACAGATTGCAAGGGAGGTGAAGTGCTACCAAAACCCTGTGGAGCACAAGGAAGGTCTCGGGAGGCATCCTAGATGGCATAGAGAAGAAAAAGAATGCTCTTTTTTGGGAACGGAGATCTCAGGAGAGGTATGACTGCAACAAAATTACTCCAAAGGGGGCTTTGGAGCTAAAAGTGTGCCATGGGGAACATCTAAGACCTCAGGAGGCATCGAGACAGTAGCACAGGGGTTCTGAGACAAACAGACAAAAGAATGCTCGAGGACACGATGAAGTCATCTGGAGGGGATTTGAACAGACCACAGATTTCCTCAGGGGACCGGGGACTGAACAGAGGAACCCTAGCTAGCACAGAGGACAACATGAGGGTTCTGGAGATGAAAGATGGGATCAGAAGAGGTCGTCAGGGAGCAAGAAGGGTGCCAAGTGGGCTACAGAGCCAAAAGAGTGCGGTGGGGCACAAGGACGGCCTCAGGAGGTGCGATGATGGGAGAAGGGATGAGTGAGAGGGAAGGCGGCTCTGGGACGCAATGCAAGACTCAAGAAGGTGTCCCAACAACATACAGATGTCCTCAGGGGATGAGCAATGGAATGAAGACATCGTCAGTGTCAGTGAATAAGGTAAGAGAGCTCTGGGGCATGGAGAAAGCCTGAGGAAGGGTTCTGCCTGGATAAGAAACACAAAGAGGGCTGCGGAGCTCAAAGGGTGCCGTGGGGCACGAGGATGGTCTCCGCAGGCATCGTGACAGGAACGAGAGGGCTCCGGAGGGCAGGGGGAAATGTGGAGATAATGACATGGGGGGAGATTCTACAATGATAGGGAACTGGATAGAGGGAGAAAGAGAAGACTATGCCAGGGGAACAAAGCAAGAATGAAAAAAGGGGGACAGGAAGCTGGAGAGATGCTGTCATGGGAAGAGAACTTAAAAAGCGGCAAACATGGGAAGGAATTAAAAGTTAGAGAATCCAAGACAGCTGGAACAAAAATAGAAAAGAAACAGGACAGAGGCAGGAATTTAAAAAAACTGTTAAAGGGAGCTATGGAGAGGGATATTTGGAAAATAAAATAAAAAGCCATGGACTACAAGAAAGAAAAAATGGGACATGGACCTAGATAAATGGAGACGTAGAAATAAAATTTTTAAAGCAACATGTTACATGACAGGAAATAAATAAAAACAAGGAAAAGGGAACTACATAAATGGAGTTTATCCATCATCAAAAGAAGTTAAAAAGCAACAGGGTAAGGAAAACAGGGAAAAAATAAAAAACAGGGAGAGCAAACTGTATAAAAGGTGAGAGAGAAAGAATTCAAAAGTGATGGGTACATAAGAGTCAGGAAAGATTTAAAAATAGGGATCTTGATAAAAGTAGACAGAGAAGGAAACTTGAAAATGGGGAGAGATACAGAACAGTCAGGAGAGAACTCAAAATAGGGACAGGAAACTAGATTACCAGACTGGGGCTGAACCATGACACCAGTACATACAGAAACAAAATTTTAAAAGCCAAGTGATTAAGAGAGGAAAAAAATTAAACAATAGAGACAGCGATCTAGAGACATATGAAGAAAGAGACATATGAAGAAAACTTACAAAGTGAAGTGCAGACTGCAGGACAGACAGGAAAGAATTAACAACTAAACACATTGAATGGGATGAAACTCGACATGGAAAAACTGAAAAGCCACTCCATTAGGAAAGGCAAGAAGAAAATAAAAAGTGAGGAAAGGGGGACAGAGAGACACATACAAAGTAAACGTAGAAAGCAATGGGGCACACAACAGACCAAAAACTATTAAAAGATAACATTAGTGAGATTGATCAAAGTAGATATAGAAAGAAAATTTCAAAGGCAACTGGGTAGAATACAAACAGGAAAAAACTAAAAAAACAGGCAGCAAACCAGCTAAAGGTAGGCAGAGAAACAAAATTTTGAAAGCCAAGGGACTAAGGAATAAAATAGCAACAGTGAACTAAACAAATGAAGAGAGACAGAAATTGTAAAAAAGCGACTGCATGAAGGAAAGACAATAAGTAATTAAAAAATAAAGACAGTAAACAGGATAAAGGTAGACAGAAAATTTTAAAAGGAACAGGGTTTACAGAAATAGAGAAAAAAAATTTAAAAGGGACAGCAAACTAAAACAGAGATATAGAAAGAAAACAAAAAGCAAGGGCACCAAGGAAAGAAGAAATAATTAAAAATAAAGGGGAAAAAAGTAGGACTAGAAAATGTTTAAAAAGCAAGGGATATTATTGAAATAAAGGTAACAATTAAAAAATAGGGACAGCAAAATTAAATTGGAGATGTAGAGAGAAAACCTAAAAAGGGAAGGCACTAAGGAAAGACAAATACTTTTTTAAAAGCAAAGGAAATAAAAATAGGCTTAGAAATAACATTTTAAAAGCAAGGGGGATTAGGTAAATAAAGGTAAAAACTAAAAAGTAAAGACAGCAGACTAAAATGGAAAATTAAGAGGAAAATCTTGAAAGCAAAGGCACTAAGGGAAGACAAGAAATAATTAAAAAATAAAGGTAGGCAAATAAAGACCATGAATGGGATAAAAGTAGACAGAAAATTTTTAAAGCAACTGTGATTAAGGAAATAAAGAAATAATGAAGACAGTGAATAGGTTAAACAGTCATAGAAAGAAAATGTAAAAAGCGACAGGGTTTGCAAGAGGCAGGAAAGAATTAAAACCCAGTGATATGCATCTTGGTAAAAATAGACATAGAAGGAAAATTTAAAAAGGGATTGGGATCAGGACAGACAGGAAAAATTTAAAAAAAAAATCATGCCAGGGAACTAAAACTGAGAAATGGAAAGGAAATTCAAAAGTGACGGGGCACAGGACAGAGAGGAAAAAAATTAAAAAAATAAAGACAATGGAGTGGATAAAAGTTGACATAGAAAGAAAATTTTAAAAGTGAGAGGAAATAATTAAAAAATAGTAATAGGCAGCTTCATAAAAGTAGATGTAGTGTTGTGGTTTAACCCTAGCTGGCAACTAAGCACCGTACAGCTGCCCTCTTGCTCCCCCACAGTGGCACAGGGGACAATCAGAAGGGTAAGTGAGAAAGGTACTTGTGGGTGGATATAAAACAGTTTAATTAAAAAGCAATTAAAAAAAAAGGGGGGAGGGGAACCACAACAAAGAGGAAAATAAAACCCAAGGAAAACAAGCCACGCAAATGAGACCGGTTGCTCACCTCTGTCTGATGCCCAGCCAGTCCTGAGCAGTGCACCCACACCCATCCACCCACCCACACCCAATATCCACCCCCAGTTTTATTGCTGAGCATGATGTTACGTGGTCTGCAATATGCCTTTGCTCGGCTGGGGTCAGCTCTCCTGGCTGGGCCCCCTCCCAGCTCCTTGTGCCCCCCAGCCTGCTCGCAGGGTGCGGAGCAGAACAGCCCTTGGTGCTGTGCAAGCACCGCTCGGCAATAGCTAACACATCCCTGTGTTATCAGCAGTGCTTTCAGCACAGCTCCAAAACGTAGCCCCATACCAGCTACTGGGAAGAAAGCTATCTCGATCCCATCCGAAACCAGCACACACAGAAACAAAATTTAAAAGTTGGGGTACAGGAAACACAGGAAAGAATTAAAAAATAGGAACAGGGATGAGAGTAGAAGAAAGAAAGAAAGTTGAAAGAAAATTTGGAAAGTGACAGAGTGTCTGGGTTTTGGCTGGGATAGAGTTAATTTTCTTCCTAGTAGCTGGTTCAGTGCTGTGTTTTGGATTTAGTGTGAGAATAATATATATAGCACAGTGATGATTTAGTTGTTGCTGAGCAGTGCTTACACTAGTCAAGGACTTTTGCAGCTTCCCATGCTCTGCCAGGTGCACGAGAAGCCAGGAGGGGAGGGGGCGCAGCCAAGGCAGCTGATCCAAACTGGCGAAGGCGTTATTCCATATTATATGATGTCATGCCCAGGATATTAACTGGGGGAGTTGGCCAGGGGGGCAGTAAGCATGGCTCAGGGACTGGCGGGTGGTGAGTGGTTGCATCACCTTTTTTCCCCTGGGATTTTCCCCTCTCTCTCATTGTTTTCCTTTTCATTACATTATTATATTTCATTTTAATGATTAGACTGTTATCTCAACCCATGAGTTTCCTTACTTTTGCCCTTCTGATTCCCTCCCCCATCCCACTGGGCTGGGGCAGTGATTGAGCAGCTGTGTGGTGCTCAGTTGCTGGCTGGGGCTGAACCACAACAGTCCTTTTCTATACAGAAGAAAGGGAGGAATTAAAACTTAGGGAAAGGGAGCTGGATAAAGCAAGTTGTTGAAAGACAAATTAAATAGCAATGGCGTGCAAGAAATATAGAGAAGAATTAAAAAAAATCAAGAAAGGGAGCTGGATAGAGGGAGACAGGAAGAATTTTAAAAACAAACTGAGTATGAGAAACAGACAAGGATTAAAATATAGGGACAGGGAGATGGACAGAGGACAAGGTAGAAAGAAAATTTGAAAAGTGATCGGGTACAAGAAGCACAGTAATATTAAAAAAAAAAGAGACAGGAGAAGGAGCCATAATAAGAAAATTTTAAAAGCAATGGGGTACAAAAAACACATGAAATAATTAAAAACATAGAAGGAAACATAGAAAGAAAATTTAAAAAGCAGCGGGAGGGAGAGGGAGCTGCAGAGAGGGGAAGATGGAAAAAAATTAATAGGTGAAATGTATGGGGCAGAGATGGTGGAGGAATAACAGGTGTTGGTGGGCCAGCAGAGAGGGAGACAGACGTGGGGACAGGCAGGAAGGCAGCAGAGATCTGGCGCTGGGCAAGCAGAAATGCACTGGGACGCACACGAGAGAACACACGACTCACCGCAGCTCCCGGCGCCAGCAGGAGACCTTCGCTGCCCCCACGCTCTTCCCTCTGACTCGGCAGCAGGTGCCTCGACACTCCTCCACTGCGAGGCTTCCCTGCGGCTCTTCACGTGTGGCCAACGGAGGCACCGAGCTCCCAGCACCATGTGCTGGTGGTGTGCTCCGACAGGGACGGCTCGGAGGGATCCTTCCTCGCCGCAGGCACTGGCCATTCCTTGCTGGAGGCACCTGCCTGCGGGACCCCCTCGGATTCCCTTCTCAGACCATTCACCTTCATCAGCTCCCTCAGGCAGGGGAGCCTGGGCAGGCCCTTCCCCAGTTAAAGGGAGGAATTAGAAAACAGGGACAGTGAGCCGAAGAGAGGGAGACACAGAAATAAAACTTAAAAAGCAATGGGGTACAGGACAGATAGGAAAACATTAAGAAGTAACATTAGGGGGAGACATAGGAAGAGAAACTAGAAAGTGGTGGGGTACAGGAAACAGGGGAAAGAATTTTGAAATAGGGACAGAGAAGAAGATAGAGGGACAAATAAAAAGAAAATTCAAAAAGCAACAGGGTACAATTCACGTAGGCGAGAATTAAAAAATAAGGCCAAGGAGCTGGTGAGAGAGAGACATATGTATACAGGAAAACTTAAAACTGACCAGGTAAAGGAAAGAGTGAGAAGAAATAAAATCTAGGGGAAAGGAGCCAAATAGAAGGAGGCATAGAAAGAAAGTTTAAAAAGCAAAGAGGTACAGAGCAGAGGGAAGTATTAAAAACTAGGGTCAGGGAGCCAGATAGGGGAGATACAGAAATAAAACTTTAACAGTAATGGGGTTAAAGGCAGTGTGGAAAGATGGAAAAATAGGGAGAAGGAGCTGGTTAGAGATATAGGAAAAAAACTTAAAAGGCAACGGGGTACTGAGCAGAGCTGGCAGAAGAATAACAAGTTCTGGGGAGCCATATGGGTAGGTGGGCAGGCACAGAGGAAGAGGGAGACAGAGGAAGGGAGGGAGGCAGGCAGACATCTGGAGAAGGGTGGAGGAGATGGGCCAGGATGCAGAGGAGGGGACGTGTGACTCACCGCAGCTCCTGGTGCTGGCAGGAGACCTTCACCACCCCGATGCTTCTTTCTCTGTCTCTGCCCCTCCCTCCTCCACAGTGCCATCAGCCTGACCCTCACCCATTCAGCAGCATGCAGTGGATGCCTCCATGCTCCTCGTCCACAAGGCTTCCTTGATACATGTCAGCTCATGCACATAGCCCACAGAGGCACTGAGCTCCCAGCACCATGTGCTGCCATCTGCTCTGTCCTGGATGGCTCAGAGGGATCATTCCTGGCCCTGGGACTTGCCATTCCTTGCTAGAGGCACCTGCCTGCAGGATCCCCTTGGATTCCCTCCTCAGCCAGTTCCCCTTTGTCAGCTCCCTCAGGTAGGTGTGCCCAGGCAGCCCCCTTTACACCTAGAGCCCCTTCCACAGCAGGGCCAGCTGCATCCTCAGCCTCACTGGCCCCACCTGGGGCTGCCCCAGCTCCAGCCCCAGCTGGAGCCCATCAGGAACAGGGGCAATTGCCAAAGCCCCACAACACATCGCCCCCTCCCCTGCGCCTGCCCACAGCCACCAGCTCGGCACCCAGGGGCTGCAAAGACACCCAGGAGCACAGAGGAGGCAGGAAAACTTTGTTCTGTGATGTACATAAGAAATCCCAGCAGTGAGCTGGCTGCAAGGCTCAGTGCCCAAATGCAACAGGAGAGAGGGAGAAAAGGGAAGAGAAAAGCAGGAGAAAGGACAGAGGGACATAGAGAAGAGGTGTGGGACAGGGAGCCAGAAAACAGGATGCCACGAACAAGAGAGGGACAGAGAGCAGGACAACTGTGCAGAGAAAGGAGAGCAGAGACACTGTGGCAAAAACAGGGAGAGGTGCAGGAATAAATAAGAGAGAAAGAGCAGAAGAGAGAGGCAGAAGGAACCAGCAGGACAAGATAGAGACAAGACAAGGAACAAAGGAAAATTGTAAGGTGATAGGGGACAACAAACATGGGCAAGAAATTACAAATAGAAACAGGGAGCCAGATAGAGGTAGATGTAGAAAGAAAATTTCAAAAAGTGACAGGGTACAAGAAACATAGGCAAGAACTAACAAATAGGGACAGGGAGATAGAAAGAGGGAAGATGTAGAAGAAAGTGTAAAAAGCGACAGGGTACAGGACAGAGAGGAAATAATAATTAGAAACAGGGAGTTGGATAGGAGAGACACAAATTTTTGGAGGCGACAGCATACAAGTATCATACACAAGAATTAAAAAAATAGGTACATGGAGCTGCATAGAAGACGACATAGGAAGAAAATTTGAAAAGCAATGGGGTACAAGAAACACCAGCAAGAAATTAAAATTAGTCAGGGAGACAGAGAGCAGGAAAGATAGCAAGAAAATTTAAAAAGCGACTGGGTTTGAGAAACATCTGCAGGAATTAAAAAGACAGGGATGGAAAGGTAGAAAGAGTTTCAAAAGCAATGGGTTACAAGAACCACAGCAACAGGGAGCCTAACAGGAGGAGACTGTGGTGGGCTGGCTTTGGCTGGCTGCCAGGCGCCCAACAAGCTGCTCTATTACTCCCCCTCCTCAACAAGACAAGGGGGGAAAATAAACAGAAAAACCGTGTAGGTCAAGATAAGGACAAGAGGTCACTCACCAATTTCTGCCATGACCAAAACAGACTCAACGAGGGGAAATTAATTTCATTTATTGTCAATCAAAATCAGAGTAGGATATAAGAAATAAGAACAAGTCTAAAAAACACCTTCCCCCCACTCTGCTCTTTTTTCCTGGGCTCATCTTCACTCCTGACTTCTCTACATCCTACCCCTGAGCTGTGCAGGGGAGGCAGGGTGCCAGGGCTGCAGTCAGTTCATCTCGTTGTCTCTGCCACTCCTTCCTCCTCAGGTTGTTCTTCTGCACCAGCACGGGGCTCTGGTGCAGGGGCCTCCCCACCACAGCCACGGCTTCCTTCAGGCACACCCACCTGCTCTGGCACGGGGTCCACCACGGGCTGCACGAGCACATCTGCTCTGCCGTGGACCTCCATGGGCTGCAGCAGGACAACCTGCGTCACCATGGTCTTCACCACAGGCTGCAGGGGAATCCCTGCTCTGGTGCCTGGAGCACCTCCCTTGCCCTCTCCCTCCTTCCTCACCAACCTTGGTGTCTGCAGGGCTGTGTCACACATGCAGTCTCTCCATCACAGCCTGTGTGCAGCATTTCTTACCCCTTCTTCAATGTCCATCGCAGAGGCACTACCAGTGTTGCTGCTGGGCTCAGCTTTGACCAGCAGCAGATCAGCCTCGGAGCTGGAACTGGCTGTGCCCAACATGGGGCAACTCCTGGTGTCTTCTCACAGAACCCACCCCTGCCCCACCTAACAGAACCTTGCCACGTAAACCCAATACAACAGCGATAAGTGACAGGGCAGAGAAGGGGGACTGAAAAATGGGGACAGGGAGGCACAGAGAGAGAGGCATGGCACGGGGCGGGGAGGGGTAGCTATGGGCTACAGGCCAGAGGGGAGGAAGCAACAGGGAATCAGACTGAGAGGTGGGCCACAGGGCAGAGAGGGAAGATTTAAAAAACAGGAACAATGAGGTCGACAGAGAAACTGAGCAATACCAAAAAAAATCCTCAATGAGCTGAAGTGGGGAGACAGAGGAATTAAAGAATAGGGACAGGGAGCCAGAGAAAGAATGATAAGGACAAAAATGGGCTAGGGGACAGAAAGGGAAGAAATTAAAACACAGGGCCCTGGAACAAGAGAATCTAAGAAAGAAAAAGTATATCTAGAACACAGGGCAGAGAGAGAGAGGAATTAAAAAAATAAGGACGTGGAATTGTGAAGGGCTAAAGGGCAGATGGGGAGAAGTTTTTAAACTTGGGATAGGAAGACAGACAGACTGTCGTGGTTTAGCCCCAGCCAGCAACTCAGCCCCACACAGCTGCTCACTCACTCCCCCTCGGTGGGATGGGGGAGAGAATCAGAAAAGTGAGAAAACTCGTGGGTTGAGATAAAGACAGTTTAATGGGTAAAGCAAAAACCGAACATGGAAGCAAAGCAAAACAAGGAATTCATTCACTCCTCCCCATGGGCAGGCAGGTGTTCAGCCAGCTCCAGGAAAGCAGGACTCTCATGCATAACAGTGACTTGGAAAGACAAATGCCATCCAAATGTGTGTCCCCCCTTCCTCCTTCTTCCCCAGCTTTATAGACTGAGCATGATATCATATGATATGGAACATCCCTTTGGTCATTTGGGGTCAGCTGTCCCAGCTGTGTCCCCTCCAAGCTTTTCCTGCACTCGGCAGAGCATGGGAAGCTCAATAACTCCTTGACTAGCATAAGCACTCCTTAGCAACAACTAAAACATTTCCACATTATCAACACTGTTTTTAGCACAAGTCCAAAACACAGCCCCCCCACAAGCTACTATGAAGAAAATTAACTCTATCCCAGCTGAAACCAGGACACTGACAGCTGGAGAAAGACAAAAATGGTGATGGGCTACAGGACAGAGGAGCAAAAAAAAAAAAAAAAAAAACACACACCACACACCGTGATGGGGAACAGGACAGAATTGCAGAGAGAAGAAATAAGAGAGGTAGAGCAACAGAGAAAGAGGGGGACTTGGAGAACGAGAGAGGGGGAGGCGCAGAGAAGCAAAAAATATTACAACAGTGAGAGAAAGACGGGGGAAGGGGGGCAGGGAGAGGGCGGGATGCAGAAGAGGGACAACACAGCCCTGAGGGTCCAGGGCTCACCACAGCTCCCACTCTGGGAGCTGCTGGGAGAAATTGAAAGTTCAGCTGCATCTCTGTCTGTCTGTCTCTTTTCCCCTCCCTTCCCTTTCTGTAGCTCTTGACTGTCACCCACCTAAGAGAATAGACTGGAGTCTTACAGCTCTTACAGTAAGAGGCGTCCCAGATACGGAGCATCGCGCACACTCTGCATGGCCGTACTGTGCTTTCAGTTACACATACAGACCCTGTGGTGCACACTGGGGATGGGATCTGCCACGGACTACGCTAAGAGGGATCCTTCCTCACCTGGAGAGGC
Source organism: Morus bassanus (assembly GCA_031468815.1). NCBI lineage: Eukaryota > Metazoa > Chordata > Aves > Suliformes > Sulidae > Morus > Morus bassanus. The sequence goes on along the minus strand of CM062571.1, from coordinate 85,578,738 downwards.
AGGCCATCTCCTGTCTGCAGCTGGAGGCAGCTGCCGGCTGGATCCTCTTTCTTCTATTCTTCAGCTTCTTTAACTTTTCCCGGCCTCTCCAGCTCCAGCAGCTCCTGCCCACACTATGTTTATTATCATCTGCTTCACTGTGTTTATTTGTTAGTTTTCAGGTCTTCCATTAGTGCCATTGCTTTTTGAGATGCCTTTCCATTATTATCTATTATTTCATAAATATGCATAATAATAAATATAACCATAATAAATAAAATATATTATCTCCATTATATATTTATATATAATATATAAAGATATTTATATACTACATTTTTATCTATCATATTTATTAATGTATATATATCTATATATATAATATATTTGATAAAAGCACCATTTTAAAGCATGGTCCCCAGCTTCTAATATTTTTCCTTTATATTCCTAATTCACATCGCTTTAAGTCTTCTTTCTGTGTATCTTTTTCCCCGCTTGCTGTCTTTATTTTTTAATTATATCTTCTCTTTCCTTAGTGCCATGGCTTTTCAATTTTCCTGCCTATGTCTTTGTTTTAATTCACTCTTACCATTTGTTAGTTCTTTCCTTACTCAACCTCTTGGCTTTTAAAGTTTTCTACTTTTCTCTCCTTCACTGTCATTATTTTTAGATTTTCCTTTCTTGTTTTTCCTTAGGCCTCTCACTTTTTACAATTTTTTCAATGCCTCTGATTTAGTTTGCTGTCCTCATTTCATACTAGTTTCCTTTATTTCCCTAATGCTCCTTAATCTTATTTGCTTCTCAGATTTTCTGCCTACTTTTATTCCATTTCCTGTCTTCATGTTTTATAACTTTGACTTTATTAGTCCCTTTGCTTTTTAAACTTTATTTTGCTGTCCCTAATTTTTTAAGTTTTTCTCTTTATGTCCCTAATCCCTGTCACTTCTTAAGTTTCTTATTTTATCCTGCTCCCTATCTTTACTTCACTCTGTTTTCTTTCCAATTAAAGAAGGATTGGTCTTTCCTTAAGCGCCATCGCTTTAGAAATTTTCCATGAAGTTTCCCATTATGCACATCCCAGCCCCTCCCTGCCCCTGCAATAAACATCAAACACAACAGATAAGGACTCTACTTCATCTCCTCAGCCTTCAAAAGAAGCTTCCTTCCTCTGCTGACGCTCGACACTGATATCCTCGTGCCGTTCCTTGAATGCAGGCTGGCCCTTGGGTGCCTGTACTGCCAAAGGAAGAGAAAATGATCGTGCTCTTATAGCGTGCTCCATCACCCTCTCGTTCCTCAAGAAGTCAAAACAAAGCTGCTGTCCCGATCACTACGTAACAGAAGTTTGTGCAGGGGATGGCTGAGCCCATCCCCGTTAATGGAAAACTCTGCTATGACCCTGCTTTGCCTTTCAGCAACAGCACCTGCCATCGGGGTGCCCCAAAGCCCTGCGTGGGTCGCTCGGAAAACCAGAGACAACTAGTTCAAAACACCTGGCAGGTAAGCTATGACCTACAAACACATATACCCCACCTCATCCCCAAACCAGTCAGATAGCCGGCTTCCTCCCACACAACTCGCATCTTCAACAAATACACCCAACAGAACATCATTTACACAAAACAGGACAGAATCCTTACACTCTGACACACTCTGAAAAGGATTAGTGCACCCACATAATATACACTCACGCTACCAACCCACGTACCACGCTTCCTCAGGGTCAGGCCCCAAAGGTAGGAGGAAGCCTGACGCTACCTCCCCAGATGCCCCGGCGCTCCGCTTCCTGCTCTGCCACTCCTGTTGTAGGAAAACACTGGTGGTGATATCTGGGAAAAAAAGACAAAAGAGCCACAGGGACCCCGATGTCCAAAGAAGACCTGACTTTACCTGCAGGAATAAACAAAAGAAATCCTGACAAAAGAGAATTCTAACCAAAACCCAGAAAAATATCAAGAGGTAGAAGGCTCAAAAAGACAGGACACTGCACCACACAGCAACTGAGACTGCCCGACAGATGAAGCCACAAGGATGAGAGGTCTGCCAAAGCAGGACACAAGTGAACATGTTAGTACAGATGCTGCCAAACATCACCAAGCTCTGAAATCCTTCCCTCAGACAAACACCTCCCCTTCTCTTCATGTTAGAATACTCCCACCCAAAGAGCTGAGGCAGCTCAAAGGCTGCACTCAGCCCAAGGAACAAGAGAGCACCACCACCAGAGCAGCCCACAAGTGGAACAAGGTCCCTGAGCAGAGGCTGAGGCTCAGGCTCATATACCCCCGGGCACCGCCCACTGCCCCCCACCCAGTGCCATGCCCACAGCCCCACCCACTGTCCCGCCCACAGCCCTCCCCACTGCCCTGCCCACTGCCCCGCCCACTGCCCCACCCACAATCCCCTGGGAAAGGGGCAGGGCGAACCCTCAGGGAGGATGAAGGTGGCTGGAAGAGCGGCAGGAGTTTTATCACCTGCCTGAAGTTCACAGCCCGGGAGAAGGCGGAAATGGCTTGGGTGTCACCAGGGGCATCTGCCATTGCCTTTCAAAATGTTCTGTCCGCATCTGTCCCCTTCGCTGTGTTTGTTTGTCAGTTTTCAGGTCTTCCATTAGTGCCACTGCGTTTTAAAATGCCTTTCCATTTACATTTGTCATTTAATAAATACAGAGAATATATTTTTATATGTATTTATTGTGGTTTTATTTATACATAATAGTATAGGAAGATGCATTCATACATTATATTTTTATTTATTGCATTTTTATATATAAATATGTAAAAATATATAAGAATATATTTAATAAAATCACCATTTTAATTCACAGGCCCCATTTTTAAATATTTTTCCTTTATTTCCCTAATGCCATTGCTTCTTAAATCTTTCTGTGTACTTTTTTCCCCATTTGCTGTCTTTATTTTTTAATTCTTCCTTGTCTTTCCTTAGTGCCATTGCTTTTTAAATTTCCTGCCTATGTCTGTGTTTCAATTCACTCTTACTATTTGTTAGATCTCTACTCTCTTAAGCTCTTGGCTTTTAAAGTTTTCTACTTTTCTCTCCTTCGCTGTTGTGATTTCTAATTTACACACCCCTTGCCGCATCCAGCGTAAGCTGGTCTCCACCAAGCCTGGAGGCAGAGAGGGGCCAGGTCCCCTCTGCTCGGGCTCGGCAGAGCTTTTCCCTGGGAGCCTCCCTGAGGAGCACTCCTCATGGCCTGGCACAGGTGACACAGGGTCAGGAGCTACCAGGGCAGGGCTGGAGTAGCTCAGCTGGGAGAGCGTTAGACTGAAGATCTAAAGGTCCCTGGTTCAACCCTGGGCTTCAGCAATGATTTTCTCCCTCAGGTTTTTGCAGAGCCCACCTGCCGCCTTCCAGCCTGCCCGAACCCTGCTTGCTCCTTCACCTCTTGCCAGAGCACCGCCCCTGCTCTGCAGCTGCAGAGCTGCAGCTTAGAAGGAGCCTTCCTCCAGCACCCCAAGTCCCCAGCCTCCCCCTGAGCAGGACTCGCCCTTCAGAGCTCCTTTGGGGTGCTCACCAGCTGCCCCTCCTTCCCGCTGCACAGGGCTTGGCACCTCTCCTCGGCAGGACCGCTGCAAAGACAATGCCTGCCTCCTCTGTCGTTCTCCATGGCGCACATACTGCTCCCCTCGTCACACATAGCCCTTGCCTGGTCCTCAACTCCCAGACCAGAGGACACCGTCCCCCCACTCCCAGGGAGAGGCAATCCCCAGAGATGAGGCCTAAATGGGAACATCCTTCATCCAAAGGTCTGTCGCAGCGAGACCTCGGATGTGCCCAGGACAGTTGACAAAGCCGTGCTGAGGATCATCCGCTGTAGCGCATGGGCATCAACGTTGTTCACTCACACGCTGTCCCGAGAAGAGTTTCTTGGCCCCCTTTGCCCCCCTGTTGCAATGACCAATGCAACACACACGTGCTCCCCTCTGGGCATCAGCCCCATGGAGATGGAAGCCTGCCCTTCACCCTGCCTCCAGGGATGCTGGCAGGAAGAGGGCTGCAGGGGGAGGCCGGTACCTGGATGAGGGGGGTGTGAGATTTCTGCCCCCTTTCCCCCCACCACCGCACACCCTGGGCTGCCATCAGAGCCCAGGGGCACCTCGGCCCAGGGAGGGCACTTCCCTCACCCTCTTGCTCCGCTCCTGCTGTGGAGTGGGGGGGCGGATGTGGCACAGCGCGCTGTAGCCCGGGAAGGCAGAGGAGGCTCAGGACCTTCCTCCTCTCCATCACCCCCAGCGCGGGTCAGAGCGTGGGAGCAGCGCCTGCAGCAGAGCCTCCTCGTGCCCCGTTGCCCTGCAGGGATGGTGAAGGGGCAGTGCTGTGTGGTGCGGCCCCGTGCCAGGATCAGGCCCCCGCACAGAGTTAGTGCTGACAGTACTGACAAAGTGCTGTTTGCTGCAGAGGCTCCCTGGGCACCCGGGGGACAACAGGAATATTGCCCTGGGGCCATGGGCTCTCTCAGCCCCACAGCCTGACCCTGAGCCCGCTGTCCCCGCGATGTGCCCCTTCCCCACCACCATGTCTTTGTGCTCTGCTCCCCCATCAGCCTCAGGGAGACGCCCCGACACCTGGGCAGGCAAGCACCAGCTCCAGCTCAACTCCGCAAAGGCTTTTAATAAGAACAAAGATGGAGACCCAGTGTAAAAACAGGAGAATAAAAACAGAGGAAAGGCCCAGCTGTTTCTGCTGCCTGTGGGAAAAGGGAGACAGTTCCTGGTGCTCATGGCTCTCCCAGCTGCACAGACCTCTCCTCCCTCCAGGCTGCACACAGCTCAACAGCAGGGACAACGGGCTCTCCTGCCCCGCGGCTCAGGGACTGTTCTGCGCTGAGCTCTGGTGTCGCAGCCTTTGTGTCCCCAGGGGGATGTGCCAGAGACACTTCTTCAGCATCGTCATAGCCCGTGCTCTCTGCGGACAGGGAGCAGGCATCCCCCTTAGCTCCAGGGGCCCCAGCCCTTCTCTGGGAGAGCAGGTTTGCCCCTGCAAGCAGCACGGCAGGCCAATGCATGTTCGCCCCAGGCACATTCGCCCCACGGGGTGCCCTCCTGCTCTGTACATCGCCTCCCTCCTGTCTCCTCACCAGTCCCAAGATGTTCAGCTCCCCCTCCCATCCCCAGACCCCCAGGGAAAACTCCTGCGGTGGGTTCCCCCACCCCAGGAAGCTGGGCTCTCAAGACGACAGCGATTCATCCGGCACCAGGGATGGCATCCCAGGCATCTGGCAGCACTATCTTTCCTCTCACCTCCAGGTGCATCCCTGGGCCCTGCTTCCTCCTCTGGCGCCCTGTGCATTTCCCAGTCTCCCTGCCCAGGGGCAGGATCCTCCCCAGGGTCAGAAACCTCCCTGGCATCATCATAGCCGTCTGCCGGGTCCGCTCCGGGCAGGACAGGGACACCTGGAACGAGAGGGGAGTTGGTGACCGTGAGAAGATACCTCCTGCAGAGCAGGGGGCGGGAGGATGCGCAGGGACGGGGGGCTCAGACACTGGTGTTGGCAGCACCACAGGGGACTCCCCTCATGTCCTCCCCAACTCTGACGGTGACACGCAGTGGCGCTGCTGTCCATCCTATGTCTGCAGGGACAGGAGATCAACCCCTCCTGCCCGCGTTACCTGGTGCTGAACATGGACCACCCTCCTCCTCGCTGTCCCCGGCATAGGGCTGCAGCTGCGTCAGGGACCCCTCTGAATAGGAGCCTGGAGAGAGGCACAACGGGTGTTATGGGCATGCGCTCTCCTGACCCAGCTTGCGGTCAGTGCTGCTGGGGACGGGGGACCGACGGAACCAGGGCTGACTGGGGAGGAGGGCTCAGGACTCCCCCTGCTCCCCTGGCATCAGCCCTGTCTCTAAGGGGCTCCCAAAGATGCCTGGGAACAGCCCCTTCCCTCATCCCTCAGGGGTCACAGAGGGGTGCAGGGGCAGGCAGAGAGGGGCTCTCCCCAGCTGCGACGGGCAGAGCTGGTGGGGAGGAAGCTTCTCTACTCCTCTCCCAGGCCCAGGACCTGGCTGATCTGCCCTCAGACCCCACAGCCCCAGCACTGCAGGGACCACGGGCCAGGGGCTGCACTGGGTCAGCCCTAGGTGGAGGCCAGGGAAAAGAGCCCTGCAGATGTGCCCCCCGTGAGGAACCCCCACCCACCTTTGCCGCTGAACCTTGCCTGCTTCTCCCATGCCGGGCTGTAACCAATCTCCTCATACACAGCCTCGGGGAAGGGCGCCCAAGCTCTCTCAGAGCCTGCAGACACACACAGAACTGCCTCAGGAATCACAGAATCAATCGTGGAATCGCAGAATGGTTTGGGTTAGAAGGGACCTTTAAAGGTCTAGTCCAACCCCCCCCCCTTCAGTAAGCAGGGACATCTTCCACCTGATCAGGTTGCTCAGATCCCCGTCCAACCCGACTTTGAGCACTTCCAATGACGGGGCATCCACAACTCCTCGGGGCAACCAGTTCCAGTGTTTTACCACCTTCACTGTAAAAATTGTCTTCCTAATATCTAGTCTAAATCTAACCTCTTTCAGTTTAAAACCATTACCCCTTGTCCTATCGCAACAGGCCCTGCTAAAGAGTTTGTCCCCCTCTTTCTTTCAAGCCCCCTTTAAGTACTGAAAAGTCACAAGAAGGTCTCCCCGGAACCTTCTTTTCTCCATCCAAACAACCCCAACTCTCTCAGCCTGTCTTCATAGGAGAGCTGTTCCATCCCTCAGATCCTTTTCATGGCCCTCCTCTGGAGCCACTCTAACAGGTCCACGTATGTCCTCCTGGTACCACGGACCCCAGAGCTGGACGCAGCACTGCACGGGGGTCTCACCAGAGCGGAGCAGAGGGGCAGAATCACCTCCCTCGACCTGCTGGCCACACTTCTCCTGATGCAGCCCAGGACACAGTTGGCTTTCTGGGCTGCGAGCGCACATTGTCAGCTCACGTCCAGCTTTTCGCCCACCAGTACCCCCAAGTCCTTCTCCACAGGGCTGCTCTCAAGCCCTTCATCCCCCATACTCTGTTGATAGTGGAGGTTGCCCCGACCCAGGTGCAGGACCTTGCACTTGGCCTTGTTGAACCTCACGAGGTTCACATGAGCCCACTTCTCAAGTTTATCCAGGTCCCTCTGAACAGCATCCCATCCGTCAGGCGTGTCAACCACACCACTCAGCCTGGCATCATCTGGGACCTATTTCTCTCCTCGCCCCATCCCTGACTCCCCCCGGGTCTGGGCTCTCTGGGCAGAGCCCCTTGCTGCTGGTGGCCCATGGCCGGGCAGTCACTGGGGTGGTACGTGGGAACGCAGGCAGCACACCTGCATTCTTCCCCCAGCTCTGCCCGCACCAGTCACCAGAGCACCCTTGGCCTTACCAGGAGGCATCTTCCCCCGGGACCGTGGGGGAAGGACCCACCTCTGCGCCCAGCCCGGGCGCTTCGCACTTGCCTGGCCAGGAGGGCCAGGAGCAGGCAGAGAAGGGCTCCCAGGACGATGCAGATGATGACGGGTAATGAGACTCGTCCGCCGCTGGTCGGACGGCCGCGGGTGGGATCTGCTGGGCAGGGACACAGAAAGGACAGCACCAGCCCTGGGAGAGGTGCAGGGCGTAGGGGACCCCAGGGAGTGAGCGATGGGGAAGCTCCCACCCTTCGGGGTAAATGACACCCTCCCCAACGCCCTCCACCGCTACCCCGCTGACTCCTCTTGGGAGTTTCACACCCCGACAAGATGCCCCTTCCCGCCAGCTCTGGGTCACAGCCCAGCCTCAAGAAGACCCAGCGCCGGCAGGAAGGACAGGTTACCTGCTGGGGGGGTTGTTGCTGTCGTGCTGGGTGCTGCTGCAAAGGAAGAGAAGGAGCGTTGGGCTGAGAGGGTGGGCGTGCAGCTACCAGGGAGCCTCCACTCCGACACGCCGCGTGTGCGCGCACAGGGACGTGCGGACACCCCGACGCATCCCACCCAAATTGCCCCTCCTGCTGGGCTGCTCAGGGCGGCTGGGACAGCGCCCAGGGCCTTGCTCTGGCTATCGGGCAGGGTGGCGCAGGCAGCCCAGGAGATGCCCCTGGGGGCTGCAGAGCCCTGGGGGCAGAGGGTGGAGGACATCCAGCCCAACAGAGGCAGCTTCCACTTGGCACCAGACTGCCGTGCTCTGCAGGGACGGCCTTGCTCGCAGGAGCTCTGGAGGCACTATGGGACCCAGCTGGGGAAACTCCTTCCCCATCTCCTTGCCAATACCCCAGCGAGGGGTCTCAGCCCCTCCGCTCACCTGAGCAGTGCACAGCAGCGTCCTCCTTATGCTGGCAGGCACCACTGTCCCCAGGCCGGGCCCAGCAGTCCTGCAGAGACAGCTCTGTCCCCCGGCACTCCACCTGCTCCAGCCAGATTGGGCCCGTCCCCTTCCCAAAGGCAGCCTTGTCCAGTGCGGACTTGGCGGGGCCACAGCCCAGCTGCCTGCATGCCACGTTGGTGTCCTGCATGTCCCAGGAGTCGTCGCACACCGTCCCCCAGGAGCCACGGTGCCAGATCTCCACTCTGCCCGAGCACCCGTCCGCTCCTCCCACGGCACGAATCTTCTCCCTGTCTGGAGAAGGCAGGGACCTCCCAGGGCACCGGGACAGCAGGCAGAGCCCTGCCAGGTGAGAGGGTCACGCAGAGGAGCAGCTACCTGTGCAGCTGGTGGAATTTGGGCACTTGGACCCCAGGGCCGGGGGTGTTCCTGGTCGTGTCGCTGCAGAAGGAAATGCTCTGGTGAAGGGGCTGCTCCAAGGGGGTCGTACAGCAGAGAGCGGGGCTGAGCTCTCCTCACGCCTCCCCATGCAACCTCACTGGTGGCAGCAGCTGAACCCTAGTCATTCAGGGGACACACGCGGCAATGTGGGGGACCCTGACTGCTCAGCCCCAAAGGGACACGGGCTCACAGAGCAGCAGGGGGGTGTCCATGGAGGGGACGCTGCTCAGAGCCGTGGCTGGTCTCTTCTGAGACCTTGCCCGGAGACACCTCTGCCTCCCTTGGGTGCTGCTGAGAGCCCAGCGTAAAGGAAAAGCCCCTGTGGGCTCTGTCTCTGCCTTTGACAATGCCCAGCAGGAAGCAGGAGCTGGGGGGATGCTGGTGCCCAGGTAGCTCAGAATTACCATCGCAGGTGATGTGGGTCTTGTCTTGCAGGTCATCACAGGACTGCAGGTGCCATGGAGCAGAGGGACACTGCCAGAAGGAGCTGTTTTTCTCCCCACACTGCACACGATCCAGCCAGGCAGTGCCAGACAGCTTGCTGAACTGCTGTTGTATTTCCAGGGTCCCTCTGACCCAAAGCCCAGCTCCTTGCATGCCAACGACACCATTCGGAGACTCATTGAGTTGGAGCAAACACTCCCCCATGTCCCGTTATAAAAAACTTGCAGGTGCCCAGCGCAGTTGTTGCTGTCCTCCAGCCTCAGGGCCACGAACTCTGAGAGGAAAGGCCCCGAAGGGGAACAGGTTGGTGCGGGGCTGTGGGAGCAGGGATGCCCCTGCACCCGCCAGGCCCTCAGCCGGGCAAAGGCACAGCCAGCAAGTCCCCCTTGCAGCCATGTGCAGAGAAAAGTCCCTGATGAACAGACGACCCTGCCCTCCCCGCTTACCCTCAGGGACAGCTGCGCTCCCCAGGAAGCCCTGGTGGCACTGAGGGGACCCCTGCATGGGTGGCCCCCAGGACAGCCTCAGGCAGGGTCTCAGAGGCAGCCAGGGACAGCCTCGGCCATTGCCGGCTCTGCCCTCGTCCCAGCCGCCCCGGGCACCGGGCTCACACCACAGCTCCTGGCACAGACCTGAGCAGATGACTCCCGCATCTTCTTTGTGCCCGCAGTCGTGCTGCCCCCAGGACCCTGCCAGGCAGTCCCAGAGAGCGCCTTCGGCCCCGGAGCAGCTCACACCATCCAGCCAGATCCGACCGGAGCCTTCACCGAAACGAGCAGAGACAGCCGCCTCCACCGCCCCTCCGCAGCCCAGCTGGTGGCAAACGACAGCGGCAACAGGCAGGTCCCAGCCGTCATCGCAGATGGTCCCCCAGCTGCCCTGGTGGTAGATCTCCACTCTCCCGGCGCAGCGCCCAGACCCATTCACCAGCCGGACCTGCTGGCTCCCTGCAGTGGAAGGAAACCCCTGCTGCTCTCAGGGGCTGGTGCCCACCCAGCCCAGAGCCTGGGAGGGCCCGTGCAGTGCCACTCACCCCTGCAAGTGACCCCCACGTCCTCTGCAATCCCTGCCACCAGTGCATTCTCAGGCAGGGAGGTGTTGCACAGGGTCAGCCTGGCCTCGTGCCCTGCACACCGGACCCCTCGCAGCCCCACAGGACCCGTCCCTCTCTGAGGCTTCGGGGGGTCGTAGGCTGCCTCTGCCTCCCCGCACCGCAGCTGCCGGCACACCACGTTGGCCTTCTCCAGGTCCCACTGGTCATCCAGGACTCTGCCCCATGTCCTGCCCTGGTAGATCTCCACTCGCCCGTCGCACCAGCTCTCTCCACCCACCAGCCGCAGGGACGTGGCGCTGGCTGGACCTGGGGAGAGAAGCCATGCCGCAGCCCTCAGTGACACCAGGCAGCCCAGAAACCTGCAGCACCTCTCCAGGCTCTGGAACCCTCACAACACCCGGGAGCTCACCCACCTGCCCCCAGCCCCCTGCAGCGAGCTTCAGGAGCACGTTTCCGCAGCATTTGTTTCCCAGGCCCTGAGCAAGATGCTGCCTTTGCTCCTGGTGGGGCGAGCCACCCAACATGTCCCTGTTGAGGCAGATGGGGCAGCTCCCGCAGGAGGGAGCAGCAGCCGGCGCAGTTATCCAGGGACAGGCAGTGCTGGCACAAGCCCTTCCCAGCCTCAGCGCTGGCACTGCTGAGGCACCGGGCAGAGCCCACACATCTCTGCCCCTCCGCACCCCTGGGGATGGCGGACTGGGAGCCTGCATCCCTGGCAGGGAGAAGAGTGGGGGGGCCTTCAGATCAAACAGGAGAAGCCTGGGGCTTGTGCTGACCAGAATCAAGGGCAAAGCCCAGCCCCACTCTGCAGTTCACACCCCAGGTCTGCTGCTGTGGGCACCCGGACAGCCCCTGCAGGTGTGGGATTGGGCTCTGTGGGACTCTGTGGGGCTGGGACAGGGCTGTCTGCAGCCAGGGGGATGGGGCTGAGCCCCAGGGCCTGAGCTGCTGCCCTGGGGGGCAGAGACGCCTAACCCAGTTCAGCCCTCAGCTCTCCTCCCACATCAGAGCCGTCATTCTGAGCAGACAAAGCTCTCCAGAGAGCTCCTGGTGAAGTCAGGGTTTCTCCAGGGATAAATTCACCCTGGTGCTGCCATGGGGTTCCCTGCTTTGGGTGGCCATGTCGCACCCAAGGGGCAAATGGAGTTAACGCAGCATTTTCCCAGCATTCACCTGAGCAAATGACAGCAGCATCATTCTCAGGGGAGCATGGAGAGGCCCCCAGGGCGGTCACTGGGCACAGTCCCAGGTGGGCTTCAGTCCCGTTACAGTGGAATGAGTCTATCCAGATGGGGCCAGTGCCTCTCCCAAAACGCCCTCCTCCGGGAATGGACTCAGCAAACCCGCAGTCGAGGTGACGACAGAGAACGTGGGCATCCAAGAGATCCCAGTGGGAGGCACAGAGGGTGCCCCAGGCCCCCAGCACCTGGACCTCCACCCTCCCATCACAAGCTGTGCTGCCGTTCACCAGCCTGAACCCTGTGTACTCTGGGGACACAGAAAGATGAGAGAGGTGGATTGGTGCTCTTGCACTCGCCACAGCTGGAGGAGGGACCAGAAGGACAGCCTTCCCTTCTCCTCCTCCTGAGCCTTTTAGGGCTGCAGACAGCCACATCACCCCTCCTGTCCTCACACCCAGCACAGCACAGTCCCTGTCCTACTCCCATACCCCCAACTCACACTCAGTGTTCAACACCCCACCGAGTCCTTACGTGTGCAGGTAACACTGGCATCGTTTGCATGGGTGCAAGGCTGGTCCCTGGGGGAACCCCTGGGGCAGGAGGCGAGAAGGGCTTCATCCCCCACACACTGCAGCTCTCTGCCCCAGATGGGACCATCCCCTTTCCCAAAGTGAGCTGCCCCATGGATGAACAGGACTGCACCGCACTGCAGCTCCCTGCAGACCACGGCGGCGGCTTTGGGACCAAAGTCTGAGTCACAGACAGTTTTCCACTGGTTCCCATCACGGACCTCCACTCGTCCTGAGCAGGGGCTGTCCCCTCTGGCCAGCCGGACAAATCCTGGAGCAACCAAAGACCCCTGTGAGTTCCCAGAGCCCTCTGGCAGTTACCTGACTGCATCTCACCTCATCTCCAAGGTGGTTGCTAGTGAAGAGTCCCACGACCCTCCCAGCGCCTCCCAGCGGGTGCCGATGGCCTTGGACCGCTCTGCTCTTCTTCCCAAGCCCAGCGCTCCTCCCCTCGGAGCAGCCCCTCTGCTTCAGGGACCCGTGTCTGCCAGGGAACGCGACCCAGAAGTCCCTGGCCACCTTGGGCCCTTCCCTGGGGCTGTGGGCGTCCACATAAGCTGCTCTCAGTGCCACTGGCATGGGGGAGCCAGGGCCTCTGTGCTGCCAGATAGCCCCTGCGTGAGCGGAAGCAGAAAGCTGGGAACCAACAGAGACTGTGGGGCAGGGTGGGCATTCATCTCCCAGCCCCAGGCACCCACGGAGGGTGGGCTGAGCCACATCAGGCAGGGCTCAGGCAGCGGCAGGTTCCCACTGGGCTTTGCTCAGGAACCGGGGGAACCAGCAACGAAAGTCCCAGCTCAGTGTGACCAGCCACACCAGGCCCTTCTCCAGCACCCCCTTGTCCCCCCGAGGTCACGGCGGGTCCCTTCCCCCATCCCGACCACAAAGGTGAGGAATGGGTCAGCCCCTGACCTGTACATATCACTCCAGCATCCCCATGATCACAGTTGTGTTGACCCCATCTGCTGTGTCCACAGTCAGACAGGGCAGACTCGGTGCCACAACAGTGAACATCATCCATCCAAATGGGGCCAGACCCAGCCCCAAAGTATGCATATGGAGGAGCTTCAAGAGCAGGCCCACGGTCCAGCTGCTTACAAACCACTGAAGCATCACATTTGTCCCAGTAGTCACTACATACGGTCCCCCACTGGCCCTCGTGTTTCACCTCCACTCTTCCAGCACAGCGTGAGGGACCATTCTCCAGCCTCGCCTCCGCAGCCCCTTCAAACATCGACACGGGAACGGTAAGGAGCGTGCCGAGCCTCAGACTGCACGTCTGGAGGTCCCCCTTGCCCAGGCTGAGTCACAGGCACCTGGCTGGGATCCCTCCCGTGGGATCCCTCCCCCTCCCGCACTGTCCCTGCAGCAGTGGGGGTGTGTGTGTGTGTGTCTCTTTTCTCCCCACAGGCTGCAAAGAGCTGGGGGTGCCCAGCAGCAGACCTGCTGGGCCATTCACCAACCCACAGCCTGTGGCATTTCCTCCCACCCCAAGGGTCCCCTGCTCATGCCCACCCGCACACCGTGCCTGGCCCTGCACAGGGCACCGTCTCCTCGCCAGCCCAGAAATCCCTGTACAGCCCTGTGCCCCCAGCTCCATCTCCCACCCAGAGAGGCACAGGGAAAGGCACACGTCCAAGCGACTGAAGCAGCTTCAGCCCCTCATCTCAGTGGCACCTGCAAAGAAAACCCGTTCCCAGAGGGATCCTGATGGCCCTGTCTGTGGGACAAGGAAGCCGGCACTTACACCTGCACAGCTGCACGCACAGGACCAGCCACAGCACCCAAGGAGACACGAGTCCCTCTGTGCCCATCCTGAGCTCCCTGCCCTGCTGGCACAGCCCTGCTGCGCCCTGCTCCCCGTCACAGCTCCTGGGGACTCACGGGGACAAAGGCAGTGAGAGGGTAATATAGCTCTGCAGGTGCTGGCCCAGCAGCAGGAGGAGCCAATCGAAGCAGCAGCACCTTTTTAGACATTATCGGGAGCTATCTGCCCTCCGACAGAGCCCAGCCCTCCAATGAACTTCTCCAGCACCGTTCATGACCATATATGAGGGATGTATATGTCCTGCTGCGGGTGTCATCGGTTGCTGCGGCAGGGGATTGTCACAGGACAAGTGGGGTGTGGTGGGGAAATGGGTCTGTCACCCCTTGCACCCTGCTGTGGGGACTGGGGGCACTGAGCATCTTCCATGGTGGGTCATCCAAGAGCCCAAGAGCCAAGTGTCCAGCTGCCCCCGCGACGTGGGAAGCACAGAGCTGGGACTGCACCACGGTCTGTGTCAGGATGGGAAGGAAACAGCCCCTGGTACAGAGCCCGCTGTGCTGGGAGGAGCAGCTGGGAAAAGGCCTCAGCCAGGACAAGAGCTCAATCCCAGGAGGGCTGGCTCGGCTGTCCCTCCCCGGAGAGCCCCACAGTGGGTCCCTCGCAGGAGCCAGAGCTGGGATTGTGTCCCTGCCCTGGCAGCAGACATGCAGCCCAGAGGCTCAGACGTGTCCCTGACGCACAGCCTGTCACCCAAGAGCCGTTATTCCCCGCGGGCGGATTGGGAGCTGGAGCCTGCAGGTGCACAAACCACAGCCCACGTGGCCTCGCAGCGCTCGCCGCGCTCGCCCTGCAGCACCCAGGCAGGATGTCTGTGGTTTCCCCGGGCACTGTGCCCAGACACATCCCTGCGGTGCCCCCAAGCCACCCCCACCCCGACTGCTCCAGCCACGGCTGCAGGGGCTGCTCCTTCGGCCTCGCAGCTCCCATACCCTGGGACGCCACTCTGCGCCGAGCCCCACGCCACCTGGGACGACCATTTGCGCCAAGCCCCGCAGCCACCCAGGGAAGCTCCTCTGTGCTGAGCCCTACGGCCACCCAGGATGCCCCCCTGCTGCCGCTCTGCGCCAAGCCCCACGGGCACCGGGGGAAGCCCCTCTGCTGCCCCTCTGATCTGAGCCCCACAGCCACCCGCGATCCCCCTCTGCACCGAGCCCCATGGCCACCCGGGACTCCCCTCTGCTGCCCCTCCGTGCTGAGCCCCACGGCCACTCGGCACATACCCCTGCACCAAGCCCAACGGCCACCCGGGACGCCTCTCAGCGCTGAGCACCATGGCCACCCGGGATGTCCCTCTGCTGCCACTCTGCCCCAAGCCCCACAGCCACCCATGATCCCCCTCCGTGCTGAGACCCATGGCCACCCGGGACTCCCCTCTGCTGCCCTTCTGATCCGAGCCCCACGGCCATCCGGGATCCCACTCTGCGCCGAACCCCACGGCCATCCGGGATGCCCCTCTGCTGCCCCTCCATGCCGAGCCCCACGGCCACTCGGCACACACCTCTGCACCAAGCCCAACAGCCACCCGGGACACCTCTCAGCACTGAGCACCACAGCCACCTGGGATGTCCCTCTGCTGCCACTCTGCCCCAAGCCCAACAGCCACCCAGGATGCACCTCTGCTGCCCCTCCACACCGAGCCCCACAACCACCTGGGACCTTCCTCTCCTCCCCCTCTGCGCCAAGCCCCACGGCCACCTGGGATGCCCTTCTGCTGCCCCTCCGCGCTGAGCCCCACAGCCTCGGGCTGCCATTGGCGGCATAACCTCACACCCTCCTTGTGCTCATGGGTTATACTGACAGTGACCTCACACCCCTCCTGCTGCCATCGCTGTCTGCTCAGGAGTTACTGTCACACATATGTGAGTGCTGGGCTTCTGCTGACGACAGGTCTTCCAAAAAGCCATATATGGGTCAGGTCTAAATATTAATTAAGGTGGTCTGTCTACTTGTATCCCCTTCACTGTGTTTATTCGTTGGTTTTTCAGGTGTTCCATTAGTGCCAATGCTTTTTAAGATGTCTTTACATTTACATTTATTATTTCATGTATAATATATTTTTATGTATTTACTATGGTTTTATTTCTTATTAGCTTCATTCTATTTTTACATATAAAATACATGAAGATATATTTATATATTATATTTTTTATTATTTAATTATTTCATAGCTATAAAATAATGTAATAATATATTCAATAAAATCACTGTTTTAATTCACAGTCCCTATTTTTTAATATTTTTCCTTTGTTTCCCTAATCACCATCACTTTTTAAGTCTTTTTTGTGTGTACCTTTTTCCCCGCTTGCTGTCTTTATTTTTTAATTTTAACTTCTCTTTCCTTAAGAGCTTTTTAAATTTCCTGCCTATGTCTGTGTTTTAATTCACTGTTACTATTTGTTAGTTCTTTCCTCTTTCAACCTCTTGGCTTTTAAAGTTTTCTACTTTTCTCTCCTTCACTGTCATTATTTTTTAATTATATTTTCTTGTTTTTCCTTAGGCCTCTCGCTTTTTACATTTTCTTTCTGTGTTTCTGGTTTAGTTCACCGTCCTTATTTCATACTAGTTTCCTATATTTCCCTAGCACTCATTGCTTCTCAAAAGTTCCTTCTAGGGCTACTTTAATTCCCTTTACTGGCTTTTAAAAACTACTTCTTGTCTTTTAGTGCCCTTGCTTCTTCATTTTTCTTTCTACCTATCTTTCAGGTTGCTGTCCTTACATTTTAGTCTTTCCCTTTATTTCCCTCAGACCTCATGCTTTTTAAATGTTTTTTCTCAGCCTACTTTCAGTCCCTTTGCTGTTTTTTAAAATTAGTTCTCTTTCCTTAGTGCCCTCGCTTTTCAAATTTCCTTTCTAAATTTCTGTTTTAGTTCACCCTTGTTATTTTTTAATTTTTCCCTTATTTCCTTAATCCTATTTGCTTCTCAATTTTTCTGTCTACTTTTATTCCATTTCATGTCTTCCTGTTTTATAACTTTGACTTTATTAGTCCCTTTGCTTTTTAAACTTTATTTTGCTGTCCCTAATTTTTTAAGTTTTTCTCTTTATGTCCCTAATCCCTGTCAATTCTTAAATATCTTCTTTTATCCTGCTCCCTATCTTTATTTCGCTCCCTTTTCTTCCAATTTAAAGAAGGATTGGTCTTTCCTTAAGCTTTAGAAATTTTCCATAAAATTTCCAATATGCACGTCCCAGCCCCTCCCTGCCCCTGCAATAAACATCAAACACAACAGATAAGGACTCTACTTCATCTCCTCAGCCTCCGAAAGAAGCTTCCTTCCTCTGCTGACGCTCGACACTGATATCCTCATGCTGTTCCTTGAATGCAGGCTGGCCCTTGGGTGCCCGTACTGCCAAAGGAAGAGAAAATGATCGTGCTCTTATAGCGTGCTCCATCACCCTCTCGTTCCTCAAGAAGTCAAAACAAAGCTGCCATCCCCATCGTTACATTACAGAAGTTTGTGCAGGAGATGGCCGAGCCCATTCCCGTAAATAGAAGACTCTGCTATGACCCTGCTTTGCCTTTCAGCGACAGCACCTGCCATCGGGGTGCCCCAAACCCCTTCGTGGGTCGCTCGGAAAACCAGATACAACTAGTTCAAAACACCTGGCAAGTAAGCTATGACCTACAAACACATATACCCCACCTTATCCCCAAACCAGCCAGAGAGTTGGCTTCCTCGCACACAAAACTCACGTCTTTGACAAATACACCAAACAGAACAACATCTACACTAAACAGAATAAAATCCTTACCCTCTGACACACCCTGAAAGGGATTAGTGCACCCACAAAATATATACTCACGCTATCGACCCTTGTACCACACTTCCTCAGGGTCAGCCCCGCAAAGACAGGAGGAAGCCAGACGCTACCTCCCAGATGCCCCGGTGCTCCGCTCCCTGCTCTGCTGCTCCCATCGTGGGAAAACGCTGTTGGGGATATCTGGGGAAAAAAAAAAAAAAGAAGAGGAAAGAGCCACAGGGACCCCGATGTCCAAAGAAGACCTGACTTTACCTGCAGGAATAAGCAAAAGAAATCCTGACAAAAAAGAATACTAACCAAAACCCAGAAAATATCCAAAGGTAGAAAGCTCAAAGAGACAGGACACTGCACCACGCAGCAACTGAGACTACCTGATAGATGAAGCCACGAGGACGAGAGGTCCAGAACAAAAGCTGCTCCAGACCCTCGAACCCAATTCCCTGCAAAGCCCCTCAGGGAATTACAGCGGCAGTCAGCCAATGGAAAAACCACAACAGTGTGTCATGGTCACTCAGAGATCTCAAATGGACACCTTACAACTACAGAAACTGGTGCTAAACACACAATAGATAAACAAGAACAAGAGAACATAACCGCCATCACAAATACTGGAGCAAAGCTCATTGGACACTTAAGGAAAAAGGCAAAAAGGGAATCACAGAAAGAGCTTGTGCGCCTGGGACCACGATGAAAGGCAGACCCCAGGGTGGAGACTGTTATGAGCACAAAGAACACACATCCTCTTCTCCAACATGTTCCAGGGAAGACAGCGACACAAGCCTGCGCTGGAAACAAGTCACTAGTCAACGCCTCCAAGTAACAATGACTATGACATCCAGATGGACTGCGAAGGGAGGGACACAAAAATTAAGTCAGGGAATGAAGTGCCACATCGTCTCACTGTCAGTCCTTTTAAGAAATAATGTCAAGAACTTGCACAGTGTGCAGCAGAAAAAAAAAAACAAGGTTCCATCTTCATTAAAGTCAGGAAGTCCAGGAAAATAAAAGGCACTTACAATAAAACAACCCAAACAAAACACCATACTATTAAACCATCTCACCACCCCTAAACACCCAATAAAAAATTACTGACCTGAAAAAAAACAGTTGCATACACATGTACTTTGTAGTACATGTGCTGCTGAACCTTATACCTGGTCTTGAAATCCTTACCTCAAATGGACACCTCCGCTTCTCTAAATGTCAAAACACACCTACCCAAAGAGCTCAGACAGCTCAAAAGCTGCAGTCACCCAGAGGAACAAGAGAGCACCAACACCAGAGCAGCCCAGGAGCAGAATGAGCTCCCTGAGCAGAGGCTGTGGCTCATGTACCCCAGGCACCACCCACCACCCCAGGAATCCCCTGGGAAAGGGGAGGCCCAACCACCACAAAGCATAAATGCGGCCGGAGGAGGAACAGGAGGGAGTTTTCTTCTCTGCCAGAGGTTTACAGCATGCAAAGCGCTGAACAGAGACAGTGACCCTTACTGGAAACAACCATACTTGCTTTTTTACTACAACTACATCTATTGCATCATTAACATGACCAGGTGGGGAATTGAACTTAATTTTTCTGGGATGTAGATAGAAAAAGATAGCTGTTGTACTAAGCTGTGTAGGAAAGCAACTCATTACATGCAATAACAGTGTTATTACCAGAAGTTGCACGCTTTAGTTTCCTATAAAAAAACCCCAAGATGCTAGGGGGGTCACACTTCATTTCTAGCAAGACCACCCACGCTACCTGACTTCTACCAGAGCTACATTCTGGATAGCACTGAATGACAGAGCAGAATTAGATCCCATAAGAACCCCTTCTCACAAATATCTCTAGTTGCAAAGTAAATTATCTGCTGTAAATCACCGACAACTCAGAGTCACCTCAACAGTCTCTCTGACTGAGTCCCTTAGCAGAACTAGAGCAGTCTCATAGGACAGAAAACACACCAAAAAAAATGGAAATACAGGAAATGTATCAGAAGCTGTATGAAGCAGCTGAATTAATGCCTAAGTCACTAGAACAAAAATTGCAAAGCACAGCAGGAAATACCCTGGGAGATGTGTCGGTAAAAATAGCCAGCAATAGACATCTTTGGGGTACTGTTGTCTGAAAAGCAGATTCGCCGCCCGTTTGCAATGAGTCAATAATCACACACTCAGGAGAGATATTGCTAATTTATTTCAGGGTTGCACAACCCGGGGTGCTTGGTGGTTTTCCACAAATCAAGCACACCGAAGCCGGCTACCTCATTATATTTATACAATGAGTTCATACATATTCTGCCTATCTAATACATATTCATTCTATTCTACACAGGTTGCGTAACAGCATTAAGTCACTCCTCTTGGCTCCGCTTCAGATCCTTCTGCGCATGCCCTCCTCTCTTCGGGGGTCCTTGGTGGTCTTTACAGATGAAGTACCCTAACCCTTTTTATCCATATATGGTCATGTGTCATCTAAGGACAATTCAAGGCTATTTTCTCTTGCCAACTCTCCTTTATTTTTTTCTAAAAGAAACATTTGTCTTTGATTAAATGGATAACACCGATGGCCAAGATATCCCGTCCCTAAGCTTAGGTTAAATATTAAAACATCAAACAATGCTTGATCAAAAAGAAAGGAGTCTAGATTCATGCTAGTTAAACATGTACAATACCCCTTCCTTCCAAGGCAGGGGTTGTTCTCTTACAGTACCAGATACCAAAGAGAAACGTACTGTAAGACAGAAAACAACTAGGCTGCTGTGGAGCATAAAGATGGCTTCAGCAAAGATTCTGACAGAACAAGAGTCGCAGTCACAGGGAATAGATCAGGGCTGGCACCGAGGGGAAATGCTGCCATCATCGAAGAGAAATCTACAAGGTGGATGTAGAGCTTGAGGAAGGTCTCAGGAGGCATCATGACTGGGAGAAAAAATGTCTCGAAGGAGGCAGAGAGACAGAAAAAGGATTGGGAAAATGACAGTTAAATCTAGAGGGGATCTGAACTGGGTAAACATGTCATCAGAGAGCCAGGGAACGAGTAGAGGCATAGCTAAGATGGAAAAGAGGACAGAATGACTGGGCTGGGTCACAGATATGGACTCAGGAAGTCTTCAGAGGGAATGAGTGGGGTGTGAGGTCTGCTACAAAGCTAAAAGCGTGCTAAGGGCAACCTTGAAGGCATTGATAGGCAGCGTGACACCATTAGAGGAGTCCTGAATTGGCCAGAGACCAAAAAAGGCTCAGGGACAAAAGGAGGAAAACTGGAGGGGATTTGAACAGAGTACTGATGTCCTCAGCAGGCTGGGGACCAAACGGAGGTACCTTAGATGGCATACAGGATGATAAGAGTGCTCTGAGACACAAGCATACCTGAGGATGGGGTTCAGAGGTAATGAGAGAGATCAAAGTCCACTACTGAGCTAAAACAAGGCTGTGGGAGACAAAGAAGGTCTCAGGAGGCAGGGAAACTGGGAGTGGACGGGTCACAAAAAGCTCAGAGGGATAAGAGAGATCAAAAGGGAGGTGAAGTGCTACCAAAATGCTGTAAAGCACAAGGAAGGTCTTGGGAGGCATCCTAGCTGAAAAAGAATGCTCTTTTTTGGGAACAGAAATCTCAGGAGAGGTGCAATTGCAACAAAATTACTCCAAAGGGGGCTTTGGAGCTAAAAGCGTGCTGTGGGGAACATCTAAGACCTCAGGAGGCATCGAGACAGTAGCACAGGGGTTCTGAGACAAACAGACAAAAGAATGCTCGAGGACACGATGAAGTCATCTGGAGGGGATTTGAACAGACCACAGATTTCCTCAGGGGACCGGGGACTGAACAGAGGAACCCTAGCTAGCATAGAGGATGACGTGAGCGTTCTGGAGATGCACGATGGCATTGGGAAAGGTCGTCAGGGAGCAAGAAGGGTGCCAAGTGGGCTACAGAGCCAAAAGAGTGCGGTGGGGCTCAAGGACGGCCTCAGGAGGCGTGATGATGGGAGAAGGGATGAGCGAAAGAGACAGAAGGCAGCTCTGAGACGCAGTGTAAAACTCAAGAAGGTGTCCCAACAACGTGCAGACGTCCTCGGGGGACAAGCGACCGAATGGAGACATCCTCAGTGTCAGTGAATAAGGTAAGAGAGCTCTGGGGCACAGAGAAAGCCTAAGGAAAGGTTCTGTCTGGATAAGAGAGACACAAAGAGGGCTGCAGAGCTCAAAGGGTGCCATGGGGCACGAGGACAGTCTCCGCAGGCATCGTGACAGGAACAAGAGGGCTCTGGAGCACAGGGGGATTGTGGACGTAGAGACAAAGGAAGGATTGCTGACAGAATGAAGTGCTTGGGAAGGGATCTGAACAAAGTGCAGATGTCCTCAGGGGACCGGGAGCCAAACGGATGCATCTGACATGGCGGAGGGAAGGTAAGAGTGTTCTGGGGCAAAATGAAATCCTGAAGAAGAGTTGCCTCTGAATAAGAAAGATACAAAGCCTGCTGCGAAACTAAAGGATGGCCACGGAAGGCAAGGACACTTGCAGGAAGCATCGTGACAGAAACAGAGGCACGCCGAGGTGGCCGGAGAGACAGAATAAGGCTCGAGGGTGCCAGGGTACTCGGGAGGGGATCCAAACAGACTACAGATGTCCTGAGGGCAACGCTGACCCGTTGGAGGCAAGAGAGATGGAGGAGAGGACAAAAAGACTGCCCTGAGGAAGAGGGATGACCCGAGGAGATGTTCTGACAAATCGAGAGGGGGAAAAATTACGCTCCAGAGATAACAGCGTGCTGCAGAGACCCTCTAAAGCCTCGGGTTGAGACACAGGAAAAAAAAAATTGAAAAATTGAAAAATTAAAGGAGGAAAAAATTAAACCATAGGGACAGCAAACTAAATAAATGGAGGCATAGAAAGGAAATTGAAAAATTGAGGGAGTACCCAACAGACGAGAAAGAATTAAAAAATAGGGATGGGAACTAGATAACAGCAGATGTACAAAAAATTTTAAAAAGCGACAGGTTTAAGAAAATAAAGGAACAAATTAAAAAACAGGAACAGCAAACTAAATAAAGACATAAAAACAAAATTTAAGAAGCAACAGGGTATGGCACAGACTAGAATGAAATAAGAAATAAAGACCGTGATGTGGATAAAAGTAGATGTAGAAAAAAAGTAAAAGCACCCTGAAAGGACAGACAAGAAATAAGAAAAAAATAGAATTAGACATCTTGGTAAAAGTAGACATAGAAAGAAAATTTTAAAAGTGACCGGCTGCATGACAGGCTAGAATTAATTAAAAAATAAAGATGGCAAACTGAATAAAAAGAGACGAGGAAAGAAAATTTAAAAGCGATGTGGTACAGGACAGACAGAAAACAACTAGAAAACAGGGAGATGTCTCGATAAAAGTAGACATAGAACAAAAATTTTAAAAGCAGCAGGATACAGGAAACAGGAAAATTGAAAAACAGAGGCAGAAAACAAGATAAAAGTACTCCTAGAAACAAAATTTCAATATGAAAAGAATTATGAGAGTAAAAAATTGAAAAATAGGGGCAGTTAGATAAAAGAAGACAGAAAGAAGATTTAAAAAGCAACATGGTTCATGACAGACAGGAAAGAATTAAGAAATAGAAACTGGAAGAGGATAAAAGTAGACAGAGAAAGAACATTTTAAATGTGACAGGATTAAGGAAATAAACGGAAAAAAGTAGGGACAGCAAACTAAGATGGAAATATATTAACTGACTTCAAAAACTGAGAGGGTACACAACAGACAAGAAAGAATTGAAATATAGGGATGGGAGCTTCATAGAACTAGGCATAGAAAATTTAAAAAGCAACAGCACTAAGGAAAGGCAAGAATCAATTAAAAAAATTAAGACAGTGAAGGCAATAGAAGTAGACAAAGAAAGGGCATTTAAAAAAAGAAAAAATTGAAAAATAAGGACAATGAACTAAAACACAGACATACAAAGCAAAGGTGTAAAGGACTGCAAGAAAAAAATAAAATGCAGACAGTGAACTGGATAAAAGGAGACATAGAAAATATTAAAAGCAACAGGGATGAGGGAAATAAAGGATAAAAATAAAAAAAGGTCAGGGAACTAAATAAACAGAAACAAAGAAATTAAATTTTAAAAGTGATGGGGATTAAGAGAGCAAAAGATTAAAAAATAGAGACAAAAACTCAATAAAAATACATGTAGAAAAAACTTGTAAAGCCATGGGATCAAGAGAGGAAAAAAAATTAAAAGTAGGGACAGCAAAGTAAAATGCAGACACAGCAAGTGCATTTTAAAAGCAGTGGGGTATGTGAGAGAGGAAAGAAATACAGGGATGGGGAGCTTGATAAAAATAGACATAGAAACAAAATTTGAAAATGCAAAGGATGAACAGAGGAAAGAAATAAAAAATAGGGACAGGACACTAAATAAACAAAGACAGAGATAACTTAAAAAGTGAGGGCACTACGGAAATGCAACAAAGAACAAAATATAAAGACAGACACCTGGAGAAAAGCAGACATAGAAAGAAAATTTAAAAGTGAGGTGTTAAACAACAGACAGGAAAGAATTAAAAAATTAGGATGGGCCTGTTGATAAAAGCAGTAATGGAAAGAAAATTTTAAAAGCAATGAGGTACAGAACAGACAGAAAAAAATTTAAAATAGGGACACCAAAGTAGATAAAGGTAGGCATAGAAACAAAATGTTTAAAGCTGAGGGATTAAGAGACAGAAATAACTAAAAAAATAGTAACAGTGAATTAAAACACAGACATAAAATTTAAAAAGTGATAGCACTAAGAGGAGAGAAGACATAATTAAAAAATAAAGACAACGAACAGGAAAAAGGTACAAAGAATGAAGACTGAAAAGGCAACAGGGTCTAGGAAAATAAAGGAAAAAAATTAAATAGGGACCACAAATTAAAATGGAGACGTTAAAAGAAATTTTAAAAAAATTTTAAAAACTAATGAAACAGCTGAAAATGAACAAATGAACATAGTGAATGGGATAAAAATAGGCAAAAAGCATTATAAAAGCAACAGCAGTTAGGGAAGTAAGGGGAAAAATAAAAAGGGGTTGAATAGGGAGTTCAGCTATCTCAAAGGGGGAAAAGGATTTTTGCTTGAGAGTTGGCAGGGCTCATGGAGAGGTCTTTAGATGAGGTTTGAAGGGGGAAGGGGCTATAGCCAGGCTCCCTAAAGAGGAGCCTAGGGGTGGCATGCCAGTCTTGGGGGTGAAATTGATATCCCAGCTCGAGTGCATCTACACCAACGCATGTGGCACGGGCGCCGAACAGGAGGAGATGGAAGCCATTGTGCAGCAGAATAGCTATGACTCAGTCACCATCACAGAGATGTGGTGGGATGACTTTTATGACTAGAGTGCAGCAATGGATGGCTATAAGCTTTTCAGAAGGGACAGGCAAGGAAGGAGAGGCAGTGGGGTGGCTCTATACGTTAGGGAGTGTTTTGATTATATACAACTCAAGCATTGTGATGATAAGGGTGAGTGCTTATGGGCAAGGATGAGGGGGAAGGGCAACAAGGCAGATATCCTGCTGGGGGTCTGTTACAGACCACCCAACCAGGATGAAGAGGTAGATGAAGCATTCTACAAGCGGCTAGCAGAACTCTCACAATCGCTAGCCCTTGTTCTCATGGGAGACTTCAGCTTACTGGACGTCTGCTGGAAATACAACACAGCAGAGAGGAAACAGTCTAGGAGGTTCCTGGAGTGTGTGGAAGATAACTTCCTGACGCAGCTGGTAAGGGAGCCCACCAGGGGAGGTGCCTCGCTTGACCTCCTGTTTACAAACAGAGAAGGACTGGTGGGAAATGTGGTGGTCGGAGGTTGTCTTGGGCTTAGCGACCATGAAATGGCAGACTTCTCCATTCTTGGTGAAGGAAGGAGGGAGGTCAGCAAAACCACTACCATGGATTTCCGGAGGACAGACTTTGGCCTGTTCAGGATGCTGGTTGGGAGAGTGCCTTGGGAGACAGTCCTGAAGGGCAAAAGGATCCAGGAGGGCTGGGCATTCTTCAAGAAGGAAGTCTTGAAGGCGCAGGAGCAGGCTGTCCCCATGTGCCACAAGACAAACCGGCAGGGAAGACGACTGGCCTGGCTGAACAGGGAGCTTTTGCTGTGACTCGGGAAGAAAAAGGAGAGTTTACCACTTTTGGAAGAAGGGGCAATGTTGTGGTTTAGCCCCGGTCAGCAACTAAGCACCACACAGCCGCTCGCTCACTCCCCCACCCTTGTGGGATGGGGGAGAGAATCGGAAGGGCCAAAGTAAGAAAATTCGTGGGTTGAGATAAGAACAGTTTAATAATTAGAATAAAACAGCAATAATACTAATATAATGAAAAGGAAAATAATGAGCGTGAGGGAGATGAAACACTGGAAGAAGAGGGAAAAAAAAAAAAACAAAACTAAACAATAAGTGCTGCAACCGCTCACCACCCGCTGACCGACGCTGCCGGTCCCCGAGCCACGACCGCTGCTTCCCCCGGCCAACTCCCCCCAGTTAATATACTGGGCATGACGTCACATGATATGGAATGCCCTTTGGCCAATTCGAATCAGCTCTCCTGGTTGTATCCCCTCCCCTCCCGGCTTCTTGTGCACCTGGCAGAGCATGGGAAGCTAGAAAGTCCTTGACTAGTGTAAACACTACCCAGCAACAACTAAAACACCAGGGTGTTATCAACATTATTTACATACCAAGTCTAAAACACAGCACTATACTAGCTACAGTCAAGAAAATCAACTATCCCAGCTAAAACCATGACAGGCAAGCAACTCAAGAAGAGTACAGGAATCTTGTTAGGTCTTGCAGAGAGAAAATGAGAAAGGCAAAAGCCCAGCTAGAACTCAGTCTGGCCACTGTTGTAAGGGATAACAAAAAATATTTTTACAACTACATTAACAACAGAAAGAGAGCCAAGGAGAATCTCCATCCTCTACTGGATGTGGAGGGGAACATCGCCACCAAGGATGGGGAAAAGGCTGAGGTACTTGATGCCACCTTTGCCTCAGTCTTTAATAGTCAGACTAGTTATCCCCAGGGTATTCAGCCCCTTGAGCTGGAAGGCAGGGATGGAGAGCAGAATAAATCTCCTGTAATCCAGGAGGAAGCAGCTAATGACCTGCTGCACCACCTGGACACTCACAATCTGTAAGGCCAGATGGGAATCTACTCAAGAGTACTAAGGGAGCAGGTGGAGGAGCTTGCCAAGCCACTCTCCACCATTTATCACCAGTCCTGGTTAACAGGGGAGGTCCCAGATGACTGCAGGCTTGCCAATATGATGCCCATCTAGAAGAAGGGCCGGAAGGAGGATCTGTGGAACTACAGGCCTGTCAGCCTGACGTCGGTACCGGGGAATGTTATGGAGCGGTTCATTTTGAGTGCGCTCAGCAGGCAAGTGCAGGACAACCAGGGGATCAGGCCCAGCCAGCATGGGTTCATGAAAAGCAGGTCCTGTCTGACCAACCTGACCTCCTTCTATGACCAGGTCACTTGCCTGCCTAGGGGATGAGGGAAAGCTTGTGGATGTTGTCTAGCTGGACTTTAGTAAAGCCTTTGACACAGTCTCTCACAGCATCCTCCGAGAGAAGCTGAGTGCTCATGGCTTAGACAGGTGCACTCTTCAGTGGGTAAAAAACTGGCTGGATGACTGAGCCCAGAGAGTCGTGGTGAACGGAGCTAAATCCAGTTGGCGGCCAGTCACGAGCGGTGTTCCCCAGGGCTCAGTTTTGGGACCAGTCTTGTTTCATATATTTATCAATGACCTGGATGAGGGGATCGAGTGTGCCCTCAGTCAGTTTGCAGATGACACCAAATGGGGTGGGAGTGTCGATCTGCTTGAGGGTAGGAAGGCTCTGCAGAGGGATCTGGACAGGCTGGATCGATGGGCCAAGGTCAGTTGTATGAGGTTTAACAAGGCCAAGTGCCGGGTCCTGCATGTGGGTCACAACAACCACATGCAACGCTCCAGGCTTGGGGCAGAGTGGCTGGAAAGCTGCCCAGCAGAGAAGGACCTGTGGGTGCTGGCTGACAGCCAGCTGAACATGAGCCAGCAGTGTGCCCAGGTGGCCAAGAAGGCCAACAGCATCCTGGCTTGTATCAGCAAAAGTGTGGCCAGCAGGAGCAGGGCAGGGATGGTGCCCCTGTGCTCGGCATTGGTGAGGCCACACCTCGAATGCTGTGTTCAGTTTTGGGCCCCTCGGGACAAGAAGGACATTGAGGTGCTGAAGCGTGTCCAGAGAAGGGCAACGAAGCTGGGAAAGGGTCTGGAGAACAAGTCTGATGGGGAGCGGCTGAGGGAGCTGGGGTTGTTTAGTCTGGAGAAGAGGAGGCTGAGGGGAGACCTTATCGCTCTCTGCAACTGCCTGAGAGGAGGTTGTGGTGAGGTGGGGTTGGTCTCTTCTCCCAAGTAACAAGCAATAGGACGAGAGGAAGTGGCCTCAAGTTGTGTCAGAGGAGGTTTAGATTGGATATTTTGAAAAAGTTCTTTCCTGAAAGAGTGGTCAGGCATTGGAACAGGCTGCCCAGAGAGGTGGTGGAGTCACCATCCCTAGAGATGTTCAAAAACCATGCAGACATGGCACTTTGGCACATGCTTTAGGAGGCATGGTGGTGTTGGGTTGACGGTTTGACTTGATGATCTTAGAGGTCTTTTCCAACCTTAACGATTCTATGAAAAAATAGGGACAGTGAACTTAACAAAAAATTTTAAAAGCAACAGGGTACACGACCAGCAAAGAACCATTAAAAATAGGGATTGGCAGCTTTATAAAAGTAGACCTAGAAAGAGAATTTTAAAAGCGATGGGTTAAGGGACAGACAGAAAAAAAATAGGGTCTGCAAACTAAATAAATTAAGACATTGAAACAGAATTTTAAAAGTGATGAAGTAGAGGACAGGCAGGAAGAAATAAACACAGATGGGGAACTGGATAAACATAGGCATAGATATAAAATTTAGAATGCAACAGGTACTGACTCTGCAGTGCCGGCTACCCAACCCTCACCCACCCAGGAGTAGGTGGCAGGTGCCTCTATGCTCCTCTTCCACCAGGCTTCCCGGATGCATGGCAGCTCACACATGCAGCCGACAGAGGTACTGATCTCCCGGCACTGTGTGCTGGTGGTGCGCTCTGTCAGTGACCTCTGGGAGGGATCCTTCCTTGCTCAGGGACAGGCTGTTCCTTGCTGGAGGCAGCTGCCTGTGGAACCCCCTTCCTTTCACTCCTCAGCCAGCTCCTGCAGGCAGGAGTGCCCAGGCAGCCCTCTCCCCAGCTAGAGCCCTTTGGCACAGCAGGGCTAGGGCCAGCCTCAGCCTCAGCCTCAGCCTCAGCCTCAGCCTCAGCCTCAGCCTCAGCCTCAGCCTCAGCCTCAGCCTCAGCCTCAGCCTCAGCCTCAGCCGCTGCACCTGGGGCTGCCCCAGCCCAGCCCCACCTCCAGCCTTTTTAAAACCTTGGCCCAGCCCATCCTTGTCTCATGGGTCTCACCTGGGCTACCCCAGCCCACAGCTGGAGCCCACGAGGAATATGGGGGGCTGCCGCCGCTGCTGCAACCCCAGCCCCACCCCCACAGCACATCACCTTCTCCCCTAGACCCATCTACAGCTACTCACCCTGAAGCCTAGGGGTGGGAAACACATCCAGGAGCACAAAGGAGGCAGCAAAGGTTTGTTCTTTCATGCACATTAGAAATCTTGGCGGTGAGTTGGCTACAAGGCTCAGTGCCCAAAGGCAGCAGGACAGAGGGAAAAGAGGGAAGAAGAAGGCAGGAGGAAGGACAGAGGGAGGTAGAGAAGAGGACAGGGAGCCAGAACACGGGATATTGGGAACAAGAGATGGATAGGGACCCATGCAAGGGGATTGAGAGAGAGAAGAATGGGGAGATGGAGTGTGAGAATGACAGGAATGGAGAGGTGGAATAATTAAGAGGGGGAGGGAGCAGGGGAGAGAGATGGAAGGCGCTAAGCAGGACAACGAGAACAGCAGAGAGAGAGAGAATGAGAGACACAGATAGGAGACAGACAGAAGGGGAATATTTTACAACAATAGGGAATGAGATGGAGGGAGAAAAAAGAAAACTGAAAGAGGAATAAAGCAGAAAAAAACAGGAAAAAAGGGGACAGGAAGCTGGATAGAGGCAGTTATAGAAAGAACTTAAAAAGCAACAAATATGGGAAAGAATTAAAAGTTAGAGAATGTAAGACAGCTAGAACAAAAAATAGAAAAGAAACAGGACAGAGAGGCAGGAAGTTTAAAAAACTGTTAAAGGGAGCTATGGAGAGGGGAGATTTGGAAAAGAAAATAAAAAGCAATGGGCCACAAGAAAGAAAAAAAATGGGACAGTGAACTGTATCAATGGAGATATAGAAAAAACTTTTTTAAAGCAACATTGTACATGACATGAAAGAACTAAAAACAAGGAAAAGGGAACTAGATAAACAGAGACATAAAAAGAAAATTTAATAAGTGACAGGGTAAGGAAAATGGAAAAACTAAAAAGCCAAATCTATTAGGAAAGACAAGAAAAACCTAAAAAGTAAAGAAAGGATGACAAAGACATACAAAGTAAATTGAAAAAGCATTGGGGTACACAGATTAAAAACTATTAAAAAATAACAATAGGGAAATTGATCAAAGTAGATGTGGAAAGAAAATTTCAAAAGCAACTGGGTAGATGACAAACAAGAAAAAATTAAAAATCAGAGATAGTAAACTAGATAAAGGTAGACACAGAAACAAAAATTTTAAAGCCAAGGGACTAAGGAAACAACCAAAAATGAATTAAACAAGTTAAACAAATGAAGACACACAGAAATTGTAAAAAGCGACCCCACAAAGGAAATAGAAGAAGTAATTAAAAAATAAAGACAATAAACAGGATAAAGGTAGACAGTATTTTAAAAGTAACAGTTTACAGAAATAGAGACAAAATTCTTAAGAATGGGACAGCAAACTAAAATGGAGATGCAGAAAGAAAAAACAATTGAGGGCACTAAGGGAAGAGAAGAAATAATTAAAAATAAAGAAGGGAAAAAAGTAGGAATAGAAAACACTTTAAAAGTGAGGGGGATTATTGAAATAAAGGTAAAAATTAAAAAATAGGGACAGCAAAAGAAAATGGAGATGTAGAGAGAAAAATATAACAAGTGAAGGCACTAAGGAAAGAGAAGAAATAATTTTTTAAAAGAAAAGGGAATAAAAGTAGGCATAGAAATAAAATTTTAAAAGCAAGGGGGATTAGGGAAATAAAGGAAAAAAACTAAAAAATAAGGACAGCAAACTAAAACAGAAAAGTAAGAAGAAAATCTTAAAAGCAAGGGCACTAAGGGAAGACAAGAAATAATTAAAAAATAAAGACAGCAAAAGAAAGACAGTGAACAGGATAAAAGTAGACAGAAAATTTTAAAAGCAATGGTGATTAAAGAAATAATGAAAAATAGCAATGGGAAACTAAAACAGAGACATAGAAAGAAAATCTAAAAAGTGTTTGCAAAGAAGCAATAGAAGAAATAATTAAAAATATACAGCAAAGAGGGGGAAAAGCAGGCATAGAAAGAACTTCTGAAAAGTGAGGGGGATTAGGGAAATAAAGGGGGAAGAAGTGGGAAAAAAAGGACAGCAAATTAAAACAGAGATGTAGAAAGCACATTAAAAAAGCGAGGGCACTAAGGAAACACAAGTAATTAAAAAGTAAAGACCACAAACATAATAAAAATAGACAGAAAATTCAGGAAGGAAATAGGATTAAGGAAACAAGGAAACAATTAAATATTATGGATATTGAACTAAAATGGAGAAGTAAAAGAAAATATAAAGTGACAGCACTAAGGAAAAACTACAGCAAATGAAATAGAAAGAGAATTTTAAAAACAAGGGGGGGGTAGGAAAATAAGGAGAAATTAAGTAAAAGTGACAGTGAACTAAATTGCAGATGTAGAAAGACTCTAAAAAGCAACAGCACTAAGAAAATACGAGAAATAATTTTAAAAAGACAGTGAAGGGAAAACAAGTAGGCATAGAAAGAACATTTAAAGAGTGAGGGTATTAGGGAAATAAATATTAAAAAATAGGAACAGCAAACTAAAACAGATGTAGAAAAAAATTTGAAAAGCAACATCACTGAGGAAAGACTAGAAATAATTAAAAAATAAAGGTAGGCAAAGAAAGTCAGTGAATGGGATAAAAGTAGACAGAAAATTTTAAATGTAACTGTGATTAAGGAAATAAACAAATAACCTGTTCACTGTCTTTATTATTTTTAATCTTTTAAAGTAGACATAGAAAGAAAAATGTAAAAAGCAATGGAGTACACAATAGGCAGGAAAGAATCAAAACCCAGTGATACGCAGCTTGATGAAAGCAGACATAGAAGGAAAATTTAAAAAGGCATTTGGATCAGGACATACAGGAAAAAACTTAAAAATCATGCCAGGGAAATAAAAACTGAGAAATGGGAAGGAAATTGAGGTGTGACGGAGCGCAGGACAGAGAGGAAAAAATTAAAAAAAAATAAAGACCATGACCTAGACAAAAGTCACATAGAAAGAAAATTTTAAACGTGAGAGGAAATAATTAAAAAATAGCAATAGGCAGCTTCATAAAAGTAGACATAGTGTAGTGGTTTAACCCCAGCTGGCAACTAAGCACCGTACAGCTGCTCGCTCACTCCCCCACAGTGGGATGGGGGGAGAATCAGAAGGGTAAGTGTGAGAAAGATACTCATAGGCTGATATAAAATCAGTTTAATAACTAAAAAGCAAATTAAAAAGAAAAAAAAGGGAAAAAACCCACAACAGAGAGAGGAAAATAAAACCTAAGCAAAACAAGCCATGCAAATGAAAACAACTGCTCACCACCAACTGTCTGATGCCCAGCCAGTCCTGAGCAGCACATACCTTTCCACCTCCCCACCCCGCAAAATATCCACCCCCAGTTTTATTGCTGAGCATGATGTCATATGGTCTGGGCTATCCCTTTGCTCAGCTGGGGTCAGCTGTCCCAGCTGGGCCCCCTCCCAGCTCCTTGTGCCCCCCGGCCTGCTCGCTGGTGGGGTGGGGCGAGGAGCAGAACAGCCCTTGGTGCTGTGCAAGCGCTGCTCAGCAATAGCTAACACATCCCTGTGTCATCAACAGTGTTTTCAGCACAAATCCATAACGTAGCCCCATACCAGCTACTGTGAAGAAAACTATCCCATCCAAAACCAGCACACACAGAAACAAAATTTAAAAGTTGTGGTACAGGTTACACAGGAAGGAATTAAAAAAATAGGAACAGGGATGAGAATATAAGGAAACGTCAAAAGAAAATTTTAAAAGTGACAAGTTATACATAAGAAAGGGAGAAATTAAAATTTAGGAAAAGGGAGCTGGATAAAGAGTGTTGTTGAAAGAGAAATTAAATAGCAATAGGGTAAAAGAAATAGATAAAAATTTAAATAATCAAGAAACAGCTGGATGGAGGGAAACGTAGAAGGAGTGTTGAAAAGCAACTGACTATGAGAAACATAGACAAGGATTAAAACATAGGAACGGAGAGATGGATGGACAAAAATGTAGAAAGAAAATTTAACAAGTGGTCAGGTATTAAAAAACAGAAACAAGGAGAAGGATGGAAGAAACCATAATAAGAAAATTTTAAAAACATTGGGGTATGAGAAACACAGAAAATAATTTTAAAATAGGGTCAGGGAGATGGATAGAGGGAAACATAGAAAGAAAATTTAAAAAGCAACGGGGTACAGGACAAAGGGAAGAATTAAAAAATAGGGAGAGGGAGCTGCAGAGAGGGGAACACAGAAAAAATGTAATAGGTGAGGTGTACAGGGCAGAGTTGGTAGAAGAATAAGAAGATTGGGGGGCCAGACAGGTAAGTGAGCCAGCAGAGAGGGAGACAGAAGCAGGGACAGGCAGGGAGGCAGCAGAGATCTGGCGCAGGGCAAGCACAAATTTCGCTGGGACGCACATGAGAGAACACACGACTCACCGCAGCTCCCGGCGCCGGCAGGAGACCTTCGCTGCCCCCACGCTCTTCTCTCTGACTCGGCAGCAGGTGCCTCGACACTCCTCTACCGCGAGGCTTCCCTGCGGCTCTTCACGTGTGGCCAACGGAGGCACTGAGCTCCCAGCACCATGTGCTGGTGGTGTGCTCCGACAGGGACGGCTCGGAGGGATCCTTCCTCGCTGCAGGCACTGGCCATTCCTTGCTGGAGGCACCTGCCTGCGGGACCCCCTCGGATTCCCTCCTCAGACCATTCACCTTCATCAGCTCCCTCAGGCAGGGGAGCCTGGGCAGACCCTTCCCCAGTTAAAGGGAGGAATTAGAAAACAGGGACAGTGAGCCGAAGAGAGGGAGACACAGAAATAAAACTTAAAAAGCAATGGGGTACAGGACAGATAGGAAAACATTAAGAAGTAACATCGGGGAGATGGATAGGGGGAGACATAGGAAGAGAAACTAGAAAGTGGTGGGGTACAGGAAACAGGGGAAAGAATTTTGAAATAGGGACAGAGAAGAAGATAGAGGGACAAATAAAAAGAAAATTCAAAAAGCAACAGGGTACAATTCACGTAGGCGAGAATTAAAAAATAAGGCCAAGGAGCTGGTGAGAGAGAGACATATGTATACAGGAAAATTTAAAACCGACCAGGTAAAGGAAAGAGTGAGAAGAAATAAAATCTAGGGGAAAGGAGCCAAATAGAAGGAGGCATAGAAAGAAAGTTTAAAAAGCAAAGAGGTACAGAGCAGAGGGAAGTATTAAAAACTAGGGTCAGGGAGCCAGATAGGGGAGATACAGAAATAAAACTTTAACAGTAATGGGGTTAAAGGCAGTGTGGAAAGATGGAAAAATAGGGAGAAGGAGCCGGTTAGAGATATAGGAAAAAAAACTTAAAAGGCAACGGGGTACTGAGCAGAGCTGGCAGAAGAATAACAAGTTCTGGGGAGCCATATGGGTAGGTGGGCAGGCACAGAGGAAGAGGGAGACAGAGGAAGGGAGGCAGGCAGACATCTGGAGAAGGGTGGAGGAGATGGGCCAGGATGCAGAGGAGAGGATGAACAACTCATTGCAGCTCCTGGTGACAGCAGGAGACCTTCACTGCCCCACTACTTCTCTTTCTCTGCCTCTGCCCCTCCCTCCTCCACAGTGCCGCCTGCCTGACCCTCACCCATTCAGCAGCAAGTAGTGGACGCCTCCATGCTCCTCGTCCACAAGGCTTCCTTGATACATATCCGCTCATGCACATAGCCCATGGAGGCACTGAGCTCCCAGCACCGTGAGCTGGTGTCTGCTCTGTCCAGGACGGCTTGAGGACAGATAGAGGTAGACGTAGAAAGAAAATTTCAAAAAGCGACAGGGTACAAGAAACATAGGCAAGAACTAACAAATAGGGACAGGGAGATAGGAAGAGGGAGATGTAGAAAGAAAGTGTAAAAAGTGACAGGGTACAGGACAGAGGGAAGAATTAAGAATTAGCAACAGGGAGATGGATAGAGGGAGACATAGAAAAATTTTAAAGCAACAGGATACAAGAATCATACACAAGAGTTAAAAAATAGGTACATGGAGCTGCAGAGAGGCAGACATAGGAAGAAAACTTGAAAAGTGATGGGGTATAAGAAACACCAGCAAGAAATTAAAATTAGGTCGGGGGGGGGGAGAGAGGGAAAGATAGCAAGAAAATTTAAAAAGCGACCGGGTTCGAGAAACATATGCAGGAATTAAAAACATAAGGATGGAGAGGTAGAAAGAAAGTTTCAAAAACAATTGGAGAACAAGAAATATAGGCAAGAATTAAGAAAGAGGGACAGGGAGCCTGAGAGAAGGAAACTGTGGTGGGTTGACCTTGGCTGGCTGCCAGATGCCCATCAAGCTGCTCTATTACTCTCCCTCCTCAACAAGACAAGGGGGGGGAAAATACAAAAAAAACCCTGGTAGGTCAAGATAAGGACAAGAGGTCACTCACCAACTTCTGCCATGACCAAAACAGACTCAACTTGGGGAAATTAATTTCATTTATTGTCAATCAAAATCAGAGTAGGATAATGAGAAATAAGAACAAGTCTAAAAAACACCTTCCCCCCACTCTGCTCTTTTTTCCTGGGCTCATCTTCACTCCTGACTTCTCCACATCCTACCCCCAAGCCGTGCAGTGGTACAGGGTGCCAGGGTTGCAGTCAGTTCATCACATGTTGCGTCTGCCGCTCCTTCCTCCTCATGCTCTTTTTCTGCTACAGTGTGGGGTCCCTCCCACAGCCACAGGTCCTGTGAGGAGCCTCCTCCAGCGTGGGCTCCTCGCCACAGTTGCTGACAGGAGCCTCCGCCAGCACAAGCTCTCTATGGGGACACAGCTCCCTTCAGGCACATCCACCTGCTCTGGCGTGGGGTCCTCCATGGGCTGCATGTGCACATCTGCTCCGCCATGGACCTCCATGGGCTGCAGAGTGACAACCTGCGTCACCACGGTCTTCACCACAGGCTGCAGGGGAATCTCCGCTCTGATGCCTGGAGCACCTCCCTCACCCTCTCCCTCCTTCTTCACTGACCTTGGTGTCTACAGGGCTGTTTCACGCTCACATTTTCTCTATGACAGCTTCTGCACACCAATTTTTTACCCCTACGTAAACGTCCATCACAGAGGCACTACCAGTGTTGCTGATGGGCTCAGCTTTGACCAGCAGCAGATCCGCCTTGCAGCTGGAACTGGCTGTGCCCAACATGGGGGCAACTCCTGGTGTCTACTCACAGAACCCACCCCTGCCCCACCTAACAGAACCTTGCCACGTAAATCCAATACAACAGCGATCGGTGACAGGGCAGAGAAGGGGGATTGAAAAATGGGGAAAGGGAACCAGACAGAGAGATGGGCCACAGGACAGAGAGGGAAGATTTAAAAAAATGGGAACAATGAGGTGGACAGAGATAAACTGACAAATACCAAAAAACCCCTTGATGAGCTGAAGTGGAGACACAGGAATTAAAGAATAGGGACAGGGAGCCAAACAGAGAGAGAACGATAAAGACAAAAATGGGCTATGGGACAGAGAGGGAAGAAATTAAAACACAGGGACAGGGACCTGGAACAAGAGAATCTGAGAAAGAAAAAGTACATCTAGAATACAGGGCAGAGAGAGAGGAATTAAAAAATAGGGACATGGAGCCACACACAGAGAGGCAGGGGGATGGGAATTGTGAAGGGCTAAGGGGCAGACAGGGAGAAAATAAAAATATTGGGATAGGAAGACAGACAGACACATGGCAAAAGACAAAAATAGCGATGGGCTACAGGACAGAGGATGAAAAAAAAAAAGAGGGACAGGGAACAGGACAGAAGTGCAGCGAGAAGAAGAAAACAGAGGTAGAATGACAGAGAAAGAGGGGGACTTGGAGAGTGAACAAGGGAGAGGCGCAGGGAACCTAAAAAAATTACAGCAGTAAGAGAGAGAAGGTGGTGGAAGAGAGGGACTGGGTTGCAGAAGAGGGATGACACAGCCCCAGGGGTCCAGGACTCACCACAGCTCCTGTTCTTGGAGCTGCTTGGAGAATTTGATAGTTCTGCTGCATCCTTGTATATCTGTCTGTCTCTCTCCCCCCCTCCCCCCCTCCGTTCCTCCTCTGTAGCTCCAGTCACTTGACTGTCATCCACCTAGATTGGTGTCTTACAGCTCTTACAACAGGAGGCTTCCCGGATACACAGCATCACACATGCACACACTACATGGCTGTACTGTGCTTTTGGTTATGCATGCAGACCCTGCAGTGCACGTTGGTGATCAGATCTGCTGAGGACTACGCTAAGCGGGATCCTTCCTCACCCAAAGAGGCAGGCTGTCTCCTGTCTGCAGCTGGAGGCAGCTGCTGGGTGGATCCTCTTTCTTTTATTCTTCAGCTGCTTTACCTTATTCTGGCCTCTCCAGCTTCAGCTGCAGCAGCTCCTGTCCGCAGCCAGTAAGTGTCCAGCTGTCCCTTTTCACCCGTGCTGCTAGGAGAATAAGGCCAAAGGCAACCCACACAAACCTGAGCCAGATACAGTCAATAACATCCCCAGGGAAGAACCGGCAACTGAGTCCTCAGTGTTGCCTCTCGGGGAGGGAAAGAACAAGCAACTGTTATCCCACAGTGATCACTGTAGCTCTCCTCAGGCAGGAACCCCTCCTTCTGCAGGAGCTGCTGGAGATGCCGCTCTTTCCCCACACTGATGCTAATGGCACCTGCATTTATGGAGAATAAAGCATATTCAAGGGCCAGCTTGCTGCCGTGAGGACAGTGTTTGGAGGCAGTCTGTGGCTTCAGGGGAGGGGCTAGAGCCGGGGGCAGCTGCATGGGGGGAGCAGGGCTGGAGGAGTTTTGTTGCATTGGGGAGGCACCCAGCGCCTTTTCCAGGGGGTGGGAAGGTCTCCAGGTACCCAGAGGGGTGGGGGCAGCCATCTCCTGCCCCTCTTCCTGCTTCCTCTCCACCAGCTCTCAGAAAATCCCTGGGACCTGCCCTGATGGGGCCTGACTCCAACCGATGGTCAGGCTCTTGCATCAGTGGGTTAGAAACAGCCTTGCAGCTTGTCAACAGGCTCAGAAAAGCATGCTGCAGCCGGACCATCCACTGGGGCTGCAGCCTTTTTACACAGAGGGGCCATCACCATGAGCTTCACTGGCACCCCCCAGGGCTCCTAGAGCCCCAGCCCACAGCTGCAGCCATGGCCCCTGACACCTGCTGTGTAACCTGCTCCCCTGGACCCTCTGACAGCCGCTCACCAAGTACAGAGGACTACAAATACAGCCATGAGTGCAAAGGAGACAGCAAGTGTTTATTCATTAATGCAGGTAAGTCCCGGGAGTAAGTCTGCTATGAGGCTCAGTGCCTGTACACTCACCCTTCCTCTGGGACAACTCGGCAGTCGTTACTAGAGCAGCAGATATAGAAAACAAAAATACAGCAATGGGGAGCAGGCCAGAGGAACAGAAAGAAAAAAATAAAATGAGGGAGAAAGACTAAGGAGCAAAGTAAGGTACAGGGAAAAGGACAGACGGATGGATAAATCAATCAAAAAAGGGATGAGGAGCCCTGCAGGGACATGGCAGAAGAAAAACAGGGTCAGGGAGCAGGACAGCGGGAAAGAGAGAGAAAATTATGAGTGGGGAGCAGAACAGATGGATCAAGAGAGAGACTGAATGAGAGGAATAAGGGAGGGAGAGAAAGAGACAGGGAACAAGCCAGAGGAATTGAGGAAAAAAGAGAAACACACAGAT
Organism: Morus bassanus; assembly: GCA_031468815.1. Classification (NCBI taxonomy): domain Eukaryota; kingdom Metazoa; phylum Chordata; class Aves; order Suliformes; family Sulidae; genus Morus; species Morus bassanus. Next base: position 85,539,959 of record CM062571.1, on the reverse strand, counting down.
CAGAACAAAGAGAGGGAGAAAGAAAAAGCAGTGCTGGGCTGCAGGATGAGAAAAAAGGCCAGGAAGCAGGACAGAGGGGAATAATGGGACAGTGAGCTGGGCAGGGGGATATAGCAAGAAATGATGGGACAGGCAGTGGTATGGAGTTATACAGACAAAAAAGGGGGAGGATGGAGGACAGAGAGAATAAGAGAAAAGGGACAGGGAGTGGGGCAGAGATGGAGAAAGAAACATTAGAGACAGAGAAGGGAGGAAAGTGACAGGACCAAGGCAGAGAGATGGAGAAAGAAAGAAAAAAACAGTGATGGGTAGCAGGCCAGAGGGACAAGGAAAGACACGAGGAAGGACAGAGCGATACAGAAAACAGGTGAGGGACAGGGAGCCAGAAAGCGGGTTGCTGTGAAAGAGAGAGGGACAGGGAGCAGGATGCTGGGAGAGAGAGCAAATGAGAACAACAGAGAGAATGACAGAGAAGTAGAACACAAGAATAAACAGGTGCAGAGAGGTAAAGCAATAAATAATAGGGAGAGGGAGCAGCACAAAGAGTCAGAGAGAATAAGAGATGAACAGGAAGGAGAAGGACAGTGAGATACAGAATGGAAAAAACCAGCAACAGCAAGCAAGACAAAAAGAGAGAGCGAGAAAGGGAAGGAAGGAAGGGCGGGGGAGAGAGAGGAAGGCAGGGACATGGACCGACATGTACAGGCGCAGAGAGGAAAAGGACACCAGGGAACAGGCCAAAGAAATCGTGGGGGAAAAAAGAGATGGATGCAGATCAGGACAAAGAGATGGAAAAGGAAAAAACACTGATGGGCTGCAAGACAGAGACAGAGGATGAAAAAAAAGAAGGGGAGAGAGCAGGACAGGAGAACAGAGAGGAGAGGTACAGGAGAGCAAAACCAAGCAAACAAAAAAAAAAATCGCAGCAGCGTGGGAAAGGGAGGGGACCAGGAGAGGAGCAAGGAGGGCCCAGGACGCACAGGAGCGGTGACAGGGCCCCAAGGGCCTGGAACTCCCCACAGCTTTCACTGTCAGCGCTGCCAGGAGAACATGACAGGTCAGATACTTCTTTCTCCTTCTCTCCTGCCTTCCTCTTCTGTAAGTTCAGTTGCTTGGCTGTCCTCCACCTAATACCTGGGTCTCCCACAGCTATTATGAGATGAAGCTTCCTGGACACGTAGCCTTGCTCGATTGTGCGCTACATGGCTGCACCGCGCTTTGGGTTAGGCATACAGACCCTGCAGCGCACGATGATAGTCTGGCCTGCTGCGGGCTACAAAGAGGGATCCTCCCTCACCCAGAGAGGCAGGCTCTCTCTTGCCTGCAGCAGGAGGCAGCTGCCAGCCAGATGGCCTTCAATTTCTTCTTCTTTACCTTTCTCTGGCCTCTCCAGCTTCAGCCACAGCAGCTCCTGTCCACAGCCAAGAAGTGCTCCACCTGTGCCTTTTTGCCCCCACACCGTGAGGAGAGCAAGGCCAGGCTGAGACAACACACACAAGCCTGAGGCAGGTGCAGTCAAAGGCATCCCCAGGGGAAGAACGGACAACTACATCCTCAGCACAGCCTCTGAGAGAGGAAAGAAACATCAGTGACTGTTATTAGCATAAATCACCCCTGGCCTAATCCCCTACTTCTGCATGGGCTTCTGGAGACGCTGCTCCCCCCCCACTGCTGCTCCCCCCACTGCTGCTAACAGTACCTGGGTTAAGGGAGAATCAAGTGCATTCGAAGGCCAGCTTGCGGCCTTCACAACAGGGCTTGGGGGCGGCCTGCGGCTACAGAACAGGCTTCAGGGGAGGTGCTGGAGCTGGGGGCAGCTGCAGAGGGTGAGCGGCGCTGGGGTAGGCTCAGAGGGAGCTCTGGCAAGTTGGGGAGGCATCCGTCATCTGTGTCTGGGCGATGTCCTCCTCCTTCCCCTCTTCCCTTCCATCAGCTCTCAGGTAACTCCCTGGGGCCGCCCTGACCCGGCTCGCCTCCAGCAGACCGGGAGCCTGCCGCAGCGGGTCGTTTGAATCTTCCTGTCCTGTCATCCTCGGGAAGCCAACGTGCAGGAGACACCCCTGCACCCGCCGCCGGGGCCTGCACCCGGCGCATCACCATGCCGCTTCCCAACACCGCACACGCCAGGGAGGCCAGAGCCAGCGCGTGAACGCCGGGCTGCAGTACCGCATTCCGGCCACCGGGTGGCAGCAGCGAGGGCGGAGGCAGCGCTGCCGCGCCCCTGTGCCGTGACGGCGCTGCAGTACCGCGCTTCGGCCACCAGGCGGCAGCAGCACCGAGCACCCGCCGGGCGGCACGTGCCCAGGGGCGGCACCGGCGCTGCGGTTCCGCGCTGCGCGCGCCGAGCGCCCGCCGACCGCGCGGACGGCACGCGGCGGCACCGCCCCGCAGGCACCGCAGCACCGCATTGCCGTTATCGGTGGAAGGCTGCACGGAGCACGGCGGCGCCACCGTGCATGCGCGGCTCTCCACGTGCAGAACCGCATTTTGGTCGCCGTGTGGCAGCAGCGAGAGGGGCGGTGCGCACCACCACGGATTGTGCAGCGCTGGAGCTGCAGTAGTGACTTTTGGCGGACGGGCGGCAGCAGCGAGCCTAAGGGCATGCACTCTTGCCGCGTTAAGGCTGTGAGTCTAGCCGCGTTCGACGAGCTATCACGGCCAAAATACTGGTGGCGCTCAGTAAGAACTATCACGACTGGATCAATGCACACCACAATTTATTTGAGCAATAGATACACAGGTTCTTTGGATTGCCGGTGATAGTGATTGTCTGCAAAAGAATGTGCTAATATTGCACATGTGAGTAGAAAGAATCTAAAATGACTCTACAGAGATTTCTAAGTGTTTCCCGGGGAGGCACTTGGTATAACTAAGTGTTGAAATCTTACCCAAAGGCGTCCCAATGGGGGGGAAGAGAGGCTCAGCCCGTCAACTGATCCCAGAAGTCAGAGTGGTACGCGACGATGGTATCTTCCCTAACATCCTCTCTCTCTTAAGCTATATTTATATTATTTTTTTACCTCTCAGGTGGAGCTTGAGTGGCTCTAGTCATACGTACCTTTGTTATGATTGGTGTAAAACTTTCTCACTTTGCTTTTAAAGGTATATACTAGAAAAATTCAACACACAAGCTCAGTGAGGGGTGGTCGCACCTTGGAGACGGGTAACTTTTGGGATGGAGGTGTGTTTTGGTATTATCATGAGGTTATGATGAGCAGAGTTCATCCACAGGGCATGGTTTTGCAATTGTACAGTGCTGGCCGGGGCATGGTTCCATGGTTCCATCTAGTTCCCGGACCTGCAGTGATTTATGGAGGACTTGGGCCGTGGAGCCTTCACTCCACTCCCTCCTCCAATTATCTCTCTTGGAGCAAGTATACCGAGCTCCCCCAGTGTTGCCAATATCTAAGATTGCAGGTGGTGTTGCTTAGGGAACAATCACTGAACCGATATTCAGCATGCCAACCATATTCCACCCGGGAAGTTAACTTTTATGAAATGTGGATATAACTTTAGCCTCAATAATTTCAACCTTAATAATCTTACCCCCAGTAATCATTCCACAACTCTCGAGGAGCAGCCACACCACTTGTAGGGGAACGGGTGCAGCAGGAAGCCCACAGAAAATCACACGAAACCGGCAACAAAACTACACCTTGTGCCGCACTGCAGAGGCCTCTGCAGTAGCAAGGACTATGCCACGCCACAGGCGCCCGAGAGCAACCGGACTGCCAAGCAGCCAAGTCCGCAAGAACTACACCTCCCGGCATGCACTGGCAAACACAGGATGGCCAACTGGAAGCCCTGGCATGCCGCGAGAGGCAGCCTTCCCAGCTTTCTGATCTTGCGGGACAGCATTCACCGCCCCCCACCAACACAGCCGGCTGCCCCGCCGAGCCGCCAGCGCACCCAGTGCTCCCCAGCATGGCTCTGGGCAGCCCCCGCTGCCCAGCTCCGGCACGGTGTGCCCCCCCCCACATCCCTGCCACCGCTCCAAGCCTCCACCATGGACCCCGCTGCTAACACTGTTACCACATTTGATCAGCCACTTTCATACATAACTTACTATCGTCTCAGGTTGTTTTTACAGCTCTAAACAGAGGCTTGTCTTTACCCCAGTAAAAATAAGCTTAATTACTTACCTGGTCATATTGTTGGTGCAATATACAAAGTTGCTGTAAAAAAGCAGGTATGGTCTTTTCCAGTAACAGCCCATTTCTCTTTTCTGTGCTTTGTATGCCTTAAACCTAAACTGGAACAAATGACTTGCTACTGACCTGACAGCTCTCGTTATGCCTTCTGATGGTTTCTCCTCTCTTGGTGGGTGATGGGCAGGGCCCAGGGGGTATATCAATCACAGGCCCCTCAGCAAGGAGGCCATTCTGCTTGTGGTCTCTTGTGGGCTCAGTGCTATGCATTTTTTTGTGTCAATAGCACTCCTCAAGCTAGATGCTATATTTCCAAACTCAGAGAAGCAAAAGGTAAGAGCAGTGGGAAGAGTCAAGGTGAAGCAGCACATCCGAGAGAAAGTGCGTTTATTGCATGAAGCTGTTCCACAGGTTGATAAATTTATATGGGGTGTTCAGGGATGGGAGATAGTTTATGAATCTGCACCTGCTTTTTTGTTGTTGTTGTTAAATGTAGATCATATGTTCTGGAACTTTTAAAATTTACTGCAGCAGGGAACTTATTTCCTTCCAGGGTCAGTTGGAGATCATGAGAGTTGGTGATGCTGTCTTCTTTGAAAGGACTGATAGTAAGAGTAAGTAGCAGGGGTTAGGGTGAGCTACTTTTCACATTTGCATATGAAGTTTCACTGCTTCTCAAGCAAGTGGCAAGCATACAAGTCATCACCTTTCTCAGGGTGTGGGATACAATGTTGTTCGTACAGCCTCTGGGAAACATAGTGGGCCCTTGTCATGTAACAACTGTGTGGAAATCATCTACTATCCAGGCATGGAGCAGGGCCTGGACCATCTGGGAGGAGAGAGGATAGGGGCACCCACAAGAGACTGGGCACAACTCGGAAAGGTGACTCGCAAAGAGCAGTTGGTGCAGAGGGTTTGGGGGCACAGATACATGACAGGAGCTGTTGGGAAGGAGCGTAAGTCCTTCCCTGACAGTTTTGGCACTGTGGGATGGCTGGGAAAGGGAGGTGAGTTCATCACTTGCATTCAGTCTGGTTTTGCAGTTGGATCTGAGTCAAGGTGAGGTCTCTTCAGTTTTTGTTGCTCCGGAGCTGAAGGGAGCAATGGCCAAGTGTACAAGAAATATGCTGTAAAGCCATGGACGTATTTGTCCATGCAGTCAAATGTGAGATGCATGTCTTGCTTCAGAAACAGCACAGACAGGTTGCTCCTTCGCACAAGTTTCAGGGACCATCAGGCTGAAGCAGATGGTGGGCGGTTTGGAGTGGCCATGGAGGGGATAGGGTGCTTTGAGATTAGTTTAATGAAAAAGTGGGATTTAGGTGCGAGTGTGGGAACCATAGCTTGGAGAGACGTCGTGGGCCAGAGAGGTAGGAGAATGGGCTGCACAAAATGGGCCACAGAGCAGAGAGTATCTCTTGTTCATTTGGTTTGTGTGAGGTATATTATTATGTACTGTCCAGAACTCTGAGGTCTCCTCCCCATCTTGGCACCATAGCTGTGGCCCTTCCCAGTGACCTTCTCAGGTAATTTTCGTTGCCATCCATCCAGATCTCACAGGTGTTGCTTCTTACAGGTATCCAGTAGGTGTGTATTTCTGTAGTAGTCTTCCCTGGCATTTCTTGGAGAAGAGGATGTATATTATCCATGCCTATAATGGTCTCAGGCCAGGGGCTGCTTTCCGCCCCCACCCCAGTCTCTGGGCATGCAAGCCTTCTCCACTCTCCCAGTTGGAAGTTTTTTCCATTGCTGCCTCATGAGGTTAGCGCTGGTTCCAGCTGTGGCAGTTATGTGCCCTTGTCCTCATTTTTTCCATCATCTATTTTGCACCAGTTTCTGTAGTTGTATGGTCTTTATCTTATATCTCTTTGAGTTGCAACATTACACAATTACCTGTTGTTTTTTTTTTTTTTAATTGGCTGTCCACCCCCATTATTCTGTGTGGCGCTTTGTAAGTATCCCAGCTCAGGCTTCTCCGATGTCTTTCTGTCTTGCACTGCCTCTGTCATGGGCCTCTCATGGTCCATTTCATCCATCTCATGGTCTGAGTTGCCACATGGCACCGTGCTATATGTCTTTCAGCATTCTGCTTTTTTTTATTTTATGTGCCTGTCGGGATTTTTTTGTGCCTGCAGGTAGACTCAGGTCTCCCTTTGACTCAGGTCTCCTTTTGACATCCTAGACCCTGAGGCTTACGTTCCTTTTTTTGCTATATATCCTTACTGGTCTTTTCCCACAGTGCAGAGGGGAGTGGAGCACTCAGTTCCAGGACACCTTGGAAGCTAGTATTGGGCTTCCTCTCATGTTTGTGGGGCCATCCCCAAGGACATCTGGTATGTGGGTCAATGGTCTGAGTCTAGACTATGTGGATACATTAATCCCTTTCAGAGTGTCTCAGAGGTTGTTTTTGTTTTAGCTGTATAATTGCATAAGAGGAAGCCAGGTATCTGGATTAAGGTGGGGTACACCTTTGTCTTCAGGACATATCTTAATTGCCAGGCACTCTTAATTACTTTTCACACAGTTTTTCCAGATGACAAGCAAAGGGGTTTGGGGTGCACCTCAAGGGAATCAGGCCCGTATGTGTGACCAAGGGTAGTGGGTGCCATTGCTGAAATGCAAAGCAGTGTTGTAGCAGAATTCTCCAGTTACAGGGGTGCACGATGTCACATCGCTCAGTTGTATACTGTGCAAACTACTGCTGTCATATAGTTATGGGGACAGTACTGTTCTTTTCATTCATTTTTTTGAAGACTGAGAACATGATGGAGCAGGGTACAGGAGTGTAATATCTTCTCTGTTTTGTTAGGCAGTACAGGTACCCAAGAGCCAGCCTGCATTAGAGAGAGGGCATGAGGATCTCAGTTTTGACCATTGACAGAGGAAGGAATGTCCTTTGGAGGCCAAGGTGAAGTAGAGCTGTTACTCATTCAGTTTGATTTTTGGCATGGCGTGCACGGTCTGTGACTTAACAGATATTAGAACGAGGTGCCATGGTCAGACCTGGCAGAACTTTATTGCCATCTGAAGTAACGCATACTTCTGTACCGGCATTTGAATTGCTCACTCAGCATCATCTATGGCTTCTCTTCCTTGACCTTATATATTGGCAAGAAACAGTGCTCTCATTGAGCATTTGGGTCCAAGGAACTTCATTTTTGGTGTCCCAATAATTTTTGTTGGCATTTATCTTGTTCTTGTGGACATCATCTCATCTCCCATATCTGTCCATGCTCGGGTTTGCTTCCATTACAATGTGGTTGTGTTGAAAGACTTTTTGGTGCTGTGTTATCTGATTGTAGCCTTCTGTATGTGAGCATTTTTCAGCAGCCCGGTCTTGAGTCCCATTTCAGTCATAGCTCTTGTTTGACAAAGCTGTCTGTTGAGGCGTTTGCCAGCACTGCTGTCATGGTGTCAATTAAGAGCTCTTAATCCATTAGGAAAAAGCATATATCATTATGCCAGCCGCAGTCCCTCTCTAGCCACATTTGTTTAGGCATTTGTGGGCCTGATCATGGGAAGCTGGAAAAGTCCTTGACTAGTGTAAGCACTACCTAGCAACAACTAAAACATCAGTGTGTTATCAACATCATTTTCACACTAAGTCCAAAATGCAGCACTATACCAGCTACAGTGAAGAAAATTAACTCTATCCCAGTTAAAACCATGACACTGTCCTTATTTTTCTTTCTCTGTCCTGCTCCCACTCGCTCTTTTCTGAGTAGCAGTATATATGTACATCTGCTACAAATACAATAAACTCAGGAGGAGATCTGAGATCTGAGCACAGATGTCCTTAATGAACAATAAAGAGAACTGAGACTGCCTAGATGGCGGAGATGTCAAAACAAGTGCTCTAAAGCATGAAGACAACCTCATAAGGGGTCCCAGGAGAGCTACAAAATGTCAGAGTGCTACAGACCTAAACAAAGGCACTGGAGCGCAAGGAAGACATCAGATGCAATCATGAAAAGACTAGAGGGGAACTGAGAAGGCCAGAAGGGCAAAAGAAGACTCTAGGAAACACTAAATGTTTCAGAAGGTGTTCTGAAAAGGCCATTAAAAGGACAAGCAGGTCTATATAGGTTTCTTACATGGGAATAAGGCAGGAAGTAGGAGTCATATGACTCAAGAGCAGTCATAAGGAGACTAGTGGGCTCCAAAGATGTCAAAAGGACAAAAGAAACCTCTAAGACGCAATGAGAGATGCATGAAGGGGCCAAAAGTGTCCTATGAGGACTAAACAGGCAACAAAAGCCCTTGAGGCACAAAAGAATTGTTGAAGAAATTTAGCTAACATTGTATTAGGTCAAGATGTTCTTCGTATATGTTAAAACTAAAGGACGCTAAACTATCTTTAATTAGAAGAACAGATATTCAGTATCCTTGGAGAAGGACTGAGAGACTGATAAAAGGGAAAACTCCCACCTCAGCTGGGTGATAAAGTATGAAGTCAGTATCCTTTAACCAAGGACATCCCTGGGCAATTAGATCTGAAGAAGTACATCATTGCTAATCTGGTAAGAACTAAGTGTCCTTTGGGTGAAAATCATGCCCATAGGTCAGAAAGCCCTCTACTCAAATAAGCCACTTACTCTCTGAGCATGCGTGGTAAATTTAAAAGGAGCTGTACCTTTAAGATGAAGTGAGAAAGAAACTAACCAATGACTAGCTGGGGGACATGAATATTACATGTTACTAACATATTTAACTGTACAAATACCTACTGCGATTTTGATCTGGCATGCTTCATTTGTGGGAAACCACCGAACACCCAGTCTTGGACAACCCTGAAATAAATAAGCAATGTCTCTCCTAAGTGTGTGATTATTGGCTCATTGCACACCAGGCAACGAATCCGCTTTTCGGACATCAGGATCACCATGCTATATCTGCTGTACACACCACAAAGTTCTGGAGCACCTCAAAGACCAAAGCAGGAGTCCTACCCGGAATAAAAGGCAAACAGAGTCCTCTGGGGCAGGAGAAAAGCCAGACAATGTCTTGTAAGGGAGCTCAAAGGATCCTAAAGCTTCTACAAAGACCAAAAAATAAAAAAACCCTGGTGAGTACAGATGTACCATCACAAGTCTTGGGGGGCACAATGGGACCTCAGGATAGCTTCTGTGTAGAGCACAGAAATTCCATAGGGGCTCAAAGGCCAAAAGATGGGTCATCCTAGACAGGGTGTAAGGTCCAGGGTCTTTCAGGTGAGTCTAGGGGTGCTTGGACAGCCATAGTGCTCTCCACATTTCCCTGGGGACTTCCCTGTGTGCTGCCCCTACAGGACAGCCCTGCACCATTCCCACCTGGTATGGACACCCTTCAGGGCTGCTGCTGACCCAGTCCCAGTCGTGAGCAAAGTTACCACTGCTAAGTTGCCCTCCAGTGGCCCTGTACCCTTCCCCACTCCCCCCTGCCAACTGGGACAGCCCCAGGCAGCAATGGCCTGCAGGGCAGGCATGGAGGTAGAAAAAGCAGGGAGGGAGAGAAGGACAGAGGAAGAGATAGGGGAAACAAGGGATGGGTAGCTGGACAGAGGGTTATGGTAAGAAACAATGGAACAAAGATCTGCAAAATGGGAGACAGGGAAAAAGACAAGGGTCATGACAGAGGAATAAAGAAACCAAAAAAAAGGACAGGGAGAAGGACAGAGGTGGAGGGGTAAAAAAAGCAATGGGTGGCAGGACAGAAAAACAGAGCAAGAAAAAATAGGGATGAGCAGCAGGACAGAAGGATAGCAAGAAAAAAGAGAGGGATAGAGAGCAGGAAAAAGATGGGAGAAAGAAAAAATAGTGATGGGGAGCAGGACAGAGAGATGATGTCATGCTTTAGCCCCAGCCAGCAACCAAGCACCACGCAGCCGCTCGCTCACTCCCCCCACCCCAGTGGGAAGGAGGAGAATCGGAAGAGAAAAAGCAAGAAAACTCATGGGTTGATATAAGAACAGTTTAATAATTAAAATAAAATAGTAATAGTAGTAATGGTAATGATAACAATAATGAGTATGACAATAATAATGATAATGATAATATAATTTAAAAAAAATAAAATAACAAGAGAGGGAAATGATACCCGGGGGAAAGAGGGAAAAGGCGGGGGGGGAGGGAAAAAACCAAACCAAAACAAAACAAAAAAAAAACCACAAGTGCTGCAACCGCTCACCACCCACTGGCCGACACCGCCAGTCCCCGAGCCGTGATCACTGCCTCCCCCGGCCAACTCCCCCCAGTTAATATACTGGGCATGACATCACATGATATGAAATATCCCTTTGGCCAATTCGGATCAGCTCTCCTGGTTGTATCCCCTCCCCTCCTGGCTTCTTGTGCACCTCGCAGAGCATGGGAAGCTGGAAAAGTCCTTGACTAGTGTAAGCACTACCTAGCAACAACTAAAACATCAGTGTGTTATCAACATTATTTTCATACTAAGTCCAAAATGCAGCACTATACCAGTTATAGTGAAGAAAATTAACTATCCCAGCTAAAACCATGATGAAAAACTAATAATTATAGGGAGGACAATGGATAGAGTGAGAAAGAGATGAAGGGGAAGCAGGACAGAGGGATGCAGAAAGAAAAAAAAACATAGACAGGGAGCATGACAGGGGGATAGATAAACAAGGTGACGGACAGGGAGCTGGAAAATGGGATACCAAGAAAAACAGAGAAAGGGAGCAGGACAGAGAAAAAGGAGAGAAAGAGAGGGATGGAGAGCAAGACAGAGCTGGAAAAATTAAAAACTTTGATGGGAAGCAGGATGTATGCTTCCCATCCATCTTCTGAAGAAGAATTACTGACAGGAAAGAGGAGAGATGGACAGAAAGAGAAAGACAGACAGGAAGCGGGATATAGAGACACGGAGGAAAAAAAAAATAAGGACAGGGAGCCAGAAAATGGAATACAGAGAAAAAGGCAGAGACAGAGAGCAGGACAATGGGATAAAAAAAGATGACAGGGAGCAGGACAGAGACCTGGAGAAAGAAAAAATAGTGATGGGGAGCAGGACAGAGGAATAGGTAAAGAAAGAGAGGGACAGGCAGGAGGACAGAGGGATGGACAGAGAAAGACATAGAGCGGGACACGCAGACGGAGAGAAAAGAATACAGAGAATGGACAAGGGGATTGCAAAAAAAGAGGGATGCAAATCAGGACAAAGAGATACAGAAGGAAGTGGCGAAAAGTGTTGGACTGCAGGGGAAGGGGAAGGGACAAGGAGTGGGACAGAGGAAGAAAGAGGCGAGAAAAGGGACAGCCAGTCAGACAGGGGGATATAGCAAGAAACAATGGGAGAGGCAATGGCCAGGAGGGGAGGCGAGAGAGAGAGAGAGGAAAAGGGTGAGGGGAAGAAAGACAGAAAATGGGATACAGAGAAAAAGACAAAGAAAGGGAGCAGGACTGAGGAGTAAAGAGAGGAAAAAAAGGACAGGGAGAAAGAGATGGAGAAGGAAAAAGTAGCATTGGGGGCAGGACAGAAAGACAGAGAAAGAAAAAACAGGGATGAGGAGGGGAACAGAGAGACAAAGAGAGAAAAGGAGAACAATAGAAGGATAGATAGATCAAGACAGGGCAAGGTGTTGGACAGAGAGAAAGAGGGACAGGGAGAAGGACAAAGAGATAGATATAGACAAACTGACAGGGAGCAGGACAGGAAAACAGAAAAAGAGAAAGAAGGTTAGCAGGACAGAGGGACTGGGAGAAAAACAGAAGGACAGGGAGCAGGACAGAGAGATGAGAAAGAAAAAATACAGGTAGGGAGTAGAACAGAGGGATAGAGAGAGGAAAAGGAGAGGAAGAAGGAGAGAGGGATAGAGAGCAGAAACTCCATGACCTGGAGGCAGACAGAGAGATAGAAAAAAATAGGGACAGGAAGGAGGACAGAGGTACATGAAAAAGACAGGGACAGGTAACAGGACACTGGGGTAGAGAGACAAAGAAAGGGACAAGTAGGATGACAGAGAATTGGAGAAAGAAGACAGGGACAGGGATCAGCACAGAGGGGAAGAGACAGAAAGAGACCGATGGGTACCAGGACACAGGGATTGAGAGAAAAAGAGGGACAGGGAGCAGGACAGAGAGATGGAGAAAGAGAAAAGAGGGACAGGGAGAAGGACAGAGTAACAGAGAGAGCCTAGAAGAACAGGGAGAAGGACTAGAAGAATGACAGGGAGAAGGAGCAGGGCACAGGGATAGAGACAAAGAGTGGGGTGGGGACTAGGACTGAGGGATAGAGAAAGAGAGGGACAGTGAGAAGTAGGCAAGAATATAGAGAAGAACAGAGATACACAGAAGCAGAAAAAATGCCAGAGAGGGAAAGAGATGGTCAGGGAGTCAGACAGCGGGTCAGGGAGCCAGGCAGAGGGATGGAAAGGCAAAGAGAGAGGTGTAGCGATGAAGAACAATGCAATAGAGAGATGGAGGCAGGGAGAGGCAGAGAGGTGGGCTGGAAGGTGGGGGGGTAAGGGATGAGGAGGGCAGGGAGGGACAGTGATGCAGAAGAGGGAGGCATGCACCCAAGGGCCCAGAACTCAACACAGCTCCCTCTCTCAGTGCTGGCTAGAGAGTTTTACAGTTCAGATACTTCTCTCTTTTCCTCTCTCCCTCTCTCCCCATCTTCTAGTCCACCAAGGACTATCTTGTTGTCTTATAGCTCTAAAAAACATAAGGCTTCATAGATACCTGATGCAACACACACAAATACATGGGTTTATCATACTTTTGATAACACATACAGCCCCTGGGTTATATTTTGGTGATCTAGTCTGCTGAGGACTACTAATAGGAATCCTTCCTCACCCAGAGAGACAGGGTTTCTCGTCTGCAGATAGAGACAGCTTCCAATTCAATCCACTTCATTTTATTCTTCAGCCGGTTTACCTTTTTCTGGTCTCTCCAACTTCAGCCACAACAGCTAGTCTAAAAAGCAAGTATTAGACTTTTCCCTTTTCACAAACACTTATATGATAACCCAAATCAGAGGCACGCCAAAGCCAGATGCTGCCAACGACATCCACAGGGGAAGAACGGGTAACGTGCCCCTCGTCGGGCCCGCGCAGGGAGCATGTGCCCGAGCCAACGGCGTGAGGCGGGGGCGGAACCCACTCCCTGGAACTGCGCGCGCACAAAGGCCGCGCTGCAGCGCCCAGTTTTGGTCACTGGGGGCAGCAGTGCTACAGCCCCCGGCACGCCCAGCGGACCAACACAGCTGCCTGGCGGCCCCGTGACAAAAGACCACGGCTCCCGACATGCCACGCGGGCCGACATGGCTGACCAGAAGCACTTCCGCGTGCCTCCCAGTCCGCTGTCTGGGGTCTCTCCTGCTTCGCAAAGTCCATCCCTGAAAGCGGTGCCTGTAGTTTCTTGATAGCTCATCAGTTAGTGTGACAGGTGAGGTTTGTTTATTGTCATTGTCTCCATGTCTGTTTTGTCAGGTCTGTGTCTCTGTATATTTTGTTTCTGGCTTCCTGCTTTTTCCCTTAGTTTCCCAGCTGACAAGGCCCCTGATCGGATAAGCTTGCTGGAACAAACATTCTCACCCTCTCACATGCCTTCATCAATTAGTGTGACTGGCCAGGTTTGGTGGTCACGTTGGTGTCCTTGAATGTTCTTGTCCATGGCTTCTTCCTTTTCTTATTACCCCTTTTTTTTTTTTTGCATTGAGAAGGGTCCTTGACTGGATACCCTTGAAGGAGCAAACACTCTCCTTCCACATACCCTTACCAACACCAGTGTCAGTTCAACGAGGTCAGAATATCCCCAAGAGCCTGATGTATCAGCTAGGCCTTCTCCACAGCTGAAGCTGTCAGCAAAGTGGCAGTTTGAATGTTCATACTTCACGCAGTGAGTGGTGGGGATGTCAATGTCACTGCTCATATCAAGGTACAGGCCTGCAAGAGAGCCCATGGCAGAGCTTTGGCAAATCCTTGCTAGTATGACTGTGCAGTTGGCTGAAGTAGAGTTGAGCTGGGGGAAGGGAGCATCAGGCCACAGCTGCCTTCGAGGCAAGCAAAGAAATAGATGCTGGAGGAGGGAAACCCAAGAGACTTCTTTGAGCTCTGAGAGAACAGCTTGGGTTAAGCCTTGAGCAAGGATGTCCCTGCAGAGGAAGCACCTTGATGAAGGTTGAAGTGTTTGTGGGGAGACCTGGGCTGTGGAGTCAGCAGTGTCAACACCCAGTGGGTTTGGGGGAGCATCTGTGGGGGTGCCTGTACTTTCTGTGAGCAGCCAAATCAGATCTAAAGAGGGGGCCTAGAGCCATCAGCTGCTGAGGTCCTACACTCCTTAGTGAGACTCTGCACAGAATGGGGAGACATTTGCGATGTTGGTGGGCAGGCAGAGATCTTTGTCAGTGGTGGGAGCCTTAGCAAAGTTGTGGCTGCTGAACAAACCTCTCTCCATCACTACTGTCAGTAGGACAGAAATGGCCACGGGGGGAGAGTCCTGCTGCAGGCACCGGGCATTCCTGCACAGCAAGGTGCGCCTTCCTGCACAGAGACACACATGGGGGCATCTGGATCTGCATGGTGGCTCTTAGGGAAGGTGTCATCAATGAGGTGAAAATGGAAGGGAAAGTCAGGGAGAGAAAGATGCCCATTATGAGACAGATCTGTTTTCCCTCAGGCCCTGGAGTAATGGTTCAGCTTGGTGAAAGAATGGGAGCAGGAGGACCCGGCACGCTTCTGGCCAGCTGCTGGGCATTCACAATGACTGACGAATCCATGGTGAGGCTGGGCTCCTGCACCTGCCATGTATCCCCTCACTGCCTGCTTTAGTCCTGGCAGGGGTCCCTGTCCAACGCTGTGCTCTGGGTTTTTGGTGTGCTGTGGTTATAGGGCTGCACTTCTGTCTGTCCCACTGCCCAGCCACAGCTCAAGGGTCAGCACAGCAATGAGGGGGTGACCGGCCTTTGGGGCCACCTGTGACCTTTTTGTCTTACTCTTGTTCCGGAAGGGAGAAAATGCTTGTGAGTAGTTTGACTCCCAGGTGGGATTGGTGGGCCCTCTGGCTTACAACTTACTGGCTGTGTCCTGCTGTTGGGCAGGGTCCTGCCTCAGCCACCTTCTCTGAATACAAGTGTGAGGGACTGAAAGAGTTAATGTCTCAAACATTGTTGTAAAGTGGGATGTAGCGAACTGCAGGCTGGAAACTGATGGACACGGGGCGTGGGGGGCACGTCAGTCCTAGGTTCTGCTGTGCCTCACATAGCAACTTGCTGAGTTCACACAAAGTTTATTTGAGGAAGGAGCTTATGACTGCCTGAAAGACCCCTCACGACCACCCCTCACAATGGCATCTGCGCAGAAGATCACGAAACTTCTGGAACAAGAACCATATAAGCTCATGGGAGGCATAACCAAAGGCGGGGCTTAGACTATAAAAGACACTACAACAAAGAGACTGGGGTGCACTTACCACTGGAGGATTTTCACATCTGTCGTCATTGGCACTGGATCCAACGGTGGTGATATCTCCCTATCTTCCCCCCTCCTCTTTTTCTTTCTCTCCCCCCTCTTTCTTTTCCTCTTCTTCTTCTTTTACATATATTCTTAATAAGAACCCCCAGCATCAACACTTTTCCATGTTTTCAAGTTTGAGTTGCCTTTTCAAGTTCAAGTTATTTGTGCATTGAAACAAAATGTTTAATTGATTGTTTGGTGTCATTTCACCTTAATTTAGTCCGAGGGGATCATTAGAACCTTGGTCACTCTCCCTCCTCCTCTCAGGTTGGGACACAACAACAGGATAAGGAGAGAGGGCACTTCCCAGTTGTTTTCAGCCTGATCTTCCCTTGTTTACCTATCCATCAACACCAAGATCACACAGGGCCTGGGCTTTATCTACAGAAGAGAAAGGGGTCGGCAACAAGCTTGGCTGGTCTCTTAACACACATCTTGTTAATCCTCTCTCTTCTCCATGTCACAAGGGATCTCTGAAAGGAGGAGGTGGAGTCCAACCTCCTCAAGAGCATTTTTCTTTGTAGTAGCAAGACAGGGCAGGTGCCCACTGGTCTCTGAGAGCAGGACATTGTAATGAACATCAGGGATAGACCCCCTCCCAGTCAGTAGGAGAGATAGAGGATGATCACACAGCTAATGAAGGTCCCTGATGTTTTGGTAGCTGCATTCCTCCCTGCTTCCTGTCTAGTCAGGAAGTTTCCCAGGTGCCTTCTCCCAGCCCATCCCTGCTAGTGGAGGAACTCTCCTGACCAGGATGAGAGGAAATTTATTCAATGCTCAGAGTTAGGGAGGAGAAATCTGAGCTGAAGTTCTAGATTTTGGTTGGAAGGCAATTTTTTTAAGCCTATTTCCACTGTGTTCTGGGGTTAAGTGTTAGGCAGGGTTTTTAAATGATCCTTGAGGATGTGACATCTCCATGCTGGGTCCTTCCACCATCACCCATATGGTGGCCTGAGGAAGGGGACACAGGCAAAAGGATTTCAAAGGCTCATGGGACATACCCTCACTCTACACACCCACAAGCGCAGGGCAAGTCCCCAAACCATGACAAACGCAGGACATCTCGTCCTCCACCTTTACCACATAAATATCTGCCCATCTGTAGCTCCTACCTGCTTGGTCAGGGCCACAGCCTTGGTGCAGGTCCCATTACCACACCCAGCACTGCACCTCCTGGGACAGGATGTTCAGGAACGGCTCCAGCACTATCAGCTCCATGGTGTGACTCTGCGGTCCCAGCCAGTGCTGGGACAGCTCCAGCAAACAGCTTCCAGAGCCCTCTCTGCCTCCAGATACATGAAGCCCTAACCCATGAAGTTGAATGATGAACCTGACCCCTAGCCCTTAACTGTACCCCAGACTTCAAATTCTAACCCTCTCTAAATCCTAATCCTAAATCTAACCCAAACACTCCTAACCCAAAGCCCTTAACCCTAATCTGAACTTTAATTCCTAACCCTTAAACTACCAACATTAACCCAAATCCCAAACCTGAGCCCAAGTCCAAACCCAAACCCCTAATTCTAACCCCATCCTGAACCCTACCCCTTGACTCAATCCCATATTTCAACACTTAACATCCTAACCATATTCCCTAATCCTAAACCCCTAACTCCAAACCCTCACCCTAACCCAGAGAAGTTGTGGAGTTCCCGTCCTTGGAGATATTTGAAAACCCTAATGTGCTGATCCAAACCATAGCTCTAGATTCTATCCTCCTCCTCCTAATTCTTCTTTTCTTCTGTCAAAGGGAACAGTTCCAAGATGGGTTTATTGTAAATTTTTTTTTAATCTTAACTGTACAAATAAAGCCAAGTAGGTCAGAAAACAATTCTCTCTCCCCTTTACAGAGATTTCCTCTCCCCCTCCTCAGTCTCCCTTCCCATAGCTTCTGACAAAGGCACATGCTGCCAGACTGGTCTCTCAAAGAACACGCTAGCTGCAGAGCAAAAAAACTGAAATCATTCAGTAACTGAAAAACAGAAACATTAAGAACAAAACATGTCTGCAATTTAGTGTAGTGATAGCATGATGCAGGGTTTTTTGCCTATTACAAATGTCATAACTGCATCTTAGCTGGGAAATGTTCCAGCATCATCAGCAATGACAGCTAAGGAAGAACCAGTTTTCTATAATGTATATTTAAAAAAAAAAAATTAAACTCCACTTACAAATATTCAAATACAAATTATTGAGAATGTACTGTGTACATGCCCTTCTCCTTTATGTACATCAAGGAGATTCTGTACAGTGAGTATAGCAGCTTGCTGCAACACTGCTTGCAGCTACAACTTCTTGATGATGTCTTTAATACATCAGCTGCACTTACAAAAATTCTTTACTTTCCTAAGAACTAAAATTTTTTTCTGTATGTCAGATGATAACAAAAAAATGCAGTTTTATATGTAATTGACCCAGAAAACTGCAGGAAACTGAGGACTTGTAACAGGTACAGGACAGGTTCAATAGAGGTCTTGGAAAAAAAAAACTCTGGCTTCCTCAGTCCAAAGGGACAACAGAGTCCAACAGCATATGTTCATAATAATCCTCTGGAGAAATGAGGAATGTTTGTCAACACCCAGGTTGTGATTCCTCTCAGAAGTGCTAAGATTGCAGACATGTACATGCCAGTGGGACCTGGAGTATGAGTCTGCCTGGCAAAATGTTGGCACCTACTCTAAACATGATCACTCACTCTCTCAAGCTCCAGTGACAATACTGACTAAATCTCCCTTGACTTAGATGAAAGCCTAGACACTTTTTTCAGTATACATATGGACATCACAGAAGCTTAAACATAAGCAAGATTAAGTCCACTCTAAAGTCTTGTTACAGGTCTGCAAGTTCTTCCTCCTGCAAAGGAAAAATGTGCCCAACTATGGCATAGGCACTCTGCTGAACTTTTCCTGCATTCTTCTTACCTTCTGGTTCTCTCTCCAGATTCAAAGGAGCTTCTGACTGTCACCTTACCTAATGTTAGTGAACAAGACACAGTTTGCTCAGTTTCTATCCATGCTGTGTCAATCTTCCCATCATGTACAAAACCAGAGTCATTTGTGGCAGCACTGATCTAAACTTCACTCCAGTATTCACATGAACAGCAGAATTCACAAGTCACCTTGCTGAGTTGTTTGTTTTGCTTCTTAGGTTTTCCCCCAAGAATAAAAAGGAAGTCCAATAAAGGATGTGTGAAGCAACAATATCAGGGTCGTCTTCACATACTTCATTTATTCAGTTGCATGAGAGTAGTAGGGCAACGAGTGTAAAAAAGATTTGATCTCTCAGGTAATTCCTCTGCTTTGGGAAACTGAGTAGCATATTTTCTCTGGTTACAGAAGCTGCTCCTAAACTGTTGGCTTGTTTGGAAAAGAGTTCTGTGGTCACAGAAAGCTACGAACAGCAGCATTACTGACAGTGCAGCTGGGAACAGATTTATCACTATCAGCCTTAAAGACTGATTTTTCTTGCAGCTCCTGAGATCTTAGGAATAAGATAAGTAGCTACTTCTGTAGAGACTACCAAATCCAAGCACATCTGGTACTGGCAAACATGCTGGTGTTTATGATCTAATACCATTACAAGAACAGTGGAAATTACATTCTTTTGATAGTTCTCTACATTGATAACAGTTTGAAGCTCTTCCTTTATACACGTCAGAAATTCTCCACACTCCATCATCCAGTTCTGCTAGTGCTCTTCACAAACTTGGTGTTACTTTTCATCCATTGCAAAGTGACAATCTGGGACACAGAATAAGGAGGAAATATGTGCCCTGAAACTTGGCCTTTAAGTTTTAGGAAGTCAAGTCAAATACTGCCACCCAGATCCAGTTTTTCTGAACCTGCCCTGCATGTATGTGGCTCAGCTTCAATATTTGCACAGGAACATGCACTCAGATACAACAATATAGCAGTGTCTTTCTGTTCCTACTTCCATATGTGTGTCTATGGAAATTTTGTTTGTTTTTAAAAATGCTGTCTCTCCTTTCTGGTATAGGTACACCCTTCTGTCTATTGGCACAGCGTTTTTCCCAGCTTGATTTATACACTATGCCGACGGTTGTTGATCATGGCCACAATGTGTGACAGGTCCAAACTTTTCATCATAACCTCCATGAACTCCTTGTCTTTCTTTGCTCCCTCCACAAATTCATCCAGAGAAAGTTCACCTGTGTCAGACACAGACAGAAGGCATCAGAATCATGCCAATCCACATTTGAACAGGAAAAGAAGTACAGTAATCTAACTTTAGAGACCGCTTACTATACATGCACTGTTCTAAAGCACCAAGAGGCCTGAGAGAGTCTTTTTAAGCTTATATGGAACTTCCCCAATATCCAGGCAACTCCAGCTTCCTTTTTTTTCCCCACACAAGGGAAAGGGTATGTAAGAAAGAATAGAGGAAGTGCA
The DNA here is from genome assembly GCA_031468815.1 of Morus bassanus. Lineage (NCBI taxonomy): Eukaryota > Metazoa > Chordata > Aves > Suliformes > Sulidae > Morus > Morus bassanus. Next base: position 85,519,944 of record CM062571.1, on the reverse strand, counting down.
TAGTTAAGGAGTGGGATCATAGCTTCCTATAAATAAGGCTGGATTAGCTGCCTCCTTTTTGGCCTAACCTGTCACAGTCCTAACCTGCCCCATGTTTGCTGGTTTTCATGGTTAGGAGATGTGACAGAAGAAAGTGGTGACAGGCAGAAACAGGTTTTCTGTCCTAGGCCTAAAAGCCCTTGTGCAGGAAAGCAGCTTGGCAGAGTTCTTCTGGAATAACAAAAGAACACGTCAGAAGGTAATGAGCACGTGACATAGCAAGGAAAGAAATATCCCTCAGGGACATACAGTGACTACAGTGGCATTGACCAGCTTTTGACTGACTGGTCCTGGTAGAGGACAACTGCCCCTTGGATACAAGGAGTGTTAGCATGAATCTAAGGAGTGTTGCTTAGTGTGAATCTAAGGGATATTGTATATGATCCAGTTAGTGTGAATATAGACTCTTTCCTTTTTGGTTAAGTATTGTTAATCTAAGACTAGGGCCGAGATGTCTTGGCCATCAGCTCACTCATTTAATCAACGACAAGCATTTCTTTTTAGAAGAAAAATGAGTGAGAGTTGCTAAGAGAAAATAGTTTTAAGTTGTTTCTATGTAATAGGAGTTAGGATGCCCCATCCGTCAAGATTGCCAAAGACCCCTGAAGAAAGGAAAGTATGCATGGAAGAAACCGAAGCAGAGCCAAGAGGAATGACTCAGTGCCAATTATATAACTTATGTAGATTAGAATGAATATGTATTAGAGAGGTAGAATATGTATGGACTTATTGTATAAATATGATAAGGAAGCCGGCTTCGGTGTGCTTGATTTGTAGAAAACCACTGAGCACCCCAGGTTGTGCAACCCTGAAATAAATTTGCAGTGTCTCTCCTGAGTATGTGGTTATTGACTCATTGCACACCAGGCAACAAATCCACTTTTCGGATAACAGTCCATAGCACTTCATGTGCTTGCTGCACTGCCTGTAGCAGGCCCAGTGACGAAACTCTGAATTTCAACATTAAATTCCAGTTCTTCCTTTCCCTGCTGCTGAAATATTTAGGAGCAGCTGGGACCATCTGTTAATATTTCCCACTTCTAACTCTGACATAAGCTACACAGCAACATACAAAAAGGCAAAAAAAAAAAAAAAAAACCACTCCAAAACCCAACTCCCAAACTCATGTGGATAGAACACAGCTGAGACTTAGTACAGGGAACAAAACCTGCCGTACTGATTATGCATGATGCAAGGAGAAAAATGCATTAGCAAAATTCATGGGGAATGCATTACTGGATCAGAATTCATATAATAATGAAGAAGCATAAAGTTCAATCAAGAAAGGAAGGCATGGATGTCTCTCCGTAGCACAGAGACCATCTGAGTTGGATGACAAAGACAGGAATCTTACCATCTCCATTCACATCAATTTTGTTGAAGACTCGGTTGGTGAACTCTTCTGCACTAGTTTCATGGTCACCACCATTAATAGCTCGAATAGCCTAAAAGAAAAGAGCAAGAATATGAAGCTGCCTAATGGTTCCCAAAATGATAGACTGATTCCACTGCAGCCTGTCAGCGTAGATTCAGAACAAGACAGTCATGCCTTGTACCTTCCCCATACAAATGAACCATCATCATAGGAAAACACAGCAGAAATCATCAGGCCTTACAGTTGCCACTGAAGGGTGCAAAGGGAGCATGGTTCTGGAGCATGGAATGAGCAGTGAAACCAAGAGGATCACCCTAAATGTGCTTAGGTAGAGGTTAAGCACTGCAGAAATGGCAGAATCGGGATCCATCTGAGTGATCCATTCTCTATTACCCCATGGTCCACCAAGCCCAATAAACACTGTCAACACCCTCTGCATTTGACATAATGAAATTCCTTTGTTATATGCTGTGTTCATTTATTTCTACTCTTGATTTCCCTATTTCCATTTATATACTGCTTCCTCTGTGTCCTGCTTCTCCCTAAAGCTCACTGGAAATTCATTTTCAGCTTCAGAAAGTTTAAGCATTATTCACTACTATTTACTACAATTCACCTTATCCATAACCATATAGTGCAGGGTTCTCTTTTCCTTCCATGCCTAATTGTTTCCTTTGTTTAAGGATGCCCATGAAATATATGATTCCAGAGCCTTCATGTTGATTCTAAGGCTATTCATTTTCTAGTTCTTATCTTCTGATATATGGTAAGTTTCTTCATTCTTTTTCAAATGCCATTTTACTAAAACTAATTATCACCTCAGCAGCTTCCTAAGGCTGCCAAAAAAGATAGTGAACTACACCCACAAAATTCAAAGGGCAGTAAATTGGTGGCCACCAATTATTGCCCACAGCACTTGCTTTTCATAGAATCATAGAATAATAGAATGGTTTGGTCTGGAAGGGACCTTTAGAGGTCATCAAGTCCACCCCTCCCTGCAGTGAGTAGGGACATCTTCAGCAAGATTAGGTTGCTCAGAGCCCCGTTCAACCTGACCTTGAATGTTTCTAGGGATGGGGCCTCCACAACCTCTCTGGGCAACCTGTTCCAGTGTTTCACCACCCTCATTGTAAAAAATTTTTTCCTTATAGCCAGTCTAAATCTACCCTCCTTTAGTTTAAAACCGTTAGCCCTTGTCCTGTCACAACAGGCCTTGCGAAAGAGATTGCCCCCATCCTTCCTATAGTCCCCCTTGAAGTACTGAAAAGCTGCAACAAGGTCTCCCCGCAGCCTACTCTTCTCCAGGCTGAACAACCCCAACTCTCTCAGCCTGTCCTCATAGGAGAGGTGCTCCAGCCCTTGGATCATTTTTGTAGCCCTCCTCTGGACTCACTCCAACAGTTCCATGTCCTTCCTGTGTTGAGGGCTCCAGAGCTGGATGCAGCACTGCAGGTGGGGTCTCACCAGAGCAGAGTAGAGGGGCAGAATCACCTCCCTCGACCTGCTGGCCACGCTTCTTGTGATGCAGCACAGGATACGGTTGGCTTTCTGGGCTGTGAGCACACATTGTTGGCTCATGTCCAGTTTTTCGTCCACCAGTGCCCCCAAGTCCTTCTTCACAGGGCTGCTCTCAATCCCTTCATCCTCCAGCCTGTATTGATATCAAGGGTTGCCCCGACCCAGGTGCAGGACCTTGCACTTGGCCTTGTTGAACCTCATGGGGTTCTCGCAGGCCCATCTCTCCAGCTTGTCCAGGTGTCCTTGAATGACATCCTGTCCTTCTGGTGTGTCAACTGCACCACGCAGCTCAGTGCCATCTGCAAACTTGCTGAGGGTGCGCTCGATCCCACTGTCTATGTCACTGATGAAGATATTAAACAGTACTGGTCCCAGTACAGACCCTTGAGGGACGCCACTCGTCACCGGTCTCCATCTGGACATCGAGCCATTGACCACTACCCTCTGGATGTGACCATCCAACCAATTCCTTATCCACCGAACAGTCAAGAGCTCTGCATTAAACAATTACTATCTGTTGCTTCACTGTGGTGTCTGAGTATTCTATTGCAAGTTATTAGTAGAAGGCTGTATATTATTGCAAGTTATTAGTAGAAGGCTGTATATTATTACAGTTATTGGTTTCATTTGTTCTCTTCAATGCCCAGCACTAAAATTCATATCCAGATGAGAACGCATTACTAACATCTTATTAGTGGTTTTATTTGTGGACAGCTCAGGCTTCAAATCTTTATCAAATCAATTTTCTGACCTCTCTTATTCAGAAATGTAAATTATTTAGGGTCACTGAATCTTTCCTGCATCTTTCTAGTTTCCCAGTCTCTACAGAATAATCTTAACTTCCAGCATAATTCATTCTGAGATATTCGTAATGTTATGTTTATGCCTGTAATTCCGTCACTTTCCACAGTAGCTATTTGCATACAATTTTTTCAATTGACAGTCATTCTTCTTCAAACTATTTGCCAGAGTCAGAAATGTTTTATTACATTGACATTTAGGAGCTGGTTCTAAAAAGCAAACTGGGAGTAACTCTCCAATTACTATTTGCATGGGGAAAAGGACATATGAAGGACACATTGCAGAGACCGCAACTGACAGTCATGGAGTTTGAAATCTTGGAAAGTGCATTTAGGTCCTAGGCAGCTAAGAAGATTTTATGGAGTTAGCTATGCTGTAACATATGCTGTGGTGGTAAAGAAGAGTCTGTCAAGTCTGCTTACTGGACTATGAGATTGCGGGGAATTCTGCTAAAAGAAAGAATGCTGTTAAAGAAGATCTCATCCGTGATCATCCGTATGGGGAACAGCGAAAGTCTTACTTGTGTGGTGGAATTTGTCTTTAAGGAAAGAGGAAAGAACACAGGCCCCTGGAGACTCACCTTAATGATGTTGAGCAATTCATGTCGATCAATGCAGCCATTGCCATCTACATCATAGAGCTTGAAATACCACCGTAATTTCTGCTCCATCTTCCCACGGAGAACGAGGCTGAGGGCAGCCACATATTCCATGAAGTCAATATACCCATCCTGTGGGAAAACAAAAACCAAATTGTGACAGTAACAAACTGACAGAGTTATGTCTCTGGAGCTGTTTTACCTTATTGGTCTTTAGATTCACAGCTAAAAGAAAAAGAAAAACAAATGGCACAGAGACTTGGACTTAGGAAAAAGCTTCAGTACATACACACACACATGCATGTGCATGCTATTTCTCTGGCCACCTTTAAGATCTTCTAAATACCTGGATTCCTAAAGTTATGATCTATTACATGTCAAGGCTACTCTGTGCTCACCACCTACACAGATGGAACCTATCACTCCTCATGGCCAATGTGAATGAACTGCTCTCTGTCCACCAGAGCTGACTGCTGATGGCCTGCTGGGAGAGAAAATTGATCCAGAGCCCTGGCTGCAAGAAAAGTGGAAGGTAATTGTATCTTAGGTTTTCTGAACTAGCCTACTTTGTCTTTGTGGGAAACTACTGTTATTTCAGTAAGCCATAGATCTCATCTCCCTTCTCTGAAAAAAAAGTGACTGAAGGTATTTTTTAAAGTACACAGAACATGATTTGACAGCTGGAAAAATTGTTCTGTATTTAGGTTTTTAAATGTTCCATTTCTTGAATCTACAAAGAAACTCAAAAATCTCATTTCCTTTGCCAGAAAAATGCCAGACAGTAAAGGTTCATAATCCCTAGATTTAACACGGACTAAAATTTGAAGTACTTAAAAAACCGTGACAAAGTGCATATCTTTGTCAAAGATTCTGAATAACTACTTCAACAAATTACAGAGGAAAAAAATGAAACTTTCAGTCACTGCGGTATTTAATCAAAGTCAGATGCCTTTCTGGAATGGATGTAAATAAATATATGTAAAAGGTGAATGTAGGTGGACTAGCAGAGCACTACTGTTTTACAGCAAGGATCACAACGTCTTAAAATATTCATTCAGGATCATTGTAGTACTCCCCTTATGTGAGTTTTTCAGAACTTCATTGAGCAAAGTCACAGAAAACAAAGACAACCAGCTCTAAAGGTGGGAAGGAGGGCATGATTGCAATTTATAAAATAAGTCAATTAAAAATTTATCCTCTTTGTCCTCAGCAGAGTTGTCGGAATCTGAAGGTCCAGAGGGCAGATGATTCCATCCATCATCAATGTCTGTATTACTACAGGGTGGCTCTTCCTCTGGGTGCTCTTATTCCTTGCCCTTGTTTATAAAAGGCGCTTAGATTAAGTGGCTAACTATTAACAGACTAAGACTAACTGATGTAGGTCCATCTCCATTAGTTGCCACACTCTTACTTCATTCCCCTTTAGATGACTATCTCTTTATTTAGAAGATAGCTTTTTATCTTTGTATTACCAAATTTGAATTTGAGAGTCTTAAAACATTGTTTACTGCATAACATGGGGCTCACAGGAGAACTTTGGAATGTGTAACATCCTTGAACAAATTTTGAAGTCCTTAAACATCCCAAGAAATGCCAGAGGTAAAGGGAAAGACTTGTGCAAGAACTGTAAATGTGTTGGTTTAGTTTATAAAACTGCTTCTCAACACTATCATCATCCTGAGAACAGAGAACTTTAGGATGAGAAAGGATATTCTTTGAGACTTGCAGTCATTTCCAGTCATTACATCCACCACAAGACTCAGCTACCCTAATGGAGCCTCGCTGCTCCTCTCTTACCTTTAAGAATTTTGTAATATTCCTTAGCAGTCCTTAACTTCGTATGCCTTCTCACACGTCCAAACCAATGTTTTTTGCTCAGTTCCTAAGCTTTCCTTCTTCAAAACTGACCCTGTGTTTTCCCACCTGTTTCACATGTCTCTGTGACTAGTTCCTCCTTGACTCACAGACGTTTGCTCCAGCCATTTCAGAACCTGAATTTTCCCAGGCTGCCATAAAACCCAATTTCTCTGTCATTGAGATTACAGGCCTGCAAGCATAGACTTAAGTATATATGGATAAAAAACAGGCAAAAGTAAGGGGCATTGCATGCTTAAAGGAATTATGGGGGCTACTGTTTCTTACCTTAGAGACATCCAGTGAGGAATATTATCTACCTCCCAGCTAATGCTGTATGCTATACCTCCTAGCACTGAGGGGAGCCACACAGATTGTCTGCCCCTGCAGTATTAATTTCAGCTGCCAATTACCTGGAAATTACTTCCTCTGTGAATGTTACAATGATTTCTATTGTCTTTAATTCCTGTAGTCTCTACTATCTAATACAGATATATTTTTGAAGAATAAGAATAAGAACATATAAGAATAATAATAATAATGAAATCTCCTTTCATTAGTATTTTGCTAGTCAAACAAGGCCATGTCAATTAATACACCACAAGGAACTCTCAAAATTTAAAGATGAACTTGTACAAGGTAGTTAGATAATGAGGTGCTATGGTGCCTATGGTTATGTTATCTATGTCATTATCTATGCACATTAATTTGCTCCTTACATTTAGCTACTTTACGTTAGTGACCCTCAGCAGCTTTCCACACCAATGTTTGTAAGAGAAAACCAAGGACTCTAAAAGTGCAGGAGCTGGTTTGCTTTTAAGCAGTATGAGGCAGTTGATCTCCCTGCCGGAGAACTCACCTTGTTCATATCAAACGTGCGGAACATCTGCTCAATGTACTCATTGGCTTCTGGATCCAGCCCTCGAAGCCCGAAGAACTGTTTAAATTCGTGCTCTGTCAGCTGTCCAGAAGGACACTCCGTCATGAACTTTTTGTACCAGTGGTGAATTTCAACAGCCTGCAGATCATCCACTGTGGAGCTGCTGTTGTTCCCCATGCTTATGCGTGGTCAGAAGAGCAATGCTACAGGAATGATCCTCTTCCTCCTGTTGCTCTCACAGCACTGCCCGTCTGCTCCTGTCCACTTTGACATTAGTGTCAGTTAAGCGAGGGATCTAATTTTCCACAAGCCAATTATAAATTTTAAGCTGCTTAGAGGCTATTTTACAAACCTGAAAGTTTCAGTGATACAAACAGTCATCCTGGAATGGAAAGGAGGTGCAAGATAATCTAGCAAATCACTGCTATTTCAGGAGCCAAATCAGAAAGCATGAGAAGGTTAATCAGACGCCGGCATCAGGAGCTATACTGGTTTGGTACACTACTCTATTTTTAACCTTGACATAATTATGCATGAAGATAAGAGGAAAAGGCTACAGGATGTGCGATTTGAGGTGAAGTAAAGATCTACTCCTCTAACTGGATTAACTAAGAGTCTGTTTTCTCAAATAGAAATGATGGATAACTTAGTGTATAGGACCAGAAAGTGTTACAGAAGTACCCCATGATATATCTTAGGCTATGTGGGAAAAAGCTCATCTCCACACATACAAAGGGGCACAGAGAAACAATGGCAGGTGGGGAAACCCAAATAATCCCCTGTCCTGGCTAATCCCAGAACCACCACAGAAGTGCAATCAACCCATAAAAGGCTCATCGGCACAAACAGGAAGGAGCAAAAAGAGACAACCACAGGCTGGGGAACCCAAATAACCCAGTAAGAGAAATGAAGCCCCTGTCCCAGCTCCTTCTAAGGCTGTCAGAGGGGAGCCATCAGCCCCATGGGCCTGGAGGTGACACCCATCACAATGAGTCAATGGGAGAGGTTGTCAGAGTACCTTACAGACTGAGTGGGGTTACTGCCTAGGGGTATGGAAAACACTGTGGGATGCAGGAGAAGAGCATTTGGAGATTGCACAAGGCTTATAATGGGATGTTTAGGGGAGGAACCAAAGGTGGGGGAAGGGATGGGTCTAGGTGGTTTGGGGATCAACAAGCATGGCAAAATGGAGGGAAAGGGGATAGAAGGGACTGGTTGCACGTAAAATGTTTGCTGGTCAGTATGAGTGTCTAGCCATGCCCTGTGCCTGATCAGCACAGTCTTTCCTGTCTTCTAACATTTCTAACTCTTTTTCTGGCTGTGCAGTTCTGTTCTGTGTGCATGTGTGTGCTTGGGGATTTAAGGGCCCATAACTGAGTGGGAACCATGGATGACAGGAACCTGCATGTATTTGGTGCCAGCAACTGGAATCAGTGAGGATCTAAGTGCCAGCAACTGGTATCAGACCATGGATCACAGGGTCCCCCATGTCTTGGGTGCTAGCAACTGGAGCGAGTGGGAGTATGTATGTCTGTATATGATCACTAGTGAATATCAAGCCAGACTAGCCAGCAAATAAGTTAAGTGGTTTGGGAACCCGGTGTGTGTATGTCTCTGTAAGTGAGACAACTGGAGGAGTTGACTATCGGAAGGACCAGGGGTCCAGCCCAACTGCTGGAGAGACTGTAAGGTGTGGGGTTGAGGGAAACCCAGTTGTCTGTTTGTGTTTCTCTGTGCAGGAGACAGACAGCTGGAGAAAGCAAGGATCCTGAGAGTCTCATCACAGTTACTGGAGGGATTCACGGTGTATATGTCTGTGTGTATGTTGGTGTGTGCAAGGGGATCTGTAGGTGTGTGCAAAGGGATCTGTACCAGCAACTGTAGTGGGGCTGTGGGCCTTGGGGGTCTGGCACATCCAGGCGCCAGCAGCTGGGGAGACTGGGCGTCCACAGCCAGCTACTGGGTAGACCGAGTGTCTAAGCCCAGCTACTGGAGCAATCTGCATTATGCATATGTGTATATTTCCCGCTGATGGCTCTTCATCCTGATCAGCCAGAGAGGGGGATAGGATGCAGCCATCGGTGCTCTGTGTTTGGGTGAGTGCTGGGTGCTTCTGTCTGTGTTGCTGGCTGGGTGCCTACATATAGATGCGTTGTATACATGTGTTTGTGTGTGCGCCTACCAAGAATACATTCTCAGCTTTGCACTGGTTGGAACTAGGGGCAGGGAGCTGTAGCAGCCTCACCTCTGTCAGGGCACCAGATCTGGCAACTCCTAACAATAGCACAGATGAATCAAAGGCAATCACCATCTTTAATTAGGAATGGTTGTCATTCCAACATTTTATTCTCACAAACCTGTATCTGTTAAGACACAGTAATAGCATAATTGACAAAAAAATCCAAACCCATAAACATTTTGTAATAAAACAAAGAGAAGTAATTTTAGATCCCCAAACAATGAACAGTGCTAAACAGTTCCTGTACTTATCTTTTCTAGCCAGCATCATATAACAATGTAAGTAGTACCACCTCAAATTCACTTTCTCAAGAGCACATCAGATCAATGCAACAAGACTATGTATCACAAATGTTTCAGCTACTTATACTGAAGCTGCAGATAAACATTATTAAGACTGCTAACAAATTGCTTGTGTTAGTGAAATGTAGTGAGATACTAGTGTAACTGAGCCTTGAAAATTATCACCATTAATCCATTTAAGAAGGACAGTATGTAAAGGAGATGGAGGATTTCTATCTCTGTTAGACACCATTATCAAACATCCTTAAACTAAGAACTCAGTGTTACATTCAAAATCTTGTTTATGGACAAAGAGGAAGCATACCTTATATATAGAATCATAGATCATAGAATGGTTTGGGTTGGAAGACACCTTAAAGATCATCTAGTTCCACCCCACCCCGCCATGGTCAAGGGCACCTTCCACTAGATCAGACTGCTCAAAGCCCCATCCAACCTGGCCTTGAACACTTCCAGGGAGGGGGCATCTGCAACTTCTCTGGGCAACCTGTTCCAGTGTCTTACCGCACTCACAGTAAAGAATTTCTCTCTAATATCTAATCTAAATCTATCCTCTTTCAGTTTAAAACTGTTACCCCTCATCCTATCACTACATTCCCTAATAAAGAGTCCCTCCCCATCTTTCCTGTAGGCCCCTTGAAGTACTGGAAGGCTGCTATAAGGTCTCTCCAGAGCCTTCTCCTCTCTAGGCTAAACAACCCCAAATCTCTCAGCCTGTCTTCATAGGGGAGGTGCTCCAGCCCCCTGATCATCTTCGTGGCTGTTGTGGTTTAGCCCCGGTCAGCAACTAAGCACCACACAGCCGCTCGCTCACTCCCCGACCCTTGTGGGATGGGGGAGAGAATCGGAAGGGCCAAAGTAAGAAAACTCATGGGTTGAGATAAGAACAGTTTAATAATTAGAATAAAACAGCAATAATACTAATATAATGAAAAGGAAAATAATGAACGAGAGAGAGATGAAACACTGGAATAAGAGGAAAAAAAAACAAAAAAAAAAACAAAAAAAAAAACCCAAAAACTAAACAACAAGTGCTGCAACCGCTCACCACCCGCCGACCGACGCTGCCGGTCCCCGAGCCGCGATCGCTGCCTCCCCCAGCCAATTTCCCCCAGTTAATATACTGGGCATGACGTCACATGATATGGAATACCCTCTGGCCAATTCGAATCAGCTCTCCTGGTTGCATCCCCTCCCCTCCCGGCTTCTTGTGCACCTGGCAGAGCATGGGAAGCTAGAAAGTCCTTGACTAGTGTAAACACTACCCAGCAACAACTAAAACACCAGGGTGTTATCAACATTATTTACATACCAAGTCTAAAACACAGCACTATGCTAGCTACAGTGAAGAAAAATCAACTATCCCAGCTAAAACCATGACAGTATCCACCCCTTATTCCATACCATTTACGTCATGCTCAGGTCTCATACTATCCAATATGACCTCAATAACCACCACCCGCCTCCCCATCCTTTGATGACATACGTAGATATCATTTATCATTCCCGTAGTCTATGGACCATCCCTGTAGAACATCTGTAGAGGGTCCACACATGTCCATTGAGTTCATTCAGTCCATAACTTTGGGCTCCATCGTAACAGTCTTTCAAGGCTGGAGAGATGGTCTGCGTGGTGTTGGATTGTTGCATGCTGAAGTCAGTCTTTGTTTCACCACCGCTACACGTTGCTTGGTTCAATCAAAGTTCATTCTTCATTAATTTTGGAAATTCTTACTATGATACCATTGATACAGCATATAGCAACCATAGGAGTGATGACATACAATATCATATAGCAATTAACAGCATACCGTTCAGTTCATTGGCTATTTTCACCCAAAATCAAATCCCCTTGAGGCACACATCGAACTCCTCCATCCTCCCGCATTACCCACCAAGTGCACCCAGGTCCTCGAGCAAAAGCAATCCCACGAATGGGTTTGCCTTTGCCTGAGACAGGAATAACCCAGACGGTTTTCCCCAGCATATTTTTTACATGCACTACAGGGACTTTATCCCCTTCCACAGTACGTAAGAGTCCTGACTGGGCAGGCCCAGCTCGATTGGCAGATCCCCTAGTGTTGACTAACCAGGTGGCTTTTGCTAAATGTGTATCCCAGTGTTTGAATGTCCCACCCCCCATTGCTCTCAGTGTAGTCTTTAACAGTCCATTGTATCGTTCAATTTTCCCAGAGGCTGGTGCATGATAGGGGATGTGATACACCCACTCAATGCCATGCTCTTTGGCCCAGGTGTCTATGAGGTTATTTCGGAAATGAGTCCCGTTGTCTGACTCAATTCTTTCTGGGGTGCCATGTCGCCATAAGACTTGTTTTTCAAGGCCCAGGGTAGTGTTCCTGGCAGTGGCATGGGGCACGGGATATGTTTCCAGCCATCCGGTGGTTGCTTCCACCATTGTAAGCACATGGCGTTTGCCTTGGCGGGTTTGTGGCAGTGTGATATAATCAATCTGCCAGGCCTCCCCATATTTATACTTCAGCCATCGTCCTCCATACCACAGAGGTTTTATCCGCTTGGCTTGCTTGATTGCAGCGCATGTTTCACATTCATGGATGACCTGTGCAATAGTGTCCATGGTCAAGTCCACCCCTCGGTCACGAGCCCATCTGTATGTTGCATCTCTTCCTTGATGGCCTGAGGTGTCGTGGGCCCACCGAGCTATAAATAGTTCACCTTTATGTTGCCAGTCTAGATCTACTTGAGCCACTTCAATCTTAGCAGCCTGATCCACCTGTTGGTTGTTCTGATGTTCTTCAGTGGCCCGACTCTTGGGGACATGAGCATCCACATGACGTACCTTCACAACCAGGTTCTCCACCCGGGCAGCAATATCTTGCCACAATGCAGCAGCCCAGATGGGTTTGCCTCTGCGCTGCCAGTTGTTCTGCTTCCATTGCTGTAACCACCCCCACAGGGCATTTGCCACCATCCATGAGTCAGTATAAAGATAGAGCACTGGCCATTTTTCTCGTTCAGCAATGTCTAAAGCCAGCTGGATGGCCTTTACTTCTGCAAACTGACTCGATTCACCTTCTCCTTCAGCAGTTTCTGCGACTTGTCATATAGGACTCCATACAGCAGCTTTCCATCTCCGATGCTTTCCCACCAGACGACAAGACCCATCAGTGAACAGGGCATATTGCTTCTCATTTTCTGGCAGTTTATTATACAGTGGGGCCTCTTCAGCACGTGTCACCTCCTCCTCTGGTGACATTCCAAAATCTTTGCCTTCTGGCCAGTCCATGATTACTTCCAAGATTCCTGGGCGACTGGGGTTTCCTATTCGAGCCCGTTGGGTGATCAGTGCAACCCACTTACTCCATGTAGCATCAGTTGCGTGATGTGTAGAGGGGACCCTCCCTTTGAACATCCAGCCCAGCACCGGCAGTCGAGGTGCCAGGAGGAGCTGTGCTTCAGTACCGATCACTTCTGAAGCAGCTCGAACCCCTTCATATGCTTCCAATATCTCTTTTTCAGTTGGAGTGTAGCGTGCTTCGGACCCTCTGTATCCCCGACTCCAGAACCCTAGGGGCCAACCTCGGGTCTCCCCTGGTGCTTTCTGCCAGAGGCTCCAGGTAGGGCCATTCTCCCCGGCTGCAGTGTAGAGCACGTTTTTTACATCTTGTCCTGCCCGGACTGGCCCAAGGGCTACTGCATGAACTATCTCCTGCTTTATCTGTTCAAAGGCCTGTCGTTGCTCAGGGCCCCATTTGAAATCATTCTTCTTCCGGGTCACTTGATAGAGAGGGCTTACAATCAGACTGTAATTTGGAATATGCATTCTCCAAAAACCCACAACGCCTAAAAAAGCTTGTGTTTCCTTTTTGCTAGTTGGTGGAGACATGGCGGTTATTTTGTTGATCACATCCATTGGGATCTGCCGACGTCCACCTTGCCATTTTATTCCCAAAAACTGAATCTCCTGTGCAGGTCCCTTCACTTTACTTTGTTTTATGGCAAAACCAGCCTTCAGAAGGATTTGGACTATTTTCTTCCCTTTCTCGAAAACATCTTCTGCTGTGTTGCCCCACACGATGATGTCATCAATGTACTGAAGGTGTTCCGGAGCTCCACCCTGTTCCAGTGCAGTATGGATCAGTCCATGGCAAATGGTAGGGCTGTGTTTCCACCCCTGGGGCAGTCGATTCCAGGTGTACTGGACACCCCTCCAAGTGAAAGCAAACTGTGGCCTGCACTCTGCTGCCAACGGGATTGAGAAGAATGCATTAGCGATATCAATTGTGGCATAGCACTTGGCTGCCTTTGACTCCAGTTCGTATTGAAGTTCTAGCATGTCCGGCACGGCAGCACTCAGTGGCGGAGTGACTTCATTCAGGCCACGATAGTCTACTGTTAGTCTCCACTCTCCATTAGACTTCCGCACTGGCCATATGGGACTGTTAAAGGGTGAACGGGTCTTACTGATCACTCCTTGGCTCTCCAGTCGCCGAATGAGCTCACGGATGGGAATCAGGGAGTCTCGGTTGGTGCGGTATTGCCGCCGGTGCACTGTTGTGGTGGCAATTGGCACCTGTTGTTCTTTGACCTTCAGCAACCCCACAACAGAAGGGTCCTTCGAAAGACCGGGCAAAGTAGACAGCTGTTTAATTTCCTCCGTCTCCAAGGCAGCTATACCAAAAGCCCACCTGTACCCTTTTGGGTCCTTGAAATACCCTCTCCTGAGGTAGTCTATGCCAAGGATGCACGGAGCCTCTGGGCCAGTCACAATGGGGTGCTTTTGCCACTCATTCCCAGTTAGGCTCACTTCAGCCTCCAATACAGTTAGCTCTTGGGATCCCCCTGTCACTCCAGCAATACAAATGGGTTCTGCCCCTACATAGTTTGATGGCATTAGGGTGCACTGTGCACCGGTGTCCACTAGAGCCTTATACTCCTGTGGGTCAGATGTGCCAGGCCATCGGATCCACACAGTCCAGTAAACCCGGTTGTCCCTTTCCTCCACCTGGCTGGAGGCAGGGCCCCTCTAATTCCAATTGCGGGTTTCCCACTCCAGATCTTGTGAACGGGAATCAGAGGTCTCTCTATTAATATCACAGATAGAATCAGCGCTTCTACTCCTCTGTCTGGGGAACTGCCTACTGGAAACTGGAGCAGCAACTCTCCTGGAGGTCCCCCCTTGAGTGGTTGTTTTTCCTTGCAACTCACGTACCCGTGCCTCCAGGGTCGAGGTAGGTTTTCCATCCCACTTCCTCATGTCCTCTCCATGGTCACGCAGGTAAAACCATAGGGTGCCCCGTGGTGTGTATCTTCTCTCTTGAGCAGAAGGACGCTTACTCCTAATGGCCGAGATACTGGTCCGTACAGGTAGGGAGTAGGACATATCTTCTTTGAATTGCTGGAACTCCCGGGACAACAATTTCTCCACAGCTGAGATGAGGGAGGAAGAGACATGTGCTTCATAATCCCGGAGTTTATCAATCACATCCCCTACCATTGGTGCCTCTTCATCTTTCCAGGACATTACTGCCAGGGAGTTTACATGGGATGATGGTGCGCTCCGTACAAACTTCCGCCACATGGGTCGTGTGCACTGGGCTTCATCTGGATCTTTGGATGACTGTTCACTACCCAGGTCACCATAAATCACCTCAAGCTAATTCTCTCAGGTACTGGATACCTTTCTCCATGGTGGTCCATTTTCCAGGGCGATATAGAACATCTTCCTTGAAGGGATACCTTTCTTTCAGAGCAGACAGGAGTCGCCTCCAGAGGCTGAGGCCTTGTGTCCCTTTTCCAATTGCTTTGTCAATGCCCCCATTCCTAGAAAGGGATCCCAGTTGTTTGGCTTCCTTCCCCTCTAATTCCAGGCTACTGGCCCAGTTATCCCAGCATCGGAGCAACCAGGTGACAACATGCTCACCTACATGACGGCCGAAATCTTTTCGTATATCTCGCAGCTCACTTAAGGATAGGGATCGGGTAGTTTCCATCTCTTGTACGAGTTCTTCCTCTTCCTTCTCCTCTCCCCGTGATGGTCCTACTTCTCCATCATCCTTTTCTATATGAGTTGACTTTCTCTTTAAAGATTTCTTCTTTTGTATAGGGGCAACTGATACTGGCACGGGTTGATTCTCCGATTCAGCTTCAGTGTCCGTCATGGGTGTTTGAGTGGTCACAGTGCCTGTCATCGGGCTTGGAGCAGCCGCAGTGCCTGTTGTGGGGGTTTGAGTGGCCACAGTGCCTGTCATCGGGCTTGGAGCTGCTGCAGCACCTGTTGTGGGGGTTTGAGTGGCCACAGTGCCTGTCGTCGGGCTTGGAGCTGCTGCAGCGCCTGTTGTGGGGGTTTGAGTGGCCACAGTGCTTGTCGTTGGGCTTGGAGTAGCCGCAGGGCCTGTCGTTTTCCCTTGGTGGTACTGAATACTGTTGAACAGGGCTCGGTAGGCATGGGCCAGGCCCCAACACATTGCAATGATTTGTATCTCTCTGGAATTGCTAGGGTGACAACATACTTCCTCCAAATATTCTACTAATTTTTCAGGATTCTGCACTTGTTCAGGGGTGAAGTCCCAAAACACTGGAGGTGCCCACCGTCTCAGGCATTTGCCCATACTATCCCACATACCCTGCCACCCATAATTATCAAGCCTTGGAGCAGATCTCTGGATGATATTCTTGAATTGCTTATTAACCTTAGACAAAACCGAAACAATCTGCCATAGGAATATCAACAGCTGTATCTTAACTACCCAAGGATGTTCAAGATACTGAAAAGTTGTTGTAATGAAGGAGGAGACATTACAGAAGACGGTAGCTAAGGTGCCATTCTGTATTTCCTCCATAAAGAACCTTTCAGAAGAGGAGGTATAATTGCTAATTGTCTCCATGAGGTGGTACCCGAAGTACAGTAACGGCTTCCATGCAAGACCCAAATAACCGATAAAACTCAAGGCCAGTGTTTTAATAACAAATCTCCTAGGCAAAACATCTCTAACCACTGCAGAGCACAGCAAACTACAAAACCCAATGCCAATCTTTAACATGTACTTCAAAATCAGCATGGTGTAGGCCTGACTAACTAATATCGAGAACAGATGAATCAATGCTGTGACCAGCAACTGTTATTATCTCAAACCCTTCGTGCCCCACGTTGGGCGCCAAAAAGGACTGTTGTGGTTTAGCCCCGGTCAGCAACTAAGCACCACACAGCCGCTCGCTCACTCCCCCACCCTTGTGGGATGGGGGAGAGAATCGGAAGGGCCAAAGTAAGAAAACTCGTGGGTTGAGATAAGAACAGTTTAATAATTAGAATAAAACAGCAATAATACTAATATAATGAAAAGGAAAATAATGAACGAGAGAGAGATGAAACACTGGAATAAGAGGAAAAAAAAAAAAAACAAAAAAAAAAACCCAAAAACTAAACAACAAGTGCTGCAACCGCTCACCACCCGCCGACCGACGCTGCCGGTCCCCGAGCCGCGATCGCTGCCTCCCCCAGCCAATTTCCCCCAGTTAATATACTGGGCATGACGTCACATGATATGGAATACCCTCTGGCCAATTCGAATCAGCTCTCCTGGTTGCATCCCCTCCCCTCCCGGCTTCTTGTGCACCTGGCAGAGCATGGGAAGCTAGAAAGTCCTTGACTAGTGTAAACACTACCCAGCAACAACTAAAACACCAGGGTGTTATCAACATTATTTACATACCAAGTCTAAAACACAGCACTATGCTAGCTACAGTGAAGAAAAATCAACTATCCCAGCTAAAACCATGACAGTGGCCCTCCTCTGGACCCGCTCGAGCAGGTCCATCTTTTTCTTATGCTTAGGTCCCCAGAGCTGAATGCAGGACTCCAGGTGGGGTGTCACGAGAGCAGAGGGGGAGAATCACTTCCCTCGATCTGCTGGCCATGCTTCTTTTGATGCAGTCCAGGATATGGTTGGCTTTCTGGGTTGTGAGCGCACGTTGCCAGCCCATATTCAGTTTTTCATCCACTAATGTTGTAAATAACTAAAGGGTTAAACTTGCAGCTTGAGCCATCATTAACCTAAAACCACATCCTGAGAAATACAAATGACTCAGTGAGCCAACTTGTGAAAGGAGTTCAAGGTTCACCAGCTGAGAAACTTCAAGGACCGATAACAGAAAGAAACATTCGCCTGCAAGGAAGATTGAGGGATGCCAAAACCATGAAACAATGAAACCCGTGAGAGTCACAGTAACTGGGGGAAAAGTAATTCCAGCAGGGGTAGATTGTGACCACTGATGCAATTGAGGGACGAAAGGGCTACCCCCCCCCCCCCATTCCTCTTGAGCATGCGCAGTGAATTAAAATCACACTGTAGCTTTAAATTTAAGCAGAGAAGATACAGACCAATGGAAGAAAAGGATGCTCAGTCAGGTCAATGATTATGTATTAGATAGAAATGGTAAGTTAACTTTCATGTATAAATATCAAAAATGAACTCCAGTAGGTGTGCATGCTAGGCGGAAGGATCCCCCATGCATCCGGCGCCAAATAAAGAGAATGCCTGCTTCTTAATGCTACATTGGTGTTAAGAGGTTTATTCCTGATTTCAGTGACTCTAATACCCCCAACTGCTGCAGGCCTGTTCACAATCTACTCATTTCCCAGCCTGTATCCATGTTTGGGATTGCCCCAACCCAGGTGTAGGACCTTGCACTTGGCCTTGTTGAACTTCATGAAGTTCGCATGGGCCCGCGTCTCTAGCCTCTCAAGGTCCCTCTGGATGGCATCCCTTCCTTTTAGAGTATCAACTACACCACTTTACATATATATGTAAAGCCAAGAATTTATTGTTAGTGTAGTAGAAATTTTAACAGTCTCATTCAAGAGTCATCGTTAGTCTAGATCTAATTACAGAAAAGCAAAGACAAATAATGTAGGTTGAGTACTTATACACAGAAAAAAGTTGCACTAATAGCAGTAATACAATTAAAATTGCAACACACACTTGGTTTCTATGTCTTTTCTGGTGTTGCACTCATCTGACTGCTGCTCCTGTGGATATTAAGATCTGTGTTTCACTCTGATATTTGCAGTGGCAGGGTGTCATGGCAAGTTGTCAGCATCTGGAGTCCTTCACTGGGAGGAACGTGATGCCCTTGTTAATGGTTTCCTCATCCTCTCTTCTTTTTTTTTTTTTTTTCCTTTTTTCTCTTTCCTTCCACTTAGGCTCATGTCTGTATGTTTGCTAACATAAATTTACACCTTTATCTTTCTTTTTACATTTACATTTGAATTTACTCTATATAATGCCCTGTACGTATCTTAGATACATTTCTTTTGTTACCCCTAAAACCAGTTTTGTTCAGCTCTGGGTCTGATTTTTTTTTAACTAAGCATTAGTTAGATGTTTACAGCCATGGGGTCTCCAGCACAAAGCCTGTACCCCATCTCTTATCATCCCATGTCTGTTCTCCTCTATGCCAAATCCTGCGTCTCCACTTCTCAAGACCTCACCTGTTTTACCGGGCCTGTATTTCTCTACATCATTGTGTTAGACTTGTAAATATCTCATTTTACCTAGAATAACTGCTTGCTAATAGTACCTATATAAAACCATGGTTGTACCACACAAGGATAAATAAGGAAAATAAATTAGCCATAGACACCTGATAATTAAGAGAAATTGCTCTCACAGCTAAACCAAGTCAAACAATACTGCAGGCAGGTCATGAAAAATCCAGAGCAGGCCTGGCAAGCCTTAGTCTTGAGGCCTTATGAACTCAGTACAGAGCTTATGGCAATACCCAATGACAGAAATACATGGCCACATCAGAAGCAGGAATATGAGTGCAGTTGAATGTATATGCTAACACACAATGAAGACAGCCAGGAGGCCAGGGAGCTTGCACTGCTCAGACTTCATGAAGTCTTCATGAACATCATGAAGTTCAAAAAAGCCAAGTGCAAGGCCCTACACCTGGGTTGGGGCAATCCCCAGTATCAATACAGACTAGGAGGTGAACGGACTGAGAGGAGGCCTGAGAATGACTTGGGAATACTGATAAACAAAAAATTGGACAGGAGCTGACAAGGTGCAGTTGCAGCCCAGAAAGCTAATCATATCCTGGGCTGCATCAAAAGAAGCATGGCCAGCAGGTCAAGGGAGACGATTCTTGCCCTCTGCTCTCGTGAGACCCCAACTGCAGCGCTGTGTCCAGCTCTGGGACCTGCAGTACATGACATGGACCTGTTAGAGTGGGTCCAGAGGAGGCCGTGGGAACGGTCAGAGGGCTGGAACACCTCTCCTGGGAAGACAGGCTGAGAGAGGTGGGGTTGTTTAGCCCAGAGAAGAGAAGGCTCCAGGGACACTTTACTGCAGCCTTTCGATATATAAACGGGGCTTGGAAGAAAGATGGAGAAAGACATTTTACCAAAGCCTGTAGCAACGGGACAAGGGGCAACAGCTTTAAAGTGAAAGGGGGTAGGTTTAGATTGGACATCTCTAGAAGCATTCAAAGTCAGGCTGGGCAAGCCTTCGAGCAACCTCATCTAGTGAAAACATTCCTGCTCATAGCAGGGGCGTTGGGCTTCAAGGTTCCACCCAAACCGTCCTGTGACACTGCGGCACCTACGGCGCTGCCCGACAGCGTGACCGCCCCCGCCACGACCGCACACCAGACGCGCCGCCCCAGCAACCACCTCACCACACCCCAAATGTAGCTCAGGCAGCCTTGCCTGATTGGTTGCTTCCTTGTTATTGGGCGGGACCCCAGGCCCTACTCGGGATTGGTGATTTTGTGCCATGTGTCAGGATAACCATGGCGCCGAGGCGGCGGCTTCGTTCTAATTAGCTGACGGTCACGTCTATCTTCGTGTTTCCGTAGCTGACTGGCTGTGCTCCCGTGGGGAGGCAGGGCCGGGCTGGAGGCGGAAGCCGCCGCGGCGTGTTCCGGTGCTGAGGTGGCTGGGGGCGGGATTGGTTTTACAGCAGCGGAGCCGCCGCTGGGGTTGGCGGGTGTGGGTCGTCGGCAGGTCAGTGCTTCCCCTCCAGCTCTCAGTGTTGTCCTTCCGCTGTGTGCGGTCTGCGGGATCGGCGCTGTCGCCCGACTTTCGGCGGTGATCTCGGACCGGGCGCCTTCCGCCGTGCAGGGCTGGGACACTGCTGCCAGCCCTGCTGGGAGCGGCCCGGCCGGCCTGCAGGGCCTCAGGAGCTGGGGCGGCCTCGCAGCCCTTTGGGGTCCGGGGCGGTGAGGAGCGGCTGGGCTGGGCTGGCGGTGGTCCCCTCTCTTTCGGGGGTGCGGGTCCGGCCCGGCCCCACCTCGGTGACGCTTACGCTGCGACCGCGCTGCCTTTCGCCGACTGTCTGACCGCGGTGCCCAGATGTAACTGGCAGCTAAGCCCGTTCTGGCAAGGTTTCTGCCCTGTGAGGCCCGCCGGAGGCATTGCGGTCAACTTCGCTCTTGTCTGTAAATCTGCGGGACTGGCGGGGCAACGGTGCGTTCCTGTAGCTGCATCGGCGCTGGCTTCCCTTTCCTTGGTAGAAGGTTGTTGCTAGCTCCTGAGGCCTGGGATTGTGGGTGACAGCGGTGATCAAGATATGTTGCTCTCCTTCGATCCTTGTCCCTGTCAGAGCCCCTCTGCACGGTGTGAAAGGTTTGGTCCAGGGTTTGTGTACAGCAACAATGCCTTCAATGCCTATTTGCCTTCAAAAAAAGGGAAATGCAAAGAATTAACTTATGTTTAATAAACGTGTAATAGAGTGAATTAGGGAAGAACATTGTCAAGTCTTTCTTCCCTATGACTGATACCTAGAGATAGACATGCATGGATTTATGCACTGTTTATTGCTCGTATGCAGACTGTCCTATGACTTAGGCTGTTTAGCTCAGTAAGGGAAGTATATTTCAGAGTAAAGGAGCCTCTTCTGGAACACCGCTCATAGTCCCAGTGTTCAAAGTAAAGTCTTATGAGCAAAAGTTCATTAGTCATAGGAATGCTGAGCAAAACATTATTTTCAGCTACAGCCAGAACACAAACTATACTGGCTTACATCTTGAACACAGTGCAGGTCTTTTGTGTTCTGCTATTAATTACAAAAATGGAAATCCAAACCAAAGTCAGTATGACTCTGGAAGAACAATAGTCTTGTCTCTGAAAGCTGTACTGTTTACTTTATTTGGGTGAGGCAGTGGAACACAGAATAACCTCTGTCCTTTGTGTTTGTCTGCTTCTGTTTATGAGGAAATTGGCCAGCATTGTATAATGCTTTCCAGCTCTAAGCTCAGGAGTAAATATGAAGTGCAAGCACCAGGGTATTCCTGCCACAAGTCCTTGAGGCTAATGCAATAAGACAGCTACCACCTTGTGTGCGGACTGTTGGCTTCGGGACGGTATTTAAAGTAATGTTATGCTTGTTCCTGGATTTATTCTCAGGGAGGGTTCAAAGAAGACTGAGCTAGGCTCTTTACAGTGGTGTCCAGTGACAGGATGAGAGGGAACAAGCACAAATTGAAACACAGGAGGTTCCCTCTGAACATCAGGAAACACTTTTTTACTGTGCGGGTTATTGAGCACTGGCACAGGTTGCCCAGGGAGGTTGTGAATCTTCTGTCCTTAGAGATATTCAGAAACTGTCTGGACACAGTCCTGGGCAACTGGCTCTAGGTGATCCTGTTTGAGCAGGGAGGTTGGACCAGGTGACCTCAGGAGGTTTCTTCTAACCTCATCCGTTCTGTGATAGGATCCTCCCTGAGCCTTCCCTTTGTTGTCCTTCACTGAATTTGCTCCAACAAGTTCCCACCTCTCTTGTTCTGGGGAGCCCAGAACTGGACACAGGACTCCAGGTGTGGCCTCACCAGTGCGGAGTAGAGAGGAAGGATCACCTTCCTCCTGGCAACACTCCTAATGCAGCCCAGGATACTGTTGGCCTTTGCCGTGAGGGTGCATTGATGGCTTATGATGAGCTTGTTGTCTACCATGATCCCCAGGTCCTTCTCTGCAGAGCTGCTTTCTAGCTGGTCTGCCTCCAGCATGTACCAGTGCATGGGGTTATACTTCCCCAGGTGCAGGAGTTTGCATTTCCCTTTGTTGAACTTCATGAGGTTCCCATTGGCCCATTTCCCCAGCCTGTCCAGGTCCCCCTGGATGGCAGCACACACATTTGAGGAGTATCAGCCACTCCTTCCAGTTTTGTGTTGGCTGCAAAGTTCCTGAGGGTGCACGCTGCAGTTATATCAGCCAGCTGCCTCTGCACTTCTGGGTGCATCCTTCAGGCCCTGTGGACTTGTGTATGACCAGTTTGCACGCCCTAGCCTGGTCCTCTTACATAAGGTAAGTCTTCTTTGCTCCAGACTTCCCATCAGGTGTCAGTGGACTTGGGATTCCTGAAGCCTGGCCTTGCCACTGAAAACTGAGGGAAAGAAGACAGTGAGTACCTCAGCCTTTTCTGTGATCAGGGTCCCTGCTGCCTTTAGAAGTGGGCCTGTGTTTTCCGTGGGGTTTCTTTTGTGGTTTATATAATTGTAGAATCACTTTTCGTTCCCCTTCACATCTCTTGCTCTATTCAGCTCACCTGAGAATATAATTTAAAAGTGAGTTCAAAAGACGTGAATCTATAACACTTGAGTTCAGGTTATTAAAGTCAATGCCTTTGCAAATAGGTGGAGACAGGCCTCAGTTCCCCTGTTTGCACTTTGAGGAGTCCAGCTGTGAGCCAAGTCCAGCCTGAGTTCAGTATCAGGTTAATGTAGCCAGCCTGGACAAAGGCCAGGGAATCTTCTCGACATAGTCCATGTGCACGTGCATGTGAAATTATAATGCCTGTAGCATGCAGATATGTGCTGAGCCCCATATATACTTCTGGTTACAATGGATGTCTGCAGATGCCTAGATTCTACTTTTTTTCCATTTTTCTAATACCACTTCTAATAATTCATCTATTGATTCTATCAGTCCTAAATCATGTTATCTTGTATTACCTCATGTCACATCTCAACCACATATTGTGCATTTGTGACTTTAAGAAGCTGTGACCTAATGCCCTATAGGAAGATCAGATCCATCCTCTTCAAATATAGGTGACAGTCAGAAAAAGGCATTTTTGCATTTGGATAACTGTTTCCTAAAATGTGGTTTTACCACTGCCAAGACAGCAGGTTCTGTTCCTCATTGGGGCATTGGGGGTGGGGGTGGTTCACAAGACTATAAATACTGTATTCATATAATGAAGCAGGGATTCCAGGTCTTTAAGTAAGTCTTTTATATTACCAGCTTGGTGAACAGTTAATATTGACAGAAGAAATTTCTCTAGCAGGAACTGTAAAACTATATTATTCTGGAATTCCATGCCTCAGTCTCACCTGGGGCTAGCTGAGAAGTAAGCAAAGTACTAGTACTCTTTTCACAGGCTATGAATGTGGACAGTCCTGGCTTTCTGACAGTATGCTTCTTGAGTAGTTTCATCGTCTAGAACTCTTCGCAAGAGACTGAGGCCTGGCTTCTTGCCTTATGTCTTTTTGCTTCACTAACTGCTTCTTAAGCATTTTATTCTGTAGGCTGAAGAGACTAAGCTTATGCCATACAGCATAAGAAACCAGGGCATGTGTCTGCAAGAACAGGAGAAATCCAGTTTCCCGAACAGGGAAGACTTTTCACTTTTTATGATTATTGCAAATGACTGACTGTAATAATCCCAAAGTGTACTGTGTAGGATGAAGACTGGGCTTATTTCTTTACTGTTTGATAAATTATTTTCCTCTTTTTTTCTTTTTTTTTCTTTCTCCATCAGGAGTCTTGGTTCATGCAACTGGTCAGTACCCAAGAGATAAAACAGAATGGCATAAAGGACCTGTCTCTGACTGCTCTGCCTTGGAAACCTTTTTACTACTGAATAAGCAGACCTATGAGCTACTTGATGCATAAAAGAGGTTGGTATACCAATGCCCTTTTCTGCTATTGATACTCTAATGTGCATTGTGACATTTTCTACTTCCGCAAAATCAAGCGGTTAGGAGGTGTGACTGCTACAGAAAAATAATGCACTACTGTTTTCTCCATTGTCGATATTTCCGCACTTTAAATGGCAATCTAAGAGCAAAGATTTGCTTACTAAGATAAAAGAGGTCAGGAATGAGCACATCATTGTAACCAGCTTTAGAAGCCTACTCCTAGCTAAACAGAGACATCTTGTCATATTAAAAGATTCCATTTGATGGAGATAACTATTGTAATATAAACTTGATCTAATGACTAATGTGAGTTTGCCTCATTTCGGTTTGCACTATTGGAGCTTCTTTTACATTTGTACAAATTATTTTGCCATTTACAGGCATGGACTTACAGTTGGGACAGATCTATAGCTTTTCTGTTAAGAAATATGTCAAGTGTCACATGTGACCTTTATTCATAGAATACTACAATGATTTAGGTCTTAAGGGACCTTGGAAGTTCTGCTCTTAGCATGGCTAACTTCAAAGTTAAATCAGGTTGCTATAAGCCTATTCCAGTGTTTTTTCTCATCTTCCCTGTTCATATATTTTTTTTTCTGATTGAAATTTCTTATGCTGCAACTTGTGTCCACTGCCTCATGTCCATCTGCTGTGCACCTCGTAAGAAGTGTCTGGTTCTGTCTTTCGCTACCTAATGGGCCATTATAGGGAAAACAGCAATTATATCCCCCTCCTTACCCGCTGTTCTCAAAGCTGAACAAGCCCAGCATTCTTAGCTTTTCCATATGTCTTGTAATCCAACCCCAAATCATCCTGGGGGCTTTCTGCTGTACTTGCTTCAGTTTGTCCTGTCACTTTTGTGTATCAGGGAGCTTGAAAGTGGACACTACTTCAAATGTAGTCTTACAAGTGCTAAATAGAAAGGAATAATTGCTTTCCTCAACCTGCTGGCTGCAGTCTTACTAATACAACTCAGTATATAGCTGACCTTCTCTGCTGTGAGAGCACACTGCTGGCTCGTGTTGAACTTATCCACCAGCATCCCTAGGTTGTCTTCTGCAACAGTTTTACAGCCAGTTGGTTCCCAGCCTGTACTACTGCATATGTTTGTTCCATCCCATGTGTAGGGCTCTGCATTTGCCTTTTCTGAACTTCATGATATTTCTATCCATCTGTTTCTCCAGCCTGTTGAGATCCCTCTGGTTGGCAGCTCTTTACTTTGGCCTATCAACTGCTCATTAGAATTTGGTGAACTTATTGAGGTGGATTGTATCCCATTGTCTGGGTTAATAATGGAGAACTTAATCTGCCACTCTCCCCAAAATGGCAAATTATGTATTGCTGGCTGGTACTGCTGCATTTTTCCGGTTCTTCACCTCCACTTGCTGGATCAGTTTGGCTCCTGAATTTCAAGGAAAGGAAAGAAGGTTCGCTAAGCAGCAGCCAGGGAATATATGCCCTCTCCAGACTTTTCCTCTATGTCAAGGTCCTCTCCTGTCATATATGTGACATGGAGAGGTTTCATCATCTCTCTAATGTGATACACTTGCATCTACTTAGCCCTTGTCAGGGCTGAATTTACCATTCCCAATACTTATTAACCAGAAGCTTCTTTTATGTATTTGCAGGCGAAGTTTGGCCTGTAAAGAAGTGACTTCATTTAAGAATCACTTACTCTTCTTTTGAGTAAACTGAACAGATCATGGTTCTGTAATGTCATTGTTAAGAAAGATCAAGAATGAACTATGAGGGTGACTTGAAATCTGGTATAAAAATGTATTTTTCAATCATACATGTAGAGTAGCGAAGGTATCTTCATGTGTCTTACCAGCACATCCTCTGCTTTTATGTTCAGAGAATGCTTTTGTTAACATGATCATTTCCTTATTCCTGGGGTTTTGCTTTGGCTTTTCTCTCTTGGCGGGGGAGACTTATTCCCATGTCACCTCTATAACATTAGAGATCAGCATGAAGGGATGCTTATTCTTAGCAGTTTTGACTCTAACTTTATTCTGACTCTTTCTTTTAGGCTGAAGATGCTGAGCCGTTTGTCAGGTTTAGCAAGTACTGTTTTACAAGAGCTGTCAGGTGATGATGGAGATGCAGTTACTGAATCCTCTATTGCTGTAAGTACAGTGTTATCTAAAGACTTCCAGATCTCATTGAGAGTTAGTTTGGGGAGCATGAATCACTTGACTGCAGTGAGAATTGTTTCCTGCTTCATTGCTGAGCAGGAGATTGAGCTGTCATTCCACTTTGCTTCTCCCATATTCCTGACCTCTTAAGACAACACTTTTATGGGACAGACTATAATGTCCTTAGTTTCCACATCTCAAGGTGATCCCAGAAAACAAACTAGAATTAAAGTGAAGAAAACGCTTTGAAAGTACTAATGATTCTGTGTAGCAGAGAGGGGAGCTCTGCATGATTGGGTGACAGTGGAAGGCTTGATCTGTATGTTGCCCTCTGGAACTTGAGACAGTGGATAGTGTGT
Organism: Morus bassanus; assembly: GCA_031468815.1. Lineage (NCBI taxonomy): Eukaryota > Metazoa > Chordata > Aves > Suliformes > Sulidae > Morus > Morus bassanus. The sequence goes on along the minus strand of CM062571.1, from coordinate 85,492,943 downwards.
GAGTGGTAGAGTCTCTCCAGTGCTGCTCATTTCAGATTTGCTGGTGGTGTGTTCAGCAAGGGTACACTTTATTTTTTGTGTGTATTGGCTCATGGGTATCCTGAACTTTCCTCCTGGTTTCACCTGATTGTGTATAGGAACAGAGTGCAGCATTTAGGAGTGGAGCTGAAGATATAATTTGGATGCTGTGCTGCAGTCTGTCTAGACTTTTCTCCTCCAGAGCTCTTGTTTCACTGTTTCAGGTACAAGCTTTAGAGCCAGAAGCAGAAAGCATGGAGGAAGCACCCGAGGAGCTATTGGAGCGCCTAGCTCAAACAGAAAAACTAGTTGTTCAGCTGAAGGATTTGATCCGAGAAAAGGATGCCCTGCTCCAGCAAAAAGAAACTGTACTCAAGGTATCATTTCTTTCACGGGGGACCTGGGAGCAAGAGTAAAGTGCTGCTTCAGCTTTCTGTGCAAGCCAGTCTCTGGTTTCTTTTCAACATTTGAGACACCTGCACTACTAAATGCATCAGTTCCAGAGAATTATTGGAGTCCTAAGAATGGATCCTAACCCAAGAGATGTAGGATAGCTTCTGTTCATTTTGCTTAGGGGTAATTCCTTCTAGAGTGGATAAGTTATGTCCAAGCTATGTAACATTTTGTCTTGGAGCTCCTCAAGGCCCATGCAGATTCCTGGTGGCTCTAATAAATACTAATATCTTTTGTGTGAGATTTTTCTTTCCCCACTTCAGAGTGTTTGAGACAGAGTAGGCTGTGCTGCAGTCACCCAGCAGTCCAGTGGTTTTGTGGCATGTGACCAAATATACATATTGCATACCCTGAGGCATGACATGAGAGAAAGTGCAGTTACTTGAGATAGTGTTGAGGGACTGCATATAGTAGAGGAAGTCAAATGGAGTTTGTACTAACTGCTAGGAGAAGTCCCTTGAATGATCCCTTGAAGAGAAAGTACTAGAGCAGAAGCTAAATATTTTGCTGTGTATAGTGTTTCAGAGCAAATTTGTTTCCTGGATGTGTTTTAATTAAAACTGCTACTGGGGAGGAAGGTTTGGACCAAGAATGTCAGACTGAGAAATTATGTAACTTTTCCAAGTGGTGCTTCCAGGGTGATAGCACTGGAATTTTAAGTGCAGTCAGTTTGTATCCTTCTTTTACAGGAAGAGCGAGAGGCTGCAGATGCTAAGGTGATGAAGCTTAAACTTCAGGCCAAAGCCAAACTGGCCTCTCTGAACAAACGTATTGAGGAGCTGACAGAGAAAGGATCACCACTGCCTGCGCAGACCTTATCAGAAGAGCAAGAGCATCCCAAGGTTGGGGGAACAAGTCTACTTAAAAGATGTTAGCCCCTGCTGATAATCTGGTGCCACCCTATCTTTTAAGTCCCAGCGAGCTAGCAGGTCCTATCTCTCTTGTTAGCAAGACGTTCATAGTTCCAGCAAGGATGTCTATGCTGTAGGAAGCTGGTCTGTCCAGCTTCCTTGTACTGAGATGCCCTTGGAGTGCACAGCTTGATCTCCTCAAGGGTATGGGCCAGTTTCACTTTGCATACCTTCAGTAATCTGTTGTAGCTAAGTTCTTTCCTGCAGAAATCACATGTTTATCTGAGCTCTAAGTTTCAAAATGTTATGTGTCATGTGAGTACAGCAAAGGAGAGGGAAGGATGGCTGAAGTACAAGAACAAGGAGGTAAGAAGGTCATTAAAATTGAAAGGCAGTAACTTAAATGTAAAAAAAAACCAAATATATTTTTTTTTCCCAGCCATGTAGCTTCCTGTGCCATCACAAAGTTTTATGGTTAACAAGCCATAATTGTGTAAAGCTAGGTAAAAAACAAAGGGAAAGTGTCCTGTACCAAGACATTAAAGGAGCAATTAGCTACTTGCTAGAAACTCCCATGGGAGCTGGTAATTTTTGAAAACTTGAAATTGTTCTGCTGACCACATAGTTTTCTTTAAAAAGTTAATAATGTTAGGCAAGAAAAATGTGATAGAAGTCCAAACAGATTGCAGGACATCAGGTGATATTCATTAACCCAGAGAAAATAAGGGTTATCTGAAACACTGAAAAAAAAGATTAAGATTATAGAAAACATTAAAGGGTGAGTGTGAGAGCTGTCAGGTGAGAGGTGACTACTAACGGAGTAAACATTGGTTCCATGACTTGTGCTTACTATTTTTGATTGATGGCATCCATAAAGTCATAGAAATGTGCTACTGTAATTCACTTTACAATACAGTCTTGAGAATCTTTCTTAATGCAAAGCAGCATTTGGTTTTCATACAGGAAGAATTGGATGATCTTGAGGATTGATATAATATAAAAATAAAGCAAAATTTAACAAGTGCAAGATCAAGCACTTGTGGTATCCTGCCAGTGTATATTGCAAGGCCATGAAAAAAATCCCCTGGCTGCAGAGGACAGTGAAGGCCCTGGAGGCTGTTCAGCTATGTCACTTTGCATTGCTGTCCTGCTGCTGAGGCTTTTTTTAGCTTATTCGTATCTAGCATGGGTAGACCTGTGTGCTGTTACATTACTTTGTGGAGACTTGGAGACTTACTGTTATGGACTAATGAGTGTTCTTCCTTCAAAGTTCAAATTTATTGGCTGAAGAAGGCAAAATGAGAGAAGGCTTATCATCAGTTAATCAGTGTGATGTAGATATTAAAAAGAGGCCTACTCTTTTTTATTTTTTTTATGTAAGGCAGTTATCCTTCCAACTTTTGTACTAAGAGTAGCAAGGCCTTGTGTGGAGTGTTGCCATGTTCTGTTCACTTGGAATTAGGAAAGATAAATTCTGAGAGCAGCAAAAGACTTTCCAGTCTCCTGTCATGTTAGTAGCTGCTTTTACTAGATGCTCAAAATAGCTTGGCTATTTAGTCAACCAAAGGTGAAGAGGAAACATAATTTCTTTCTGTAGTTGTATGAGGAAGGTAAGCACCAAGAAAGTGGGAGAACTTTTAAAGTGAAAGGGTAGTACTGACAGGTGAATGGATGGGTGTAAACTAGCCATTAAGAAAAATGGCCTAGTAATTAGAGAACAAAGTCTTGATACAGTTTCCAGTAGAAATGGTGTGGACCAGAGCCTTATTGGTTTTGGGATAGAACATCATTTAAGAGAAATACATAATACTGCAGGTAAGTGCCCTAACATCATTTCTCTTAAATGAGACTCAGAAAGCACTTTCTAGATGCTATCTTGTAAGGTTAGACCTACTGAGCAGCTACAGATTCCTTTTATTTATAATTATTTCCCCAAGTAGATGCTGTCTTGAGTAATGGTTATATTTCCTAGACAGATACCCTGTCATTTGAAGATGAAAAATTTAGGTTAGGGTTGCATGTTGTGCTGAGTTCCTTTTGGAAAGCATGAGGGATAATTTTTTTTCCTCTCCATGATGGCAGCCCCATAGGAAGGCTGTATTTTAAATATCTAATTGGTTCTGTTACTTTCTGGGCTTTTAACAGTGCCTCATTTTCAGGAGAATTGAAATATCCATTTATGTCTTTCTGTCGAGTAGTTGGTATTTGTATACAGAACAGTTGAGGCTCCTCTTAAACTTTTAAAGTGGGTAAACACAAATTATGTTCAGATATAAGAATTTATGCATTTTGGAAAAACATGATAATTGAAAGCTTGAGCTCTGGGAACTTTGTGGCTGTGCTACTGTCCTTAATTGTGGTACTCCATATAGTGGCCAGTGTGCAAGGCCTTTGTCAGAAAGCTAATCCCAAGTAAGCAAACTAATCCACTCATCTTACCCCTCTAGCAACTGCTTTGCCCCAGCCTTATAAATTTTGTATATCCCTGGCTTCTTAAAGCTCCCTGTGCTTCTGTTTCTTTTTTTTTTCTTCCTGTTCTACTTCTAAGCTTAAGTGCAATTAAAGCTTTCCTTGTCTGTCTATTCTACCTGCTTCCACTGACCTTCTCTGTAGGTGACATGTCTTTTGAGGAACAGTTCCTTCTTACTTATTCATGTTATACTGACTTACAAGTCCTTTGAAAAGTATTCATAAATTTTTCAGAACGAGTTTAAAGGACATAAATACCCTCTAGACTCCATTTGTTATTGGTGATCTTTGATCCAATACCTGTAACAAGGAAAAGGAAAGAGATACATTTTGTATATATTCAGTCAAAAATCTTCAAGTGCACTAAGTGCTTGAAGTAGTTGGGAGTGCTGAGATGATAACAATAGAAGGATGTTCTTCCTGCTTCTCAGGGACAGTGTTGATATGCTGGACCTAATGTGTGACTCTGTGTTAAGCAGGTGTACAACTGTGGTATTAGAGAATTGCCTGCCATACAGATGGTCATTGAGAGAAAAAAAAAGAGTGCAGGTAGTGTGCTAGGAGGTCTGAGTAGACATAGCCTAAGCGCGTTTTATGTGAAATGTTGTCTGAGTTTAAATTTCACAGTCATGAACAGAGGATTTTAGTGCCTCAGAGTGGAGTAGAATTGATGATTGTTTGCATGTTCCGTTTGCTTATTTCTAACAGTTTCATTGCTGTAAATCCCTTTAGTCTAAAGAGATTTCCATGGGTATTTTCTGTAGTCTAGAATGTTTAATGTCTGCCCCTTTGTCATGTGGAGAATATTCTTTTATTGCTAATGAAAAAATGTTTCATTTCTGGTATTAGAGAAATCTGAAATCAAAAAGCCTCACAAATCAAGGTGGTCATATTGTAGATTATTATATTTTATTGAATAATATGATTTACCTTAGTTTCTATGGTAAGCATTCATGGATAATTAGCCGTTCCAAAGTGATTTGACACTTCCCAATTAATTAAAGACATCTTGTGCATATCTACACAGAAGTAGGGAAATAGTTACTTGACATAGAACAACTTCATTTAAAGAAACAGAGAAAATGTAAAGTTAAGAAATTAAGAAATGTAGTAGAAATAAGCATCTGGTCAGGAGTCAAGAGTGCAGCAGCATTCTATTTTTTTTTTTAATTGACTAGTGATACTGATCAGTTTACTTTCTTTTGTTTCCTTTTTTCCGTCACTTCTTTCCTCTTGCAATGTCAGAATAACCAAAATACAAGTGAAGGGCATAGAGAGGAAGCTGAAGCACTAAAAGAGCAGCTCAGGGAGCGAGAGGACACTGTCCAGGATTTGAAGGAACAGCTGGCTCTAGCCAAAGTGAATCTGAAAGATGCTGAAATCAAGTATGCAACACAGGTACAGAAATTTTTTTCTATTCATCCATCTGTGTGTGTGTCTGTGTTTCCCACCCCACCACTTAACACTAGCATGATTGAATAGAATAGTTCAGCTAGAAGGGACCCACAGTGATCACCTAGTCCAACTGCCTGACCACTTCAGGGCTGACCAAAAGTTAAAGCATATTATGAAGGGCATTGTCCAAATGCCTCTTAAACACTGGCAGGCTTGGGGCATTGACCACCTCTCTAGGAATCCTGTGCCAGTGTGTGACCGCCCTCTTGGTAAAGGTATGTTTCCTAATGTCAAGTCTGAACCTCCCCTGGTGCAGCTTTCAACCATTCCCATGCGTCTTGTCACTGGATAATTTAAGAGACACAGTGGTTCCTGAGGCCTTCTGACCTGTGGTCCCACTGCAGTTGCTGGCACTTAAGTTCACTTGCTCTAATCTCTCCAGTTGCTGGCAACGTGGATGCACAGGCCCTTTGACCCACAGTGGGATTCCAGTTACTAGCGCTTAGACCCCCCCTATACACACCAATGCACACTGAATAGAGACCCTCTCCCACAAAAAAAGAGTTAGAAATGGTGTTTAGTAAGAAGACAGGACAGACTGCTGATCAGGTGCAGAGCGTGGCCAGACAAGCATATTGAGCAGCCACTCTTTACACAACTGGCTTTCTTTAATTCCCTTGCCCTCTATTTTTTCATTGGTGTTCCTCCCCAAATCACGTAGCTCCATCCATTTCCCTGCCTTTAGTTCCTCCTCTAAGCATTCCATAAGTCTTTTGCAATCACAAAATGCCCTTCACCTTCATCCCATAATACATCCTATACCCCTAGTCAGTAACCACCCTTGGTGCAAAAGGTGCTCCGCAGTTAAGTCATCTTAATCGGTTTCATTTGTGGACAATGGGACTGATGGCTCTCTTAGGAGGGGGGGAACAGCCCCTGGAAGGGCCTGGACAGGGTGTCCCTTCCTCCAAGTCAGAATCTGGGTTCTTACCTGCCTGCCATTGCTGTTCTGTGATGGGCTTTGAAATAGCTGGGGCAGAGTATTCTTTCAGCTCCCAGACCTGCCATTGCTTCTCTGTGTTCTACTGTGGAGGTGCAGAGGAGCTTTTTGTCATATAATATAACAGCTGTCTTGTTACATTGTATTTCTTTATGGAAAGTTTTTTGTTAATACTCTGAAATTGCAGGTTTAGCTTTTGATCTGTGAGTTGGGCTGCATCCTATAAAAAAAAAAACACAGAAGTTTTATGAACTTGTACTTATATAGTAATCATATTTTATCATTCTGCATATTTGTAGATGAAATTCTGTGGTTTTTGCTTTCTGGGATCTGAAATATTATCAGTTTATATATATATATATTAGTAGGATAAAGATAACATTTGACCAAGGTGACATATAGGATTATCAAGCTGAAGACTTCATCACACACATAATATGCTGGTGCATGTTGAAAGCAAGCTTGCATGTCTGTCAAGCTCATAACCTTCTTGGTTTGGTTTTTTTTTTATTTTGTGCCTTATGTTTTCAGCTGAGCTCCCTGCAGGAAGTGATTCAGGAGAAGGAGGCTCTCCTAGAAGAGCAGGTTCACCAGCACCAAGCTGAATTGCTCAAGATAGTGGCCCAGTCAGATCTGGAAGTAGAGATGCAGCAGGTATATTTGATATAATAATCTTATTATGGGAGGAGAAAAGAAAAGAAATTTTACCAGTCTGAAGACACCCTGAGAGAGCACTTCTCATCAAAGTAACTCAGAAGGGGTGAGAAGAGATATGATTTGATTGTTTGGGGTTTTTTGGGATGCTAGTTTGGACTTTCAGAGTCCTAGCTTCAATCTGATGATTTGCTCTCAGTTGAAAAGAAAGAACAGTTAAAAAGGAGTATTGAATTATTGTGCTCTGGTTGCCTATTTGTGAAACAATGGTGAGCTATTCCTATTGCACCAAGGCTCCAGAACAAGTCAACAAAAATGAAGTTATTCAGGCTATTAAAGTAACTGTGTTATGAAAACTAGGTGTATGGCTGAAACCAGGAAATCTAGTCTTCTTATGTTAGCCTCCCAGATACTGGTATAGCACTGTCTCTCTCACAGAACCTGCGTACACTTCAGAGAAAGCTAGAGGAGCAGGAAGCAGCTCTGCTAGGACGAACTCAGGTGGTAGAATTGCTGCAACAGGAATTACATACTGCTGAACAACAAAACCAGGTACCTCTTCATGCTTTGCTTATTGCCTTACTCTCACGTCTACGTGGTGGATGGGGCCTTTGTCAGTGGCTCAGACGTTACCAGATTAGGTTATTTCTGGCATCACGTTTCCAGCATGAAATCAGCTGGGGGGCTCCAGCAGGTCAGGTTTTAGAGCTGAAGGTCTGTATACATGGCTTATAGTAGGTCCAGCCAAACAACAGGGATAGGGATGCTGCAGCAGCCATCTCTAGTGACCCAGATTCTGGGTAGATGGAGAGGGACAAAATCTATGCATACTCCACACTGCTGACATTCAAAGCCATCAAATACACAAAGCTTCGCCTAAGACAAAAGTGCCTCACACAGAGCTGCTGTAGCTACACTGTTTCTGGACTGCAAGTATCCAGGCCACACCAAAGCATACTCAGATATTCTTTGGTATGTTTTGGTGAGAACTTGCTCATATGATGACAGCTTCTGGAGTGGTATTGGCTCTCACTTAATCATTTTGGAGCATGAAGAGAATGAGATCAAGTCTGTGCGTATATGACTATATATACATAGAGTCATCATAGAATCATGAAGGTTGGAAAAGACCTCTAAGATCATCAAGTCCAACCATCAACCCAACACCACCATGCCCCCTAAAGCACGTACCAAAGTGCCATGTCTGCATGTTTGTTGAACACCCCCAGGGATGGCGACTCCACCACCTCTCTGGGCAGCCTGTTCCAGTGCCTGACCACTCTTTCAGGAAAGACATTTTTCCTAATATCCAATCTAAACCTCCCCTGACACAGCTTGAGGCCGTTTCCTCTCGTCCTATCACTAATAACTTGGGAGAAGAGACCAGCACCCACCTTGCTACAACCTCCTTTCAGGCAGTTGCAGAGAGCGATAAGGTCTCCCCTCAGCCTCCTCTTCTCTAGGCTAAACACCCTCAGCTCCCTCAGCCGCTCCCCATCACACTTGTTCTCCAAACCTTTCATCAGCTTCGTTGCCCTTCTCTGGACACGCTCCAGCACCTCAGTGTCCTTCTTGTCCCGAGGGGCCCAAAACTGAACACAGGATTTGAGGTGTGGCCTCACCAATGCCGAGTACAGGGGGATGATCACTTCCCTAATTCTGCTGGCCACACTATTGCTGATACAAGCCAGGATGCTGTTGGCCTTCTTGGCCACCTGGGCACACTGCTGGCTCATGTTCATCCGGCTGTCCACCAGCACCCCCAGGTCCTTCTCCGCCAGGCAGCTTTCCAGCCACTCTGCCCCAAGCCTGGAGCGTTGCGTGGGGTTGTTGTGACCCACATGCAGGACCCGGCCCTTGGCCTTGTTAAACCTCATACAACTGACCTTGGCCCATCGATCCACCCTGTCCAGATCCCTCTGCAGAGAGCCTTTCTACCCTCGAGCACATTGACACTCCTGCCCAACTTGGTGTCATCTGCAGACTTACTGAGGGCACACTCGATCCCCTCATCCAGGTCATTGATAAATATATGAAACAAGACTGGTCCCAAAACTGAGCCCTGGGGAACACCGCTTGTGACCGGCCGCCAACTGGATTTAGCTCCATTCACCATGACTCTCTGGGCTCAGTCATCCAGCCAGTTTTTTACCCACTGAAGAATACACCTGTCCAAGCCATGAGCACTCAGCTTCTCTAGGAGAATGCTGTGGGAGACTGTGTCAAAGGCTTTACTAAAGTCCAGCTAGATAACATCGACAGCCTTTCCCTCATCCACTAGGCGGGTGACCTGGTCATAGAAGGAGGTCAGGTTGGTCAGGCAGGACCTGCTTTTCATGAACCCGTGCTGGCTGGGCCTGATCCTCTGGTTGTCCTGCACTTGCCTGCTGAGCGCACTCAAAATGAACCATTCCATAATATTCCCCGGTACCGAGGTCAGGCTGACAGGCCTGTAGTTCCACAGATCCTCCTTCCGGCCCTTCTTCTAGATGGGCATCACATTGGCAAGCCTCCCGTTGTCTGGGACCTCTCCTGTTAACCAGGACTGGTGATAAATGGTGGAGAGTGGCTTGGCAAGCTCCTCCACCTGCTCCTTTAGTACTCTTGAGTAGATTCCCATCTGGCCTTACAGATTGTGAGTGTCCAGGTGGTGCAGCAGGTCATTAGCTGCTTCCTCCTGGATTATGGGGGATTTATTCTGCTCTCCGTCTCTGCCTTCTAGCTCAGGGGGCTGAATACCCTGGGGATAACTAGTCTGACTATTAAAGACTGAGGCAAAGAAGGCATCAAGTACCTCAGCCTTTTCCTCGTCCTCAGTGGCGATGTGCCCCCTCCACATCCAATAGAGGATGGAGATTCTCCTTGGCTCTCTTTCTGTTGTTAATGTAGTTGTAAAAACATTTTTTTGTTTTCTTTTACAGCAGTGGCCAGACTGAGTTCTGGCTGGGCTTTTGCCTTCCTAATTTTCTCTCCACATGTCCTAACAAGATCCCTGTACTCTTCTTGAGTTGCCTGGCCCTTTTTCCAAAAGTGGTAAAGTCTCATTTTTTTCCTGAGTCACAGCGAAAGCTCCCTGTTCAGCCAGGCCGGTTGTCTTCCCCGCCAGTTTGTCTTGTGGCACATGGGGACAGCCTGCTCCTGTGCCTTCAAGACTTCCTTCTTGAAGAATGCCCAGCCCTCCTGGACCCCTTTGCCCTTCAAGACTGTCTCCTTCCTTCGCCAAGAATGGAGAATTCTGCCATTTCATGGTCACTAAGCCCAAGACAACCTCCGACCACCACATTTCCCACCAGTCCTTCTCTGTTTGTAAACAGGAGGTCAAGCGAGGCACCTCCCCTGGTGGGCTCCCTTACCAGCTGCGTCAGGAAGTTATCTTCCACACACTCCAGGAACCTCCTAGACTGTTTCCTCTCTGCTGTGTTGTATTTCCAGCAGACGTCCAGTAAGCTGAAGTCTCCCATGAGAACAAGGGCTAGCGATTGTGATAGTTCTGCTAGCTGCTTGTAGAATGCTTCATCTACCTCTTCATCCTGGTTGGGTGGTCTGTAACAGACCCCCAGCAGGATATCTGCCTTGTTGCCCTTCCCCCTCATCCTTGCCCATAAGCACTCACCCTTATCACAATGGTTGAGCTGTATACAATCAAAATACTCCCTAACATATAGAGCCACCCCACTGCCTCTTCTTCCTTGCCTGTCCCTTCTGAAGAGCTTATAGTCATCCATCGCAGCACTCCAGTCATGAGAGTCATCCTACCGTGTTTCCGTTACGGCGACTGAGTCATAGCTGTCCTGCTGCACAATGGCTTCCAGCTCCTCCCATTCAGTGCCCATGCTGTGTGTGTTGGTGTAGATGCACTTGACCTGGGCTATTGATTTCACTCCCAACCTTGGCATGCCACCCCTAGGCTCCTCTTTAGTGAGCCTGGCTATATTCCCTTCCTCCTTCAAACCTAGTTTAAAGCCTTCTCAATGAGCCCTGCCAACTTATGAGTGAGAATCCTTTTCCCCCTTTGAGATAGGTGAACTCCATGTGTCGCTTGAGACAGGGTTTAGTACACAATCTCTTAAAAGGCTTGTTTGCAGATATAGGCTGAGTGTATTTTAAATTTTTTTACAACGTCTGAACTTCTGTAAATAATTCTCCATCCCTTTAGAAGAGACTTGTGCTGTTATCAGTCTCATGTTACTGGGCTGTACAGTCCCCAGCCAATCTATTGCTGAACCTCACTTTGATAATTTTTACACACTTACACATCACTCTATTTTCTTTTCCTGTGTGTCCCAGCCAAGCACAGTAGTGGGACCTCTTACCACCAGGAAGAGGTAAAGAACCTCAGTGAACTGACTTGTACTCACTACTGATTACATTGCTCACCAGGGTGTTTCATGGAGTGGCAGCATGGATATCTTCATGGCATGGTTGTTGGGGTCCCCTGACCTCCTCTTTGTCTTTGACTCCCTTCATGCGTATTATATGGTCAGAGGGTGACCTTGGTACACATATAAACTTGAGGCCATGTGGCTGAAGCTTCTCTTCCTACCCATAAAGTAAAGGGAGCTCCTCATCAGCCTCCTGAAACTAGCTATGATTGTCCACAGCTCCAGGAGGAGGAAGTTTGACAAAAAGAATTCTGGCAAGGGTAGGGTCTGTTTCTGTTCCTTGGTTGTCTTAAATCTCTGGTCAGTGTTGACCAGCTTTCTGGAATCTTTCTTGAAGCAGTGGGCACTGTGTGGAGCACTCTGTTACCTCCAGTTTCCTATTTCAGCATTTTTGACCCCCTTTCACATACATGTTTTTGTTCTGCTTTTTAATTGTACTCTGTAATTGTTGAATTCCCCCTCGTTTGTTGTAGTCCTTCCTTCCCTTTTTGGGAAGCTCTCTTTCCTCTAAAAGAGAACTCATGGCCACTGTTCTATTGTTTCTTTCCTCTACGTTCCCCTGCTCTGAATTAAGACTTTTCTTTTCTTTACCAAAATTGAGAGTTCTTATTTCTCCCAGCATTGTTTTCTTGCAATTTGCAAATAGTAGGGCAGTTTCTTTCTAACAAATTGAGATTTCTGCCACGTTTATTTCCTCCTTTCTGCTACTTAGATATTTGAAAAGGATTTAATGGCAATTTTAAAATATAAATCAGGTACTTTGCTTTGGCAATGTATTGAACTAGGTGAGAGTTAAATTCATTTCCATATCCTTTTACAGACACTCCTAGATCAGTGCCAGAAGATGGAAGTGGATCTAAGCTCCCTGAGGGATGTACTAGATGCAGAGAGACGAGAGTCTCAGGATCTCAGAGAGAAGATGGAGCTGGAACTAGCTGATAGGAAGCTGTCCTCCCATCGTTTGCAGGAGGAGGTGCGGTGTCTCTTGGAACAGCTGGAAGAGACAAGAAGAGCACAAGCTGAATTAGAGGTGAAGTATAAAGACCTTGAGCAGGAACAAAGGCTGGAGGTGGAAGAGAAAAACCTGCAGATCAGTCGCCTTAAGGTGGCTGAGCAAGAGCTGCAATCTAGCCGTGCTGCCCTTGTAGCTGAAAATGATCAGCTGAAACAAGATGTTGACCGGCTGTTGGTGTTGTCTGCTGAAAACAGTGCTACAATACAGAAGCTACAGGGTGAGCAAGCACAGCAATTTGGTGAAGCAGGTTCTCAGGAGCCTAAGGATCACTGGGTTGCCTTCTGTTTGGCTTTGTTTTTATAATAACTCATAAGAAGGTCTTGGTATAACAATTCCTAATTGCATGGGAACATAGGAGTGGTCTCTCTAGTGTGATCCCACCTTTCTGTCTTTGGCAGTGACCAAAGCTAGTTGCAGAGGAGGAGCATAAGAGTAGGGCAGCATAAATAGTCCCAGCCTATAATCTTTTAAGGCTTATGGATTTCCTAAGCCAGATATATTTTTTAATTCATTTTAATAACTTGTTGGATTTTTTTCCCTCAACTTATGTAAGTTCTTTTTAGATGTGCCACATTCTTCCCAGTCTGAATTTCTACTGAAATTATAAGAAAAACAACCAAGGAAAGCAAACTGTACCATTTTCTCTGTAGGCTTGTATTAGAACTAATAATATTGATTTTGCCTCAAACTATTATTTCAAACTGATTTTCTTCCAGCTCCTTTACGGCCCAAAACTGAAGCAGTGACTGAGAGATAAGGGATCTCATATACTAATGTGCATACATGTAAACTGGATATGTTTCAGCAAAAAAGGCAAGAACACACCTTAACTCCCTTTTTTCTCCTCCATTAGATGAACTTGTACAGAAATCTGAAGAATTTGTCTGTTGTCAGAATGAGCTGAAATCCCAGTCAGTAGTGGAGGTCTCTGAATTGAAGAAACAGGTATGATCTTTTCATGAGTCTCCTGAAATTTTTCCACATGTTGAGGAACTGAAACCAAATGAAATGTTCCTCCTCTTTATTTTTTATTTCAATTTTCTTTCTCTTTTTTTATGATGTATTGCTTGAGAAAGGCTCTTACGGGTTCTCTCAGCTGATGCGCAGGCATGTTATGACCATGGAAGCCTGGGAAGAAATTCAAGTCAGTTTGAGTAATTTAGAAGTTGCCAAATGATTTGTTAAAAGGTTAACTGAAAGATCAAAGACTAATGTGTATGTATAAACTGTACTGAAATCTTTCTCCCCTCCTTTGTATGTTTAAACAGGACAAAATAACTTCACAGGAAAAAATAATAGATCAGGAAGATCAGAATGGGACTTCACTCCTACCCACAGAAAACTTGGAAAGACAGAAGGCTGGAGGCGGTATGATTATCTTACCTATTTTAATATTCTTAAAATATTTAAGAATTTTTCTTGCCTATTTTTAGATAATAAACATGTCCATGGTTACTGGTTCATTATGCTTTCATTGCCAAGATCTTCAAAAATACTATATAACTCTTTCCAGTGGTTAAAGTAGAATTTAATTCTAAAGGGAAAAGGAACTATTTGAATTTCAGACAGTGAACAGACTGCCAGAAACAAATAAGTAAACCATCTGGAATTATTAAAAAGACTGGGCTGTGCATCATAGGCCTGCCTGCATGGTGTTGTCTTGTGATATGAAGTGATGATTGGTGTTTTGGCCATGAGGCAGAGTGGGTAGAACTTGTTACCTGTATTGTTCACATGCTTCATGTTCCTGCATGTATGATCTATGGTGATAGGTGCAAAGAACATGGAGAAGACATGAAAAAGCTAGGATGAACGCAAGGATGGTAATATTATGTGATTGCAGGCTTTTCCGGAAAAGGGTGCCAAGGTTAGCTTCATTATCACAGGGCATATTAAGTTCAATGAATAGTTTTGGTTTATTGGTTTATTTTTTTGTTCCATTAATGTCAGTTATGCCTAAGGATGGTAGAATAAATCTTGTATTCCAAGACACTGTGCACTCGCACATTCTTAGATTGTACAAAATAAGATATAACTGAAGTAGTAGCTCCTCCCTGATACAAAATGCTGACAATCTGCAGGTGGTGCTTCTGGGGGCGTTATTTTTGATAGCTTTTGCTGAAATAGTAAAGGGCCCATACATATGCCACATTAAAAAAAAAAAGGACAGACAGCCAATTTGGTTTTGAGTGTCTAGGCATGTAGATTGGTAGCAGTAATATCACCACTCTATCAGAATTATAATATAAGAAGATGGGTTCCCACAGTTTTTGACTTTAGGGTATGGTGCGGTATGCCAATAGGCTGTCTTGATTTTTGCAGAAATAGATTCCTTTTGCTTCCTGTCATTCAGAGATACATCCTCTTCATAAGAATCCTGATGGGGGTATAATCACCAATAAATGAGATTCCTGCAGTCCTAGAACATCTCCCTTCACTCTTTTTATTCAATAAACTCAGAAATGCAGGTCTTTAATGGACTTCAAGACATCATTTAGAACCATAGAATGGTTTGGGTGGGAAGGGACCTTTAAAGATCATTTAGTCCAACCCCCCTGCCCTGGGCAGGAACATTCTTCACTAGATCAGGTTGCTCAAAGCCCCATCCAACCTGACCTTGAACATGTCCAATGATGGACAACTGACAACTTCTCTGGGCAACCCAAAGAGAATCCCTCTTGAAAGGTTGCAATAAGGCCTCCTTGGAGCCTTCTCTTCTCCAGGCTGAACAACCCCAACTCTCTCAGCCTTTCTTCATAGGAGAGATGTTCCAGCCCTCTGCTCATTTTTGTGGCCTTCCTCTGGACTCACTCTGAACAATCCATGTCTGTCTTGTACTGGGGGACCCCAGACCTGAACACAGTGCTCCAGTCAGGGTCTCACAAGAGCGGAGTAGAGGGCGAGAATCGTCTCCCTTGACCTGCTGCTCACACTTCTTTTGATGCAGCCCAGGATATGATAGGCTTTCTGGGCTGCAAGCACACAATTTTTGGTTTACCAGTATCCCCAAGTCCTTCTCTGCAGGCCTGCTCTCAATCCATTCACTCTCTAGTCTATATTGATACTGGGGATTGCCCCAACCCACGTGCAGGACCTTGCACTTGGCCTTATTGAACCTCATGAGGTCCACATGGGCCCGTTCCTCAAGCTTGTCAAGGTCCTTCTGGATGGCATTCCATCTCTCTAGTGAATCAACTGCACCACTCAGCTTGGTGTCATCTGCGAGCTTGCTGAGGATGCACTCAATCCCACTGTCCATGTCGTGAATGAAGATAGTAAATAGTATTGGTCCCAGTATGGACCGTAGAGGGACACCACTCATTACTGGTTTCCACTTGGAAACCATTGAGCCATTGACTATAATCTTTGCGCGCAGCCATCCAGCCAGTTCCTTATCCATCTAACAGTCCATCTGTCAAACCGATGTCTTTGCAATTTACTGGCAAGAATGTTGCAGGTGACCATATCAAAGGCCTTACAGAAGAAGTCCAGCTTTTAATCTGATATCATGCCCTGAGTTAAGATTGAGTATATCCAAAATGTACCTGGTAGGCTTTCCTCAGCTTTCTTAAAAAAGCAGGTCCTTCTTCCACTGAAAGGAATTCCATCTGAAAAACGCAGTGGCTTTTAGACCTTCACTGTCATGTTACTTAAAAGGTCTTTCCCAATGCATGTTTACGTGCATGTTTACTTCAAAACAAGTTTTTTTTGTTGTAATTCTGTTTCTAGTGGGTGTGTTAAACACGTGGTTACTGATATTTTTTAGCATTTTAAACACTGGGAGATGTAACTTCTTAAAAAAAACACCCGAAAAGATTAAATGGAAACATGTAAAAAATCATCATCTTTCAAACCTCCTCTGTAGGATCTAAATACTTTGTTACTCCTCTTTGTCTCCTAATGTCAGTCTTATTTAAAGTGTGATGCCTAAAACTGCCCACAGTACTCCAGTCCTAACTTGAGTAGAATGAGGATTTACATGTAGCTACCTTTATATTATGCAATTTCTGACAATTTTCAAGCAGACCTCAAGAAATGCTTCCAAACTACTTAACTTTCATTTTCTAAAATGTAAGCACTTTTGAAATCTTTGTACGGTCTTTTAATTTTCATGGGCTTAGCAATGCATTATGCCAGCATATCTGTTGCTGTCTTTACTAGCCACATGGATTCCTTAAACTTTTCTTGAAGCAGCTCTTTGAGTGATTGTCTCTCCTCCTGCTACATAAGAGACCACTGAGTTTACCTTTTTCTACTTTCCCCTTTACACTAAGAAAATAGACAAGAGTTAGGTTAACAGTTGGACTCAATGATCTTAAGGGTCTTCTCCAACTTAAATGATTCTATGATTCTGCCATCTTCAGGAAAAGCCTATGAAGTTCAGCCAATTTCAGAGAAAGCAAACATCTGGATTGAGAGCTGGAGATTGCTTTTCAGAGCCGCTGTATAGATAATTTAACATTAGATATAAGGCTTTCCCTAATACACTTAGTGGAAGAAAAAGTTATTGAAATACTACAGTATGGTATGAATCGATAAAGGAAAGCCATTATCACAGAAAACGGACAGACTGCTTTTCAGATGTTAGAATTCACAAAAACAATTCATCTGAGCCTCCTCAAAATACATAATACTTTTAACTTAGCAAATACCATTTTGTATAGTCAATTGTATATGGAAAAGAGTTTAAAGGAGCACAAAAGAAAACCTTATAGCATATGTTAATGTTATGTCATTTCTGCATGCTCAGAATTAGAAAGTACAAAAATTCTTATCTGTAACAGAACTGTTTAACTTGGTCCTGAATTTTATTTTGCATATATAAACATACGTTTCATATCATCGTTGATAGTTATGTGTTCACAAAAATGGGGCCTGTTTTTTAATGCTTCTAAGTTGATATTTCTGGGGAAGAAGGACATATTGTATAAGTTGTTTTACTGGCTCTTAAAAGGTTGAGGCATCATCTCTAATAGAATTAGCTAGAACTGAGATGAATCGTAGAATCACAGAGTAATTTACATTGGAAGGGATTAAGGCAGATTTTAGTCCAGCTTCTGCCTAGAAGCAGGATCAACTGTGAGATCAGACCAGGTTGCTCAAACCTTTATCCAGCCAGGTCTTGAAAACCTCCAATAATGGTGACTGCACAGCCTCCCTGGGCAGCCTGTTATGACACTTGACTCTCCTCATGGCAAAAAAGGTCTTTATTATACCCAGTTGGAACCTATTTTGTTTCAGTGCATGTGTGTTGTCTTTCGTCCTCCTACCTTGCACCACTCTAAAAAGCCTGGCTCCGTCTTCTCAATAACTTCTTTGTAGGTGTTGGGAGGCTGCTCTTAGGTCTTCCCAAAGCCTTCTGTTCTCCAGGGTAAAAAAGGCTTGTTCCCTCAGCCTCTTCTCACAGGGAAAGTGCTCCAGCCCCGTGACCATCTTGGTGGTCTTCTGCTGAACGTGCTTCAGTTTATCGATGTCTTTCCTATACTGGGGGTCCAAAACTGAATGCAGTACTCGAAATGCAGTCTGATGAGTGCCCAGTAGAACAGAATAATATCTTTCATCATTCTGCTGGCTAGACTGCTGTTCATACGGTCCAGGATGCTGTTGAACTTGTTTGCTGACAGGCACGCTTGCTGGGTGATGTTTAGCCTAATGTCTAATAGATCCTCTTCATCCTTTCTTGTAGAGCTGGGCCCCAACCTGCATTCCCAGGGGTGGGACTTTACATTTGTCCTCATTGAATTTCATGAGGTTCCTGTTGCCCCATTCTTCTAGCCTGTTTAGGTTGCTGTAAATGGCAGCCCTGCCAGCAAGGGTATCAGCTCTTTAACCCCAGTGTGTTGTGTTCTCCAAACTTGAGCATGGACTCTACCACCTCCAGGTCACAGATAAAGACGTTAAACAGGAGAGGTCAAAGAGACCTCTGTGATGTTCCACTTGTTACTATCCTCCAGATAGGGTATGACCTATTCACCACTATTCTCTGAGCCTGATCATCTGACCAGTTTTTTATGCATTCAGTTGTCCTTCAGTCCAGACCACCACTTCTTATTTTTGATACAAAAGTGTTGCGAGAGACACTGGCAAAAGCCTTGCTAAAGTAAAGGTAAATGCTCTCTGCTGCTATCTCCTCATCCACAAATGCATAAAAGGCAATCGGGTAGTCCAAGTATGATTTCACATTGGTAAATCCATGCTGACTGTTTCTCGGTCACTGCCTCCTTTTCCATGTGCCTGCTAACGTGCTTCAAGAGGACTCACTTCGTGATTTCTGGAGGGACTGAAGTGAGGCATACTGGCTTGTTGTTTACCATAACATCTTTTTGGCCTTTTTTTAAAAGCAGATACACCATTTATCTTTCTCCAGTCATAGTGAACTTCCCTCAATTTCCATAACCTTTCCGTGATGATATTGTCCTTCCAAGGACACTGGCCAGCTTCTTTCAGGACCCTTGAATGTGAAACAACCCATCTGTTCTCATAAATTTGTATTGCTGGAGTTCTGACAAGTAGTCCTCAATTCAATCCTCAGGACAGAGGCTTGGGAAACTTTGTTGGTGAAGACAGAGACAAAGAAGGTACAGAGTATCTTAGCATTACCTGTGTGCACTGTCACTAAATCAGAAACCTCATTCAGCGACAGTCCCACATATTCCTTGTTCAGCCTTTTACTACTAATGTAGAGGTTGAAGCTATTCTTGTTGCCCTTGACATCCCTTGCAAGTCTCAACTCCAGTCATTTTTGGCTCTTCTAACACTGTCCTTAAATGTTCCTGCTCTGCAGCCTGTCCCTGTTATTATCTTCTATATAATACTACTTTGCCTCAGAGCTCTGTTGCGAGTTCCCGGTTTAGTCAAGCCAGTCTCCTGATATGTTGGCTTGTTTTCCTGAGTGTTGAGATGGACTGTCCTTGCACTTGGAGGGCGCTGTCTTTACAAACCTGCTAGCTTTCCCGAGCTCCTTTGCCCTTGAGAGCTGTCTGCCATGGGATCCCACCTACCAGTTCCCCCAATAAGAAGTCTGGTCTCCTGAAGTCTAGGATCTGTACCTCTGTTACTCTCCTTCCTCACTCCCCTCAGGATCTTGAACTCTATTTCATAGTCACAATAGCCACTGATTACCACATATCCAGCCAGTTATTCCCTGCTTATGAACAGCAGATCTAGCTGTGTGTCACTGTTGGTTGGCTCATCCAGTACCTATATCAAGAACTTATCTCTGACGCTCTCCAGACATCTCATAGATTACTTGCGTTCTAACATGTTACCCTTCCAGCAGATGTCAAGGAGATAAGGTCTCCCAGAAGGTTGAGGATCTATGACACAGAGACTTCCTCAAATTGTTTAAAGACAGACATTTACTGGCAAGTAGCCAGCGTGGAAATGAACATGTTCTCTGTCTTACCAGGTAGTGAGAAGACTGAGATGATGTCTGTTGGTATCCAATGTAAATGGAAGCTTTCTTCCTGTAGTAATTAATCAGGAAAGCTAAATAACCGTAATTATTACTTTCAAACATTATTTTTTTTCTAGATGTGGTACAGGACACTTTTTTGCCTATCTTCTGCTTTGGAGTATCAAAATGTCTCGAGTATGTCTTGAGTATCATAGAATGGTTGAGGTTGGAAGGGACCCAGAGCCAGTTGCCCAGGACCATGTCCAGATGACTTTTGAATGTCTCCAAGGAGGGAGACTCCACAACCTCCCTGGGCAACCTGTGCCCATGCCCAGGCTCCCTCGCAGTGGAAAAAGTGTTTCCTGATGTTCTGAGAGAATCTCCTATGTTTCAGTTTGTGCCCATTGCCTCTGGTCCTGTTACTGAGCACCACTGAACAGAGCCTGGCTCCATCTTCTTTATGCTCTTCTTTCAGTTATTTATACTCATTGATGAAATCCCCCTGAGGCTTCTCTTTGCTAGGCTAAGGAGTCCTGGCCCTCTCAGCCTTTCCTCACAGGAGAGATGCTCATGTCCCTTCATCATCTTCATGGCTCTTTGTTGGACCTTCTCCAGTATGTCCATGTCTCTTCTGTACTCAGGAGCCCAGAACTGGACACAGTAGTCCAGGTGTGGCCTCACCAGTGCTGAGTAGAGGCAAAGGAATACCTTGCCTAATGCAGCACAGGAAACTATTAGCCTTCTTTGTGGCAAGGGCACATTGCTGGCTCCCAGTCAGCTTGGTGTCAGCCAGGACCCCCAGGGCCTTTTCTACAAAGCTACTTTCCAGCTGGGTGGTCCCCAGCATAAACTGGTGCTAGGGGTTGTTCCTCCCCAGCTGGAGAACTTTGCACTTCTTCCCCTCGTTCTTCATGAGCTTCCTGTCAGCCCATTTCTCCAGCTTGTCCAGGTCCCTCTGGATGGCAGCACAACCCCCTGGTGTATCAGCAACTTTTCCCAGTTTTGTGTCATCTGCAAGCTTGCTGAGGGTGCAAAATGCCCCACCTTCCAGATCATTAATGAAGATATTGAACAGGATCGGGTATCCAGTATTTAGCCCTGGGGTACATTGCTAAGTTACTGGGCTCCAACTAGATTTCACGCTGCTGATCACCACCCTCTTGGTTGGCCGTTCAGCCAGTTTTCAGTCCACCTCGCTGCCTGCTCATCCAGCCCATACATCAACAGTTTCCCTATGAGGCTTTTACGGGAGACAGTGCCGAAAGCCTTACTGAAGGCCTTGATGATATCCACTGCTCTCCCCTCATCTACTAAGCCAGTCATTTCATCATATACAGTGACATACCTATGATAAATGGGGTTTATAATGCCAGTTTACAGAAATATAGGTGTAAAAATATCCTGAGTCAAACAGCAGCTGAGTTCTTGTACCAATCTTGTCTTCAACTGTGGCCCTTGAGTGTTTTATTCTTCTCTAATTTTAACAAATTCTCATTTCATTTTTATCCAAATGAAATTTGAAACATTTTGCTACGATAGTTCTTTCTTTCCCATCCTTTATAAAAATGTTTCTTAAAACTTGAAACTCTATCAGCTGTCCTTTAATTTTAGTCTGTATTACAACAATTGGTCTTTTCTAAAAGGTGCTTAAAACAGCATGTTGTTTTGGTGGTTTGCTTCTAAAAAACACCCAAAACATATTATCCAATGACAATGTTATATATCTCCACTACATAAGTGTTACTAACAGCCATGTGCCCTGTTCTCTAAAGCTCCTGGAAGAATATCCTGTTAATAAATCAGAGTTTTAATTTTCAAAGAAATTGCTTGTGTTTGAACATTTCAGAAATACCCCGCTTGCAACTTGTTCTCCAGGAGCCTCAGCAGGAAGCTGTGATGGTCACAGAAGATCGGAAGCAGGTAATGATTAAGCAGCTGAAATAAGCTAAAACTAAAATAGGTCAAGGACTGGCCTTAAAACAGCTAAGCTGTTATGGCCTTTTTTAACAATCCTCTTTGGAAGGTTATTATTAGCTGGATTAATGATGAAAGACAGAAATAGCTTCCAAATACTGCTTGTACTGTGTTCTTATCAGACTATATTTCCCTTTGCTGGCTGTGTGGAATTCTTGTGTCTTTCATCCACCCAATCCATATTTTTGCTATTTTCTGCCTCTTGTGAGTTAGTTCTTCAGCAAAACCATAGGCTAAACTGAGGCAAGTCTCAGGAAATACAATTCCAAAAACTCAGCTGTCAGTATAGGATGCCCTTCAAACCAACCCTATTCATTCCCACTGCCCTGATGGGAGATTGACTGGGGGAAGCTGAGTTCTCTTTGGTAAGTGGGATACAAGTAGACTCTATCCTTGTACTCTTCCACCATGAAGAGCTGCAGGTACAACTGCAGTCAGTCCATTGGTGAGAAGACTGCAGGAGTAGATACCTGCTGCTTTGCTTTATACTCAGTCAGCGGGGTGATGGAGATGACTGCCTCTGTATATCCGTACTAAGAATTTGTTGCAGAATTAGTTAGTTTAGAGCAAGGTCTGGGCTCTTTCCAGACTGCTCCACTCTGTTCCAACCTGCCAGCAGGGGGAAGAAGATAATGCTGTGTTTTATCTAACACATTACCCTCCAACAGAGTTTATAGTATATATATGTTACTGTGAAGTATTAGGGCAAAAGTTGACATTTGGGACTCATGTTGGAACTGAAGAAGGCATTTTAAGTCATCTTATCCTGCTTGGCTTCAGACCCTTACATTCCAACTGCCTGTAGTCCAGGTGTAAGATAGTGGATCAAGAGGTGTGCAGGTGTGCGCGCATGTGTACACACACACACACACGCCTTTGAGCTATTTTCTAGAGCCCCTTTATAGACAGTGGACATAACAGGTTCTTTAGCATATGATTCACCTGGATGTTGAAAATGGGTCAATGAATCCAACCCTGGAATTGTCCATTTCAGTGTCTTAATTATAAAAGGGTCTAGCTAAATAGTTTGCATATAAGTATCTACAGTTGGACAGCTATATCCTGCCATTTGTGCATCTGACCCATGACTTTAGGCCAAGATATGTGTGCATCCAAACCCAGTTCAGGGGTTTGGGTCATGTGCACAAGTTTTTTGGCTGCATGCCATACATTCCATTTCAGTGCTTGGAGCTTGCAAAGGCAAAGTGCTGTAGAGCTTGGGCTGGAGATTGTTTCCTTATGATTGTGTGACCTCTTAGTGACCTGTACTTACATTCTAGGTAGTTGCAACAAATGTTAGTTCTGAATGCTTCATTTTGTTTTCAGTGTCTCCATTGTTGAGTTGCCTTGGGGTTTTCTTACTTGCCTTTTTTTGGGGTAGGAGGGAGTAGCTTTTTTTAGAGACACTTTACATAGCTCTGACTCGTAGTCTCTTTGTACTCTAGTTCAAACCTTTTCCCAGAGAAGCAATACTAACGGTGCCAATTGTTTGTTGTGGTGAAAGACAACATGTGTTGGGAACTAGCCAGAAATATTGCCATTCCTTTTCGGTGCATGTTAACTTACAAGTGGACTTTTCAGAGTGAAGAAATTAGTAGACGAAGTCTTAGTTCTTGTATGGATGTCAACAGTAAACTAACCAATTGCCTGTGCTTTATTCAGCATCTTTGTGCGGGCAAAAAGAGTTTGTGTCTGTGAAACAGCAAAATCTCCTCTCTCTTTCCAGTGTGTTCCATATTCCTCAACAGTCAGGTTCTCTCCTGTCTGACAGAGAAGCGGGAGACATATAGCACTTAATAGATTGTTGTGGGGTGGTTTGTTTGTCTGTGTGGTAGAACCTGGTGTAACTTTCCTGGGAAGACTGCAGGTTCTTTATCTGCTGGAGTAGTGAGTCATACAGTGACAAACACATTACTTCTCACCCTCTCTGCTTGGGTGGCTCAGTGAAAGGTTATGAATCTATAATTAGTCCCTCTGAAGCAGTGAAGATGGAAGAGGAAGCATCTGAAGGTGGGAAGGAAGTTGCTAGAATTGTTGCGTTCATTGATATCCTAATCTGCTGAGATATGTCTTAGTCTCTTGCTTAACATCAAAACCAATCTACCTTTTTTAAAATGTATTTTTGTTAGGCATCAGAGTTGCATCTAAAGTTGGGACTGATAATTTTTACTTAAAACTTAGTAGAGCAGCAGGCAGCTAAGATAACTGTTTTCTAATGCAAAGATCATGGCTCAAAACTAAGTATTTTTTCTTCAACCAATAGAACAAGAATGTTGGACTTGATGTGAAATTGCAAGACATGCAGACTCTGGAAGGTCCAGCCTCTTACGGAGACTGCTCTTCTATTTCTACAGGTAAGGACACAGGATAAGGCATGTGACAAGAAAATTGAGAAATTTTCTCAACAAAAGGAAATTTGAGAAGCTTCAGGGACAAATCTAAGGTGATTTGGAAAGAGAAGATTTGAGGTCAGAATCTAAAGTTGTACAGGAGATAGAAAAGATGCACGTGAAGTAGAACAGAACATTCTAATGTGAAATGGATAGGATATATCAGAAGAGAAGAAAGAAGTGGTTCCTAAGATGATAAAGGAAGAAGGGTTTGAAGGAGAGTGTGTTTATAAATGCAAAGGCTGATGTGTAAGACACAGAAAAGAATGAAGATAAGATGAAAAACTGGGTTCCTCTCTGCAAGCTAGTAAGTTTCTCTTTGTGACTGGAATTACCACCACCCCACCACCCCCAAATTATATAATCAAAAAAAAACCCCAAACCCAAAACAAAACAACCTGTTACGTAGTTCACTTGTCTCTTTGCCTCTTCATTCTTCTGCAGAGGTTTAGCCCCAGCCGGCAACTAAGCACCACGCAGCCGCTCGCTCACTCCCCCACCGGCGGGATGGGGGAGAGAATCAGAAGGGTAAAAACTTGTGGGTTGAGATAAGAACAGTTTAATAATTAAAATAAAACAATAATAACAACAACAATATAATGAAAAGGAAAAATAACAGAGAGAGAGAGAGAGGTGAAAACCCGGGCGGTGGGGTGTAAACAACCAAAACAAACAACAAGTGATGCAACCGCTCACCACCCTCGGACCCACGCCACCAGTCCCCAGCCACGCCCTGGCCAACTCTCCCAGTTAATATACTGGTCATGATGTCATATGATATGGAATAGCCCATTGGCCAGTTTGGACCAGCTGACTCGGCTGTGGCCCCTCCCCTCCTGGCTTCTTGTGCCTCTAGCAGTGCCTGGGAAGCTGGAGAAGTCCCTAACTAGTATAGGCACTACTTAGCGACACTTAGCTGCTACTTAACAACAACTAAAACATCAATGTGCCATCAGCACTATACCAGCTACATCGAAGAAAATTAACTCTATCCCAGCCAAAACCAGCACAGTTAGTTATAGTGTAGATTTAGGTGATGCCAGCATGCAGCAAATGCTGGAGGTTTTGCATGTGCAGAGCTACTGGGGGTGTCTGGGTGCAACGCATAGGCTCATTTTTTTTTTTTTTTTTTCTTTTTCACCTTGGAAACCAGAGAAGCTGCAGTCCCATATATTGTCTCTCCACTTACCTACTGACTTTACATGCAACTCGTTATGCCCACGGTGACAAGTGTACCTTTTATCATTTTATCAGTAGGTGTGTCAGAAAAGCTGGTGAACTCTGAAGCACAAAAGCCTTTTGATGACACTTTGGTGCTCCCTGAGGTACAAATTTAGTCTTGGACTTATTTTCTTCTCAACATTGTAAGCATCTGTGGATATGAAAACTTTAGTTTAAAAGCCCCAAAGAGTTGGTTTTTTTAACATCCCCTAACTTAAAGTGGTTGTTGCAACACTGCAACAGGCTTTAAGGGATAACTCTCCTTTAGTGGTTCCCCGTAAATTGTTTCTGCCCTCCAAACTGATGAACAGACAGCCTTTACAACAAAAGATGTTGACTTATTGGTGGGCTGCTGATCCATGCTTTCTGGGAAGGATTATGACTGCTTTTTTTCTGTAATCTGTTTTTGGGGGTGGGAGGAAACCTTAAGATAGTTATTTGGAAAATGCCAAGCACTTAGATTCAGATGCTTTGTCTAGTGCTCTCACTTTGGAGGTGGACACAGACTGGAATATGGGCTTCTACACTGTTTCTTTGCCATGTTAAATGGACAGGTGGAACAGGGGACAAAACCTCCTCATTCAGAGACTGTGGATAGGATGCCAGGAAAATGTGGCTGGATAAGTACACTGGAGGGCTTGTGAGAATCACAGGAAAATAGAAACACTTCAGAATCATGCTATCTTGTAATCAAGAGAGAATGGGAAATAAGGGAATAGGAAGTTACATTTATGGTCTAATCCTAAAGCCAGAATCTTTCACGCTGCAACTTCAGAAACTGAAATGAACAGAAATTACCTGAGGAATCCTCCTGTTATTAGTGAGGTTACTATTTATTGCAATAGTCAGTTCAAGATAGGGTATCCTTAAACTACAAAATGTGGAAAGCAGATACTTCCAAAAGTGACCCTTTCAGAGGATTCAAAGGAAAACTGAAACCTACTATTTTCTTTTAGGCAAGAACAGATGGCTTTCCCAATGGAAGTGACCAGTTTACTGAGGAAGGCTGCCCACCTGGAATTCTAGAATATCTTGCTGCAGAGAAACATAAAGAGCTGTCAGTTTTGCTGCTGGAACTGAAAGAAGCCCAAGAAGAAATAACTTTTCTGAAAAGGCAGCTCAAGGGCCCAAGTGGCCAAACTTCTATAGGTAACCAAACAGGAGAAGCAGCTAACCAACTCGAAGGTAATTCCCAGATACGGTTTCTTGAGAGGGAAGAGCAAAAAGCTTCAGATGCACAAAATGAGTTGGGCAGTAGCTCATTCCTGAGAGAAATAGAAATGGAGCAAATTGGTGTGCTTCAGGAAAACAGAATCGGTCTTCAGGAAGTGCCCCAGCAGAGCATTGTCCCCTGCAGAGGGGAGATGGAGGCAATGCAAGAAGTCTCTACAACAGATCCAGAGCCTGGCACCTCTCAACCTCAAGAACTGATAAAGTTACAAAACCAAATTACAGAACTGCAAATAATTCTGCAGAAATCAGAAGAATCCTATAAGAAAGATCTAGGAGAAAAAGGTGCAGAAATAAGTAGGCTAAGCCAGTTGGCTGAGGATTACAGAAAAAAAATAGAGGATTCTGACAGCGCATTTTGTGTTTTGACTGAAGAACGAGATCAGCTCCTGTGTCAGATGAAGGAACTTTCTACCATAACAGAACTGAAAGAGCAAGTAAAGCAACTTGAGGAAAATCTAGCTCTTTCAGAAAAGCAGAGGCTGTCAGACAGTGAAAGCAGTCTTCTGAGAGAACAAATCCAGAGCCTTAAAAATGAATTTAAATCCAAAGATATAAAAATTGAAGCTTTGCAAAAAGACTTGGATGAAGCGCAACTTCAGCTTTCTGACCAGGACATGCAACTAAAAGATCTGAAAAGCCAGATCGAGAAGAAGGAATGTGAAGTTCTTGATCTAGAACAAGTTTTGAGGAAGAATATAGCTGAGATAGAAGAGCTTTCCCACAACTTAGCCTCAAAGGGACGCGAAGCAGCAAGCCTAGAACAGCTTGTTGCTGAATATGCCAGGTCTATAGAGAGCCTGCAACAAACCGTGCTGGAGAAAGACCAACAGATGACAGAGATCAGTGTCAGCATGTCTGAGAAAATGGTCCTGCTGAATGAAGAGAAATTTTCTCTAGGAAAAGAGCTGAAGAATCTTAAAGAGCAAACAAGTCTATTATTAAAAGCCCAGGATGAAAAAGACCAAAACATAGAAGCAAAAGATACATATCTGAAATGTGGGGCATCTGAGCAGCAGTATGAGACAGAGGCAGCATGTCAAGAAGGTGCGGTATTAGTAAATAAACTTGAACTTCTGAAAAAAGAAAACGAGCAAGTAAAGCGGAAGCTGCAAGCAGCACTTGTTAACAGGAAGGAGCTTCTGAAGAAGGTTAGCAAATTAGAGAATGAATTAGTACAACTGAGAAGAGAACATGAATCAGAAACCTCAGTGGCTCAAGAAGCTGAAGGGGAAGAAAATATGACAAGTGTGATAAGCAGAGAAGTGAATCTTGAAAGCCAGCCCAGTGAGGAGTATCTAATTCAACTGCTTTCTGAAAAGGAATCTGAGTTGCAGAGCATCCAGAAGGACCTGCTGGATAAAAAAGCTTCTGAAGCACAATTGCAGGCAGTGATTGAGGAAATGAGGCAAAGCTTGCGAGGTAAGACAAACATTGTTCTACTTAAAGATGAAATCATGGAGAGTCAGACAATTACTGACAAAGTAACTGAAACCAATAAAAGCCCAGAAGATTATGGAGAAAATGAAAAAAATAGTTCAGCAGCTACAAATCTTGAAGAAAACCAAAAGTCTGCTCTGAAAGAGAGGATTTCAACTCTTGAACAAGAAAAAGAACAGCTTCAAAAAAAACTTCAGGAAGCCCTGGTATCTCGCAAAGACACAATAAAAAAGGCTCAAGAAAAAGACAGGCATCACAGAGAACAGCTAAAACAGCAGAAAGATGATTACAACATCCTACAAGAACAATTCGATAAGCAAAGCAAAGAGAAGGAGAGCATCCAAGCTCAGCTCAGAAAACTCCAAGAACAGAAAGGATTGACAGAGAGTGTTCTTGGGAATCAAGGTGGGTTGGATTCTTCATGCATGGAAGCAGAAAATACAGTAAATTACAAGATTGTACAAGTTGCAGATGTTTCTGGGGAAGAGTTTAATGAAAAACTTGTAAAATTGCAGATGGAGAAAGAGGAATTGGAATATAATGTTAGCCATATGCAAAGGGAACTTGCTTGCAAATCAGAATTAGTCTTCCATTTGCAAGAGCACATAGCACAGTTTCTGGAGATAGAAGGGCTGAAGAGAACCTCTGACCAAGCTGAAGCTAAGGCAGCAAGTCTTCAGACAGAATTGGAGGAGAGTCGAGCAAAAATTTTGAGAGAGGGCAGTCTGGAAGATCTGAAAACACTTATGCACCAAAAGGATGAAGAAATGGAATTTCTTAACTTGCAGTTAAGAGAGAAAAGTGAAGCTCTCAATAATGTGCAGGCACAGTTGCTGGAAAAAGAGGATTCAGTCAAGAGACTATGTAGTCAGTTGGAAACTCAAGCTCAGGTACATGAGGAACAAAGCAAGCGACTGCAAACAGAGTTGCTTGAAATTCAGGAGAAGCAAGATGACAGTGCAGAAGTGGCTAAACAAAAGAATCAAATGCAGAGAAAGTTGCAAGCTGCACTTATCTCTAGAAAAGAGGCACTAAAGGAGAACAAATCTCTAAAAGAGGAGCTGGCTAATGCTAAAGCTACTATTGAAAATCTTTGTGTCAAGTTGACAAATATGGAAAGCCAAATATGTGGCCATGTCAAAGAAACAGATACTTTAACAGAAAAGTTAGCAGGCCTCACTGAAGAGCGAGAAAAACTTACTGCAGAACTTGATACAGTACTTACAGAAAACCAGAATCTTGATGGATGCTGTAAAAACCTGACACTTGCTCTGGATAGAGTTGTTCTAGAGAAGGAGAAGCTGGAGAAGGAGATGGAATCCTTGAAATCCTTTCAAGCTGCTGAGAGTTCTGAGTGGCATGAGAAATACAGGGAGCTTCAGAAAGAATATGAAACTCTTCTGCAGTCATATGAGAATGTGAGTAATGAGGCTGAGCGGATTCAGCGTGTTTTGGAAACTGTTAGGCAGGAAAAGCAGGAAATTTTCATTAAGCTGAAAAGTGTTGAAGCAAAAAAAGAGGAAACAGATAAGCAGCTACAGGAAGCTAGACAGGAAATTGATGGAATGAAGGAGAAAATGAGGAAATTTTCAAAATCAAAGCAACAAAAGATCCTGGAACTAGAGGAGGAAAATGAGAAGCTTAGAGCAGAGATGCATTTTACAGATGGAGAGCTACACAGGACTGCAGATGTCTTTACAAATACTAGCTTGAAAGAAGAGCTGGAGAGCTCTAGGAGGGATTACCAGTCTCTTTCTACTCAACTTGAGACAGTAATGGCTGAAAAGAAGTCTCTTAATCAAGAGATCACAGACTTAAAGTGTCATTTGCAGTTAGCAGAATCTAAGCTGAAGGAAAACAGAGAACTGGTAGACAAGTATGTTGCTCAGAAGACAACAGGGGAAGAAACAAGCCAGGCAGTTGCCACACCACCACCAATGGAGAGGACTGAAAACCAAGTGGACACAAGTTTTAGACCAGAGTCTCCTGCTGCAGAGCTGGAACAAAAAGCATTTGAAGGTAGTAGCCCTTGTGAAGATCTTGGTACCTACATACAGCAGATAGCTGAGCTCACAGAGCGAATCACAGAACTAGAAGATAACAGGAGGGCTTCAGAGCAACAGTTGGGTGACATCCGCATGTGTGTTGAGACTTTAGCAGGTGAGAAAAGGGCTTTAGAGACCCAAATGGAAGAGAAAGTCCATGAATTGAATGCTCTTCAGGACACAGTAGCAAAGATGGAACAAACGGTCCAAAAAACCAAAGATGACCTCATCAGGATGACAGAACTGAAGGACACACTAGAGGCTGAGAAGGATGATTTGGAAGAAAGGCTCATGAATCAGCTGGCAGAACTTAATGGGAGTATTGGAAACTATCAGCAAGATGCAACAGAATTCCAGATCAAAAATGAGCAACTGCAACATGAGCTTCAGAGTTTGCAGAGAATGATGCATGAACTGGAGGAGGAGAAATGTCAGATGGCAAAGGAGAAAAGTAAAGCAAGTTCAGAAAAGCCAAAGGAATTTGTAGAAAAGCTAAAATGCAGTTGGAGAGGAGACAGCAGCACACATGTAAAGGAACTTCAGGAACTGCTGAAACAGAAACAGCAGGAGATTAAGCAGTTGCAGAAGGACTGTATTAGAAGCCAGGAAAAGAACAGTAGTTTAGAAAGAACTGTTAAAGCTCTGGAATTTCTGCAGAGTGAGTCTCAGAAAGAGGTAGAAGCAGCCAAAGAGTCTTTAGCTAAAGCAGTTGAAGACACCAAGAAAGCCCAAGCAGAGCTTGCTCTCTGCAGAGTCGTATTGGATGACACCCAGAGTGAGGCAGCACGGGTTCTAGCAGAGAGCGTCAAAGTGAAAGAAGAGTTACAGGCAAACAAAGAGAATATTAAAATTCAAATGAAGAAAAAAGATGAGGACTTTGAGAGAAAACTGGAACAGGAAAAAGACAAGCACTCAAAGGAAATCAAAAACATGGAAGAAAAGCTGGCAACTTTGCAGAGGGAGAAAGACTATATGGAAACAACTGTTGGGGATCTTCAAGATTCCTTGAAGACAAAGGATCAAGAAGCCAAGCAATTGAAAGGCAGCCTAAACAAAACACTAGCCCAGCTTGCAGCCTTCACCAGAAGCATGTCTTCCCTTCAGGATGACAGGGATAGAGTGATAGATGAATCAAAAACATGGGAGAAGAAATTCACTGAATCTATTCAAAAGAAGGAGGAAGAAATACGTTCAAAAGAGGAAACTTGTGTTGTGCTAAAGGACCAGATGAAGCAGATGACCGTACACATGGAAGAACTTCAGGCTCATATATCCAGGTAAAGAAGGTGATAATGACTCAGCTGGTATTCTTGTATTTCTTTTTGACAAGGCAGCAGCCAGAGGTGAGGTAGGATTCCCCTTTTGCAGTATAACAGAAAGAAAAAATTTTGAGTATGTAAATATGCTAAATCTGACATGTGATTGGCAAAACTAATGAATGCCTAAGATAAGAGCAGAATTAGTCTTCCTAATAAAGACATAAGTATAAGGCTTATCTCCTGGATCACTTATGTTTGGAAAGAAAAGAGGTTTGGAGTTATGTTGCAGGGAGTTACTAGGTATTTGTTGTCTGCACAAGGATACAGGGAGATTAACACTGTAAAATATTCCTTCTTATTATCGTTAGAGTATCTGTGTTAATCTGTTCTTGGTGACAAGCGGTAGCCATCTGAGTACTATCTAGAGTCTTTATTAATCTGAAATTTGAAATAGATTATTTTGCATAGAGTTGTTGCATTCAGAGATTAAACTTGGCAGGTCAAGAGAGCATTGAGATACATCATTCCAGTTTAATCCCAAAATAGATTTTGAGGGAAAGATGGAGCTATGGAAATGTACCAAAATATACATCTAGGAATTTCCAAAATTCAAAACCAAACTGTTCTTAAATGAGTAAAATTTTTCTATAAAGTTTGTGATCAAAATGCTGTATCTTTGCATGCTGGAACGTGAAATGAACATCAGGCAAATGAGAATAGCAATTTAATTGACTTTGTTGTTGTTATTAGCTACAGTGGATGAGAGAAAGAATTATTTTAATGAAAAGGAGGTGATAACATTCAATGTTTAACCTCCTCCATTTTTTCAATATTGACATAAAGATTTATCTTACTGGACAACTTTTTAAAAATATTTCCCCAGCACCACCCTGTCGTGGTTTAGCCCCAGCTGGCAACTAAGCACCATACAGCTGCTCACTCACTCCCCCGCAGTGGGATGGGGGAGAGAATCAGAAGGATAAAAGTGAGAAAACTTGTGGGTTGAGATAAGAACAGTTTAATAGGTAAAGCAAAACAGTAATAGTAATAATAACAATAATAATATAATGAAAAGGAAAAGCAAAAGCTGCACGCGCAAGCAAAGCAAACCAAGGAATTCATTCACTGCTTCCCATGGGCAGGCAGGTGTTCAGCCATCTCCAGGAAAGCAGGGCTCCATCACGCATAACGGTTACTTGGGAAGACAAACGCCATCACTCCAAATATCCCACACACACACTCTGAATGTCCCCTCCCTTCCTTCTTCTTCCCCCAGCTTTATATACTGAGCATGACATTGTATGATACTGAATATCCCTTTGGTCAGTTTGGATCAGCTGTCCTGGCTGTGCCCCTTCCCCTCCCAGCTGCTTGTTCCCCTGGCAGAGCATGGAAAGCTGGAAAAGTCCTTGACTAGTATAGGCACTACTTAGGGACGCTTAGCCACTACTTAACAACTAAAACATCAATATGCCATCAGCACTATTCTCATACCAAATCCAAAACACAGCACTACACCAGCTACAGTGAAGAAAATTTGCTCTATCCCAGCCAAAACCAGCACACACACCCTTCAAACAGTAGTGCAGTCAGAACTTTAAAAGATGCCTTGAGTTTTAAAACTAATCATCTGGATACTTCCAGCTTGCCTTTTTAAAGTAAAACTAATTTTGTGGCTTTTCTAAATTAGTATAATCAATGAAAACGGTTACTGTGGTTTTGGATACTGAGATACTTCATTGATTTGTGACTGACTTTCTCCTCTGTTTTCAGGCTGGAACGCAACAAAAAAGACTGGGAGTCGGAATCCAGGAAGGAGATTCAGCATCATCAAAAGACATGTGAAATGTTGCAGATGGAAAAAAAGGAGCTTTTGACTCAGCTTGAAGGGTCTCAGAAACTGTACAGCAAGTCTCAGAATGAACAGCAGAAACTGGAGTCAGAAATCAGCAGCCTGAGAGACCAGCTTGCTGGCTTACAGAATTCCTTCACCAAATGTGAATTGGTCAGAGAAGAGCTGGGGAGCATAGTCAAGCAACAAGAGACCAGTATCCAGAATTTTAAATTTAGCTGTGAACAACTTGAGGCCGATCTGCAAGCTTCCAAGGACCTAACAAATAAGCTACATGAAGAAACTAGTGCCAAGGATCAAAAGATCATTAGTTTGCTGTCTGCCAAGGAAGAAGCAGTTATGGCTGCTCTATCTGAATTACAGCAGCAACATTCTGAAGAGATGAAAGAGTTGAAGAGTAGGCTAAGTAAAGAGGAAGAAGATAAAAAAGCCTTGGAAAATGAGAAGAACAAATTTCATGATGAACTTGATCATCTCACTGAAAAGATGAAGATAAGCAGAGAAGAAAGTAAGCAGCAGAAGGCACAACTGGACTCCTTCACCAAGTCCATGTCGTCTTTGCAAGATGATAGAGACCGCATACTGAGAGACTACAAGCAACTTGAGGAACGTCATCTTGTTATAATCTTGGAAAAAGACCAGCTAATTCAAGAGGCTGCTGCAGAAAACAACAAGCTCAAGGAAGAAATCAGAAGTTTTCATAGTCAGATGGATGACCTCAACTCTGAGAATGCCAAGCTGAATGCAGAGTTGGTACGGTATAGAGAAGACCTGAACGAAGTGATTTCAATAAAGGACTCCCAACAGAAACAACTTCTTAAAACACAGCTTCAGCGGATCCAAACTCTGGAAAAGGAGAAGGCAATCATAGAAACACAGCTGAAAGAGTCCGAGCATACTCAGGATGATCTCAGGAAGTACATGGAAGCCTTGAGAGAGGATAAAGTCAGTATGTCTCAAGAGATTGAAACCCTTACGTCCTCTCTGTCTCGGATGCAGAGTGAAATGACAGGATTACATGAGGGGGGTCCTATCATGGAGTGTCAAGCACAGCTGAAGGCCCGAGAGGAAGAGGCACAAGAACTGAGCCATAAGCTTTCCCTCTCCCAGCAAAGGATAACAGAACTTGAGGGGGAACTGGTATGTGTTCAAAGGGATGCAGCCAAAAAGGTGGGAGAAGCTGAGGACAGGCTTCAAAAGGAATTGAAGCACCTACATCATGATGCAGGGATAATGAGGAATGAAACAGAAACAGCAGAAGAGAGAGTAGCAGAGTTGGCACAGGACTTGATGGAAATGGAACAGAAACTTCTTGCAGTTACAGATGAAAACAAAGATCTCAGAGCTCAAATTCAGTCTTTTGGGAAGTCCATGAGCTCTCTTCAAGATAGCCGGGACCAGGCCAATGAAGAGCTTCATGTTTTGAAACAGAAATACTCTGCAGACTTAGAGGAACAAAAGAGTCTAGTGCAGAATCTTCAGAAACAGATGGTTCAGCTACAAGAGGAGCAACATTCCACTGCCAGGGACCGAGATACAGTGAGGTCTGAGCTGATAGAACTGCAGAAGGCCACTGATGAAAGAGGTCTCTTGGCCCAGATTGAGGAACTTAATCAGAAGCTCAGAGCCAAAGACAATGAGCTTCTCCATTTGTCTTCAGAACTGGAAGACTCTTCCAACCAAGTCAAATCTTTCTCCAAGGCTATGGGAAGCCTGCAGAATGAGCGAGACCGTCTGCTGAACGAATTGGGCAAAATACGTAAGATTGAAGAAGTGAAGCAACAAGCAGAAGGGAGCAGTTCCACCACTCCTTCAGAAGTGCAGAGTCTCAAGAAGGCACTGTCCTCCTTGCAGAATGACAGAGATAGAGTAGTAAGTCCTTGTTCTCTCTTCCTGCTCTTACTTAAAGCCCGAAAGGAGATTTGGATCTTCAGAACTTAAAATTCAGCACACACAGATCTGGTATTTGCAGTGTGAAACACAGACAATTGTCTTCACAGAATCACAGAATAGTTGAGGTTGGAAAGGACTTCTGGAGATCTTCTAGTCCAACCCCCCTGCTCAAACAACGTCAGCTGGAATAGGTTGCCCAAGAGAGTGTCCAGTCAGATTTTTAGTATCTCCATTGGTGGATATTCCACAACTTCTCTGGGCAACGTGTTTTTTGATGTATCTGGAAATGGTTGCTCCATCCCAGGATGGAGATGGGGCCTGACCAGCCTGCAGTTCCCCAGTTTCTCCTTCTTGTAGGTAGGGATGACATTTGATTTCTGCCAGTATTCAGGAACCTCTCCCAGTCACCATGACCCTTCAGAGGTAATTGAGTTGCCTCCCAATGACCTTAGCACTTGTGGACACACTTCATCAGATCCCATGGATTTAGTATGTGCCATCTATGTTATCTTCTCTGACATATGGAAGCTGTGATTTCATTTTCAGCTTTGTAGGATGGTTTCTCATTAGCTTCATTTAAAATATGGAGCCATAGAAATAAGATACGGGTTCCCTGTTTACCTGCTTAGTCCACATCGTGGAAGCTTGTGCATTTGATTTGTCTTAGGTTACTAGAAGAGACTAGAGCAAAGACTTGGGTCTGTTTCTCCTCTTGGCAGCTGATTGTCAAGACAAGTACAAGGCATTGCAGCTTCATTTTGACATCCTTGCTTGCATACTTAACGTGTCTTTGTATAGTCTCTGGTGCAGTGCAGCTCAGCAAGTTTCAGAGTTCTAGTTGCTGATCAGATAACAGACTTTTACAGTCATTTTCCACCATCACTTAGTCTGTCTTAGTTTTCCCTTCTGTTAATTCACGACAGACTCTGTGATACTGTCTTAAACACATCTCCTTGTCCATTTTATATCTCAGTTATTTGAAGATTTATGTGTCCTCTACTACTGTTTTGTTGAACTTGGATATCTCTGTAGCACTGCTAATACTAAGATACATCCTCAGTAGAGGGTACTTCCCTGTCTCCAGACTCGAAGTCATGTCTTCTTGTCTTTGAAAACTGATTGCAGTGATGGATGTGTAATGACAACTTATTTCTAATTCCAGTCTGAGTAGACTGTCAAAAGGATTTTAGTTACTCAGTTCCCTGGTTTACAGTAAATACCAGCTTCAGCAGTTACTCTTAACCAGATCCTTCTGTCTCTCTTTGTCTTCCTCTGAATAAGGGAATTAATATTGTAGTCCAGGGTCTTTTTGTTAATGTATGTCAAATCTTCATGGAAGGTCTCAAAACTAAGTACTCTCATTAAAAACAGAATTCTCTGAGGTTTTTTTTTCTGAGCAGTTTTTAGTAGACTGCTGTAATCCCTGATCCAATTTCTACTTTCTCTATCATCTGAATGACTTTTTCCTCCAGATGCTACAGTGAGAAATGCTCTTAAACACTTAAGAGTAATAAACCTAGCAGCTTGCTCAGTTGTCACACACTCTGATATTTCCCTTTAATTAAAGGTAAGAGAGCTGAAGAATCTGCAGCAGCAATACATACTAGTCGGGGTAGAATCAGCTGAAAATTCTCGCTTAAAAGCACAACTGCAGGAATATCAGCAAGACGCAGATAAACAGCACCGTCTCCAAGAAGAGCTGAAGCAAGAAAGTATTTTCTACCAGCATGAGCTCCAGCAGCTTAGGTGAGAATTTTCTGTCTTCTCACTGCCTCAGAGATGCAAATGTGCTTTCATTCAAAGAGCAATTATGGACAGAAGGCAAAGAAAGCATTGAGAACATCAGCCTTTCCTGTGTCAGCTGTCACTAAATCACATTTAGCTGTCACTAAACCCCTGTTCAGGAGTGGGCACAGCTTTCCTTTGTTCAGCTTTTGCTTCAGACTTAGGGTGAAGGATAACAACCCAACATATTGGAAGGAAATGCCTGTGTGAAGTAGATCAATGACCTTTTAATTTTTATTTCCTTCATCCAGTGGTGGCCAATACCATCTGTTTGAGGGAAACTTAGGCTGTTTCTTGTTTTGGAGCTTATGTATATAATTACAGAACTCTCCATTTCAAGCTGATGATGAACACCCTTTATTATCCCATTAATCTGATTGTTTAGAAAATACTCATTTTCTATGACTGTCTAATCCTTTGTTTCACTTGCTTTATGTCTTCTATTTTTAAAAAAGTCTGTAATTCAAGTCTAGTAAATTTTCATCTCCAACTGGACTAAAACTAGTCAGACAAATATGCTCTGTTCTAAAAATTGGGAGGAAATCCTTTCACTTCAGAGGTCCATCTAAGAATGACTGAACCTGGGGCAAAAGGGGTGGGGTATTTTTGTGGAAAGATGTATGGCTTATCTTTGTCCAAAGTGATATAAAAACTTGTAGTGCTCCTTCCCCTTCCCCCTGCCCCCAATCTGACCCTCAAACTAATACTTCAGATCTTGTAAAGTTTGAAACAGCTTAGAAATTTTATTTATCTCTTGATAAAAGAAAAGGAGACTTTTTTCTGTCTAGCTTTTACAACATAAATGAAGCTAAAGCCTCAGGTTTGCATGTTGGGATCAATGCTATGGTTCTGG
This sequence comes from Morus bassanus, assembly GCA_031468815.1. NCBI lineage: Eukaryota > Metazoa > Chordata > Aves > Suliformes > Sulidae > Morus > Morus bassanus. Next base: position 85,455,368 of record CM062571.1, on the reverse strand, counting down.
TGCATATTTGACTGAGGCAGTGTTGTGGTTTAGCCCCGGTCAGCAACTAAGCACCACACAGCCGCTCGCTCACTCCCCCACCCTTGTGGGATGGGGGAGAGAATCGGAAGGGCCAAAGTAAGAAAACTCGTGGGTTGAGATAAGAACAGTTTAATAATTAGAATAAAACAGCAATAATACTAATATAATGAAAAGGAAAATAATGGGCGAGAGAGAGAGGAAACACTAGAAGGAGAGGGAAAGAGAAAAAAAAAAACAAAACCAAAACTGAACAACAAGTGCTGCAACCGCTCACCACCCGCCGACCGACGCTGCCGGTCCCCGAGCCGCGATTGCTGCCTCCCCCAGCCAATTTCCCCCAGTTAATATACTGGGCATGACGTCACATGATATGGAATACCCTTTGGCCAATTCGAATCAGCTTTCCTGGTTGTATCCCCTCCCCTCCCGGCTTCTTGTGCACCTGGCAGAGCATGGGAAGCTAGAAAGTCCTTGACTAGTGTAAACACTACCCAGCAACAACTAAAACACCAGGGTGTTATCAACATTATTTACATACCAAGTCTAAAACACAGCACTATGCTAGCTACAGTGAAGAAAAATCAACTATCCCAGCTAAAACCATGACAGGCAGTGATAATGTTATGATGACAAGTGGCATTGTCAATGACTTGCTTGACAAAACTCTGTACAGCAAGATCAAAACAATGTCCAGGAGTACCAAAAGTGTAAGCATTGAACAATCTGCAGTGTTGAGCCAAATACAGAATAATTCCTTAAACCTGCTTTTAAGGTTCCTGTACTTAAGTGGGTTGTTTTGTTCTTAGTTTAGTTATAAAACTTCTTTTCTGGTATGGGGTAATGATAGGAAATAGAATCATCCTCAGCTCATTCTGAGCTGGATACCTGAATATCGTAAGTGGTATATCATACCACTTATATAGTATGTAGTGGAATATCATACTGGTAACTTCCTGGTAATTTCCTTTGTGTCGTACTGGGCAGACAAGAGAAAACTACCTGGGAAAGGCAGAACAGCAGCATAAAGGAGCAGTACCTGATGGTCATAGCAGAAAAAGACAAGCAACTGAGCCATTTACAAAGGATCATGCAAGAAATGAGATTGCCCCTCAGCAAGTCTCAAATTGTAGAGGAGCAGTACCAAACGAAGGTGGGTGGAAATACACAGATTCTTTATTGCATGGAAATGTGAGGCTTGAAATTCAGCCAAAGTAGCATGTGTTGCTTGTTTTCAGCTTGTACAGACTGTGGTATCGGATTTCATTGTGTGACCTCCAAGGACTATACCAACAGTGCAACTTGGATCATTGAAAACCTTTAGAAAACTCTGGCATACCCTTATGTGCTCTTCCCTTAGTTCCTAATGGTTCCTAATGTTTCAAGAATGAGAGTAAAAGAGACAGAGCTTCCTAGGCACCTTGGGTCCTTCTAAGCAGTACAGAACGTCTCAGGTCTTTCTTTCTGGGTTTTTTTAGAACTGCCTCTTGCTCTGTGTTTGAATCTAAGATCTTCTGGTTTAGTTCTCCTCTTAATGTTGCATTATAATTTTTAAGTTTCCTAATGAATTTTTATTGCTGTTTTTACCATGACGGGGATCTACAATCCTGACTTAAGCCCAGAGAGGCTGAGGATTGAACATTGCACTTTCTGCCTTCTTTCCCCTGTATTACAGTCCTAAAAGTGAAGTGGAATATGTTGAGTGTTTTGCTTGGTCTAGGGAAGAATGCTTGCCTGCTGCATGTACAGTACCATTACATTATGAGCAAGGAAAGAACTCTCCTGACCACATCTGTAATGTTCCAGTGAGAAGCTTTTTAGTCAGTGGAGGAGGGGGGAAATCTCCCTTTATCCCTTTGACACACACATGCATATATGCAAAGAAAAAACTAGGAAAATGTGTGTGTGATGCTTTCCAGGAGAATGCTTCAGTGCTAACTTTTTAGTCTGTGTTGAATGAGAGCAGTGTGGACATTGCTCTGGGTTTTTGTTTGTTGTTCTTGTTCTCATTCATACGGGCTTTTTTTCCCTTCCTGTATTGTAGATAGCTTTAAGACAACTTTTGAGGAGGACCCATCGTATGTGCAAGTTCAGTGATCTTTCTGAATTGTTTGGATTTTCAGATGGCTTTTAGGATATTTCTGTTTATTCCTCATTTGCTGTTTTGCTTGAGCAGATCAAGTTCCAGGCCTAGGAATAATGTTGGGCTTTGATCTTGGAACACTAAACAGAGATGACTAATATGAGAGTGCATTGTCACATGTGCAGTATATTTTTCATTGTTCTTTCCCTGGCAGATTTCTTCAGAAGTTCTGAGAGGGGACTTTTCAAGCCTAGAAGCAGAGATGAAACATCTCCAGGCCCAGCTAAGTGACAGCCTGAAAGAACTGCACCAAAAAGAGCTCAGAATTCAGCAGTTAAACAGCAAGGTACTGATTATATCTTATACTTGCCTGCAGAGTCTGGGATGAATAATGTGGGGAAGAGGGTAGGCTTGAATAGGGCTCAGGGAACAGGAATGAATCTTTCTGTTCTTGTGGGCATTTAGTGCAGAAACGTTAGAAGAGACCTCTGGAGACGATCTAGTACATCTTCTGCTGCTCCAAGCAGCACTGTCACCAACATTAGATCAGGTCAGCCATGACTTTGCTTAGCTGAGTGGTGAAAGAATAGAGATTCCAGAACCTCTCTGGGCCTTTGTCCAATGCTATTCTGCTCTACACTTTTAATGCAAATGTTTTTCTTAATGTCTAGTCTGACTCTTCCAAGCCACAGTGTATGGCTATGGCCCCTTATTATATTTTCTGCTGCTATCAGAAAGAGTTTGGTTCTGTCTACTTTATGACTCCCTTTAATTTAAGATATCGTAAGATATCTTAAATTAAGTACCCAAGCAAGTAAATTTAAATTAATAATAAAATTACTTTAAATAAATTTAAAGTAATACTTAAATTTACTTAAGTAAATTAAGTACCCAACACTATCATGCCTCCTAAACCATGCCCCGCAGTGCCACATCTACACATTTTTTGAACACCTCCAGGGATGGTGATTCTACCACCTCTCTGGGCAGCCCGTTCCAGTGCCTGACCACTCTTTCAGGAAAGACATTTTTCCTAATATCCAATCTAAACTTCCCCTGACACAGCTTGAGGCCGTTTCTTCTCGTCCTATCGCTTGTTACTTGGGAGAAGAGACCAACCCCCACCTCACTACAGCCTCCTTTCAGGTAGTTGTAGAGAGCGATAAGGTCTCCCCTCAGCCTCCTCTCCTCCAGGCTAAACACCCTCAGCTCCCTCAGCCGCTCCCCATCACACTTGTTCTCCAGACCCTTCATCAGCTTCGTTGCTCTTCTTTGAACATGCTCCAGCACCTCAATGTCCTTCTTGTCCCGAGGGGCCCAAAACTGAACACAGGATTTGAGGTGTGGCCTCACCAATGCCGAGTACAGGGGGATGATCACTTCCCTAATTCTGCTGGCCACACTATTGCTGATACAAGCCAGGATGCTGTTGGCCTTCTTGGCCACCTGGGCACACTGCTGGCTCATGTTCATCCGGCTGTCCACCAGCACCCCCAGGTCCTTCTCCGCCAGGCAGCTTTCCAGCCACTCTGCCCCAAGCCTGGAGCGTTGCGTGGGGTTGTTGTGACCCACATGCAGGACCCGGCCCTTGGCCTTGTTAAACCTCATACAACTGACCTTGGCCCATCGATCCACCCTGTCCAGATCCCTCTGCAGAGAGCCTTCCTACCCTCGAGCACATTGACACTCCTGCCCAACTTGGTGTCATCTGCAGACTTACTGAGGGCACACTCGATCCCCTCATCCAGGTCATTAATAAAGATATTTGACAAAACTGGCCCAGTACTGAGCCCTGGGGAACACCGCTCGTGACCAGCTGCCACTGGATTTAACTCAATTCACCATAACTCTCTGGGCTCGGTCATCCAGCCAGTTTTTTACCCAGTGAACAGTACACCCATCCAAGCCATGAGCAGCCAGTTTCTTCAGGAGAATGCTGTGCAAAATGGTGTCAAAGGCTTTACTAAAGTCTAGGTAGACAACATCCACAGCCCTCATCCACTAAGTGGGTCACCTTAGTCATAGAAGGAGATCAGGTTAGTCAAGCAGGACCTGCCTTTCATAAACCCATGCTGACTGGGCCTGTGATCCCCTGGTTGTCCTGTACATGCCCTGTGATGGCACTCAAGATGATCTGCTGCTTAACCTTCCCTGGTACCGAGGTCAAGCTGACTGCCCTGTAGTTCCCCGGATCCTCCTTCTGGCCCTCCTTGAGATGGGCATCACATTTACTAACCTCCAGTCAACTGGGACCTCCCCAGCTGAAAATGAGTAACCTAAAACCAGTCCCAGTATTCCAGGTACAGTCTTATTGGTACCAAGCAGAGCAGGTAATAACTTCCCTCAATCCACTGGCCTTGCTTCTCCTAATGTAGCTCAGTAGGCAGTTTGCCTTGTTCACAATGAGGATGTACTCTTGGCTTATATTTAGCCGGGCAGCTGCTGTAATTCCCTGGTCCTTTACAGCAGAGCTGTTGCCTCGGCAGTCTCTTTCCGTCCTATACAGACGCATGGGTTTTGCCTCGGGTGTAGAAGTCTACACATCTCCTTATTGAACTTGAGATTTCTGTTGGCCCAATCTTCAAGTTTCTCAGGGTCCCTCCAGATTGAAGTTTTGGTCTTTGTCTCGTCAGCCACTCCCCAAAATTCAATATCGGCTGCAAATTTGCTGATGCTATACTCTATGTCATAACTTAGACTGCTGTCAATGTTGAGCAATATGTGCCCCAGGTAGGCCCCAGGAGTATTCTGCTCATTGCTGGCTGTCAAGCCATTGATCATTGCCTTTGAATCCAGTGGTCCAGCCATTTTTTGACTATGTAGCAGTTCATTTGTCTATTTCATAGCTCCTTAGTTTCCAAATGTGAATACTGTGGGTGATGATGTTAAAAGCTCTGTGTACTGAAGCTGGCTGGGATGGAGAGGTAATTTTCTTCATAGCAGCCCCTAGGGAGCTGTGTTATAGATTTGTGACTAAAGCAGTGTTGATAACACACCAATGTATTAGCTATTGCTGAACAGTGCTTGCACAGCATTAAGGCCTTTCCTGTTTCTCACTCTGCTCTCCCTGCAGTGAGTAGGCTGGAGGTGGGCAAGAGCCTGGGAGAAGTCACAACTGGGACAGCTGACCTGAATGGACAGAGGGATATTCCAGGCCATATATAGACCACATTCAGGAGGATCAGTGACAGTAGTGTCTGAATCAACAACTTTTCTGAGACTGAATTTTAGTGCCCTTTCTCTAAAGTGACTAGAGGGAGAAAGGAGGAGGGAGGAGAGAAGAGGACAGATGAGAGAGAGAGGGGAGGAAAGAAAGAGAGGGGGGAGAGAGGACAGACTGGGGGGACAGTGGGGGAAGAGGGTGGGGCAGGGGCAGGGAGAGAGAGAGGGAGACCAGACAAAGGGACCAGAGAGTGAGATATGTGAAGAAAGTTGTTTCCAGGTTCCATTTCTATTGTCTGAAGCTCTTTCCAGCCTCCTGCTTTCTAGACTTCTGAAGGGAGTCCCTCCTTTGGAAGGCATGCTTGTGATCTTCAGTGCTGCCTGCGATCTTGGACAAGTTTAGGTATTTCAGTGCAGAATCACAAGCAGTCTGATTCGCACATTGAAATGGAAGACTCAGAATTTAGCAGTCTTCAGAAAGACAGTTGCATTCAAGAAGAAAGCAAGAATATAAAATCATAATTTATTGATATTTCTAAAAGGTTTAGGTCAATCTCATTACTTCAGAAATCTTGTTTTGGAAGCATGTTATTCTGTACATCATGTTGATGTTTGGGACTCCTGTTCTGGAAACCTCAGCCACAAGCTACTGTAGGAGATTATCACTGGTCTTTGGACCTTAGTAATGTGCAGTTTGGCAGTTCCCATGTTCTCAATAGATCTCTTACCCTCACTTACGCAGAGAACAATTTTGCTTTCACAAAAATATGAGTTCTTTACTTAGCAGTTGTGTTCTCTTCTCAGCTATCTCAGGTCTTTGAGGAGAAAAATGCCCTCTCCCTCCAGCTACGTGGTAGCAGTCGGAACATCTGTGAGAGCCATCAGCACTACAATGAGGTTCTGAACCGCTGCTTGGTGCTTGAGAGGCAGCTCCAGGAGCTGCAGTCTGCAGACAAGGGCATGGTAAGGGTGGTGGTCTTGGTGCAAGGGAAGGAAAAGCTTATTGCAGATGGCTCCACTAACTGTGCAGCATTGTAGCTACTTTCTATCCTCTTCATTCAGTGCTATCTGCCATACATTCATGCTTTCTTTCAGGAGTTGTTAGCAACAGATGCTGCTCCAGGAGCACCCCAAGAAAAGAATGAGTCTCAGAGAGGCAGTTACACGCCAGAACTGCAGGAGCTGCAGCTGAGGTAAAGAAAGCCTGAGAAAACAGGGGTGGGGATGTGGATGGGGATGTCAGTCTTGATGGGGCTAGTGATGAGCGTATTTCTGTTACTCTCTGTCAGAGTGTTGGAAAAACTCAGTTCCATGCTAGGACCTTGTGGAAGTGGAGAAACTGTTACATGCACTTGACAGCTGTCATTAGTTACCTCTTTGGATAGAACTTCAAAAAACTAAGAGACAACATGCAGCAGCAATTCCAGTTGACCATCACCAGCCAAACTAGCATCTTTGATGGGCTGGGTCCTCAGTAACTGCTTAAGTATATCAATTGTCCTGGTCTCAAGGCTGTTAGCCTGAGAGTGTCTGGAATTGAGACCTAGCACATGATTCCTTGTAACCTTCTGGAACTAAGATCTAGCACATGATTCCTCATACCCTTTCAAAATAGTTTTCAGAAGGTGGGGCTGTGGATGACAGAGCCAAGGAACTCCTTCCTGATGTGACACAGAGGCTTCAAGAGATTTATCTTCTCTCCTGCTTTCCAAATAATTTAAATATATTAACAAAAGATAACTAAGACACCTGTGTGAAGTGGAGGGAAATTGGAGTCTGTGCACATACTGCATCAGTGAATACAATAGAAACAGAATAGCCCAGAAATTAGCCCTTTTTTGGCATATGCTTGGTTATTTTCTGACAGGTTGTCTGAAACAGAACATTTACATAGCAGCACAAAGCAGGATCTGAGGTATTTAGAGGAGCAGCTGGAAGAAGAACGGGACCGTCGTCTTGCTGTAGAGGATGCACTCTCTGCAGCACAGGATCGGATCAGGAGGTGAGGGAGCTAGAGCAAACAAGCAGTATCACCATAAAAGTATGGTGATCCTAGCTCTGTGTTCATCTGCACTTCATTACATCCTTCTGTCGAATGTCACTGGGGGCATAGAAATGATGATACCAGGTCTATCACAGAATCACAGAATGGTTGAGGTTGGAAGGGACCTCTGCAGGTCATCTGGTCCAACACCCCTGCTCAAGCAGGGATACCTAGAGCCAGTTGCCCAGGACCCATGTCCAGATGGCTTTTGAATATCTCCAAGGATGAAGACTTCACAACCTCCCTGGGCAACCTGTGCCCGTGCTCAGTCACCCTTACAGTAAAAAAGTGTTTCCTGATGTTCAGGCTGTCCTTCAATTGTAGACAAAGATAGAATGAGACAACTGACTAGACATTAAGACAAATTCTGACTAGAAATGAGATGCCAGCTTTCTCAGTGAGTTAAATTAACTACTGGAAAATATAGTTTGGATTGGGTGAAGGCAGAAGAGGAGTTTTCATACTTCCAGGCATTTGTCTCCTCAGTAAGCGCCTGTATGTCATGGGCAAAACAGTCTTGACTTGAAGAATGTCACTCAATTTTAATGTATTACCAATTAACATAAACTTTAATTTGGGTATTGAGAAACAATTAAGCACTTAGGGAAAACACTTCCTCCACCTTTCCCAGGCTCAATTTCAATCTAGACACCTCTCCTCCCCCTTCCTAGTATCCAGTCCCGTTGTTTGCACCACACATTACACTCAGTCCCTTTGGTGAGGCAAAGGGCAGTGTAGGAGGCTGGGGTCAGTATGTAGTGATTTCTTTCTGCTGCTCCTTGTTTCTTACTCATTTCCTCCTTCCCCTAGCAGCTACCAACCTTTGTTAAATATGTTTGAGCAGGGGCACCATATGCTCCTTTGGTTGTAGTTTCAGCACACAGTGAGGCATCATCCATTGCCAAGCCAGCTAGAACCAGCTGTGACTGGTACGGGGCACTTCATGGCCTTCTGCCACACAGCTCTCCCTTGCGACTCCCTGTTACCAAAACCTTGCCATTTATACCTAATACACTGTGTATCTCGGGTTACTTGACAGATGCCCTTACAGTAAGCAGAGAAAAGGAGGCTGTCCTAGACTAGATGTTATGATTAGAATGCAGTGAGTCACGTGTTAGAAATGCCTGTTTCTCCTCATTGACTATAAGAGTGAGCTTTATCATGTAACTTGATTGTGCTGTGCATTTCCTGGTAGTTAAAATAAACCTCAGTATTGGAGTCTTTTACATTAAAACAGTGGCTTTCTTCTGACACACATGCTGATTCAGCCAAAAAATAATGGTCTGTATGGAAGAATTCTGGATGAAGTTCCCTGGTAATTGCTACACAACTCAGACAACTATAGCCCCTTCTAGCATTAGTGTCTATGAAAGCTTCTTACAACTGATTTCACTTCACTAACTAATGCTAGCCCAAAGATTTGACAGTGCTGCTTCTGCATTTCATTCTTTAATAATATCTTATCAGTCTTGAATATCTGTTACTAGAAAATTAGGTTAGCAAGAACCAGCACTATTGGGACCAGATCTGGCTTCCAAAATAATTTCATAGAATTTAAAATATACAGTTAAATTATCTGCCCTGACTTCTTTCACATCACACACTATGAAATTTCACTTGAAAGCCCCCATGTAGAACACAGAGACCTCAGTTAAGTCAGAGAGCTTTAACTTCCTGAAAGGCAAGAGTTAAAAAACAGCACCAAAAAAAAAGAGATTTGAAGTGATAGGATATAAATTAGGTATGAAGGGACTCCACTGCCAGCAGTTGAATTGTCCTCTCTACTGGAGAGGAATGATAATCTGCACATCATGCAGTATGGAAATTTTACTTTTCTCTCTGACGATAGCTGTGACTGGGCACAGGAAGGGGCTAGCACTGAGCAAGTATAACTTGGTTAGAGAGCACAATATGCCTACTCTGTTATGGTTTCACCAGCCTCCTGGTGGAGGAAGGAGGACTACTGCTAGTTGGATCACCCAGTCATCCTGCTCAGCTTGAGCTCAGGAGGCACTACAGTTGTACAAATGAAACCAGTTCTTGTCAACTGGGTCCATGGCTTGCTTGCAATGGTTGATTACTTTTTGAAGAAATACCTCCTTTTCTAAGCTTGTCTGCAGTGTTGGTTTGTGCTATCATAAGAAACTAAATTTAATTTCATGTTTTTTGCGGCAGGTTGCAGTCAAGTGAGCGGACGTCTTCCTTAAGTGCTAGCATTGATATGACTCCAGGTCATGAGCATTCCTTGCTGATTGACTCCATGGATAATAATTTCAGCAAAGTAAGAATTTACATTCACAGCTGTCGATGATGTGAGCCCTGGCTGATGCCAGAAAATGTGAACCGAATATTGTGAACTTATAGCAGCTAAATCCTTCTGAAGGCACATTAAATCTCTTCAGGTTTGTGTAGGTTTCTGCTCTTGTCGTCCTCTGTTTTCCATGCCAAAAGCCACATATCGTGGCTCTGCTACAGTCTGCATAAGCAGACTAAATTTCAGAGGTCACTAAAACGTAGGTCAGCATTGTCTGTGCCTAAAATTAAGTCCCAGGTTCCCTGTGGAATATTCAGGGCCTCAGTGGTGAGCAAATAGACAATGTCTGTGCAAACAATGTGCAATCTGATGCATAAGAAGTATATGTGTTACTGGCCATAGCATCTGTGATGTCTGGAGAGTCTGCCCTTTCATTTAGCAACCATCTCAGTTTTTCCTCACTCATCGTCTTTTAAACCTGCGTCAGTCAGGCTGGGAGCTGAATTGGAGAGCTGCTTTTTCACTGTACTGCATGACAGCCTGGCAGTCACCTGTCCTGTTCTCCTAAGCATAAAGCCCTGCTGAAGAGTTTGCCCTCTGGTCTCTTCAAGACTTGGGCGCGGTGCTCTCAAGAGCAGCATCAGCAGAATTATGGCAAAAGCGATAACTGGATGCTACTCTGTGCTCATGCTTGGGATTTGTTACTAGAATAGGCAGGTTTTTTTCTTTCTACTGAAAGAATGCAACAAATAAATAATAATTTTCTTCTTCTAGGCCAGAGAGTGAATCAGGATTCCTAGCAGCTTGAGGCTCTAGCAGAAAATTACCATTGATCCATTTGTTTATACTTCACTTGGAAGGGCTAGAAATTCGTAGGGACTAAATGTTAGAGGAAGATGTTCTCCATTGTTACCCTTCCTCAAGCAGAACTGGAGGGAGCTGGTTCATAAGAAACCTGCAGAGAGCAGGGGAAGGGGAAATATTTCACTGAGGGTTGGCTCTAGTGGTCAAATCTGACAGTGGAATGGGTTTGGGAAGGTTCACGCTCATTGGCTTAGACAACCTTATCTTCATGGTCTGGAGAGCTCTGGGTGAAGGTAGCTGCGGACATATCCATTCCTGATACTGACTGGTCTCTCTTTTACTCTTCCAGACTCGGAATATCCTTGGATTACGACGCCTGTTACGCTCTCCCTTCCATTCCCGGACCCACTTGCCTCTGCTAGTGGCCATGTATCTGCTTGCTCTCCATGTCCTGCTCTTCCTGTGCTTTACAGGCCACCTATGAACAGGAATAGCAGCCTCTTCTTGAGCCACAGCCCTTTGTGTAATCCCTGGGCCTGCATTCCCTATCGACAGGGTAGCACTTCACCCAGCTGCCTTCTTTTTCCAAATCAGCCCTTTATGAGCAACTGCACCCAGCAACTTGCACCTAGGTTGCTTGCTATCTAAGTATGCAGCAGCCAGTGCTGATGCATGGGATCTGTTTCCAGGACATCTGCCATTCCTTCGGTGTTTTTAAATGAGTGGTACATTTTCTGAGCCAGGGTTCTCATGCTACAAGCTTCAAGGACAGCATCTGTTCCTGTACCTGAAGGTAGCACCGCTCATTTTATTATTGTGCTGTGGTAGGAGTAAGAAGAATATTCTTGAGTTGCTGCAGTACTTCAGCATTTCTAGGAACTGCAGGATCTTCCCCCTCTTAGACTGAATCAGTGAGTTGGGTTGGGGAAACTGTGTAGCTAGATATAAGAAAGAGAAGCTTCTTCCCTTTCTTCCATCCCTTAGATTTGCTCTGTGGCTCAGTGCTGTTTGAAATGCATATCCTAAGGAAGTTGTGGACACTTCAAGGAACATGAATTCAAAATCATGTTTCCTGCTCAGTTGCACCTTCTGTTGAAGAAAGGCCAAAATTAGTATATCTGGACCTGCTGAGCATTCCATTTAAAAACAGTCATATGTCTGCCCTGACAAGCCTGTAAAATAATGTCAGTAATTTAGTTATTGAAAAGGAATAGGAAACAAGAAACTTTTTAGCTCTAAATTAATAACCATGCTGTTTATAGCATTTGTGCACCTGGCACAATGGAAGGTGCTTGCATACCTCTTGAAATGAGAGCAACCATGCTCCTGCATTCTCATCCACTGAACCCTTGTCGCAAGATGAAACCTGTACAGGTTGTGTTGAAGGGTTCCATAATGTGGTATGTGGGCTCAAAACAAAGGCAGAAGCTCCAGAAATAAACTGTCCCCCCTATGCTGAGGAAGGGACTAGAATTCTGAAACCTTCTGGCATTTCTGCTTTAGGAAAAGCCTGTTGTAGAAAGCTAGTGCTGGTCATTGGACTTGTTTGAATCTAAAGCAAACTGATGCAAATGGACTTGATCTTATAGGGTATACGGAATGCTGTGTTTTCTAAAGAAATCCTGAATATGTCCTGGAATTGAGACTGCCCTCTTCCAATGGGAGAATGCTGAATGCAAAGAAGATAGTTCCAGTCAAGTTCCCTGTGAGAGACCAAGAGGTCATTCTGTTCACGAGTACTTGCCAGAGGGATTGTATCTGCCTCTTGTTAAGAGTGTTAACAGTCACATTTTTCCCATGGGAAAGAGGTAGTGTTTTTGATATTGCTGGTAAACTAAGATTATCTAGCCAGTGAACAAAGCCTGTTTAGGATGGATTGATTTCACCACGGTAGCTAAAATAACTGGATCTCTGGCAGGTCCAGAACATTGGCACTATATATCCATTTGTGCACTACCCTTGATTTATCTGTGTGGACTTCCTCAACTATATAAAATTCAGTGACCAAATACTTTGCCTATAGCTTCCTGGGGCATGTGCTCCTGTATATATAATAAAGATTATTTTTAAGATGGAATTTGTGTAATGTTGTCATGAAAATGTCAGAGGTCTCTTGATGGTATAGTGCTGCTGTGTCATACCTCTTACAGGACCACCATGGGACTGTAAATCACTTTTGTGTACACTTGTGTGTTGATTGCAGAAGCTCTGTTTGTTCATGTTATTTGACTGCTTATGGAGATGACCTTTTTCCCCTATCTCACCTCTCTCAGCCTTTTCAGCTTTTGCTGCAATAACAAAAGAAGGAAATAGCAATTTAATAGTGAAAGCAATTCCAATAAAACAAGACCTGCTTGGGTTTACTTTTATTTGCATTTAGGCACATTGGACTGAACACTGCACCCTGTTAGAGTTGTGCAACCCCAGGAAAGACGCAGGAGTTAGCAACAGCAAGCTGGAAGACTTGACATTAGGAAGTGTTTCTGTACCAAGAGGGTGGTCAAACACTGGAAGAGGCTTCCTGGAGAGGTGGTCGATGCCCCAAGCCTGTCAGTGTTCAAGAGGCTTTTGGACAATGCCCTTAATAACATGCTTTAACTTCTGGTCAGCCCTGAAGTGGTCGAGCAGTTGGACTAGGTGATCATTGTAGGTCCCTTCCAACTGAACTATTCTACTCTATTCTAACCCTTGTTTGTCTTGCTATTGTGTCAAATAGAAATGACTACTCTAGGAGCTTTTCTTGCTTCACGCAGAAGGGAAGTTATTTTGATTTGAAATGTTTATCTAGTGTCAAGCTAGTGTGATTCATGCTACTCGTTCCAGAATTGTGCACTTCCCACCAGTAAGCAATGTACCAAAGAGTCCGGTCTGTAAGTGCTTAGGATTCTTTAACTACATGCTTTCCATCTTCCTAGTTCAAGCTATTTACCTTTTGGTTTTGGTCCTGGAAAAGCTTTCAACTATGTATGTATATATATGCATGTGTGTATGTGTGTGTGTGTTTATATATATTTTTAATTGTGAAGTACTGAGTCAAATTTTATAACAAGTTCTGTAAGCAGTAGCTTGCTTTCTTTGGATCTCATTCTCATTGTCAAGCCCAGGGGCTTCAACCTTTCAATATTTTTGTACTTTCATGGCAGAATGATTTTTTGGAAGAGATGAAAAGAGATCACAATCTGGTTTTTCACACTAGGAAATGTAGTTGTGCCCCATCAAGCGCTACTCATGGAATCAACAACTTGTATCCTGGGTATACGCCTTGTCAGCATCCCAGAGCGCAAGCAGCAGCACAAGGGAACTGCAGCGCACTAGGGCAGGTTTTGGTACTCATGACTTGAGCAGAGTTGGGGGCTGGGACACAGGAAGTGAAGATAGCTGAAGTTAAAACAGGAACTCAGAGCACACAGCGGTCCAAAAGCTGACACTAGCAACAGGTGCCTGAGCAAAAAGCAGCAAGTTTGCCAGCAGGAGCTGGTGAGCCTTTTAAGGTAAGAAAGCTGAGTGGGTTTTGACAGCAGAAAGTGAGAAATGACAACAAAAAAATGTAGGGCTTTGGTGGGCAAAGAGAACTCCTTCCTGACCATGCATGCGTAGGTTGATAGTGCTTGGCATTTGCTTCTCAGTCATCTTTGGTCATAGTTGCTGCTCTTGTGTTTGAGGCTCTAAAGAACCACATTTGCAAATCAACCAGCACAACTCTGCTAAGTGTGGTAGCCCTATACTTGTGCTGTAGTGGATGCTTTCAAGGGAAAAAATGGGACAAACTAAATGGTTGAGATGCTACTCTGGCTGATATTCCTCATTATAGAGAACGTGGTGCACCTTGTGGTGCAATTACAGTCTGGTTTGTCACAGTTCCCAAGACGCATGGTGGGTGGCTTTGGAGAGTAGGTAGTCAAGAACCATTTACAGCAGGATTTGAAACCTTCAACCACCTGCATTTGAGCTAGCTGCTCAAATCAGCTGCCCTGTTGAACAACCCTGTGCTAGCTGGTTATTGCTGCTGTTTTATCATTAACAGAAGTGAGCCACAAACTTTAAAAATCTTTGGAGTGAGAGATGCTCATAAATCAGGAGGGGAAAAGGAGATTAAAGGAATTGTTAGTTTGTGCTATGTTGTCCACATGAGCCTTCCTGCTTCCCCTGTTTCTAACTTGGCATAACATTACTGTCAGTCCATACAAGCACAGCGGAGTATGTCACAGCCTGAGGAAGGCCTAAAGCCAGGTCTTCACAGTAAATTTGCCTTGGTCCTACATTCTCTCCCTTAGCTAACTATCTGTCTTTTGTTTAACAAAAGAAAGACTCATCCCTGCTGTAGTCTTTTAGTTTCTGTTGTCTTTGCTCCCTGGTCTTACAATGCTGAATCTCTAGACAATTGGTAAGGGCAGCTTAAAACTGAACTGAACAGTGCACTGTCCTGAACTGGAAGGTTATTCACTTAACAGCTTTTTGTGTTGTACAATTAATTACTTGTTAAGCATAAACATTTTGCTTGCACAGAAAACAACTGTCCTGGGAACTTGGAGCCAGTTTGTAGGCTACTGTATGGTTGTGGGATTGAGGAGTTAGTGCTGTTGAGAAGCACATAATAAAAGCGTGCTGTTAAATGAGGATCCATCACAAAGAGGTTCTCTTCCGTCCTGTTGGTTTGTTCATAGATTTATGTCATGTTTGTAGTCATGTGAAACAGGGCTCGGCAGGCCAGTCTTTGCTGCACGTTCTGTTCAATCTTTCTCTCTGCCCCAGTGAAAAGCTGCTTTGGGCAACAGTAAGAACAATTTGGGGCTTCTCAATACCACAGGCAGTAATAGGTGGTGGGACGTGAGAGCTCTGCTGAGAATGATTGCTCTGCCATGTAGGGACAGCCAAGCCATGTAATCTTTCTTCTGTCTCTGTTTTTGTAGAAACTGTGCTTTTTGGGAGGGGCTTTTTCATCATCTTTTTTGATGGTCATCTTGAAAATGAAATGCAGGAGTTCTAGATTTCACATTACTTCTATTTAACTTCCTCTTCCTGGGCCTATCACTTCCTCCAGGCCTCTTTGGACAGCCTGCAAGCTATAGCGCTGCAGCTTCAGCCTTTTCAGTTCTGCACGCTTAATGACTTTAGCCCCAGTTCCTGTTTTTACCATATGACAGACATAAACACTACACAGCGTACTGTACCAGCACTGTCAGACCAGCATACAGCTTTTCTCTGAACCTTCTCTAGCACACTAGGCAATAATTAAAAGGTTGGAAAACAGAGAAGAGACTTCAGGATTCCAACCTCAGGTAAATAAGCATTGTATCATGGTGGCAGAGCAAGCCATGGCCTCTGGTGGTGTGCTGTAACTGTGCTTAACAGAAGGGAGGTTAAAGCAGGGAACAGTCTCCCACAGCACAGAAGATTAATATATGTTGGAAAAGCAGAATCTGGTAGTTGGATGCTAGCCCTAATTTACATTAAAATAAGGTGTGCATTTTAACTGTGGAGTCAGTGTGCATGGAGACTGTGGTTTACACTTAGAATCCCTGTGTGTTTTGCTGAAAGAGGTGCTGACACTCAAGACTAGCTATTTTGGTGTGCCCTGTGCTGTATGAGGGACAGAAAGATCAGCAGGATGGATAGATAGCCTGCAAGGGTCCCTTCCAGCCTGAGTTATACCATGACTGCAGTGGTCTGACATCCCTATGGCTGTGAGCCAGCAGTGCCCACTTGCTGAGCTCCGCGTGATACTGTGTCCTCCTTGTGCAGATGTGGAAAGCAGCCGTGGGACATGATGTCTCAGTGAAGGTTGAGGCTCAGGGAGACGACTGGGACACTGATCCTGATTTTGTGGTGAGTGTCTGGTGTGGTAATCTATAATATTGGTGGTGGTGGTGCTGATGGTGGTGTGAAGGGTTAACTGGCTCTAGGCATATGCTGGTCAACTGGGCTGGAGCTCGGGGTGAGGCATGGTATGCAGCACCGCTGGCCATGCAGGATCAGCCAAGTCCCACCAACCCCTCACAGGTACTGTCAGGTCATCTGTCTAAGCCATTTCTGACCCATATCTACGTATAGTCTCCGGAACTTCCTACATCAGTGTACACCACATCTGACTACAAGTAATATCACTTAAGGAGTACAGAATATTTAGTTTCTTTTAAATCTTCTCCTTGGTAACATAGAATCACAGAATCACAGAATGTCCTGAGTTGGAAGGGACCCACAAGGATCATCGAGTCCAGCTCCTGTCCCTGCACAGGACAACCCCAAATTCACGCCATGTCTCTGAGGGCCTTGTCCAAGTGCTTCTTGAGTGTCGTCAGGCTTGGTGCTGTGACTGCCTCCCTGGGGAGCCTGTTCCAGTGCTCCACCACCCTCTGGGGGAAGAACCTTCTCCTAATATCCAACCTAAACCTCCCCTGGCACATCCTCCTGCCATTCCCTTGGGTCCTATCGTTGGTCACCAGAGAGAAGAGATCAGCCCTGCCCCTCATCCTCCTCCCCTTGTGAGGAAGCTGTAGACTGCGATGAGGTCTCCCCTTAGTCTCCTCCAGGCTGAACAAACCAAGTGACTTTAGCCACTCCTCATAGGGTTTCTCCTCTAAACCCTTCACCAACTTCGTGGCCCTTCCCTGGACACTCTCTGGTAGCTTTATAACCTTAATATACCGTGGCGCCCAAAACTGCCCACAGCACTCGAGGTGAGGCCGCCCCAGCGCAGAGCAGAGCGGGACAATCCCCTCCCTCGACTGGCTGCAATGCAGTGCTCAAGGCACCCCAGGGCACGGTTGGCCCTCTTGGCTGCCAGGGCACGCTGTTGGCTCGTGTTGAACTTGACATCGATCAGAACCCCCCATATTCCTCTCCGCAGAGCTGCTCTCCAGCCTCTCGTTCCCCAGTCTGTCTGTACATCCAGGGTTGCCATGCTCCAGGTGCACTTACCCTTGTTAAACTTCATACGGTTGGTAACTTCACTGAGTCCTCCCCACAACTTATGTTACAAGAAATAGCAAAGACTGACATTTTTTCTTTCCCACGCTGTTTGTAATTGTACAGGATTCCAGCATTGCCCTCATTTGTCTTTCTTCCAGATGGAAGAATCCTACTCTATTTTCAGTCACCTTGTGCAGATGCAGCTCCATGCCTCTAAATAGCCTTGTCTTCTCTCTAGTCCAATTCTCTATGTGAGATGGTGAGAGAATAGGAGGGCTCAGCCTGTGGGAACCCCATGCATTCATACAGTGTCATGATTTTAATTTTCTATTTGATTCACTATTCCTTTCCTAATAAGTCACTCATACTTTGGCCAATTCTGTATTTGCTGCTCGTCTACATAATTGCACATAATTCCATATTTTGTACTCCTTCCTGACTGGTAAGTATTTTGGAACCATTGTTGTGCAGATATAATTAGGATTTTTTTTTTCCATACGCTTTACTTTTATACTTATTAACAGTAACCTTCATTTACAACTTTATCACCCACTGCTTTGGCATCACAAGATTTTTTCTGCACTGCTTCGTCTCCTGTATTTGGTTAACCAAAGGTCCCTTTACTATCTCAAGACATTGACATCCCATTCTTCACACTGTTTTTCTAAACGTCTTAGGAGCACATAGCACAGCAAAAGTCTTGCTCCTCCTGGTACCAAGGAGGACCAGACATGCTTTACAGTCACAGGTCTCTCTGAGCTCTGTTGAGATTTTTCGTTTGCTTTCCGAGATAGTTTGTTGATGCCAGTCTCTTCTTTTACACAGGAGTCCTATGTTTCTGAGGTTCAGTCTTGCCTAGTATTTTCCAGTAAGAAATTCTAGTTTGGGACAGAAAAGCAAGTCCCCCTCCTCAAACTTCTAAATTATTAATGTTTAAAAAAATTATAAGCTGTCATTTTTTTCTTTTTACTTCATTTCTTCTATTCCTGGCAGCATTTAAAATAAGCCTGAACAGAATAAGACTTTGTATTATTTTTTTTTGTCCTATTTTGTATAGACATATTTTTAGCTTTACCTTATATTAGGAAAGAGTTTATTGATGCTTCAATTTATCAAATACATGTTCAGACCTTCCAAAAAGACAAAACAAGTGCTGTCATAACATAGCCGAGGCAGAACAGCAGACCTTGAGTGAAACGTTCACTTCAGTGTTTTTCCAATATTTTCCTAAACAGTCAGTTTCCGTAGCATTTTTGTTTGCCGCTAGCTCCTCCCTGAGGAGGAGGGATGGAGTTCCCCGCGGCCTCCGCCGTCCCCGGGCGCCCGGCCCTGCAGGACGCCGGTCGCCGCCGGGGACGGGGCGCCCGGGGCTCCGGCCGGCCCCGCTGTGCCTTGTCCGCCGCCCCGTTCCCGTCCGAGCCCGGGCGCCGTCCCCGTCTCTTCGCCCGCCCCGGCGCAGGTCGGGCGGGTCCCCCGGAGGTGGCGGGCGGTGCTCGACGGGCCGGAGCCCCGTTTCTCCGGGGCGGGCGGGCCCCGCCGGCCGCTGACGGCTGCGGTTCGCTCTGCAGAACGACATCTCCGAGAAGGAGCAGCGCTGGGGAGCCAAAACCATCGAGGGCTCCGGACGCGCCGCGCACATCGAGTGAGTGCGGGGCGGCGGGGCACGGGGGGCGGCGGGAGCCCAGCCCCTGGCCGCTGCGGCTCCGACGGGACCCCGGGGACCGGGACCTGCGGGCGGGCAGTACCGCGGCCGCGTCCCGCGACGGGAAGCGGCGGCGCCGGCCGAAACCAGCCAAATAAGGGCGTGCGCGGAGCGGGGCCGCGGCGGGGGCGGGGCGGCCCGGGGGCCTTGGCCCGGCGGCCGCCCCGCGCTGCGCGCCGGGGCCCGGGGGGGGCGCGGGCGCCGAGGGGGCTTTCCTGGGGCTGTGGGCTGCGTGGCAGCTCCCCTCGGGGCCTCTCTCCTGGGGCCCCTCCTTTGGGGCTCCTCGCTTGGGGTGCGCCTCCGGCCCCAGAAAGCAACGAGGTGGCAGGGGAGTGGAGACCTCGCCCTGGGCGAGGAGCCTCCTGGGCTCTGCCGCCTGCGTCCAGGCTCTTGGTTTGAGACGCTGGTGTTGCACCGGAGGCAAAATTCACGGGCTGCCAGCGATGCTGTGAGGGGTTAACTTTCAAGTACCTCTAGACTGTGGCTGTCCCTGTGGCAAAGACTTCCCGCTCCTTCCTTGTCCAAAGCTGACCCTATCCACCAGCTCCCTTGGGACATCCCGGTACTGCCCTGCACAGTGTGGCTAGTGCAGCACACAGAAAAAGGAAAGCATGGGCTCCTGTTGAAGACAGGGTGTAGCCTTGAATGTAGGCTGCAGGGTGGGGGCTGGATGCACCCTCTGAGCCTACCGCTCTGGGTCCTTCACCAGCACCCTGGGTAGCATCATCTCCTGCCGCAGTGCAGTGGCTGCATGTGTGTGGCTACCACACAGAGGGACCCAGTGTGGGCACACAGTGGCAACTGGCCGTGGTTTTATGTCTTGCTCTGGGCTGGGCTCTGGCTGGTACAGTGACACGGGGATACTCCAGCTGGCTTGCATGGGTCTGCACAATCCCCACAGTGACTTGCCCTGACTCCCTCTGTCTCACCAGTATCCATCAGCTGAGGAACAAGGTGTCAGAGGAACATGAGGTCATCAAGAAGAAGGAGTTGGAGACTGGCCCCAAGGCCTCCTATGGCTATGGAGGCAAATTTGGAACAGAGCGGGACCGAATGGATAAGGTAACAGTTGTAGAGGACTTCCTTGGGCCCCAGTGGAAAAGTCTTTTTCTCATAAAGGAAAGAGCATCCCTGCTTTCTGGCCTGACCCTGAAGGGAGAGAATGGAGAGCTGGCATGGCTGTGCAGATTCATACATCTAGCAAGTGCATAATCTGTCTCCAGGATCTCTTTGCCCCCATTTGTATAATTTGTCTCTACAACTTCCTTGCAGCACTCCCCTGATCTGTGAAGATGGACTTTCTGTGGCTTGTTTCAAACCTGCTGCATAACAATTAAATTAGGTGCTTCCCTACTTGTGCTTGGAGAACTAATGAATAATAATTCCCTCCTCACATTTTCCATTATAGACCTCTGTCATATCTTCCCAGGATGAAGCCCTAGTTCATATTCTCTGTTGTCACAACAAATCTGTTTTATGTTTTCTGATAATCATCATCACACCTTCCTGTACCTTTCAGCATTTAAGACTTTTTTTTTTTTTTTTCAGAAGTGAGATGATAAAATTGCAGTAGTAGTTAATATATGGAATCACTGTGGGTGTGCCTGATACCAGGATGGCAGGGTGAGAAACAGACATTTTCAGGAGGCCAAAATGGAGCAGCCATGCTCAGACCCTTCTGCTGGAGCACAGTGAGGATGTTTTTGTTGAGCAGCTCCTTAGCCTTCGTCCAGTCTTACCAGGATGTTGCAAGTGTTCAGCCTCTGGCCCTTCTCCTGATGAGTGTATTCTTGGCCACACCACCTCCTGCAGGGAGCAGTGGGACGCTGGCCTGGCCTGTGGTAGGTGTAAAGGGTGATCTCAGCCAGGTCTGCTGGCCCTCACTCTCAGAAAATAAGGAGCTGGTGCCAGACCTGCTGCCTGTGGGCTCTCAGTTGTGCATGCCTATCTGCACTTTTCTCCTCAGTTTCCCCATGTGATTATTCACCACTCCATTGGCATTTGGGAGCGACAGGTATTCAGCATCCCATGGTTTGCATGATGAGCTGGCAGTGGGGCCAGTTGTGTGGGATGGCTGCCCTCAAAGCTGCATCACAGGTCTCAGAGCAGAGCTGGTACTGGCAAAGGCTGTGCGGAAGGCATCGCCACCACCAGCACAGTCAGTTTGGACCTGTCACCTCGTGGCTGCAAGCATCTCGGCAGTGGAGCAACTGTGTGATGCCTATGTCTCTGTCCACCCTGCCAGTCTGACCGTGGGTGCTCATGTCATGTTGTCTCTCTTCTCAGTGTGCAGTGGGCCACGAGTACATTGCTGATGTTGGGAAGCACTCCTCGCAGACAGATGCAGCCCAGGGCTTTGGGGGGAAGTATGGAGTCCAGCGAGACCGAGCTGATAAGGTGCGTTGGACAGGGCAGCTGAAATACGTACTTGTGGCCTGTGTGCAGTGCTGCCCCTAAAACACTATGCTACATTTAGGATTGTGGCTGCAGTTTTCAAAGTGCTGGTGGGTGCAGGTCTAGGCATGCCAGGCACCATGGTCTCCACTGAAGCACACAGCTCACCTCCTGTGTGCAGGACAATGACCGATGGCAAATTGCAGGGCACTTGTGAAGATTAACTCTGGTATGCATTAACATGCTTACACTGTCCTGTCTGGGCAGCACTGTGTTTGTCTTGGGGGCTGGGATGTTTTGCATCTCCAAACCCCCAAGGTGTGCCATGCACAGCGACTGGTCATGGCAGGACTGGATGGGGACAGCAGGATGCCATCCTGGTGTCAGATGCTGCCCAGCCACCTTGCCTGCTGACAGGGTGTGGGGGTCAGGATTGTGGCCCTCTTACCTGGAGCGCATGGGCTCTTGCAAGAGCCCATTCCTGGGCACGCTGCCACATGGACAGCAGGGGTGGTGTGAGAGGTTGAGGAGGCCTGCACCAGCTGAGGAGTGGCCAGGCACCTGCATGTTGCAGCACAAGACAGGGAGCAGGATCCCAGCCCGGCCCCTGGAAGAGGCTGGGTGAGACCTAGCTTGGCCTTCCGGATGACTGACATTCCTCCCCTTCTTGTTCCAGTCAGCACTGGGCTTTGAATACATGGGTGAGGTGGAGAAACACTCATCCCAGAAAGGCAAGTCCATGGGCACACGTGGCCCCTTGACACTTTGCTCAGCTTCTCTTCTGCTCGCAATATCCTGTGCTGTCTCCTGTGGCACAGTCTCCCTTGTTTTCCCCCTCCTGTCACTTGTTGCAGATTCCTGTTCCCAGTCAGTCACCCTTCTGGTCCCATTCCCTGCTGTCCTGTCACTACCCTGCCATTGTACATTCTGCTTGTCTTTACATTTTGCTTTGATGGAAACCACGTCATGGCTGAGCAGAGACAACACCCCCACATGCACCCCTGATGGATGACTGATGCTCCCTTTCCTTTAAAAGTCCTTCTGAGCAACTGATCCAGAGAGAACCCAAGCACTGTAGGATGTGAGACATGGTTTCTGAGAAAGCAGCATATAAGAAAAGGCACAACAATAGATATGGAAACAAAAGCCTGTACAGCACCCAAATTTCTGCAGAATTGTGGAGATGATTCTGCCAAACTTTGACATGTGCTTACAAGCAGCTATATTCATTAAGAACATTGCAAAAACTGAAACCAAAGATATTTTAAATTCTGCAACCAAGAGAAGATGAGAGGCAGGGTCTGTTACTGTTTCAGATAAATCCTACGTTACCAAGAAAAGAACTGAATCATGTTCATTTCAGAGGAAGTTATAAAAGGAAGATGTTTTGAGGCATTCTTGGTTGATCTTAAATTAATGAATCACATGCAGTTGTGCTACATTAACATATTCCTGTATGAGAGATTGTGTACTAGATGGTAAACATAGAAATTCATCAGGCTGTGCAAAACCACAGAAATCGCTCAGGACTAAATGAAAATGTTAGAAATAGGGTAAGGTGTTTGGATTGTTTTTCATAAAAATGTGTCGATACTGGAAACTCCAGCATCAAGGTAACAGTCATAATATCTGTATTTGCTGAAAACAGCATCCTAAAATGTTCATTTCGCAATGGCCTAATGGCTAAATAATAGTTTAATTGAGATAAGTTTAAGAAATTTCTAGGACTTACAGATTCATCCTTAAGTGACTGAGCTTCTGTGAAACAGAGAGCCATTCTTGAATGCAAAGTGTTTTCATGCATATTTCTCTAGATCACAGTCTTCATGAATTGATAAGGCTGAATTTGTTGGAGAAGCCCTAACTCATTCCTGTGAAATGAGTGACCTGGAAGAATAGAGTCAGGGAACAAAGAGGGGTAACTGTGATTTACTCCTTCTGAAAGGTAGGATTTGGAAACAGAGCTGGCAGACCAGGTCTCTGAAATGAAAGTGTCTCTATACAGCCAGTAGCTAGGATAGAGGCTGAAATTTCTTAGGACATCAGCCAATAATAACAAGGTAGTCCTTAGAGAACAGCTGAACACAGTTGAAGTACATTACTAGTTGTCGTGGTTTAGCCCCAGTCAGCAACTGAGCACCACACAGCCACTCGCTCACTCCCCCACCCCTGTGGGATGGGGGAGAGAATTGGAAGGGCCAAAGTAAGAAAACTCGTGGGTTGAGATAAGAACAGTTTAATAATTAAAATAAAACAATAATAATAATAATATAATGAAAAGGAAAATAACGAGAGAGAGAGAGAGAGAGAGAGAGGTGAAATCTCGGGAGAAAGGGAAAAAAAAAAAAAAACAAGTGCTGCAACCGCTCACCACCCACTGACTGACACCGCCAGTCCCCGAGCTGCTATTGCTGCTTCCCCCGGCCAACTCCCCCTCCCTGTTAATGACATCACATGATATGGAATATCCCTTTGGCCAGTTTGGATCAGGTCTCTTGGCTGTGCCCCCTCCCCTCACGGCTTCTTGTGCACCTCGCAGAGCATGGGAGGCTGGAAAAGTCCTTGACTAGTGTAAGCACTACCTAGCAACAATTAAAACATCGGTGTGTTATCAACATTATTTTCATACTAAGTCCAAAATGCAGCACTATACTAGCTATAGTGAAGAAAATTAACTATCCCAGCTAAAATCATGACACTAGCTTAGAAGATAGGAAAAGGGGAGGCATACGGAAAATGTGCTCTGCCTCTATCACATAATGGTCGAGCATGCCAGAGACAGTCTCGGGGGGGAGAGCTGGAGCATGTCTCCAGAAATTTGGGTTTCAGCCTTTGCTGCAGCATTGAAGGTCAGTGGTTTCCTTGTAGAAGTTGAGATTCCATTATAGCAAATGTCAGCCCTACAACAAAAGTTTGCCATTTCTTCTGTACTTTCAAGGGCTCAATATACTTATTCACAGACCAGCAGACCGCAGGTTGAAATTCTTGCTCTGGAGATGCATGAGTGGGTGGATGCCCAGGCTGTCAGTGCCCAAGTCTTGCCTTGGCTTTGCATCCTGGTGGCTGAGCTCCCAATGCCTCCCCAGCTGCCCTTGGCATGTCACTTTTCTTCTTTGCCCTCTTGGCCTGCTGTGTCTCCTGCTGCCCACGGCCCTCAGGCTCTCTTGCTGCCATGATCCATGCTTGCCCTGTGCACCCATTGCCATGGGCCCTCATCCTCAATGGCCCTCATGGTGCTCCCTGCCGTCCACTCTATCCCCTCCAAACCCATAGGTTTTTCTAGTGGTTTCCATCATCCCTGCTGCTCTTCCTCCTCCCTGGTGCTCCTCCCCAGTGCTGCTCCCCATCTTTACCTGCTCCCCTCACCAGCCCCATTCTTGGGGCAGCATTTCACTCCATGTACCACCTCAGATTACTCCAAGGGCTTTGGTGGCCGTTATGGTGTGGAGAGGGACAAGGTGGACAAAGCAGCAGTGGGATTCGACTACAAGAGCCAGGAAGAGAAGCATGATTCTCAGAAAGGTGAGCTGGGGGAGCTCAATGCAGCAGGCAGTGTCAGGACTGGAGCTTGGGACTATGCCCACTGAGGCTGCGGGGCACTGTGCTTGGTTTTTGCAACCTGCTGCATGAGTGGTGGAAAAGCTACGGGGAGCTGTCAGGTGCTCACTGCTTGCAGCAAGGGAATGGGGCAGGTGAGGAAAGCCATTGCCCAGTGCCTGACTGCTGGAAAAAGTTCAAGCTAAATGAAGAGGAGCAGCAGATTACTATGGGCAGAGGGATCTCCTGGGCAGTATGTCACCAAAGAAAGGGTGCAGGGGAGGCCCAGGCAGGTGCTGATAGCAGGTGACATGTCCCAGGGAGGAGGGAGGGCTGTTGCTGCAGCCACCAATGGGGAAATCTGGCTTTGCTCCATGTCTTTCTCTAAGTCCTGGGCAGGGAAAATTATTGCCCCTGTGAGATCAGCCTGAGCTCACAGTGCTGCCACTTTTTTCCTCTCTTGTCTGTTCTCTTCCATACCATGATCTGGATCCCTGTGCCTGAAGACTATTCTGTGGGCTTTGGTGGGAAGTTCGGGGTCCAGAGGGATCGTCAGGACAAGAGTGCCCTTGGCTGGGACCATCAGGAGGAAGTGCAACCCCATGCATCCCAAACAGGTAGGGCAATGCTGCCAGAGGTGGCAGCACAATTTCCTTGGAACACACACAGACCTAAAGCTAGTGGTTCATACTTGACAGAGATCCAGCTGCTGAAAACTGTATGTGTACAGCATGTTGTGGAGCAGCTGGGACATTGTGAAACACCCAAAGCACAAGGATAAACTCTTCCTGAGTAGGTGCATGTTTGAATTAGTGGGGCACATTGAATAGAAGTCCCTGAATCAGGCTTCCCAGACTATATTGTGCTTTCTCTGTGAGGTACGTTCCTGATCATAAGCTCATTCAAAAAGTGAACACATGGGAATGAGGCAAAGCAGGATCCAGGAATGGCTTGACTACTGTACATTTAACTTCAGTGAACAAGGCCACACTGCACTCAAATGGCATGACTGGCTTATCACCCCAGTGCCTTGGAAGCAGATTCGCCAGCGTACAGCACTGAACACCTGTGCACTTTGCTGAAAGGAATGAAGGATTAGAATTAAAAGCTACTGTCCAGAGCGTTTTTCATGTATTGTCTCTATTTAGTTCCTTATGTGATAAGACACAGATAAAGCTAACTCATTTCACTGCTCACAGCATACTGAAGTTGGAGGTGCGTACAAGAATATAAGCTATTATAAAATAGTCTCCTTTTTTTCCATACAGACTATGCCAAGGGGTTTGGAGGCCGTTATGGGGTCCAGAAGGACAGAGTAGATAAGGTAAGACTGCATGCTGCATCCTGCAATTGCTTGCTGCTGATCACTGCTCTTTGTACTGCTGCAAGAGAAGAGACTTCCCAGATGAAGATGAGGTCCCGCTGCCCAGTGCACAGCTATTGGAAGGGTGAGGGAACTGGCCCAGTGTAAATCATAGAATCACAGAATGTCCTGAGTTGGAAGGGACCCACAAGGATCATCGAGTCCAGCTCCTGTCCCTGCACAGGACAACCCCAAATTCACGCCATGTCTCTGAGGGCCTTGTCCAAGTGCTTCTTGAGTGTCGTCAGGCTTGGTGCTGTGACTGCCTCCCTGGGGAGCCTGTTCCAGTGCTCCACCACCCTCTGGGGGAAGAACCTTCTCCTAATATCCAACCTAAACCTCCCCTGGCACATCCTCCTGCCATTCCCTTGGGTCCTATCGTTGGTCACCAGAGAGAAGAGATCAGCCCTGCCCCTCATCCTCCTCCCCTTGTGAGGAAGCTGTAGACTGCGATGAGGTCTCCCCTTAGTCTCCTCCAGGCTGAACAAACCAAGTGACTTTAGCCACTCCTCATAGGGTTTCTCCTCTAAACCCTTCACCAACTTCGTGGCCCTTCCCTGGACACTCTCTGGTAGCTTTATATCTTTAATATACCGTGGCGCCCAAAACTGCCCACAGCACTCGAGGTGAGGCCGCCCCAGCGCAGAGCAGAGCGGGACAATCCCCTCCCTCGACCGGCTGCAATGCAGTGCTCAAGGCACCCCAGGGCACGGTTGGCCCTCTTGGCTGCCAGGGCACACTGTTGGCTCGTGTTGAACTTGACATCGATCAGAACCCCCCATATTCCTCTCCGCAGAGCTGCTCTCCAGCCTCTCGTTCCCCACATCCAGGGTGGCCGTGCCCCAGGTGCAAAATCCAGCACTTACCCTTGTTAAACTTCATACGGGTGGTGATTGCCCAGCTCTCCAGTCTGTCCAGATCTCTCTGCAGGGCCTCTCTGCCCTCGAGAGTGTCAACAGCTCCTCCCAGTTTTGTGTCATCAGGAAACTTAATTAGTATTCCTTCAAGGCCTGCATCCAAGTCATTTATGAAGACATTAAAGAGTACCGACCCTAAGATGGATCTCTGTGGAACCCCACTAGTGACTGGCCGCCAGCCTGTTGTAACCCCATTTACTACAACCCTTTGAGCCCGACCCATCAGCCAATTGCTCACCCATTGCATTATGTGTTTATCCAGCTGTGTGCTGGACATTTTGTCCAGGAGGAGACTGTGAGAGACAGTATCGAAAGCTTTACTGAAATCCAAAAAGATCACATCGACTGGCTTCCCTTGGTCAGCTAGGTGGGAACCTTGTCATAGAAGGAAATCAAATTTGTTAGGCAGGACTTCCCCCTCGTGAACCCATGCTGGCTAGGACCAATGACTGCGTTGTCTTTCAGGTGTTTTTCAATAACTCCCAGAGGAATTATTGATTAAATACTAGAGAGTGCAGAGGAATGCAGCCTGGGGAGACCATAATGCAAGGAAGAAAAAGTTTTTTCTATTCTCAGCTGCTTTTGAGTCATTCTACTCTCAGACTGAACAGTCATACACCTGCTTTCTCTTGGGGCAATATTTAATAGAGCCAGTGAAGAGCTTTCTAAGGGTATTGGACTATGCCATCCTGGATATCTAGTCCCGTTTGAGATACTGGGAGTGTTCTGTCTGGCTGCTTGCCATCACTCCAACAGGCCCTGTGTGTACCAATACGGTCAGGAAGAGTAGTGATAGCTCCTTGGAGAAGAAATTTTGTGAGAGTGCAGCCTTGTGAGAAGTCTGAGAGACCACAGGCTATCGCACCATGCAGGAACTGTCTCCTACACAGGAGAGGTGCTGGATCAGAGTGAAGGCCCATCTGGTGTCATGTCCCCAGCACTGACTGGTAGGCAATGATGGTGCAGAGAGCAGTGTTCATACAGAGTGGTTCTTGCCTTGGACTACCTCCAGCGAGAAGGTGGTGTTGCTGTGGCTGCCATTCCTCTAGCTGTTCTTACTCAAGGCGTAAGGTTTGTTAGCAGCTGTCACACCCACACATAAACAAGGCTTCCCAGAAACTGGCTTGAATCTTTGGTCCCTGTAGTAGCCAACTTGCAGACCTCCCCGGTCTCTCCAGTATCTGACACAGATCTATGGCCTCTCTGGTATCTGGCTCCTTATCCTCTTATACTACTTACCAGCTGGTATGGCTTTGTGTATTAGTGACTGGCCCCATGTCACTGCCCCCTAACTACTGGTGAAATCTGGCCATTCCTTATGGTGCTGTCTGTAACTCATCAGCTTCTCTGTTATTTGTTACCTTCTGCAGGTTTTTCTGTCCTGGCCAGGAGTTTGTTACAGTCTGTTCAGTTAGCTAAATCTCAGGCCAGGGCCTAGTCATCTGCCTGCAAACCTTAACAAAACCCAGCAGGGATCAACCTTGCATGAGAAGAGGTCATCCAGTTTGCTGGTTGAAATTTTCTGTCTGGGCTGAAACCGGGCAAAGGCTCATCTACAGTCAAAATGCAAACTGTCTCAGGCACTTGAATTAACTTTGTGCTTTGGCAGGCTACTCCGCAAGCTTGTTCAGGAAAGGGGGTCTTGCCAGTGGATGATGATCTCCCTGGATGGGAATAAGCTAAAAGATGAGACTCCTGGATGGTGGTGGAGCTTTGGGGCATTTGGAGGAAGAAGCTAGGGTACCTTCCCTGAACCATACTTCTTCTGTTGTTGGTCACAGTGCTAGTGGCACAGTGTTGTGCCTGGTATGGTACCAACATTGCCATACTCGGGAGCTGGAGGAAGCAGATGAGGACCTTTCTGCAGGGCCCTGAGCCAAGGAAGGACATAAACATGTACCTGTAACAACCAAGCACGTTCCTTTCCATGCTGCGTGTGTAGGCTGGGCCAGTAGCAGAGTGGGAATGTCATACTGCCCATGGAAGAGATCAGCATTGTCTATGAATTTAACAACAGCAAATGGAGGTGCATTGTCAAAAGGCAAAGCATCATGTATGTGGCAGAAAAAAGCATGAAAAATCAGATGAGCACTTGTGCAAAAGTTAGGGCTGTGGGTCATTTGAGGAGCAGGATGCAGAGAAAGGATAAGCAGTTCTTGATTAGCTCAAAGTGGAATATGAATCTGTGTATTTTGAGAATATTGAATCATAATCGAAGATGGTACAAGTAAGGATATTTGGACAAGTACCTAAGTTCTTGATTGCCTGCTTTTCAGGCACTGGAGCAGTGCTGAGTTCATTGCTCCAGAGCAGAGCATAATATACTACCAGGCAATCTTAACTCCCCTTTGACAGTTTTGAACACTAAGTGTAGGATTCAGCTCTCGCACTAAGACTCCTAAATTTAAATGCTGTCATATAAACAACATGTCCAAGTGTCTGCTGTGGTCTGTGTAGACCTGGTTCTGAGCCTGCAGTGCTGTTTGCCTGCTCAGGTGTGTTTTCTTTAAGGAGAGTGGCACTTAAGAAGCGTAGTAGGATCTCGGTCACCCAGCCCATTGGTGACACCTGCAGGTAGAATCCTAAATGTAGCTGTATTAGCCTGAAAGCTGGGTCCTACCTGCAGTTTCCTTTTTCTATGAAATAGTTTTCTCACGAAAGTAGATAAACCCCCTCTGTGTCACTTTCTTTTTGCTGCAAACACCCCATCGATGCTATTACAGTTTAGCCAACTCTTCACACTTCATAAAGCCAGCAACATCTCAGATGTTCACAAACGTTTTCACTTTGATGTTTTCCAGCCTATGCTACTGTATATACATACTGCAGGCAACAACCTGCTGAAGGGATGCACGTTTTTCACGGTTAGGCAGCTGCAGCTGTGCATTCAGTAGGGAAGTGTTTCCATGCCTCATAGCCCTGCTCAGTGCAGGTGACAGATGCATCGGGTCCCTGGCCCTCAGGAAGTGGTAGACTGGCAAGCATCCACTCAGCTCTTTGTTGTTGTTATCAGTGAGCGCTTCTGCCATGAGTGCCCAGCTTTGCTGTTCCATGCAGCAGTCATCTTTCCACTGTGCAACCTCCTCCACTTGGCTCCATGTAGCCTTTTCAGCCCTTGGAGCACCACCCGTCTAACAGGAACAGCCCTTGTCTTTGGCTGGAGGGCAGCAGTCACTCCCACAGTGCAGAGAGGAATCAGGAGAGCAGGGCTGCAGCCAGCAGCCTCCACAGGGCTGTGGCAGTTGTACAGATGAGATCAGACACAGCTGGGAACAAAGCTTGCAGTCACCAGTAGCCAAAACCAGCAGGGGATCTAAGCACTGGCCTTGCCTGACAAGCTGGACATTTCATTCACTTCCTCTTCCAGAGTGCTGCTGGCTTTAATGAGATGGCAGCTCCCACCTCCTCGTATGAGAAAACAAGACCACTGGAGGCAGGTGAGACAAATGAGTGCCAGCGCTGGGCTGGTGGGAAGCTGCGGGCCTCGTGGTCCCTCTGTGACAGCACTCTGGCAGGCATGTGCTGGGGTGGGATGTGGATTTAACCTGCGTTGAAGGGCAGGATAAACTGGCTGAACTGTGAGTTTCTCTGGGAGAGGCAGAGGTCTGGGTTTCTCCTGGATGCCTGGGGTGGTGGAAGGGAGCCATTGGGCAGACTTCGTCTGTCTTCTCCACAGGAGCTTCCAGTGGCACCAGCAGCCTGCGGTCACAATTTGAAAACATGGCTAAGTCAGCAGAGGAGGAGAGCAGAAGGCTGGCAGAGGAGAACCGGGTGAGGCAGCAGGCTCGGGAGTGCCAGGCAGCTCGGCGGAAGGTGAGCCATGGCCATCTTGCCACGTCCTCCAAGGCTTGCGAAGCAAACTTTTCCTCAGGGCCATGCAGCTCCATATCTTTCTACCTGATCTCTTTACAGCAACCTCTTACCTAAACTGCTTCCCTGCAACTGCCAGGGACTGCCATTGAACTTCACTGCTGTCACTGGATTTTCCCTTTTGGCACACAGATCAGGACGTGCCTGCACCCAGCCATGATCCGCTGTGTTTTGGCCTAGGCTCCTTCTTGCCTCTAGTGCCTGGCAAACGCAGTGCAATCACACATCCCCAGTATTGCCATCCCAGCAGTCTGCATTCAGGGTTTTCCAAACTGGAGATTGCACCCAAACATGTTTACAAGTCCTCCTTCTACATCGTGCTGTTCCTGCATTCGACGTGCAGATAAGGTTTCACCAATAAAGCACTCCCTGATACATTCCCTCCTTGAGGCTACTTTCTGCAGACCCCATAGTCGTTACAGGCCTGCTAGTGTCCAGTCCCTAGGGAAGGTTTATGGGAGCTGGAACAGATTTCAGCTGGAGGAAGATTTTCTGAGTTGCTGTATTGGGAATGGGAACGGACAGTGCTCTGGACCTCATTCAAAGGCACTGAGGGGATCTGATGACTTTTCTCCAGCAGGAAATTCCACAGAGAGAGAAGGACCACACAGAGGCAGCCCCTGCCACTGTGCCAGCAAGGCTGCCTGGGAGTGCTGACCAAGACAAGCCTGTGTCACAAGGAGAACAGGTGCCAAGGCGGGCTGGAGAGAGCTGGGAAGGGGAGCAGGCAGAGGGGATTGCACCTGAGAGGGGGCTGTGCTTTACGGGCAGCCCTGCAGGAAGAAGTAGGATGCAGTCACAGCGTGTGAGAGAGGCTTTGAAAGGGGTGAGGGGGGAAACGTTGGGATGGTGATGGGACATAGCTGCACAACACATTACACCATGGGATGGGCTCTTGGAGAGGGTCAGTGCAGTGGCAGTACAGTGAGCTGTAGCTAAGTATGTGAGAGAGGTTCAAATACATGAGCCATGAGGGTCTTCACAGTAATCTCAGGTGCCAGTTCAGCACAGAACTAATGGCTGAGCTGTTTCCCCATTGTGCAGAGGATGATACTCCATTCGTGTCATGGTAGCACTAAAGGCGTCTGCAGTGGAGCGGGCTCCCTTGTGTTGGGTGCTATGCAGTCATGGGAGAGCTGCCTGCAGTAGATGCTTTGCAGGTGACTTTTCTGTAACTTTCTCACTTCATTGCAGGAGGCAAAAAAGGAGGATGAGGAAACACCACCCACTTTACCACCAAGGCCAGCAGATCTGGGCAAAGAGCTGTGCAAGATCCCCAGTCAGGATCAGCCCATCTACAGTGAAAGTTTGGATGTTGGTGGAGACTATGAGGAGCTGCCAGAGCCCTCTGACTACTGTGACAGTACCAATGGAGGTGCTGACTATGAAGAGCTGCCAGCACTTCTGGGAAAGCCGGATGCCATCTATGACGATGGAGGAGATGGAGGTGAGGACTATGAGGAGATCCTTCCTGAGGAGCCCAGCCAGAGACAGCACCACCTGGGTGAGTACTGATGGAAGAGTCCACGTCTTGGGGAGCTTGTATCTGTCCGCTCACCCCACTGGATGTATGGGACAGACTCCAGAGGGAATTTGTGTCCTGAAGTCTACTGTGGTCAGGGTGGCAGCCCATGATGATGGAGACTTAGTTGTCTCTCACTCCCTTGCCCAGCTCCAAGGTGCGAGATCAGCTGCATGGGATGCTGGGCCAGGCAGCAAGTATGTCTGCTGGAGCAGACTCAGGCAGGAGGACCAGAGGGGTGCCACGGTGTCATGTTTTAACCTCAGTCAGCAACCAAGCACCACGCAGCCACTTGCTCACTCCCCCCTGGTAGGATGGGGGAGAGAATCAGAAAAGTAAAAGTGAGGAAACTCCTGGGTTGAGATAAAGACCATTTAATAGGCAAAGCAAAAGCCGTGCACACAAGCAAAGCAAAACAAGGAATTCATTCACCACTTCCCATGGGCAGGCAGGTGTTCAGCCATCCCCAGGAAAGCAGGGCTCCATCACGCGTAACGGTTACTTGGGAAGACAAACGCCATCACTCCAAACGTCCTCCCCTTCCTTCTTCTTCCCCCAGCTTTATATACTGAGCATGATGTCATATGGTGTGGAATATCTCTTTGGTCAGTTTGGGTCAGCTGTCGCGGCTGTGTCCCCTCCCAGCTTCCTGTGCACCCAGCAGAGCATGGGAAGCTGAAAAAGTCCTTGACTACTGTAAGCACTACTTAGCAACAACTAAAACATCTCCACATTATCAGCACTATTTTCAGCATAAATCCAAAACATAGCCCCACACTAGCTACTATGAAAAAAAAAATTAACTCTATCCCAGCTGAAACCAGGACACATGGACTCCGAAGAAGCTGGACCTGGACTGATGCTTTTGGTGCACTGTTTCCTGGCAAGCAACTGCCAGTGCTGCACTGAGGCCTGGGGGTGCCCTCTTACTTCAGCCTGTCGCTCAAACAGCGGGTGCTCATGAGACCTGATCGGATGGTGTCTCCTGGGTGTGAGGAGTGCAGGCTAGTCTTCCTCCAAACACATAAGCAAACTGTATGGGCTCCTGTTCATGTTTCTGTTGCAGCTTTGCTGGTACTGGAGATGGTAAGTGGAGAGGCTGGAGTCCAGCTTTTTTCTTGGGAGAGGAACATGAAGCATCAGGGCCCTGCCTCTCTCCTTGCAGAAGGGGAGGGAAGTCATACCTTGCTTTGAGCCATGGTACTCCTCTCCTTGTTGATAGGGTTTGGATATGGTTCACCCCAAGGCTGTCAGCTGGGTGGAGGGTGGCACTGATCAGATCTATATGGCTGCTTTCAACCTCTTTCTCATCTGCCCGTCCTGTCTTCTGCAGGGGAAACAGACAATGTTTGTGATGTGGAAAGCCCTGGGACCTGTGCAGTGGCTCTCTATGATTACCAAGGAGGTGGGTCTGCTATCCGGGCTGTGGGGTGAGGCACTGGGAGCTGGCCAGGGCATTGCAACAAGGAGATGGTGGCTTACACCATCAGCAGTGGTGAAAAGATTTTGACTTGGTGGTTTAAATTTCTTCCTCTTGGGAAGCAGAATGAGACCTGACTTGGGAACACAGAAACTTCCTCTTTCATCGGTGAAGTCTTGCTCCTTCTCTGCTTAATCTGTGCTGTTTGAGAGGGGTTGGATGAGATGAACCCTGAGGGTTATCAGAATGCTTGTTCTGTATTCTCCTCCTGGGGGGGTGGGAGGAGGGATGTAAAACTAGCTGTCTCTGGGGTTATCTTTGCATTGTGACTATCTTTTCTGAACAACTTTTGCAGATGGAGATGATGAGATTTCTTTTGATCCTGATGACACAATCACACACATCGAGATGGTAGATGAAGGCTGGTGGCGGGGGCAGTGCAGGGGCAAAGTAGGCCTCTTTCCAGCAAATTATGTGAAGCTTCTGCAGTGAAACCAGCATTGTCCAAGCTGCTTCCTTCCAAACTTTTGCCTCTCTCTGCTTCAGCCTTTTATGTGTTATTAGCTTAATTTGGCTTGGCCTGGCGTGACTATGTGCAAGAAATACCGAAGAGTAAACTGGCAGTGTCTGAGGGAAAGTTTTGGCCTTTGCCCAAGAGGACTTTGGTTCCCATCCACTTCCAGGTGGGAAAGGTGGGATGGTTTAAGAGCACGTGAGTGAGATATAAGACATCTTTTCTACCTAGGCTGTCCCATATGTCAACCAGCAAGCTTGCAGGAGAAGTGTGTCCATTCCTGTTCCCAACAGGGCAATTAACAGAAAAGAAACACCAACGCTAATCCAGTCAAGGCAGAAGGGACATGAGCTATGGGACCTTTTTAAGTTGCAGTGGCCTTGGATCTCATCCTACCCAGGGATCAAGGAAAAGAGCACTGTGAAGGCCAAACTTGCCTTTGTTCCCAAGAAGGGTTTCCACTTGCAGGATGAACTATGTTTGCAGCAACGGGTAGAGAGACAGGATTCTGGTCTATCTGGGCAGATTTCAGGGCTGGGGCCTGGGAACTTTTGACCATCACAGTGAACACTGCTGACTTTTCCTGCACACAGACACAAGCTTGGCTGTAGTGAGCTGTTCCATTAAACAAGAGAAGTGTGTGCTGGCTCAGTGAAAATGTAGGATGATCTTGCTAAGGTGGGAGATTAGTCACTCAGTTTTCCTCTGTGTGCCAACAACACTGTTGGGAGATGTGTAATTTCTGGGGTAAACCTTGAAAAAGGAAGTGTAAAAATTAGATTATTTCCTGAGAAAAATTATTCTGGAAAATCTGTCTTGGAGCAAGGGAAAAATACTAAAAGGCTTCACTTAACAAAAAGTATGTTAATAACTGTCTTGGTCCTCATTCAGGCAGCCCATCAGAGGAATGTTCTGCTAGGGAAATCTTTTCAATCTAGCAAATGAATCAGAATAAGTGCTGCTTGATACAGGCAGTAGAATATTTTTAAGAGAGCTTCATTTTTCCTGCTAACTGCTCTGACAGTATAAATAAGCATATACACATGCAGGTGGGGTGGGAAAAGCAGTCCCACAGCTTGTGTCTAGCCTAAGGGCTCTAGTGTGCTTTGCAGTCACTGCTAAAGGTGAGTTTCCCCATCCAGTATTTGGCTCAGCCTGTTCTCTCTGCTGTTGGGTGGTTTGAGTCCCTGTGCTGGTGAGGCCTCCCCAGTGTGGCAGTAAAATAGTTAATGCCTCATAGGCCTTTGCAGGACTCACTAGTTAAGAAATATTTGCAGGTAATGGTGTCACACCAAAGGAGTGAATTATTTGTTAAAGGGTGTGCTGGTTAGAGCCTCTTTATCTGAAGAATGCTGTTGCTATTTACAATAACCTGCTTATCTGACACAGTTTGGTGAAGAATGAGTTGCATAACCTAAAGGTATATAAACTCTGTAACTGCCCCATTTGGGTAGAGTTAATATCAGCAGTGTCTGCCACTCTGCTGCCCTGGGCTCTCCCTTATACCTGTAGTAATAAACTGCTTCTGTTCTGGCCTGACTAAAATTGCATCCTGATTATTCTGTGACAGCCCATGTGCCCTGTCTCTACTGTAGGCTCAACTCCTTGCACAATGAAAAGGGCCCCTGATGCTAGCCCTCCTTCATCACAGATGTGGGGAAAGGGCTGAGCAGGTGGGAAGCAGGACAAGAAGAAATTTTTTATTTTTCATGTTTAAAGCAGTTTCCAGTAATAATCCAATGCAAACTGAAGTCCTCCCTTGAACCATTATATTCCAGGCTAGATGCTCAACATGCCACTGTAGGGGTTCGTTGTTTTTCCTTTGTGGCATGCAAGTACCGTCACAATAGGAATAAATCAGGGACACACTGAGTAGCAGAGCATGTGAGAAACTGCAAGAGCATACCCGTGCAATGCTGCTGCCAGCAGCAGGAGTGCAGAGGGTCCCAGTGTGACACCTTTGAGAGTTCAGTACAGCGCACAGGTTGGTTCTGGACCATCCTGCACTTGAACAAGACTGTACTACCTGGAAGGTAGTATGGCATCCCTGCACGGTGTTTGATAGTGAGAAAAATCACAATCTGTGTCTGTCAATCATGGGAAAGACACATTGTGATTTTAGGTTAAAAATTGTCAATTTTAATGTAAATATTCAGGAGTTGTTTGGTTTGGGTTTTCAGTGAGTTAGTTGGTTTTTGGGTTTTGTTTGTTTTTTCCTCTGAAATAGCTTTCTCAATATTTTTTCCTCATGCAGCTCACCCTTTATTTCCTGATGTTCCTTTCCGGGGGGCTCCCCAGAATGGGTCTCATTGTGGCAGACTCTCTTATTTGTCCTAGTGAGACTGAACTAGGAGTGTTTCAACAATTTTTTACAATCAAGAAGGGTGTATAGCAAGTAGAGCTGGCTGAGAGGCTTGCAACCTGCTTGGGTAGGAGCAACAGGCCATCCCAACACATGGGTTACAGAAACTTTTTTTTCCCTGAAGAATAAAATCAGTGTGTGTTGTGCACTAAGAACTGGCAAACTGCTCCCAACAAGCTGTATTCCTCATAAGCCCTCTCCAGTAGGTTTCTTTGGGAACAGACTGGATTTTGCTGGGTATCTCTTGCTAACAGAGCTATGGATGAGCATGTTTTGGCCCCTTACAACCAATGTGCCCCTCTATGGCACAGCTGCAGAAATGCTGCTGTGGCTGCAGGCGTGCACCTGCAAGCGCAGCCTGTGCCAGCTTCCCTCCCCACGCAGACCCTTGCACTGGTGGCTGGCTGCTCCTGGCTTCTGCCATGGCGTTGTACACTGCTGGCTGTCCTGTACCTGCCTGCAGATTTGGCCAGCAGTGGGATTGCCCCAACACCCATGCAATCATTTGAGCTTGGACCCAGTTGCAGAGCCCCTCCAGGAAGAGGTTAAACTGAAGCAGTGGCAACTGGGCGAAGCTGGCTGCCCCATGTCATTAGCCAGCCCTCAGCCGCTGTCATCCACAGCCACACCACTCTCAACAACTGCATTTTGATTATTTTTTTTTTTTTTTTTTTATGGCTATAAAGCAAAGCAAGCATTTCTGGTGAGGATTTAAGCAATGCCAGCTCACAGCTCAGTGCTGATAACTTGCTGTTTGACCAAAGCACTGAGAATAATGGGTGGCCTTTTTTAACCTGCTGGCTGCTATGCTAAAGTAGAAAATGCTACAGAGCTTTCATGGCAGCCTGGAGAAACCCAGCAGACATCAGACTCAGTGCCAAAGCATGTGTGGAAGGAGTATAGTTGACAGCCCCTTTGCAGAGGCCGGATTTTGCAATCCAAGACACTGCTTCTTGTCCCGTGCAGGGCCTGGCTCAGCACCTTGGGCAGCAGAGTTCAGTATCTGGTACTGTATGAAACTGCCTTTTACAGCGTTTTCTGGCAGCAGCGTAGCTGCAACAGGTCCTGTGCTGAGCTCGGCACATGGCACTTGCAAAATAAAGACATAATCCTGGAACTGTAGCCTTGTTCCCAACTTGATTTTGCCATTCCGCATTCAGTGATGTGCTGAGGGTCAGACAAGTGATGGCAGTGTGCCACAAGCAGCCCACTGTTGCCATCAAAGATTTCCCACAGACGGGTGATGCTGCACCGTGCCACACCAGCACTCTATTGCAGCCCTGGTATTACTCATGCCTTGCTACCTGGTGAGCCCAGCTTGCCCTGTCTGCACACAGCCTTCCGCAGGGCCTCCTGCATCTCCTGGTTGCGTAGGCTGTAGATAAGGGGGTTCAGCATGGGGGTGACGATGCAGTACAGTGCGGAGACCAGTGTGTCGGCTGCCAGGGAGTAGCCAGAGCTGGGCCGGTTGTAGTTCAAGTTGGCCATCACAAAGTACAGGGTGACCACAAGCAAGTGGGCAGAGCATGTGGAGAAGGCCTTGCGCCGGCCAGTGGCCACGGGCATCCCGAGGACAGTGGCCAGGATGCAGAGGTAGGAGATGATGACAAGCAGGAAGGGGATGAGGCCCACAAAGACACTGGCAGTGTGGAGTGCCACTTCACTGGGGCGGGTGTTGCTGCATGCAGCCCTCAGCAGTGGGGGGACGTCGCAGAAGATGTGCTGGAGCTGGGCAGCACTGCAGAAGGAGAGCTTGGAGGCCAGGAGGGTGTGCACAGCTGAGTCCAGCAGCCCCCAGAGCCAGCAGCTGGCAGCTGCCGCCACACAGACACCCCGGCTCATGGCACGGGCGTAGCGCAGGGGCTGGCATATGGCTGCGTAACGATCGTAGGCCATGACAACCAGGAGTGCACACTCAGCCCCTGCACACATCATCAAGAAGAACATCTGTGCCAGGCACCCATGGTAGGAGATGGTCGCCTGCGGGCGCAGGGCATTTGCCAGGATCTTTGGTACTGTCACTGATGAGTAGCAAATGTCCAAGAAGGACAGGTGACTGAGGAAGAAGTACATGGGGCTGTGGAGATGGGGATCCAGGGACACAAGGGCGAGTATTGCAGAGTTCGCCAGCAGTGTGGCCAGGTAAATGGCCAGGAAAAGAACAAAGAGGAAGGGCTGGCTGTGGGAAAAGCCCAGGAGCATGAACTCCGTCACATGAGTCTGGTTCTCACCTGCCGTGGGGTCAGCTGGGTTGGTCTGTGGGCGGAAAAGAGCAGTGTGAAGAGGAGGTGGTGATTGTGAGCCAGGGGACTGGAGCACAACCACCCACGAGGCAAGGTTTTCACTGGTAGGATGGCTTTGGTTCTAGCTTAAAGGCGGTTTAAATTTTCCCATGTTGGGATTTCACAGACACTAGGATTTTAGAGTCCAGAGAGCTGCTATTCAATGCTGAGTACCTGACTGCAAGAAAATCACACTGAAGAAACCAAAACTGGTGTGCATCTAGACTAACCCACACCGCCTGGGTTCTCCTACCAGCCCAACCCCCCGTCTTGATGAGTATCCCAAGCACGTCTTTCTTTTCCTCCTGGTTGCACTTACAGTGACTACACGCTTCCCTACCCCCAGACATGGTCACATCATTCGTTAGATGCCACAGCCACTAAGCTTCCTCTTCCCCAGCTGCTGGGTTGGGGATGTGGCATCACCCTGAACCAGTTAAAAATTTTTTTTTCTTTATCCTGTCTCCTGCTCTGCCATTTTTGGGGTGCTTTGCTCTGCAATAACCAGCACTTAAAAAAACATGGGTTCCAACTGAGGGTGACTCAACTCACAGTGTTTGTCAAGCCACAGGCTAATTTAAGCCATCAGGGATCTCCACTAGCCTGGGCCTCCTGACCTTTCTTCCATCATCCTGTTTCAATTTTCACCCCAACACAAGGGTTTTGCCTACTGGCATGTGAAGCTACAGTGACCATGTCCCCATAATGGACAAGGCACGGGGAAGCAGTTATTGCTCATAAACCTCAGCCAAGGACTGTTGAAGGTGGTGCTTGCTGGGTGCTTGTGGGCCAGGGCTGCTGCTGCCCACCATGCCAGTACCATGAAGCCCAGCAGATGTAGGCCAGGTGCTTTGGTGCACAAATATGGCCTGGTGCAGCAACCTCTGTGAGGCTGCTGAAGAAATGGGGCTGAGAGAGGTTAAAAACCACCTGTAATCACTCTGTCTTGGGGTGCAGCTCTGTCCCAGCCAGCACTCGGCACAGGTGCAAACTGCACTCAGCCAGTGTGAAACCAGGGGCTACTCTCAGCTGTGTGAGGAAAAGGATCCAGAGAGGCTTAAGATCACAAATATGACGATAAGGGGGCAAACAGAGCTAGAAAGGACTAGGGCAGACTGTGGCTGCATGACAATACAGGGCACCTTGAGGAACCATGGGTGATCTTGTGGCTGTGCATAATAAAATCCTTTTCTCCCTATACAGCTTTCTCTTTGGCTCCATTTGATTGCCTCAGTAGATGTTAGCGCTCTAAACTATTCCTGAATCAGAGCATATGGTAACTGGACAGTGTACTGGCCATCGCTGTGCAAGTGTTTGCCAGGAGCTGCAGCAGGACCAGTGGTGGCTTCTTTTACTGACAGCACTGGGATATGGCTGAGGGGCGATGGAGGGTTGCACATCACTGAACTCAAGGACTTAGATCCCTGCTATTCTGACTTTGAAATTGTACACTTTGAAACAAGGCCTGCCCGCCTCTGTACAGGGCAGCTGTGAGCCGCTTTTCCTTACAGGTAACTCTGACAAACCTCCTGTGGTCAGGATTCAACAGTGTTCCCAGACAAGATATCAATTCATGTCACTCTCCATTTACTAAACATTAAAGATGTCACCTGATGGCTATGCAGGGGCCCATTGTCATTATATAAGACCAAAGTGAATATGACCCCCCCAAAAAACAAAACAAAACAAAAAAAAAACACCAACAAACCAAAAAGCAAGCATTGCCTTCCTCTTTATAGATGTGTTTTTATCAACTGAGGTTAATTGTCATGTCTCTTCATGAGATTAAACAACATGGTTAAATTTCAGGTTGGTACCCTTGCTTTATACCTATTAATCTGTTTTTAATTTCTCTGTCCAAAGCATGTATCTACATTTCAGTCATGATTTTAACACGTTGAGCAATGGAGAATTCACTGCTTCTGTTGGGAGTTTTTCTTATAGCTACTTACCGCAAGAAACTGTCAAAGCACTGTTAAAAATTGTGTGCTTTTTTTCCTGTTGGAATTGCTCAAATGTCAGCTCTGTCTCATTCATAATTTTCCAATCTTTCTCTTCCAGATAAAGGACCCTCTATTCTAATAGTATTTTCTACTTGCTTCTACTTATGCACTGTGATCAGTATTGGTGTTTGCTAAATGGAAGAAGAGCTAAGTTCTGATTCATTTCTCTGTTACTTTCCAGTTTTTCAACTTTTTTTTTTTTATTTTAATATTGAGAGGAAAATTTTCAGTCAAAAGATTAATTCTTCTTTGCCTAGCATAATGACATCCAAACTTGCTACTCTATCTTGGATGTGGGCGCTACAAGGCTGAGAGACCACTGCCTGGCCGAGCTCTCCAGCAGTCTCCCAGATTGACATATTCTTTAATAGTCTTTTTTAATTATTACTATTACTAATTTGGCATACATTGGACAGGTACATAAGGGCTATATCATCCAATATTCTGGAACTCTCAGACCATCACTCTTCCTCCAGCCAGCCCCCAGACAAAGCTGTGTGCATTGTGATGCAAGAACGGCCGAATTTGTTTGGCCCAGTGTTGGCGCCAGGAGCAGGTGCCTGAGAGGGGTGAGAGCTGGGAGAGACTGCAGCAGTGTTCCCTAGGAATTTTATCCTGTCTCCAGCTGTCCCTGCCTGCAAAGCTGTATGATGTGCACGTTGATCCGTATAAATTCAAAATTATATATGTGTGATCTTTAAGAGCACTAAGGCAGCTGGTGGTTTTGTTAGGGCACGAGTGCCTCCACGGTATAGGTGTGAGAGGGGAAGACTCTGTCCAGTACCTTGTTGGATGCTTTTACTACTGACCTGTTAGCCAGTGGCAGGAGTCTGCTGACAAGTTACGGTGAAGCCAGCACCAGTGAAGGTGGGGACTTGCCTGTTACACAGGAGGAATAAGGGACCTCAGGAGCCAGAGCGATAAAAATAAGAATAAATTTAATAGTAGGAGGTTAGGCAGGTAAGGGTTAGTCACCTGTTTATGCTCTGAACTGGGACTCAACACTTAGAAATAAGAGCAGGTGAGCAAGACGTGTGTGAGCACATCGCATGCTACCAACGAGCCCTTGGTTTGATGTAGGTACACAGTGATGACATGTAAGTCATCATATTTGCAGCAGCAGCAGGGAATTGTTAGTTCTACTGCAGGAGGGACAGTGAGTTCTGGAGAGCTGCAGATGATGATCTCTCCATACTGACAAATTCAGGCTGGATTAGGCATGGAGCTACAGGACTACAGTACAGCTGTAGGAGTCATGCAGAGGAATGACCCTAGTTTTTCACCATGGTCTGGAGCAATGCAGCAGTCAGTGGACACAGCCACATGACAAGAAATGCCCGATTTAAACCCTTTGTTCTCAGCTATCCTGTACACAACAAAATAGGAAGACACGGTAGGAAAATCTCCCTTTCTCCTTTGGACTGCATGGGAATGAGCCTTGAAAGAGTCTCCGCCTTGCCTCAGCTCCTTTCCTTTTTTTTTCTCTCTCACTTACACTGAAGG
Source organism: Morus bassanus (assembly GCA_031468815.1). NCBI lineage: Eukaryota > Metazoa > Chordata > Aves > Suliformes > Sulidae > Morus > Morus bassanus. Next base: position 85,412,705 of record CM062571.1, on the reverse strand, counting down.
CAATTTCTTATGGTAACTAATGACTAACGAAGTATTTCCCAGTGTAGCTACACCTTTGCCCTCTGCTGACCAGTCTGGAAAGGCTGGATAGTGGGGCAGAGAGGGAGGACTGATGCCATCAGCGCTGGAGAGGCAGCTGGTTTCTGTCATTTCCCCCTGGGAGAAGGAAGGTACCCCTGACCGGTGTGATGGTGATGCACTACTCTAAGATCTATCTCAGCTCTGGTGCAGTCCCTGAAGCAGGGTGCCTTACGTTGCTACTGTGCACTTCTGCATAGCTCCAGCAATTTGGGGTGCATTATGTCACCCTTCCTCCTACAGGAGGCCAGATGTGGTCCGTGCCCACACAGGGAAGCCAGCTGATCCTGCAGAAGGATGTGGCTTTCCTCGCCAAGCCACCATATCCCATTTGCACTCAGGTGAGCAGACCAGATAGCCTGGAGCATATAGCCATGGGAGAAGGTAAGGACCAAACAGTCCACTCCCAGTTTGAGGTGATGGCTGGGCTGACGGAACTGGCAACAACACAGGATTAATATCTCCTGAAAAGGACTGGATCATTTTGTTTGAGACATCACCAGCAGCCACAGCTTGCTTGCATGCCCAGACCACCTAAGAGCTCTGGGTGCCAGTACTGGGTTTGCCTCCCAAGTAGTGTGCCGATAGGACCTGTGAGGGTCCCACCATGAGTGAAGCCCTGCCCCACCATGGGCCGCAGTCCTGCCCTCCCAGCTCTCCCTTACCTCCATGTCCAAGAGCAAACAGTGGATGGCATCCAGTGCTCGGTAAGAGGAAAAAACTAGCAGTGTCCCCAGGTGCTGTCCAGTTTGTCTTACCTGCATGAGGAAAAGCCTGTGTGTCCTTGAGTCTTGCAAGTGGAGGAGAGGCTTTTAACCCTGCGAGGGCCCTGGGGGAGAGGCTTTCAGAGGTAGCTCTTGTTCAGTGGCAGGAGCAAGGAGCAGAGGAGCATTCCCCCAATCAGCCTGCACAAGTGGGATGTGAGCCCACAGGACAGAGCCCTCCTGGCACAGGACACACCTTGATCTCCTGTTCTGCTCCAAAGTGTGCCAAGTGCAGACCAGCCAGAGCTCTCTAGCCCTGGACTCCTGCTCTAACCCTGTGGCAGCTCTTGGGGTGCCTGGGCTGCAGCACAACTGACCATGCCAGGCACCCTGGGCCATAGGAAGGAGGGTGGCTGGCTGACTGGGGAGGCTGAGAGCTGCAGTCCCTGTGCCCTGAGTCCTTGTTTATGACTCCATTTTATGTGTTGCAGGGCTATGAGGTGCCTACACTGGCCAATGCCAGCAGAGAGGCAGCAATGAGGAGGGCTGGCCATTGGCCACACTTGCAGTGACAAACCTGTGGGCAACACAGCCGTAAGGTGACTGCATGGCATCTGTACCACATCAGTGCTTCCACCATCCACAATAACCATGCCCACCCAGCCCAGGCTGCGCAGGGCTCTCTGGAGTGGAGAGTGTGGTGCAGGGGACTAGGAGAGAACATGGCCATGGTGGGACTGTGATCTGGCAGCAGCTCTGATTGGACTTAGTTAAGGCACCAAGCAGAGTCCTGTGAGTTTTTGAAGAGCTAGGCAGCGGGATTACATGGACTTACACAGGGTGAATGCTGCCTGCTCTGAGCCTGGAGCCATTCCCAATAGAAACAGCAGGTTTCGCTGGAGTTCACCACATAGTGCCATGGAAATGTAAAGTGGGAAACCCAGGAAGTGTGAAGACTGCAACAGGGAGTGAATCTGGAGATCAAGACTGAGACATGATTGTTTCTGCAGCAGGAATACAGCATTGCTTTATTGCAATCTTTTTGCAACCTCTCTTTCCTGATCATGGGGCAATAGGAGCAGATCCTGTAATGAGCTCTGTATATGAAATTTCAAGAGTTGAGGAGCTGAGCAGTAACTTCATTTGGAAAGTAGGGAAAGCATAGGCAACAACCCTACACGGGAAGGAATACCCTGTGTGGAAATTCAGCATAGACACTAGAGGGAGCTACTACCTCAATGAGGGAAAATTCATGTCGGAGAGGATGTCTGAGGTTGTAAAAGATGAATAGCAGTAATTATGAACCCTGTATGTCTAAGACCATGTTTTCAGGGACACTGGGCTGACAGGGTAGAAGGACCATGATAACAGGACTTTGTGACACAGCCATTTGCTTTGAGTTTACAAAATTACACCTTTCTCTTGTGGCAATGATGAACATTTCCTTGTTCCATAAAGAAACTCAGTGGCACAGCATTCCAATATAGCCTGGCTACTCTATCAGGACTTTAGATGAAGGCATATGCTGGCAGCACTTGGAGAAACCCCCTCCCACACTGATATTTGAAATAGGGCTTGGCTGAGACCATCAACACTAGGAACAAATATTAAAATATACAGAAATCTTGCCAAATGCCAGAAATTTGGTATTTAGTTCTGGTTAATCCACGTCCATTTTCTGTGGTAATGTCTTCAGGACAGCCTTTATGAGAAGAAATATTAATGTTTGTGTCCTCCTCTGGTCTACTGAGACATATCACACCTACCCTTGGGGGTCCACTGAGAAATCAAATCTCCATGAATTTGTGAAGTGTTAAGGGAGTTGATTTTTAAACAAAATGCCCAAATTTGGGTGTGTAGGGTCCATCAGGACACCCAGGTACTTCTTTGCAAAGTTGCTTTGGCTCCTCAGTTGAGTATTGGCACATGGAATTATTTCTGCCCGGGTGCAGGACTTTGCATTTTCCCTCTACTGAACTTCATGAAATTCCCACTGGCCCATTTCTCCCTGAAGGGACTGTAGCCCAGGGACAAACTATGCCAGAGCAGGGACACTTCCAAGGAACTGCAGCCTGTGGAGGACCCACATTGGAGCAGGCACACCCCTGAGGGGACTGCAGTCCATGGACATGCCATGACTGAGCCATGGAAACAAGAAGAAAAGAGTAGTAGAAGAAAAAATTAAGAAGCAATGAGTGGCAAAAGGAAGCACAACACACTGACGCCAACCTCCTGTGCTGTCTATCACCTCACCAAAGGGACTGGGAGGAACTGAGCGTAACATGCAGGGACAACAAAGGGAGCTGAGACTAGGAAGGAGGGAGAAAAGGTGTTGGACTGAAGCTGAGTCTGGGAAAGAGGAGGAAAGATGTTTCTCTGTTTCTTTAATTATTTGTAATCTCAGTTTTTCTGCAGTATCTGGATCAGTAATTAAAACTTTATGTTAATTGGCAATAAACTAAGTGAAATTCCTGGAGCTGAGATTGTTTTGCCCATGATAGCAGGGATTAGGGACTGGGTCTGAGCTGAAATGGAGCTCTTGGGCCCATGGGCAGAGTGTGGCTGGCAGTCCCAGGTGAGACTGGTCAGGGACATTAAGGCATATTAGTGCCCTCAGGTGCTCACACTTTTTGCCTTTCTCTGTCCTCTCAGAATTCTAAACTCCTCTATCTTGTAGTCACTGCATCTAAGGCTACCCTCAGTCTTTACATGCCTGACCAGTTCTTTCTTGTGAGTACCACGTCCTGCACAGTGTCTCTCCATATCCAGAAACCTCCTGGATTGCTTGTGCCCTGCTTGACAACAGAAGTGGTGCAGACCTGCATATCTGCAAAATAGCCTTGAAAATGCTGGATGTTGGAAGCAGACTCCAGGGATGCTCAGACTGTCTCAGGTCTGGCACCGGTCTTCAGAGGGACCATAAGTCTGAGCTGTCCTAGCCTGACAGATTGGGCAAATTGCCCAAAACCCACCAGTCACTCTCCATTGATGAAAGAGAGCACAGAATGACTAGTACAGGTGAGTCTGTATCATCTTTGTGTTACATTATGTATAACTAAACAGGTCAAGAAATCATGCTGGTGTCTCTGTTGAATTCTGGCTATCAAATCAGCAGCACTGTCTTTCCCTGTAAAATCTTTCTCAAGGGCTTGTGCTGTGCTCCCTCTATTTGCTCAAGGTATGCTACGTCCTGACCTCTAGTGTTGCCACAAACAGTCATGCTAAATTCCTCCAACAGTAAATCAAGTTCATATCTAAAACTGTAAAACCTACATTTCTATTAAAAACTCTGGCCCAGCTTCATATTGTGAGATGTCTCTCCAGGTGCTTAGATCAGCCACTGTGGCCCTAGCCAATGTGCTTTTCCTGCAGCACCTGTTGTGGTACCTGCTCCAGACGTGTAACTGTGACCTGGTTCACATCAGTCATGGAGTGGGTCTTGCACTAAGTATGGACCTATATCTCCCTATGCACCTACTCCACAAATGGGTCAGGAACCTGTAGCTCCCAGTAAAAGCCAGGGATATCAAACTGCCCTTCATACCTACAACAATCTGTCATACCTATCTGACATGGCTGTAGTGTACATATATGGTGTAGATATACTGCCTCAGAGTAGAGCAGGAATTTGGGCAAGGTGGCACAATTGGCATCACAAATGGCCATGGAATTTCAGCTTTGTATTTCCTGTTGCAAAAACTTATGTTTTCCATAAAGTTTACTGTCATTCAGGTATTTCATATTGACTGCTAAAGCACTGTTAAATTATTTACCTTCTTCTCCTTTTAATACTTGAACAACTTTATGTGTATTTTTTTGTCTAGAGTGTGAACGTTTCAAAGATGGGAAGTCTATATAGAACAAAGACATTCTTTCTCCATGTCTCATTCTGCTTCTACATTATAATGCAATTGATTACAGCAGATGTAAACACCTTCAAAGTTATTGCATGAGTGACTGCCTCAAACTTTTAATAGCCCACTTTGTGCCTTGTTTACAAGTCTCACAAAAACAGGCTAGGTGAGGAAGTCAAGTGCTCTAGGCTCTTAGTAATTGGCACTGAAGCCCTAGTGGCATTTTCTCTGTGGAGAGAAGTCTGTGGGGAATGGGTACCAAGCAGACAAACTGGAAACAAGAAAACTCTCTCAAACTTCAGCCTTCTATTTAAAGCATCTTGTTTAAAGTGCACTAATTGGCCCCTGGGGCAGACTTGATGCCCAAGCCTGGGCAAGGCCTGGGGGAGAAGCCTGGGAGGGCTGGCTCCGTGCCATGGGAGGATGGAGCTGGCCATAGGAAGAGGGAGGAACGGAGAAGGGGCAGCAGGTGCCATAGCTGTCCAGGAAGTACCAGATAGCAATCATTAGGCAAAAGTGCTGCTCAGTGGTGACAGGAAAGACTTCCCTTGTCGCTTTCTGAATACAAGTTGGCCAGGAAGAAACAGTGACCCTGGGGCTGGTGGCAGGACCCCACTTTCCATTTTCCAGGACTCTGTGTAGGTTTTAGATGTGCCCCAAAACCCCGCAATGCAGGGATGATAGCACAGGGTAACAAGTCACTTTATGTTTTTGTGATCATGGTGTTTGAGTTTGTGCATGCTCTTAACCCATGACAAGCACAAGTAAATCAGGTCAGCTTTGGCCAGTTTTATAGTTGGATCATATACGTGCAACCCTCATTGCCTTTTTTTCTAAAATATGAACATAAGTGGTCAATTAAACTGAATAAGAGCTTGAGACAATGCAATTTTCTTCAGCCAAAAAATGTCCTTGTCAAGTGTTAGGAAAAAAAAGTCAGACGGTAATCCTCTCACAAGATGCAGTGTGAGGCTTTTGTCCTATCTTGGGTAGGCCAAACAGCAAATGCCAAATTTTGCTTATTCTTGTTTCTTGCCTGGTCTGGATAACAGGCAACTCTGGCAACTTACCTGCAAAAAAAATTTCCCAAAGGAAACCCTTTCCCTGAGGAAATCAATGGGAAAAAAGCTGAAATATTGTTCTTACAAAACCTGATGAGAATTTCATTCCAGACATGCTGGTGGAAAAGAGCCCCTGGTCCAAGCCCCGCTCAAAGCAGGAACGATTAACACAGGTTCCTCAGGGCTGTGGCCAGGTGAGTGCTGAGTATCTCCAAGGACAGACAGTCCATGGCCTCTCAGGACTTTGATCCAGTGCCTGAAGGATTTTTTCCCTGACATCCAGTGAGGATGTCTCCTGTTACACCTTGTGCCTATTGCCTCTTCTTGTCAGCATGCAGCTGTGAGAAGAGTCTGTAACCCATTATCTCTCCCCACTCCCATTAGGCAGCTGCAGACCACAGTAAGGTCTCTTCCACCTTCTCCTTTCCAGGCTGAACAAAGCAGTCTCAGCCTCTCCCTGTAAGTCCTGTGCTCCAACCCCAACCACCTCTACGAACCTACTCCAGTATGGCAACATCTGGCTGGTACAAGGGAGTTGGAAGCTCAGGACACTCGACTGTATTGGTGTCATAGTAAAACAGGGTGTTTTACTATAATCTCTGTTAAATGAGTCTGAGTGTTACAACTGTAGTATTTATAAGAAAATCATACAGACCATTGCCCATGGAGATTTTTTTAAAAGGGATGTTCAGAGGAAAAAGAGAACGCACAAGCCTGAGCTACAGTTTGTACTAAATCTGTCTGAACTACTGTTTGGATGACATCTGCAGTGGACAATACAGTTTTAGTACCATTGAAACTGCATCAATGACAGTCAAAATCACTGAGGGAAAAACCAGAGCACAAGCCCATTGCAGCCAGCAGGGACAACCATTACCATTAAAAAACCATTAAGCTCCTGAGCCAGATAGGGCCACAGAAAGCCAGGACAAATGAGGTTGCCCAACCAGTGGAAGTGTGTGCAGAAAATGCAGGATGAAAAGTGCATTCAGCTTGCATCTGTCAAAGCAACAGCAGCATCAGTGAAAGCAGTGGTGTAAAACTGTCTGGATCATCAGGTTCAGAGAGTGGTGATTAATGGCTCATGCTCTACCTGGAGGCCAGTGACAAGTAGAGCATCACAGGATCTGTCCTGAGACCTGTCCTGTTTGACATCTTCATTAGTGGTATGAAAGAGATGACAAAATGCACTGCTGTCAAATTTGTGGTTGACACCAAATCAAGGGGACCAGTCAATACGCTCAAGGGCAGGGCTGCCATCCAGGGGGACCTGGACAGACTGGAAGAATGAGCCAGAGGAAACCCCATGAAATTCAACAAGGACAAATGCCAAGTCCTGCACCTGGGAAGGAAGAGCCCCTGGCAACAAGACAGTCCGGGAATGCCTGACCAGGCAGCAGCTCTGTGGAAGAGGCCCTAGGGGCTCTTGGTGGGCAGAAAGCCGGACATGAGCGAGCTGCATGCCCTGGCAGCAAAGGTGGCCAACAGCATCCTGGGAGATGCTGTTGTAGACAGCAATGAGGTCATCTCAGTCTCCCCTAAGCTGAACAAACCTAGTATCCTCACCCGCTCTTCATAAGTCATGCCCTCTAGTCCTTTCACCATCTTTGTTGCATGCCTTTGGACACATTCTAATATTTCTATATCCTTCTTATATTGTGGAGCCCAAAACTGCACACAGGACTTGAGGTACAGTTAAGTACAGTGGGACAATCACTCCTTTCAACCAGTTAACTATACTGTGCCTAACGCACCCCAGGATACAGTTGGCCCTTTTGGCCACCAGGACACATTGTTGACTCATATTGAGCTTACCATGAACCAAAACCCTCAGTGGTTTCAGAGCTGGAAGTTCAAGAGGTTTTCTTCCACCTGGATGTAAGGAACAACAGTCACTCTGAGGATCATTAAGTAGTGGAACAGGGTCTCAGAGAGGCTGTGGGATCTCTGGCCTTGGAGGTTTTTCCAGACCTGACTGGATATAGCCCAGAGCAGCTTTGTCTGACTATGGAGCTGGCTATGCTTTGGGTAGGGGTTGGATCCAGCAAGCAGATTCCTGCCACCCTTAACACCATGAATTGCACTGTTTTCCTTGTCTCTGTGTCCAAAGGAAGCATTTGTGTATGCGTGGAGACCATTAACAGTGACCTGGCAGTATTGCTGTAGTGAGCTGTGATACAAGCAATGGTGGTTTTTGGTTGAGAAAGAATCCTTGAGCTGGAAGAATGCATCTTTCTAAACAAGTAGGGAAACATGACTTGGAGAAGTTCCTGGTTTTACAACAGCATGTTTGTTTTTTGGAAAGTGCAACAAGCTAACCATGAGCCAGCAATGGACCTTTGTAGCAAAGGTGGCCAAAAGCATCCCCATCTGCATTAGCAAGAGCATTGCGAGCAGGTTGAGGGAGATCTTTTCCCCTCTACTCGGCACCGGTGAGACCACATCTAGAGTACTGTGACGAGTTCTAGGCCCAATACAAGAAAGTCTGGGCAAAACCAGAGTCCAGCATGAATATGATTAAGAGATTTAAGCATCTGATATGTGAGGAGAGGCTGAGAGCTGGGACTGTTTAGCCTTGAAAGGAGGAGGCTCAGAGGGGTTTATCAATGTTTATAAATACCTGATGCAAGGCAGTAAGGAAAACCAGTGGTATCCAGTGAATAGACAAGAGGCAACAGGCACAAACTGAAATACTAGAAATTTCACTTAAACATAAGAAAACTTTTTTTTTTTTACTGTAAGAGTGATAAAACGAGGTCTTGAGCAACCCGCTCTAGGGGACCCTGCTTTGAGACAGGGGTTTTGGTCTAGACAATCTCTAGAGGTTCTTTCCAACCTCCAGCTTTCTATGATTCTGTGACTCAGGTATATGTGGCACATGTGTTGGAGCCCGTATATCACAGGTGAGGACTCCAGGGTGTTGCTGCAGGAGAGCACAGCTGCAGAGGGTGCATGGGGGAGGGCATGTGGGTACATGAGTGGCAAGTCAGTCCTCTTCTTCCTCCCAGCATGGCCATAATTCAGACCATACCCACCTCAGGGGCTCTATTGCTATTTAGTATTTCACTTTCTGCATTTGATCTATTCTTTTTTCAGTAGCTGGCATCCAGCTTTTTCCAGGACTGTGGAGAAGTAAAACACTGATTACAAGACATAATTTGTCTCTTTAGATCTAACTGCATGAACCAGTTGTCTTCCTTATAAAGATCCATCTTACTTTACAGTGCTAAATAGAAAGAAGTTATAAGATGGCAAAGAATTCATGGCTTTGGTCTTATACCAGGCCTGTTGTTTTCATATTGTAAAGACAAGGACCTAGTAAAGACAGAGGTGCATGAGAATGAAGCCATAGAATAAAATCACAGGCAAAATAGAAGTAATACTGTTCAGGGAAGACTGCATGCCACAGAGAGTCAATCCATCTCAGTACTGAAAGTACCAAGGTACTAACAAAGTGCGGTCTTAGATTGTGAGGGTAACGACCATGCTCTCAGTGAGCCTTTCTACAGTGCCACCCATTAGTTAAACTGCCAGAATTGCACCAAGTTGTGGATTGGACATATCCATGTGTCTTCTGTGAAGGAACAGGCATCTCACCAGTCCATACATTCTTCAAACCTGTCAGTAAAATAACAGAAAAATTATGAAATCCAGAGCAAATAGCTAAGAAACCAAGTTATTATGTGCTGAAGTGAGATGATGCCAGGTAACAGAGGGCTGGGGTGACAGTAGGAGTCCAATTGCTGCCAGTGAGGGAGTCAAGTGGTGCTGGGATACATGCGAATCTCTGCAATGTGTTCTCAGTCCCTTTCTTCATTATTCCTAATGTGCAGTTGCCTTTTGACCACTCCTGACTCTTTTACTGAAAACACGTCACATAGTAGAAGTGCATCTTGTGGAGGGACAGAACCCCATAAGGGCATATAAAAACTGTCAAATAAACATGAAATAAAGTTGACAAAATTCAGTTCTCCTTCCACATGTGGACCTACAAACATCATTCCTCTGATCAGACAGCTAAGAGAGGAATGCAACAGCTCCATTAATTTTGAACAAAAGAAGTGGCAGAATGGGTTCATTCCCTTCTAACTGCAGAAAAGAAAAAGGGGTCCCTTTGCCTAGGATAAAAACCCCAAGACATTAGGATTTTTTTTTTTTTAAAGAAAAGGCTTCCTAGACAAAATAGAGACTAACCGTGGTGCAAGATGGCAACTACCAGGTATCTTTCCACACTGGATGCTTCATTTGTGTTCTGACACATGCCTCTAGGAAAATAAATTCTTATTTATACACTTTTAACAGGCTCTGTTAAAGTAATTCACCACTGGACCTGAGCCCCCACATGCAACATTTCACATAAAGAGACAATAGATACTTGGTGATACTGCACTGTAATTTACATGGGTGGCACTCTGACATAATACAAGTTGTGACTGCAGGCTCAAGAAGAATGGAAAACATTCTGCAGAGAAAAACAGATGGGAGGATGATCTGAAAGCAGTTCTGCGCTCGCTGCATTTTTTCAGTCTCTGTCCTGGTGTACTCCTCTGTCAGTGGTGAATCTCGGTCCTGTCAGCAGATGAGAATCCCTGCAGCAAGTATGCCTGCCACTGTGTACCAGGACACCAGGCTTTGAGCTAGCCCAGCTATGTCCATGCTTAGCAGAGGATGAAAGTCAGAGTTGGAATTATTTTTTTATAGAATCACAGAATGGTTTGGGTTGGAAAGGACCTTCAAAGATCATTTAGTCCAACCCCCCTGCCACATGCAGAGACATCTTTCACTAGATCAGGTTGCTCAAAGCCCCATCCAACCTTGAACACCTCCAGGGATGGGGCATCCACAGCTTCTCTGGGCAGCTTGTTCCAGTCTCACCACCCTCAGTGTAAAACACTTCTTCCTTATGTCTAATCTAAACCTGCCCTCTTTCAGTTTAAAACTGTTGCCCCTTGTCTTGTCACTACAGGCTCTGATAAAAAGTCTTTCTCCATCTTTCTTATAAGCCCCCTTTATATATTCTGGCTGATGTAGTTGCTAAGCCACTCTCCACGATATTTGAAAAGCCATGGCAGTCAGGTGAAATCTCAGTGACTGGAAAAAGGGAAACATTGTACCCATTTTTAAAAAGCATAGAAAGGAGGACCCTGGGAACTACCAACCTGTCAGACTCACCTCTGTTCCTGGGAAGATCCTCCTAGAAGCTATGCTAAGGCACATGGAGGACAGGGAGGTAATTTGATACAACCAGCATGGCTTCACCAAGGGCAAGTCTTGCCTGACCAACATAGTGGCCTTCTGGAGTGACTACATCAGCAGGCAAGGGAAGAGCTATGGATGTCATCTATCTGGACTTCTGTAAGGCCTTTGACACGGTCCACCCCAGCATGCTTCTCTCTAAATCAGAGAGATATGGATTTGATGGATAGACTCTTTGGTGGATAAGGAATTGGAGAGATGGTCACAACCAGAGAGTAGTGGTCAACATATTAACGTCCAGATGGAGATCAGTGATGAGTCATGTCCCCAAGGGGTCCATACTGGGACCAGTACTGTTTAATATCTTCATCCATGACAAAGACAGTGGGATCGAGCGCACCCTCAGCAATTTTGCAGATGACACCAAGCTGAGTGGTGCAGTTGACACACCTGAGAGACAGGATGCCATCCAGAGGGACCTGGACAAGCTCAAGAAGCAGGCCCATGTGAACCTCATGAGGTTCAACAAGGCCAAGTGCAGGGTCCTACTCCTGGGTCAGGGCAACCTCCAGTATCAATATAGGCTGGGGGGTAAAGGGATTGAGAGCAGCCCTGTGGAGGACTTGGGGGCACTGGTGGATGAAAAGCTGGACATGAGCCAGCAATGTGCACTCACAGCCCAGAAGGCCAACCACATCCTGGGCTGCATCACAAGAAGCATGGCCAGCAGGTCAAGGGAGGTGACACTGCCCCTCTACTCTGCTCTGGTGAGACTCCACCTGGAGTACTGCATCCAGCTCTGAGGTCCTGAGTTCAGGAAAGACATAGACCTGCTAAAGTGTGTCCAGAGGAAGGCCACAAAAATGATCAGAGGGATGGAATACCTCTCCTATGAGGAAAGGCTGAGAGAGTTGGGGTTGTTCAGCCTGGAGAAGAGAAGGCTCCAGGGAGACCTTATTGCAGCCTTTCAATACATAAAGGGGGCTTCAAAAAAGACAGGGACAGACTTTTTAGTAGGGCCTGTTGCGATTGGACAAGGTGTTAAACTAGAAGAGGGTAGATTCAGACTAGACATAAGGAAGTATTTTTTTTTTTACAATGAGGGTCATGAAACACTGGCACAGGTTGTCCAGAGAGGTGGTAGATGCCCCATCCCTGGGAACATTCAAGGTCAGGTTGGACAGTGCCTGAGGTCCAGAATGGGAGCTCATGGAAATTCAAATCACATGGTAGAAGGCAGTAACATCTTGTCCGAGTCTGCACTAAACTTGTATCATAGTGAGCTCATGTTCTTGGGAGTATAAGAACATCTGAATTAGTGCTTGAAGGCTAGAGGTGGAGTTTGACCAAAGTAAGTCAATCACAAAGGCAGTGGTTATGATGAACACAGAACTGTTATTCCCCAAATGAGGAACAGGTTGCCCAGAGAGGTGGTAGATGCTCCATCCCTGGAAACATTCAAGGTCAGGTTGGATGGGGCTCTGAGCAACCTGATCTAGTGGAAGATGTCCCTGCTTATTGCAGGGGTAGGGAAGGGAAGTAGGGATGTTTGAACTAGATGACCTTTAAAGGTCCCTTCCAACCCAAACTATTCTGTGAATCTATGATTCCATGAAATCCAGCAGCACTAGGAAGAAGGGACACTCCATGGAAATAGTGGCAGATCAGATCAAAACAGACAAAAATAAGCACTTTTTTTTTATGCTGCAGGCAATGGACTTTTGAAGTTGGCTGCCACAGCAGGTTGCAGAGGTGGACAGTACCAGCAGATTCAAAACAACAGTAAATGAACCCTTAGCATGACCAGCAAATGCAGTCCATTTCCTATATTATCACCATGACTATGGATCTATCTCCTGGAGAGAAATATGCCACTAAGAAGCTGCTAGTGCAAGGATTCTCCAGAATCTGCTGTTGCATCTGAGACACCTCCAGTACACAACAGCTACATAAAACCCAAGGTGACTGCATCAAACTGCAGCTGCCATGCCTTCCCTTCACCTGCTGTTTGTAAATGCCTCCCTCTACAAGGTGGTATAAGTTTTCTGGCAGCCAAATCCCAAGACAAATGATTGCTGAGACATTTTTATTACCTCTGTCACAGGACTGGCTCTAAAGCAAGTCTCTTTTGCAGGAGGTCCAATTTGCCATTTAAAAATCACATGCAGCTCTATTCTCAGTAATGGAAAAAGTGTAATGCCAGGAGACACCGCTATACTTCATAGTCTGTCTGTACTTGCATCATGGCCCATTAATATCCTGGCTTACTATGAATTCAGCCCAAAGCTTTCCATTAGCTCCAAGAATTTCAGTCTTCAAGAACCTAAACTCTGTATATATAGAACAGGAAGACCAAAGAGTAAGAGGAACATCAAACTGCAGAAAAAAACAGACCATGACTGTTTTCTCCATATCACAGAAAATTAACAACCTCCCACTTTATGCCCAAGACAGGTCAAGTAGGGGCTAAATTTGGACTTATTAACCAAACTTAATCTTGGGCTTGACAAAGTAAAAGTACAGGCAAAAAAACCCCATGTAACAGACTGCACTCATGCCTACATAATTATCCACATTTGCTTCATGGACTTGCTTGGGTCCAGAAGCAAGACAACCACAACTACATGATACACAGTTCAAAGCCCTGGTAGATTCCAGGCAAAACCAGTTTTCATTTCTCTTTATCAGATTCTGATCCCATTTACTAACATGTCCAGGACTTGTTAGTCTGCCCTTGCATTCAAACATCTCTACATTAAGTTCCCCATTGACTACCTAGTACTTTTATTAGCCACACTTCCTCTTTATTTGCTCCCCTTCCTTCCAAAATATCCCAGATAAACAAAACCTGTCTTCCATATTTTCACACAACATTGGGAGGGGGAAGGGCGGGGGGGAAGTAGTCAGTTATGCAAGCTGCTGTTGAAGCCAAATACTTAAATTTAAAATGGGACTGTGTTCATCTTTTCTAGAGAAAAGATTTCTAGAGAAATTCTTCAGAAATCTGTCCAACCTCCTGAGTGCAAGGAGAGGTCTGGAAGCTAAGCAATTGGTGGGCTAAATTATGTTAACAGGACGATAGCGTTTCTGTGGAATACCGGAGCACTTGCTCTAGAAAGCAGAAACTGTATGGTTTAACATCCTTCAGTCACTTCATTCAGCTTCATCATTCATCCTTCATTCAGCTACTATGCTTCTGTGTGAATAAACAACAGGCAGAAGGTATTTAAGCATTAGTAAGAGGACAACAACCAACATATAAACATCTACTGCACATGAGATTGTTGCGGCATCAGACGTTACAAATTGAAGCTAAACCAGTATTCAGAAAATTTGCTTTTATTGTTTTAAAACATAATGTTTGGGACTCAAATAAAGCAACCAAATATCTTTATGAAAGAGAAGAAATAGCACATGCTAGGCATGACCAAGATTTCTTAAGAATGGTTTTGACTCAGTGTAAAAAAAAAAAAAAAAACAGAGGTTTCAACTTGTTCTGTAAAGACAGATTAGGGACAGGGAAGGGGGCAGCAAGAAAAGGAAAGTGAGAAAGGGTACAGGAAATTGTTTTAAATTAAAGCCATTGGAAGTTACAAAAGCAAAAGTGATTCACCACAGGACCAAGAGGCAGCAGGAGGTACGCAAAACAGATGCTAAGCATCACTAGAAAAGTCAGAAAACAATCTTCAGCATTTACAAGGAGGAGAAAAAAAAAAAGACTTTCGTAAGAGTCCTCAAAACAGAGAGCATCTGCTGTCATCTCATAAATCCAAAGGCTTCCTTTGATATTAAAAATAATTTTTGACACTATCTCCTGCATCTAAGACCAAGTATTTCAATATTAGATCTCCTGATAAAGTTCCCAGAGCATCTTTAGATTTGCAAAACAAACACTCTGTCCAGGGAAATGGGACTGCACAGTTTTCACAACCTCTACTCAGGTACAGCCTTGGTGGACCAAAGAAATGTTAATATGGACATAACAACTGATAGCTATCTAAGTAATGGTGATTGTGACCTGATAATTATTCCGTGAAAACAGTACACCACTAAGCCAGTGTTATTTGTACTTGAAGTTTTAAAAGGGTCAGTTTCCCCAAAAGTAATAATAGCAAGTGACTAGAAAATAAACATTTAAGATGAGAAGTGTAAGCTAGGAATTGTCATTTAATGACATCCCAAATTAATATCCAAAGAAGAAAGAAGAAAGGTGAAAAAAAATAGAAGTGTTAATAGTTACAAGAAAACACATACATAACTTAAGAGAAACTCAGAGAATCAATAAAATAGCAGTTGACAGTAGCATTAAGGACAGCAAGATTTCAGACCTCTATAAATGCATACTTGATCATGAGCAGATCCACCATTGGATACTGCTGGTGAAAATAAAAGCAGCAATGCAAAAATGCAGAAATATTCCGCAGATCCTTTTGATCTGTACCTGGAACAAAACAACAACTGCATTTAATCTCTCATAATAGTAAGGAAGGAACAAAAACGTTGATGTATTTAATCAAGGGAGCTCTACGGCAGCACTTCCTACAATTAAACATTTTTCAATCAAATGCCCAATGTTTCGCATAGATGTCTTGAACTAGTCAAAGAGTAGCTTGCCTTTGACCTGTGGCACAATAATGCACTAGTAAATTTGGGACTCGGTCAACAGATTTAGTGACTAGTATCTTCAATGCTAGTCAGGCATAACTTCAGAAAAGGGAAACAAGCTAACAAACTTCTTGTCCCTAGTACATTACAAAGGTACCTTCAGCAATACAGTGCATTTGAAATTATCCAAAAGAAATTCACTTAGTCAACACGGTGCCCTAATTAAGAAAATCAGCATTGTAAAAAGCTATTGGGGGACACCTTAAACAGATTAAAAACTCATACAGGAACAGATCTCAAAATGCATCAAACCGGAAAACATAAATAAGCATGTCAAAACCTTGCATTGCACCTTAAAACCAAGTCCTCATGCACCACCATATAACAACTTCGTCAATTATCTGGATAATAATAGAATCATTAAGGACGGAAAAGACCTCTAAGATCAAGTCCAACCATCAACCCAACACCATCATGCCTCCTAAACCACGTCCTGAAGTGCCACATCTATAAGTTTTTTTGAATTAAATGACTTTGTCCATAAAATTTACAAAGTATATGGAACTCAGTGCTCCAATGCCCAGTAAGTCTATAGGCAATGAAGTCTTTGAGTTGCCATCAGGCATTTTGTTACAAGGCTTAATGTAAAGAGCTCCTGGGAGAAATTCTACAGCCTCTGTGTACCAGCATTCAAATTAACTTCTCTAGCTTTTTATTATGGATCCAAGAAACCCATAGGTCTAATAACCACTATTGAGTTTCATCAGAACTACTGATCTCATGCCCCAGGCAATCTAAAAGCACAAAACAGAAGATCACTCACAGGCACTGGACTACTGCACACCTTTCTGCAACTTCCCCTAGAACTTCTGTCAGCCCAGACCAAACTGAGCCAACATGATATGCTGCCTTCTCTTGAGAATGGCTTCTAACTGTGCTCTCCACCAGATGCTTAAGATACAAATGATGATACAAAACTGAAGACAACCTTGTTTCTCAGCTTGATCCAGGAAAGCAAGGACAGGAGAGTTAATATTGCCCTGCTTACAGCTGCATTTTTTCATATTGTTTTCCCCCTCTTTTCTCCTTAAGGAACTGTGGGAACAGAGCAAATATTAACCATCTGAGGCCTACTATCAGCAAAACCAATCATATCCTAACTGAAACTAGCAACCCCCTTTCCACCTAGCCCTTTGATGAACTCACCTGAACTGTTCATACCCAAATAAACACAAGGGACCAGTGAACTGCATGGCTAGACCTCTATAGCAAGTTGGGAGTACTGCTACTTGAGAAGTTTCTCCTAAAATGCCCCAGTACCTCTATGCTGCATGAATAACGTAATCCCAGGTAGCACAACATAATGTGCGTTAGGTCTTTCCCTCCCCCACGCTCCTTAAAACATGCCATGGCTCTATGTCTTGTTATGGGGCTGACCCAAACAGCGTGCCTAGCAGCTACTTCCAGCTCAGCAAACCATACCCCTGAGTAACTCAGGTCAACTCTGCTTCTTCATCCCTGAACACACAGTGAACACGCTCCTCTGCGTTGTAATACACCTGCCCACAGCGCAGACGTGGCTCTTCTTGCTCGTACCAGAGCTGTTCATTGAACTCTGGGAAGAAAAAGGCAATTTCTCTGCTGGCTGATGCTGGTGAATCTGTTAGAAAACAGAGGAAAAGGTGAGAGATGCCAGTCTGGCAACGCAAGCATGTGCTATGTTCCAAAGGGAAGGGCAGAAGCCGTAAAGAAAAGCACCAGGCTTGGTCGCACCAGGACAGGTGTGAGTGGAGTCTGCAGAAGTGAGCAAGTCATTAACTTTGACTCCCAGAATGGAAAGCAAGCACAGGAGGCAAAATACACACCTCCCTGAGCTCCAGTCTTTGCTCAACACTCAGCCAAGAAGGACAGGTCTACCTGAGCCATGAGTGGTATTCCTGGTGTCAGTGAGGCCGTAAGCTCCTCGGATGGAGTTTGGGACGCTGTTTCGGGCTCGGAATACTTTGGTGGGTCCCATCAGGGATCTCCAGAGGGTGACAGCATTCTCATGGGCCAAGATATAAGCCCACATGGGGCCGCTGAGAAAAGGACCAAGGAAGAGCAGAAGTAGATAAGGTTACAAAAGTAGATAGGGTTACAAAATTCATTCTTAAAAATACAGCAAGTGCAAAGAAGAAAGGAAGTGCAACTGCCATGCAGTGCTTTCTGGGAGGAGACACAGACCTACCATGTCACTAGACACTGAGACCATGGCTCAGAAGCAAAGCATTTGCACAAATGACCTCCTCCTAGGCGATGGTACCCACAACCTTTAGGGATGCCACCCCACCAAGTGCTATTGTTGTCACGGCAGTGTTGGTTCCTGACACTTCTCCACCCCTGAGCCCAGAGCCTTCCCCCTTGGTACACCACAAGTACCAACTCCTGATGAGACGCATCCCACGCCCAGGTGGACCCCTCCAGATGCAGAAGTGTTGCTCAGGCAAGACAAGGGTCCACCTGCAAAGCGAAGCGAGCTTCCTGCACAGCACGGCTGCAGGCACAGCAGGTACCTGGCCATGAACTCCACCAGCCGCTGGTAGAAGAACCGCCCTGCGGGAGAGAGACGGCCCGAGTCACACAGCCCAGTTCCGACAGCACTGGCCCTGTCCGGCGGCCAAGCTCTTCCGCCCGCAGCGCCGGTCGGCGTGCTCCTGGGGGCAGCGGCGGCCTCGCCCGCCCGGGAGCCCCGGCCCGCCTACCCGCGTGCTCCCGGTAGAAGCGGCGGCTCTCCTCCCGTCCGCAGCGCAGCCTCTTGGCGCGCACGATGAGGAACCGGTTGCTGAGGATGGTTTCGTGCACAGCCTGCGGGCAGAGGCGCAGCGGCTGGGCGGGCGACACGCACCGCCAGGACGCCCCGGGCCGGACCGCCAGACTAGGCCAGGCCAGGCCGGGCCGGGCCGAGCGGCGCCGCCGGGCCGGTCCGGTCCGGCTCGGCTCGCTCAGCCCTCACCTCTAGCACCAGCGGGTGGGCCACGGCGTCCGGCTTCAGCAACGCCAGCGTCAGCTGCAGCGGCCGCCCGGAGCGTCCCATAGCCGCCATAGCGCCCGCCTCGCCGGGCGGTGTCGCGCTGGTGACGGCAAATAGATGGGACGTCGCGCGCGTGACGCACTAACAAGGGGAAGAAGGGCGGGGCAGAGTGCTCGGTGACGCACGGAAGAGCCGTGGGCCGTGAGGCGGGGCCGGGGCCGGGCCGCGAGGCGTGGCCTGAGGCGTGGCCTGAGGGGAGGCGGGGCCTAAGGCGGGGCCTGAGGCGAGGTGGGGCCTGAGGCGTGGCCTGAGGGGAGGCGGGGCTTAAGGCGGGGCTTAAGGCAAGGCGGGGCCTGATGTGAGGTGGGGCCTGAGGTGGGGCCTGAGGGGAGGCGGGGCCTGAGGGGAGGCGGGGCCTGAGGCGAGGCCTGAGGCGAAGCCTGAGGGGAGGCGGGGCCCGCGGGGAGGCGGGGCCCGCCGTGTCGCGTAGCAGCGGGGACGCAGAGGCGGTGTCATGGCGGATGCGGCGGCGGCGGAGCAGGCCCGGGGTGAGGCGGCGGCCGGCGCTGAGGAGACCGTGAAGATCATCTGCCTGGGCGACAGCGCCGTGGGCAAGTCCAAGTGCGTGGCCGCGCGGGCACGCCGCCGCCCGGCCGGTTCGCCGCGGGGAGGGGAGGGGCGGCTCGGTCCCGCGGCCTAACGGCTGTGCGGTGCTCTTTCCCCAGGCTGCTGGAGAGGTTCCTGCTCGACGGCTTGTATCCTTGTGGTGCGCCGCCCGCCCCCCCTTCGTTCCTGTCCTATTCCCGGGCCTGCGCCCTTAGCAGGAGAGATGCTCGGCTGGGGCGAGCGGGTGGCGGGCGGCCCGGCCCGGCCCGGCCCGGGGAGCGAGTGCCGGCACGGCGCCGGGGGTCGCTGCAGAGCGGGGGGAGGTGTTCCTACGTCGGCTCCTTAACACGGGCGCAGCCGCCCCCAGCAGCTCTCCACCTTCGCCCTGACGCTCTACAAGCACCGTGCTCGGGTGGACGGGCAGGCCGTCCTCGTGGGTAAGTGGGGAGTGCCCTGCTAGGTGTTCCGTGGGCCCCGGGGGCAGGGTGATGCTGGCTGTGTGCAGAGAGGGAAACAGCCTCTATGAGGCTCTTGTGGGAGACAGTGCTGAAGGCCATACTGAAGTCTAGGTAGACAATAGCCACTGCTCTGCCCTCATCTACAAGGCCAGATCACTGTTTAGTTATTAGATTCCTCAGCTATGCCACTAATCTACATTTGACTTCCAGGCAAGGAGATATCTAAGTCAAAGATTATCTGTGCTTTTTTCGAGGAATTGAATACCTGTTAAAGTAATTGCTGCAGAATCCTGATTTAGCTGTGTTAGTCACTGTTAGTCAAGTGCTTTTTGCTCAGGATGCAGTGTCATGATGGAACTAAGCTAACTAGGATTTAAATTTTACCATGAAGCTAAGCTAGCTGTCCATTAAAGTTGCAGTCCTTTTGCCCTGTGTACTACAAGCATTCACTTATAGGCCTAGTCCTCTCTATTGTCAAAGCCAGTTCAGGAAGCTAACCATGCATATTAACCCCTCACAAAATAAGAGAATGGGTTTCTACTCATTTAACTCCTAAAACATTTCACCATGGAGGCTCATACACACCAGTGCTGGTGAAAGGGGCAGGTGGGAATGCGCAGGCAAAGGAAGGAAGAGCAGAGAGTGGGCTTGCTCTTTCTTGCGAGCTAGGTATTATATCAGTTTAGCTGCAGTATGAAACTGTCTTCAGACTCCTTTACTCTGTCAATATAGTAAAAAAGTGAGAAGAAATATGTCATATGCTAATTAAAAAATAGTCTACAGTGGGATTTAGCTGCCTATCAGCACCAATTCTAAAAATCCATGCCATAGATTACTTTAGTAGATCCACTATTTTAGTTGCTGGTTTTTTAATATATTTTAAGACAATCTTCCTATTATTGGTCATCCTTTTATTGGGTATTTTTGATTGGTTAGTTACTCTGGGTGTATGTACCAATTGCTATATTTCAAGTTTATAGAATATTTAAATTATTTCTCTGGATATGTCCAGCCTGTATATCTTATCATAAAATACCACCTGTTTTATCTCAACCTTTGTTAGTTTTTTTGATAGACTACAGGCATCCTAGCTTTATCAGTCATCTGTTTATCGGTCATATGCTCAAATATCCTGTAACTTCAGTTTTACCACAAGTGCTAACTTTCTATTTTTTCATGCCACCATTGCTTTAACCTATGTGAATTAGCCTCTGACAGTAGAGTATTGTACACGGTGTGTTACAGATGAAAGATCAAGAAAAACATTATCTTATTCTGTGGTTTGAGTTGGTATTCTGTACTGCTGCCTGTATCGCTACAATTTCTGTGTTTTCAGAGTATTGAAGCTCTGGAAGGGACTGTGAGAGGTCATCTTGCACATCTGTGCACAGCGGAAACTCTTTACTTAATGATACTCTTCACTGATATATATGTATTTTGTGTATTTAAAGACTTCCAAGGACAAAGACTGCTTAGGCCATCTCTTCCAACATACCAGGGTTCTTACTCCTAGAAAGTCTTTCTTTTTTGATACTTAGTGCAAATCTTCTTTATTCAAGGTAAACCAGTTATTTCTGTGTTTTTCCCCTTCCTGTTTGCACCAGCTTTCTACATGTTTGAACACTGTACCTTTCCCTTTTATTGATGAATGAAAAACTGGACATGAGCCAGGAATGTGCGCTTGCAGCCAAGAAAGCCAATTGATCTTGGGCTGCATAAAAAGAAACATGTCCAGCAGGTCAAGGGAGGCAATTCTCCCCCTCTGCTCTGCTCAAGACCCCACCTGGAATACTGCATCCAGCTCTGGGATCCCCAGTACAAGACATGGACCTGTTAGAGTGGGTTCACGAAAATTATCAGAGGGCTGGGACACCTCTCCTATGAAGAAAGGCTGAGAGACTTAGGGTTGTTCAGCCTGGAGAAGAGAAGGCTCCGGGAGACCTTATGCAGCCTTTCAATATATAAAGGGGGCTTATAAGAAAGATGGAGAAAGACTTTTTACCAGGGCCTGTAGTGACAGAAGAAGGGGCAATGGTTTTAAACTGAAAGAGGGTAGGCTTAGATTGGACATAGAGAATAAATGTTTTATACTGAGGGCAGTGAGACACTGAACAGGTTGCCCAGAGAAGTTGCGGATGCCCCATCCCTGGAGGTGTTCAAGGTCAGGTTGGACGGGGCTCTGAGCAACCTGATCTAGTGAAAGGTGTCTCTGCGCATGGCAGGGGGTTGGACTAAATGATCTTTGAAGGTCCCTTCCAACCCAAACCATTCTGTGACTCCGATTCTGTGATTCTATTTTTTCTCTCTTTCAGGGTAAACAACCTCACTTTATTCTGCCTTTTCTCATAGGGCACGTTTTCTAGATCTCTTGTCATTCTTTATGGTTCTTCTGAATTCTGTTCAGTTGGTTCATGTTTGAACTACATTTTACAAAGATAGAGATGATTCTTCATCAGTCTTATCACTGTACATCATTACTTTGAGTGAGGAAGTGCTGCAGTTCTTAAACAACTAATATCTGTAATATAGTGAAGCATCACCCACCTATTTTGCTGGTTGCATTGTTCCTAACCTGGTTAGTAATGATGGTTTCAATAATAAACTAATGGAGGTAAACTGGGATGGTTTATAATATGGTTCCACATAAGTTCACAGGGAGAATTAGAAAGCATCCTGGGAGGCAAGAAAGATGATCAACAGTGTTTAGCTGAATATGAGCTTCAAGAGGGCTGTATTCCAAACAGCTAAGGTGATGGTTGGATATAAAACCAAAATATTAATTTCAGAGATTTTATAGCTATCCCAAATTTGAAACATTACACTAAGACTCCTTTTTAAAGCCACTACAGCAAGACTGTGTCTAATTCTTCTTTCTGTGATTCAGTAAAAGCACTGAAAAATGGTGGAGCTTTGTGGTAGGTTGACCTTGGCTGACCACCAGGTGCCCACCAAACCACTCTATCGCTTCCCCTTCTCAACAGGACAGTGGGAGAAAATATGATGAAAAAGCTCATGGGTTGAGGTAAGGACAGGGAGTTTACTTACCAGTTACCATCATGGGCAAAACAGACTTGACTTGAGGAAATTAATTTAATTTATTGACAATTAATTGTAACAGAGTAGGATAGTGAGAAGTAAAACAAAACTAAAGCCACCTTCCCTCCATCATCCCTCCTTTATTCCTAGGCTCAACTTCACTCCTAAATCTTCTACCTCCTCCTCCCCCGGAGCGGTGCAGAGGAATAGGGAATGGGGATTGCTCGCAGTACACACCACTTTGCCTCTGCTCCTCCTTACACTCTTGCTCTGCTCCAGCATGGGATCCCTCCCATGGGATACGGTCCTTCACAAACTTCTCCAACTTGGATCCTTCCAATGGGCTGTAGTTCTTCAGGAACTGCTGCAGCATGGGTCCTTTCCATGGGGTACAGTCCTTCAGGAACATACTGCTCCAGCACGGGTCTCCCATGGGCCACAAGTCCTGCCAGAAAATCTGCTCCTGCATGGGCTACTCTCCACAGGCCACAGTTCTTGCCAGGAGCTTGCATGGGCTGCAGCTTCCTTCAGGGCACATCCACCTGCTGTGGTATGTGGTACTCCACAGACTGCAGTGTGGACATCTGTTCTACCATGGTCCTCCAGGTGGAGTACACCTGGACACAGGGGGACCACCTGCGTCACCATGGTCTTCACCACAGGCTGCAGGGGAATCGCTGCTCTGGCACCTGGAGCATGTCCTTCCCCTCCTTCTTCACTGACCTTGGTGTCTGCAGAGTTGTTTCTCTCACATTTCTTCATCCCCCTCTCTACAGCTGCTGCGCAGCTGTTTTTACCCCTTCTTAAATATGTTATCACCAATGTCGCTGATTTGGCCAGAGCTGGGTCTGTCTTAGAGCTGACTGAAACTGGCTCTGCCTGACATGGGGTCAGCTTCTGGTGTCTTCTCACAGAAGCCACCTCTGCAGCAACCCCACCCTCTTACAAAAACCTTGCCACTTAAATCCCATACAAGGTTTCAGAGAAGAGCCATGAGAACAATTGAAAGATGGTAAAAAGGGGCCTAATGATGAGAGACTCTGGTTAACTTCTCAGGGAGAAAGTAAAACATAGAGAACAGGAGTTGGGTACAAAAGGAGACTTCAGCATAGCAAGAAATATTTAACAGACTCTAGTTGATGTTAGGTAAACTCAAATAAAAGATAAGGGGGGGGGGGGGCAGGCGGTTTGACCAGTAAGTGAAATTACTATTAAGGCAACTTGCAAAAGTATGGACTCATATGTCAGGGACTTATTCTTAACATGGATTTAGTACTTTATTAAGTAACTTGCTCTAGTTCAAGTAATTCATTTGGCCTATGTTATACAAGAGTTTACAGTGTCTTCTGTCTTCACCTTTTATGAACATAATGCTGATCATCTAAGCTACCTTGCAGAGAAGACTTGTCATGAAGTGTGATTTGTAAAGGCAGGTAGTTTTATCTGAAGACTTTAAATTGTGCGGAATTACCACTTCTCTTGCTAGTTTAATTTTTACTCTGCTGAGCACTTCTTAGTGGCCATTGCCAAATTCTGTGTGGTAGGGTTAGGATTGCATTAAAATGTGGTGTATTTCTTTACTCCATGATTCTTATTTTTCCCAAGGATTTTAAAGTTGATAAATTCTTACTTTCTGGAGTGACATGGGGTATGACATGCAAGATCTGGAGGATTTAGTAATAAAAGCAGCAGTGTTTTTCAATAAGCCATGGCAAGTTCTCTCATGACAGCTGCCACATTGTTTGGGAAGTTAATTTAGGGACATTCAGTAGGTCATGGTCACCGGCACCGCTTTTTTCCTTGCAAGTGAGGATTCTGAAATGGCACATTAAAAGGATCAGGCAATTTTAGAAGCTAAGCAAAACTATTTAAAATGAATGCAAATGTGGTCTGATGAGTACTTGTCTATATTTTGGGCAGTTTAAGAAGTCACCATCCTGCAAGTCTGATACAGTATCCAGTCAGAAACTAATTTCAGTGCAAAGTAAACACTAAGGAAAGTGGCTTATTTGGCTTTAGGTGGAGTGGCATGCTTCAGTCTAGCTGACAAAAGTATAACTACATCTGGTGGTTCTTAATTGAAGCTGTGTAAATTTATACAACAAATAAGACACAAATATTAGCTTATAAATCCAGTAAGAGGAGGGGGGAGATCTCTGCCTGAGACACACAAACAGAAAAAGATGTTGATGACTGTTCAGGTATGCTTCATGATTCCTAGTCTACAAGGCACTTAATGAATTGCAACCTGTCTGTCTCAGGCTAACTTACTTACCCTTCATAATTTTAGAACAAGTTGTGCCCCTGAAAAGAGCAGAGTTAGACTGTCTGCGAAAGGAGGTGGAACATTTCCTATGGCAGGCACCTGGCTATTTATCACTGTGTCAGAAATCAAGCTGTTTCAAGACGTTTATATTTTGTTTCCTGTTGTCATATCTAGTGACAAAGTACCATACATTGTTATCACTCTTTGCACTTTTGACTAGCTTTGTCTTACTGTCCTTTATAGGTCTTGTCTACTGATGACTTCTCTTTTGCTAATATGTATATAGCAATATTCAATGTCGGCACAACTCATAGCTAAGCCTAACTAAGAAAAGGTCCTAGTTTTGCATAATATCTTAGCCCTGGAATGTTTCAGATTAGTGAGGTGAAACCTAATTTGTGACCCTAAGTAGATGGACTGGGCTTTGCATCCTGGGTTTAAGTTGTGAGGAAAACAGAACTTGGAAAGTTGTGTCATTCTAAGCTTGGTTTTTGTGTCTTACAGATTTCTGGGACACAGCTGGACAGGAGAGGTTCCAGAGCATGCATGCATCCTATTACCATAAGGCTCATGCTTGTATCATGGTAAGGGTAGTGTCTCAGCTGTGATCTGATGGGATTTTGACTAATAACAGTCCCAGTTGACACTTGGCCTGTATGTTACTTTTTATGATTATGCTGCCTTATATTTCTTGTCTCTTGCAGTCATTTAAAAAACTTTCCTATATTGTTCTTTCTTCTCTCACCAGATAAAACCAGAGTAGTTGGGTAGGTTTAGCTCTCCTCTGTCTTTCCTGGTAGCACTCTTACTGTATTCCCTGGCTTTGCTGTCTTCTAAATTTCCTTACTTTTGTCACTGTGTTTCCAGTAAGGTGGTACGTACAACTGAAGGTACTTATTTAGAAGCAGTCTTGTCAGAGGTGATGCATGGGAGAGGGCATTTCTTTCTTGTTCTGTGATGTGACTGTTGGATTATGTAGCCCAAAACTGTTCTGACATGTTCTGCGGGGGCACTCATTAGACATTCTTCTCCGGTTTTCTGGCCTTTCTATTTTCCTATACTTTGCGCTTCCCATTTATTAGCTCAAATCAGTCGTGTTTCCTGACTCCCAACCTGCTTAGGTCCCCTGGTTTGTACTGTTGCTCTAACTTTCCACTATTTCTCACCACTTGTGAGCGTCAGTCAACTTAATTGATATTTTAGTTGTTAAAATAGAGAAGCCTCACATCTGACCCTCCCAGATTTTCCCAGTGCTTGTTCACTTTCATGGGTGATAGAGTGCTTGTTATAGTACAAAATAAGAATGTAAAGGAGAATGAGGGAGTGTTTCCTGCATCATGCAAAGAAATGGGCTGGCTCTATGTTTCAAGGCTTGCTGGATATTCTCCCTTTTCTCTTTCATCCTTTCTAACAAAGGCCAGTTTCCTTTGTTGATGTCCTCCTGGGAAAATTCTGGATTCTGTACTTGTCTTTGGTGCAGTGGGTTGATCAGGAGGTGTCCTGCTGTTGGCCCCACGGTAGCTCGTTCTTTTTCGGAAGGTGTTTGATGTGCAGCGGAAGGTCACCTACAAGAACTTAAACAGCTGGTACAAGGAGCTGAGAGAATTCCGCCCAGAGATTCCTTGCATTGTGGTAGCCAACAAAATTGACGGTGAGTGTATCTTCTTCTTTCAACCTCTCAGGATTGTGATGTGATTCTCTTCTGACCTGGCTGAGAAAGAATGTCATTCATCTGTTAGGTCCAGATAAGTTCTTGAGTATTAGTCCCTCAGGGCTATATTTTACTAAACGAATAGCTGGCTCCTCTACTGACCTTGCATGCTGTCTTGTAGGCTCTTGTTCTTATTTTACTAGCAATTAAAAATACAAATTTGATCCATTTAAAGTTTATTCAAGTGGTGTCCTTCCAATTCTGTCCTTACCACACTGCCCATTTCATCCAGCAAGAACCCAAAAGCTGATTGGAGCAGTACCTAGTCAAGAATTGCAGGATGTCTTGCTGGAAAAAGAACATAACCTATTATGAGGCTTCCCCTGATACCATCAGTAACTGCCTTTGTCTTGCTAATTCAGCCTGCAGGTTTCCGTGGGACTCCTCTGTGCTAAAGTGTCTAAATATACTTGCTGGCAAAACTGTTCACCTTCCTCTACAGATGACTGGATGATTCCCTCCTCTTAGGAATGCTAGCTAGGCATCATTTGGGTTGTGATCTGTCTCCTGCATCCTGTGAGAACGCATAATGCATCAGCTTTTTGCTAAGCATCAGCTAGAGAACACATACCCTTAGGACCACAGCCTCCTGCTATTCTCTATCAAGTACAGTGTCAGACATGGGCTTCCTTGCTGACATTCATGGTAGAAATCATTGCAGCTATGAATAGGTGTCTGCACCTGACTAAGGTGTCTGGGCTCCCACTGGAGTCTGTGGAAGTTCATTTGGTTCAGTGGTGTGATTTAGGGCATGATTGATCTTACCTAATAAAAGCCTTCCCTATAGGACGTGCCAAGCCAGCCTTGCATCCACTGATTGCACGGACTGTACGGGAAGTCCGAGGCAAATGGACTTGGTGTTGACAGTCATATTGTAGACAGAACCTCTGTGTAGATGAATCCTACCCTTAGTTTTCTATGTGTGAGTGGACACTGCTCCAACAGAGTCCTCTGCCTTGCCTTTGTTTGCTGTATTCCACCCAGACTAGGAAATGATCAGCCCACAGCTCTTACACAGGCCCAGTCTGCAGAACAGTTGATCCAGCTTCCTGCAAAGAGGTAGGGAGCGGCTGCCTGGGCACTGCTCACTGGCAAGCATTTGGAGTCTGAACTACTTCAGCTGTTGCTTCTGTGAGAAAAGGAGGATCATCTGGAATCATCCTCCTGTGCTGGCATACAGGCTGTCTATCAAAACTTTGAGCTGTTACTGCTGTGTCAGCACATCCTGTAAATACACAGTAGATTTGTGAAATAAAGCCTCTGGCCTACTGAGGTTGGGGTAGCTGGACCTAGCTGCCTGTTAAGTAAATATATATAACAGTTGAGTCATTTGTACACTGTGGGTGTGCCCTTAACGCACAGGAATATAGGTAACATGGCATAAGGGTAGTGGGGAGTTCTAGTTAAAAAGGCCAGACCGGAGGGAGAGGCATGACTACTACTGGCAATGGTGTCCGGGTCATGTGGACACACAGCAAAAATCAGGGATGTACCTGGAAAACATTCGTAGTTGCCACACAGCAAGTGAAATGACATGTTCTAAGCTGCAAAGCATTATTCATTTGTAGTACATCAGAATCCATCTATAATTTAGTCAAGCACCATGGGTAAACCAACAAGAACCCTTTTCTTTTTGTGTCTTCTTGTCAACAGTTTGCTGATGCTGTTGCTTTTAAAACCCTCTAGTTTTTGGGGAGGACTCTCCTAGCCTTGTACTACAATGAGGAGGCCTTGACAGCTAAATCGGACTCTGGTCTCCATCTGTTCCACCACTCCTGCATATGTTGGCATTCTGCCTAAAGTGATGTCTTACTCACCACTTCTCCTTTTTTTGCCCCCAGCGGATACGAAGGTGACCCAGAAAAGCTTCAACTTTGCCCGGAAGTTCAGTTTGCCCTTTTACTTTGTGTCTGCTGCAGATGGCACCAATGTAGTGAAGGTAAAACATAGCTATTTGGCTCAACATCCATGAGACCTCTATAGAGTCCAAGGACATGGAGACTGCTCTAGGCACAGACAGCAGAAGATGGGCTGGTACATCTGTTTGGCTACTTGTGAGGTCCTGGTAGCTATAGGTAGTTGCAGAGGGTTTTCTTCTACCTTGGGGTGTGGGAACAATTTCCATATGTTACAGAAACCCAGTGCCCCATACTCTGAGTGACAAGCATTCTTCTTCTCATCAGCTCTTCAATGATGCTATCAAACTGGCAGTTGCTTACAAACAGAATTCAGGAGATTTCATGGACGAGGTCATGCGAGAACTGGAGGTAAGAAAGGCTCTGCTTAATGCACTCCTAAGTGAATAGCAGCTCTGCTCGTTTCCCTCAGGGCAAGCAGAGCCTGTGGCAAAGGGTGAAACTTTGCAGGCATGGAAAGATTTGCCTTATGCTGGTGACACCACGGGGTTTGTGTGCTGCTCGTGTCTAGGTTGGAAGGGGTGAGGTGGTGACCCTCTGAAGAGCCCACACTGCCCTAGACAGAATTTGAAAGAACCACAGCAGAGTGTAGCTGTTGCTCTCATGCTCTCAGCAGTTCCTTCTCCTGCTCCTTTCCAGAGCTTTGACCTGCAGAAGAAGAGTGAGAATCTGTCGGATAAAGAGGACAGCTGCTCTGAAGAGAA
Source organism: Morus bassanus (assembly GCA_031468815.1). NCBI lineage: Eukaryota > Metazoa > Chordata > Aves > Suliformes > Sulidae > Morus > Morus bassanus. The sequence goes on along the minus strand of CM062571.1, from coordinate 85,383,500 downwards.
GCCTCCATCTGCCTAAGGCCTGGACCCTGATTCTGTTCTTTCCCTTTGCTCTAGATTTCTGGGGCTAGTTAGAGCTGGCCTCCACAGAGGAAAGTGATTTTTCTCATGCCCTGAGAGCTCTGGTGATGGGCAGCTGGGCCTCTGCCCTTCTTGTGGGAGACTGTCTAGGCATGACCTTCCTTGGTTTGGCCCCAGCCAGTGCACATCACGGTCAAGGAAAGGGCGAGAGTATCCAAATGGTTGCTAATTACTGTGTGCTTCTTCAAGGCAAAGCTTGCCAGGAGAGCTAAGCCACGCTTGGACCTGCAGGGAAGGGTCCTGCCCAGATGCTTTAATGGTACCTACTGGAGAAAACAAACACTAAAGAATTTTTTTTATAAAGCTTTGAGCTTGCATTCTTCCTGCACTTTTGTTATAAGGCAATCCAGTTACTATACAGTGCAAGTCCAACTGTGAGCCCTCCCCATTGCTTTCACAGCCTAGCCAGTGCTGCCTCTCTGTCCACCCCTGTGATCTCTGATGCAGAGTTTCTTTGGGTTTCCTTCCCCATTCTGTTACGGAGCAGCCAGATCTGGTAGTCTTCTGAAGGTGGGGGATTTCTCCTTCCAGGTCCACTAGAGCTGAATCAGGTGGACTCTCACACCCAGGAGGCTTGTCTTATCCCAGCCTGATGGATGTGGGTGCTGCTGTTCCCACGTATGTGTTCAAGAGACTTATGCTGCATTCCAAAGAGCCAGATACACAGACACACACTTAGACAATTAACGTGAACAGCAAAACAGATTGACATAGACAGAGCAATGCTTTTACCAGCGCCCTAGTATATGTAACCACCAGTTACATAATCATGAGCACAATCCAGTCTTTTTCTGCCTTTCCAGATGATCAGTATTGGATGGTTACTAGTGAAACATAAACACACCTTCACTCCCTAGATTCATAAGCACAGCATGTTCATAGATGCCTCAAATAACAGTATGGAAATTAAATCCATATAATATCTGTACCTGGATGTCAAGCTCCTTAACCAGTCATTGGTGCAAACCTTGGGTCTTTCTACATCTGTGTCTCCTGGGTCAAGAGAGAGTCCAGTTTCAAGTTCACTCATGCATTGTTCACACACACATGTCCCACTACTAACCAGCTGAAGACACTTTATGACAACTGCTTTCCCAAAGACCTCTAGCCCCCTATGAAGTCTGTTCCCTTCTTCCACTGCATCCTCACTGACCAGGCATGGTTTCAGCCCTTTTGAGTGACTCCCTTTGGGCGCTACTGTCTGCCTGCAGCCTCATTTTGCAGGTGCCAGGCATGGACAGCCTTGCCCTGCACAGGAAACTGAACTGGACTGAAGCACGGTTAGCTGTGAAAACTGGCAACTTTATTTCAAGAACTAAGACAACTTCAGCATTTGCGCGCACTCAGAGGAGCATGGGCAGGACAGAGCAGGCCTTAGACACTGAGGCTGCCTTTGGATCAGCAGGCATTGCCCCCAGAAGGAATGGTCGTGGTACGCCGCAGCCTGCACTGGATCCTGTTTGTCCTGCTGCTCAAGCCTTTTTCCTCTTTTAGGACCTGCAGGAGCTCCTGCAGCAGATTAAAGAATTCCACCAGCTTCTGGTGTGGAAATGGGCAGGGTGCAAACCTGCCCGATTGCATCGGTGTTGGCCTTGGCCTTGGCCTCTGAAAGGGGCTTGAGGCAGTGAGAAAATGACTCCATGCCCGTGATGTTGGAGTAGCCCTTACTGCTGGGCACAGTCCCATCTGTACCAGGATCCAGTCGTAAAAGTGCTGAGTGGAGGTGTAGACTCCGGGCTGTTTTGCTCTCGCACAGCCTTTCCCCCAGCTGGTCACTCCAACAAGCCAGAAGTAGTCAGCATTGTTGTCTTTGCACACGAGAGGACCGCCGCTGTTGCCCTGTAGCGGAGGAGAGAGGATTAAGGTGTTGTTGGGTGGTCACTGTCAGCACTATGGCTTGCTTCTTCTCTCTCACAGCACCTGCCAGAGCTCTATTCACTGCACAGAAAGGCTCTGCTCAGGTGCTGGAGCCTACAGAACCTTGTCTGGGAGTGGGTGGTGGGCCTGTATGGTAGGGCTAACTCTCATCTCTGCACAGTGATCCTGGATGCGTGGAAGACAAATGTTCCAGGGTTGGAGTCTGGACCTATGGGCTGCCAAGAGTGCTGGATGGGCTTTCTGGGCAGAGTCCCAGGCCTCTGGGACAAGGCGGGCACTGGGCAAGGACCTACAGATGGGGAAGGGGAGGTGAGCCCCAACAGCGGTGGGGACCCAGCTGTGGGAGGGCGACTTGCCAGGCAAAGCACATGCCAGGGTATGTTTGGGCTGCCTGTGCTGCTGGGGATTGGCTCGTAGCATGCTCCTTCCTGGCAGGTGTCGATGCCGCCCTGCGGATAGCCAGCGCACAAGTTGTGGGTGTGGATGGCCCCTCTGTACCACCGGCTGCTGTTACAGAGGTTGACATCAATGAGGCGGACCTTGGCCTCCTGCAGGACATCAGTTGATCCTCCAGCTGTGAGCACAGAAAGGAATTAACACCCAGCAGCTCACTGCCAGTTCTCCTCCCCTCTCTGGGTGAACACCTTTCCCTAGGGCTTGGCTTTGCATCTTGAGAGGCTCTGTACCGGTGTTTGTCTTGCTTTGGGTAATGGGTCAGGCCCATCTCTCTATAGGCACACGTCCCCGCAGCCTGACTCTGGCTTTCACCTCTGCTGGCCGGAAGCCCAAGCCATCTCCCCAGTGTGCCAAGCTTACACTCAGGACACGAGTACTTGTTGGGAACTCACATCTTGCAGTCAAGGAACCCCAGCCACCGATGTAGCAGGTTGTCAGCTCCGACACCCTCAGCCAGGCGTCAGGCACACAGACAAGCTGTATGTAGTAGCTGCACTGGACGGGCTGGTCCAACTCCAGCAAGGCAATGTCTTTCCTCTCTGGGATATTACTGTAGTGTTTGTGAACCAGTAGCCGCTTAATATTGTGCACTTGGGCCTCAGAGCCCAGCTGAGTCAACTGGGGTGGCCCCGATGACCACACGTCACATCGTGATGTGCCTGGAAGGCAGATGGAGAGAGGGGTCAGAGGGAGCAGAGCCATGTGCTGCAGCAGCCCAGCAGCTCCCTGCCTTCTGCTTCACAGGAGAGAGAGGAAAGCAGCGCTACAGAGGGTGCAACTGCCATAGCATGCCTTAGGCTCAAGAAATGTCAAGCTGGAGGGTGCTAGGAAGCAGTGGCACAAGCCCAGCCTTCTCCTGAGAAGCCTCTCAGCTGGGCTCGGGAGTGCCCAGGTACTGGGCATGCTGCAAAGAAATGGGATGGGAGTAGCCCCGTGGTGCTGCGGACAGGGCACCTGCTAGTGTTGTGGGGCTATCCCTGGTCCCTGGTCCTCCTTACCTGGCCTCAATGAAGCAGTGGGCTGCCGTGAGGACCCACTGCAGGCTGGTGAGGGACCGTCCACATATATGCCCCGTGCCTATTTCCCAGGGGTCCTGGATGCTGACGACCCAGGGCCAGGCTCCTGGCTGGGCATCCGTGGCACCCACGATGCGCAATGTGCCGTAGTGAGAAGCCATGGGCCGGAGCCCACAGGTCCCTCTGTAACCAGAAACTCATTACTGTCCTGCTCAATGGCTTGCTGCCGTTCAGGCTGAAGGTCAGCTGTCTTCCCTCCCCACAAGGCGTTGCATGGACAGCAGGGCCAGGGAACGCTGTGGGACGTTCGTCTGTCTGCCCCGTGTCTGCTTTAGCTCCGTAGATGAGTTGTGCCAGCAGCTTGGGTGCTGGCAAGGACCTGAGGCTCCCACACGGGGTTCGGGAGGCTGTGGTGTGGCCATGGGGGACAAGCGGGCACCCTCCGGTGAACCCCATAAGGGTTGCCCAAGAGCCTCAGTCCACTTACCCACAGTTGCCCCATGTGCCGTGCACAGGCCAGCACATGGCCAGCAGGATAAGGACGGGGAGCAAATTCATCACTGCCGGCGGCACGTGGCAGCTGCAAGAACCAAGGTCTCGTTGCCACCAGTGCAGCAGCCGACGTAGTGCCCGCAGTACTCACGTTGCCTGCGGTGCCCTTGGCCCCGGGGCTGATGTCACAGAGTTGCTGGTTCCAGGTGCTGTGCAGGGTGGCCTTTTGGGTTGGGGGGGAGGGAAACATGGTGTTCCAAACAGGAGAGGAGGCAGAAGCTGGGATCGGACACCCCTGACAGATCCCCGCCAGATGCTCTGCTTGAGGGATGAGGGTGTGCAGGCCCCACGGCAGGCAGCAGCACCTGGCTCCGAGCACTGCCTGCTTACAGCTAGCAGGAAAAAACAAGTGTGGCCTCATAGCCTCTTTGGGAAGTTCACTGCCTCCCTGCTCTCTGCAGCCGTTTGCTACCAGGTCCTTCCCAAAAGACATACGCCAGAGAACATAACTACTCCGGGCAGTGTGCGCGTGTTTGGATGTTGACGAGCCAATCTGGTTACAGCCGCAGCAGGCAAGCAGTCATGTACAAGCCAAATAAGCCAAGCATACCAAGCAGTGTCACCCTTCCTGCAGAAAGCTCAGTGAAACACAGATGCAGCATAGTCTACACTGGCTATGTCAGCCACAGCAACACCTTCTGGCAGGCTTCATGGCCTTGCTGCCTATGAGTCATAATACTCTTCTGGGCCAATACTGACAAGGGCAGTTGTGGTGCTTGGTATGCACGGCCAAGGACATGCAATTTTAATCTCTAGACAGAGGATGATGCTCCTGCTCTCAGCCCCACATGCCATTCTCCAAGCTTTGGTAAATCCTTTATCAGCCTCATCTCATCAGTCTGCCTTCTACAGCTGTATGGTGGAGCGTGGCTCACATGCTGGAGTGCAGGGTAGTAATGGGAGAAAAGCAGGAGCCAGCCATGTGCACTGCATTTGCTGAGCAGGGTTAGGTCCCTGGAGGGTAGAGAACAGCAGCTTGAAGAATGGCAGTCTCAAAGCTTGTGAAATGTGCAGGAGCTTCCTGCTGCCATCCTGGCTTGTGGGAATAGACCTAAGGCACACAACTGAGTGTGCAACCTGGTCCCTAGGATGACAGCGCAGGCTCTGTCTGAAAGTGGAAGAGCTGCTCTCAAGGCTTTTGAGGTGTAGCATGGCTTCATAGGTACCAGAACTGGGCCCCAAACAAACTAGACTCAAGGCTGCTTTGTTTTTTGACCTGAAGGTGGTAGCCCATATCTGCTTAGAGCAGGCAGAAGGCTGCCTTGGAGAAGACAATTTGTCTTCTGTGGATACTCTGCTAATCCAGCACCAGATTTTGCAGGTGGTTAAGGGGGACTGATGTGAGAGGTGGCCACACTGCACCGGTAATTGAAGGAAGAGTTGGGGTCATTTTTGGGAGAGGAATCTGGCAGGGACAGCAGTACCCATAAAACTGCATCGGTAATGCCATGGCTGTCCAAGATGACCTAGCTAACAGCACCGGAAACACCAAATCTATTCACAGACCTGGCAAACCTGGGAGCAAGGGAGAAAAAATAACCAGGGGTAGGTCCCATGTTTGGGAGGAGACAAGGGCAGAGAAAGGGAGGAGTCAAGGAAGATGAGGGGGGATGTATAAGCATGGAAAACGGAGAGAAGGGGGGATAAAGGAGCTAGTCATACATAAGCAAACTGCTGGTTGGTTTGCTTGTTTGACTGAGCCCTGCACCTAATTGCCACAGTCCATCCTACCTTCTTTTTGAGAGCGATTCCAAATCCTTTTCTATGTGGCCCCACTGTGTACCCAGTGGGGAGGTAGGTGCAGAGGCCTGGCTGCTAGCAATGGCAGAAAGGAACACAGGTCACAGGGACCCAGCAGCTAGAAACACCGAGTGTCTAGGGCCAGCTACTGGTGGGAGTGCTGTGTGCGTGTGCAGTTCACTGGGAGTGAAGGTGAAGCTGGACTAGCTCACAAGCAAGAGGAGATACAGATCTGGAAAGACCCAAGGTTTGTGCCAATTCCTAGGTAAGTAGCTTGACATCCAGCCACGGATTTTAATTGAACTTAATTCCCATGCTAATATTTAAGGCACCTGTGAACATGCTGTGCTTGCAAATCTAGGGTGTGATGTGTGTGTATGTTTCACTACTGAACATCAGTCCTGATCAGCTGAAGAGGAAGACAAGGACTGGGTTGTGCTTTTTGTGCTAAGCGGGTGCTGGTAAAGGTACTGCTCTGTCTGTGTTTATCTGTTTTGCCATTCATGCCAATGAAGTATGTGTGCATGTTCTTGAATGTGGTCTGGCTCTCTGGAAGACAAACTAAGTGTCTTGTACCTGAGCATGGGAACAGTGGTCACATCCATTGGACTGAGATGGGAGAAACCTCCTGGGAATGAGAGTCCTCCCAGTTCAGCTCCAGCTCTTCTGCAAGGAGACGTTCTGTGGGAGGAACATGGGCTGGATAGAGCATGCACAGAGTACATGCACAGAAATGCTGTTCACGCACACATTCACGCACAGGGTGCGTGTACACACAGGGTGCATGGAGACACACACGGGGTACGAACAGAAGGTGCAATGCACACTGAGAATGTGTGCACACCCATACTCCAAAGCACACGTTCTGAACACAGCATGCAATGCACAGTGTTCACATACACAAAGAGTGCATGCATATGATCAGAAGATGGAACACCTCTCCTATGAAGAAAGGCTGAGAGAGTTGGGGTTGTTCGGCCTGGAGAAAAGAAGGCTCCGGGGAAGCTTTATTGTGGCCTTTCAGTACTTAAAGGGGGCTTATAAGAAAGATGGGAACAGACTTTTTAGTAGGTCGTGTTGCAATAGGACAAGGGGTAATGGTTTTAAACTAAAAGATGCTAGATTTAGATTAGATATGAGGAAGAAATGTTTTACAATGAGGGAGATGAAACACTGGAACAGGTTGCCCAGAGATGGTAGATGCCTCACCCCTGGAAACATTCAAGGTCAGGTTGGACTCTGAGCAACCTGATCTAGTGAAAGATGTCCCTGCTCATTGCAGGGGGTTGGACTAGATGACCTCTAAAGGTCCCTTCCAACCCAAACTGTTCTATGATTCTATGATATGCATACCTGGCTGGTGCGCACACCCACACAGTGTGTGCACGCATACACAAAACATACGCACACGGGCAGTGCATGCACACCCTACTGTATGCATATATGCAGAATGCACCCACCCCCACACCTGCATGCATGCACACAGTGTGCACCCACCCATCTGCCCACAGGCATGCTCACAGCATACACCCAGTGATGCATGCACATGTAGAATGCACCTCCCACGGGTGCACATGCAAACTCACTTGTCCGTACATGCACGCGTGCATCTCCATGCACACATACGCAGGCATACACACATGTGTGCACGCACACACGCAAAGGAAAGTGTTGCACCCACACAAACATATAGCCCACTAACACTCCACATACTCATGAGCCGCTCACAGGGACACAGCCTATCACACCCACCCTGTGCCTGTTCCCACCTGTGCATGGCCCAAACACGTCTTTCAGTGTGTGCTCCCACAGCACTGCAGCAGTCACTTGGGCCTCTCCTTCCATGCCCGGCCGTGTGGACACCGTTGATCCATGTGTCCTACCTATGCCTGCTGGTGTCTGTGCAGGTTGGGACAGTCACGCCATGCCTTCACAGTTTCCTGCAGCCGAGTTACCTGCACACAGCACACATGGTCCCGTACCTCCTGCCCTGTTCCTTGTTGGTCTCTGAAACTCTGTCCCCACTCTGTGCCCCCTCCAGAGCTCAGAGCCCCAGCTGTTCTTCTCTCAGTGTCCTGACTGCCAGCCCCCAGTGCCCTGACTGCTGTGGCCAGACATTGCACAGCAAGTGCTGCCATGCCCTATGAGCAAAGTGGGCTCCATGAGTTATGCAGCAGTTTCGCCTCCTGCTGCAGCACCAGCCTCCTCACTCTGCCTCTTGGCCCTGAATAATTGATGGCAGTGAGCACAGCAGCAGCAGCAGCCCCAGCATCCTTCGTGTGCCAGGGGCCAGGCCATTAGGAAGCATGGGGCTAGACACGCAGGAAGGCCGGGGCTACAGAGACAGTCTGAACTATGAAGGACAGGGAGCAATGGAAAGCGGAGTTCACTGGCACATTAGAAAGTGGTTGTAAAAGTGAGATGGGTCTTAAGAAATGCTGACTAGTAATAACAGGAAAATCCAGAACAGTTTGATCACAGAGGCTGGGTGCAAAACACAGGCACATCTACATGAGAACATCCAGACTAGGACATTAGCCGGCCTTACCCCTGCTTTGTCTTTGGGCTGAAACTCCTCACCTCTGCCTGCTGTGTGATTAATCCTAGACCACCGCCACTGTGCCTGTGCTTGTACACAACCTCTGGTCTTGCCTTACTCTTATTTTGGATAAACCGAACAAATTGAGGTCTTTGGGACATTAGACCTCAATTCCTTTCTGTGCCTGTCTTCCAAACTTTCTCTGGTTTTCAAAAGCAGACATAGCAATAGGGTACAGCCTTCCCTGGGGGGGCAGAACCTCCTCTTTTTCTCCTCATTCTCCTTATCACTCCTTCCACCAAAGAATGGCTGTTGCTCTTTGCACTGTCCGTTCCTCACTCTGATTAGAAGTCATTGATCTGCAGGATATGGGCTCCTATGTTCAGGCACAGTCCAGCAGTCCTTGAGCCTGAACGTGAAACTCTGTCATTGCTGTATGAAAACAAACTTTGCTTGAAAAGTGCCCAGGCTCCCATATGGCCCGACCTGCCCCAAACAATGCCATGCTCCCTGCCTGGCCAGGGGATTTTGCACCCTGCATGCATCTGGAGAAAAGCAGCTTCATTTGCACTTCCAGAAGGCGGGAAGCCAGGAGCAGCGGCCTGAGATGGCGGCTGGCGCCAGCCACAGGAGAGGGGCAGGGGATGTCCAGCCAGGCCGCCCAGCCCCTGGCAGAGAGGACGCCCACTCGCTGCCACACGCCGAGGTGCCTGTCTCCTCCCAGGGCAGCCTCCTGGTTTCACAGTCTCAGCCCCAGCGTGGCTGGGAGCGGGCTGGGTGCTGGCAGCCGCGAGGCCTTTCCCCGCAGAGACCAGGGACTGGACACACGGGCAGAGTCCACAGCCCCCAAACGTGGGCAACGCTGCAGGCAGTTCTGTACGAAACCCCTGTTAATAAACCACCCTTGACCGCCGCACCCCGGGGCAGGCCCGGATCCCAGGAGGCCGCCTGCACCGGGCACGGCGGCCCGGGAGGCGGGAGACACCGACACCGCCGGCAGGTACGAGCCGGCGCGGCCCCTTTCAAGTGCCGCCCCGCCGCGGACTACAATTCCCGGCATGCCCCGCGGCAGTGCCGGTCACGTGGCTGCCCGCGCGGGTCAGGTGGTCGCCGGCGGCGCCTGGCGGGGAGTCGCCGGTCCTGCCCGGCTGGTGCCGCGACGGGGCTGCAGGTCCTGCGGGGGCGCAGCCGCCGCGCCGCGCCGGGCTCGGAGCGGAGCGGGCCGCGGGAGGGCAGCGCTGAGCTCCGTGCTGAGCGCGTGTATTGGCCGTCCGCGGGGCCTCCCCGAGCTGCAGCGCCATGGGGCCGCGGGGCCGGGGCCTGCCGCGGGGCCGGGGCCTGCTGTGGGCCCTGGTGCTGCTGGCCTTGCGCGGAGCGGCCGGCGCCCCCCCCAACTTCGTCCTGTTGCTGGCGGACGACTTGGGCTTCGGGGACCTGGGGAGCTACGGGCACCCTTCTTCTGCCACGCCCAACCTGGACCGAATGGCTTCCCGAGGGCTGCGGTTCACCAACTTCTACAGCAGTTCCCCCGTGTGCAGCCCGTCCCGGTATGTCCCCCGCTGCTCCCGCCCCGCTGGCTGGCCACTGCTGCAGGGCCCCAGGGCGGGGATGGAGGAAGCGTCGAGACAGGACTTGGCACCCAGCTAGGGAGCTGCCGTGCGGGGAGGAACGGGTGGTTGATAAACCTGCCGTGTCTCAGGAGGCCCAAAGGTCTGGCCATTCTATGAGGGGACCAATTGCGTGTCCCAAAAGACAGAGGAGGTGGCAGCGGCAGCTGTGAGACTGGGGAGCCAAGCTGCCAGGTCCTGAGGAATGAGGCACCCTCTGTGGAGACTGAGCGTCACAACCTGTGCTGTGTCCAGTGTGATGCCTTTCTCCGCTCTCTCTTTCAACTCTCACCTGTAGGGCAGCCCTGCTGACTGGCCGTTTCCAGATGCGCTCTGGGGTTTACCCCGGCGTGTTCAACCCAGACTCACGGGGAGGTCTGCCACTGTCTGAAGTCACCATTGCAGAGGTGCTGAAGGCTGAGGGCTATGCCACAGCCATGGTTGGCAAGTGGCACCTTGGCCTAGGGATTAATGGCTCCTTCCTGCCCATCCACCAGGGATTTGACCACTTCTTGGGGGTGCCCTACTCCCATGACCAGGTGAGAGGACTGTCAAGCACTGAAGGGTGTCCCGGGGCTGGCTGGGCAGAGTGGCTGAAAGATGAAGCTTGCTTGAGAGCACATAGGCCGGGTTCCTGCTTTCCTGGGCAGATAGGTGTGGGTGGCTTCAGGCCAGGGAGATGGATGCTGGTGGGGAAAGCCCATCTCTGAGGTGCTCATATGATAGGGCAGTTCTGTGAAACCTGGGTGGCAGCTGTGCGTGGGGACATACACCCTTTGTTGAGGGAGGGAGAGTCAGCTTCTGGGCTACAAAGAAACATCTGAATTGCTGCCAGGAGAAAATTATGTTGGGGCACCATGGGTCTTAGATAGTTCTAGGATGGGCAGAGACCCTTGCGCTTCTGGGATTGGCTGCCCAAAGGGTGCCTGTAGGACCTGGTGGTGGGCTGCTGTGAGACTCCTGCTCCCCTCCCCTCACTGCCCTGCAACACGGGTAAAGACAAAGTGTAACTTGTTCTCTCCAGGGCCCCTGCCAGAATCTCACCTGCTTCCCACCCGACATCAAGTGTTTTGGAACTTGCGACCAAGGCTTAGTGCCAGTCCCGCTGCTCTGGAACCAGAGCATCGTGCAGCAGCCGGTCTCTTTCCCTGATCTGGTGCCACTCTACAACAAATTCTGCCGGGACTTCATCGCTGACTGTGCCCGACGAGGCCTCCCCTTCCTGCTCTACTATGCCTCCCACGTAGGAGAGGGGGAGGGCTGCTCTGGGCCCAAGGGTGGGGAAGGGAGCCTTTGCCCTATGGGGAGAGCAGGGAAGCATATCAGCTCCTGTAGCCCCAGGACTGTGCTGAGTAGTCAATACCTGCCCCTGCATGACCTGGGACTGCTGTTGCCACAGCCAGGTCTTATGGCAGCACAATTCTGATAATGTCCTTGCGCTGCTTCTTTTCTGGTGCTTTGCCCGCTTCTCTGGGCCAGGAGTCCACCTAGGAAAACTTCCCACTCTGGTGGTCATCCTCTCCTGGGGCTCAGCTCCTTTATGCCATTTCTGAGAGATGTTTCTGAAGCTTGGGCACAAGCCTCCTCTCATTTAATGGGTATTGTCACATATCTCCATGTCCTAGCTAGGGTGCTCACTGTCCCCGGGGTGAACTGGGAACCAGGTGCAGCTCTGGGAGTTTGTGTAGCAGTCTTTTCTGCCCTTTCTCCAGCATACACACTACCCCCAATTTGCAAGCCAGGAATACACAGGGCAGTCACGGCGTGGACCGTTTGGTGATGCACTCTTGGAGTTTGATGGCTCGGTGGGACAGCTGCTGCAGGCACTGCAGGAAAATGGTCTTGCAAACACAACCTTGGTGTTTTCCACCTCTGACAATGGGTGAGTGGGCTCAGCAGAGGGGACTTCACCTCTGATAAAATTCTGCTGCCGTGGTATGGGGGAGCTGGAGTGAGGCATTGGTTGGCTGGGGCAAAAGGGACATGGTGTGGCATTGCCAAGTGAGACTCCAGTGACCTGAAGTGAGGCAAGAGGCGGACACTGCTCTGGAGAGGGCCCAGTGCATGATCTGCTCCTTGTTCCTGTGACTCACCTGTGCCCCTCCTCAAGGGCAGAAACCTCACAGGGTTCAGGCCAGGAGTGTGCAGTAGCCCAAATATACCCCGATTCCCTTTGTGTGTGAGTGGGATTGGTCTCTGGTGTCCTGCTCAGGCATCTCGCGCACCTTGGCTTCTTCACCTGCCCCATGCCTCCTGCCTCACAAGGCTGAGAAGGATGGCAGTGTCACTCGCTGGCACCATGTCTCTCTTGTCATGGCCCTGCTGGCAGCATCAGGGAAGGGGTAGCGTGAACCTGTGAAACTGATGGTAGGTGGTTCTCTCTCACAGCCCTTCCACCATGCGGATGGCACGTGGAGGCAGCTCTGGCCTTCTGAAGTGTGGGAAGGGCACAACATACGAAGGTGGCATGCGGGAACCGGCAGTGGCTTATTGGCCAGGCCATATCACTCCAGGTGAGACTTGGCACTGCTTGTGCCTTTTGCATGCCAATGCCAGCCAAGGCAGGGGTGTCATGGCAGCTTGGCTGCCCTGGGACAAGCAGAGGGTGGGAGAGGAGTGAGGATGGCAGGGATGGGAGTGGGATCAGGTGCTTGAACCTCTCCTTGTGCCTTGCTGTGGTTGGTGACAGGAGTGACGCATGAGCTGGCAAGCACCCTGGACATCCTGCCAACCCTGGCTACCCTGGCTGGAGCAGCTCTTCCCAAAGTTGCCCTGGATGGCTATGACCTGACTCCAGTGCTGTTTGGGTCAGGGAAGGTGAGTCCTGCGGGCTGGTTCGGCTGGCATTGTGCATGAAGACTGGGTGCGGGGCTGGAGCTGTGTCCCTGATGAGTAGAACCAGCAGGGGGTCAGGGGGAGATCCATGAGCTGGGACCTTTTGTCTGGCCTGTGTCATGCCATGGAGTTCCTGGGCTTCCCCAGGCTGCTCAGCTCTAACACCTGCAACATGTTGCCAAGCCAAACCCCAATGGCTGCAGTGCATGGGAAGAGACCCAGTAGCTTTGAGTAGGGAGCAAACAGGATGCTGCTGCTCGTCAGCTTCCCCCCTCTCTGGCCATGTTCTGGCTGTATCAGGGCTCCTGTGTGACTCCTGGAATGGCTGCCTGCTCTGTTCCACGCTCTTCTTCAGCCTTGTGGCTGCACAGGTGAGCTCAGCTCTCCTGCTTCCCACAGAGTCCCCGTCAGATGATGTTCTTCTACCCACCGTCCCCCGATCCGCTGCACGGCCCCTTCGCTGTCAGGCTTGGAAAATACAAGGCCCATTACTTCACACAAGGTTAGTGCTGCCTCCTCTCCTCTCTGTGGGCAGCTTTGTGAGGTTCTGTATGGTTTTGCTGTCCAAAGCTCAAAGAGAAGAAACTGAGCTACATCTGGGGGTTTCTTTTGCAGGTTCCTTTCACAGTGATACAACTCCAGACCAGGCCTGCCACGGTCTGACCCCACTGACCCCTCACTTGCCCCCGCTGCTCTTTGACCTGGAGTCAGACCCAGCCGAGAACTATGATCTGCTGCAGAGCAGTGCAGGCCCGGAGGTTCTGCAAGTCCTGAAGGAGATCAAACTGCAGAAAATACTTTTTGAACAGCACATGGAGTTTGGGGAAAGCCAGATCAGGAAGGGCAGGGATCCGGCCCTGCAGCCCTGCTGCGTACCAAACTGCACTCCTAAGCCTTCCTGCTGCCAGTGCTCCTAGCTTCTTACTGCTCCATCCCCTTCAGTTGCTCCACACTGGAACCTTATCCCATACCCACCAGACCTACCCTGCCCCCAGCTAACCAAGCTCAGCCTTAGAGCTACCCTGCAGCTTTGGCTCAGTGACACCTCTGACTAATGGAGTGCTGGGGTAGCAAACTGTGGGTTGGGGAGCTTAGCAACCCTGCTAGGTGTGCAGGTCAGTGGACTCTCTGCTCTGTGTTGGATGTTTAAGCTCAGGCCTCTTAAGAGAAACCCTGACTTATTCAGGGAGGGACCATGATACAGCATCATCTCCAGGGCCAGAACAGCTCCTTTCAAGCTATTATCAAGAGGAAGCAAAGGGTATGCCCCAGTGCCCAGAGATACCAACTCAGCTGGAGGCATGCTGTGCACCCCTGGGTGGGAATAGAGCTGGGAGCTGCAGCACCATCATTTGCCAGGGGCCAAGAGCACAGCAAGAGAAGGCTGGGATGGATAGTCCTGGCAGCTTCAGAGGCAGGACCTTGTGCAGCTGGTGTAGAGGGGACGTGCCTAGATGGGAAGCAGCTCAAGCACCTCCAAGTCCTTCATGACTCCAGGAGGTGGAAATGTGGCCAGTGTGGCTGGTGGCAGGTGTGGTCCCCTTGTAAGGTCTGTGGCTGCTGGGGCTGATCAATCAGGTGGGCTGCAACCACCTGCCATCCACATGACTAAAAGTCTCTCTCCTCTTGCTTGTGAGCTAGTCCAGCTTCACCTTCACTCCCAGTGAATTGCACACGCACACAGCACTCCCACCAGTAGCTGGCCCTAGACACTCGGTGTTTCCAGCTGCTGGGTCCCTGTGACCTGTGTTCCTTTCTGCCATTGCTAGCAGCCAGGCCTCTGCACCTACCTCCCCACTGGGTACACAGTGGGGCCACATAGAAAAGGATTTGGAATCGCTCTCAAAAAGAAGGTAGGATGGACTGTGGCAATTAGGTGCAGGGCTCAGTCAAACAAGCAAACCAACCAGCAGTTTGCTTATGTATGACTAGCTCCTTTATCCCCCCTTCTCTCCGTTTTCCATGCTTATACATCCCCCCTCATCTTCCTTGACTCCTCCCTTTCTCTGCCCTTGTCTCCTCCCAAACATGGGACCTACCCCTGGTTATTTTTTCTCCCTTGCTCCCAGGTTTGCCAGGTCTGTGAATAGATTTGGTGTTTCCGGTGCTGTTAGCTAGGTCATCTTGGACAGCCATGGCATTACCGATGCAGTTTTATGGGTACTGCTGTCCCTGCCAGATTCCTCTCCCAAAAATGACCCCAACTCTTCCTTCAATTACCGGTGCAGTGTGGCCACCTCTCACATCAGTCCCCCTTAACTACCTGTGAAATCTGGCTCTTCCTCATGGCACCTAGCCCCTGTCAGCTTCTCACTCTCTTTGCTATGGTCAGGAATTTCTCTTCTCATTCTGAGGAGTTTCCCATGGTCTCTTCAGTTAGCTAAGGCTTACGCCAGGCCTTAATCATTGGCTTGTGTGCCTTAAGGCATACACCAAAGTTGTCTGCATGTCACATAATTTATTCCTACCCTCTTTCTAGCCTCAATGTGCCAGGCTTCTCCATTCCCTGGCGGCTCTGAGCACCCTCCTCACTGACCAGGCATGGTTTCAGCCCTTTTGAGTGACTCCCTTTGGGCGCTACTGTCTGCCTGCAGCCTCATTTTGCAGGTGCCAGGCATGGACAGCCTTGCCCTGCACAGGAAACTGAACTGGACTGAAGCACGGTTAGCTGTGAAAACTGGCAAATTTATTTCAAGAACTAAGACAACTTCAGCATTTGCGCGCACTCAGAGGAGCATGGGCAGGACAGAGCAGGCCTTAGACACTGAGGCTGCCTTTGGATCAGCAGGCATTGCCCCCAGAAGGAATGGTCGTGGTACGCCGCAGCCTGCACTGGATCCTGTTTGTCCTGCTGCTCAAGCCTTTTTCCTCTTTTAGGACCTGCAGGAGCTCCTGCAGCAGATTAAAGAATTCCACCAGCTTCTGGTGTGGAAATGGGCAGGGTGCAAACCTGCCCGATTGCATCGGTGTTGGCCTTGGCCTTGGCCTCTGAAAGGGGCTTGAGGCAGTGAGAAAATGACTCCATGCCCGTGATGTTGGAGTAGCCCTTACTGCTGGGCACAGTCCCATCTGTACCAGGATCCAGTCGTAAAAGTGCTGAGTGGAGGTGTAGACTCCGGGCTGTTTTGCTCTCGCACAGCCTTTCCCCCAGCTGGTCACTCCAACAAGCCAGAAGTAGTCAGCATTGTTGTCTTTGCACACGAGAGGACCGCCGCTGTTGCCCTGTAGCGGAGGAGAGAGGATTAAGGTGTTGTTGGGTGGTCACTGTCAGCACTATGGCTTGCTTCTTCTCTCTCACAGCACCTGCCAGAGCTCTATTCACTGCACAGAAAGGCTCTGCTCAGGTGCTGGAGCCTACAGAACCTTGTCTGGGAGTGGGTGGTGGGCCTGTATGGTAGGGCTAACTCTCATCTCTGCACAGTGATCCTGGATGCGTGGAAGACAAATGTTCCAGGGTTGGAGTCTGGACCTATGGGCTGCCAAGAGTGCTGGATGGGCTTTCTGGGCAGAGTCCCAGGCCTCTGGGACAAGGCGGGCACTGGGCAAGGACCTACAGATGGGGAAGGGGAGGTGAGCCCCAACAGCGGTGGGGACCCAGCTGTGGGAGGGCGACTTGCCAGGCAAAGCACATGCCAGGGTATGTTTGGGCTGCCTGTGCTGCTGGGGATTGGCTCGTAGCATGCTCCTTCCTGGCAGGTGTCGATGCCGCCCTGCGGATAGCCAGCGCACAAGTTGTGGGTGTGGATGGCCCCTCTGTACCACCGGCTGCTGTTACAGAGGTTGACATCAATGAGGCGGACCTTGGCCTCCTGCAGGACATCAGTTGATCCTCCAGCTGTGAGCACAGAAAGGAATTAACACCCAGCAGCTCACTGCCAGTTCTCCTCCCCTCTCTGGGTGAACACCTTTCCCTAGGGCTTGGCTTTGCATCTTGAGAGGCTCTGTACCGGTGTTTGTCTTGCTTTGGGTAATGGGTCAGGCCCATCTCTCTATAGGCACACGTCCCCGCAGCCTGACTCTGGCTTTCACCTCTGCTGGCCGGAAGCCCAAGCCATCTCCCCAGTGTGCCAAGCTTACACTCAGGACACGAGTACTTGTTGGGAACTCACATCTTGCAGTCAAGGAACCCCAGCCACCGATGTAGCAGGTTGTCAGCTCCGACACCCTCAGCCAGGCGTCAGGCACACAGACAAGCTGTATGTAGTAGCTGCACTGGACGGGCTGGTCCAACTCCAGCAAGGCAATGTCTTTCCTCTCTGGGATATTACTGTAGTGTTTGTGAACCAGTAGCCGCTTAATATTGTGCACTTGGGCCTCAGAGCCCAGCTGAGTCAACTGGGGTGGCCCCGATGACCACACGTCACATCGTGATGTGCCTGGAAGGCAGATGGAGAGAGGGGTCAGAGGGAGCAGAGCCATGTGCTGCAGCAGCCCAGCAGCTCCCTGCCTTCTGCTTCACAGGAGAGAGAGGAAAGCAGCGCTACAGAGGGTGCAACTGCCATAGCATGCCTTAGGCTCAAGAAATGTCAAGCTGGAGGGTGCTAGGAAGCAGTGGCACAAGCCCAGCCTTCTCCTGAGAAGCCTCTCAGCTGGGCTCGGGAGTGCCCAGGTACTGGGCATGCTGCAAAGAAATGGGATGGGAGTAGCCCCGTGGTGCTGCGGACAGGGCACCTGCTAGTGTTGTGGGGCTATCCCTGGTCCCTGGTCCTCCTTACCTGGCCTCAATGAAGCAGTGGGCTGCCGTGAGGACCCACTGCAGGCTGGTGAGGGACCGTCCGCATATATGCCCCGTGCCTATTTCCCAGGGGTCCTGGATGCTGACGACCCAGGGCCAGGCTCCTGGCTGGGCATCCGTGGCACCCACGATGCGCAATGTGCCGTAGTGAGAAGCCATGGGCCGGAGCCCACAGGTCCCTCTGTAACCAGAAACTCATTACTGTCCTGCTCAATGGCTTGCTGCCGTTCAGGCTGAAGGTCAGCTGTCTTCCCTCCCCACAAGGCGTTGCATGGACAGCAGGGCCAGGGAACGCTGTGGGACGTTCGTCTGTCTGCCCCGTGTCTGCTTTAGCTCCGTAGATGAGTTGTGCCAGCAGCTTGGGTGCTGGCAAGGACCTGAGGCTCCCACACGGGGTTCGGGAGGCTGTGGTGTGGCCATGGGGGACAAGCGGGCACCCTCCGGTGAACCCCATAAGGGTTGCCCAAGAGCCTCAGTCCACTTACCCACAGTTGCCCCATGTGCCGTGCACAGGCCAGCACATGGCCAGCAGGATAAGGACGGGGAGCAAATTCATCACTGCCGGCGGCACGTGGCAGCTGCAAGAACCAAGGTCTCGTTGCCACCAGTGCAGCAGCCGACGTAGTGCCCGCAGTACTCACGTTGCCCGCGGTGCCCTTGGCCCCGGGGCTGATGTCACAGAGTTGCTGGTTCCAGGTGCTGTGCAGGGTGGCCTTTTGGGTTGGGGGGGAGGGAAACATGGTGTTCCAAACAGGAGAGGAGGCAGAAGCTGGGATCGGACACCCCTGACAGATCCCCGCCAGATGCTCTGCTTGAGGGATGAGGGTGTGCAGGCCCCACGGCAGGCAGCAGCACCTGGCTCCGAGCACTGCCTGCTTACAGCTAGCAGGAAAAAACAAGTGTGGCCTCATAGCCTCTTTGGGAAGTTCACTGCCTCCCTGCTCTCTGCAGCCGTTTGCTACCAGGTCCTTCCCAAAAGACATACGCCAGAGAACATAACTACTCCGGGCAGTGTGCGCGTGTTTGGATGTTGACGAGCCAATCTGGTTACAGCCGTGGCAGGCAAGCAGTCACGTGTGAGTGGGTTGAGTCCAGCATCCCCACATGGTGCACACTGTATGTATGTGCACGGCTGGGTGCACACATGCTGGCATGTCGATTTGCGTGCTGCGCTCTGGGTACGCACACACCATTTGTGCTCTCTGTGTGGGTGCACTCAGTGTCTCGGTGCACTCTACATCTATGTACACACACTGTAGATGAACACTACACACGCGGTGTGGTATAGGTCAGCCTGTGAGTGTGCGCAGCATATGGATGCGTTCACAGGATAGAGTGTGTGCAGTGTGTGTTGGCATTTTGTGTGTATGCAGACAGGCTGTGTGTGCATGCAATTTGTGTGAGTGTGTGTGCATGCCTTCCTCCCTCTGTGCATGACGTGCATGTCTACTGTGAGGGCATTACTCAGTGTGTTCATGTGTGGTGTGTGCATGCACGTGAGTGTGTGTTGGTTTGTAGTGTTTGTGTGTACTCTCTGTGTGAACATGCAAGTGTGTTGGTGTGCAGTCTGTGTGTGTTGGTGTTGGTGTGAGTCAGAGAGTGTACGTACTGATGCAGCGGTGCGTGTGCATGTCTGTTGGTGTACACCGTGTGTGTGCATGCACACAACTGTGTATTTGTATGAGCCAGTGTGTCTGTGTGGGAACACCTTGCTGTCCAGCGAGAGTGAGAGTGCGTAGGTCTGTGTTGGTGTGCAGCCAGGGGTGTAAGTGTGTGCAAACGCGGTGGTGTGCAGCATGAGTGAGCAGCGTTGGTGCGTGCTGGTGTGCAGGCAGGGGTGTGTGTGTTGGTGTGAGTCAGTGTGTGTGCGGACGCGTTGGTGTGCAGCAAGAGTGCTCGTGGGTGCGTGCTGGTGTGCAGCCAGGGGTGTGTGTGTTGGCGTGAGTCAGTGTGTGTGCGGATGCGTCGGTGTGCAGCAAGAGTGCTCGTGGGTGCGTGCTGGTGTGCAGGCAGGGGTGTGTGTGTTGGCGTGAGTCAGTGTGTGTGCGGACGCGTCGGTGTGCAGCAAGAGTGAGCATGGGTGCGTGCTGGTGTGCAGGCAGGGGTGTGTGTGTTGGTGTGAGTCAGTGTGTGTGCGGACGCATCGGTGTGCAGCAAGAGTGAGCGTGGGTGCGTGCTGGTATGCAGGCAGGGGTGTGTGTGTTGGCGTGAGTCAGAGTGTGTGCGGACGCGTCGGTGTGCAGCAAGAGTGAGCGTGGGTGCGTGCTGGTGTGCAGCCAGGGGTGTGTGTGTTGGCGTGAGTCAGAGTGTGTGCGGACGCGTCGGTGTGCAGCAGGAGTGCTCGTGGGTGCGTGCTGGTGTGCAGCCAGGGGTGTGTGTGTGGGTGTGAGTCAGTGTGTGTGCGGACGCGTCGGTGTGCAGCAAGAGTGCTCGTGGGTGCGTGCTGGTCTGCAGCCAGGGGTGTGTGTGTAGGTGTGAGTCAGTGTGTGTGCGGACGCGTCGGTGTGCAGCAAGAGTGAGCGTGGGTGCGTGCTGGTGTGCAGCCAGGGGTGTGTGTGTAGGTGTGAGTCAGAGTGTGTGCGGACGCGTCGGTGTGCAGCAAGAGTGAGCGTGGGTGCGTGCTGGTGTGCAGGCAGGGGTGTGTGTGTTGGTGTGAGTCAGTGTGTGTGCGGACGCGTCGGTGTGCAGCAAGAGTGAGCGTGGGTGCGTGCTGGTGTGCAGCCAGGGGTGTGTGTGTTGGTGTGAGTCAGTGTGTGTGCGGACGCATCGGTGTGCAGCAAGAGTGAGCGTGGGTGCGTGCTGGTATGCAGGCAGGGGTGTGTGTGTTGGCGTGAGTCAGAGTGTGTGCGGACGCGTCGGTGTGCAGCAAGAGTGAGCGTGGGTGCGTGCTGGTGTGCAGCCAGGGGTGTGTGTGTTGGCGTGAGTCAGAGTGTGTGCGGACGCGTCGGTGTGCAGCAAGAGTGAGCGTGGGTGCGTGCTGGTGTGCAGCCAGGGGTGTGTGTGTAGGTGTGAGTCAGTCTGTGTGCGGACGCGTCGGTGTGCAGCAAGAGTGCTCGTGGGTGCGTGCTGGTGTGCAGCCAGGGGTGTGTGTGTGGGTGTGAGTCAGTGTGTGTGCGGACGCGTCGGTGTGCAGCAAGAGTGCTCGTGGGTGCGTGCTGGTCTGCAGCCAGGGGTGTGTGTGTAGGTGTGAGTCAGTGTGTTTGCGGACGCGTCGGTGTGCAGCAAGAGTGAGCGTGGGTGCGTGCTGGTGTGCAGCCAGGGGTGTGTGTGTTGGTGTGAGTCAGTCTGTGTGCGGACGCGTCAGTGTGCAGCAAGAGTGAGCGTGGGTGCGTGCTGGTGTGCAGGCAGGGGTGTGTGTGTTGGCGTGAGTCAGTCTGTGTGCGGACGCGTCGGTGTGCAGCAAGAGTGAGCGTGGGTGCGTGCTGGTGTGCAGGCAGGGGTGTGTGTGTTGGTGTGAGTCAGTGTGTGTGCGGACGCGTCGGTGTGCAGCAGGAGTGCTCGTGGGTGCGTGCTGGTGTGCAGCCAGGGGTGTGTGTGTTGGCGTGAGTCAGAGTGTGTGCGGACGCGTTGGTGTGCAGCAAGAGTGAGCGTGGGTGCGTGCTGGTGTGCAGCCAGGGGTGTGTGTGTTGGCGTGAGTCAGTCTGTGTGCGGACGCGTCGGTGTGCAGCAAGAGTGAGCGTGGGTGCGTGCTGGTGTGCAGGCAGGGGTGTGTGTGTTGGTGTGAGTCAGTGTGTGTGCGGACGCGTCGGTGTGCAGCAAGAGTGAGCGTGGGTGCGTGCTGGTGTGCAGCCAGGGGTGTGTGTGTTGGTGTGAGTCAGTGTGTGTGCGGACGCGTCGGTGTGCAGCAGGAGTGCTCGTGGGTGCGTGCTGGTGTGCAGCCAGGGGTGTGTGTGTTGGCGTGAGTCAGAGTGTGTGCGGACGCGTTGGTGTGCAGCAAGAGTGAGCGTGGGTGCGTGCTGGTGTGCAGCCAGGGGTGTGTGTGTTGGCGTGAGTCAGTCTGTGTGCGGACGCGTCGGTGTGCAGCAAGAGTGAGCGTGGGTGCGTGCTGGTGTGCAGGCAGGGGTGTGTGTGTTGGTGTGAGTCAGTGTGTGTGCGGACGCGTCGGTGTGCAGCAGGAGTGCTCGTGGGTGCGTGCTGGTGTGCAGCCAGGGGTGTGTGTGTTGGCGTGAGTCAGAGTGTGTGCGGACGCGTTGGTGTGCAGCAAGAGTGAGCGTGGGTGCGTGCTGGTGTGCAGCCAGGGGTGTGTGTGTTGGCGTGAGTCAGTCTGTGTGCGGACGCGTCGGTGTGCAGCAAGAGTGAGCGTGGGTGCGTGCTGGTGTGCAGGCAGGGGTGTGTGTGTTGGTGTGAGTCAGTGTGTGTGCGGACGCGTCGGTGTGCAGCAAGAGTGAGCGTGGGTGCGTGCTGGTGTGCAGCCAGGGGTGTGTGTGTTGGTGTGAGTCAGTGTGTGTGCGGACGCGTCGGTGTGCAGCAAGAGTGAGCGTGGGTGCGTGCTGGTGTGCAGGCAGGGGTGTGTGTGTTGGTGTGAGTCAGTCTGTGTGCGGACGCGTTGGTGTGCAGCAAGAGTGAGCGTGGGTGCGTGCTGGTGTGCAGCCAGGGGTGTGTGTGTTGGCGTGAGTCAGTGTGTGTGCGGACGCGTCGGTGTGCAGCAAGAGTGAGCGTGGGTGCGTGCTGGTGTGCAGGCAGGGGTGTGTGTGTTGGCGTGAGTCAGTCTGTGTGCGGACGCGTCGGTGTGCAGCAAGAGTGAGCGTGGGTGCGTGCTGGTGTGCAGCCAGGGGTGTGTGTGTTGGCGTGAGTCAGTCTGTGTGCGGACGCGTCGGTGTGCAGCAAGAGTGAGCGTGGGTGCGTGCTGGTGTGCAGCCAGGGGTGTGTGTGTTGGTGTGAGTCAGTGTGTGTGCGGACGCGTCGGTGTGCAGCAAGGGTGCTCGTGGGTGCGTGCTGGTGTGCAGCCAGGGGTGTGTGTGTAGGTGTGAGTCAGAGTGTGTGCGGACGCGTCGGTGTGCAGCAAGAGTGCTCGTGGGTGCGTGCTGGTGTGCAGGCAGGGGTGTGTGTGTTGGTGTGAGTCAGTGTGTGTGCGGACGCGTCGGTGTGCAACAAGAGTGAGCGTGGGTGCGTGCTGGTGTGCAGGCAGGGGTGTGTGTGTTGGCGTGAGTCAGTCTGTGTGCGGACGCGTCGGTGTGCAGCAAGAGTGCTCGTGGGTGCGTGCTGGTGTGCAGGCAGGGGTGTGTGTGTTGGCGTGAGTCAGTCTGTGTGCGGACGCGTCGGTGTGCAGCAAGAGTGAGCGTGGGTGCGTGCTGGTGTGCAGCCAGGGGTGTGTGTGTTGGTGTGAGTCAGTGTGTGTGCGGACGCGTCGGTGTGCAGCAAGAGTGCTCGTGGGTGCGTGCTGGTGTGCAGGCAGGGGTGTGTGTGTTGGCGTGAGTCAGAGTGTGTGCGGACGCGTCGGTGTGCAGCAAGAGTGAGCGTGGGTGCGTGCTGGTGTGCAGCCAGGGGTGTGTGTGTTGGCGTGAGTCAGTCTGTGTGCGGACGCGTCGGTGTGCAGCAAGAGTGAGCGTGGGTGCGTGCTGGTGTGCAGCCAGGGGTGTGTGTGTTGGCGTGAGTCAGTGTGTGTGCGGACGCGTCGGTGTGCAGCAAGAGTGAGCGTGGGTGCGTGCTGGTGTGCAGGCAGGGGTGTGTGTGTTGGCGTGAGTCAGTCTGTGTGCGGACGCGTCGGTGTGCAGCAAGAGTGAGCGTGGGTGCGTGCTGGTGTGCAGGCAGGGGTGTGTGTGTTGGTGTGAGTCAGTCTGTGTGCGGACGCGTCGGTGTGCAGCAAGAGTGAGCGTGGGTGCGTGCTGGTGTGCAGGCAGGGGTGTGTGTGTTGGTGTGAGTCAGTGTGTGTGCGGACGCGTCGGTGTGCAGCAAGAGTGAGCGTGGGTGCGTGCTGGTGTGCAGCCAGGGGTGTGTGTGTTGGCGTGAGTCTGTGTGTGTGCGGACGCGTCGGTGTGCAACAAGAGTGAGCGTGGGTGCGTGCTGGTGTGCAGCCAGGGGTGTGTGTGTTGGCGTGAGTCAGTGTGTGTGCGGACGCGTCGGTGTGCAGCAAGAGTGCTCGTGGGTGCGTGCTGGTGTGCAGCCAGGGGTGTGTGTGTTGGTGTGAGTCAGTGTGTGTGCGGACGCGTCGGTGTGCAGCAAGAGTGCTCGTGGGTGCGTGCTGGTGTGCAGGCAGGGGTGTGTGTGTTGGTGTGAGTCAGTCTGTGTGCGGACGCGTCAGTGTGCAGCAAGAGTGAGCGTGGGTGCGTGCTGGTGTGCAGGCAGGGGTGTGTGTGTGGGTGTGAGTCAGTGTGTGTGCGGACGCGTCGGTGTGCAGCAAGAGTGCTCGTGGGTGCGTGCTGGTGTGCAGCCAGGGGTGTGGGTGTTGGTGTGAGTCAGTGTGTGTGCGGACGCGTCGGTGTGCAGCAAGAGTGAGCGTGGGTGCGTGCTGGTGTGCAGCCAGGGGTGTGTGTGTAGGTGTGAGTCAGAGTGTGTGCGGACGCGTCGGTGTGCAGCAAGAGTGAGCGTGGGTGCGTGCTGGTGTGCAGGCAGGGGTGTGTGTGTTGGTGTGAGTCAGTGTGTGTGCGGACGCGTCGGTGTGCAGCAAGAGTGAGCGTGGGTGCGTGCTGGTGTGCAGCCAGGGGTGTGTGTGTTGGTGTGAGTCAGTGTGTGTGCGGACGCGTCGGTGTGCAGCAGGAGTGCTCGTGGGTGCGTGCTGGTGTGCAGCCAGGGGTGTGTGTGTTGGCGTGAGTCAGAGTGTGTGCGGACGCGTTGGTGTGCAGCAAGAGTGAGCGTGGGTGCGTGCTGGTGTGCAGCCAGGGGTGTGTGTGTTGGCGTGAGTCAGTCTGTGTGCGGACGCGTCGGTGTGCAGCAAGAGTGAGCGTGGGTGCGTGCTGGTGTGCAGGCAGGGGTGTGTGTGTTGGTGTGAGTCAGTGTGTGTGCGGACGCGTCGGTGTGCAGCAGGAGTGCTCGTGGGTGCGTGCTGGTGTGCAGCCAGGGGTGTGTGTGTTGGCGTGAGTCAGAGTGTGTGCGGACGCGTTGGTGTGCAGCAAGAGTGAGCATGGGTGCGTGCTGGTGTGCAGGCAGGGGTGTGTGTGTTGGTGTGAGTCAGTGTGTGTGCGGACGCATCGGTGTGCAGCAAGAGTGAGCGTGGGTGCGTGCTGGTATGCAGGCAGGGGTGTGTGTGTTGGCGTGAGTCAGAGTGTGTGCGGACGCGTCGGTGTGCAGCAAGAGTGAGCGTGGGTGCGTGCTGGTGTGCAGGCAGGGGTGTGTGTGTTGGTGTGAGTCAGTCTGTGTGCGGACGCGTCGGTGTGCAGCAAGAGTGAGCGTGGGTGCGTGCTGGTGTGCAGGCAGGGGTGTGTGTGTTGGTGTGAGTCAGTGTGTGTGCGGACGCGTCGGTGTGCAGCAAGAGTGAGCGTGGGTGCGTGCTGGTGTGCAGCCAGGGGTGTGTGTGTTGGCGTGAGTCTGTGTGTGTGCGGACGCGTCGGTGTGCAACAAGAGTGAGCGTGGGTGCGTGCTGGTGTGCAGCCAGGGGTGTGTGTGTTGGCGTGAGTCAGTGTGTGTGCGGACGCGTCGGTGTGCAGCAAGAGTGCTCGTGGGTGCGTGCTGGTGTGCAGCCAGGGGTGTGTGTGTTGGTGTGAGTCAGTGTGTGTGCGGACGCGTCGGTGTGCAGCAAGAGTGCTCGTGGGTGCGTGCTGGTGTGCAGGCAGGGGTGTGTGTGTTGGTGTGAGTCAGTCTGTGTGCGGACGCGTCAGTGTGCAGCAAGAGTGAGCGTGGGTGCGTGCTGGTGTGCAGCCAGGGGTGTGTGTGTGGGTGTGAGTCAGTGTGTGTGCGGACGCGTCGGTGTGCAGCAAGAGTGCTCGTGGGTGCGTGCTGGTGTGCAGCCAGGGGTGTGGGTGTTGGTGTGAGTCAGTGTGTGTGCGGACGCGTCGGTGTGCAGCAAGAGTGAGCGTGGGTGCGTGCTGGTGTGCAGCCAGGGGTGTGTGTGTAGGTGTGAGTCAGAGTGTGTGCGGACGCGTCGGTGTGCAGCAAGAGTGAGCGTGGGTGCGTGCTGGTGTGCAGGCAGGGGTGTGTGTGTTGGTGTGAGTCAGTGTGTGTGCGGACGCGTCGGTGTGCAGCAAGAGTGAGCGTGGGTGCGTGCTGGTGTGCAGCCAGGGGTGTGTGTGTTGGTGTGAGTCAGTGTGTGTGCGGACGCGTCGGTGTGCAGCAGGAGTGCTCGTGGGTGCGTGCTGGTGTGCAGCCAGGGGTGTGTGTGTTGGCGTGAGTCAGAGTGTGTGCGGACGCGTTGGTGTGCAGCAAGAGTGAGCGTGGGTGCGTGCTGGTGTGCAGCCAGGGGTGTGTGTGTTGGCGTGAGTCAGTCTGTGTGCGGACGCGTCGGTGTGCAGCAAGAGTGAGCGTGGGTGCGTGCTGGTGTGCAGGCAGGGGTGTGTGTGTTGGTGTGAGTCAGTGTGTGTGCGGACGCGTCGGTGTGCAGCAGGAGTGCTCGTGGGTGCGTGCTGGTGTGCAGCCAGGGGTGTGTGTGTTGGCGTGAGTCAGAGTGTGTGCGGACGCGTTGGTGTGCAGCAAGAGTGAGCGTGGGTGCGTGCTGGTGTGCAGCCAGGGGTGTGTGTGTTGGCGTGAGTCAGTCTGTGTGCGGACGCGTCGGTGTGCAGCAAGAGTGCTCGTGGGTGCGTGCTGGTGTGCAGGCAGGGGTGTGTGTGTTGGTGTGAGTCAGTGTGTGTGCGGACGCGTCGGTGTGCAGCAAGAGTGAGCGTGGGTGCGTGCTGGTGTGCAGCCAGGGGTGTGTGTGTTGGTGTGAGTCAGTCTGTGTGCGGACGCGTTGGTGTGCAGCAAGAGTGAGCGTGGGTGCGTGCTGGTGTGCAGCCAGGGGTGTGTGTGTTGGCGTGAGTCAGTGTGTGTGCGGACGCGTCGGTGTGCAGCAAGAGTGAGCGTGGGTGCGTGCTGGTGTGCAGGCAGGGGTGTGTGTGTTGGCGTGAGTCAGTCTGTGTGCGGACGCGTCGGTGTGCAGCAAGAGTGAGCGTGGGTGCGTGCTGGTGTGCAGCCAGGGGTGTGTGTGTTGGCGTGAGTCAGTCTGTGTGCGGACGCGTCGGTGTGCAGCAAGAGTGAGCGTGGGTGCGTGCTGGTGTGCAGCCAGGGGTGTGTGTGTTGGTGTGAGTCAGTGTGTGTGCGGACGCGTCGGTGTGCAGCAAGGGTGCTCGTGGGTGCGTGCTGGTGTGCAGCCAGGGGTGTGTGTGTAGGTGTGAGTCAGAGTGTGTGCGGACGCGTCGGTGTGCAGCAAGAGTGCTCGTGGGTGCGTGCTGGTGTGCAGGCAGGGGTGTGTGTGTTGGTGTGAGTCAGTGTGTGTGCGGACGCGTCGGTGTGCAACAAGAGTGAGCGTGGGTGCGTGCTGGTGTGCAGGCAGGGGTGTGTGTGTTGGCGTGAGTCAGTCTGTGTGCGGACGCGTCGGTGTGCAGCAAGAGTGCTCGTGGGTGCGTGCTGGTGTGCAGGCAGGGGTGTGTGTGTTGGCGTGAGTCAGTCTGTGTGCGGACGCGTCGGTGTGCAGCAAGAGTGAGCGTGGGTGCGTGCTGGTGTGCAGCCAGGGGTGTGTGTGTTGGTGTGAGTCAGTGTGTGTGCGGACGCGTCGGTGTGCAGCAAGAGTGCTCGTGGGTGCGTGCTGGTGTGCAGGCAGGGGTGTGTGTGTTGGCGTGAGTCAGAGTGTGTGCGGACGCGTCGGTGTGCAGCAAGAGTGAGCGTGGGTGCGTGCTGGTGTGCAGCCAGGGGTGTGTGTGTTGGCGTGAGTCAGTCTGTGTGCGGACGCGTCGGTGTGCAGCAAGAGTGAGCGTGGGTGCGTGCTGGTGTGCAGCCAGGGGTGTGTGTGTTGGCGTGAGTCAGTGTGTGTGCGGACGCGTCGGTGTGCAGCAAGAGTGAGCGTGGGTGCGTGCTGGTGTGCAGGCAGGGGTGTGTGTGTTGGCGTGAGTCAGTCTGTGTGCGGACGCGTCGGTGTGCAGCAAGAGTGAGCGTGGGTGCGTGCTGGTGTGCAGGCAGGGGTGTGTGTGTTGGTGTGAGTCAGTCTGTGTGCGGACGCGTCGGTGTGCAGCAAGAGTGAGCGTGGGTGCGTGCTGGTGTGCAGGCAGGGGTGTGTGTGTTGGTGTGAGTCAGTGTGTGTGCGGACGCGTCGGTGTGCAGCAAGAGTGAGCGTGGGTGCGTGCTGGTGTGCAGCCAGGGGTGTGTGTGTTGGCGTGAGTCTGTGTGTGTGCGGACGCGTCGGTGTGCAACAAGAGTGAGCGTGGGTGCGTGCTGGTGTGCAGCCAGGGGTGTGTGTGTTGGCGTGAGTCAGTGTGTGTGCGGACGCGTCGGTGTGCAGCAAGAGTGCTCGTGGGTGCGTGCTGGTGTGCAGCCAGGGGTGTGTGTGTTGGTGTGAGTCAGTGTGTGTGCGGACGCGTCGGTGTGCAGCAAGAGTGCTCGTGGGTGCGTGCTGGTGTGCAGGCAGGGGTGTGTGTGTTGGTGTGAGTCAGTCTGTGTGCGGACGCGTCAGTGTGCAGCAAGAGTGAGCGTGGGTGCGTGCTGGTGTGCAGGCAGGGGTGTGTGTGTGGGTGTGAGTCAGTGTGTGTGCGGACGCGTCGGTGTGCAGCAAGAGTGCTCGTGGGTGCGTGCTGGTGTGCAGCCAGGGGTGTGGGTGTTGGTGTGAGTCAGTGTGTGTGCGGACGCGTCGGTGTGCAGCAAGAGTGAGCGTGGGTGCGTGCTGGTGTGCAGGCAGGGGTGTGTGTGTTGGTGTGAGTCAGTCTGTGTGCGGACGCGTCGGTGTGCAGCAAGAGTGAGTGTGGGTGCGTGCTGGTGTGCAGGCAGGGGTGTGTGTGTTGGTGTGAGTCAGTGTGTGTGCGGACGCGTCGGTGTGCAGCAAGAGTGAGCGTGGGTGCGTGCTGGTGTGCAGCCAGGGGTGTGTGTGTTGGCGTGAGTCAGTCTGTGTGCGGACGTGTCGGTGTGCAGCAAGAGTGAGCGTGGGTGCGTGCTGGTGTGCAGGCAGGGGTGTGTGTGTTGGTGTGAGTCAGTGTGTGTGCGGATGCGTCGGTGTGCAGCAAGAGTGAGCGTGGGTGCGTGCTGGTGTGCAGCCAGGGGTGTGTGTGTTGGTGTGAGTCAGTGTGTGTGCGGACGCGTCGGTGTGCAGCAAGGGTGCTCGTGGGTGCGTGCTGGTGTGCAGCCAGGGGTGTGTGTGTAGGTGTGAGTCAGAGTGTGTGCGGACGCGTCGGTGTGCAGCAAGAGTGCTCGTGGGTGCGTGCTGGTGTGCAGGCAGGGGTGTGTGTGTTGGCGTGAGTCAGTGTGTGTGCGGACGCGTCGGTGTGCAGCAAGAGTGCTCGTGGGTGCGTGCTGGTGTGCAGGCAGGGGTGTGTGTGTTGGCGTGAGTCAGAGTGTGTGCGGACGCGTCGGTGTGCAGCAAGAGTGAGCGTGGGTGCATGCTGGTGTGCAGCCAGGGGTGTGTGTGTTGGTGTGAGTCAGTGTGTGTGCGGACGCGTCGGTGTGCAGCAAGAGTGCTCGTGGGTGCGTGCTGGTGTGCAGGCAGGGGTGTGTGTGTTGGCGTGAGTCAGTCTGTGTGCGGACGCGTCGGTGTGCAGCAAGAGTGAGCGTGGGTGCGTGCTGGTGTGCAGGCAGGGGTGTGTGTGTTGGTGTGAGTCAGTGTGTGTGCGGACGCGTCGGTGTGCAGCAAGAGTGAGCGTGGGTGCGTGCTGGTGTGCAGCCAGGGGTGTGTGTGTTGGTGTGAGTCAGTGTGTGTGCGGACGCGTCGGTGTGCAGCAAGAGTGCTCGTGGGTGCGTGCTGGTGTGCAGGCAGGGGTGTGTGTGTTGGTGTGAGTCAGTCTGTGTGCGGACGCGTTGGTGTGCAGCAAGAGTGAGCGTGGGTGCGTGCTGGTGTGCAGCCAGGGGTGTGTGTGTTGGTGTGAGTCAGAGTGTGTGCGGACGCGTCGGTGTGCAGCAAGAGTGAGCGTGGGTGCGTGCTGGTGTGCAGGCAGGGGTGTGTGTGTTGGTGTGAGTCAGTGTGTGTGCGGACGCGTCGGTGTGCAGCAAGAGTGAGCGTGGGTGCGTGCTGGTGTGCAGGCAGGGGTGTGTGTGTTGGTGTGAGTCAGTGTGTGTGCGGACGCGTTGGTGTGCAGCGTGAGCGTGGGTGCGTGCTGGTGTGCAGGCAGGGGTGTGTGTGTTGGCGTGAGTCAGTCTGTGTGCGGACGCGTCGGTGTGCAGCAAGAGTGCTCGTGGGTGCGTGCTGGTGTGCAGGCAGGGGTGTGTGTGTTGGTGTGAGTCAGTGTGTGTGCGGACGCGTCGGTGTGCAGCAAGAGTGAGCGTGGGTGCGTGCTGGTGTGCAGCCAGGGGTGTGTGTGTTGGTGTGAGTCAGTGTGTGTGCGGACGCGTCGGTGTGCAGCAAGAGTGAGCGTGGGTGCGTGCTGGTGTGCAGCCAGGGGTGTGTGTGTTGGTGTGAGTCAGTCTGTGTGCGGACGCGTCGGTGTGCAGCAAGAGTGAGCGTGGGTGCGTGCTGGTGTGCAGGCAGGGGTGTGTGTGGGTGTGAGTCAGTGTGTGTGCGGACGCGTTGGTGTGCAGCGTGAGCGTGGGTGCGTGCTGGTGTGCAGGCAGGCGTGCGCAGCGCGCAGCGTGGTGGTGCGCATTGGCATCGTGGTGCGGTGCTGTGCGGACCCGTCCGCCGCCGCCCGCCCGTGCCGTTCCCCTCCGCCGCCGCCAGGAGACGCCGCCGCCCGTCGCCGGGGGTCCCGGTCCCGGTCCCCCGCAGGCTCCGGGCCCGGCCGGGGGGGGTCTGTCCTGCGCCGAGTTGCGCGGGAGGGCTGGGCTGGAGGGGCGGCGGGGGCCAGGGCTGAGGTAGGGCAGAGGCAGGGGCTGCCCCCCGAGCTGCGTGCTCGCTCCCCCGCCTCTGCAGGGCGGCGTGGTCGCCAAAGGTGCTCTGGACACCCCGGTTTCAGTAATGCTGCTTCCCAGGATTTCTGGCTGCTAAGGGGACAGAGGAGGGATGGGAGAGAGGGACGGAGCTTGCGGTGGGAGGAGGTGGCTGGCATGGAGAAGTGGGGAGGACGACCTTGGGGTCGATGTGGGGTGAGGGCAGAGCCCGCATTCCGCGGGTGCCGGGGAGCACCCCCGGAGCCTGGGTTGCCCCCCAGGGAGCAGCGTTCTTGCACCTCCCTTGTCCTCCACCCACGGAGGCTGGGAGCTGGGCCCTGCAGCCAGAGCAGGGCTGTGCTGAGGCTGCGCTGCTCCCCTGCAGAGCTGTTTCACCCCTTGCCTGTGCCTCCCTCTGCACAAAGCTGCCTCTGAGCCAGCTCTGTGCTGCTCCCCTGGTAGCTGCGTCTCACCCACGCTGCACTGATGGCACAGGTGGCATTTCCAGGATGCCACTTGGCGCTGAGGGGAAGGGAGCGGGACTAGCTTGGGGCTGTCTGGTGCCCGAGGGCTGAGAAGGCTGAGGCTCTGGGGGAGCTCACCCTGGAGTTTGAGGGCTGCAAACCACAAGGACAAGGGTCTGCAGGGCAGAGCTGCAGGGCACAGGGGAGTGCGGGCATCCGCAGGGTGGCTGCAGGGCAGCTGCCCCACCAAGGGCAGGCTCTGGACCCTTCTCTGCCCCAAGCAGTGGCATCTGTGTGGCACTGTTGTGATGCTGAGTGCAGCTCCATGGAGGGACACATTTCTCAAGCAAGCACTACCAAATTTCTTGCATAGCAACCTGGTTTCTGCTTTGTGCTCATAGCAGCCTGTCTCTGTGGGTCTAGGGGTCTTTTGCTGGTGGGTCAGAGCAGCAAGGAGACGATGCTGTGGGGTGGTGGATGGGATGCAGGGATGTTTGTAGGCTGGGGTAATGTTCAAGGTGCTACAACTAGCAGAGGGATTGGTGCTGTGAAATGGGGGTCCCAGGGACATTGGCTACCTCTGGGTATTTGGAGAGCTCATATGTGTTGTCTTGGCATGCTGGTTATACAGAGCACTGAAACAACCTTGTGACAACAGGCAGAGCTGGAAGCAAGCAAAGGTTTCTGTCGCCATGGGGCCAGGCCCTGGAGATAAGTGTGAAGCTTAGTGCATCCCCAGGAGAGGGACCAATATGCCAGCAGCACATGCAGCCATAGCCTGGTGTGCAGGACTAGGCCATGTGGACAATGGCTGCCTGAGCAGCAGGGATGCAGGATCAAACCAGGGAGGTGCAGGCATGGAGGGGCTATCAGCAGGGATCAGAAAGGCGACTGAAGTGCAGGAGAGAGTCTGTCTCCCTTCCAGGAGAAGGGTCAGAGTCACTTCTGCTTCCTGATGTGGGAGACCTGGTCCCAGACCAAGGCCCTGCCATCCCAGTGTGAGGAGATACAGCAGGGGATTGCCCCCAACAGAAGGCCTTGGTGTTCCTGGGCTGGGGGTGGTTCTGGGCAGACATCCCGCAGCTTCCAGGTGGCAGATGGATCTGGGATGTCCCTCTGCAGCCCAGTACCACCCCTCACATGCCAGCTGGAGTCTCCTGATGGGCTCTCTCTGATCCTGTTCCTGACATTATTTTCCATAGGCCATGTCTGCTTCTTTCCATCTGCATGCTTGGGCTGTAGGCTGGGTGCCAGAGGATGGCAGAGAAGGTCTGAGTGGTGGAGGATGATGCATGGGCATGTAAGACACCAGAAGTCAGGGACTGGCTGGCTCAGCTTGTGCAGGAAGGAAGTGCTGGCCAAGTGTGCTGTGAGGAACTGTCACAAAATCACAAGGTGGTTGAGGTTGGAAGGGACCTCTGGAGGTCATATGGCCCACTCCGCTGCTCAAGCAGAGTCAGCTACAGCAGGTTGCTCTGGGCCATGACTAGTTGGATTTCAAATATCTCCAAGGACGGAGACTCCACAACCTCTCTGGGCAACCTGTGCCAGTGCTCAGTCACCTTCACGGTAACAAAAGTGTTTTCCTGTGTTCAGGGGGCATTTCATGTTTTTTAATTTGTGCCCATTGCCTCTTGTCCTGTCACTGGACAGCACTGAGAAGAATCTGTCTCCCTCTTCATTCCCTCCCATCAGATATTGATAGACATTGAGGATATCCCCCCTGAGCCTTCCCTTTTGTAGGCTAAACGGTCCCAGCTCTCTCAGCCTCTCCTCATATGAGGGATGCTCCAGTCACTTAATTAGAATCATAGAATCATTAAGGTTGGAAAAGACCTCTAAGATCATTGAGTCCAACCGTCAACCCAACACCCCCACGCCTCCTAAACCATGCCCTGGAAGTGCCACGTCTACACATTTTTTGAACACCTCCAGGGATGGTGACTCCACCACCTCTCTGGGCAGCCTATTCCAATGTCTGACATTCTTCCAGTAAAGAAATTTTTCCTAATATCCAATCAGCCTTGGCCCATTGATCCAGCCTGTCCAGATCCCTCTGCAGAGCCTTCCTACCCTCGAGCAGATCAACACTCCCACCCCATTTGCTGTCATCTGCAAACTTACTAAGGGCACACTCGATCCCCTCATCCAGGTCATTGATAAAGATATTAAACAAGACTGGCCCTAATACCGAGCCCTGGGGAACACCGCTTGTGACTGGCCACCAACTGGATTTAGCTCCGTTCACCACAACTGTCTGGGCTCAGCCATCCAGCCAGTTTTTTACCCAGCGAAGAGTGCAACTCTCCAAGCCATGAGCCGCCAGCTTCTCTAGGAGAATGCTGTGGGAGACTGTGTCAAAGGCTTTACTAAAGTCCAGCTAGATAACATCGACAGCCTTTCCCTCATCCACTAGGCGGGTGACCTGGTCATAGAAGGAGGTCAGGTTGGTCAGGCAGGACCTGCCTTTCATGAACCCGTGCTGGCTGGGCCTGATCCCCTGGTTGTCCTGCACTTGCCTGCTGAGCGCACTCAAGATGAACCATTCCATAATCTTCCCCGGTACTGAGGTCAGGCTGACAGGCCTGTAGTTCCCTGGATCCTCCTTCCAGCCCTTCTTCTAGATGGGCATCACATCAGCAAGCCTGCAGTCATCTGGGACCTCCCCTGTTAACCAGGACTGGTGATAAATGGTGGAGAGTGGCTTGGCAAGCTCCTCTGACAGCTCCATCAGTGCTCTCGGGTGGATCCCATCTGGCCCCATAAATTGTGAGTGTCCAGGTGGTGCAGCAGGTCATTAGCTGCTTCCTCCTGGATTATGGGGGATTTATTCTGCTCTCCGTCCCTGCCTTCCAGCTCAGGGGGCTGAATACCCTGGGGATAACTGGTCTGACTATTAAAGACTGAAGCAAAGAAGGCATCAAGTACCTCAGCCATTTCCTCATCCTTGGTGGTGATGTTCCCCTCCACATCCAATAGAGGATGGAGATTCCCTTGGCTCTCTTTCTGTTGTTAATGTAGTTGTAAAAAGATTTTTTTGTTATCCCTTACAACAGTGGCCAGACTGAGTTCTAGCTGGGCTTTTGCCTTCCTAATTTTCTCTCTGCAAGACCTAACAAGATTCCTGTACTCTTCTTGAGTTGCCTGCCCCTTCTTCCAAAAGCGGTAAACTCTCATTTTTTTCCTGAGTCACAGCAAAAGCTCCCTGTTCAGCCAGGCCGGTTGTCTTCCCCGCCAGTTTGTCTTGTGGCACATGGGGACAGCCTGCTCCTGCGCCTTCAAGACTTCCTTCTTGAAGAATGCCCAGCCCTCCTGGACCCCTTTGCCCTTCAGGACTGTCTGCCAAGGGACTCTCCCAACCAGCATCCTGAACAGGCCAAAGTCTGTCCTCCGGCAATCCATGGTAGTGGTTTTGCTGACCCCCCTCCTTCCTTCACCAGGAATGGAGAACTCTGTCATTTCATGGTTGCTAAGCCCAAGATGGCCTCCGACCACCACATTTCCCACCAGTCCTTCTCTGTGAACAGCAGGTCAAGCAAGACACCTCCCCTGGTGGGCTCCCTTACCAGCTGCGTCAGGAAGTTATCTTCCACACACTCCAGGAACTTCCTAGACTGTTTCCTCTCTGCTGTGTTGTATTTCCAGCAGACGTCCAGTAAGCTGAAGTCCCCCATGAAAACAAGGGCTAGCGATTGTGATAGTTCTGCTAGCTGCTTGTAGAATGCTTCATCTACCTCTTCATCCTGGTTGGGTGGTCTGTAACAGACCCCCAGCAGGATATCTGCCTTGTTGGCCTTCCCCTTCATCCTTACCCATAAGCACTCGACCTTATCATCACAATTGCTAAGCTCTATGCAATCTTAAGCATCAGAACGGCCCTTTGGTGGACTCTCTCCAGTATGTTCATGTCTTCCTTGTACAGGGGAGCCCAGAACTGGACACAGCACTCCACATGGTGTCTCACCAGTGCTGAGTAGAGAGGAAGGATCACTTCCCTCCTGGCAACACCCCTAACGCAGCCCAAGATACTGTTGGCTTGCTTTGCCACAAGGGCACATTGCTTGTGTATGGTGAGCTTGGTGTCAACCAGAACCCCCCAGGTCCTTCTTGGCAGAGCTACTTTCTGGTCAGACAACACAGCGTATACTGGTGCTATGAGGTCATTCTTCCCCAGGTGCAGGATTTTGCATTTCCTTGGTTGCACTTCATGAGATTCCAGCTCATTTCTCCTCTCTGGATGGCAGCACGCCCATCTGGTGTATCAGCCACTCCTCCCAGCTTTGAGTCATCTGCAGTCTTGCTGACGGTGTGCCTCTGTCCCCATCATCCAAGTTATTAATGAAGACATTATTGATGAAGATGTTGAGCAATATTGGCCCTGGTATTGACCCCTGGAGTACTCCACCAGTGACTGGCCTTGATCTGGACTTTGTACCACTGGTCACAACCCTCTGGACCCAGCCATTCAGCAAATTTTCAGTCCACCTCACTGTTCACTTATCTAACCCATAGCTTATCAGCTTGGCTATGAGGATGTTACAGGAGACAGTATGAAAAGCATTACTAAAGCTCAGGTAAACAATGTCCGCTGCTCCCCTCCCCCATCCACCAAGCCAGTCATCTTATCCTACTATAAGCATATCAGGCTGGTTAAGCACAATTTCCCCTTCATAAACCCATGCTGTCCCATCCTTCCCTGCCACCTGGCACCCGCCCCTGCCATCTGCACCCATTTCATGGCTGAGTTTGTGCATAAGCTGTGTGAGGGGAGCCAGTGCCTGCCACAGCTGACAAGCAGGGTGCAGCTGGCTGCGGTTATCCCAGGCTGCAGAGCAACGTGGGGATGTCTATGACAGGGTGAAGGGGTCTGCCACCATGTGTGTGTGGCCTGGTGCAGGCCATGCTGTGTGGAGGCAGCCTGCCCAGACCCTGCCCAGAACCTGCTAGGCTGGGCTGTCTTCTCCAGCAATGCTGGGTGGTGTCCAAAGGGCAGACCTGGGCAGAGAGGAGGAACAGAGCGCTGGAGCTGTGGAGGGACCTAACCCTGGGGCTGGCTGTGGCATGGGAATGGGTTGATGCCTCTTGCTACTGGGACATGGAGAAGGATCTGGTGTCTTTCCTGCCTAGAGCCAGGGCTGTGGCGGGTTCATTTGCTCCCTGCAGGAGCTGTTTTCCTTTCCTCAAAGCTTTCACAGAGCAGCCCTGCCCTCCTCCATAAGTACACACTGATGGATGCAGCCTTTGGCACCCCTTGTGTCTGGGTAGGTCTCCTCAGAGAAGCTGAACACCCACTTTGCTCCACAAAACTAGTGTCTGGGTCATCATTTCACCCACACAGCAGCCTGAAAATGAAGGGTTAAAATGAAATGAGCTTACAGCGTGATTCTGTTTGAGCACAGAGAAAGCTTTTCTCCCAGCCCAAGTCAATCCATGTGTCTCAGGCTCAAGCTGTGTGTGTAGACACTGCCTGCAGAGTGTCCTGCCACCCCGTGGTCCTGCGCTGTGCCCCTGCTGCAAGCCTCCCTGACCTGCCTTCTCATGCAGAGCTGGCTAGCTGCTCCCACTTCGCCATCTTCACTCTTGTACTCACCTCCCAACCCCAGAGAGCACTCAGATGGCACAGGGCCTCACGCTTTGCTGCCTCTCATACCATCTCACTGCACACGCTGTGCCCGTGCCTCTGGTGTGGATGAGAGTGAGCCAGCCACCCGGCACTGTGGGACAAGCAGGGTGGTGCCCAGAAGCAGGCACTGGGTTGTCCCAGCTTTGGGGGCAAGGTTCTCCCTGGATGTTCATAGACTTCCTAGTTTGTGCAGATGCTGACCTGGACATGCGAGTCAGGACCATGTAGTCTGAGGGAATGGTACAGGACAGAGTGTGGCAGGGACTGGCTCACAGCAGGTCACTCAGGCTATCATGGCTTTTGCAGCCCTGCTCAGATTTCCTTCCTCTGCTGTTCCTCCAGCTGTGGGCAGGGAAGCTGAGGTGCTGCCAGTCCTGTGGCACTGCAGCTGGGTCCAGCCAGGTGCAGTGAGGGGGAAGCTGAGGCTGCCTTGCCAGAGGCCAGGCTGTGCTCCCTGGGCCCGCACCTCCCCGTGTTCCCAGAAGCTGCTGCCCTGCACCAGCACAGACATGCTGGCCAGGAGCTGTGGAGCAGCAGAAGGCTCTGGCCATGTTCCTGGCCTCTCCCTTCCCAACACAGGGCAGCAGCACCCAGCCCACTGTGTACGTACCTACCTCCTCTCACTGCAGCTGCCTGGTGGGCACTGCCACATCCCAAGGGATCAGGGCCCCCAAGAGCTGCTTGGAGCATCTGTTTGCCTGTGCTGTGCCTGGACTGCGACTTGGCACCAAGCAGGGCTGTGGCTGGCCTGCCTGCCTGCCTGCCGGCTCACAGGGAGGTAGGTGACATTTCCTCTGCCCTGGGTGCTGCAGCATCAGCCCTGCCCCACCCACTGATGTCCCCCATCTGCAGCCAGCCCCCAAGCTGGCCAGGCCACGCAAGACCCTCTCCTAGCCACTCTCCAGGCTTGGTGGTAGGACGGGGGATAGAATCATAGAATCATTAAGGTTGGAAAAGACCTCTAGGATCATCAAGTCCAACCGTCAACCCAACACTACCATGCCTCCTAAAATGCTGCTTGATACTGCTTGTTGCTCTGCCTGGAGCAGGAAGGTGAGCTGTGCCCCGAGACAGTGCATCCTGCAGTGGATTTGGGGATAGGTAAGACCTCAAACAGCTCCAGGGCTGCAGTCAGGGGCATCCAGAAAGCCCTCTGCATTGCTCCCTGGAGCAGGCTCCCAGGTGTCATAGTTTTAGCTGGGATAGAATTGATTTCCTTCACTATAACTGGTATAGTGCTGTGTTTTGGACTTAGTATGAAAATAATGTTGATAACACACTGATGTTTTAGTTGTTGCTAGGTAGTGCTTACACTAGTCAAGGACTTTTCCAGCTTCCCATGCTCTGCAAGGTGCACAAGAAGCCAGGAGGGGAGGGGGCACAGCCCAGAGACCTGATCCAAACTGGCCAAAGGGATATTCCATATCATGTGATGTCATGACCGGTATCTTAACTGGGGGAAGTTGGCCGGGGGAAGCAGCGATCGCGACTCAGGGACTGGTGGTGTCGGTCGGTGGGTGGTGAGAGGTTGCATCACCTGTGGTTTTTTTTTTCCCCCTCCTCCCCGGGATTCATTTCTCTCTCTTGATAGTTTCCTTTTTATTATATTATCATTACTATTATTATTATTATCATCATAATCATTATTGTTATCATTACCATTATTACTATTACTATTTTATTTTAATTATTAAACTGTTCTTATCTCAACCCATGAGTTTTCTTGCTTTTGCTTTTTCAATTCTCTCCCCCATCCCACCGGGGTGGAGGGAGTGAGCAAGCGGCTGTGTGGTGCTTAGCTGCTGACTGGGGCTAAACCACGACACCAGGGAACAGGCTGTGGGAGCCCCTGTGTCCTTGGAGGTCAGGGCTGGGGCAGTAGATGCTTGGACCTGGGTGCTGAGGCAGTGGCTGTGGAGTTGGGGCAGAGCTTGTATGACTGCTGGAGTGCATTTGGGGTGCTGAGAATTGTGCGGGGGGGCACTGGGAGTGGGGAGGGCAGGATGCTCATAAGGGCAGAGCAAGGTGGGGTGGGGAGAGACGAGAACTTGCAGGGTGCCCTAGAGCCCAGAAGTCCACCCGCCCTGTGCCATTCTGTGCCCCCAGGACTTCCTGGCCCAAGGGAAAGGCTCTGGCCCTGCACAACACCACAGCTGCCTGCAGAGCTCCAGCACTGCTGCTGAGGCCACCACAGCTGGCTGCAGT
Organism: Morus bassanus; assembly: GCA_031468815.1. Lineage (NCBI taxonomy): Eukaryota > Metazoa > Chordata > Aves > Suliformes > Sulidae > Morus > Morus bassanus. The sequence goes on along the minus strand of CM062571.1, from coordinate 85,344,923 downwards.
GAGGCCAGCCGTATGCCAGGAGATTGCCCTCTGCTTGGGGCCACCCTGTGCCAGAGCTGCACTCTTTTATTCATCGCACTGAGCTGCTCTTCCACACCCTGCTGCTTCCCAGAGCTTGTCTCTTCCCCACCTCTTGCAGCTGTGAGAGGCTGCTGTGAGATAACATTTCAGAAGATGGAGCAGACATGTCTACAGCAGAGAGACTTCAAATGGGCTGGGAAGCTTGTAGCAGCTCTGCAAAAGGAGATGATGTACAGTCAATCATCAGATCCCCCCACCCTGCACACTGCATATTTAATAGCTCTTTGGGTCTCAATGTTTAAATCTATCTAATGAGCATTTAACTGCTGTTCAATATTTAATGCCTCGGTGTTCAATGTAATAATCCCATGTATCACAGTGAGTGCTGGTCCATCACCCTGGGCATGGGGAGAGGCATGCTGCAGGAGAGGATTTAGCACAGGGCAAGGGAGGCTGGGGGATCTGCTCCATGACACCTTTTGCATGGATAGCAGGTTATCTCTGCACCATGAGCTCTTTCTGCCTCTCTGATGTCTGACTCTTCTCAGTGGTACAGTAGATGCTGGGACTTGTCTGTGCAGTCTGGGAATGAGGGCCTGGCACCCTGCTGCTGGGCTTGCACTGGCAGGATGGCGAGCTGTGGGCTGGGAGCAGCTCCAGGTGGCCGGTGACACTCGCTGTGCAGTGACACCCTGTCCTCAGCCCACAATGCCATCCCACACTGAGCATCTGCCCACAGCTGCTGAGCTGGTTTGCAACCTGCCAGTTCGCTCTCCTGACCAGGCAGCCCCACCGTGGCTGTCACACCATAGAGGCTGCATCAAGACCTCTGGACGCTCGGATGTGACTGCAGGGCCTTCCTTCATCCCTGCTGTCACTGCCGCTGCCTCCCCCAGGGCTGCAGCCAGCACAGACAGGAGCCAGGAGAGCAAGGCTATGAGCCGTGCGTAATCCTGAGAGCACTGGGAGATGAACTGTGGGGCAGTGCTGCCAGGGCACACTGCTGACACCTATCGAGCCTGCCGCTGACCAGCACCCCCAGATCCCTTTCTCAAGGGCTGCTCTCCAGACACTCCTCTCCCAGTTTAGGTGCACGTGTCTCTCCCTGCAGTGTATTTGTGTGCGTACTTCAGTGGGCTTGCACGTGCTAGCTAATGGTGCTGCAAAGGTTTCAGTCCCCATGGGGCTTCTTCTGGTTCCTGGGGCCTCTGTCCTCTTTTGCAGAAAAGCTGAACCCCAAGGCCTTTCTTTGGGAGCAGTTTCAGTAGTTCCGTACAGATGATTCAGTTCCTGAGAACATGGCCCCATGCAGGAAGGGTCTGGGGTGTGAAAGACCCACATTTCTCATTTGCACTCTGAACTGCAATGGAAACCAGCCCCACACATGCAAGTCTTTTTCTTCTGAGGTGCAAAGTCCCCCTTCCTCCATGGGCCTGAGCTGCAGGCATCTGCTGCTGCCGCCGAGCCCTGAGATCCTCTTTGCTCCCCCGTTGTCTCCCAGGCCCGCAGGACCAGCCCAGCATCTCAGTGCTGCAGTCTCAGAGCCCCCTGATGAGTGGAAGCAGAGGGCTGGCGATATCATCTTGCCCAGCCATCTGAGGAATAGTTGCAACCACAGCAGAAGTGCTGCATCTCCCACGCTAAGCCATGCCCACGACGGATGGTGCGGGGTAAGGGTGGCTGTGGTGCAGCAGTTCACTCCTGTGCTGGGACTGGTATGTGCTGTGGTGTGAGGCCTGCGGGGTGCCAGGGCTGCTTTGCTGTGCTCAGCTCGTGGGTACTAGCTGCAACACAGATCAGTTGCTGTGGGGCTTCTTCCATGGGCACTGGCTGCTGTCCCGTGATGGGTGGCACATATCCCATATTCACCCTGGTCAGCGTCCTGTGGAGGCAGATCTCCACAGCCAGTGGCTGCAGCCTGATTTACCCCATCACTCAGTGAAGGACCAGTAGCCAGAAGAAGAAAGTGCCTGTTTATGTATTGTTTACAAACAAGCAGGTACAAAAACAGCAAGAGCAAGCGTGCAGCTGGTGTGTGCTTCAAAGTACAGCTGTGCAGCTTGTTCCTGTGAGGCTCACTGGGGCACAGTCCATTGGGTACTCAACAGACTAGCTTCCATGTCCAAGCTGCTCCCTTCATTCAGCACTGGTCCCATGCCACCCTCTGTGATGACTGAGACCCACCAGCCAGGAGCTGGGTGACAGGACCACTGTGTGTGGCTTGTGCCCTTGACCCTGCCACGGGGGTGACTCTGTGCAGTGCAGCAGTGTGTGACTTTTCCAGGGTCTGGTTTTCTCCTCATGTTCCTGCTCTTCCATGGCCATGTGCTTGTGCCTGGAGCAGGCAGCAATGTAGTGTGGAGTGACCTCAGCTCCCAGAGGAATGGGCACAACTGCCCTGGGGTAACCTTGCCTATAAGCTTTATTGCTGAACAGATGCCCTTGGTGCCAAAGGTGAAGTATGTTGACAAGAATCATCACAACCAGGCTTTTGGCCCATGTAACAGATTCTACATGAGACAAGGATGAGACCTTGGAGTTACCAGAGTAGTTCCTGAGGAACCAGTTCATGGGGATGGGGACAAGGAAGACTGGAGTGATCTGGCTGTGGTAGTCATGCTTTCTGGGTATCATAACATTGTCAGTGTGCCATGATGCCAGGATTGGGCTGGTGTGAGTGCACAGTGTGCACTCCTGGTGCCTTGGGCTCAGGGTCCTGCTCTGTCTGTGAGTGCTGCACATTAGGATAGTGTTCCTGATTGTTTCATGTGTTTGTATGCCACAGTCTGTGCCCAGGACAGTCCTGTGGCACAGGGTTGTGCTCACTGGCTGCTCTGCCTGGCGGTGCCATGGGTCTGCCTATGTCTTACTGGAAGCAAGTGCCATGTAGAGCTTTAGTTGTGGCAGAGACTGGGAGAGGCATGATTGCCCAGTGCTGCTGGATTAGGAAGCTGGGCAGGCAGGCTTGGCAGCATGCCCCATCTGAGTCTCCTTTGTACTCAATATCCATGAGAGCATGCCAGGATGTGCCTACACCAGAGATGGTGAGAAGGGGAACACTGTGCCCAGATGCAATCTGATGCATGTACAGGAGACTCTGGTGTGCATGCTGTCCCTGCAGCCCCGTCCAAGCAGATCTTGGTCAGTTAACATCATGTTCAGCAATGCTGTGGCATATTGCCCCTTTTCTGCAGTCTCTGTTTCTTGGGGAAACTGAGCACCTCCTTTGCACACCTTCTCTCCATGGCTGTTACCCTGAGGTAGACAGCTGTGGCCCTTGCCCTGCAGCCCAGAAGAGCTTTGATTCCTGGGGCACTTCATGCCCTGGGCTTATGAATGCAGCAGCTACATCCTGCGTGGACAGGCCTACAGATGTAAGGCAGTGCCTTTGCGCCAGTGGGGTCTGGGGAAATGGCTCATCTTCTGGCATGAGCCATGCCCGCTCCCCAGCTGCCTGCCTTGTACCCTGCTGCCCCTTGGCAGCGCACCCCAGCAGGCAGGGTCCTCTGGCCCCTGGGGAGGAATGCTGAGGATCCTGCCTCTTGTGTCCGCAGCACTGATGTGCCCAGGTATGTCACTTCCCAAGTGCTTGCATAGGTAAGATGCAGCCCCCACCCTGCTCCGGACAGCTGCCTCCAAGCATGTCCTGAGCACCCACCACATGCTCCTCTCTCGGCTGTGGGAAAACTACTCTCTCTGGTGTGGTCTGTGGAGGGTCACTCTCTGCTGGCTCAGAAGGGCTCCCCTGTGTCCAGGTGCCTGCCCTGCTCTGCGACCCCCAGAGCTGCACCCTGAACTGAGCACCGGCACGCTGAGCAAACCCTGCTGTGGTCTCATAGCAGCTTGCTGTGTTATGTCTCTGTGAAATCACCCCCTACAGCTAAACTGTGCTTGGCTTCCCCTGATTTATCTGCCTCCCTGCCCCACTCACCTGCCCTTTCCAAAATTACCATCTCTATCCCTGTCCCCAGCCCAAGACCCATTCCCAGTCCTATTGCCAGCACCATCCCTGTCCCCATCCTGATCACTGTTCCTATCTGTCACCAGCACAGTCCCCACACCTACCCTCACCCTGATCCATGTCTGTCTCCATCCCGGCAGCTCCCTCCCCACCCGCTGGCTACTCCTGCAGATCGCTGCAACTGACTTCCAGGGTTTCTGAGAGAGAGAGATACCTGATTAATCCCAGAGTGAGCTGTAATCACATGGCAATAACTGCACGACTCGTGCTTATCTGAATGTGTAATCACAGCAATGAATAATATTCAGGGCTTAGCACCTCACTAATTAGCACTTGCCGGGAGGGGAGAGGCTGCTGTCAGCTTTATGTAGCAGGTCCGATCCATCTTCGGGCCAGGCTCTGCTGTGGGGAGGGTCAACGACCCTTGTCCTCTCAGGACACGAGTGTAGTTACAACTGCCCCTGCTCCAGAGGCCCCACACATGCTGCCAGACAGCACACGTGTAGTCCCTGACCCACCACCCCAACGGGGACTCTCGTACCCCACAGCCCAGCTGTGGCTGGGAAATTGTCCCATGACATGCAGTGACTCCTGTTCTGCTGCGAGGTCCCCAGCCGTGCCCCACTTGGCCTTGTGTGCTCATGGAGGACATGGTGGCAGGGCACCATTCCCTGAGCCCTGTGTCCCTCATGATGGCTGTGGGACACCTCTGCAGTGTGGACACACCAGGCCATGCCATGCCATGCTGTGCTGACATGCAGGTGGGCACCCAAGGGAGATGCTCCTGGTCCCTTGGTTGGCAAAGCTGCTGGCTCACATGCAGCCCCTTGTCTACCTGCTGGTCTCTCCCAGCCTGCACCAGTGAGGCAGAGTGCTTTGGTGCAGCACAGAGGTGACAAACCACGGTTATCCTGGCCAAAGCCAGTCCCTGCAGAAATATCCCCCGGTACCATCAGGGCCATTCAGTTTCATGGACCCAAAAGGAGCAGGAGGCCCTTCTGCCATGGCCGAGTGTGACAGAGCAAGGACCTGGGAGTGGAAACCTCTGCCACGATCTGTGCCTGTGCCATCCAAAGTACTCCTTCCTGAGAGCCAAGAGGGATAGGCTGAGAGTGCTGCCTGTGCAAAGCCCTCGTGGGGTGCAGTGAACCACCACTGCCTGCATCTGTTAACCCCACCATCTGAGGGGGCAGAGATCCCCATCAGCTCAGCCCGTAGACCTCAGCACTCCTATCGTTCCCAGAGACCTGCCATAAAGTGATGGCCTACCTGCAGCGCGTCCGAAGCTGCTGCCTCTTCTCACCATTTAGAGGCAGCCCTCGCAGTATGTTGTGGCACTGATCCACTCTCTGCTGGCCAGCCAGCTCTTCCCTTACCTGGCCCCAGCCACCACAGCCCTGATGAACACATACCAGAGACATCAGCCAGTCCTCGCCAAGCAGAGCAAGACTTAACGTGAACCAGCGACACACATACCAGGGTGAACAGTGAAAAGACACGTTGTTCAACTGAGCAGTGCCCACAACCGCATGTAGCATGTGGTGAGCACTGCCTGTGTGCGTGCACAGCTGGCAGCGAGCAGCATCCCTGTGTGTGTACTGCCTGTGGTGAGCACTGCCCATGCATGTGCATGGCCGTGTTGAGTGCTGCCCACAGTGAATGCTGCCTGCAGTGAGTACTGTCTGCATGTGTGCACAGCCCAGATGAGCCCTCCTTGTGCGTGCATGCGTGCAGCCCTGCATGTCCTTGCTCTGCAGACAGTGTGGCATGCTCTCCAGCATCATGATGGCTGAGGTGCAGGGGTGTGGTAGTGGCTGTTTTTCACCACCCTCTGTGGCAAGAGCCTGGGGCAGTGGGGGCCTGTGCCTCATGGCAGAGGGCTGTGTCATGGCTAGGCTGGGGCAGGATGTCCTTGCAGGCAGGCAGACAGAGAGGCAGCCTCTGGAAATGTGCAGTGTCACCAAATTAAGGGCTTAATTAGCAGGCGTGTTTCCCTTAAGGAGCTGTCGCCTCATTATCATAGAGAATGGTGATTAAGCAGCAGGAAGGGGTAGGTACTGCCAGCACAACCCCGGGGAGGCAGGCAGCAAGCACTCATTCCTGTCGCAGGGCAGTGAAAGCATCCGACACATCCAGCTCTGACACCATCCTCCTCTGCCAGCCTCCTTGTCTCCCCACTCCATCCCAAGCCAGTCCTGCCCTGAACATCTCGCTCTACCCAGCTCAGTTGTCTCCCTACAAGCTCCCCTTTCCAAGGGCAGATGGTTTCCATTTACAAGCCTGTCCCCAGGAGGATTTGCTGGCATGGCATGGCACATGGGGGACAGGGTAGCTATGGCACTGAATGTGGAGGATGGCTCACCCACGCTGCAGCGCTGCTGGGGGATGCTGCCGTGAGAGGAGCCCAGGGAATTCGTGGTGCTCAAACAGGGCCAAACATGCACAATGGTATCTCAGACAATATCTAGGACGGATGCTGGCCCCTGTGAGACTTGGTTAACTAAATGTCCAGAAAGGCCTGTGCCACATGCTCCCTGCAGAAATTAATTCTCTGGGGAGGCCAGACTACTGCAGCGTGTGTGGCCAGGTGCTGTAAGGCTCCCTTCCCTTTCCCTTTCCTTTTCCCCTTCCCTTTCCCCTTTCCTTTTCCCCTTCCCCTTCCCCTTCCCCAAGGCTGACATAAGGTCTTCTGGGGATCTGACAGGACACAGCGGCCTTCAGCCCAGAGCTGCCAGAGTCAGGACAGCCATCACCAGCAAGGCTCTGCCCAGGGCCTGCCTGTGGACACAAGTGGGGATGCAATCAAATGCTGACCCCTGAGCAACATCCTTCAGCAGAGGTTGGCCTGGTCAGGTGCAGGAATGGGTACCCCCCACAGGGACTGTAGCCACTCCAGCCTGTGCACAGGGACCTCCAGGGAGGGGATGAAGGTCAAAGTGCCAGGGCCATGCTGGCCTGGTGCTGCTGCACCCCTCAGCAAGGGGAGAGGGCTTACGGGAGGCAGCATACCTCCTAGGGTGACCGTGACAGAGGGCAAGGCCTTGGGACAAGCCATGTAGGAAGAAAAAACATGGGCCATGGAGATGTACAGAAACCAAGGCGCATGCTCACCAAACAAAGATCACACTGAGCTAGCTTGACACCTCTTCCTGCAGCCATGTCCATTTTCTAGACTGAGGGGCTGCAGCATGTCTCCCATCTGGACACGGCTTCTGGCCACTTAAGGCAGAATGTGCCAGCCTGTCTGGAGCAGGGCTGGGCTGGAGGAAGCTGGTCATAAAATCGTAGAATCATAAAATCACAGAATGGTTTGGGTTGGAAAGGACCTTTAAAGATCATCTAGTCCAACCCCCTGCCATGGGCAGAGACATCTTTCACTAGATCAGGTTGCTCAGAGCCCCGTCCAACCTGACCTTGAACACCTCCAGGGATGGGGCATCCACAGCTTCTCTGGGCAGCTTGTTCCAGTCTCATCACCCTCAGTGTAAAACATTTCTTCCTTATGTCCAATGTAAGCCTACCCTCTTTCAGTTTAAAACCATTGCCCCTTCTTCAATCACTACAGCGCTTGGTAGAAAGTCTTTCTCCATCTTTCTTACAAGCCCCCTTTATATATTGAAAGGTCGCAATAAGGTCTCCCTGGAGCCTTCTCTTCTCCAGGCTGAACAACACCAACTCTCTCAGCCTTTCTTCATGGGAAAGGTGTCCCAGCCCCATGATCGCTTCTGTGGCTTCCTCTGGACCTGCTCTAACAGGTCCATGTCTTGTACTGGGGATCCCAGAGCTGGATGCAGTACTTCAGGTGGGGTCTCACGAGAGCAGAGTAGAGGGGGAGAATCACCTCCCTCCACCTGCTGGCCGTTGACTGTAACTCTTTGGACATGGCCATCCAGACAATTCGTGATCCATCTAACAGTCTATCCGTCAAACCCATATCTCTCTAATTGAGCGGCAAGAACATTGTGAGGGACCATATCAAAGGCCTTACAGAAGTCTAGGTAGATGACATCCGTAGCTCTTCCCTTGTCCACTGATGCAGTTACTCTACTGTAGAAGGCTACTAGATTAGTCAGGCATGATTTGCCCTCTGTGAAGCCATCTTGGCTGTCTCTAATCACCTCCCTGTCTTCCATATGTTTCAACACGTCTTCCAGGAGGATCTGCTCCATTATTTTACCAGGCACAGAGGTGAGGCTGACTGGTCGGTAGCTCCCAAGGTCCTCCTTTTTACCCTTTTTAAAAATGGGCATCATGTTTCCTTTTTTCCAGTCACTGAGGACTTTGCCTGACTTCCATGACTTTTCAGATATGATGCAGAGTCAAGCACAGATGGTGCTTAGACTGGCTGGTGGCCTGGCTGCAGAAGGTCAGTGTGCCTCAGTGCCCATACAGGGCACAGTGGCACACCCAGCCTCAGGATCAGGAGTGACCAAGAGGGCTTGGAGCCACCCACAGAAGGACCACAGGCAGGTACCAGATGTCTGTACTTCATTCAGGCTGAGCCCTGCCTCAGCCCAGCCTTTCTGGTCTGCACCAGATGGGGTGGGTGCTGCCAACTGCGGGCGGTGCAGAGACATGGCCCCAGTCTGTAGGCAGAGAAGCTGGCTGGCGTGATCTGGGAGACCAGCATCTGTTTTCCTAGCAGGGACTGCAAGAGCTTGGCTTGTTTGTGAATCCTGGGAGTACACAAATTGTACGCCTTGGTGCTGGTGATGCCACTCCAGAGGAGACGCAGTTGTTTCTTGGTGTAATGCTGGTCAGGGCTTGAATTCGGGGTTCTTTGCAAGCTGGTAGAGAGAATACTTTGAAAATATGTTTATATGAAAGATAGGCTCAGAAGGCTGAGCGCATAAAGGGCTGGGCTGTGCTCAGTGGGGTGGAATAAAATCTTCTACCATGTGAGGTTGACTGTACTTCTTGAAGCACCAGAGAAGCTGAGAGGCTCTACATGAACTCTGGGCACAAGGCAGCTGCACGTTGCCATGCTCAGGGGCCTGCAGCATTTCTGCACACTAGGTAAGGTGGTCTGCAATTCTTGGGAGAAGCACAAAGATTGGCATTCAGAGAAAGAGTCAAAGTGTGAACATGAAAAAAGGCCAAGGGAGAGTTCAATACACCAAGGTGTCTGTAGCACCAAAGCAAATTCCTCTACAGGAAAACAAAAGCTAGGGTAGAGGTTTGGAGTAAGGACTGTGGCCAAAGACTGTATCAGCATCCTGATGGGTGTGATCTGGTTAGAGGGAGAGAGAGAACTCTGCATTACAGCACAGGAAGCTGTAAGTAAAGCTTTTTATGTCACCTACCTGCCTGATCCTAGGCACAGCATTGTTGATGGTTACATCCTAGTAAAAGCATTCTTAACTCTTGCAAGAATGTTTGTCTTGTGTTGAGGGTTATCTAAGACACATGCCAAGACTTCACATTCAACAGGTGGGTGCTGAGAGCAGCCCACTGCAACACAGTCAGGTGCCCAAGAGACAAGGTGTTTGCCATGCAGCAGGATGGGTTAGAGAAGGAGCTGGTAACACAGGACATTGGTACAGAAGAGACATTTTCACTAACAGTAGTTAGCCAGAGAGTCCTTAGCAGCAGGACTACAGGGACTGTGTCCAAACCTCAGCATGGGAGGTTTCCAGAGCGGGATAATGCTGCCGAAAGCTGTGCATAGGCTGTAGATGGTGATGTTCTGGAGCTGCCTCCCAGCACAGCACAAGTGGTGAGGACAGGAAACGTGGTAAGGTACGAGATGCCTTATATGTGGCTACGATGCAGTAGTGCTGCATGACATAGCTTTTGAGAAAAGATGGGCTGCAGCCAGTGGCCTAGGGCTGCCACCTCACTCCCCCTCACCATACGCCTGTGCTTTCTGCCCAGGTAGATTACAGCCTGAATCAGGCAGATGCACAATGGGCTACATGCACTCATCAAAGCCTCTGCGGCAGGAAGCAGAGGGCTGAGCATGGCGTGCCCTTAATGGCATGCTCAGAGGTTGCTGCTGGCAGAGCCCAAGGCTTATCTGTGTCAGCTAGGAAGATCTGACATTTCGGAGTCCCACAGCAGCTGCTCCTGCACCATGAGCTCAGGGAAAAGAGACAGCTGCACCTTCTGCTATCATCAAGAGATGGAAAACACAAGACCTTATCCTGCATTTGTCCACCTTTTAGAGCTGTTCTTGGACCACCAGCTTTGTACCAAACATCCAGGAACGGCCGTGAAGGGGACAGCATGGGATCCAGCATATGGGACATGGCACAGAGGAGTCCCAGAAAATATCCAGTTTATTCTATGAGCAGCCAGGTAGGACTCAGTGCAGAGGCAGAACGCAGCCCAGAGATGCTGGGTCCAAGCAGACCCCAAATGTAACTATTGCACATGCACCAGCAGTGCTGGTGGGCAAATGCAGCCACTGGGGACAGTGCCATTGTGCCTGAGGAGCAACGCGGTCAGTTATGGCCTTAGCCCAGAGCTTCAGGCTCCTTGTGCTGGAACGGTGCCGTGGTGCACCCTGCAGATAAGGGCCCAGACCTTGAATTTGCTTGCCAATCTGTGGGACTTGGAGTGCAGCAGTGACCTGAAGCTTTGCTTGAGGTAGTCAGTGCTGCTGAGGAGCCACACTGCAATGTTTCTGTATCATCATGGGTGGTGGGTGATGCATCATCTCCATCCAGAGCTTTCAGCAGCGTGACTCTAATGAAGCTCTGAGCATTGAGTTCAGCAAGAATCACCCTCACCAAGGGCTGCAGGGAGCAGTGGTGAACCCACGCTAGAGTCCTGTCCAGTGCACAGGCTTATTGGCACACTCTGCCCAAGGCATTAGGCCTGTCCTTGCCTGTGCTCAGCTGGAGCCAATTGCTACTCTCCTTGGAGCCAGTCCCTAAGCACTCAGAGTGCCTCAGGAGAAGTGGTGTCACTATATGGTGAGAGAGGCATTATTTTGCTGGCACACAGAATCATAGAATGGTTTGGGTTGTAAGGGACCCTTAAAGATCATCTAGTCCAACCCCCCTGCCATGGGCAAGGACATCTTTCACTAGATCAGGTTGCTGAAAGCCCTGTCCAACCTGACCCGTGAACACTTCCAGGGATGGGTCATCCACAGCTGTGTTTTCATTCTAACAACTGCCAGAGCAAAAGCCTCTTCTAGAGCTGCCCAAGAAGTTCCCTGCCCATGTCCTGGCCTTCCTGGAGAGTGGACTTGGATGGAGGCTGAAGGAGCAGGCACAATCCCCCTCTGTGCCGCCAGGAGTGCTGGGCACACTGCTGGCCCTGTGGCAACTGCCAGTCTGCCTCTGACCCCAGCTGGCTCCAGCCCAGACCTTCTGCTTTCGTGTGCAGATCTCTTTCACTGTGCAGTGCACCGGAGCATGGAAGTAGCCTCTGCTGCCATGTCCTTCACTCCAAAGGGCAGCAACAGAGGGGGCATCAGCCAGCCTCCTACCCCCTGCCATCCCATGCTGTGCCTTGGGCCAGTTACTGCTGGGAAGAGCAAGTGTGCAGTAGGGAGGCTCAAAGGAGGAGAGGAGCTGAGCTGTCCCTCTGATGCTGGGCCCTGCTGCCCTAATGCTTGCCCCTGTCAGGGCCTGCAGGATCTCAGCAAAGCACACTTATAGAAGTCTGGACGTGAGGAAAGCAGCTCCCTGCTCCAGATGGAGCACAGCTCATGCACTGAGTGTGAAATACAGAGATACCGCCTGCCTCTGCTTCCCTGCAGTGAGACCTGTACGTTGGGCATTGCATAGCATCCCCATGTGAAGCCACAGCAGCCAAGTCTGCCCAACGGTGGGCAGGAAGCTGGGCCACCCCTGAGGTGCGCCTGGCTGTCTGGTCCTCTGGCCTTTGCATGGTCATCATCCAAGCTTCTTCCTCATGGAGTGTACATCACCACCCAGAGACCGACTGCCTGTGGAGTCTCCTCAGCTCCTTTGCTGGACTTGGTTTCCCAGCCCTGCACTGTGGGGTGCCCTGGCATGCCTGGGAGCAAACTCTGCCAGAGCTGGACAGCACTGGCTGCCCTCCGCATCTGCCCCCTTCCCCTGCCTCCCGTGGGTCCCCTGCGCGGTCTCTACTATCCTCCCGGCTGCCAGACTGGAGGGACCAGATGGGCCCTGCCTCCGCCTGGCTCCGCACTCCTGTCTGGGAGACACGGCTTCCTGCTGCTTCCCACTCGCCAGCATTTGCATTGCACTTGTTCTCTGACCTTTGGAGAAAGCAAGGAGCTGTGTTCCGAGTCACAGCACTTGTCTGCAGCCTCTGCCTTGTGCCAGCCCCAGGTGAGGACCCCCCACAGCCCTGTTGAGCCCCCTGCCTGCTCCCTGGGGCTGGTGGCCTGTATCCCCCAGGAGTGCGTGTACCACCATTGACCTGCCCCATTGCAGAGCCCCCCCCATTTGGGATTCCCACTTCACTGAGCCCATGTACCACCATTGACCTGCCCCATTGCAGAGCCTCCCCCTACATTTGGGATTCCCACTTCACTGAGCCAGGGCCTGCCAGTTTGTGTTGTGGTTCAACCTCCTGGACTGCACGCCAACAGACTGACCTGCTTCATGTGCTTGCACACGTGCTGTCATACCTGTATATCTCTTTGGAGTCTGAGGCTCAGCCAGGACCAGCATGGCCTGTGGTCATTCAGGGTTGTGTTCATAAGCTTCTCTTCTCTGCATGGACACAAGCATGGGTCCACTCCACAGGACTGCACTGGGACTTCCCTAAGGGGCAGAAGGAGGGACGGCTTCCCATTCCTTAGGCTTGCCCTGGCTTGGAGGTGCTCACCTCCTTTGGCTGTGTGCATGTTGTGGGTCAGTTGGATACACAGACATTGGCATGGGGTTCCTCATTGTCACACTACACGTGCTGACTGCTGCAGAGATCCTCTAAGCTGAGCACATTTTTGGCTGTTCTCCCCTGAGCAATGTCTCTTCTCCCAGCTCATACTGGCTCTATTTCACACTTGGTTGGTCTCAAGGGGAGCTGCCACATTCAATATGTCAGATGCTGCTCGTATTGAGCCGCCCCGTGCCTGGGCTGTAATGTGAAGGAGCTCAGGAGTGGGCTGGCCCACCACAGCTCAGTGAGACTTGGGAAAAGGTCTCCCACTCTGCCCACCCTGGGGGCTGCTGGCCAGAAGGAAAAGTTTTTGCCCCACCCCACCCCACCCCACTGAGGCCCATCCCTCGCAGTTTAACTGCTCCCCAAGCTGTGCAGCCAGGATCTGCTTGCTTGACCTCTACCAGGACCTGTTCATGTGTTGTTTTGCCTAGGAGGGGTTCTTAGGGCTGTGAGCCCAGTACCCACCCCTCTCCCCTGTGTCTAGGGTCTGGTCCCATTCCTATGACCCCAGGACCTATTTCCCTCCTGTGCAGCTGGGACTTGTTCCTAACGCCGTGGGACTGCAGACATTATCACAGCACCAGCTCTGAACTGCTGGTGTGAGCACTGCAGTACTCAGAAAATGCTCAGAGTCATGGGTCTGGGGGAACGTGTCAGCTTTATGGGAACAGTGCGTCCTCGGCTCTCCAGGCTCATGAAGGAAATCCGGGAAGTTTGCCTTCATGAGCTAAAAAATACCCAAAGAATTGCAACTAAACATCTCATGATCAAAACCAGGCCAAAGGCACAGACAGAGCCTGGACACTATTTTCGAGCCTCTGAAGTGGCAACACTGACCTGGAAAGTAGCAGGAAGACATCCCTTGGTGGCTGCAGCTCCCCTCAGAGAGTGGAGGAGGGATGCATAGGAGCTATGGTCAGCGCAGGTCCCAGGGGATGCTGAAAAGCTGTCCCATGGATAGGGAGAGGAGCCTCACGAGGTCCTGCAGCTGGCTGGATGGGTCCATCTCTCCTGCGGCTCCCCCGAGCCAGGCGTGAGTGCTGCAGGGTGACTCTCACTGCCCAAAGGTGGGACAATTGTCAGGCAGGGACAGAGCTGCTGCCTGGGATGAGGCAGCCTGTTCCTGGAGGAGGACATGGCATTCAGGAGAGCTGGCACATGGGGCCCTGCAGCTGCCGGACGTGGGTCCCTGTGTGGCTCAGTCAGACTGTTGGAGGCACACCTGACCTCCTTCCAGGGGAGCCCAATCAGACACGCGTCCCCAGGCTGCACTGCGGCTGCATGCTGCTGCTGCATGCTGCTGCTGCATGCATGGAGACTGCTGAGTGGAGCAGGGGCCAGGGCACACCAGGCTGGGCAGCCAGAGGTGGTATGGGGGCACGCCAGGGAGGGTAGGTGGAACGGGTATGGGGGCACACCAGGCTGTGTAGGTGGAGGGTTTATAGGGGCACACCAGGGAGGGCAGCAGGGTGGGAGGGGGTGTCCCCACTGGGTACGCAGATGCAGCTGGGCAGGGCAGGGTCCCTCTTTCTTGCCACAGCCATGCCAACGGTGCTGCTGTGGAGTAATGCACCGCTGTGGCCTGTGCCTGTACTTGCTGGCTCAGCCCTGCACCCTGCCGTGGCTGCTCTGGCTCTGCCCGAGCTTGTCCCATCCACGCCTGGCCAGGGCAGGCTGTGTGCCCCAGCAAGTGTCTCAGGCCAGGGCGCCGTCTGTCTGTCTGTCTGCCTGTCTGTCCATCCGGCACTGCTGTGGGCAGTGCTGCCGGCGCTCTGCTCTCGGCCTTGCAGCGGGGTTTCCTCCCGGCCTGTGGTTCTCCCACAGGAAAGGAGAATCTCTGCTCCGGCAAGGTGCTTCCTGGCTCCACAGATAGGATGCAGAGGCACATCCTGACCCCTGCGGATGCACACAGACCCCAGAGCTGTGCATGACACCTACACCATATGATGCACAGCACTCCGCAGCACCCCAAATACATGCACATGCAGCCACGTGTGCACACGTGGGACCCCGGGGCCAGGCCCTGACCCAGGATGTCTGTGCATCCTGGGCTGCTGCCTCAGCCTGGCTGCAGCAGGATGCAGGGCGTAGAGAGGGGCGGTAGCCTGGTGGGGGCCAGGGGTGTCCCCTTCCTGGCAGGAAAGGGGCTGAGCTGGCGGCCGCGGGTTTCCTGTAGGCTCCAGCTCCGCGGGCGCCTGGAGCCAGAGCAGCCTGTGCAGGAGCACGCGGGCCTGCACCAGGTAACGGCACTGGGGCTGGGCTGTGGGAGCCCTGCCACCCCTGAGCAGCGTGGGGCTGGGGCTCCTCTGCTCCCCGCCGGGGCTGTGGGGCTGGGAGAGCCCTGGGAAGGGCACCGCGGTACCCCTGGTGGGGCCAGCAGGGCTGGGACAGTTCTGGCACCCAGCTCTGGGGTCAGCGGGGTGGGCTGGCCCCGGTGCTTTGCTGTGGGCTCAGCGGGGCTCGACTGGCAGCACAGGGCTGGGCCACGGGTCTTGGCTGTGGCTACGCCATGGGGCAGGTCTGTGGGGCAGCATGGGGCTGGGCCGTGGGGCAGCACGAAGTAGGACGGAGGGTGCTGGAGGGCGCCGGGGAGCGGGGGGAGCCGGGGTGCCGGCGGCAGGCGCGGGGCGGAGACCCCCGGGGGCGGCGGCCGGTGCGGGGCCGGGGCCGGAGCAGCCGCCTCTGAAGTTTCCCTCTGCCCGCCCCTTCCCGCGCGCACCGGCTCTCCGTTGCCATGACAACTCCTTAAACTAACACCCGCTGCCGGCGGCGGGGGCCGAGTTCGCGGAGGCTCCGCCGCGCGCGCCGCTCCCCGCCCCGGCCCCGCCGCCCCCGCCCCCCGCCCCGCTCCGCTCCGCGCCTCTCCCGCAGCCGGCGGCCGCCGCTGCCCCCGGCCGCGCCGCGGCTATGGTGGCTCGGGCCCCGCCGCCCGCCGCCCCGCAGGTAACGAGCGGCCCCGGGGCCGGGCCGGCGCCGGGCTGCCCCGCGCGGCGGGGGTGGCGGCGGGGCCGGGGCGGGGAGCCGAGCCGAGCCCGGCCGAGCCGAGCCCAGCCCAGCCGAGCCGAGCGCAGCCGGACGCCCGCGGCGGCGGCGGGGTCAGCCCTGCGAGGGGGAGCGGGCGGCTGCGCTGCCCCGGGGGTCGCGCCCCGGGCGCCCGCTGCCGCTCCGGGTCCGGGCGCGGGTCCGGGCGCGCAGGTGCGCCTTCGGGCGGGGGGGACGGCCGCTCGCCGGGGCACAGGCGGGAGGGCTCTGCCCAACGGCGGGCCGGACCCGGGGCTGCCCGGGGCTGGTGCCACGGCGGGTGGGAGAGGCTGGGGCCGGGGTCTGCGCGCTGCCGTGCAGGGAGCGCCCGGGTGGGTGGGGGACGTGGGGTGCGGGGCGATGGGGGCCCTGGAGCGCGGCGCCGTGGGGCGTGCAGGGGAGCAGAGGCTCTGGTTTGCATTAGTGTGCTACCGGGCGGGGGCTGTAGTTTGCAGTGGGATCTATGTGCTGGGCATAGGGCTGTGGTGTGCAGCCCAGCGCGTTTGTGCCAGGGGATCTGGGCCGTGGTTTGTGGTTGGGTGCCTGTCCTGGGAGTTAGGGGCTGTGCTGAGCGGCTGGATATGTGGTTTGGGGAACGGGGCTGTGGCTTGCATTGGGATGTATACGTGGGGTGGCCATAGCTGTGGTGTGCAGTGGGATGTCTTGGGGTATAGGGGCCATGGCTTGCATGGAGATGTCGGCACTTCAGGACGGGAGCTGTGGTCGGAACTGGGATGCCTGTGCTTGGGAGTAAGGGCTGTCATGTGCTTTGGGGTATGTGGACTGGAAAGTAGGGGCTGTGGCTGTAGCGGGAGTCTATTTTGGGGGATAAGGGCTGAGATTTGCAGTGAGCTGAATGTGCTTGGGGATAGCCGCTGTGGTTTGCAGCGACACATACATGCTGGGAAGTAGGGGCCATGGTTTGTGGTTGGGGGTGTGTGCTGGGGAACAGGAGCCCTGCTTTTCGGTAGCATGCAGGCAGGCAGAGCATGCATCAGAGGATGGGGACCATGACACCTGTGGTATGATCCAGAAGGATGTAGCGTGTGCCATTGCTTTTGTAACTTATGTTTGTGGTCCTTGTGTATCTGTGCATAATTAGATGTATCTACCCTCACGGCTTTGCACGTACCTGTGCATGATGCTCAGTGCACCATTCTTCTGTGTGCTCTGTTGTCTGTGTGTAAGCACAATTTGTGGAGTAAGTCTTCTCCACCCCAGGCTGTCATGGATAATGAGCTGTTCTCTGGGCTTGGGGTGTGCTGAACAGTCCTGTGTATGGGATTTGTGTGGTTGCGTTCTTGTGTCTGGGCTTCAGCTCACAATTTTGCCTGTCCCTGATGTCTTGGGGAACTGCTGGAAAAGGGAGAGTCTGCTGCTCTCTTACTTTTACAAAACTGGGTCAAGGAAGCTGGAAACTCCAGAGCTGGGTTTGACTGCACGGGTACTGGTTGGTACCCTGTGGATGCTTGTGTAAATCAGGATGCTAGCATGAAGGGAGCAATGGATTTAAGCAAATAGGATTTAAACAGGAACCATACCTGCTGTTTCTTGCCTTGATGTATATGGACAGGGATCCTCAAAGCCTTCAGATGTAGGGTTACATCTGTCAGGCATCTGTTAGAAACATAGTCAAACATGAGGCTAGTTTTGCAACTGTACCTATAGCAAGGCATGGTGGGAAAATGTCTTGCTGTGTTAGCATGCAAGGTGTTCTTTTAGCTGTTGTGTGTTTGTGCCAGAGTCTTGGGTTGTAAGAAGAGGAGCTGAGGACTTGGGCACTGACCTCTGCAGAGCTCTTGGTCTTCTTGTGGCCTAGGTCTCCCAGAGGGTGCCTTTGCCTAGGATGTGCAATTGCTTGTGGTGAATGTCTGCTGGGCTGGCCAAGCGATGCTTGCTGCAGCCCTCGCAGATGTGGATGTTGCACAAGACCCCATGCTCTGAGAGTGGGAGTGGGAGCTAGAGACCTTGGGACTGTGGGACTGGTGTGTGCATTGCTTGCATGCAGGCAATGAGGCTTGCGGCTCGACTTGCTGGGAACAGTGTGGGGGCAGGGATGGCTCCTACCTGGGGCACGGTAGGGTCTTTCACCCCCAGAACTTTATAGACTTCACTGAAAACTTTCGTTGTCATTCTGTCTCAATAGTGACATATGGGTAATGGAGACAACACATAACAAGTTTCCACAATTTCGTTTTATACTAACACTTAAACGCATTACGACATTCTTGTGCATTTTGCACCTGCACAGTAGCCCTCTGTGGAGATTTTGCTGACTATGCCAAACTCGCAAGGTATGTGGCAAAAGGGGCTGACAGCAAAAAAGAGCACAAAGGAGAATATTACAAGGTCCTTTTTTCAGATAATAACTGGGTTTTTTTTCTGTTATACAGCATGTAACACCTAAATATTCATATAACACCTAAGAATTCTTAATATTGTTAGTATTATGATATGAATAATGCATATCTGTACTGTTTGTGTTTTGTACTCCATTGTTCACTTAAACCATTATTGTGTTCTGGAGGTGCACACAAACAGACACACAAGCAGCCCACTACAGAATATTCTGTTGAGATTTCCACCAGCTGAAGATTATTACTGCTGCCTCCGCACAGGAGTGCATAAGTGCATATGCAAATGGTGAGGCACGTGTGTGCAAGTGGTGAGGAGCAGAGTATGGGGAGGGGGGCCGGGGTGACGGGCTGGGCTCCCCGTCCCATCTCGCAGAGCACGGCAAAGCATGTGTCAAGCTGGGGCTTCACCACCCAGTGGGGTGAGGCTCCCTGATGGAGGCACCACAGGAGCCCAGGGGCGGTGGCAAGCTGGTCCTGCCCTGGAGTACAGCACAGAGCGTGTGGCTGCAGTGGGGCTTTGCAGAGCTGGGCCAGAGCTTGGCAATAGCGTTTGGGGTAGAGCTGAGCTCTCCTGTGAGAGCCGGGGCAGGGGCATGTGTGCGGTGGAGATGTGGGAGTGGAGCTGCTCCTGGCAGCTGCCTTCGGGACCGAGGAGTATTCCAGGGATGGGCTACAATGGGGAGGTCACTCGGGAGGGCCAGCTGCCCGGCAGCGCTCCTGGCTCCTGCCCCGTTCTCCCTTTGTGCAGGAGACAAGGAGTAGCTGCTGGGCAGGGCGGAGAAGCTGAGGTGAGCAGAGCCTCGGGGGAGGGAAAGGGTCCCTTCCCAGACAGCACGGGGGACCAGCTGTGCCCTGCCCCGCTCCAGCCTCCTCCGCCTGCTTCCTTCCCCAGCCCAGCGCCGACCACTAGCCCGGGAGGTGCAATCTGGTGGCCCGGCTCTGCCCTTGGCATCAAGGACACGAGGAGCAGGAGCTGCGGGGTGCTGCGGGGGCTCGGCAGCCTCGTGGGGCTGGCAGTGCTGTGGAGCGGGAATCCCCTCTGCCATGGCAGACCTGGAGCAGGGGGAGGCCGTGCAGCTAAAACGAGTACAAAGAGTAAATTGCCATCCCACTCCTAAATGCAGCTGAGCTGCTGTAACTGTGACAACAGGCAAAAGCTCTGGTTCATGAGTGTCTTGGCTCCAGTTGGCAGCGTGGGAAGGGGAGGCAGCGCTGGCTTTGTGGAAGTCTCTCAAGGATCAGCCCAGACTTTCAGGGGATGGGGTGCCTGTGCCACTGCCAGCAGTCAGGCTGTCCACCTCGTTATGGGGAGCAGAATGAACGGAGACTTTCGTAACCCGAGAAGCAGGTTGATCAGGAGACTCTTCTATCATTAAATATTGAAAGATTTTTCTCTGGCGGCAGCATGTTCTCCCCTCACTGACAGCAGCCCTGTGAGTTTGTGATTCTGAATGCTGTATGGGCTCAGCTGTGACTGTACAGGGGACTTTGGGTGGGAATGGGGCTGTGCAGGGCCTGGGACGGTGCAGGGGGACCATCAGTGCCAGCTCTCACCACAGTGAGACCCTCCCCAAGCAGAGCCAAGCCCCCAGGACCTATGCAGGATGCGTGCCCCACAAACAGCCTCCTGCAGCCTCGACTTGCCATGAGCCCTCCATGGCGGGGCCAGGTGGTTGTGCTCCAGCACAGCCCCTGCTTTGAGGGGCTGCTTGTTTGGAAGGAGCTCGTTCTTTGGGTTGCTCTTTCATGCCAAGGTGGCTGACTTTGCAAGCTCCATAACAGCAGAGAGACCTCGGTGGGCAGGGGTGGGTTTGGTCATTGGCTGGGCCTTGTTTGCACTGAGAAACCTGAAGGTGCAATTTGGTTCAGGGCTGTGCTTCTCCCCAGGACAGAATCGATGGGTCCTGGGCTGTGTCCCATCTCCCTACAGCTGCTCCCCCACTTGGGGACTGCAGGGCTCCCTCCCCTGGGAGAGGCTGGCATTCTTGGCTTATTTAAGGGGTGGTTTAGACTTCCAGGTCTGCATTCTTCTGCTTTTTATAGACATTCTCAGCGGAGAGCAAAGAATGGCAGGAAACGCAGCGGCCCCGCAAGTGCTCAGCCCTGGATGCTATTGTTCAGCACTGGCGGAAGCCAGCCATGGGGACCTTCCGCTGCCCAGAGGAGGCTCAGCGGAGGCTCAGCCATGTCCTTACAGTGTGATGTAATGTTTCCTGGCCTTGGTAGAAAGGGACTACAGCTCCCGGCGTGCGTGGGGATACAGCACGCTGCATGCTGGGACTCGGGGGCTGCAGGCTGTACCCCTTCCTCGATGCCTTCTACTCTACTGCAGGGTTGCAGATCCCTGGAGCTGTGGCAGGAGCCTGCTGGGACATGATGGCCATATGCAAGCTTGCCCAGACTTTCTGCTCACCTTCAGCCTGAGTCCCACAGGCCCTGGGGGCCACGCGGAGCAGCTGTGTCTGACCAGGCTGTGCCAGGCAGCGCCATGCTACGGTGGCAGTTTGGCAGTGGTGTGGCCAGACCAGTGTCTGAGTTTGGTCTTGCACAGAGATGTGCAGCAGTGTCTGCCCGTGGCACCGCAGCCCTTGGCCCGGGTTTGTGGCTGCCCTGTTGCCAGGGAAGGCTTTGTCTGTGTTTCTTGTCTGGAGCAGCTGGAATGGATTCCTTGATGATGCTTGTGAGAGGGACCAAGTGGCATTGTCCCTTTGCGGTGTCAGAGCCCAGAGACATGAGGAGGCAGAAACGGGCACATCCCCTCTGTCATAACGCCATGGACAGCTCACTGTGCAGAGAGGCATTCCCACGACCCTCCTGAGAGAGGAGTTTCCAGATGTTTCCCAGCTCCCAGTTCTGTCTTGGGGACAGTTTTACTTCCACTGCCTTGTCATTTCTGATCATGTTGTGTTTGTTAGACTGCTGGGAACCAGCTGCTCTACTTACTGCGAGACTGCAGTCCTTGCCTCTTATCCCGGAAAGGGAAGAAGCTGAATGAAAAGCAGGGAATCTGGACATTTGTGGTAAAAGAGTCACACTTAGACAAGCAAAAGGCAGAACTGCCATTCATGAGCAAGAGGAATAACAGCCTCCCTGGAGCTCTCCCTGCTAGTCTGAACAAGGCCACTCTGGCTCCACAGACAGCAGGATCCTCAGGGACTGTGAGGACTAGGATCCTGGCAGTGTGCAAGCTGCAGTCTAAATACATCACAGATCATCTACATAATTTATTCTTCTGTGAAGAGTTTAATTTATCAGGTCCAATAATAAACTCATAAGTCTCTTTTGCCTGTTATCAGGGTTGGGAGAAGATGCTCATATTATAAGCATTTAATTTATCTCCTGAGCTGCTTCCCGTGCAGATCAGTGCCTTTGACGTTACTGGATGTATATTCCCATGGTTGACGTTCCATGGGGCCCTCATCATCTGAGGACAGAAAAGATGGTGCTTGAGAGGCCCAGCTCAGGAGGAGCCCAGGAGGTTGTTGAGCTGGCCCAGATCTGCTCTGGAGGTCAGGGTGGGATGGAGACAGTGCGGACGAGAGCCAGGAGGGAGAGCCACCCTGCTGGAGATGGAGCAGGGCTGCTGCCAGTGCTGGGAGCCACTCTGCAGTTCAGAGCCACCCTTTGGGATGGTATTGGGACTGCCCTGGGGCTGCAGAGGGGAAGTGGGTGTCGTGGGAGCTGGGGACCAGTTGCCTGTGCTGAGGGGTGATCCTGCTGGCTGTCACAGTCTGCAGCAGAGCCTGCAGGAGAGGGCTGCACAGCCTTGCCACACTGCTGCTGCTGGTAACTTTGGTTGGTATCCTCACCCACAGAAACCTTTAGATCTGGCTGGGAACTTGCACTGTTCTGGGCCTCAAGGGCTTCCTGTGGCAGTGAGTTACGGTGATGTGGAGAAGTATTTCCTTTTCTTAGTGCGAGATCCCACGACATTTTCTGTTGCCCTCATGCTGTGAGATGAGAAGAGCAGAAGCATCGTCTCCTTTCTGCAGACTGTTCAGGATGTTACAGCCTTTTATCTGTGTCCCTTCTTATTTGCCTCCTTCTAAGACAGCAATCTCCGCTCTTTCCTTTCTCTCCTTATGACAGTTTTTCTTGTCTTTGGTCATTCTTGCCTCCTGTTTCTGAGTCCCCTTGTTTTTGCATTTTCCCAGGGAGCCCTGGTGCCCAGTCCTGCACCCGTTAGATGCATGGGACTAGGCCCAGGATGATGGCTGTGCAGGCAGCTATTCCTCACGTGCTCTGTTGCCCGTTTCGCTTCCGGTGCTGCCTGCGCTGCCCCAGCCCTCCCGTACCCGGGGGGATAGTGGTAAAGTGCAGTGGGTGCTTGGCTGGGTCGGGGCGAGGTGCTGCCGGGGGCTCACAGCTCAGCTTCCCAGGTTGTGCTGTGGCTGTGCCAGCAGCCGTCACAACCTGGGGCCTTGGTGTGTGTCTGGGGAAGGCGCCTGTGCTCCAGATGACTGCTGCATGTATGTGGTTTGGTTAGTTGTCCATCTGAAGCCTGTGTGGAGGCTCAGAGGGTGTGGAGCCGGGCCACCAGGCATGATGGGGTGTTTGGGGCATGCCGTCTTTGGTGACACGTAGCTGTAGCCATGCTGCGTAGTTCCAGCCCAAACCCACTGTGTCCCTGGGCTGAGGCTGTGTGGAGGTGGCAGGGTGAGCTGGGAGCATGAGCTGCCGGATACGCCTTTGGTGGACAGGGAGTTCCTGCTCTGTGGTACCACACAACCCACCCCCTCATCTGAGCCTTCTAATTGCAGCAAACAAGTCTCCTGGCACTGCTGACAGTGGTGGGGTGGGAGGGCTGGGGCTGATCTGTGCCCTCCCCTGGCTTTGGACCATGCTCTGTGCTGCAGCGAGGGATTTTGGATGGTGCATGGGTGGGAGGGAGGCTGCATAGGTGTCCCAGCCTGTGCCACCCGGTGCCCAAGGGTGTTACTTTGCAGGCTCTAAGCCCTGCAAGGCTGTGCTTGTCGAGGTTTGATGTTCCTGCAGGCACAGCAGTCCCCTGCCCCACTGCCTGCCCTGCTCAGTCTTGGTATTCCCAGTGCTAAGGGACAGGAGAGTTACTCAGTTCACTGTGGTCACTAAATGTCCAAGGAGGACACGCACATGCCCTGTGCTATTTCGCTGAAGTCCCACATAAACAGCTGTGGTAGGTTTCCTCTGTTTTCATGGCACAGGTGTCCTGTGAGCTTTTCTCAGGAGAGGAGTCAATGGGGCAGTGGCAGCTGTGTCCGGAGCATCGTGCTATGGCCTCACTGGGACCTCAGCAGCATCATTTTCCAGAGGCACACAATAGCTGCTAAGTTTTCCAGATGCATCATGGTATCTGTGATCCCTCTGCCAGTGGAGGCTGGAGTATATCTTATAAAATGTGCCACCCCAGCTGCCCATGTGGCACACCGCGAGCTCTCTGCAAAAATGGGATTCTTGCCTTGGCCCCTTCCCCCTCTAGTACCTTGCACTTGCTGACACCAGCTGCAGCACAACAGGCGTGCTCCAAGAAATCCCAAGTCATACATTTTTAATTTTCTACAACAGAGCAGCCATTTCAGCCACTCACCCAGAAAGGATCTTTAATGAGAAGCGAGGAGAGAGCATGCACATTTCCAGCACATAAGAGACCAGAGGTATTATGGATCCACTTTTCTCCTTTCCTGGCTGCCCATAGCTGCTCCTGAATTTAGCCTGGGGCACTTGCCCTGTTGTCTTCTGGAGGTGGGCTCAGCTGAGCCCTGATCCCCTGTTGCTCATCCAGAACAAAAGAATGAGAGGGTCGACTCTGTGGAGGATCTGACCCTTAGCATTGCTGACATTTCAGCTTGAGCCTGCTTCTGCTCTCAGGCTGCATCAGAGATGCTCTGCTCTCTGCTCTGAGTCTCAGGACTCTGCCTGGGAGCACATGAGCCAGGGTGGGAGAGGTGCTCGAGGACCCCCACTGACCCAGGGTGGGGGAGAGGTGCTCAAGGAGCCCTGCCAACCCAGGACAGCTGCATGCACCTTCCCTGGTGCTCGGCCTGGGCTCTTCCCTCGGGAAGCTGCATTGTAGCTTCATGAGTAGTCTCGCTGAGGCATGCTACGGGGCCAGCAGAGGCAGGGGGCTGCCAGTCCTCCAGCCTGCCTGGGCAAGGGGCAGAGACCGTGTGGCTCTCCTTGGAGGGCAGCAGGTGTGCACCCTGTCCATGGGGTGAGGATGGGCTTGTGTGGGCAGGACGGCTTGGAGTGCAGTGCTTCTGCTTGTGTAGGGAGGCCAGGGATGCTCTGCTGTGGTGGGGCAGCAGGTGTTGGTGCAAGCTGTAGGTGACCTTGCCTCTCTCCCTGGTGTCCTGTAGGAGGTTTGTTCTGGGGATGCTCTTGTTCCCAGCCCTGCAGGTTCCACACCTCCCTGCTGTCCTGAGGCTGTCTCTGCTGTCTACATGGATGCAGTGTGCCTGGGGGCCATGCATGCAGTGTACTGCACTGATGCTGTCCTTGCTCTCTGTTGTCCGCAGGTTGATGAAGAGGGAGTGCTGTGACCCCGTGCCTGTGACAGTCATTTCAGGTAAGCACTGTTCTGTCCTTCCCTTTCTGCCTTCAGAAACACTATGGGCTTCCCGATGGGAGGCGGTGGGGAGAAGGCTCAGGCTGGTGAGAGCCCTGCACCTTGTCCCGGGAGGGGATGGCCTGTCTGGGGCAGTGGGGACGGGGACCCAGCTGTGGTGCTCGGGAGCAGCCGCGTGGAGGGCTGAGGACAGAAACAGGGCTTGTGAGGGCTGGAAAGGATGGCAGGGCTCAGGCTGGAGGGCACAGGATGTGTTCAGGTAGGCTGCAGGCGATGCAGAAGCAGTTATGAGTCAGGGGTAGGTCACTACTATATGACATGCTTTGAGGAGGCATCAGGAGGAAAGGTCCTGGGGGAGACTGGCTAGCCAGGTCTGCCTGGGCCCATCCAGCTGGGATCCAGGGTGCCCTCTCTGATGGGATCCCGCAGGCCTATCCAGCTGGGATCCAGGACCTCTGTCTGGGACAAGTACCACTGGTGTCAGAGGACAGGAGGGTTCCTGGACATCACATGGGTGTGGATGCTTCTTCCAGCCCTGGCTGCTCAGATGCTGCCTCATGCAATGGGGCTTTTTACTGCCCTGCCTGAGGACACCGGACCCTTTGCAAGCACTGCCTGTCCCCAGAACTGGTATGGCTGGTGAGCGTGTCACCCCACAGCTGTGCTCACGGACTGGGTGCGGCATGCATGCTGCTCTACAGACCAGGGCAAGGTCTTGATGGGAGCTGAGTGTGAATGTGCAGCATGTTGTGAAAAGCATTTTCTTTGGCCGCACTGAGTCATTTAGGCTTTTGGTGCTGTCTCTGTGGCTGCTGTCAGGCTGGCACGAGGGGAGTTGCAGTGCCATGGCGTGAGGCCAGCCAGCTCCGTATGTGCACAGTGAACCTGCAGCACCACTGATGGCAGGTGCTCATGTTCCGCAAAGGGAAGCAAAGCAATGGTGCATGCCCCTACCCCAGGATGCCAGGCCAAGGGCACAGGTGGCACATGCTCCCAGGGCACTGAATGGATGTGGGCAGGGGAGGGATGCAGCTGTTGCTTGCTGTGACTGTGGTAGGGCCAGAGCCTGGCACAGAGGGAGGAAAGTGCAGCCAGAGCCACAGTGGGGACAGGGAAGCATGAGGGACAACACAGGAGAGGGGAGTGGGGAAACTACTGCCCACAGCTGGTGGAGAAGCAGCTTGAGCTGTAAGACACGGCTGGGGAAAGGTAGGGGAGAGATGTCCTGTGGGAGTGGGAGATGGCAAATGACGAACATCAGCCCATGATCTGGGGCTGGTCTGTCCCCTGCCTGCCTTATGTTCTTTGCTTGGTGGTAGGCCCAGTCTCCTGCCCTGAGTTGTGCACTGCTCTGGCCTCTGCATGCTCCTCTGAACAGCCACCAAGCATGCTCCTCTTCCCTCCCCACAGAGGTTTCTTGGTGCCCAGCAAGGACGCCAGCCCCTACCTGGCACACTACTGGCTGGTTCCTGCCATTGGAGGGTCTGGCTGACGCTGTTCCCGCTCCAGGTGTGCACACCTGGAGTGTGTCCCCGGGGCTGTGTTCCCACCTACTGCTTGCCGTGCACCAGTGCAACCAGTGCTGAGGCTTGCAGAGGAGAAGGATTCCAGCTTCTGCCCCTGTTCCCAGGCTGACGTGCCAACCCCATTCACTGCAGACATTTGTCATGTCCCATCCCAGGGTTGCGATGAGTTGAGAAGCAGGGGACCCCCTGTGCACATCTGCACCATGTGGATGCCTCTGTGGGACTGGGGCTTGGAAAGTCCCAGCCTCACCCAGCCCCTTCTCCCTGTGTGCTAGGCAGGCTGAGCTGTGGTGTGCAGCAAGCAGTGTATGTCAAGCTTCAGGGTGAAGGCTTGGAAACCAGAGGATGAAACAAAGGAAACATAAAATGCTAATGCACAAGAATAGTGGGTGCTTTTTCTGGCTTCAGCAGGCTCTTTTCACAGCTTGCAGCCTCATTCCAGGACCCCTGAAACATGTTGCTACTTTACCTTGTAAATCCTCCAGTAATTCAGGCTGCCCGTGCAGGGCTGGCTGTGCTGCGTGGGCCAAGCCGCATGGGCTGTGCTGCGTGTTTCCGTGCAGGGGCTGGCTGCGCTGCGTGGGCTCTACTGTGTGGGCTGTGCTGCATGTTTCCGTACAGGGAAGTCGCCATGCTGTGCCTTGCTGTGCCAGGTGGTTCAGGGCTGGGGAGCTGCTGCGCTGCGAGGGGTGCTTTCCTGCAGGGCTGCAGGGCTGTGCCAGTTGTCTAAGCACTGGCTGCCAATGCAGGGCAGGTGCAGTCTTGGAATATGGGCGGTGGGGGTGAATTATGTTTGTACTGAGATGTGGGCATTTATCCAAGCTATTCTTCTACCAGCTTTTGTGTTCAATGAAGTCAGTCCTGCCTGGTCCCAGAGCATATCCGTGGCTTACAGGGCCCAAATCTGATTGCTGTGGCAGCATAATTTCTGAACACTTGTAGCAGATCACTCCACAGAAGACAGCGCTCTGACCTGGTCCTCCTTGTTCTGCAGCAGAACAGCAGATCCCAGTGAGGGCAGGACCCTGCAGAGCTGGGCTTGGCAAAGGCAGTCCCTGTTGCAGGGCTTTGTTCCTAGCCCTGATGGGGAAGGACCGTCCTTCCCTCCCACAGCAGGAGCCCAAGTCTGTGGGACATGGGGAGGTTTCTCAGCATCTGCAGGAGGCTGTGGCCAAGTCAGGAGCCTGGCTCAGTCCTGCCCGACTCTGTCCCTGCCATGGCTGCCTGGCTGGCTGCTGCCTGGA
Source organism: Morus bassanus (assembly GCA_031468815.1). Taxonomy (NCBI): domain Eukaryota; kingdom Metazoa; phylum Chordata; class Aves; order Suliformes; family Sulidae; genus Morus; species Morus bassanus. The sequence goes on along the minus strand of CM062571.1, from coordinate 85,317,420 downwards.
ACCTCTTCCCCAACTCCTGCCAGCGCAGCAGCTCTGCCCTGTGCTGGCCCTGTGCTGCCTCTGCAAGGTGGGACGGGGCTGGAGGCAGGGCCGGGCAGGGGTGCAGGGAGAGGAGGGATGCCAGAGAGGCGATTAGCGTTTCAGTCCCAGACAAACAGATGGAGGCAGCGTTATCCTATTACCTAAGGGCTAAGCGGGAGAAGCTGAGCAGTGTGTTCAGGCTGGCTGATCAGTGGGTGCCCTGGGCTCCTGGAGCGGCAGGATGTTTTTCTGGGGTAGCAGCCACCCTGACACCAGCTCTGGATAGTGTCTGCACCCGGGCAGCACCAAGTCCCTGGGAACAGGTCAGATATACACTCCTAGACGTGGGGTCAGTACTGGCAGCCCTGGACCCTATGCTCTGCCGCTGTGGCCTGGAGCTTTGGCAGGGAGGCCAGGGCACCTGCAAGGTCAGGGTGCTGGGGCAGTGCAGGGGCTGTGCTGGGGCAGGGCCAAGGCCATCACAGGTGAGGCTGAGCGAGGGGATGGTGATGGGACTTTGCTGGTGATGATGATGAGGGGGCGGTAGGTCCTGGCAGCAGCAGGGCTGTCCAGGTTGCTTTGCAGATTGTGTAATTCCTGGAGGTCCTTGGGTTTCTTGCTTCGTGCTGTGTCATGCTCCTCCTAAGCTGGAGCCAGGAGGGTGGAGGAATGGTGCAGGAGTGCAACAGGTACAGGGCAGTCCTGAAGTCTGTGCAGCCCTACAGCTGTGCAGAATGGCAAGCTGGGTCATGACATTGCCCACACATCGAGGGGCTGGTGTTTACCTGGCTGTGCTGCCGTGGGTCTGTGCCTGCTGCCCACTGTGCAAGGACACAGAGGTGCTTGCTGAGATGAGGGTGGGAGTTGTGGGAACCTAATGCTTGGGTTTACTTGTCCTTGGGCTTTACCACCTTCCTGGGCTGTGTTTACCTGCAGTTATGCCCAGTGGTGGCATGGGGAGATGGAGGGAGCAGATGTGCTTTCTGCCAGCCTGTCCATGGTGGGGCAGGCTCCAGGGTCTTGTTCCTCCTGGCTGTGTCCTCTCGTATCTGACCCAGGCATGTTCCTCTCTTGCATCAATGGGCTGGGAGTGTGTGTGTGTGGGGGGTCCTTATGCTCTGGCTCCACATGAGGAGCTGATGGGGGTTCAGTGGCTTGTGGGGCGGGAGGAGATGCCAGTCCATCCAGTGCACAGCTCTGGGCAGAGGGGTCTGTGGCCAGGCTGGTCCACGGGACTCTGGAAGGGTCTGACTCCCTGCTCTGGTCTTGGTGGTGATTTCTAACTGCTCTTGTGGTACTGTGGATGGTGCAGTACCACCAGCGAGGAGAGGTCTGTCCCTGTCCCCACTGGTCCTGCAAGGCAGTGTGACCTTCTGACTGGGCAGGCAGCAGGCTGCAACATGGGTGCAGGATCACAGGTGCAGGATCGGGGGACCCCAACCGGGGGTGCACAGGGCCTCACACGTGCTCCATGACAGCGTGTAGCTGTGGTTACCAAGGTGACTGTGTTAAGTGATGTTCCTATGGCTACGCACCACTCGTGCTCAGAGTTACTGCGGGGAGAGTGTGCGAAGCCCCCAGGATCGCCAGTGCCTCCCAGTGAGGCTGTTCTCATTGCAACCATCCCCTGGCTCCTGCTCTGGAGACACCTTCCTGGGGTGGAAGAGACTGCATGGGCAGCTCTCAGTGCTGAGCTGCCCATGGGCTGTGGGCTCTGCTGGGCTCTGCAGACCCCGAGTGCCCGAGGCTGGACCAGCCGTACACTGTCCCTGCCTGGGTCTCCATGCTTGGCAGAGAAGGACCTGCGGTTTGCAGTCAACCCTGTTGGGAGAGGCTTGGGGCACGCCCTGTGTGGTGATGGGGCTCTGGGGACCCCTCCCCACTAGAGCAGCAGTCACCACATCCCTGGGGCCCTGCATTAATGGTGCCAGGTCCTGTGGGGTGCCCTCACAGCACATGGAGCCCATGGATCCCAGCTGTATTGCAGGGAAGTAGGTCCTGCAAGCTTCAAAGTCTTCAGCTACCTCTGCCTTTCCCCAGGCTCCCTTCCTCCCTTCAGCCAGGTGCACCCTGAGGTGGGGTCCTGTGGGGACAGGCTGCGGTGCTCTGTGGCCCGTGGGGCTGACTCCGAGCACATGCCGCACAGGGAGGCGTGAGGGCAGCCCGGGAGGGACAACCATGGTCACTGATGCTTTGCCAGGAACCAGGACAGATACAGGAGGGGGCCACGGGGCAGGAAGCAACAGAGACTTGCTCCATCTCTGATGGAGAAGAGCTTGGGGAGAGCTGAGACATGGGTCAGTCAGAGAGGGAGAGAGGATGTCTGGGAAGTGGTTCTCCACTCTGGATTTGTACTGGAGTGAGCCCAGGCTGGGAGGCTTGAGGGACTGTCCGCACATGGCCAGGGCAGCCGCTTGCATCTTGCTGCTGCTGCAGGAGCCTGGAGCCCCAAAGAGATGTTCTCCCTGGGGGCAGTCAAGGATGCACAGAGCCCAAGGAACGAGGCTGGGATGCTACCTAACCCCAAATTGCCTGAGAGTTAGCTGTTCCTGTGCAAGACCAGGAGCTGGCTGGCTCAAAGAGGGTGGGGAAGCAGGCAGAGTGCATGCAGCAGACCCAGGGGAGGTGGGTGTGTGACAGAAACCTGGATTTAAGAGGCCACACATATGGCCAGGGCTGTGTGTGAAGTCTGATAGGGCTGGATTACAGACTTTCCGCTCCAGCCCCTCATTCCTGCTTCTGTGTCATTGTTCTTTGCCACTTCTGCTTTACAGGAACAGCTAGAGCTGTGAGCTGCTCCTGCTAAAAGCCATCAGGACTAAATGGGCTTGGTTTTAACCTGGGTCAGCTACCTGGGCCAGCTGGCAGCATGGGCTGCCTGCGTGTCTGCATGTCCAGCCCAGGGGTGGAAGTGAGTGCACAGGGATGGGGGCAAGGACCAAACCACTGTGTCCCAACATTGCCACTGAATGCCTGTGTGGTGCAGCCTCAGCATGCATGTGCTGTCCTGCCTGCCACACTACCGTACTACCTGCCCAGCTTGCCAAGGGAAGGGGGTATGTGGCCAGACAGCAGGCAGGGCTGAGCCTGGCTGTGGCTGTGCTGCCCCAAGCCACACTCAGGGCTGTGTGGCCAGTGCCTGGCATCAGATAGCGACTGTTAAGGACAACTCTTGGGAATCCCTGTGCCAAAGACTATTGCCCCAGAACTCTGCAGGCAGGATCCCCTGCAAGTCGCCACTAACAATGCACTGCAGCTGCCTCCACATGTGCATGTGCTGGGGGAGTTCAGGGGTGCCCCTGCCTCTTTGCTGAGCACTCAGAGACGCAGAAGAGCACCAGTGTTCCTGGGCCTGCACTGCATGGGCGTAGGATGCTGCTCCTTATCCCACTGCCACTCACTGGGGTCAGCACTGCTCTGCTGTCACCCCAGGAAAGCCAAACACTGGTGCAGCGGGTTTGCTTCCAAGAGCAGTGTGTTGTGGGACTTGCTCTTTAATCATCCACACATGCCCAGTGACCCACTAACCCTGGCAAACAGAGAGAGGGAAAATCAATTGGCAGGAGAATCACCCATCGGGCTCTGTAGGACACTGCAGCCACATGCAGGCTGATCAATGAGCACTGTTTCCTCTCCCTTTCCTTGTTAGCTCTGTGCATCCTGACACTCAGTCTGGGGTCACAGTAAGCACAGTCCTGTGCCTGCCCCTGCCTGCATGGGTCAGTTCTGGAGGACACGGGCAGTGGTGGCAAAGGACAAGGTTGGGCTGGTACAGACTGCTTTGTGCTACCTGTCACGTGGGGCTGGGACGGAGCCATGGCAAATAGCAGGGCCGACTGACCTGCTTGTGTCCAGATAAACAATGAGGACGGCTCTGGCATTGCGGAGCCCAGGCTCTGGGCAGGGTCCTGCCTGGCAGCCCCGGGCACCGAGCTGGCAGGACACCGAGGACCAGCCCTGGGTCAGTGGGAAGGTGGTCCGTGGGAGCCCCAGACTTCTGACACACTGTGTGGGGCGCTGAGCTCAGGCCCGGTGGTGGGGACAGAGCAGCACAGTCCCTCCTGCTCCCCATCCCCCTCTGCGGAGGCCACCGTGCCTTCCACAGTGCCTGCAAACATCGACCGTGCATTCCAGCTGCAGCCATAGCTGCCCCTGGTAAATCAGTAACGTGTGGCCTCTGCAAGAGGACGACTCTGCTTGTCCCATGGGCATTGCCAGCTGAGTGAAAGCGGACACTCCCTGATCCTTTGAGGTGAGGGCTTGACTCCCTGCAGCGGCGTGGGAGGGCCAGGGGCTCTGGGCAGGGCTGTTAAACGTGACCCAGGGCTCTCCGGTCCTGGGAGGAGGACTCAGGGGTGATGAGGAGCTTGCACAGCACCTGCACGCAGAGCCGGGGCTAGGTTCAGTGCTGTTGCAGGAGCGGAGCCTGGGGTGCTGTGGGAGCCACTGGAGCAGGCGTCGGGTCTGGTCGCTGGAGGGGGAAGCGTTGCCTGGGGCTCTGTGGCTGTGTCTGCAGGATCTGGCAGGGCAGGGGTGATGCTGGTGCAGGTGGGTGGATGTGCTGCCTTGTCCCTGGTGCAGCTGCCTGGGTGCTGATCTGGAGTAAGTCAGGTGAAGTCTGTCCTAGTTGGTCCTTTCACTAGTGGTGAGGAAGAGGTGGTACCCCAACAGCTTGCCCTGCTGCAACCATGACAGCCCCAGCACGCAGGGCTGTTCTTAGAGATCCCAGTAGTGACAGCCCCATGTGCTGCTCTGCACACCCACCCCAGCAGTGGCACCCCAGTAGGATGCTGGATCTCCCCTTGGCCCCCACTTGTGACACTGCTGTATTTGCCCACAACCCTGGTGTGGCACAAGGAACCCTGGAGTACAGGGACCTGGTGCAGCTTGTACCCTGCCAGCATGCGGCCATGGGGGGAGCTGGGGGTGTGTGTGCTTCTCCCACACATCATCATGACCCAAGTACCTGGTACCCTCTGAGTCAGTGCTGCACTAGCTGTTGCTCCCTGCCATCTCTCTCCCAGGAAAGCAGCACTTGTGCGAGAGAGCAGCTGCCTGCAGTCTCCTGTACCATGCCCGAAGCACCAGCCTTTGCTGTGCAGGTGACCTGGGGATGTGGTGAGCCAGTTGCTACCATGCTTGTGTGTCTTGGGAGACCCTGTTCCTCAAAGGGCCAGGCCTTTCCGGAGTCACAGAGTCACTGGGCATGTGAGTGGAGAGGTGAAGCCCGAGGCAGTGCACCAGCAGGCTTGCTGTGCAGGGGAAGGAGGCACTGGGAAGGGGAGGGAATTTAACCCTGATTCAGACAGGAAAAACTGCCAGTCCTAGGCAGGCTGCATTGCTTGCTGTAGTAGACTGGTACTTTGAGGTTTCTGCAAGACAGTGTGGCTGGATGCAGCCCCTGCAGAGGAAGATGCAGAAGGTGTGCAGTTCTGCTTCGCCCCCATGCTGAGACTTGTAAGGTCTCCCTTGATTCTGGAAAGATTGTTGCTGTTGCTGTTGAGGTGCTAGCTGCTACTACCCTTGTTTCATTTCCAATGCTCCCTAGCAGACTGTTAGCATCTGTGGGACTGCTGCTGGGGCGGGAGCTGATACCTGCCTGCGATGCGCGCACCGGGTGACAAGGGTTTTGAAGCCCAGAAAGGTACGAGCCATGCGCAGGACTCCTTTGGAAGTGTGTTATTTTGTGTCCCTAAGTATGAATCCAACCTGCGACCAGGGCTGCTCCTGAGTAAGTCAGTCCCTCCAAGTATGTCCCTGGGTGAAGGGGTCTGCCATGCAGGAGGAGAGCACGTAAGTGGCACTTGTTTAGCCTGCAAAGCAAAGTCTGAGTGTGGATCTAATTGCTGCCTGTGATATGTATATAAATACTTACATACACAAAGGAGAAGAGCTGCACAAGCTAACAGACAATGCTGACGCAAGAGTAGGGTAAACTAGCCGTGAATGTGTGGGCTAGAAATTAGGCCATTTCTAACCATCACAGCAAGGAAGGGTCTGAAACAGCTTTCCAGGAAGAGGAGAGAGAGTGAGAAGAGACCTGGAGGAAGTAGTTTTGTAAGAGGATTTCAGACATGGCACCTGGGGTGCCAGCAGCCCTGTCCCTGAGGATGGAAAGAGCAACCTCACACCCTCCCACAGCCCGGCTCTGGCTCCGCACAGTGCTGGGCTCTCACCACAGGCTGCAGGACCTGGTGCCAATGCTGACAACAGCCACAGGTCTTTGCACCTCTCTCTGGGCTCCCTTTGGCTGCACCAATCTGTTCTTCACCCTGCCACAGGACAGAGTGGCAGCACCTTCTCTCCTGCCTGGGGAGGTGCCAGCTTCCCCTGTCTCAGGAGCAGTTCCATCTGGCACCCCTGCTGACGAGTGCCTTGATTTCTCCTTCCTGCTCTTATGCCCTGGGGCTGCTTGTCTTCTTTGGGTCTTACCTGTTGCACTTTTCTAAGTCCCACCACCAGAGTGCTAGCACTGCACACTTCCCAGGATTCTCACAGCCAGATGCATTCCCTCCAGAGGAAGAGTAGTTCAGTGATACACCAAGTGATGGCCGTGGTTCTGCATTACCTCTAACCCAGCGGGGACCTGGAGCCCCAACGGAGAAACCTGAAGATGCCAGAGCAGTGTTCAGCAGCATAGCGTGGGATGATCCCTATGGCATGGCTGCCCTTGACAGAGCAATTTGTGAGAGATGTCAGGGAAGTTGGCTTAGACTCTGTAACACCAGGAATGGTGGAGAGTGGAGCAGGCCATCAGGGAACACTGTTTCTCACAGCATAAGAGGTAAAGGTGGCTAGACTTTACAACCTCTTGTGAGGGCTATTGCAAAGAATATTTGGATTTCCAAATAAACTGCTCTACTCTGGGTTTCACTTATTGGTGCTCCTGGTGGCATGTGCAGGGAGCTCTACTAGACTAGTGAGGCGTGACTTTCTTTGATGGAAGCATTACTGATTTGTTCCTCTCAATATAAAATCTTCCTGAAAGAGTTTATAACTCTTTGATGATTTTTCATCCATTTTTTCCTGGTGTTAGAATAAGACTCATTGGATTATAATTTCTAAGATACTCAATTTGTATCTTTTTTTCAAGATAAGTGATTTTTTTTCCTCAGCAGAGAAGTTGATTTAATAAGAGAAAATGAATGTGAATGACTCTGCAAGTCTGTAATGGAGTTCAGGGGTGGGGGTGGCCAGTGCACTTTTTCAACCATTCACAGTTGTATCTTAAACATTATTGGGAACTAATGAGGTACCAGAAGATTGGGGGAAAAAAGCAAGGATAATCCTGACAATTGCCATCTGGAGCATTTAATTTCTCCCCCTAGTGAAATAACAAGACAGAAAAAAAGGAAAGAAATAAAACCAATGAATGGCAATAGTTGAACAGAACTACAGGCAGCAGACTGCAGGCACAGGCTTAGATGGGTGCTGCTGCCAGGCTGGGCGGATGGAGATTTGCCCCTGAGAGCCACGGGCCGGAGTCATCTCTCTCTGCTGGGACACCCTGGTTGCAGGACTGCTTTAGGGGCTAGATTCTGGCCTGCTTGGTTTGTTGCGGCAGGGTGGTATCAAAGGGTGGCTGAAGCTGTGCTGGCTGAGGCAACACGAAGGGACAGTTGTGGCATTCCTCTCGCTCAATTCCCTGTGCGGCGGTGTGTGTCGGGGGGGGGGGGAGGGAGGCCCCTCTGTGGCAGCACACGTCCAGAGGAAAGCCATAGTATTTGGGGGGTCTTGTGCAGAATGGTGCCTGCTGTGAGCGAGGTGTGCCCCCGCCTGCACAGCATGGGCACGGCTCCGGAGAGGTGACAGGCAGAGCTTGGGATCCTTCCCCAACGCCTTCCGGCAGATGGGTCCGCATCCAAAGTATTCCTCTGTGTTGGCTCCAGGCTTCCTGCAGCTCACGGTCCTCACCAGCTCCGTGAAGGTGCAGGTATACGCGCATGCCCCAGCTGCAGGAGGCCTTCCTGCTCCACTGCTTGCGAGGGCGTACACAAGTGTGCGCTGCCATTGTCCCATCTGTTCCAGGGTCTGCCCGCCTCTGTGTGGATGCATGCACACGGGATGCAGTCAGACCACGTGTCGCTTGTACTTCTGATGATTTATCTCTTTGCTATGTGTACTTTTCCAAGCAGAACTTCGTGTTCCTCCTGATCTTGTTTCTAATCTCTTTAGGGCCTTTTCACTTGCCTGCTCCCACTTCCACACTGCATTTCATTAAGGCGCTGTTTGATCCTTTCTTCTACGTAACTAATAAAAATCAGGCCCAGGCCCAGTCCTCGCCCTGAGCCCGTGGCAGTAGCTGAACAGCAGTGGTGACAGCTCGTTTTGCGTCCAGCCTCCGGCTACTTTCAGGCCTGACCGAGGGGCAGGCAGAGCCAGTCTCCCACGCTGCCATGTCTGGTGAGGCTCTGCCTGTCCCATGGCAGCTGCCAGCCTCAGGGAGGAATCCCAGGCCAGGGACTTCGGACACGGGCCCTTCGTTGGCCCATCTCCTGGCCTTGCTGGGTGGCCAGTACGCACACAGCGTGCTCCATACAGACCTGGCTTCCCTCAGCCCTGCTTCCTCCGCCAGGGTATCAGCTGTCGAGATTTGATACCACAGGCTCTCAGGGTCGTACGTGGGTCGTGACGGGCCCTGCCAAGAGTCCACGCGGTCCTTGTCCTGCCCTCAGCCCCTCGCTGCAGGGTGCTGGGCGCTCCTCAGGGCTCGGGCGTACGCCGTGCCTCCTGGTCTTGCCGCGTCTCTGTGCACGTGTGAGGACGGGCCAGACTCCCTGAACGCTGTGCCACCCTCGCCTGCCCCCGGGACCCCGGCGCGCTGCTGGTGGCAGACTGGGAGAGGCCCCGTGGACCTGTGCTTGTGTGGCTGCAGGTTTCTTCTCTTGGTCTCGAGCCATTTGGCGTGATTCTGCTGTATGCAGGCCACGGCTGCTGGCTTCCCAGTTCAGACTTTCCGTGCTCCCCTCTCTGGCCCTTTGTGCGACAGATATTTTTGCTGTCTCTCTTCCTGACCACTCTTACTCCTTTGTCTTTTGTGCTGTGAGAGACCTCAGCCAGTGGCTCTTTCTTGGCTGTTTGTGACTCATGGCCATTTCATCCACTTCTTCCCCTCACCAGCCCCACCTCGTCCCTGGTATCCCTGACTTAAAGCCGCAGAGCCCAGCCTATTCCCTGCAGGCCTCACTTTTGCCAGGTGGCCTTGTCTGCTTCAAAGCCTGCATCCCTTCGCCTGAGACCTGTGAGCTGCTCGGCCCCAGCACGTGCTCTGCGGAGCTGCTGTTCTGATGCACCTGTGCCTGGGGCCCGGACAGACACAGGATGGGGCATGCAGTGTGCTGCTTAGAGCAGGAGGCTTTTTGATGCCACCACTCTTGTCTCCTCTCACCCCAGTGCCCTGCTAGAGAGCTGTTCTCAGACCCCGGGGAGACACAGCAGGAGAGCTGCTGCAGGACAGGCATCCTAGAAAGGCATGGATTTGGCTTTCTTTGCCACTGGGCAAGGATGTTTTCTCATACCTTAAAAAGGGACTGGTGGGAATGACTAAAACTGTCATGGCACTGCGTCCTCCCATCTGGGCACGAAGGCTTGACCCATGCCAGGGCGGCACTGAGAGACCAGAGGCAATGGGAGTCCAGTGTGCAGGGGAAGCTGGAGACTCCTTGGTTCTTGCATCTGTGAAGCAGCAGCAGACAGACAGGACCTGCAGCTTTCCAGCGCAGGGGTGTAGGTATGGATCAAAGGAAAGGACCCCAGAGACCGGCCGGTTGCTCCTGGGCTCATATCATTGTTTGTCATGATCAAGCCATGATTTCTATTCTGGGGCTAGTGCCACAGAGTTGCAGTGCTTGTGCTCCAGGACCTGCTAGACTCCCCCTGTGACTCTGAACTTCCAGTTCTGCGGATGCAGCCTTCTCCACCTATCTCGCCTGTTCTGCCAGTGCAAGGCATTTGCAGCAGATGCTGCTCCAACTGGGAGAGTTGCTTGGTGCCGGCCGCCCTGGCAGAGTCAGGCTCTCAGTGATGCCTGCCTTGTGCAGTCCCTGAGCCTCAGGGTGGGAGGGCTAAAGGAAGAGCCATTAGTCATTTCCTGGACAGATCCAGGCCATACCGTAAATCTCTCCAGCTCTCAGTGGTTTGGGGGCTATTTCTGTTTGAGGATTGTCACGTAGATTAAAGCCTTGAATCCTAGCCAGTGATGGACCGGACACAGTCCCATGCATAGTCCTGCAGGGCTCAGCCCAGCATCCCATCTGCTCTTGGCAGGGCAGTTGCTGGCCTGTCCCTGCCTGGGAGCAAGGGCTTGACCTGCTGGGCAGGCAGGGACCTCCTGGCTTTAATTAGTCCTCACTGGTGGGGGCACTGGCAGAAATAGCAGCTCATGGTGGTGGCTGCTTGCATCTCTGCTCTATGCTGGAGCTAATGGTAGCTGCACTTGCCACCGCTCCCGTGTGTGCGCACGTGGCTTCTTTGACTGAGACAGGTCTCTGGGGTGGAAACACAGGTCAGCCATCCTCCCACTTCCAAAACTTTGGCACAAGGGCACCGCTGCATCCTGTTGTCCAACTATGAGCCAGTTTGGGAAACCCCTGGCATACAGCCCCAGCTCCTTGCCCAGTGGGCTGGTGGAGGTGCTGAGGGAGCCTGCAGCCCAGGGGCTAGTCTGGCTGTTTGCAGGTGTGCACAGATACGTGCTGGGTGGTGACCGCCACTGAGCAGAGGTATTGGGGACCTCACAGTGGGCAGCACTCCAGCAACTGCAAGATGAACAGTTTACAGGGCCAGCCAGAACCAAGACCTTTCCCTGTAAAACCCGGAGACAGGCAGGGTGCTGAGTCCCCCATATCACACCTGCTTATCCTGCTGATGTCCAGCCTCCTTCATGAGTCCCCCCTTGCAGATGGGGAAGGAGCCAGGCAAGCCCTCCAGATATGCTGGTGCAGATGTGGAAATGGAGGATCATGGTTGCAGATGGGGGACAGGGCCACTGGGACTAACTGCAGGCATTGGTGGTGTGGAGAGGAGACAGTTGATCAAAGGAGCAGAGCAGGACCCAGAAGCTGGGACAACCTGTCCTCTGCCCCAGGGCACTGTGACCAGACCCTCTGTGCTAGCTCTGGTGTGTGCACTGCGCTCTGAGCCCTCCCTGGGTGAGCAGAGGCTCTGGGTGTCCGTGTGCCTGGGATTGGGTAAAACCTGGGGCAGGTCCATACTTTGCTGCTAGGATGAGGAAGGGTCCCTTCTGGGTGGCTGGTGGGAGTCCCTGCAAAGGGGGCTGTGCCCAATGTGGGGGCCGGAGAGGGCATGCAGTGGCAGTTGGCCGTTGCAGGAGGTGGGGGGGCACTTGTGGGGATCCCTGCATGGTGTGGGGCTTCTCAGTGAGGTCCCTGACATGGGGATTCCCATGTCAGGTGGGGGTGGTCCTCTGCAAGGCCCTCAACATGAGGATGCCTGGGCGGGGGGGTTGTCCCCACAGGGTCCCTGCCATGGGGAACCCTGTGGGGGTGCCTCTGTGAGATTCCTGCATGGTTGGTTAGGGGTTCCTGGATGAGGGCCCTGAGATGTGGGTCTCTGTGTGGGGCAGTCAGGGGTCCTGTATGAGAGGTGGCCTGTATGCAGTGGGGAGGTCCTCCACTGGACCCCTGCTGCAGGTCCCCACCAGGTCCCCGAGTGGAGGGTTGGTCCCTGCCAGTGGATGCTCCTTGCCGGGGTCCCCCTGCGGGATCCCTGCGGGGGTGCCCATGTGCAGTGTGGAGGTCCTCCACCGGACCCCTGCTGCAGGTCCCCATTAGGTCCCCGAGTGGAGGGTTGGTCCCTGCCAGTGGATGCTCCTTGCCGGGGTCCCCCTGCGGGGTCCCTGCGGGGGTGCCCGTGTGCAGTGTGGGGGTCCTCCATCGGGCCCCTGCTGCAGGTCCCCACTAGGTCCCCGAGTGGAGGTTGGGCATCCCCCGCCGGGCCCCTGCCAGGGGATGGTCCCTGCTGGGGGGGGGTCCCGCGGGGTCTCAGCCGGGGTGCCCCCACGGGTCGCCGCGGCCGCCCTCACCGCCTCTCCTCACCCCGCAGGGCCCCCGGGCGGGCTGTGAGCGCGGCCCCCGGTGCCGGCCGCCCCGCCGCGCCGCACGGAGCATGCCTCTGAGCCCCGCCGGCAGCAAACATGAGAGCCCGGAGTCGCCGCCGCCAGAGCCGCCGCCGCCGGAGCGACAGCCCCGCGCCGCCGCCGCCGCCGGGGAGCCGGGCGCCGGCCTGCGGGAGGAGACGCGGCTCGACCCGGCCCGGGGCCCCGGCGGGCCCCGCTCCCCCAAGCTGGCGGCCCCGGCGCGCATGGAGGAGCCCGCGCCCGGCGCCATCGTCGTCCGCATCGGCATCCCCGACCTCCAGCAGACGGTGAGTGCCCGACCCGCGCCCCGACCCCCTCCCCGACACCTGCCGTCCCGGCACCGCCGGCAAAGTTCGCACCGCCGCGGGCGGGGGGGCGGCTGGCCACGGGCCCGGCAGGACGGCTCCCCATCGCCCGGCTCCCCATCGCCCGGCTCCCCGTCGCCCCGCTCCCCGGTGCCCCGCTCTCCATCGCCCCGCTCCCCATTGCCCCGGCTCCCCATCGCCCCGCTCCCCGGTGCCCCGCTCCCCGGTGCCCCGCTCCCCATCGCCCCGCTCCCCATCGCCCCGGCTCCCCATCGCCCCGCTCCCCGGTGCCCCGCTCCCCATCGCCCCGCTCCCCATTGCCCCGGCTCCCCATCGCCCCGCTCCCCGGTGCTCCCGCTCCCCTTTTCCCCGCGGAGCCCGGCGGGGACGCAGGCGGAGCGGGCCGGGCAGCCCCGGCTGCAGCGCTGCCTCTCCACACCGGCCCGGGACCGGGCTGCGCTCCGCCGCTTGCCCTGAGCACGGGGGACAGCGGGGCGGGAGCGAGGGACGGAGGGTGGCATAGCAGGTGGTTACCCCCAGGCACAGCGGGTGTCTGGCAGGATGCAGTGAACCATGGAGGGTGTGGGGTGGCTCTTACAGACTGAGGCGGTGCTGGGGGCCACGTGGGGCATTGGGTGCTTGGGGGGAGCAAGAGGTTGGAAACCAAGCCTGGTCATTGCAGGGAAAAAGTTCACTGAAGGCCTGCGGTAACTGTGGCCCTAACGAAGAGTGCTCCAATTAGAGGTGGAGTGCTGGGAGCAGTGGCTTGCCTGGGGGTGGGTGGGCTGCAAGGCACAGGGAGCCTTTGCTCTGGGATGAGGCATTGTGGGCAGGAGTGGGGGTGCCCCTTGGGGATGAGGGGTGCGGGGAGATGAAGAGACAGAGAGACTTGGGGTAAGCAGAGCGTTGCTGGGGGTGGAGGGGACTAAAGGAAGTGAGAGCACTTCTCTTCGGTGGGGAAAGAGTTCTCTTTAGGAGGCTGGCATGGGGGTCCTGCTCAGTGACAGGGGGCTAGCAGCTGGGGCCAGAGAGCTTGCTAGAGGATGGTGGCACTGGGGCTGACAGCAAAGCACTTGGGGCTGAGGTGCTGGCGTGCTTGCAGGCATAGCTCTGCAGGCTCAGCTGCCAAGTGCTGGGGAACAGCAGAGGTAGGCAAGGCAGTGCTGCCTTTGCTGTCGAAGAATTGGACAGACACTCTGCTCTAGTGAGAACTGACCTTGTGCTGCAGGAAGGGCTTTACAGCCGCTTGCTACCACCCCAGCCCCTGCTGGGGTTGTGAGTAAGGCTCCTGGGGACACGGTGTCTGCTCTTTCCCTTCACTGCTCTATTAGCCCCAGCACAGCAGCTCCTCCTGTCATCTCTGTGCACACCCATCCCCGAGCGGATGCACAGACCCGGGTCTCATCCTGCCCCAGCCCTCACCCCAGATCCTGTTGTGTGATGCAACATGGGGCAGGGTCCAAGGACTGTCGGTGAGGGCCCTTGCTCCGCACATTGCCATGGTATTCACCTCTCTGCTTAGCTGTTCCTTGGGCACTGCTCCGCACCTCCCTTCCCCGTCTTAGTTTGTTTTGGGAGCGTGCATGGGCATTGGAGCAAACAGTGGTGCTGGAGTCTGAGTGATGGTGTGTTGTAACACCCCCCCTACCTTCCTCCTTACAAGTCCTCCACTGCAACCAGGGAATAGTCCCAGAGTCAGAGTGAAGCCAACTCAGCCTTGCCAGACCGAAGATCGCCTGAGGCAGTGGAGGGAATGGGGCACTTCGTGCAAAGCAGAGCATCTTTGCATGTATAAAGTAGGAATTTCCCTCCCAGATCTCCCTTCCCCAAGGGGCAGATGCGTATCAGAGAGCTGAAGAGTGGAAATGTTTCTGGTGCAGCTTCCGTGGGCTGGGGGTGGGAGCCAGCAGAGTTGGAGCCCCTGGGGAGCCCTGCGGGCTGCCGGGCTGCCTGGGGCTGGGGGCGTTGCTCCCCTCGGACGGCCGAGCGAGGTGGGCAGGCAGCACTAGGGGTGCTGGCAGAGAAGCAGTGGGGAGCGCTGGGGACGTGGGGCAGCGCTGCCGAATGCAGATAAGAGCACCACAGCACTCGCGTCCTGGCAAGCGCAGCCAGCGCACCACGAGCCTGGTTGATGTGTGGAGGAATTCACTGCAGTCGCAGCTCAGGGCTCTGGCTTTGCAGTGCGAGTAGCGGGAGCTCACAGGTCCGGCACAGCGCTCGTGGAGGGGCAGGGCTGCCCGACCAGCCCTGTCCCTGCTGCCCATCCCATGGGGCAGCATGATCTGAATTTCATAGGATGCTGATGGGAGTCGGAGGCTGTGCTGTGGCACCTGCTCCCCCGGCAGAGAGAGGCAGGATGAAAGCAGATTTGGGTGCAGGCTCCCTGCAGAGCAGTTTGCTGTGGGGAGCCGTAGGAGGCAGGAAGGTGTGATGGCTGCTCTGTCGGACCCTCTGCTGCCCTGTGGGCTGGGCGAGGGGAGCCAGGCACCCTGTGCTGCTCCCTGCACAGTAGTCCTGTGCTGTCATCAGCCTGCAGCTGGGCTCAGGCTGGTGTCAGGGGCATTCCTTTCTCTCAAACCAAGGCAGTATCTGCAGAGGGCTGTTGAATTTACAGCTCAGGTGGGGGCTGACTTCCCAAATAGAAACTGCCTGTTTTACAAACTCCTCTTCTGTGCTAGCTGAGGTACCTTCACTTAAATAAAGGGAGGCAGGAAAAACCCAGCTGGCATAACAGTACGCATCCCTAAGAGCTGTATAGTGTCCTGTGACTGGCCCTGAACTTCCCTAGGCTCCTGTGCATCATCCCCGTGCGTCAGCTCTCTGATCCAGGCACTCACAGTGCTCATTCCTTGCACCTTGAGCAGGCAGGCTTGGTCCCTGTCTGCAAGGTGACATCCAAGCAGATGGGGGCCTGACCAGTGTGAAAGGGGGCAAGGGGAAAATGAGCAATTGAGCCTGTCCCATCTGCCATTGCTGGGCTTGCCGCCGCACTCCCGTCTTCTCGATGAGGCACTCTGGGATGTGTTGGAGGATGTTTGCTGTGTTTTAGAGAAGCTCACAGGACAGATGCTCTAGAGCTGTATGCATTCCCTGCCTCCTCCTCCCCTCTTACAGGGCACTGGGTCCTTGGTCTCACCCAGCTGGAGAGCAGCGAGGATCCTAGACCTCTTCCCTGCTCCAGCTCCTGGCCCATACAGGTCCTGCTTCTCCCTGCAGTTAGTGGGTGTTGCACTGGCACCTGTCCGACCAGAGCCCAGCTCTCCTTCCCAGGGCTGCTTTGGCTCAGCAGGGCTGTGGCACACTGTCTCTCAGGCCAGGTGGGGACCCCTCTCCTGGAGTGGTCTCTTGCTGCTCAGACCCTTTTCCCTGGGTTGGGATAGGCCTTTGCACTTCAGAGGAGCTGCTGTTGAGCTGTTGTTCACCTCAGTCTGTGTCTGCAGGACAGGGAAGACCTTGAGGCACAGGCATTTTCCCCGAGGTGTCCTTCCCGTGCTGTTGCTGCTCTGCTTTTGCTGCTCTGCTTCTCTGGCTTTGCTGCGGTGGTGGCCCTCCCTGGAGGACAGCTGGCAGGGAGGCTGACACTTTGGCCACTCTGTGGGTCTGTGTGGGGCTCTTGCTCCTGGCCAGGGTTAGTGTCTGCACCTTGGGAGGGATCTCACAGCCTGTGGGTGCAAACTGGGACTCAGGCGGGCTGAGAAAAGGGAAGGATGTCTGGTAGGCAGGTGTAAGGCACAGGACCCTGATGACACCTGCAAGAGAGGCAGTCAAATGCCTGCCTTGTAAGGGACCAATCCTCACCTCCTCAGACCTGGCTCTTTGTCTCCTTCCTGGACCTGCCCAGAGGTTGAATTGCTCTGAGTGATGGGGCACATGCATCAGGAATCATCCAAGAAAAGAGGCTTTCTTCCCTGCTTGCTCTAGAAGAGCACAAACATAAGCAGAAGGGATGGGACCCCAACAGGGATCACTGGCCTCCGCAAAACTGTGTGGTGCTGGCAAGGGGTTGGTGTGCCAAAGGGGTTTTGCTCACTGGACTCCAGCCCTTGCATGTCTGAAGTGACCCCCTTCCCTCCTCCCACGGGTGCCTCTGGGGCGCTGGGTCTGGCTTGGCAGCTGCAGCACATGGCTGATGTGCCATGGGCTTTGCTATAGCAAGCTCTGCTTGGCGATGGGGATTGTCTCTTTTGGGATCTTCAGACACAGGTGGACAGGTAGGTTTTCAGTAACAAGTCAGACTCCATTAGCTGCCAGAGTTTCAGAGATCAGGACTTCAGCTGGGCAAAGTTCAGTTTATTCAAGTTCATGTCTTCTGTCAGGGTTGGAGCCTTCAGGTGGGTTTTTAGACTGCGAAGCAGCTGACTTTTCAAGTCAAGTTTCCCAGCTCTCTTGGAGTTGTCTCCAAGCCTCTTATAGGTTCCTTTGCAACTCTCCATCACTGTCTTTATTCAGCTGAAAGCCTTTGAATTCACCGTTAGTGGTTTCCATTGTTAGGAGCAAATCTCCACCCGGGGCTGTGACCTTGTCTCTGAAAAGGCAGTCTCTTCAGGCACATCACTATTTACATTCTAATGATGGGCCAGCACTTTCAGGTTAAATAGTCTGAGCAACCTGCTCGGGGAAGAGAGGCTAAGCTGTGTACAACCCATACGGACAGCTTGAGAAATGGAGCCTGGAGCACAGGAGGATCAGGACACGTCTCCTACTCCACACAGACACGAGATGCAGGGAGGCAGGTGGAGACGGGACAGGAGGATGGGCCCTTCTGCAGTGCAGAAACCAGGGAGGGGTGTGCTTGGATGGGAAGGGAGCTCATCTTAATTACCAAAAGGAGCCTCCCTTTGACACAGTGCAGAAGTAGCTGGTGGCATTCCCCGCTGTGTAGGTGAAGAGCTCTTCTGGGGCCATAAACAGGCTACAAACCCGTCAGAGTACTGACCGACAGAGCTTGCGTATGGCCCTCCTTTCTGACAGGCAGAGTTGCCCCAGCGAGTTGCACCATTCCCAAAGCCTATGGGCAGGGGACAGCCTTGCAGGCGATGGGAGCCATGGCCTGTCCCGGGCAGGGGCAGAGGCTGGGGCTGTGGGAGACGAGCAGTGCTTGGCATGTGCTGGCACATGCTGCTCCTGTGCTGGGGAGTGCCTGGGACCGTGGTCAGGAGCCACATGATGCCCTGCAGCCTGAAGGGTCCTCTGTTCTGCATGGCCCCTGGCAGGCGACTCCACTACTTAGCTGGATATTTTTCATGGTGCCCAAAATTTGCTGTCCCCTATTGCCCCCTGTGAGCTCTCTGTGTGGCAGCTGAGGCACTCAAGGCAAGTGTTTGGGGAAAGTCAGGTGCCGCAAGATGGGTACATCTTGTTGCTTCAGTTTTGGTTCCTTGCCTCCTCTCCTCCCCTCCTTTCCCACTAGCAGTTTTCAAAGGATCCTAGGTAGCAGTGTCCCACGCGTTTAGGGACTGAGCTCTTTGGGTGGTGCCTGGGCCTGCCCAGCCTGCTGTGGGGTCTACCATGATGGGACCCCGGCTCCTGCTTCTCCCTCGTGGACTGTGGGCGCTGTGCTCCTGCAGGAAGGTTTTGGGGGATGGTGGGTGCAAGGGAGGTGGCCTGTCTGCTGGGAGCCCCGAGGTGGAGTGAAGTCGTGTTGGCAGGTCATGTCAGTGACCCGGCAGGAGGAGGAAGGACAATTCATGCTGTAGTGGTAGGGAAGAGTGATGTTGAGAGCAAAGAGACCCTTTGAGGCGCAGATGCTAATGTGGGATGAGAAACAGAAAGCTGTTTGTAGAGAGGCACAGCACTGTGGATGGATTTCTTGTGATGGTGCCATTTGGGAACATCTGGGCTGTGCAGGGAAGCTGGGTGTGCGAGGATGCTGGTTGGAGGGGCTGTCCATCTATGGGAGGCAGGTGAGCACGGCTGCTTGGTGATGCCGGGAACGCGGGCTCTGCTCCTCAGCACTGGCAGAGCGGGCAGTGCTGAGAGGGAGCCACTGTCTCTTGTGGTGCCTGTTTGGGTGCAGCCCTGTGGTGACAGCCTTGGTGGTTTCAGGCCAGATCATCAGTTCCCAAGCTGGCGGGATCACAGTCAGTAAGTGGATTTGCAGCCCTAGAGGGAATTTTGTCTCATCTGCAAAGGGGGTCATGCTGAAGCACAGCCTGTTAGCTGTGTTACAGCCGGGAAAGCCTGGGTGATGCTGAAGGATCTGCATCCTGTGAAAGGATGTCCTGTGGTGTCCAGGCAGCGGGGCCTGACGTCTTTCCTCTGCTGGCTTCTGTCCTGCAGGAGGGCTCCTCCCCCACGCAGGGCTTTGGTGATGTCTCGGGGACTGGTGGGGACTGGCGAGGAAATGTCTCATGACCAAGGGCCTTGGAGGCACGGGACCACCCAGCTCCATTTGTGAGAGGCTGTTTGAGGTCTCTGCTGAGGCCAGGGCCTCCCTTTGCTGTGGGATGGAGTTGCTCATTTCCCTCTGTGGCTGCAGAAAAGGCTTTGCCCTCATCCCTTTTCTCAGTCACCTAATACTTCAGGTTAATATTTTCTGGCTTGTTATCTCCTTAATGCAAATGAAAGAAGAGCCTGAAAACCAGTGCACAAAGCATTGATTTTTCTGTTAAGCCAAGGGAAATGAAGAAATAAATTTTCCTATTATAAAAGAGAGATAGGCAAAGTTTTCCTGAACTTCTGCCTAGCCAGGACTGATGATGGGAAGACAGGCTGCTAAGAGATGGCATGGCATGCTGTTCATTTGGGATTTGATTTGAATTTACTGTGCCACAAGCCCATGAGCATGGCTGCACTCCATCCTGCAAGCAATACCAGTGCTGCGTCTCTGCAGCCCAGTGACGCAGGGATGCGGTGGCCACGAGCTGTGGCTGAGCGAGGTGCCCACTGACAATGGAGGCACAGGGACCGCGTGCAGCTTTGCCTGCGGCCCGAGGGGAGGTGTGGTAAAGTCAGTGCAGGGAGGGTGGGGAGGGGGCTGTGGTGCCTTTGCTGATGTGGCTCTGGGTGCTGCAGAGGGGCTGTGTGACAAGGGACACTGGTTCGGACCAGGCGGTTTGCAAAGGAGGGTTGTTGTGGCTGTAAATAAAAGGCCCTTTCTATAAAACATGCTACCTGCTGCACTGTTTCCTCTCCCTAAAAGAAAAAGCAGAGAAAAGAGAGGGGGATGTAGGGAATGCCAGTGGACATGAGCCAGAGAGTGCCAAAGCCTCTTGTTCTGCTGCTGTGTGCTTTGTCCCGTGGTCATTGCCCATGACACAGGATGGACTTTAAATATGAAAAGTATGTGAAGAGGTGCAGTCGGTTTGCCTGTTCTGCCTTGGCAGCTACAGATACTTGGCAGCTGCAGATGCTTGGCAGCCTTATGAAGCAGCTGGGAGGGCCACTGCAGCACCGTGCTGGTGGGCATGGCAGCAGACCTGCCCCCAGCCCGCTCTGGCTTCCTGGACAAGGTACAGTCCCTCACACTGGCTGCTTTCCTGCAGATACGGAGAGTTTTATTCTGCATGGCTGTGCAGATGCCACGTGCTAAGTAACATGGTGCTGACTGCAGACACCTCAGCAGACAGAAATGCTGAGCTCATGGGAGCAATTGGTACGAAAAGGATGAATGAAACTGTTCTTAACATTTGTTGTGGGTTAAAATCCAATAGTAAAAATAGTAGTGAAAATCTGCTGGCATGTATGCTTTTGTGTTCAATTTTGGGCCCCTCAGGACAAGAAGGACATTGAGGTGCTGGAGCGTGTCCAGAGAAGGGCAACGGAGCTGGGGAAGGGTCTGGAGAACAAGTGTGATGGGGAGCGGCTGAGGGAGCTGGGGGGGTTTGGTCTGGAGAAGAGGAGGCTGAGGGGAGACCTTATCGCTCTCTGCAACTGCCTGAAAGGAGGTTGTGGTGAGGTGGGGGTCGGTCTCTTCTCCCAAGTAATGAGTGATAGGGGATAGGGTAGGAAATGGCCTCAAGCTGCGCCAGGGGAGGTTTAGATTGGATATTAGGAAATATTACTTCACTGAAAGGGTTGTCAGGGACTGGAACAGGCTGCCCAGGGAAGTGGTTGAGTCACCATCCCTGGAGGTATTTAAAAGGCGTTTGCATGTGGCGCTTGGGGACATGGTTTAGTGGTGAACTGGCATTGTTAGGCTTACGGTTGGACTTGATGATCTTAAAGGTCTTTTCCAACCTATACGATTCTGTGTATATTCTGTGTCTGTGTATAAATTGCTGTCCCAAATCCGTGTCATTCCCTGGGTGGCTTCAGGTGCTGGCAGAATAGGAAAGGCTTCCTGGAGCCATGGTGGCAGAGGCGTGGGGCAGCACTGTGTGTCCCAGCTGCCCACGGAACCCCCTGGCACTAGGGCTGATGTAGTTAACATGCAGACTTTGGTTATATACAATATATGTTGATAGGAATCAACACAGGGGACCACTTGGTTGCACAGAATCCCTCCTCACCATCAGTTGCTGCTGCACAGAAAAATCTGAGAGGCTGCTGTTGTGTCAAAGGAGGAAGAAGAATTGTCTGGTCGGCAGAGCAGTCTTTGAGCAACAGCATGTGATGGTGTAATTAAGGACTGCATGGTGCTGAGCTCACAAGGGGGCAGAGCCAGCATGCTCCATGTTCAACAACTGCCTGCAGACAGTGTGGCTGGCAAGTGCCACTCTCCTCTCTTGCTTCAGGGATCATCTCCCACAGGATCTAACACTTGTTGGGAAACCTTGGACGCTCCCGCTGCTCTTGTGTGTGTCAGTGCACTGCAGGGCTGAATTTGGGGAGTAACCCTGCCGGAGGGCTGTGCAAAATAGAGTGGGTGGGCAGGGGTGAGCAGTGTGCTGTGACCAAACAGGGCTGAGCAGACCCTTTGCAGGACAACGGCACTGCAGCCCAGGGTCTGGTGTGCCTGTGGCGCGGGGAGCCTGAGCTTTTCACCAGTCCCAGCGCAAGCCTCCGGCCACCATCCCGCGTCCTGCTCGGCTGTGCCAGAGAAGCAGCGGCGTAGGAGCTGGGCTCATCGCTGGCAGCAGCGGTGTCCAGTGTGGAGCTCCGTGCACCTGCTGTCAGTGCTGTGCTAGCGTTTTGCTCCATGGACCCATTCTGTGCCGTGGCTGTAGGGCAGGTAATTGATTTGTTTTGACAGCCCGGGCTCTGTAGCGACTCCCAAGATAGCAATTTATTTGGAGTTTGATAACCTGGGAACTTCTCCTCCTCTTTTAACCCTGGTGTGTGCGAGCTGCTGGTGCACACTGGTGCTGGCCCTTGCACAGGGCGGGAGTGTGAGCCTGGGCAAAGGAAAGAGGAGGCCAATGTGCAAGGCCCTGGGGATCCTTCCTAACACTGGTGGAGCTTCTCTATCTCACCTGCCTGCCTGCATTCGGCGCGTGGCTCCTCATCCTCCAGGAAGACCCATTTCAGCTCTGCTTTTGGCTGTGCATTGCTGTGTGGGAGGGGGTGGTGGAGACCCAGGATAAAATTATCCAAAACACCCACAAGATTTGTGAGATTATAGTCTGTTTTTTAAGGAGGCAGAAACATGCCCAAGCTAAGGTTTGTTTCTCTGAAATAGTTATGAATTGTGGGTCTGTATTATTAAAACACATTTGAAAACTGATTCTCAGAGTCTTACCGTGGGAGCGCTTGGAAATGAGTCACAACCTTGTTTGAGGCCCGGTGGTAGGAGAAGGTGGCAATACAGAAATAATCCTAGGAGAGCGCAGAAGTGCCTCCAGTGGTCATCAAAGTCCTCTCTGTCTGCAGTGTGTGCTGGAGCTGAAATCCTGCAAGGTGCCTGACCAAACCTGGGATGTAGCCCACAGGAAAATGCTTTCTGCAGCAGCCAGTGGGGCAGCACTGGCTGCCCTCCATATGGCCAGTTGCCACCGTGGTTGCAATTACAGAGTGGTGAGGTGCAGGTTTTCTATTTACTGTTTCACTGGAAGCAGGGAAAACTTGTTCCAAGGAATCATGGCTTAGCACATCACGTAAAAAATGTAGACGTAGAGTGATAAGAGCCTCTTGCAGATGAGTGGTACTTAGGAAGCTGCTATCAGAGAGCTGGAGCTTATTGAAATAGCTCGGAAAGATCTAGAGGAATGGTTGATGTACCTCTGATGAGACTTCCTCCCGGAGATTTCCAAGGGCTTTTCTTCTCCATTGTGTACTGGCAACTCTTTTTCTTTTCTCTTTTAAATTGTGTTAAAGCCAGACTGAGGAGCTGCTGTAGATTAAAATAACTTTTTTCCCCATTAGCTTTAACCTGCAGCAGCTCCCTGTGCCAGGTCAGCATGCACCGGTGGAGCCCAGGGAGGAGATGGGCCCTCTGCAGCAGCAGCAGCAGCAGCAGCTGCCGCCGGACATGTCTGTGAGGTCCCTCCTTCATGGGGAACTCAGGCCTTTCTCCTCTTCTGGATTGCGTTCAGCTGGATCTGGTGTTAAATGGCGTCCACAGGTCTCGCCGCTGGCAGAAACGGTCACTGCCCGTTACTGCCCCGCACGGAGTCAGCTCAGCCACTCGCGCCGCCCCAGGGCTGCAGAGCGGATCTGGTGGTGCCTAGCTTTATTCCAGGTGTTTACACTGAGCAACACCAGGGATGTGTTGTGAGCTCCTGACGGCATGGATAGAGCCCGTGATTTAAATATACACCCACCCACGCCATGCTCTACTTAGGTCCTTATCTGCTATCACAAATCAGGAATAAAAAGCTCAAAATCATGTTCTTGCATTTTATCTTCTCTGAGGTAATTTTTAACTTGAGGAATGAAAAGCCTTGCTTTACCACAAAGGTCTTTCCCCAAGGGCCGAGGAGGACATTGCCCTGTGTCCCAAGGCCTTGCGGGAACGTTGCTCGCTGTGGCTTTCTTCAGGAGGAGGAAGAGGAAGGAGCCAGCCTGTGCAGCCAGCTATTTTCTGCGCCCAGAGCGGGGAGGGAGCCCAACAGAAAGGAGAGGGGCGAGGAGAATGGGGCTCGCACTGCAGCCCTTCCGGCGTGACAGCTTCCCGAGGGGCAGGAGCGTGGCCGCTGGCCATGGCACCAGCATTCCACTCCTGGGTGCGCAGGCTCCTCTCCTCTGTCCCAGGCTTTGCCTCTCTCTGGTTTCCCAGGACCACGTAGATCCTAAAATCCCTTTTCCCAGGCTCTGTTTTTTTCTCAGCTATGTGAGCAGTGGGAAAAAGAAAAAAGGAAAACAGCAGAACTTTATTGCTGCAAAGGGAAGATCTGGAGGTCAGGAATCAACTTCTGAAATGGCTGAAACCTGTGCTGAAAACTTTGATCCTTGGCCAAAGCATCTCCTTTCTGCTGCTGTAAAAATCTCTAGCTGTTGATAGTTGTATTGGATTTTTCACCCCTTTCAGGGGAGAATCAAACCACTTATGCACATGCTTCGAGATGCTTTTAGTTTACAAGCTGCACATTGTTTTTCCATAGGAACCCGGCCTCTTTCAGATCAGATTAATAATGCTCAATGAATGAGGCAGCTGTTCCGCTTTTTTTTATCTTTCTTATTCACTGTGCAGCCCCATGCTTCATTACTGTATGCTGTTGAATGTGGTACCAAGCATGACATAAAGTCCTTTTGTAGCTTTTTTTGTGTCTGTTTTCCTAATGCAAATGATTGAGCACTCTATCAGCATCCAGACGGTAGGATCCATAGAAGAGTGGGCCAGGATCCTCAGTACAACAAACTATTACATTCTATCCAGCATCCCTTACACCAAGCTGCGTAGGTTGGGGTTAGCTGCAGCGTAGCACCTGGCCAGCACAGCATCCAGGTGCAGAGCTGGTGTGAGCCGAGGAGCCCACCCGCTCCCTGGGAGTGTGTCTGCGGCAATGTCTCAGTCTGCTCCTTGCAGGAAGGCAGGTGAGGAGCAGAGAGGTGGCAGCCAATGTTTGCATACCAGTCATTAATGTGGGTCACATTCCTCAGCAAAGGCACTGCAGTTTAGGCTGCAGTTTAACAGTTAATGCTAAACCCGTTGGCTAGGGTTGCTGGCGTTGGCTAGGGTTGCTGGCGTTTACCCCTGAAGACTGCGTGGGGAGCAGGGCACAGCGTGGGGCCCCATGGCCACCCCTGCTTTGCCTGAGGTGCCAGAGCCCGTGGGACGGTCGTGCCTGGCCGTGGGAGAGCAGCACAGCCCATGTGAGGGGGAAGCGGCACGAGGTGCTCAGAGGAGCCCAGACGAGGCTGGGCTGGGGGCGCTGCATCTGGTCACAGTACGCAAAGTGCTGGTCCGGTGTTCAGGCGTGTGGTGGGCCATACCAGCGGGCTCTGCAGCCCTGGGCTCTCTGCTGGCGCTGGCACTGCCTGGCACCTGGGGACCACCGAAGACTGGCATGAACTCTGGGCCGCGTGCTGTGAGCTGGTACTAGTACAGCTCACCAGGCTTGATGGGCACGCAGTGCCCCTTGCCATGGGGTGTCTGGGCGGCGGGTCTGGGGATGGCAGCCCCAAAGTGTGGTGCAGGGACTGAAGGCTGCGCTGCTGCCTAGAGGGGCCAGAGCAGTGAGGGACTGGCTGTGCTCTGCCCCTGCCCATGCAACGCTGCCGGTTCCTGCCTGCAGCATGTCTGTCAGGTGTGTTGTGCCCCGGACTGCGGGGACAGGCTGCGTTAGAAGTAATGCATCTACTCCCCAGTGACTTCAGCTGGAGGGTCCTGGGCGGGCACAGCGGGCAGGAGGGACTTGTGGAGCAGCCCCACGGTGCTGGCTTGGGGTCCCGCGACCCATGGGGCAGTCGATCAGTGCAAATCAAATGAGCGATCTCAAAGAATCCCTTGGTTAAGTGTGTGAAACTAGTTCAGGTACTAGCCCAACTTTTAACTACATCAGTGCAAGCATTTCCTTCATTTCAGTCAGTTCATCTCACAGGTGAGCGGATCCGGAAGTGAGGAGGCAGGTGGAAGCTGAGAAAGCTGCAAAGAACTTGCCTTCCATTTCCACTCCAGCCATACAAGGCAATTTCAAGAGGGTGAGACCCACCAGCTCTAAGATCTTGATGGCTGTGAAGAAACAGTTAATTTAAGTAACTATTGATAAAAGTCCCTTGTTATGTCTATTGCTTGTAGGTGCAAGACATATTTTGGTTGCTTACACATTTCCTATGAATCCAGCACAGGTAGTTTAGAGTAGTTGTGTTTGATTTGTTAGTACGCAGAAATATGTTAACATGCTAAATGAACATATTTTAATGGCAATTTTTATCTTAGTCCACTTTGACTTAAATCACAAGTCAAAAACTACTCATCCTCTATTAACTTAGAAATATGCTACTCACTCTTTTCTAAAATATTTGGGTAAAATTAAAATTTGAATTCGTATTTTACATTATAATTGCTTAAATAGATGTATACAGTTACAGTGTATCTACTTAGGAAAAAGCACTTTTGTTTGCAAAGTCTATATTAAGTTGCAAATTAATCTAATGTAATGGTTATGAATTGATCCAGCATCAGCCGTTCTTTAGGAAAATAGCTAAGGACTACCAATACACAACAACATCAGAGTCAATTGTTTATATCCAGATTTTCTGCCAGCTAATTTATCATGGTTAAAATTGGTGATCTCTTTGACTTAAATCAATCCACTTTGCTTTATTATGTGTGTGGAGGGAGGCTTTTGCCTGATGTGGGAGAGCTATGGGTCACTGCGTTGGATCTGTGGCTGTGGTTGATAATTTTGGGGACTGGGAATTTTAGCTGCCAAGTGTTGCACAGCATCCTTTGGGACATTGTGGGTGAATTATTTAATGAGTTGTTTTGAATAAATGCAATTTATTTGCATAAAACTGCTCAAACTTGATTTAAAGAAAGCCACGTAAATATGCCTGTGTGTGCTAGCATAGCGGATTCAGCCCTCTGCTTATCAACAGGGCAAGGCAGTCAGCCTAGGTCCTGCTCTGCAAGCATTTCACAGCCCTGATGGAGATGGGGTGGGGAGAGGGGACTCCTTCAGAGCAGAGAGGGTATTTCAGGCTCTGAGGCCAGTTAGCTGCCGGCCCCTAATTATTGCAAAAGCTGGTGGCTGCAGTGCACAGGCTGGTGCCTGCAGCCGGGTCCTTTCCACAGGGAGGGCAGGAAGACCTTGCAGTGTGGCGTGACGCCGGGTTTCCTGCATTTTGTCCCCGGCAGTGGGGTGGCTGGTGTGGCTATTCGCGTACGGCAAGGGCTGGCTGGGCTCAGTCCCTGGAGCGAGAACACTCGAGCTGGGGGTTCAGCTGCGGGTGCCCAAACCTTCCTCTGGTTTAGGGGCTGAAAAAGGACGGGCTGTCTCCGGCAGCAGGATCCGTCTAGTCCTGGGGCAGTCAGGAGTTGAGGGCCCTTCCTCAAGGCATCTGAGACAGCTTGGGAGGAGCCTGTGGGTCCTGGGGACTGGCTCAGGTGGCTCCCCGGCACTGTCCCTACCATGCAGGTGGGCGCTGCTCTGAGCCCATCTTGCTCTCCAGTTAATTGCTTTCTCGTAGAATTGCTCTGAGAAGATTTGAACATGACTCTGACTAATGAGACACATGCCTCCATCTGGTACATTTGTTCTGAGTTTGCATCCTTCCCTTTGGACGGAGCAGAATTCCCATATGGGAACAGCGCTGAAGGGTGCCCGGCACTGCCATCGCAAGTGCATTGGGCTGATGCATGGGCAGTCCTGGTGCAAGGGCGTCAGTGTGACAGGGCACAGGGCCGAGGAGGAGGGGGCGAAGGTGGGAGGTTGGAGCACCCATAGCTGTGCTGTTGATCAGTGCTGAGCATCGCAGGTCGTCGCGACACCCTGTTTGTTAAGTTTTGCTGGGAGAGGGTGTGGGAGCAGGGGTGAAACATTTTCCTGGAGCTGAGTGTTCACATCTCATTTCTGTTTTCATTGATGCTGTTCAGCCTTGCAGAGAGCTTGTAAAGTGGGTCAGTAGCAGTTACCTCACCCTAACGTTTAGGATGTACCCTTCACTGTTTAAGGGCAGGCGCCAAAAGCAGCTCTGAGCATCGTCAATGCAAGAGCTGAGGCGAAGAGTCATGGTTCCTCCTTGGAGGCTCAGAGACAGCGATGGTAGAGGTTTTAAATGATGGAGAGAGAAATGAGAAGAAAGAGGTTTCACCCATGATGACCACACATCTGAGCTAGAATTTTTCTCTCATTAACATGGGTTATACTTTTTTTCTTCCTGACTTCCAGCTGGACATGCTCATAAAATCATAGAATCATAGGATGTCCTGAGTTGGAAGGGACCTGCAAGGATCATCGAGTCCAGCTCCTGTCCCTGCACAGGACAACCCCAAATTCACACCATGTCTCTGAGGGCCTTGTCCAAGTGCTTCTTGAGTGTCGTCAGGCTTGGTGCTGTGACTGCCTCCCTGGGGAGCCTGTTCCAGTGCTCCACCACCCTCTGGGGGAAGAACCTTCTCCTAATATCCAACCTAAACCTCCCCTGGCACATCTTCCTGCCATTCCCTCGGGTCCTATCGTTGGTCACCAGAGAGAAGAGATCAGCCTTGCCCCTCATCCTCCTCCTCCCCTTGTGAAGAAGCTGCAGATTGCGATGAGGTCTGCCCTCAGCCTCCTCTTCTCTAGGCTGAACAAACCAAGTGACTTTAGCTGCTTTAGAGCATTTAACATATAAATGGGATCCCCATTTCATTCTTGCCTGTCGGGTTCACTCCGGGGCCTCCAGCATCCTTGGATAATTTGCTGATGCTTCTGTCCATCCCTGTCTGATGCCAGAGCCAGCTTTGTGGTAGGGCATGCTGGACACAGCCTGCACAACGGACCTCGGGTCCCTGCAGGAGCCTCCTCCTGCCACATTTCTGTGTCCTGTGCTCTGGAATAATTGTTCCTGTGCTTTCAGCTTGGTGAGGTGAGTTGTTGGACACAGGGTTGTTTCTGCAGCTTCTCCTTTCCTGGCTGCCTGGCACAGGGGCTCTGAAAGCTTGCTGTCCTCCAGCCTGACTGGAGGGAGGGAGGGTGCCTGCACGGTGGTGCGAGGTGCTGTGGCCGGTGTCAGTGAGGGGCTCTGCCCAGGGTTGACCTGTGTGCTGATCACAGGCCGGATGCACTGACCAAAGTGGAAATTTTCCTTACTGTTGCGCTTTCTACTTAAAAAGAGAAGATCTCTTTTCTTGTGAAGTCTCTACTGTGAATCTGTCCGACAGTTGCTGCTTTGCTGGCTCCCCATCCCCAAGCCAGCTTTCAGGGCAGAAGGTGGTCGAGGCAGGAGGTGCCACCACAGCCCCGCGGGGCAGACCTGCCGTGAGGGAGGTGGTGGTGCTCATGGTGGTGGGGTTGGGGGCCAGGAGGATGGGCGGCTCTGTGGGGCACGGGAAGTACATAACTGCTAGTGAAATGGATGGTGGAAAAACTTAAGAGTAAGCAAGGCATGAAGGATATAGCAGACATATTTTCCTTGGGCTAAATTGTCAAAATGGACATTTCTCTCATCTTTCTGAGCTCTCTCCCCTAAGCAGTTGAAGACCTGTAGTTGCCAGAGCTTTTGTAGCTCAAAGGTTCAACTGTTGAACCACGCTGGGAGCTGAAGGTTTCTTTGCAGCTGACATGGACAGCACAGGGTGGATTTCACAGATCTTCAGAGGGAAAGTGCTTGCAAAATGTACTGCACTGTGAGCATGAGGTCCTGCTTGTGCGTGCAATGAGGAGCTCAGAAGTAGGTACAAGCTTGTGCTATGCACTTAATTTTTTTTTGGAAAGAAGACATGAGGGCAGCCCTCCCTCTCTTTCCTTGCCTGTGCTTAGAGGGCAAAGTGAACATAATTGAGCCATAATTCACAGTTACTGGAAAGAAAGCATGGGCCACAGTACGAGAAGCAGTATTGGAGCTTTATATTACAGCTATCTCCAGGGGAGATTATTTTTATTAAAATCTGGGTTGGTGGAAAATTCTGAGATTAGCTTCATTTTTAATGTATGGTTCTCTGTGGATCAGCCCAAAAAGAGGCTACCTGCTGTCTCCAACTGCCAAGCTGTTGGCGTTCCTGTGCCCAGCAGCGCTGTGATGTGACACCCTATGTGCTGAAGATGCCCAGATTGAAATAAATGTCCGAAGTTATTTATCAGCATTTCCAAAAAAAGGTGGATATGAAATCTTAGGTGAAAAAACCCACATAAATTATGGGAAGTTTACAGTAAAAATGAACAGTGCTGCAGACCCACTTCTTCACAAAACCTCCGCCAACTGTATTGGCATGCAAGGAAAATGTGTGATGGCAGGTCTGGAAGTGTGAGCAGAAGGAAGGAGCATCTCTGCTCATAGGGATTTGTTATGATACTGTGGGGCTGGGAGAAAAGCACCCCATTGCAAGGAGCACAGGCCCTCCTTGCCAGGAGCATCCCATGACCATGGTGGGCGGGCAGCCCCCTCCTCACTTGTCATGCCCCCTTCTTCCCATGGCAGCCCAGCCAGTGACCCAAGAGGGCTTGTGCCACCAAGCAGCCTGGCTCCGTCCTGATGGCTGATGTACACAGTGCCCAGCGGCTGCCACTGAGCCAGTGCCATCAGGTAGCAGGACCAAACCCTTGGTGGGGTACACTTGTGCCAAGATGCGTGCTCCCATGCAGGTGTGGTAACAAAGGTGAAAGCATCCTGCTGGACCAGCATTGGCACACACCAACGCCTGCACTCGCGGGGGCTGCATGTGCTGTCCCGTTTGATACTTCGGTCTAAGAGGTGCTCTTTTAGTGACATTGGTATGAACTGATGCACAAGTAAGGGCTGAAGTTATTGCATTCCCCTGCCTGACAGCAGTGGGTTTTGGAAGAGCATCCCATGCCAGCCCTGGGTAGGCAGGAGGTCAGGGCTGGCTGTGCTATGTGCTGTGGAAATAACAGCTTGTGTAGATACAGCCTTGGAGGGCCAGTACTAATATGCTGTAACGTGATGGACATCTGCCCCAGGGCTCCCAGGGTCCCCCTGTAGGCTGCCAGCAGTGGGCTGGGCACAGTCTCCACACCTGCAAGCAGGTCTCAGTGGCTCCCCACTGCGAGGCTGCGCGGAGGGTGCATGCTGCTAATGAAGTCTGCTGACTGTCCTTGCCCATGTCTGGCCAGGGTGGAGACTTGCACCCCATCAGGGTATGGGCACTGTCCTTGAAACCTGTGCAGTGTCTTTCTGGTGGCTCTCAGGAGGAACCAGCAGTTGCACCCGTACCATGGGGCCCTCTGAGGTGCAACCACCTAGCAGTGCCTGGGGACACGGTGCTCCTGGTCACACGTTGGGGCCAGGGCTGCGGCTCCGGTCCTGCCCCTGCCTTGTGCGGCTGACATGTGCTCTGGCATGGCTGGGGCACCTCAGTGCTCACGTGGTGCCTACAGGGACTTCAGGAGTGTCCCTGAATTTTTAAATTATGTCTGAAAAATTTCCTGATGTGCTTTCACACTTAGAGTTTTTCTCTGCTAATGGCTTGGCAGTGGCTGTTGATGACTATGGATCTGCTAATGGATTACTTCTGGGTTTATCTGAGCATATGTCTGGAGTGATGGCAACTCTGGGGTTCGTTACTGTTGGACCAGTTCCCTGATCCCACTCATCGTCTGCAGATGCTGCATTTGTGGGAGGAAGAGGGGAGATGGCTTCGCTTGCACCGGGTTCAGCTCACCCCATAGCACAGCCTCAGCTCCCTCTCTACTGTTCATCCCCTCCCTCAGTAGGTTAATTGAACTGTAATAATAAATTTATGAGGTAACCTCTCATAAAGTATGCGCTGTTAGAGTTCTTTGTTGCCCACGTTTCACAGAGATTCAGTGTAATACGTTAGAGCGTACTGCTTGTTTTCAGACTACGGTGTTATCAAGCATGGGTGAGGTGACCATGATGTATTCTTCCTGGGATTTGGAGGAAGGGTGGGACCTGTGCATGCAGAGAGGGGCTGCCCATGGGCTTGGTCTGAATTCACCGCCCTGCCGTGCTATTCAGATGCATCTCTGTGTCTAAATTGTTTTTTTTGCTGTCCCCAGCATTTCTCAGGCTGCAGTTAGAGTTTGTGAATCATATGCCTTAAAAATTAATATCTACACAAGTGCTGAAGAAATGTAATTGAAATTATTCCTTTCTTAGTGTCATGCAGGGACCAAACACTGTACAGGAAGTTAACAGAAAAAGGCTTTAAGAGGGAGGAATTGGAGTGCATGTCGCGTACAGCTGTGGAGATGAGTTTGCTGCCCAACACCACTCTGACTGTCTCTAGCTGTGTCAGGAAGTCTTATGCATTTAGTTAGAGAGTATATTTTTAAAAACTTACAATGTTGTGCATGGGTGCGTGGATGGACTGTGCAAGCCAATTGTGTGAAGGTCCTTCTTGCTGTAGTGCGTGAGATTACGTTGAAGGTGAGAGTTTGGCAGCAGGTTGTAATTGCAAATCTGAAGATGTTCAAACTTGGACTTGCCAAGTATCCCATAGAAGCTGGTTCTGTGGTGGATTCCCTCCTTTTTTCCCATCTCTTATTATGTCTTGTCCCAGATATTTTTATGGCAACATGGGCTTTTTTCTAGAACTTTGGGCCACTTGTCTACTATCTGCTTCTTGTCGGAGACAGGAGACGGTTGTGGAGCAGCACTATCCTTCATTAGACATACTCATATATCTGGGAAAAAGCAGACAAAGCTCTCCCAACCTGAGGAATGAGTGGTGTCTGTTTTCTTTAGCTGTATCAGCTGAGTTGACAGTAGACAGTGCCTCTTGCTTTATACCTGGGTGGTCATACAGCCATAGATGGCAATGGCAGTGCTGCCTCTGCTGGGAGAGTGCAGGGTAGCAAGCCTTTGGGGAGATGTCTTTCCTCACATTGGCCTATGGCACCTGGCTGGGATGTGGCAAGAGCTGTAGGGATCAAGCTGTGGGTGAGTTGTAACTGTGAAAATCCAGTTTGTTAGTTATCACTGTGGTGTCAGGACAGTGCCTGTGCACACCCAGGGCACACCAACTGCCCGATCCTCGGTGGTCCCAGGTCTCCCATGACGGTCTTCTATGCCCTTGAGACCATGGGCCGGCTCGGGTGATCTCTGTACCTTGACAGAAAGCATTCCCCTGTTCCTGGGCTCCTAAATTTGCAGAGGCCCCAGAGGATTTGTTCTCAACACCGTTTGTGGGGAGTCACCACTCATGAAAGAATAGAGTGGTTCTGGTTTGCCCAAATCCACTTTACCCAGTAGGCAAGCTCAGAGTGAGAGCATAAGCTTTACGCTACGAAAAGAAAATGTTAAATCCCAGATTACAAATTCAGCAGTGCAGTTACAAAAGAGGTAACAGAGCACAGTTTTAGAATATATCTTGCATTTTATTTTTTTTTTTCTTTCAGCTACAGGAAGCTGAGTTTTCTGCCTGGCAGTGTTCTGCATCCAAGTTACTCATTTGGAGCGCTTTCTGATGCAGAAATCTTGATCTCCAGTTTATACTTTTTATTTCCAAACTAGCTTATATATCCAAAATTTCAAAGCTTATCCTACTGCCTACCCCCGCCATTCTCTGCCACTGGTGGGACCTCTTGGCATTGTGACCCTGCATTTAGTTGCTTGTTTCTTTGAAGAGAAGCCCAGCAGAACATATAAGCATGTTTGAGAAGAAATATCTCTTTGATATCAGAGATTCTCCTGCTTTGTCTCCAGTCTGTTAATTTCTTCTTTCAAAAAGTAACTGGAATTAGATCCGTAAACTTATATTTACGTAGTAAAAAGTTTTTGGCATTGTTTTTCTCTTTGACTTTCAGCTTACTAGCAGTGTATGAAGATTTGGTATTACGTGATGTTACATGCTGTTGGTCTCAGGGACAGTGGACACCATTGGCTTTGCCTCAGAGCAGTATTCCTTTCTCAGCCATTCACAAACTGAAAGTTCATCTTTCATTTCACTGGGTTTGGTCAATCGATTGCCTGTAGGATGACAAACGAGGCCTGCAGTGACCCTGTGATGGTGGCTGGAATGGGAGCTGGGGCTGGCTGGTGGGCTGACAAGCCTGTGATGGCTTGACCCTAGGGGAGGGATGCAGCTCACCTGTGCCAGTCGCACTGCCTGCACCTGGGGCAGCGACCAAGGGAATCCTGTTGGGGAGGAAAACAGGATGGGTCATGGCAACCCTCGGGAATGGGGTTAAATATAAGTGGATGGGTGCTTTTTAGTCCCTGCTGCTGGCTCCTGTTTGCAGTCAGTGAAGAGTCAAACAAGATCTGAGATTTTGTGTTGCTTTGGGATGGGGGCTGTGTGTGTTTGGTGTAAGTGGTCTTGTCGGGACTTCTGTGGAGCTGGCCGTGATCGTAGGGGACTCTGGTGGGGAGGCAGAGCTAATGGCTGCTCCAGTAGTGAATGAAATATGGGACTGCAGAGTGCACACTTGCTGTTGATAATTGAGTCCAAGGGACCTTACTAATTTTTCCTGTAGCTTTGCAGCAATCTTCATGGGTCATGCTGGCTTATGGATTCATGATTGGTACAGATACTGATACGTATTTATGGCAATACCCAGGTTCTCATTTGGAATTGCAGTGTCAGTATGCTAGGTGTCGTGTAAACACATACAAAGACAAATTTTCCAGCCTGCAAATGTTCTTATTTCTATTTCTGTTTTCCTGTTTAAAGTTACATTAGTATATGCTTTTTTTCCAGTTAATATGTTGCATAAAAAAGGGTGTGCAGGAGCATTGATTTAGTTTTACTAAAAAACATACATTATTTGTCTGCTTATATAACTACAACACCGTAGTGATCCATTAAAGTAATTGTTGTGTTTTAATATTTGTTTTACTAATCTTTCCTTCTGTCGGTCACTTCAGATTAATAAGTATGAACTGTTTTCTGAATTCCTTTCGTTCTTTTTGGTACTTTTCTGGTACTGAAGAGTCCTAACATTAATGCATCATCTTAAATGCATTTACTTTAGTCGTCCTGTGGTGTAATGACCTTGCAATGTAGCTCCAAGTCCAAGAACCAAAACGATGAGATCCAGTTAGCATTTTCCCAATTGAAACTTGTCACCTTGATACTTAACTCTTCACCCAAGTATCCCAAGAAAGCAGGTAATTTGCTTCTATGGGAGATTACAGCATGGTTTACCATCCCTGTTGGGAAGATGTGTTTTCTGATGCTGTCTTTTTCTTATCATCTGCTCTCTCTCTGTATGTGGTTTTTGTGCGGTGCCAGTCACTGTGCTGTGTCAGTAAGGGAAATTTGTGCAGCGGTGGGTACACAGCATTTCTCAGACCAAGAGTAGATCTGGGACCTGGGCTCTCTGGTTCCAGCACAACATGCTGCGCAGAAATTAACTTCATTCACATCAGAGAGCATTAAGCATCATGGAGCGCAGTTTGGATCTCCTTCCAGCTTGTATCCTTCCCTGGGATGACCTGGAAAAGCCTGTTAGCCCTGTTATCACAATGTCTGGGACTGTGGGCACTGAGCTGCCTTTGCTGGTGGGCAGGGTCTGCTGTCCCACTGCCCATCCCCAGTGGTTTGAACTGCCCGCAGTTGCCCTGCTGGGTCATAGTGCTGGGCTGCAGATGGCTGTCCTGCAGCTGCCCGCAGAGAGCAGCTCACGGCGGTGCTGCACCCTCAGCTCTCTGGAGAGGGCATGCTGCGCTCTGCTCCTGCAGCTGCTGCAATGACCTCAGGGTTGCTGCTGCAGAAGGGAGCCGTCTCAGTCCTCCAGTATTTTCTCTGGTCACTTGCAGCATTCCTATGGGATGTTTCTCTCCTTGTGCATGTGAAGTAGGGATGCTGGGCTGTGCTGGTTTAGAAAAAACAACAAGGCAGAAGGAGCTGGGAAATTAGGAGCAAAAGGGCTCCATGCTACCTTCTCACTCCTTAGATGGCCTTGGCATCCACACCATCCTGCAAGGCAAGTTTGAGTAGCCCTGCATGTGCCCCTCTTTGCACAGAGCAGGAAAGCAGCACAGAGCAAGATTGCCAATCCCAAGCTGTAAGGGCTGGATCCCAGTCTTGGAGCCACTTACGGTTCCCATTAGCACAGTGGTGCTTCCTGACAATATTGGGCTGTGTGTATGGAGATGTGCCTCTGTCTTCCATGCTCCGCCTCTGAGCACCTCACGCATCTTAGGCAGGGCAGAAGGCATGCCCTGATCCCCTGCCCTTGGACAAAAAGGGAGTGGGCCACTTGGAAATGCCCCTTCTCTTTGGTGATGCTGGGCAGGACTTGGTAGGTTATCTTACCTCTCTGGTGGGAATTTCCCTGGGGAGCCTGGCCATTCCACAGGGCAGTGTAAAGCATGATGAAGGATTGCAGAGCTGCTCCCCGTGGACCCTTTGCAGTACTGAGGTCACAGACTGCTGAGATCCTCAAGGCAGAATTTGCGTGTTGACTTGTACCAAAAACAAGTGTCGTGTTGGTGGAGGGGATGAAGCAGCAGTGTCCTTTCTCCTGTGGATGTTATCTCCTAGGGGATCATAATCCTGGAGCTGTGACGGTGCTTTATCTTCAAGCCTTTTGCCTTGGTGTTAGCCTTGCTCAGGCCTAAGCCTGCTTGTGCTTGCTGGGTTTCTCCCTGAGAACCCTGTGGGTATTTAACAGCAACTAAAACTAAATGGTGTTTCTTCCAACGACTAGTGCTTGTTTATCAAGGCACAGATGAATTTAGGGACTGGTGCTCCAAATGAAGCTGAACTGGATGGGGGTAATTTCTCTTCCCTTTTCTGTGATCCGACAGGGTGTATTTTTCCACAGTGTTTCTTTCTCTCCCCCCCCGCCCCTTGCTGATAAATATACTTCTCATTTGCTGTCTCATGTGTAGGTCATTATCAGGCGTTACAACTTGCATAGTTTCTCTTCTCTACTGAGTGTGTGTGTGTGGGGGAAATTTTACAAAACAGGATTAGTTTTTGCTGAGTCTCATTGTCTAGAAACACGCTGCGTTTTATGGTATAACTCGCAATAGTATATGCTTGATGGTATAACATCCTGCTTACTTAGGGTGCAGACTTTATTAGCGTCATCTTATTTGCTTTTAATATCTTCACTGTTTGATTGACCCCAGATGCCATCCAACCTCATTCTTCCATTCAGGTCTTTGACATTATTTATTGTTGCTACTATACATTTCTTCAGCCCTCAGCTGGTATGATGGCATCTTATCATGACAATTTTGATTAATTAAAATCATGCAAACCAGATGTCATGAAGCAATATTAAAAAATGCCTCTGAAACATGGCATCTAGTCCATTCCCATGGTCTAGTAATTTTACAGTTCTCAGTAGAAAGAAAACTACTGCCAGTCTATTAAAAGTCATGCTTTTCCTGATGAGGCTAGTTTTAATAAAACAGTCCATAACCGCTTTTGGCTTATAGCTCAGTTTTGCTGTAGACCACTCTTTCTCTAAATGTGTCCTGACATTCACAGGTCATTGGCATCGTTAAAGGCTTGGTTGATTAATTAAACAGCCAGCTAACCTAACAAAATCCTCCTCCCTGCTTCTGATTGGCTCTTTGTTGTTACTGGTTAATCGATGGAAATTCATACTTTTTATACCCATTGTTTTAGAAAATTGACTTCTGTAAGGAGCAGTGAGCTGTTGGAGCGGAGGATGGAGGAAGTCTTGAGCGGTGACCAGGGGAAGGCAGCAAGAGCCTGGAGGCAGAATGCACCGGGCTGCAGCGGGTGCCAGGGACGGGCCGCAATGTGTGCTCGAGCGGGCTGTGTGCTGTGGAGGGTGTCAGGACGAGAGAGCTGATACATGCTGGGAGACCGTGCGGGTGGGGAGCACCAGAGGGGAGAGGGCGCAGCATCCGCTAACGAGTAGAAAGAGATTGTAGCCCAAATGCGAAATGGGAGGTTGTTAGAGCAGCAGTGCCTGCTTCAGTACAGCAAGGGCATTTTCATTCTCTTCCTTTAGTAATGTCTTGGCATTCATTTTCCATGTAATGAGGTGGTGTAGTTGCTGCAGGGAAAACAGAGTCAAGGTTGTGCCACAAGTTGTCCTGGGCAATGAGCATGAGCATGGCGGCTCTGGATGCTGCACTGGTAGCGCTTGGCGGGGTCTGGACACTGTGCCAGTAGTGCTTGGTGGGCTGTCCTCCAGCGTGGTTGGAGGCTGAGGCCTCTGGAGTGAGGCACAGATAAGTTTAATGGTAGCAACTTAGATCACCTCCTTTTGGAGAGCACACGTACCTCTGCTACCACCTTTTCACTACACTGTTATCTTCTGCCGGTACCACTAAGTATTTTGAGCAAAATACCAATATATACTAGGTAGCTGGAATTAAGGCACATGCTTCAGGATGGACTTGGCATTGTAAATTATGGATGTTTATAGCAATGTAAAATGATTTGTGAAATGTTTTATTTGATAACAAAAAACCTTAGAAATAAAGTAACTCCTCTTTTTAATATTTTCTTTCTCCGTCTCTGTGTTTGTTAATGTTCATACATCTGTCAAAATCCTCCTTTTCCTTCTTAGTGATGTTGATGAAAGCTCTGCATCTTCTTGGAGCTTCAGCAGTGTTTGTTTAATTGATATCCTTGTTCTAGTTTGCGTTAGACCAAAGGAATGCATGGGTAAGATTTTTCATGGTTAGTGACCATTTTTTTTTCTTGCTGAGAAGCCTTTCTTAACATCAAGAAGTTGTAATTTTTCTATGCTTATTAGACCATTTTTGGTCCACTATGTTTCCCCCAATTCAATTGTTGTCTTTTTCTTCACTAGGCTGGTTTAGAGTCTTACCTACTTTTTATGCCATTGTGACCAAAGTAATTGCATCCTGCCTCAGGGTCTTTGTTTTCTGTGGGAAGCATGATATAAATTTCCATACAGACCCAAAGGAATCCGCAAAATTTAAATGCAGCAGTCTGCAAACACTGCAGTTGCTAATAGAAGAAAAATGCTAATTTTTTGAACTGGGTAAAATATGGAAGTAAGGCAGTCAATATTGGCCCTCCTAATACTATTTAACTTACTATTAACTTTAGTTTATTTGGCAACTTGAAATTCCTTTGTACGGCAGAAATTTTATTGAAAACATGATAATATTGTGAAGTTGTCCTGTGTGAACCTGGAGGCTGTGGTTGCCTGGGAACAGTCAAGCTTTCAGGTTGCTGTTGGGAGGCTGCCAAGATTCCGCATGATGGACAAATACTGGCTGAATTGATCATCAGAGAAGTGGTTAATAAATTTATCAACATTGTCATTATTTTTTTTTTTTTTTAATTAAAAGCCACTGAGTAGAGGAGCACACCTCTTCCAGTGTCTCTTTTGGCTCGCCAGCTGGCACTGTTGCAAATCTCACTGCTCACCTGGCTGCTGGAATGCGTCTTTGCAAGGGAGTGGGGAGGCAGCTGGGGGCGGCAGCCCCTTGACAGCACAGCTCAGCCAAAGGGGTTGCGTGAGGGCACCTGCAGGGTCGCCGGTGCCAGGAACCCTGGCCACGACAGCCCCTTATCTGAGGCCTCGGTGATGGTGGAGAGTGGGATTGTGCCAGCCTGAGCACCATGCGCCTTGCGGGGCAAGGTCCAGAGTGGCAGTGCTCATGCCATCACATCCAACAGGGGAATAAGCCAGGCCAACGAGAGCAGCAACAAAGGTGCCTTAACTGCCTCATGAGATGACAATCAGAAGACCAACCACTGCGCATGGCTATAGTGGCTCCTCGTGCACCCCGCCAGGGAAACCTGCCTGCTCGATTACCTCTCTGAAATGCCTGTACACCAACGCACGCAGCATGGGGAATAAACAGGAGGAACTAGAGATCTGTGTGCAGTCACAGGGCCACGATCTCAATGCAATTACAGAGACATGGTGGGATAGCTCGCATGACTGGAATGCTGTCATGGATGGCTACAGACTTTTTAGGAAAGACAGGCCAGCAAGGCGAGGTGGGGGAATTGCTCTTTATGCGAGGGAGCAACTGGAATGCGTTGAGCTCTGCCTGGGGGTGGAGGAAGAACGAGTCGAGAGCTTATGTGTAAAAATTAAGGTGCAGACAAATATTGGTGACACTGTTGTGGGCGTTTGCTACAGTCCGCCTGATCAGGAAGAGGAAGTTGACAAGGCCTTCTACAGACGGCTGGAAGTAGCCTCACAGTCACAGGCCCTGGTTCTCGTGGGGGACTTCGACCACGCTGATATTTGCTGGAAAAGCAACACGGCGAGGCATGTACAATCCACAAAGTTCCTGCAGACCATCGAGGATAACTTTTTTGACACAGGTGGTGGAGCCAACGACGCAAGATGTGCTCCTGGACCTTGTACTAACAGACAAAGAAGGTCTAGCTGACGGTGTGAGGGCTGGGGGTAGCCTTGGCTGCAGTGACCATGAGATGGTGGAGTTCAGGATCCTGCGTGGTAGAAGCAGGGTGACAAGTAGGATTACAACCCTGGACTTCCGGAGAGCTAATTTTGGCTTCTTCGAGGACCTGCCTGGAGGAATCCCATGGTTTAGGGCTCTAGAAGGTAGGGGGTCCAAGAGAGCTGGTCAATATTCAAGCACCACTTCCTCCAAGCTCAAGACTGGTGCACCCCTATGAGGAAGAAGTGAAGCAGAGGAGGCAGAAGACCTGCATGGATGAGCAAAGAGCTTGTTGAAAAAATCAAATGGAAGAAGAAAGTTTACAGTATGTGGAAAAAGGGACTGGCCACTTGGGAGGACTACAGGAACGTTGTCAGGGTATGGAGAGGTGCAACGAGGAAGGCCAAGGCCCACTTGGAACTAAATCTGGTGAGGGATGTCGAGGATAACAAGAAGGGCTTCTTCAAATACACCAGTAGTAAAAGAAAGACTGGGGAAAGTGGGGGCCCGCTGCTGAACGAAGTGGGTGCCCTGGTGACACAGGGTGCAGAGAAGGCAGAGTTACTGAATGCTGCCTTTGCTTCAGTCTTTACTGCTAAGGCTGGCCCTCGGGCATCCCAGCCCCCAGAGGTGAGAGAGAAAGTCTGGAGAAAGGAGGGCTTCCCCTTGGTCGAGGAGGACTGGGTTAGAGATCATTTAGGCAAACAGGATCCTCACAAACCCATGGGCCCCAAAGGGCAAGAAGGATTACCTGGGGAACTATAGGCCAGTCAGCCTCACCTCCATCCCCAGAAAGGTGATGGAACAGTTCATCCTGGAGGTCATCTCCAGGCATGCAGAGGAAAAGAAGGTTATCAGAAGTAGTCAGCATGGCTTCACCAAGGGGAGATCATGCCTGACCAACCTGAGAGCCTTCTTTGATGGCATGACTGGCTGGGGAGATGAAGGGAGAGCAGTGGATATTGATTACCTTGACTTCAGCAAGGCTTTTGACACTGTCTCCCATCACATCCTCATAGGTAAGCTTAGGAAGTGTGGGTTAGATGAGAGGACAGTGAGGTGGATTGAGAACTGGCTGAAGGGCAGAGCTCAGAGGGTCGTGATCAACGGGGCAGAGTCTGGTTGGAGGCCTGTAACTAGCGGTGTTCCCCAGGGGTCTGTGCTGAGTCCAGTCCTGTCCAACATATTCATCATTTGACCTGGACGGAGGGACAGAGCATACCCTCAGCAAGTTTGCTGACGATACCAAGCTGGGAGGAGTGGCTGATACACCAGAAGGCTGTGCTGCCATCCAGCGAGACCTGGACAGGATGGAGGGCTGGGCTGAGGGTATCCTGGGGTGCATTAAAGAAGTGTGGCCAGCAGGTCGAGGGAGGTTATCCTCCCCCTCTACTCCGCCCTAGTGAGGCCACATCTGGAGTCCTGCATCCAGTTCTGGGCTCCCCAGTTCAAGAAGGACAGGGAACTGCTGTAGAGAGTCCAGCTGAGAGCTACGAAGATGATCAGGGGACTGGAGCATCTCTCTTAAGAGGAAAGGCTGAGAGACCTGGGTTTGTTCAGCCTGGAGAAGAGAAGACTGAGGGAGGATCTTGTCAATGCTTATAAATATCTGAAGGGCGGGTGTCAAGAGGACGGGGCCAGACTCTTTTCAGTGGTGCTCAATGAGAGGCCAAGGGGCAATGGGCACAAATTGGAACACAGGAAGTTCCACCTGAATATGAGGAAAAACTTCTTTCCTTTGAGGGTGCCAGAGCACTGGAACAGGCTGCCCAGAGAGGCTGTGGAGTCTCCTTCCCTGGAAATATTCAAACCCCGCCTGGACGCGGTCCTATGCACCCTGCTGTAGGTGTACTTGCTCAAGCAGGGGTTTGGACGAGATGATCTCCAGAGGTCCCTTCCAACCCCTGCCATTCTGTGATTCTGTGAGCATAGTCCCGTTTGAACATCTGGAGCTCGGGGTAGAGCCACACACAGAGGCAGTAAGCGAGACGAAGAAAGAAATGGAATTAACAGCATAAAGTGTTGAGGAAGTTTCATAGAAGAATGGATCAGCAGGTGAGTGCTGAACAAACCAAATTAAAAAAACAAAACAATAGGTAATTACTGAAGGAATTATAAGTATGGAGCAGATGAGTAGGTAGTAATAACGTGCATTTTCTTTTCACCCAAAACAGTTATTATATCAGGGAAAAGAGATTAGCAAGAAGGAGCTGTTGAAACCATCTTTAGCAAAAGCCTTAGTGTCGATGTGGAGACCTAAAGACCAATGAACTTATATGTGGTATAGTAGTTACACCATTAATGGAAAACA
This sequence comes from Morus bassanus, assembly GCA_031468815.1. Lineage (NCBI taxonomy): Eukaryota > Metazoa > Chordata > Aves > Suliformes > Sulidae > Morus > Morus bassanus. Next base: position 85,275,476 of record CM062571.1, on the reverse strand, counting down.
GGAATATTTATCAGCCCGAAAATAATTTCTGGTGAGATTTAACCATTGCATTTTCAGAAGACCATGTCTCCCTTGTCTATTTTAATTGTTTAATAAGAGAGAATGAATATAAGAAAGCTGGCTGATGGGATTTATCAAAACTTCAAAACAGCTTGATGGAAATGCTTCTGAAAGGGCTGTAGAAGTTACTTCTGGATGGCAGAAGAGCTGCAATACACGGAGTGCGAGGCAAAGAGATCGGCACAGGAAAGCAGGAAGAAATGAACTCCTGTCTCTAGAAGAGCTTGGCCGGGTGCCGAGGGGCAGGAGGGAAAACACTGCGGAGTTTGTGACTTTGTTCAGAGTATTAATAATTTGAAGAGGAACACAGCAAGCAGTCAGATATGAGTGCAGTGACACCGGGTCAGTCCACAGGGGTCCAGCAGGGTCCTCTCAGAAGTGACATGCAGAGCTGTTGCTCCTGGAGGGGTAAGGACAAACCCTGGAAGGGTGAGGCAAGGGACACACACACAGTGACACCTCCCCAGGGATCCCTTTCACCCTAAATTAGCATTTGGCTTAGGGGCTCCCTGGGCCAGAGGTCGGTTGCCTGATAACCCCCAACTGATGTGTTTTCCAGGAAATTGTAGTATTATATTTTGAATGTGTATCAGGTCTTAGTGCTCACATCAAGGGTGGGGAAAAGGACGCTGCTGGGAACTAGTGGCCTGTCAGCCTCACCTTGGTCCCTGGGAAAGTGATGGAGCAAATCCCCCTGGAAGCCCTGGCCAGGCACACAAAGGACAGAGGGTGATTTGGAACAGCCAGTGTGGATCTGTCAAGGTTGAATTGTACCTAGCCAACCTGATTGCTTTCTCCAGTGGGACGGCTGGCTCTGAACAGAGGGAGCGTAGCAAGAAGGCTATGGGGCCTCTGGCCTTGCAGATGCTCAGCACTCATCCGGCCACAGCCCTGAGCAGCTGCCTGCCCTGAGCCAGATCAGCTTTCTCCAGGACCCTTCTCCTGGTGTGACCCTGTGACTTGCTGGTGAGGAGCTCCACAGTGAACACATACTGGGTAGTAAGGAAATACCAATTCTTTGTCCTGCTTTGACTCTGCTAGTTTCACTTAATACCCTCCCGAATTTTGTTTTGAAAGAGACTTTATCGCTGGTGGGTAGGAGTTCGTGTAATTTGACAGAAATGATGCGATTGTAACAAACAAGGTGTACGTGCAAAATCCCGGAGTCTTAAGTATGAAGGAAAAGGATCCAGCCACAAAATTAGGCTGGTTGTTGAGACCTCGAGGCAGAGGAGGTATTGCAGGTTAATGTAAGATGGGAGAAGCTGTATCTTTGAAGAAAAGAGTGGTAGTAAACTGTAACCCAAGAGTTATTGCTGCAATTAGAGTCAGATCTGGGTGGGGTGCTCTGACTGGGTTAAGCCAAATGCCCGATGATGCACACCGTGCTGATTTGTGGTTATGACTATGCAAGTGAAGGTACCTGGGAGACCAATTTAGAGTTGATTGCCAGAGCCCGGCGGCATGCTGTTGAGCAGATCAGTATGAGTGTGTCTAATGAAGATGTCCTATCTGTCACCTTGTCTTTTGGTGTTTGCATCAGTTCCCAAGGAGGTAATACCTGTTTATCTTTTCCATGCCACTTTTGGATTTGTCGTATTCCTTCTCAGTCTTCTCCTTCCCACACTGAAGAGTCTTGTCTATTTAGTTGAGCCTCACACGGATGCCACTCCAGGTGATTGATCTTTTCTCCCTTGTCTGTACCTTTTCCACTTCTGGTATGGCCTTTCTGAAAGGGGAGCCGGGACTGTAGGTGGCCTTGAAGACAGAGGCATACCAGGGGCTCATGCAGTGATATGGTGACACTTTCTGTTCCTTTGGTCCCTGCTATTCTGTCACGCACCTCTTGAGCATTGCGCTGGTGGGGTCACAGGACTGCCAGCCACAGCCAGGCAACAGCCAGCTCAGAGCCTGTCGTCGTTAGCATTTTACTTGAGTGGGGTTGATCTGCTGTACTCTTCAGCTGTTTGTGAGGTCCTTCTGCTGGTTTTACAGTTGGCTCTCAGTTTTACTACGCCAGGTACCTTAGTTGTTGGCTCACAGTTCGCCTCCTCTTCCCAGACCATCCCAGACCCGTGAGCAGCCCAGGCACTGGCACGAATCCTGTGGGACTCTTCCATGAAAACTGCCTGGTTGTGCCTGCCTGCCCTCCATGGCACATCTCTTGATCAGCTGCCTGTGCGGGTGAGGCCCTTCCCTCTCCTCCCCAACCAGTAGAGCTATTCAGCTGCACAAAACTATCTGTAACAGGTCAAGCCCAGCTAGGAGGTTCAGGGGGACCTAATTAATAACGCAAGCATAAAAAGCCCAATGGATAAGGATCAGTGCTGATGGTGCAAAATAAGGTGCATTAAAGAGAGAAACATGAACTCCTTTAATGCCTATGCAGTAGGCTAAGCTGAATGCGTCAACACTGGAAAGGGACTTGGGGGTTAATGTAAAACCTTTAGTTCCTTATGGATCCATAAGGACCTAAACTTACATTAACCCCTGAGTTCTTTCATTAACAACCTGATCCATAAGATCGTTATGGATCAGGTGGTTAGGATATGTTATAAATGACTGTTCTGCAGTACGCTAAGTATAAAAATACAGAAGCAGGAGTTGAAAATTTTTTCATATAACTAAAAGCAGTGGTGGAGTAATGAATGAAGATGTGAGCATAGGTGCCATAATTAAAAGCACAAAAAAGCCTCACTGGGCCAAACCAGTGGTCTGTCTGGCCCAGTATCTCTCTCTAGCAGTGGCCGAAGTACGTGCTGTTCAGGGAATGCACAAAGTCTGGCCACTTTCTGCAGGCCATTCCCCGCAGGCTCCTCCCATTTCAACAACTGCTGGTGTAGGGTTGTTAAGAGGCTGCATCCCCATCTTTTCTCATCTTTTCTTTTTATACACATGTAGAGTAAATTAGACCTGGGCCCATCAACATAAATTATCTTTTAATTCATTCAAATGCAGAGTTTTGCGGGTAACTAAGGACTAATGCCAGATCTAGAAAACAGGGAGCTGTATCCTGGAAAGGACTTGGGGTTTGGCCATCTGAAAGGAATGGAGCAGTCAAAGTAAACTGAACCCAAACTGACATGCTGTAGTGAAAAGCGCTAATGTGATGCCTGGAGATGGAAGCAAGGGGATAGTGAGTTGAGGTGAGGACAATATTTTATACCTGTATATGACAGCTGGGAGACAGATGCTGGAATATTGCCTCTGGCTCTGATACTGCACTTGAAAAAGTGTATTTAAAATTAAAGAGGGTGCTGAAAAGAGCAACAGAAATTGTTTGAGATCTGGAGAAAATGCGCTACAATTTATGAACATCAGCCTCTTCTGCTCACCCTAAATGAGACTGAGAGGTGACAGTGTTAAATGGGGGCTACCAGTGGAGCAAGAAACTGAGTACTAAAGAGCTATTCAGTATCACAGAGAAAGATGTAACAAGAAATAATTATTGTATTGGAAGTTTAAACAAGGGAAATCAAATGAGAACCAAGACATACCTTTTTCATTGAGGATAAGTGTTAATTTATCCAAGGAGGGAGCATGATTTCCATCATGTGATGTTTTTAGACTGAAGTTGGATGCTTTTCAGGAAACTGTTAGCCAAATTCAAGTAATTCAGTTCATTATGGGAGTTACTGGTTGAAACTCACAGGGCAGTGATATATTGCTCAGACGAGATGATCTTACGGGCCTTCTTGGCTTTGAATTTGCTGAATCAGAGGGCATGCTGAATATGTGCTGTGAAGGCAACTACAGTATGCTCGTTTCACTGGTTTCTTCCATTCTGTAGTCAAACTGGATTTCATTTGCTCCTTTATACTGAGAAGCTCTGTATCTCTTTTGCATGTGTTTATTAGGACCTATCTATCCAACTAGCATGTCTCAGTCTTGATGCTGGATGAACAGAAGATCTTATTCCCTCTTCTCCTGAAAAAGCTTTGCTCTACATGGCTTTCTTTCAGCCCTAGATAGAGCCAGACCTTCCCAGGTCCTCATTTTTCAGCTGATCACAATTTAGACAGGTGGCTGTGGTTGTGGTGTTGCAATAAGCCAAGCAGGAAACATTCCCAGGTCTCTGAAGGTAAGAGTCATCTTTTTAACCTGTCTTGGGCTCTTTGGTGGGGCCAGCTTGATTTACAGATCCAACACTTTTGCATTTCCCTCTGTGCTGTCTTTTCTGTATGCAGAGTTCAGCAGTTGGATGAAACCGGCTGGCGATTTTGCTCTTCGGCAGCCCTTTCCATGCAGGTGGCTAATAATAAAGCTGTTGTAGCTCTGTGTAAGAGGGAGGTTTTGCCTGAACCAGTCACTCAGAGTTAATCAGGAGTTGAATCTCTTTAAACATTCATTTCAAGCTGCGTTTATATCAGAGGCAGCTGCTCCTCTGAAAGCGCTGACTGGTGGGACTATTGGATGGGGCTGGTTGTCACCGTCAGTTCTACTGAAGAGTTGTAATAAGGGGGCTCTTGGACTCTTATTTTTTAAATAGAAGTAACTGGATGGGTTCCTGTCTCAGGCGATGGATTCTGGGGGATGATACAACAGTCAGCAACATCTTTCCAGACTGGCTCATAAGCAGCAACCATTTCGCTGGAAAACCCATAGAGCCAAAATACTTTGTTATCTACAGCACATAACTCTGCAAGAAGGGCCCGTGCACCGGGTGCTTTCCTGCTGGGAGCTGAGAACCTCCCTCTTGCTCTTTATCTTATTTCCTTTTGGTGGAGGCAGCTTCTCCCAGTGTGGCGTTTAGCACAGTGGATGGCAGGGACAGAGCTTTCCTCAGGAGATGATCTAAGCCCAGAAATTCCTGTTGTTTTGTGAGCACCCACAACTTGATCTCTAAGCTGGTCCCAGTTTGCCTTTTGCCAGCATCCAGTGCTCAGAAAGCTTACGCTGATTTCCCCTCTCCTCCACTAAAACACAGAGTGGTGGTTGCTCTGCCCTGGTCCCTGCAGAGCCCAGCTCCTCCCCTGGACCATGGTCATGAAGGGAAACAAGCTGCAACGGTGATGTTCAATCCGTCCCGTGGTCCCTGGCCAGGGGCTGTCTGCACGTGAGGGCTGCTGCTGGCTCCCCAGCCTCTGCCCCGCAGGGCTGGTGGTGGGTTTGAGGGATTGCTGGTGGAGTGCTCCGGGCGATTCCCGGTCAGGGCTGCCTTGTGGCTCTGATCCCTTCTCCTGCCGGCGTGTGAGTGTGGCCAGGAGGATCCTGCAGGATTTCACACGCTGAAGGGGACCAGTGACGTCTGCCCCAGATCGCAGGAAGAGCTTGCTGCTGAAACTGCTGTGTAAGGGGACAGGCTTTTAACAAGTAATTGGGAAGAAAAAATGTATAATTGGAGAAAACTAAACATAATCTTTTAAGGAAAGTTGAAAAAGTTACCTGGGCTTGTTTGTTTCATACATAGTGCCTGTTCCTGTAACTTTGTCCCAGTCCTGGTGTTACAAGGAGCCACTGCTTGCTCAGTGCGAGCACCTGGCTCAATGCTGCGGAGCGCTGCACGCTCCTCTGGGACACTCTGCTCCAGCTCCAAGTTCAGATATGATGCATTTGTCCTCTGTAGACTGCTCTGTGCCTCTGGTCACCTTTGTCTTCTTTCCCTTTACCTATTTCCTGTTTCTGTTGTTTCCTGAAAAGACAGTGCCACCAGACCTGCACGTGATATAGAAGATCTGGATGTGCTGCCAGTTCATGAGTGTCATAGCAGCCCTTTCTACATCACTTCAGCCCAGATCCCAGCACGGGCCCCACGTGACTCTGCTGATGAGCTCCGGTGTCAGGAAACCTGCCTGGTTGACCTTCACCTTTGTTTACTATCTTCCTTGTCAGTTAGGGATCCAAAAGAGTGCTTTCTTGCTTATGGCATTTTAGTTTATGGCAGCAAGGGACCTTTCTGGAAATGTGCATGCATATTGGTAAGCAGGCCAGCCTTATTCTGGTAGGTGTGGGTTTCCTCCAAGCTCTCCTCGTAGGTGTGAGGCATGACTCCACAGAAAATAAACAGATTTTTCAGCAACGTAAATGTTTGTTGCGGTTCCTGTCTGTGTTCCTGGGACAGTTGCCAGGCCTTTGGGCCCAGAACAGGGCAGAGTTGCAGAGCCCCTCTTGGGTATCAGTGTCTCCTGCCTGTGTTCTGCTCCAGCTCCCAGGAGGGTTTGCACAATGCGGTGCAGAGCACAGCCAGTGCCATGCATGGGTGACTGGTGCTGCTTGCAGTTGTGCTCTCAAATCTGCCATGCTCGTGCATTTACTGGGGAGCTTTTATTCCTTGTCTGCGAGACTGTTTGCGTTGGCGTACGTTGTGATGGTGACCAGTGAGGAGCCCATCCTGCAGTTGGTCCTCATGGGAGGAGCTCCAGGACTCCTTGGATGACGCTCATGCCTTGGTTGCTTGCCACCCTCACCCATTTCCCATCAGGCTCCCCTCTTCCTCTGTGTTTGCTGGTTTTTATAACTTCAATACCATTGTAATTTTGCATGTAGTGTGGCAGGATTGTGCTCTTTTCTGTTCCCATTCAGAGGCAACTCCCATTTTCTAAAGAAAACCTTTTACTTTTGATAGATTCCTCTGCTCTGATGGTTTGGCTGCTCCATCTTTCTGCAGGGTCCTCTTAGAGGCTGTTTTTTCATTTTTGCCATACATTTGCTCAGAGCTTCTAATGTAATATTATGAAATATACTCCCTGCTGCCTGCAAGCACATTACCTTTTCAGCTGCTTCTTTTAATTTCCTCTCAACTCTTTCTCATTTGTGTGCTCTTCAATGAAGAATTTTTGGCTTTTTTGCTCTTAAGGGATTGTTGAATGTAAGTTCTTTATTGTCATTATTGCAGGGTGACTCTTGAATAGATCTTGTCTGTCATGCTGTGCATTGCTGAGGATTGAATCTGAAGCTCTGAGCTCTTTCTTCCTTCAGGAAGGAGTCATTCGTCCTGTCTAAAAGTTGAGAAGCTGTATTATTTTCTTTCAGGAGTTGTTCCTAAGGCTTTGGTTGTTGTGTTCAGAGCTTATAATTGTATGGAAGAAATTATCACTTGTAACTGCAAACCAGAGTGAGCAACTTGTTCTGAAAGCTGCTCCCACCCTGTCCTCCTCTGAGCCTGCCTGTGGCTCTGGGACCTGCCCCAGTTGCAGGGTGGGCTCTGTGCTGTGCCGACCGGCACATGGGACTGGCACTGCCTTCTTCTGCTCCCCAGGATCCCTCCTGGGTCTTCTTGAGACTGATACCGGGAACAGCGCTGAGCCTCTCTATTCAGGAGAGCATCAAGGGGAATGGGCAGAGACCTTTCCTTCCCCTGCAGGCTCGGGACCATACAAGGCAATTTGGTTCCTTTTAAAATTAATGATGTCTTGAGTGTCCAGACCCTCAGGGTTGGAAGTTATTTACACCCGCTGTGAGCTGCTGTGAAGTGCTGTCTGTGGGCTGGATCTCTCCATGGGGTGGTGGTGACAGGCGCCCCACACTGTCGGAGTCAGCCCCTCTTCCTGATGGAGGTGGGATCAGTGCCTGGCACGGCATCTGCAGCTCAGGCAGCCAAGCCCTGCTCTGCCCGGGATCAGCCCAGTGCCGGTGTGGGAACTGCCGGGGCTGTCCCGGCTGTGTGGGAGGCTGGAGGAGAGCAATGCGCCCCTCTGTGAGACAGAAAGCGGAGGAGCCCTCTCTGCTGTGGCTCCCGGAGCAATGCAAGCCCGGTTCCCCCGTGCACAGAGCAGCCTTCTTCTGCACAAAGATATCCCTTGCAGCCCTTCTGGTAGGGGTTTGTGGGATTAGCCTCATGTTTTTGGATTGCTCCCGCAGTGCCTGTGCTGCATCATGGAGTGGAATAAGCAAGTTTAGTTGCAGGATCTCTGATATGAGAAAGTCATTAATATATGCGGTGGTATTTGGAGAAGCAGAGTCATAAGAGACATTTAAGTAGCTGGATTATGCCCACAAAGGGCTGTGCAGCATTTTGACCTCACAGCTGAAGTAGGCATTTTCTTCTTTCTGTTTTCTGATGCAGGCTAAAGACAAAAAGAGACACACTGTGGGATGGAAGTTGTTTTCTCTCTTAAATATGAAGTGTTAATACTTGCCAGAGTATGTCTCTGCAGTATAAAGTTTGGTATAAAATTCAGTGTTTTTTTGTGCCGGACCTTCCTTCAACCAGTGCTTGTGCTTGTGCATGTGTGCATGCCTGTCAGTGCTTTTTTTCCTTTAGCCACATATTTTAATATTGAACAGCATAATTTGACAGTGAGGAAGAATTCTAAAGGCTAAATAAGCATGTGGGAAGGTATAGACAATGTTTATTTTTTATTTATGGGTCCCCAAAAGAATGATGCATATTCTGCTTCTCTTTGAGGACTGAAAGAGAACAGAGCTGGCATTTCTCAAAGGTTTCAAAGCTCCTGATTTCTCATACCAGCAACTGGCTGCCTCTTCCTCAGTACCTGCTGTAGGATAAGCCGTAATTGATAAGCATGCTGACTCGCTAATATGGTCAGCGATGAAATAGATAACACTGACCTCTGTTTGCAGTACAAATGCACACTGCCAAGTGCAAGTTATCCGTGCCTGAGAAAAATGAGCCGTAACTTCAGCTCAGTGGCTCTCTGTCTCACACAGTGACTTTTCGGGGCGGTGGTGCACAGGCGGGTGGGCTGGCACGGTGCAGGGCAGTGCGGGTGGTCTGCTGGCTCCTGCCGTGTGCCCAGCAGGGTCATTTGCTTCTCTCTGGGCAAAGCTGTTGAATTTTTTCAAAACAGTGCCCATTTAATTCACAGAACCAGAAAGATGCTATTAAGGGGACAAGAGACTGAGACAGGCCCTGGGATTAAATTTCGAAGTTGGAAGTGCAGCTGAAGGGGTGAGTGAGGATGTGCAGTTACTTCTCATGCCCGGGGTGAGTGTCCTCCTGGTCTGGTGGGGACACGGTGCAGTGGTGGCAGGAGCTCTGGTGCTCTGGGTCCATTGCAGCCACTGGAAGTGCTGCTCAGCATGTGGAGAAGGTGAGGATTGGATTGGTTGGTCTGTTTGGAAATGCAAATAGATGTCTGTGTTGAGGCCTCACCTCTTCGACACCTTCATGGACAAACTGTGCTTATGTCCCTCTGTGGATCCATGCTGCACCTATCCCTTGGACATGGCGGGCACCTCCAGTGTGCTGTTGCAAGGGTGATGGTGTGATCCAGGGGAGTAACAAGGGTGGGCAGAAGTGTGCAGTGCCTCCGTGTGATGAGTGGAGCAGGACTCAGCCTGGGAAAGCAGTGGCTCCTGGGGGAGCACTGCAGAGGCAGGGAGGGTGGTTGTTCACTTTGCCTTCCAAAACAAAAACCAGGAGCATTGAATGGGGCTGACAGTCTGTGGCTTTAAATGAAACACTGAAACAAGACTAAACACTATCTTCTCCTGCAGAAAGTGTGGAGGGGGAGGAGAAACAAACAAGAAGGAAAACAAAGTGACAGGAACAAGGAAAGGTTGAGGGCCAAAATGCAAAACCGGGGACCTGGGAGGGGAAACGGTGGCTGCCGATGGGGACAGGCTGTTGCGAGACCGACCTCTGGTGCTGCCAGCATGGCATCCTCTTGCCTTCCTGCTCTTCGCCTGCAAGAGCGGGTGCTGCGAAGAGCCTGCTGCCCACCACCACGGCAGAGGGGATACGGCGATGGTGCCACAGCACCCGCGCCGGGCTGTGCGGCTCGGTGGACTCTGGCAAAGGCAGGTTCCCACGGCCAGCCTGCTCCGCCAGCACCGCAGCCCCAGCCCCGCAGCCAGCCAGGAGTGTGGCAGCAGGGGCCACAGCTGTAGGAAATACAGCCTGAAGATGATGGGCTATAAATATTTGATGACTTGGGTCCTGAGGAGAGAGGGAAACTGCGTACAGTACAGGGAAGCCCACTGCAGTCACAGGGTGAGATGGGGAAGTGTGACTTTCCGTGCGGGGAGGCAGAGGGCTCTTCTCCTCCACTCTTCTGGATGGGAAGACCTCGCTGGATGCCTCCAGCTCCTGGCAGGCCTCACAGTGCTGCTGTTCATTCTTCCTTTGTTTGCACATCTATGAAGTCCGTGGTGGAGAAGTCAATAGACTTTTTACACCCTATCAGGGATTTTTAAGTGAAATTTTGCTATTAATACTGTTATTAGGCCATAAAATATTCTTTGACGCTTCTCATATTTTATAGGACGTTACAACATACAGTGTTTGAGTCTGCCCTGAACCCCACAAAATGCGTCAGGGGGGATCTGCTAAGTCTTATCCTTCTCCAACCCTTTTTTTTCCCCCTTCCCGTAATCCACTGACATGGAAAAGATTGTGGCTTTCCTGTTTTATGCTCCTCCTTGTTCTTACTGTGACTGTTCCTGAGTGCAGCTATGGGGTACAGGACCTTGGTGATGCTTAGCTCTAATTGCCCTCTGTGTCTCTCCACAGAAGTGTCTACGGTTGAATCCAGATGTTCCTGTGTGGGTTTCCAAGCAGCGCATCCTCTGTACTTTGAACCACAGCTTGAAGGATGTTCTGAACTATGGGCTCTTCCAGCCGGCCTTCAACGGCAGGGCTGGGAAGTTTCTGGATGAGGAGCGCCTGCTGAGGGAGTATCCCCTGAATCCAGACACTCCTGTCCCCTACCTGGAGGTAGCCATTTTTTTTTTTTAAATGTGTTTATGTCTACATATAAGTATAGAGAAATATATACATGCATATATACATGTACATAAGTATGTAGGACTTCTATGATCCCTTCCACTGTAGTCTCTGTAGGCACCGCAGATATTAATGCCCCCTGTCCCTTCCCCTTTTTTCCCCCATTTCCTTTCCAGGAATGAAAGCGTAGAAATTTGTGTGGGTGTATGTTTACTCATGGAGAATTTGTTGAGGGAAAGCTGAGGCAAATGCCTCTGAGTTTTAGTTGCTCGTGACTGTCTGCTCAAGAGCTCCATAACATCTGTCATAGCCCTGTGAAGCAGCTTCCCTGTTTTCTGACCCTGTTGATCAAAATTTCCTTTTTTCTAGTGGTGCATAACTGTCACGGGAAGTTGCAGTAACAGAATGAAAGCCAGTCTTGTAGGTACAGAGGGAAAATCATAGGGAGATCTTTAAATATGAGGCTGAAGGACTTAAGTTTGATATTTAATTTACAGTTACTGTAGAGACTGGAACGCAACAGTGTGCTTTGACAGCAAATGACTGTCCTGGTATGGACGTCATTTGTGTGATGAGCATGGAGGATAATCTATACTATTTTCTGTCCCAGAAAATTAACTAGAGCAGAAATGAACTGAATTAACTTTCTATTTACATTCACTGTGGGTTTTGCCTTGGGCTGCGATTCAGGTGATCACATGTAGGTGTTTATTCTAAGGTGACCTGCCACATATCTTGGGCTCCATTGACTGTCACTGTGGACATCCCCACTGGCTGTAATGGGACTATAGTTACCTGCACATGGACTTCTAAATTTAGGGATCTTGTGCTATGTTTTACCCACAAAGACTATTTAGAAGGCTTTACACACTTAAGCTGCACGAGCTCTTATAAATGCAAGCGTGAATGCTGTTATTATAACTAATCCTGACTAATTTGGAAAGAAAGTGCAGCACAATTTCTTTGCAAACTAACATTTAATGTAGACAAAAACATTTGGAGCAACATTAAGAATGCTTGCAAATAAACCTTTGAAGTAGTGAATTCCTTAATGTTCCTTATGCTTTGTTTTTGTATAATTTAGCGTAATGTCCACACTTAATGTCTTAGCACACACTTCTAAATGCAGAATTGACATGGATATTTGTTGTGTGTCATTTCGAATCTTTATAACTCGATAAGAATGGCAGCTGAGCACTGGAGAATCCTATTGGAAAACCAAAAATCCAGAATCTATTTACAAGACATAAATCCTATGCTGATACCACTGAGTTTTCTTGAACCCAAATGATAAATTAGCCCTCAGGCCTACATATTAGGATCGTCAGATAAGTGAGGGGTTTGTGCATATTGCCAGAAAAATTACATTAAAGAGCAGTATCTGCAGTAGTTCCCTGGAGAGGTGGGATGCTGGCTCTGTTCTATGCCAGGGAGAGTTGTAGGTACTCCAGATTCCTTTATCAGGTTAAAGTAGCAGCTGCAACACAGTGTGCTGGCGATCAAGCAACATGCAGCGGGGTCTACCTGCCCATCTGCTGAGATCCAGTTACCCTCATTTGCCTTTGGGTGTATTGACAATATCCCCTATTACCTTACTGGTTGTTATCTACTGTCAGAAGCTTATTGTGTCCTTCTTAATGAGGTAGTTATTTTGTTGGCAGGCCAAACACATGGTTATGTTCTCACCATCATTAATCACATTCAGTTCACGCACCTTGTAAATTTGAATGAGATTTGGAAATTCTTGTACCTGTATGTCCTCCCCGTGCAAGTCCGGTCCACGAACAAGCTGTTGGAGCAAAACAATTGGGATGTGACTAGCTTAGGGCCAGCTGCCCACTTCAGTTGCTTCTTCAGAAGTTTTGCTACTCAGTTTCGAGCAGCTGACTGTGTTGTACAACTTAACTCTTCTCAGATGAGGTTTTTGCCTTGTACTTGGGTGACAGTGTGCATTGCTCTTGCATCAAAGCCGATGTAGCCTGACTTCCCTCTCAGACCTGCCTCGCTGATGCACTGCCCTGGCCCCTCCCTGCGTACTGTGGGGCAGGTGGGAGCCCTGCAGGACCTTCCCCAAGGTCGAGTGCTGGGAGAGCAGCAGTGGGTGAGTCCACGTGAGCTGGCATGTTCAGGCAGGAAGCCAAAAGCAAGCAGTCCACAGAGCAGCGCTGCCCTGGCTCAGCCAGAGTGCTGCCCAGGGCTCGGAGGCGGAGGCTGGGAGCGGAGCTCATTTGCAGACCCTCTAACGTGGCTCTGGGCATGAAGAGGAGCCACTGAAGAATGCTTGCATGACTGCGTAGGGGTGCACAGAGGATCCCTGACACTGGCAGCATCTGCAGAGGACCAACATCTGTAAATCAGTGGGCAAGACAGTTTTTACCTTTGAATGATTAAACAAGAAAAGTATGAGAAAACATCTGCCCAGTAGTACAAGTTTGTGATAGACTAAAAATATACTAATATTTTGCCAGTATTGAAAAGTAAGTGGGATGAGCTTAGTAACTGCAGTCCAAAGATAACTTGGTGTCAGTTCCAGCTGAAATAATGAAATGTTGATGGAGGGTTAAATTCATAGCAATTCAAAATCTCAGAATACAATTCATGCATTGAAAAAATATCTAGTCAAACAAATCCAATTTCATTCTTTAAGGAAATTGTAATTCTGCTTGATTAAGATAACTATAGAAAAGCAGCAGCCACTTGGGGGTACTTGATTTTGTTCTACATGATATTCAAGTTCAGGTTTAGCACTATAAAACAACTGGCTAGCTAATCAATGATAAAAAGCAGTTGTCACTGCGATCATCACTGCATAGATGTATTTCTGGTGGGGTTTCTTAGGGACCAATGTCAAGCTTGATGTGGTTACCCCAGGAATCTGGGTGTACGTGTAAAGTCACTGCTGATAAAGTCTGATTACACGAAGTTTGGTAGAGAATATAGCAATGTCAACTGTGCTGTCTAGGTCATTTGGTAAGTGAGGGTCCCATCAAAGCATGCTCTAAGTCAGCCAAATGGCAAATATACAGGGACAAAGATTGCTTGCAAAGGAAGGACTATCATTGTGGAAAACAAAGTTTCTGAAGAAAAATTTTGAGCCTTTTGGTCTAGAAACCTAACAGCAATTCCCAGTGTGATGCTGTGGCACAGTGTGACCCTGTAATCCTTCAGTGTTTACCCTGACAAGTAATGAGTTACTTTTAGGAGTGGTTGGGGTGGAAGTGGTTGGTATTGGAGCAGTGTGTGGGCAACAGTCAGTGTACTTGACAGGACCTTGGAAAGAGGCATGGACAGAAAAGAGCAGTAGAAATTATCTGAGAACAGAAGATAAGATCCCTCAATGAGAGATTTAGAGCTCAGCCTGTTTAAAGGAAAGTCGACTCTAGACCACCTGTGTAAGAACCATCCTGGGGAAAAACTATTCTGTCATTAGAGAGATCCCTAATTAATTGGGAAGAAGCAGAACAAAGCCCACACAGTCTGGAAGCTGAAGCCAGACAGATTCAGATGAAAAACTGGTCAGACTTTCTTTAGTGAGGAAAGCAATTAACTATTAGAGCAAATTATGAAGGAGAACTGTATTCTGTATCTGTTGTTTTCAGATCAAGACTGAATGTCTTCATGCAAGATGATGTTTACTGGAGCTGCTTGAGAGCAGTTTGATGCTGAGTGGGTTTTGTTCATCTCATATCTGACATTCTTCCCTCTTGCAGTTCCGGTACAAAAGGCGTGTGTACACCCAGACTTTGCTGGATGACAAGCAGTTTGCCAAGCTCCATACAAAGGTAAGGTTGGAGTCTAGCTGGCAAGCTCAAAGCCCTGGTAGCATGTTCAGCACTGATGGTGGCCTGTCACAGAGAGGATACCAGGTTTTGGGATGTTTCAGTCTTCCCTGCTTGCCAGACTGCAGAGCACTCACGGGAAATGGATGGTGCTTGCCGAAGCCTGGGGTGGTTTAGGTGGGGGTGCAAGCTGAAGGACCCCATCAAGCCATGGTAGGGTGCCCACACAGGGATAGACTTGCACCGCTTACGTGTGCTAGCAGGCAGATGTGTGGTTGGACTAGGCTCTGCAGGAGAGCGTGGGGTCAGCTTTCCATGGGGTGGTGAGGCAGAGGACCACATGATGGGCCAGCTGAAGAGAAGCTTTATTCTCTGGCATGGAGGAGTCACTAAATGCCTGGAGAGCACAATGGTGCACAGTGAGGAGTGTGCCTTCCCTTCCCCCAGCGCGAGGCTGCAGCACGCCTCTGCCTTGCACGCGGGCTCGTTGCTTTGTTTCTGGCTTTAACCCATGCGTTTGGGTCAGGATTTCGCTGGTAGGATCCACATGTGAAGTGGAAAGCACTCTTGGTCTACTGCAGCCCCTGCATGTCGTGGACGGTGATCAAAGCATGTGTCAAGATTAATGGTGCAGGCATTGTGTGTTTGGAGAACAGGGAGTGTGGCAGGAATGGTGCTTGTGCATGCATGCGTGTTTCCTGGGAGGAGAGATGCCCCACCAAAACCGCCAGGCTCTGTGGCCAGGGTCACCTCAGTTGGCACAGCCGGAGGGTCAGGGATGCTAATGGTGACCAGGCCTTGGACACATGTTGGCTGGATGCCCTCTTGCATTGCTCTTCCTCTGGACAGCTGCGGTGGTCCCGTGATCATAGAATCATATAATTGTTTAGGTTAGAAAAGACCTTTAGGATCATCAAGTCCAACTGTTAACCTAGCACTGCGAAGTCCACCACTAAACCACGTCCCTAAGCACCACATCTACATGTCTTTTAAATACCTCCAGGGGTGGTGAGTCCACCACTTCCCTGGGCAGCCTGTCCCCGTGCTTGACAACCCTTTAGGTGAAGGAATTTTCCCTAATATCCAATCTAAACCTCCCCTGGTGCAACCTGAGGCCATTTCCTCTTGTCCTATCGCTTGTTACTTGGGAGAAGAGACCAACCCCCACCTCACCACAACCTCCTCTCAGGCAGTTGCAGAGAGCGATAAGGTCTCCCCTCAGCCTCCTCTTCTCCAGACCAAACCCCCCCAGCTCCCTCAGCCGCTCCCCATCACACTTGTGCTCCAGACCCTTCCCCAGCTCCGTTGCCCCTCTCTGGACACGCTCCAGCACCTCAATGTCTTCCTCGTGCTGAGGGGCCCCAAACCAAACACAGTATTTGATGTCACTTCTTGCCTGAGAAATTAAGAACAATAATTGTGGAGAGGTCTGGAACCATCAGAATATTTCTGCTGCCATTAGTAATTGTGCCTTGAGACGGCATGTGGCCCCGAGGGGACTTTGAATCGGTCCTGGGAGGCCGGGGCCAGTGGCATGTGGGAACTGTGAAACAGGAGGAAGGAGGTGGTCTCCAGCAGTGCGGTGGCCATTGCACAGCTGGGTGACTCTAACGCACTGGGCAGCATTCGAACTGCTGGGTGGCATGAGGACACCTGCAGCCCCCATCAAACTAATTTACTGGGAGAGTCCATGGGGAAGGGCTGGGGCAGGGAACGGTGGCATGGAGAGGCTCATGGGAATGGCTCGTGTGTGGAGGGCACTGTGCTGGGGAAGGCCGTGCAGAGAGGCTTTGGAGGTTCTTGTTTAGGAAGGGCATGGGACTGGCTGGGACCCCAGGGCTCCCTGCTAGCTCCCTTGTTGCTGTGTATCACGAGCTCCCTCAGAAACCCCCTGTGCAGAGCGACTGCTTCTCACCAGGGGCTGGGCAGCCTCTTGGCTGTTTTCCTTTTGCCCTCTGATGAGATGAGTGCCATGCTCTGCCTTGACCGTTCTCAGCTTCTCAGCTGCTCTTGCCCAACAGCCAGCGGCTCCAAGACATGTGCAGGAGGTGCCCAGGGCCAGGCGACCGTGGAGGCACACCTGGATGCTGTGCCTCCTCCTCGGCCTCCTGGCAGCCTGCGTGGCCACTGGGCACAGGGTGTCTGTGCACGGCACCTGCTGCGGGTCTGCAGAGTGCTGCTTTGCTTCTGGTCACATCTGCTCTGCAAGAGACAGGCACGCAAGCGTTCTAAATTTTCAGTTAACAGGTACAACAGCAAGAGCTGAGCTAGGTGGAGCCACAAACATAAAGGAGAAGGGAAGAAAACCTTCTCCCAAAGGGCTCAGCCTACCCCAAAGGTGAAAATCTTCGTCGTGGGGTGAAGCAAGTTCTCTGTCTTCTGTTTGCAAGAAGCAGGTCCTCTGTCTTCAGTTTGCAGAGCTGCAGAAACAAGAAACAAAACACTGTTAGGGTTCAGGTTTGACTCACGAAAATTAAAGTCACGAGGCTTCTGTCTGGTGGCATAAGAATATCCAGGCAGCAAATCTGGAAAGCTCTCAGCATCTTCCTGGCGCCAGGAAGCGTGAATCATGGTCCTCCTGAGCCTTGCCAGTGAGAGACCATGCCTGCTGGAGGGAGGGCTGGAGGTGCCTGCCACGGGGAGACCCGAGTGGCAGCATCTGAGGACTTCCCCTACTATGTGCCATAAATGCACTTTATTAAATATTCATTTGATCTCCATGTTTTAATTTCTACTTAAAAAACAAACTTCCGTCATGTTGTTTCTTTATTTTTAAACCATCCCTTGCCAATAAAATATGGTGCCTGAGCAATTTCCTGCATCTCCGCTCCCTTTTGCCTCCATCAAGAGGATGCTGATGAGCGTTTCCTTTGGCTGGTGTTTTCTCCGAGCCTGTGGGCACCGGTGCTTGTGGGGGCAGAAGAGGAGCCTTCGTCCTGCCCTGGGGCCGCTCCTGCAGGGGTGTGGTGTGAGGGAGGCAGCGGAGGCAGCTGCAGGGGCTAGTGCCAGGAGGGGCGTGAGCAGGAAACATGCTTGTGCTGGCCACTCGTTGGAGCGATGCCGGTGCTGAGAGCCAGCGGCAGTGTGACTTACCCGCCCGGCACAGATCGACGCTGTTTTGCTGGGAGAGGGTGAGAGCGGAGCGTGCGTGTGCAGCCTCCTGGCAGCTGGCTTGAGGGGGATGGAGAGCAGAGAGACATGGGCTCCTCTCTGGGACGGTGGCTGGCTGAGCAGAGAGAAAACCGGCAAGCTGCTGGGGACCGCAGACCCCAAGTGAAGAGCATGGTACTGCCTGCTTCTGCCCTGTCTGCTGTGCTGCCTCTGCTGCAGCTGTGCCAGGCACCGCTGGGCGAGGGGCTGTGGGGATACAGTCCTCCCGCCGTGCCACCAACCCCACGGAGGGATGCTGCAGCGGCTGGCGGCAGGACAGGACCGTGGCGGGGGTTCATTCCCCACGTTGAACGCGCAGTGAGGAGGTGTCTCTGGGCTGACTCGGTGAACAGCTGGCTCCTCCACCACTGCAGGCTTGTACAGACTTATGCGTTGGGTCGGCTGCTGTGGGGGTTTCTGCTTCTGTCTGTGCATTTAGGGGTTGGTGTTTTCTGGGGAAGCAGATGCATGAAGGTGATACCTCTCTGGTATGGTGCGGACCGTACGCGTCACTCGAGGCGTGAGGCTTCCCTGTTGTTTGTAACGATGCCTAATTGCTTGAGCAGTGAAATACCGTTTTTTCTGAGGTAATTTAAATTTAAATTTAAATTTTTATTTAAAGGGTAGTTTAAAGGGCTGTGAGTGATTAGCTTTAGGTCTAACAGGATGGTGGGACCGCTCCTGAGGCTGTGGTATGTATGAAATCTTTAGGCCTGTGGTCTGATGGTCTCATCTGAATGAGGGCAAAGTACGAAAATGTTCAGAGTTTAAAGTCTGACTTGTAGTGGCAGGATACACTACTTGAATCTTTTAATGACCTTGAAACGTGATTTGTAACTGCCATTAAAAAAGAAAACTAAGAAAAATAAAAATAACTCCTTTTTTGAGTGCCAGTGGACTTGTTCTAAGAGTGGAGAAACTGATTCCTTGTATTGGTAGCAATAACAAAGTGACTTGGTAAAATCAATCAGCCTCAGTCCTTTGTGCCTCTTGGGATCTGCAGGCAGTGACATTTCTTATAGATATTTTTCCCACTGAATTGCAGTAAACCATTTAGAAATGGGAGTGCAAAAAAAATGCACGTTAGAAAAGGGCAATCCCATTGTGTTTATAAATGGAAATCTGTGCAGAAAAATCTTGGCATTTACCAAAATGTCCACAAAGGACATTCTGCTACCAAGAGACTTGGGGTATTACCACCTTAAAGGGGAAAGAAACAACACACTTAAAACACTTAACGTAATTATTAGGAGCACGTATGCCATTACTGTTGTAGATGACTGACGTTAGTGTAGAGCCAGAAGTGCTGGCCACAGATGGCAATCCTCTCATGCTTCAAACTGTACAGTTACAGAAGAACGGCAGCTCTGGTGTGGGGCTGGGATGGGTGCAGGCAGGGGCTGCAGGCAGACCGAGGGTGACGAAGCAACGAGAAAATGTCAGCTTGGTGGATGACACCCGCGGCATGTCCGCAGCATGACTGTCACCACCTTTCCTGTTGGGTTTAGTGCGTGAGAGGGGTGGTTGTAGCGGGGAGGCGATGGTGGCACTGCTCTGCAGAGCAGCAGGACATGGGGGACGTCTTCGCCTGAGGTGCACCTGGGTGAGGGGAGCGAATGCCATGGCCACGGCGGTGCCGGGAGGAGCAGAAAGGAGCTGGCGCAGGCTGTGAAGGGCCTCAGAAAGAGACAGGCCACTGGAGCTGATGCGGCAGTGACCATGTGTGCTGGTGCGGCATGCACCGGCAGAGGCAGCGTGGTGGTGGTGGGGCTGCACCCACCTTTGGGATGGAGGGCCTGCGCTCCTCTGGGCTGGAGGAGGATTTTGCGTTAATGATGGCTGAAGGTGATCAAGGCTGGGGCAAGGTTTCAGGACTTGAGGATGGAGAGCAGGGTTGTGTCTTGCTGTTTGCTGTTTTGCACTGCCATCAGTGCCATCTGCATCCCAGGCCCCCCCACCCCAGCAAGAAACACATCGGACTTCATCAACTGGCATACCAAAGCTAGGCGCAAATGAGGCCTGTCCTGCCTCTCTTCTGCAGGAGGCCTCTCGCTTGTCTCTGGCTTCTTCTCTACCCAGACAAACCAACAAAGTGCAGGACAGCCGGACCTAATGGCTGAGAGCATGAGAAGGCTGCTCTGGGTGACCACAGCCCATCTGGCCCACCATCCTCCTCTGATAACGGCTGACCCAGATTTCAGTGTGTCTTTGAGGAGAAACAGAAGGGTAAAACTGAAAAAACTGGCAGGTTGAGGTAAAGACAGTTCAACAGGTAAAGCAAAGGCAGTGCACACACGCGAAGCAAAATCAGGAGTTCATTCACTGCTTCCCATCGCAGGCAGGTGTTCAGCCATCTCCAGGACAACAGGGCCCCATCACACGTGACAGTGACTTGGGAAGACAAACGCCATCACTCCAAACTTTCTCCTCCTTCCCCCAGCTTTTATTGCTGAGCACATCCTATGGTCTGGGCTACCCCTTTGCTCAGCTGGGGTCAGCTGTCCCAGCTGGGCCCCCTCCCAGCTCCTTGTGCCCCCCGGCCTGCTCGCTGGTGGGGTGGGGCGAGGAGCAGAACAGCCCTTGGTGCTGTGCAAGCGCTGCTCAGCAATAGCTAACACATCCCTGTGTCATCAACAGTGTTTTCAGCACAAATCCATAACGTAGCCCCATACCAGCTACTGTGAAGAAGTTTAGCTCTAACCTGGCCAAAGCTGGTACATCCCGGCAGCGTCCCGTGCGGAGCAGGTGTCCCTGCTGGGCAGGTGCTGCCGGCAGGATGGCAGGGGCTGCCCCCGGTCCTCTGCGAGGGCTCGGCCTCCTCCGCGCGTGGGCCTCTGCAGGGCCTCCGTCCTGCTCGCCTTGCGGGTGCTCCAGGCAGGCGTGGAGACGCACCGAGCCAGCCTCCAAGGCGGCAGTTCAACAGTCTTGTGGTGTGTCGTGAAATCGATTGTTTGACGTTTCTGTGGGATTCAGTGAGGTGTCTGTCTGCTGCTGCGCAATGGCCTGCGTGAGAGCTTGTCACGCAGCCGGTGTGAGGGAGGAGGTTGGTCTTCTCCAGCCTCTTCCAGGGCCTGTGACCCCATAGCAGCTGCCGCACTCTGGAAAGCGGATGGTTTGTCTTAATTAATGGCTGTTTGGAGCAAACTGGACTCTGAGAAAAGATTAGTGTTTCCTTGATACTGAAATTGCTGGAAACATCAGCATGTGCTTGGCATGAAGGGGATATGTCGTCTTTCTGCTCTTGCAGAGCACCCGAGCTGGGTGCCTGCGGTTGGCTTCCTCCAGCACCCGGCCCGCAGTGAATAGCGAGTGACAGAGTAATTCCTCTGCAAGAAGAATATCTCATTTATTTTCTTTCATTTCAATTCAAGAGAGAGAAGCTTGTTCCCTCGCACCAGTTTCCTCTCAATGAGCTTTTCTGGAGGGTGTTGGTTTTTCTTGCGGTTTGGTGCTAGCGGAGGATAATGGACTGCAGCACAGCGGCTGCCAGCTGGGTGGCTGGAGCTGTGCCCTGTCCCCAGGCGTTCTCCCAGTGTGAACCTCCTTCTCACTCTTGTAACCAAACAAAAGTGCCTCAAACTCGCTCAGGAGTCATCTGCTGAGGCGGGTGTTTTGGATAACAATACGTGAACCAAGCTGAAGCACCGGAGCCGAGGTTCAGGCAGTAGCCCAAAGGGTAAAGGCAGACCCAGGCTTTGGTTCCTGTCTCTCCTTATGAGGCTTCTCCTCCCTGGGGAGCAGTGCAGCCTTACCCATAAGAAAGAGGATCCCAATGACAGGGATTGCTTCCCAAAGGGTTTCCAGGTAGCAGGTGGGAGATACAGGAGGCGTGAGCTCCGCTCTGTCACAGTTTCCTTGAAGACCTTGTTGGTTCCAGTGCGGGGGTGAGAGGGGTCCCACCTGCCCACAGCCCGTGGGCCCCGGCCCCTGCCCGGGCTGTGCCACCTCCTGCTGCTTGTGTGAAGGCACCTGGGAAATAAGAGACTTAAAACACCCCTTAAAAAAGCAAGGTGGAGTCTTACTCTGAGCTTTAATTTTATTTGCATGAGTTTTTGTTGGGTCTTGGGGGTTTTCCTCCCCAGAGAAAGCTTACTTTGCTCTGGTTAGCATAGCCATTCAAACATATCGATTTGCAAATCACCGTAATCTTCACACTAAATACAGTGCTTTTGCTGACAGGAAGATCCATTAGGAGTGTTTGTTTAAGCAGTTAGATAGCTTTATATAAATACATTTAGGTTTTAATTTTTGCATATAGTCGATGGGATGCCATGCCTTTACTGGCTTCTGATTATTTTTTTATTCTTTTGATTTGTATCAAATTGCATTTGGATGAAAGCTGAAATTCAATTAAAATTAAAGCAAAATAACATTTTAAATTGTGTCTTTATCACTTAAATAAATGTTGCTTGAATGTACTGGACACAGAATACAAAAAGTAAATTTATCTGTATGTATCTTTTGTATTTAAAGCTGACCGATCTTTTAAACAAAGGAAGATTTGGTTTGTATGAGTGGTTCTCATCAGAAATTCTCAAAGGTATTTAAGTGCCAGAAAAAAAGCAAGTATCTAGTGAAATTTCAAAACTGCCTAAGCGGTTTAGGCATCTGCTTAGCTCCCCTTGATTTCAGTGGAAGTCTGACATTTGCTCTCTCTCTTCATGTCTAGTCACCTTAATACATTTGAAAACCTGGCCCCAAATCCCTCAAGTTCTTAGAATAATGAGATCTCATGCCTTTCCCACCAGGGTTTTATTCTTAGATTGGGGGAGGAAAACAAGCTTCCTTACTTTCTCAGTTCTCAAATCTCCTTTCAGCTTTGAGTGAATCAGTCCAAATAATAAGGAAAATATTTTGTGTTCCTAGCTAAATTGAAATGGAAAACAATCAGATAGGAAAGCTTTTCTATGCAGCATAAGCTGAAAAACAGACATGGAAGAATGTAAATACCAGTGTTTGCTTCATTGTGAACAGTGGATATAATGTGCCCAGCAAGGGACACGGCTGTGACATATTTGTAGTGTTTGAGTTGATTTCAAAAGCTAAGTATGTTTTGCTTCTGATTCTGAATGAAAAAAGCACGCTTGAATTCATGACTATTGGCAGAAGGGCCATTTAACCAATACATTTTTATAAAAGCTTGTAAATACAGACATCTGCATCAGCTGTCACGCTGCAAACTTGAGTTAAACAGGTGCATTTTTAGGATGGGAGATACCTTCAGTGTAACTGAAACCTTACTTAAGTGAAAACATTAAAGCCAGGATCAAATTGTTGTTGGTTTGGCACTGCTCTGCGTGCCACAGCGCCTGGGTCTGCTGCGATGACCATGGTTGCACCTGGGTGGGGAGTAGCTCCCCGAGAGCCCCTGTGTCCCCTCTGCGAGGAGGGGGCTGGTGGGGATGGCCATGCCACGGGCGTGGATTGCCATGTGGCTTTGGCTGCACCATGCAGCACTGGTCTGATTTCGATTGAGCTCTTTGGTTGGACCTGTGCCATGCTTTGGTGGTGGTTCAAACGTTGGGTGGCTCAGGTGTGGCTGCACTGGCTTGCTGGGAATGGGACGCTTTGACCAAACCAGCTGAAATGGCACCTGGGGGCTGTGGGCAAGTGTCCGCGGGCTGCCGAGGGGGGACTGCACACCCCGCCTGTTGGCAGACACCTTGGCAGAGCTGGGGTTCCCCCATGGAGGCTCCCCAGACCTGCCACAGCTTCTCTCTGGGGAGTCTGAAGGACCCCCAGGAGGCACTGGGAGTGAGCAGGGAGCTTGACAGGGGATTTCAGTTCTCCAGTTATTGGGCTGCAAAAGCAAGATGTGCAAGAGGCCTCCAAGGAAGAGAGTCCCTGGATCTTGATGCAATGGTTTCAAGCGTATAGTGACCAGGATGTCTCAATTAGCAATTTCTTCTTCTTTTACCTAATCCAATTTCTGTTATTTCCCAAATCTGGCTATTGGTGTAGCACCGTGCAGCTGTCTGGGAAGTAGCAGACCACCTCCCCAGAATCTGTCAATAGAAACAGTGGTCTTTCTCTGCGGTCATAGAAATTTTGAACTTGAATGAAACAACATATTTTTCCCTAATTTTATTCTGGAAAACAGCTTAATTGAGCTAATTGTATACCTCTCTGTTGGTAAAGAATAAGAAACTGAAAACTGTCTGATAACAGGAGGTGATGGGCCGCTCTGCTCGTACATGCTGCTGCTCCCTGTGCCTGCAGGTGAGTTGCTGTGGTCACTCCGGTTGCCACCGTGTTACCCAAATGTGTGGTTCCAAACCTGCCATCTTTTGGCAGAGGAAAGACATATGGTGACTCTGCCCCTGGCTGCTCGGCCATGTCTCCCACCACAGCTCACTGCCTCTGTTGCACAAACACAGCTCTTAGTAAGGCTGGGCTGTAAGCCTGATCAGGGACACCATCTAGGTTGCGATCTTTTTATTTTTCCCCCTTTTTTTGGTCTTTTTCTTTGTTATGCCTTAATTCAGGTTTGTTTGTAAGTGGAGCAAGGCTGTCACGTAAATCCTGGGCATGGGATTCTTGTAACGCCAAAACATTACGCCTCTGGTGAATGGTCTTTTTCATTATCTATATTCTCCATTTTCTTAGGCATTTTTCATTGTTCCCTGAGGTCTAGGACTGGACAAACAGAACTGGGCCAGGAAGGATCAGAAATCACTGTGCTTGTGTCCTACCCTCTCCCCATAGTGTTAAGTTTGTGAATTGCAGCAACCCCTTAACATGGGCACCGAGCTGCACGTCTGGAGCATGCTGCAGAGCAGATAGGCAGCTACAAACTGATGGAAAGAGAATATTTTTCTATGTAAAAATTAACAGGTTAAGTCTCTGGACTTCAGAAATTATTTTTGAAGCATTGCTGTGGATTGGGTCCAAGACCTTGGATAGATGAACCTTCTGTGTTCTTCATCTGGAAATGCAGGGTAGTAATTGATTTCCCCCAAAGGGAAATTCCACGAATAGACCCATTAATGCCTGTGTGGTGCACAGGACCGGATGACTAACAAGCATTTACAGCAGGAGAATGCAGCTCCCAGAATCCAGTATGCCTCTCTCTGCATTCTCCTTTTCCTCATGCACTTTCTCTTTGGTTTCCTTTCTAAATGTAAAAAATACCATTAAAAGTTGACATAGTGCATCAACTTCCTACTGTCAAAAAATGTTTTCAATTCCTGAGCACCTAGAAAACTAGAAATATAAATGAGCACACTGCTGCTGGGCGCTGATGGTCTGGGTAGGATGCATTTCTGGGGCTGTGAAGGAGAGTTGCTGGCAGAACCTCAGGAGCAGAACTTCAAGTTAGTGCTTGGGATGTGTCTGGTAGCAGCATAAAAGTGAAACTGCCTCGAGCTGCTATCGCATATGCAGAGGTATAGTGTTTGCCTTTTCAGGGAGCGCGCAAAAGTGCCTCTCTGTCCATGGAGGCCCCAGGAAGGCTGCTGGTGCAAGGGCCTGTGTGGGCAGAGGCTGCTAGCGTCAAGGGGATTGGCCACGTGGTGGGGGGTCTCTTCCTCGGCTTATGCCTCCGTGTGTCCCCAACCACTGCCGTGGGACTGGCAGTGCCATTCTTGGCCACAGGGGTTTAGTGGGGCCACACATGGAGCATCATCTGTTGGGTTAGGTTAGCATCATCTGCTGAACAGCTGCTAGGAGGACAAGAGGCGTATGGACAAACAGGAGTGGAAGGAACAGGGTTAAATCTGCACCATCGGGTGATGGTTGCGAAGAGGCATTTTGGGATGGCATCCTGGAGGCGGTTGCTGGAGTTGTCAAGTCCCGTCTGTGCTATTGCTGGCAGGCAGCTGTGATTTCCTTCAGTGTTTCTGTACTTTTGCAGTAGCTGAAGGGATACTGAAGCAGGAGGTGGATTTTGTTCAGTTACTTGTGAGGCAAGAGGTGATCTGGGGGAGACGTAACACCGAGCAGCGAGGGTCAGGGAATGTCTTGCCACCCGAAAAGGCAGTGTTTGTGCCCTGCTGCAGTTGATGCCAGTTGCGCGTGATAAGTGTTGGTGCTGGGGGAATTGCTTATACTGCATGTAGACATTTCCAGCACCTCCCGGTGTGGGTGACCCAACTCTTTTTTACCCTCTAAGTGGTTTGTCCTTGCTTGTGCGCACTGTCCCGCGGTTGCGTTGGGTCTGTCCTGGTGGCCCTGCCTGGACTGGTGCGGTCTTGAGGGATGTGAGGGAGCACCCCAGGATGGGCAAGGTGGTCAGGACGGGGAGCGGGGCCATGATCTGCACAAAGGGATCAGCTGTGGCATCTGCCATCCCGGGTGAATCCTTGCTCTTGGCTCTTGCCTTACTGCACTGTTGCTTCTGGGGCACTGTGGGGAGTGAACCTTGTAACTGAATTGCATTTGTGGCTTTGTGCATTACCTTGTGCATTCCTGTGGCATTGGCATCTCTGCACGTGTCTGCAAAACGCTGCAGACAGCCAGAGCGAGCAGGTCAACTACCAGCACGGGTGCAGTGGAGCTGTGTTACCGTAGGGTTTTGCCTGAGCTAATTGGCTCTGCTGAGATGGAGTAACATCACAGGGCTTAGTGCACTAAAATGGCTGTATAACTTTAAATATGTGACCTGGCTTGTTTATGGCATGGCTCCATGGTGCTGATTTTAGAAAAAATGTGCTGTATGTTTTAGGCTTGGTTCTGCAGATGAACCACACAGAGGCTGAATTTGGTTTAAATTAGGTTCACAGTCCAGCATTAATTTGTCTCATCCTTGGAATGTTTCATCTTGGTGATATTTTCTGTCTGACTTCTTACCATGGTCTCCTCAGCATATCAGACAAATAGCACAGATGAACTTGGGGGACCCAAGTTTTGGGATTTGCAGGCTCTTCTGTAGAATTGGTTTTGAAAGTATTAAATTTTCCCCCTAGAAAATTAAATTTTGACAAAATCAAAATATTATGCAAAATAATATGTGATGAAATTTTGTTTAGGAAGCCTTTGAAAAGAATTGGACATGTTTCTGCATGCTGTTTGGTATTTTCAGAATTTTTTTTTTCTATTTTCCACTGGAATTCTTCAAAATGAAATTTGAAGTGAAGCACTTTGGACTACATTTTGCTTCATAAAAGATCTAATTTTTCTATATGTTTATCTGTATGGGGAAAATGTTGAAACTTGAGTTTTTTCACTGGGTGAAAAAATCTGCTTTGCTCAGACGCGGTCAGCCAGCTGTGCACTGGTTCACTGGAGCAAGAGCAGTTCCCTGACCATTGGCTGCAGCTTGAACGGTTTGTTAGAGCTTTTCCCAAAGACTTCCCTCAGCTAATTGCACAGTATTTCTGCTGTGTCAGACACTTTCTAGAGTGCCTTTCCTAAAGCTGGCTACTGCAAGGTTTGATTAAAATAAACTCAAAAAACCCCAGCCAACCTGCAATTAAAGGTCTGAAAATCTGGTCTGGAAATGTGTGCGAGATGGGTGTTTTCACACTGTAGTCTGTCCAAGTGTTGCCTGCCTGCCTGGCAGAGCTGCAATTTCTAGAGTCTAGAAATTTAATAAAATAATGTATTCGTCAAGTATAGCTATCCAAAAGAGAAAAAAGGGAAAAAAACCAACAACCCACAAACAACCAGGCAGACTTAAAGGAGAGTCTTTTGGGCACTAAGTCCCCTCAGGAGAACAAGATTTAGTGTTAGGCCAAAGACAGAAAATTACACCAAGAATAAAGCACAATTTCACAGCAGACAGTGTGGCAGCCATACCCATTGTGCCATACAATAGTAGTCGGTGTTTGAATAGCGTGATCTTTCCTCCGAAGTGTTTTAAGTTCGGCAGGCAGGTGGGTGATACACCCTTAAAATGAGTTTGCAACACACCCCAATGTACACAACGTTGGGGTGAGACATGGATGAAAGCCCGGGCAGTACAGTTCACTGTCGCTGGGATGCTGCTCAGCTGGCACAGCACCTTCCATAGCCAGCGCCGTGCTGCCTCATTGAGGAATGCACAGTTACGTGTCCGTTGATGTGCTTGTGTCACAAGTGCGTGCCATGTGTGTGCCTGCCCTCACGGCGTGCATGAACAGAAAGTGCCTTAGCAGGGGACTTGCGGTGGGGGCAGCCCCTGACAGTTTCTATGAGGTGATCCAGTGATCCCAGTCGTGAGGAGAGGGACGGAAGGACCATGTTCTGTGTAGATTTGTGGCATCCGCTCATGTGCCCTGGCTCCTGGTGGGCGCTGCCCCATTATTCTTGATGGTTGCCGTGGGTGTCCTGAATGGGGATATTCCTCTGGTGGCTTCTTTCTTCATATTGGGTTGTTAACACTGCGTATTGTGTGTTTTCCTGTGGTGTCATGGCTGCAGGCAAATCTGAAGAAGTTCATGGAGTACGTGCAGATGCTAAATGCGGAGAAGGTCTGCAGACTGCTGGAGAAGGGACTGGACCCCAACTTTCATGATCCGGATACTGGAGGTGAGACTGCCTTCTCCAGAGAGGGGAGGATGACAGAGCAGGGTTGGGGGAGAAAGTGTAGGGGACACAGTGGGAATTTGCGGGAATGGTTGTTTTTGAGGGGGTGTAGCAAATGATATATTGTCTGAAGTGTAAAGTTTGGAACAGAGGGATATAAGCTGAATTTCTCAGTAGTGTGTCTTCTTATGACGCTTGGGTCTTGGGAGCATGAGGTTACAGAAGGCTCTTGGGAGAAGATGATGTGTGTGGGGGGAAGGATACAGAGTCTGGGGATACAGCATAAAATGAAAGAGCTGTGGGGCCATGCATCTTTCAGTGCGATTCTGGGGGGGATGAGGCTGTGTCTGGGACTGACAAGTTGGGTGAATGCGAATTGCTGCCCGAGGATCTCTTCATGAAACAGTCAGAAGATTTAAGAAGTATTTTGGGGGTCAAGAGAATAAAATCTTGGCCTCTGATTTCCTCGATTTTTTTTTTTTCCCCCCTTCGTTTCTTTTTTTTTTTTTTTTTTCCTATTTACATGAGCAAAATTCACCCCAGAGAAGTCTGGTTGCTGGAGCGTTGGCTGTTGGGTTGTCTGCAGGCTCCTGGCTGTAAGTGAGATCCAGACTCCAGCACGTTTTCCTTACTGATAGGGCACTGAGGGAGGACCTTTCCCCATTTCCCCTACTGTGAAGTCTTGTAGTCTTGTTCTGAGAGAGGAGTTACTGCTTTTGTTGTTCCTTTTTTAAGGTAATACAGCTTATTAGTATTTATTATACAGTTGGACTTCTGTGTGTGAATCGTGGGCACATTTCCAACCCATGAGCAGACTCCAATCTGATGATTAATCTTCTGTGTTTCTGGTTCAGTTGGATGGTTTTTCAGGTTGTTTCTGAAACACTGGCTACCTCTGTACTTGGAAATTTATTGTGTCGTGAGATCAGGACCGAGATCAGGTGGCAGTGTGGCATTGTTCACACTATTAACCTCTTATCCTCTCAGATAATGCAGCTGCATCCAAACTACCCTTTGGGAATGGCCTCTGCCAGCTCCTGAACTGGGAAGGTGAAAGCTGGTGCAGCCAAACTCTGGCAAGAACAGCACCCAGGAGTGTTTATACTGTTTAATTTGCTGGTGTAACCACTCTGTCCAGACCTGCCAGAGTGTCATGAACAACTGCTCATATGAAAAATAACTGATAGCATGCGAGCGTGATCGCAGTCTGCCCTGGAGCGTGTCCAAACAGCTCAGCTCCATGTGGTTTTCATTTTTGCTCAAGACCTTACAAGCATTTTGAGGGATCTTTCCTTATAAAGAAATTCCTCTGCTCTTCTAAAGCTGATTCAGCTTTCCAGAGTATATTATACTGCTTGAAAAGATGCTGTGAGAGTTTTGGATCTGATATGGTTAGAACCCAGATGTTATTTCACAGAAAGGTAGAGGCTTATAGGAGCAGGCTCTTGAGTACTGAAAAGACTGTTAAATACAGAGAGGGTAGAAGGAAAAACACCTGACACAAATAGTTGTTTGGATCCGGTTCAGAATCGAGGGCAAAACCACAGTGGATGCTATGAGATGTGAAAATAGACTGTTAGAGCAGAGGGAGTCTTGGACACCTCACTTCTGGAGTGCTAATTCTTGTGCAAAAGCATTTCATTACTGCTTGCTTTACAATCTGTTTTGTGAACATGAAAGAATGACATAAAACTGCTCTTCAGTATTCATGGGTTCCTGGAATTTAAGACCAGATGGAGCTATTGTACCATCCGACCTGACCTCCTGTATCGCGCGGGATACTCTTCACTCTCCATGTGTGTGTGTTCACTGAGCAGAACTTAAACATGTTTTCCAGAAAGTCATCAATCTTGATTCAAGGAACAGATGATCTGTGCCTTTCCTTCGTTATTTGTTTAATCACCCTCACGGTTTAAAATTCGTCTCTCATTTAAATTTGTATGCTTCAGCTTCCAGCTGTCGTTTATCTTCTAGATTAAAGAGCACTTTAGTACCTGGTATGCCTTCACATGAAGGTATTTATACATGGTAATCAAGTCAACATTCAATCTTCCTTTCCTTAATTAAAGAGAGGCCAAACTCCTCCAGTCTTTCATTTGAAGGTATTTTCTCCAGTTTTCCTGTCATTTTTGTGGCTTATATATCACTACTCCAGTTTTAAGAGGTTTTTAAGAATGCAGGTACCAGACAGCCTGCTGCCTGCCTATGCGACTCATCACGGGCAGGCGCAGCTCTTCCTGCAGGTCCCTGCTCTCTGGCCTCCTGGGGCCATGTTTGGGAGGATGGGGGTGACCATGCGTCTCTGGGATGGGACCCCACGTTATGTCCTGCTAGACAAAGGGGCCGGGGTGGGGGTTTCCCTTCCTCTTACTTCTCCTGTTCTGTGTCCTGCCCCCACCTTAACCTGGGGTTACTTGGCCCATGTCGGCTGAACAAAGTGGATCCACTAAGCAGTTCCTTGCTTGGGAGCTTTGTTTTGGGGAGGTTGAGTTCCCACGCAGCCCAGGCTGGACGACTGAAAGAGCATGGCGGGAGCGTGCTGCTCCCCCCGGGCCGCTGACTGCAGCAGCACAGCTGTGGAGGTCCGGCTTGGCCCCCCGGACAGGAGCATTTTGCAGAGCTGTGACCACAGGGTGCAGCTGCCGCAGCTGCCCAGGGCAGCCCGTCTCCTCCCTGACGTGTAGCATCTCAGACGCATCCTGCAGGGTTTCCATGTCTGTTGTTCCTGGTTCTGGGATTGCCCAGCCCTGATTGCTTCCAGCACTCTTCCAAGCCTTGTGGCATCTACAAATCTGATCAGAGATTTGTATTTACTTCACAGTAATTGATGAGGATCTAGAATAATGTCAGGCCCAACATCCTGAAGACCCTCTTCGGCACATGTGTGGTTGGCCGCGTTCCCCAGTGGCCGCTCTGACTGCTGCTCTTCAGCCAGATTTCTGTTAATTTGGAACATGCCTGCCTGACATTTTATACTGCTCATTTTAATGTCATGTAGGACTTGTAGTTTCATGGATTGTTTTACTTGCCCCTTTTTGAACATTGGCCTGACACTGCTTTTCTTTTGGTCTTTTTGAATGTCCAAATATTTCAAAATGTATTAAAATTTAACATTGTTTTTTGACAAGGAAGATCTTCAGGGAGAAGATAAGGAGGTTGATATACAACATTCACTAGATGTAAACAATTTATTCAGTATCAGGTAGCTCAAGCCAAAAATCCTTATTTGGTAATGGAAAGGAAAATAATGTATTTCCACAGCAGCAAAATAAAAATAAAAGATTGGTCGTTTTGCTATCTGTGTTTATTAGCAATTATACGCTATCTGCCTAGTGACTGACTGGCTTGCACCACCCGGCAATGCTGGGAAGTCATTTCCGTATTATCAAATCTAAACAGCAGCAGCAAAACCCCTCTCTGATAGTCCTTTGCCAGGCTAGATGTGAATTTCTTTACTCCTATGTCATTTGTTCTTGTTATTATTCTTGATTTTCTAATTTTCAGTTCATATTGACTGCGATCTATTTCATCATGTCTTGTTGTTAAGAGCTGTCTCTGTTTGTAACCGCCACCGTCACTTCGCTGCTGACCTGGGAGGGGCATGTGTCAGTGGTTCTCCTCTTTGATTTATGGAGTTGTAGTTCTGGATCACACGGAAATTGTTCTTCAAGACTTCCCAGTCACCTTTTACTTTCTCTCTTTAATTTTAAACCTCCCACATTTCCTATGATTGATTAGCTAATCTAATTTCCCTTGGTTGATTCCCTTAGGAAGCATCAAATATTCACCTGGCTAGTTGGGACTTTTCTTCTTTCCACGTCATCCCTAGTTGACTAGATAGCAGTTAAGTATTTAGCAGATTTTTATTCATTACAATGAGATCCAAAGTAGCATTCCCTTATGTTGGAGTGAAGCAGCATCTACAGAAAAGTGATCAGTTTTCTCCTTTTTAGAAAATGAAATGATATTTTATTGCTTGTTGGATAGGACACCCAGCATTTTCCTTCAAGTTGAAGTTGTCCTGATAGTGCAAATGTTAATTTATACAACTTGGAGATAAACACTTAGAAGTTAATGTTTTTTTTTTCTTTAGTGGTCCGTAACAAAATCTTTTGAAGGACCTTTTAACTTACTACTTCAGATACTAATCCACATGCATTCAAAGTCCTGTTCTGAATAACCAGTGGCTGTATGAGAGATGATGGGATTTGAATGTAAACTCCTTCTCTGGTCCTCCTTGCCCACTCAGTACTTTCTCATTCTCGTAACAATCAAGCATCCTTAGTATTCTAAAGTGGTGTAATTGTCTGTAGATTTTGGAACTGACAATCATATCACAGTTTTTAATACCAGTAAAAGCAGTCCACATCCTTTTTCTTGTTAACCAGCCTCCTAGCATTTTGCAATGAGCAAAGAGGAAGAAAAAATTTTCCTCACATTCTTTGTCAAATGGGTTTAATTACTTCTGACACGGTGCATTTGTGCTGTGTTTCCATCTTTGGAATCATTTCTCTTGTGTTCTTAGTTTAATGTCTTCCTAATCGCTCTACCTATTTCTCAGCCAAGATCATTATCTCACCTCTGTCGGGTCATTCACTGAGAGTCCTCCAGAATGGGCTGGAACATCTCGGTTTTGCTCCCATCATGTGGCTGGGGAGTCACTTCCAGTGCTTTTTTGCCTGATGCCTTGTCTTGCTTGTAGGACCGAAGGGATCTCTGGGATGAGCACGTGGACTTTTCTGTCCTTCAGCTTTCCTTCCACATCCTCGTGCCCCATTACTAGGAAATTTCTGCCCTTTAATTTCACAGGCTTATCCAGCACTAAAGGAAAATTGTGGGCTGTCCTCAGCTTCCATGTTCAGACATGTAAATGCAAGTGCTGCTGCATGGTTCCCGTGGCAAGATTTCCAGATTGTGGTGAAGGGCACCCAGACATGTTTCAGAGCTGGCACTGCGGCTGGAGTCGGTCGCCTGGACTGGGCGCCTCACGCCGGGGAGTCCGAGACATTAGTGTGGACCTGGCAGTCTTGGTGTGAGTCTGGCAGGAGAGCTGCCTCGTGCCATGGCTGGGAGGTCAGGTGGGATTGGTGCCTGCGGTGCCGGACAGGGTCCTCGCTGGGGCGGCTGAATCCCACCCGTGGGCTGCTGCAGGTGAGCTCAGCTGTGCTCCACTGAGTTGTCCACCACGTCGCTGTTAACTGTGATGGCAGCTTACGTACCCACACTTATGCATGCAGGCTGAACCCCATCCCTCTGGGTTTGGCTTGAGGAAGACAGACCGCTGTTTTGGTGTCACACTTAGAAGAGTCTTTCTTGGTGATGCTGTTCTGGACCTGAGCCTCTTAGGAGTCTTAATATAAAATATGAGAAATATGAGCTGATGGTCTTGCTGAAAGCAAATAGAAAACATAGAAAATAAAATACATTTGTCTTTTTTTTTTTTTTTTAAGTATTTCACTTCTGGCCATAATAGTAATGAATACAGAGTTAGACTAGGAAAGAAAAACCATCTCAAACTCCTTTCTCCATCCCTCTTTGATGTACCCATTTTGCTTTGTTTTGGACATGGTTGTTTCTGTAGTAACTGCTTGCTACTCCCGGCTGGGTTCCTTGCAGAGGCGCTGGTCATGGTTGATACTCCTGTTGCCCATCTTGATGCTCTGCTCTCCTGCTTTCTCTGTCTCCCCAGTTCCCTCCCTGCAGATCCTTCTTGGGCTGCATCTAGGGCTGGATCCTGAGTCTAGCTGTCCAGGTACCCTGCTGTAAGTGTTTGTATTTCAGATGTTGCACAATGGTGCAATGTGCACTTCTGATCCACATCTTTAATTTGTCACCAGATCATACTTCATATGCAGGACTGGTTCTTTCCCTCTTAGAAAGGAAAGCACAGTGCATCTGGCTTGGCATAGCTCTTCACTTGTGCAGCTGGAATAGATCCATGCCTGAAAAGAAGAAACCATATTCCCTATGAAACTCCTCTTTGGCAGTCCTGTTTTCAATGGACTTGTGTACTAAAACAGAATTTCCTGAATTGCTGGATGAAAGATGAAGAGGAGTCAGGGACCCTATGAGGCAGAGCATGAGAGCTTTATGGACCATATGGTCTCGTGACAGTATCAGCAGTCAATCACGTTGGTACAGGTTGGTGCTGCATGTGTGCAGTGTTGTGATACTGCTATACTGTTAGTGCGTTGCCCATCCCTGAGTGAAACGCAAGGAGCTCTCTTCTCTGTGGTCTCTTCATGGGTCTGCAGCTTGGCAGGTGTCACTGTTGTTGCTTGCCACTTTTGCACTGCTTGGGGGAAAATCATGTAAGTGGCCTTTCTGATAGTGGTGGGATCTCAGACTCCTTAAACAAGGACTCTTGGGATAGACTCATCAAAGCACAGGTGCCCTGCTATAATGTGGTCATCTCTAGCTCTGTTTATTGTTTCATCACCTGTAGGGCTTCTTTGGGTATGTAACTGAGACACCAAATTTGGAGGCATTTTATGTAGTTGTACTGCCTTTCTGATGAGGTGGAGCTCAGACAGAGAAGGCACATAGCAATTCCCATCAAGGAGAAGTTTCTGGAATTTATTGTGGGCTTCTGGTTCCAACCTGCCTCCTTTCTGTTCCTCTGCAAGAAGAAATTAGTTATCTCAATTAACCCAAGTTTTGGGAAAAAAAGTGGCTCATTTTTACCGAAAAATGTAAGGCAAGACTCCTGCGAAGAGCTGAGCTAGCATGCCGGGATGGAGGCCCTCCAAGTGTAGGGTAGTGAACAAACAGTGGAGGAAGGCTGGGGGAGGCAGCCTCTTCAACCATCACAATTGCAGTTGGAAGAGGATATTTTAACAAGCCTTCAGAGTGTTCCCATGTAAAATTGCACTGATGTAATTTATGGTATGAATTTTAAAGGCTGCACAAAGCAGCAAAGGCAGTTATTTTAATATGAATATCTTAAAGTTGGTTTGGAAGAGGCTTAACAAATAGCTCTTTTATAAAAATAAATATCTTTGGGCTATTTTTCTTCAGTTTGGCGATTTTTTTTCTTTTTTTTAAAGTAAACGTCTGTACCATGGCAGCACATATAGATGGAGCCTTAGGTTAGAGTTCTGTGTGCAAACCCATGTGGAAAAGCAAGATTAGAAAGGACGCTTGCCTCTCTACCTCCTGGTAAAGGTCTTATTATTATCAGTGATGCCTGTTTTGTAATGCTGATCATTACAAGAAGTCAACAGTGGTACGCTCAATGTTAACGCAACAGCAGTACATGGTGTACTGCATCTTTGTAGTGTCTGACTCCTTTAACTAGAGGCCTCTCCCTGTTTCCTATCAACGTTTTTTTGCTGTTGTTAAGAGCCCAATGCATTTTTATCTGAACTTTAGGGTACTGGGCAGAGAGAAAGAAAATTATTTTTCTCAGATTATTGGTTTTCTGCTACCAGTTTTCATACTGCCCATTATGGGAGTATGTTAAGCACTATGATTGATGCGTGTCAGTTGTGATCCTTTTTTGTACAATCTTGTCCCGGGAGAAAATAAATATACATATGTGCAGGATAGCGTTTTATTTTGGTGAATGGTAAAGTAAAGATGGACTTGTTCTGTGTCCTTCCTGCTCTGTCTTTATGTTAGCTAGCCAAGGGTGATGGATGGAAGAATATTTTGTCTTGTAGTTTTATATTCAAGTGGCTTAACCAAGTCTCAGTCTGCAACACAGGAGGTCTGCTAAAATGAGTGTGTGCAGTCCCCGAAGTTGATCAAAGGAGGAGGCCGTTGACTTGCCCAAACTGGGAAGGATAGAGGACTTGCCAGACACAGGAAACCTGGAAATGGAGGGAGTTGCTGAGGATGAAGCCAGTGAAGTCTCGTTGCAGAACACCATCTCCTTGCCAGTCCCTGTGGAAGCAGAGAAAGGGTGTAGAGAGAAAGGAGAGCATTAAGTAAATACTTAATATCCTCTTCCAGAATGGGGAAGACCCTTGGTGATTTGGACTTCGATTATGCCAAGGATGAGCTAGTTCAAGAACTGGCTTCTGTTGCCTACAGTTCTGGACAGAACCTGACTGGGTTTGTAGGAGCTGCCTCTGTCATTACATTTGCACTTAAAATTTACTTGCAGGCTGTGGGGAAGCCTTCCTGTTGAAGCACAGAAGCCTTTGATATGGTTTTTGCATCCAAACCCATCTGTGAGTCTACAGGTGCCTGGGAATTACCCCCTGGGACTCCACGTTCCCTCCAGCTGGCCAGGGAGATCCACAGATGTGGCCAAGCTTCCCATGGCAAAGCTGCATGGCATGGGGGCCAGCAGTGTTGTGACCTGGTCTCCGAGATGAGGAGTAATGCTGTGAATGTGGTTTTTCTTCCTCTGGGAAGCAGAGAACTGTTGCAGACCAGGCTGCTGAGCACTGCCTGTGTGCAGGGAACAGCCCCGAGAGCCAGCAGGAGGCTGGACAGGCACCGTGCAATGGGGTTAATAATCATTGCTTTGATGTCCCTGCCTCCTGGCCAGTCAGCAATCATGGAAACCATCTTTTCCCCACTGAACTCAGCAGAAGCATGCCAGCAGGCATTTAGGGACAGAGGCACAGGCTGTGCTGCCTGGCAGGCAGAGGCAGAAGAGCTGGTAACACATCCCCAGGGGGCCGGGAGGGCTTGTCAAAGCACAGGGAGGCTGTTTGCCTCCAAAGCCTGTGGGGCAAGGAGGTTTTCTGCCTCTCTGAATGCCAGGTGAGATGATGATGTGGCCAATGGTAAATACTGAACTAACAGTGCCTTTGCTCCATCCCTCCAGCCCATAGCGGTATTTGAGCATAACAGCCAAAGTGGCGACAGTTACCAGTAATAAATCCTCCTCTGTCCCTCCACTTTCTGAAGACAGTGATGCCACAAACTTCCATAAGTGTTCTCTGTTAAGGAGCCACCTCTCATTGCACCATCTCCAGGAATCCAAAGTCTTCTAGATCTTGTGGTTTTGTTTTTTGGCTTTGGCCTTCTTCAGCTTCTCAGGGACTTTTTGAACATCTTCATCCCAAGTCCTTCTGAAACAGTGCTCCTCTCCATCTTTGCCAGGAGATGCCCACTTGGCCCATCAGCCAGGGCTCTCAGATGTAGGAATCTGGTAAGACCTGAAACTAGAGAGGATACAAACACAGGGAGGAAATACTCTTTTTCCAAAAGGTCTTAGAGTTTTCTTGCCTACTACCTTGTATCTCCTTTAAGGACCTGCAAGGATGCTGTGCGTTGAGAGAGAAAAGGCCACTTCGCTGCCAAGTCAAGCGTCCTCTCTCTTAGATACTTTGAAAGCCTTAGTCTTTCCTTGGTTGGGAATACTTCTATACTGAATTTTTAACCCAGAGCTTTAAGGTTTATCAGTAAAGTGATGGGACTGTGGGCAGTTGTCCAACTAAGATTTCAAGAGAAGGAATAAATAAATGATGGTATTTCCAGTGCTTGGTATTTAGCCAAGATAGAAAAAGCTGCAGTGCATAAGTGCTGTTCTTAATTTCTGAGCCATCCTTTACAAAATCACTGTAGTAAATCTACTCTCCTTTTAGGCAAAGCAGCATTGCTATTAGCAATGCTCTTTTATCCACTGTGTCTCTAGGGATGACTCTACCAGGGATATCGCAAATAGGCCCTGACACCAAATGCTCCTTTCTGTGTGGTCAGGTCTTCAGCAGCTTGGATAATTGCAAACACCATTTATTCTCCTGCCTCGTACAAAAGCAGAGGGGAGGAACCCAAACCCTCGAGGTTTTAGAAATTCAGCGCTTCAGCAGCTAAAGCTTTCTTCTTCATCCAGTCCTGTGCAACACAAGTGTTCCCTTCATCCCCGTCTGGAGGCAGTTTGCTCTGCTGATTTTTGAGTCAGTGAATGCAGTAGTACTGTCACCGAAAACCAGGAATAAAAATCCTTAACACTGGGTGTATTAAAGAGCAGGCATTACTTTATTTGGCGCCGGATGCATGGGGGATCCTTCCGCCTAGCATGCACACCTACTGGAGTTCATTTTTGACATTTATACATGAAAGTTAACTTACCACTTCTATCTAATACATAATCACTGACCTGACTGAGCATCCTTTTCTTCCATTGGTCTGTATCTTCTCTGCTTAAATTTAAAGCTACAGTGTGATTTTAATTCACTGTGCATGCTCAAGAGGAATGGGGGGGGGGGGGGGGGTAGCCCTTTCGTCCCTCAGCTGCGTCAGTGGTCACAATCTACCCCTGCTGGAATTACTTTTCCCCCAGTTACTGTGACTCTCACGGGTTTCATTGTTTCATGGTTGTGGCATCCCTCAATCTTCCTTGCAGGCGAATGTTTCTTTCTGTTATTGGTCCTTGAAGTTTCTCAGCTGGTGAACCTTGAACTCCTTTCACAAGTTGGCTCACTGAGTCATTTGTATTTCTCAGGATGTGGTTTTAGGTTAATGATGGCTCAAGCTGCAAGTTTAACCCTTTAGTTATTTACAACATTACCGTCTCAAAGACTTGGCAGTATAGATCCCTGATAAAAATGTTTCATCCTCTTCTCAGTTTCTGTAACCTTTTCTTCTTCCCCTCTTGACCTGGGGAAAAAAGTGTCCCTGCAGAAATTACTTGTGGGTCATTATCCATGATCCTGTTCAACACAGGGAAATTAATAGTCTTATCCGCAGCCTGCTAGGTTTTCCAGAAAGCAGAGGTCTCCCCTTGCTCATGAACTATTTCTTTTAAAGGAAAGAAGTCCTATAACCCTGACTGAGGTTTAAATTCTAGCAGTACAGAAGAGGATGTATCTGTGTTGTAGATGGGAAGGATGATGCACATGTGCCCAGTTCACCTGGGCCACCAGAATACCTGCGCTTACTTTTGGTTTCTCTTCCTAGCACGTGCTGTTCTTTCTTTTCCCAGGACACACAGCAGCCACGGTCCGGGACTTGTCATCCAAGTTGTCCCCGTTAGGAGGGAAACATTTCCCTTCTTCTGCCATTAGCACAGCTCATTTCTATTTCTAATGTCTGTGCTAGGTTTGCTGGAGACACGGTGGGGTTTGCAGCCCGGTCACACCAGGGTCCCCTCATGCCTTGTCTGTGCGGGTATTGCATGCTTGTCATGTACTGAATTCTTCTGAACAGAGTGGTTCCCTTGTGCGCAGGCGGTGCGTGTGGGGAGCTCCCCAGGGCGAGCTGGACATCCCTGCTTGGAGCAGTGTTCTTCTGCAGAGTTAAATCCAGCTAATGGACTCAAATAACACTGGCTGCGCCATAAAATATTCTGTGCTTTGTGGTGCCATCCTTACAGCAGAGCCAACAGGAAGATACGGTGTCGTCCCAGCCTCTTCAGCGTGAAGACTGGTATCTTCATTTAAGCTGCTTTTGGGAGTGTTTTTAAGGTGCACCGAGGCAGCTGAAGTGCAGCATGTGCTCCCCTTCCCCTGACTCTGCTGGGGTGAGAGGGCAGAGAAGAGCCACATCTTAAACTGTCGCAGCCCAATTTGCCAACATTCACGTTTCAGTGCTGCGGGATTGCTGGGAAGATATTCTAGGAAAGAATAATAGTCTTTGAAAGAGATTAAAAGAAAAATATCACAGGTGC
This sequence comes from Morus bassanus, assembly GCA_031468815.1. Classification (NCBI taxonomy): domain Eukaryota; kingdom Metazoa; phylum Chordata; class Aves; order Suliformes; family Sulidae; genus Morus; species Morus bassanus. Next base: position 85,235,851 of record CM062571.1, on the reverse strand, counting down.
TTCCTGTAGGTACATTTTAAGTGTGTTAAAAAATACTTGAGAAGTTACCATTATTCTAAAATTAGACTCAAGCCCGAGTGATAGTTTAGCATGTAGAAACGAGAAAGGCAATCCTCAATATTTAACATAGGATGGCAACTGGGGAACAGCGGGAGAATGAGAGGAAATAATTGCATTTACAAGAAGTATTCTTGACTGTGTGCAGCAATACAGACTGTGGCCCCAATACGATGTGAGGACAAATAGCAGCAGGAGTAAGTAACTGGGGAGCGATACTTGCTGTGCATGACAGTGCTTTCTCAACCTTCTGTTTACTGTTAGGAAAAAACCTTCTGCCCCAGGTGCAGGGAACTTGCTCCTCTCCTGCTTTGGCTGCACTGTTTCCAGACTGTCTGCTAACTGTGGCATAATGCATTCGAAGTACACATGCACAATTACTTGATTAACAACCTGAATAACTCACCTTCATACATGATATGTTTTCTGTTGCTTTCGATTTAAGCAGATAAAAGTTACACTTTGGTTCAGCCAGCAGTTCTGGTTAGATGGGGGAAACACTGGATGAAACTTGAATGGCTTGTGGTTTGTAAAGTTATTGTCCTTCTCAGTTTAGAATCTGTTAATCTAGTTGCTTTCAACCTTTTTTTTTTAAGCAAACTGGTGGCGTCTCTTTGAATTGAATGTGCAACTGGAGATTAATGAAAAATGATATGTTTGCATTCAGCTGAAATTGGAGATGAAATGTCATCTTGCAATGTCTTCACCTACAGCTGAAAAACACTACCATGAGATTCTGCTTATAGGTGGTATTCGTCATAGGCAGATATTTTCTGTTAATGTGTACTGTAGGTCTGTATAGGAACACTGTGTAGACAGCAACCCTGCCCTCCAGTAGCCTGCACAAAAACTTTCATATCAAGCCCGTTGTCATCTCAACTTGAACAGACATCCTCCTCCTTTTTCCTAAAAGATAAATTAAGTCCTGGAGTAACACAGATTTTTTTTTCTTTTTTTTAAGTATTCTGGTATCAGAGTGGACATGTTGTTCCAGCTCATGCTGGAGCACTCTCTGGGGTTTCTCACCTTCCCTTGCCACATGAATTCCAGTTCTTGTGACACCCCCCAAACGTGAGGAGCCTCCGCGGTTTGTTTCTTCTGCAGGGCTGTAGAGGAGCATCCACATTGTGTGACACGGTGGCTGTCCTCTCAAGTTGTCTCTTTGCTGCCGGCTTCTGGGGGGTGTGTGAATAACACCTGATCCAGAGCAGACACAGCTACGGTTGGCAGGAATGGGGGATCTTGGTCTGGTTCTGGGTTTGGGAGCTCAGATGTTTTATTCCACAACACAACCTTGTTTGGATTCATTGCTTTCACAGAAATGACCAGCCTGAGGATTGCCAGAATACCTTGTTTGCAATTAAAACATTAGCAGTGCTTTTCATCCTAAGCATAATTACAAGACAAAAACATAGAGAAAATACTCCTTTAAGTGGAGCAGAAATTAACTCCTGCAAGCTTTCCTGGACCTGGACCTGCTTCGTGCTCTAGCTGCCAGAGCCAAGTGCAGTCTTGGCAGTGTCCTGCCCCAGCGCTGCCCCAGTCCTGTGCTGCTCTTACCAGTCAGGTTTTCTGGATTGCAAGGGTGCCCTTTGCACAAGGAAATCCTCTGAGAAGCTTTTCCCGTCCCCACCTCTGCTTCCCTACAACCCATTGATTAAAGGAACAGTCCCACTAGCAGGTTTTTAGACCCAGACCATGTCACCTGCTCCTTCCCCAGGCTCCTGGTCCTCCAAGCACAGGTGCTGCTCCCAAGTACAGCTCTTGTCTGCTGGCCCCTATTTGCTGTTGCAGATTTTGGCTGCAGAATTTAATCTCAGCCCTGTCAGGGATCAGGTGCCCTGGAGCAGCCACCATGTACAGCTGGGTGCTGGCTTTGTCATGGAGGCTCTTCCCATTAGAGCAGTTCAGTGAGTGTCAGAGGGCGCACTGGTGTCAAACCCACACTGTGGAGCTTGGCTGCCAGATAGCCAAGCAGATGGCAGAGTCCAACCTGCAGCTCCTTCTCACGTCCATTAATCAGTTTCTTACACTATGCAACGTGCAATATATTTTCTTGCTGGTTCTCGCTTGCTGCAATGCATCTTGTGCACTTACTAGTTAATTACTTTAAGCATATATTTGGATACACACGTGTCCAAGAATTAGCAGAGTGTAATCACTAAAATCCTAGATTAGATAGTGATTAGATTAGATTTAGTGAACAGAATGATAGCTGCGGTTCATTCAGTGCATCTTGAAATGTCCTATTTGGATCTTTCTCAGTCTTCAGGATTCAAGATAACGATAGATTTTGCGATTGAATTTGGCACATTAATAACTGAGACTAAAGAAAGATTTGAAGCCTTGTTTTCTGTGTCTTCTGCCTCTTTGAAGAGTTTGTCTCATTTAAACTGAGATATTGAAAGAAGACTGCTTATTTAACTGCATGTGGAAATGGAAGTAGATCCATGGAGCAGGGACTGATGAGGATACTTGAGTTCATATGCACAACCTGAAGTTTGTAGCAGACTGAGTACCTATCACACTGCAAGGGCCAAATATGTGCTTTCAAAATAATTAAAAATTACCATAAATAAGGAAAAGATTTTATAGAAATTATGGTGAAAAATCAGTAACTGAAAGTTAGTGATAACAACAGAAATTAAAGCAGTGGTGTTTGGCACAGAAGATAAGTGATGGTCCTTAAAAGACCGTAACTTCACTAGAGTCTCCTCTGTAGCTTCCCTTTGCCTTTGGCTGGAGGTGGCCCTAACTAAATAACTGGGGTATGGGAGCTGGGGAGCTGCATAGCAGGTGGTGTTGGTGCTGGTGGAGAGGAGGAGAAAGGCTCTCCTGCCCCAGGAGCTCACCCACGGTCCCCTGCTCTTCATCCCCCTTGGTGTGTGGTGGTGTGTGAGTCAGGACTTCCCATCTCCATGCTGATTTGGTGGAAGAGCAGACGGTGCTTCCGCTGCGGCTGCCCAGCTGTGCTGAACCACAGAAACCACAGCGATGTCTCTGCGGACTCCACTGAGGTCTTCCGAGAACCTCCCCGGCACCACGTCAGCAGCGCATCCATCTGTCAGGCGTGATGGGTGGTGGCGTTTTCCACTGTTTCTTGTCCTGCATCTGGCACTCCTCTCTCCTGGTGGCAGCACCTGGTGAGAGAAGGCTTGTAGACCGTTACCAATAAACCTCCACCAAACCCTTATCTTCACAGCTATTGCTGAGCTAAGGAAATACTTCCACTGCTTTTTCTTGGGTGATGTTGCTAGTTGTGTGGACACCATTACATTCCTGTGTAATACATATGTTGTTACAGTGGTAACTACCTTCATGCTTAAAATGCATCCCTTATTTTCTAGCTATAAAGCATTGCACCTGTCCTCTGCTGAAGTTTGACATTGGGCAATGAATACATGAAGCCATTTTATTCATTGTACCATTGACTTTGCCACATAGAATCTGTGTGTGTGAAACTTCTTAGAGATTACTTCCTATTTTCTTCCAGATTGTTGTTAAAAATGATTGACAGTTTTGAGCTGAGAACAGGTCCTTAGAAGACCCAGCTGTAACATTGTCATTTACTGGTAATTCCTCTTATTGGTGAACCCATCTTTAATCCTCTTGACAACAGTCTTCAGTAATCTTCATTTTTTATATTAGTGTCTTGTAGCACAAAACCCAGAGAGTTTTAGCAAAGCCACAGAACCTTGTCTGACCTCTACCTGTCTCGTTTAAAAATTTGGTTAATAGCAATGCTCTGAAATTAATATTTGTGTTCTTTTTTATTTGTACCTCAAACCGTTTTATTATTCTCATTTAAATAATTATTTCTACTAAATAGAGAGATTTTAATTTATGTGCAAATTAGCTACCTTTCTAAAAAATATACAACTGTATTTCTAGCTGATGGCATCTTATTTTGCTCCATTTGTGGTATGGAGGATTTGGATACAAACACCTAGGGATTTGTTTGAGAAAGAAGATGTACTTTTTTTTTTTTAATATTGTACTCTGAGGAAAACAAATTTATTTAATTATAATCAAAATGTTCAGAAAAACATTCTGTCTCTTAAGGAGACTTTACTCATTTTATATCAAAGGATATTTTTCTTCCTTCTTTGTGCTATCAAATCAGCCTGTGGATAGGTGAGCACGGTCCTTTTGCAGCTCAGATGTCCCTAACACCATCAGGGTAGGACAGAAACCCCCATCCTATGTCAGTACCGTGGCCCCTGCCCAAGGAGAGGTCCTCTGTGCTTGTCCATGCGAGGACTGCGGTGGGGAGCTGCAGGTGCAGGTAGGCAAGCTGTACTTCTAGTTTGCAAACCTGTCGAGGTAGCGTTTGGCTGACGGTTGGATACTGAAATCTGGTCTTTGAGGGAAGGGTGTAGCAGTTCCTGTTGGAAGAGGCTCAGCAGTTCCTGTTGGAAGAGGCTCTGCCCGTCTGGCACAGAGGCGCTTTCTACATTTTGGAGCTGCATACAGCAACAGAGAGCAACAGATGCTCTCGGGGCTCCTGCTCCAACCTGCAAAACAAAAGCAGAGGGTGGCTGGGGGCTGGTGGGGGTGCACTTGGTGAGGGACGGCTGTTGAAGGGGATTTCCGTAGTTCTTCTGTTGCCTCCTCAAATTATATCCCTAAGTGGAGCAAGTCCTACGTGCTGGGTAGTCCTGGGAGTCAGGACTGATCCTGGTTGGAGCTGGGACTGAACCAGTTGGTGAGTTTGTGCAGGCTCCACTGTGTGACAAGCCAGGCTCCTCAGAGGCGAGGCGAGGGGGTCGCACAGATGCAGAGGCCTTTCTCCTGTTTGGGGTGAGCATTTCACGTTTGGAGCTCGCTGCTGGTGGCAGTGAGGACTGGCTGCAGGACAGCCATGTGCGGAGGAGCTCTGGACAGCTCTGTGGATGTTGCTGATGGTGCTGGGGTGCATAGCTGTGCCTCTCCCCGCTAAACAGCAGCCCCTTCTCCATGTCTTGCTGCAGGGAGAAACTGAATGAGGATATCGATTTTCACCCTCTTCTTCTCTCGTTTGTATAAATGGTGTGTCCAGATGTGTGCTTTCCTGCAGAGCTGGCTGCAGAGGCAGCACAGCCAGCAATGGCATTTCTGCCATTTGTTAAACTGCCAGCGCTTTCCTCTCCCCTCTCCTCCGCGGGGCTCTCATCTGCACCCAAAAGAAACCGATGGACAGCCTCTAACCCGCTCAGACTGTGTACGCACGGTGTTCGGGAAAACCGCCGATGTCTGAGCAGTGTTGGGAGTGAATGTGGGGTTTGGTGCAGCCACGTCTACGAGAGCGGGGAGCACCCTGCATTGCTGGAGCCCAGGCAGGAGACATGCCCGAGCGAGAGGCCGGTGCTGCGGTGCCTGTTGAGGGGGTGGGCGCCCCTGCTGTTCTCACCCATCTCTCTCCCGGGGCTCTGCAGAGTGTCCCCTGACTGCGGCCGCTCAGCTGGAGCTCAGCGCCGAGATGATCAAGGCCCTGCGCAACGGGGGAGCACACCTGGATTTCCGGACGCGTGAGGGAATGACAGCTCTTCACAAGGCCGTCCGGTGCCGCAACCACACGGCGCTGCTGGTGAGTTGGGGGGAGCTGCCGTGGGGGGCTCTCCCTCCCCTCTGCCCTGCGCCCCAGCACCGGCTCCTCCTCTCACCCCATCCAGGCTGCCAGAAGGGTTGTGCCCTCCCTGGGCCAAAGCATCTCTTGCATTGCTGTCAGGGAACACAGCCCATTACAAAAGTGTGGCACTGATAAAGTGAGCCTTGGGTTGAACGTGGGGCGAGCACTGCCTGCTGCCATGTCTGGAGCATCCCCAGACCCTTTGCAGGGCTGGTTTTCCTACTGGGCAGCCGCCTGAAGCCCCAGAGCAAGGCAGGTGCTTCTCTTGCAGACGCTGCTGGACCTGGGTGCCTCTCCGGACTACAAGGACAGCCGGGGGCTGACACCCCTGTACCACAGCGCCATGGTTGGGGGGGATCCCTACTGCTGCGAGCTCCTGCTGCACGACTATGCCCGGCTCGGCTGCATGGATGAGAATGGCTGGCAGGAGATCCACCAGGTGGGACGGACGGCAGGATGGGATCCGTCTGGGATAACTGATGTCCCGCTGCTGATGGAGGGGGTTGTCCCAACCCCTTGGGTGCTGCAGGCAGTGGAGGCACTGCTCAGCAGCGGTGGCCAGCACAGGGGGCCAGGCTCCTGTGTGGAGGACTTGCATGTGGTGTGCTAGCGCTGGCTCCCATCCCTGGCCAATGCTCAGACTGTTTTCTTCTGACCTTGGTCAGTAGTGCCTGGGATCCTCCCCAGATTATGACTGGCTCATAGGATAGTGCTTTGGGATCTCGGTCCAATGCCTGAGGCATCCTGGTTCCAAACCACAGTGGTATCTGTCCCTGTTTTACACACTGAAAAGTGGATTTGGCATAGGGAAGACATGGGCTAGGGGTTAGGGGACGTGAGCTGGCTTTGTGCTTCAAGACTGAGACCCTTTGGGAGAAGGGAGGATGTGCTGGCTCTGCCTAGAGTCCCCTTGTCTTAGCCATCGGGAGGGCAGGTTGTCTTTGGGCCCGTGGCCTCCTGAAGCACCCAGCTCTCAGCCCCCTGCAAGGTGGACAAGTACTGGCACAGTTAAGGCTGAGAATGAAAAAAACCAAGAGAGATGTGTTTGTGATCTTGATTTACTGGATATGACTGTCCTCCTTCCTGCCTCCATCCTACATTGCCTTGGCAGATCTTTGAGGACTGCTGGTCCCAGGATGGACCAAATGTAGAGGAAAATACTACACCAGTTAACTAGAGATGTGGGGCCATTGTCCTCCTCTTTGCCTGCTTGTACTTCAGGGCTTCTTTTCACCAGAGAATTATACTGAGATAGCAAACAGTCTGGAGGAGGCCCTGAAACCAGTATGATGGTGATCCAAAATTTGCAATTGATCTAGAGGTAATTTGTCCAATAACTATTCAGGTGTATATTGCTGTAAGCAGCAGCAATGTGTCTGTGTGCACGTTAATGGGACTTTTCAGGTTACAGGTCCAGACTGCTTCAACTTTTCTAGCATGGATGGATCCAGCAGAGGATGTTACAGGATTTATCATCTTCCCGCTGCTCCCTGATTTTCTTCTTCTCTTTCTTTTTTCTGTTTTACATATTGAGTAGGCATGTCGCTATGGCCATGTTCAGCACCTGGAGCATCTTCTCTTCTATGGAGCTGATATGACTGCACAGAACGCCTCAGGAAACACTGCTCTTCATATTTGTGCTCTCTATAACCAGGTATATCTGTGGGATTTGGGGCATGAGAACAAGAAAGTGTAGATGGGGCAGCAGCCTGCCTGAGGTAGAGCACAACATGGGGCTAGGGCACCTTCTCATTGCTGTTACTGTTCCCAGACCCAGAAAGGTTCTTCTGAGTTGTATCCACACTCTGTCCTGGGATGAGGCTGTTTCTGTTTGTAGCAGCAGCCTGATTTTGGATTTCTCAAGAGGCAGGTGGTCAGAGAAGAGTCCATGGTTTAATCTGTTCCCATCCCAAGATGTTTTTGCTGATTTACTGCCTAATGTTCTGTAAATTTTTCCTCTGGTTCCTATTCCTACTTCACAGCAAGCCCCCACTACTGGTTGGGAGGGAGTAGTTTGTCTGGGTGGAGAGTGCTAATTTGGCCCAGGTGCTCACATTTAATTTGAGGCGGGCACATGCCCCAAGCAGGCTTTGTTGGGCACATCCTATGTGGACTGGGGTCCTGTCCTTCTCACAAATGGCCCTAAATTCTTACTGCTAATCTCTGAATTTTGAAGAAGGCTGCCTAGGCAACATAGGGCACCATTTTTCTTTTATTTTCTGTGTGGTTGCTAACCTCAGTTCAGGAGAAAATGAGGGTGACGGAAGTGCCCTCTCTGATCTTATATACCCACTGTTCTCTTTCTGAGATGTAGAGGTCAGTATCTAAGGATTTCTCCTATAGATTTTTATACATTTTATTATGTGTGTTTTATTATAAAGGGAATTTTCAGTTTCTGAGGTGTCTGTCCTTTAAAGACTGAACCATTATGTTTTGCCGTAGACAGTGGTACATGGAGGCTGATTTGTGGCTTGTTAGGTGGTAGGTGCATTCTGCACATCAAGGACTGTTCTACCCAGGTGCCTGTCCGCTGGGGTGAGTGGGTAGAGCGGCATTAAAGAGTACAGGGGCTCATAAACAGGTTGAACTAACATCATTTAGAAGCACAGAGCATTCAAAACAAAAACAATAAAAGGCTTTAGGAAAGAGCAATACCTGGGAACGCGTGGTGGCCACTGTGCCTGTAGCTGTGCTCTTGGGCTGACATTTGGGTATGGCCATGGTGCCAGTGCCCCAGAGCTGCACACAGGTGGGTGGGCTTTATCAGTTTGGGGTTGGGGGTGATCAGTTCTTAGGGTTTGAACATCCTTCCTTGCCAAAGGAGGCTTTCTGAGTGCAATGAAACCACGTGATTTGCTTCTCTGTTGTCACCAGTCTGCAGTCCTAATTGGTCTCTTCCCCTTTCCCCCTTGCTTGCTTTCACAGGAGAGCTGCGCTCGGGTTCTCCTCTTCCGCGGTGCGAGCAAAGAGATTCGCAACTACAACAGCCAGACAGCATTTCAGGTGAGGCAGCGAGCTCCGGGCCCCATTCCTCCCGCAGAGCATCTTGTGGCCCCAGCAAGGGCAGCCTCTGCAATGTGTCTTGGGCAGATGTGGGGTAAAGCTTACTGGAACAAAACCATTGATTGAGGGTGTCTGTTCTGACACTGGCTTAATTGCTGGAGGAGGAGGGAGCAAAGAGAACGCGTGGTACATGTGAAAGGGCTGTGAAGGTGGTATCTTATGGTGGGAGACTGAAAGAGCTTGGCTTGTCTGGCCATGTGTAACGGAGGTGGAAAGGAGAAGTTACTGCTGTCGGTAGAAATGTTGCAGTAAATATTAGAGAAGGAGCAGAATCCTTAAAAATAAAGGACAGTGTTGCCACAGATATGAATGCACCTAAACTTGCTGTTAATAAACTTAAACTGGAAGTTAGAAGACCTCTAGCCACAAGAGGAGTGAAACTCTGGAGTAGCTTTCTAGTAAATATACCTGGTAACACAGGTGGAGAAGGGAAACTCTGTCATTTTGCAGTGTGACTCCTTCCATAAGTTTGCAAATCATGGGAAGTGACTGCCTGCAGGCTGTAGTTCGTGATGCAGGAGGTCTCTTCTCATCCAAGGTCTGCTTTGTGCTTTTTTTTTAAGTTTTTATCTTGGAATAGCCATTCTGTCTGTGCTGTTATTGAAGCACAGTCACTTGCCTGAGGACATTTCAGAAATGTTGTGACTCAATGTCCAGCTAATACTAATCTTCAGGTGTCCCTTGAGAGCAGAGAGTATCTGGCAGCGTCTTACTCATATACCAGCTCAGGTGGCTGCAGATAAGCTTGCTAATTATTAGCCCTTTAGAAATGCTTTTTCTCGCTTCTCTTTCAATATTGCTTATAGCTGCTTTAGGCCACAGAGTCTCAACTGTGACTGTGAGGATGTCATACAGTCCCTGCAAACATAACGTGCAGCCCCTTGTGAGAAAGAAGCCTTATTACAGACATAATTGCTCTCGTTGCACCTGCGTGACTGTGGCTGCCACTGGAGTGCCAGCACATCCTGGGGGAGACAGGCAGGGAATTGCTGGGCAGATGCTCTGCACGTGCTGGAAATCTGCCACACTAGGTCATGCTGCACTGGTGTTGCCTCCCATGCAGAAGTGGGTATGTCTAGTGAACGTCGTGTGTCCTGGGTGACTAACTTTACTGAAAAGGCACCAAATCCCTGTGCAGCGTGTGCCACGAGTACACCAGGGAGCTGAAACGTCTTCTGGACTGACCCGACCACTTGCTGGCAGCCACAGTGAACCAGCTGTGGTTCTCCCTGAACCCCCTGCTGCAAGCTGCTGCAATGGTGCTCTGTTCTGCACGAGGATATTTCATTTAAATTTTAAGTACATTTTACTGCAAATTAAGCATACTGTCCTAAAAGGAGTATGCAGAACTTGTGTGTGTACTTACCGTGATTGTATGTAGGAATCAGGCAGCCGTGCAGAGATAATCAGTTATGAATCACTTATGTGTATGGCATGAGGAACTAAAAATGCTTACGTGGTTTCAGGAAATGAATACGTAGCTTATAGTCTTGTTTAAAAGTAAAGTCTTTATTAAGACTGAGACCGTGTTCCTTACAAGCTGTGCTACATGTTGGCTTGGATGCTGAGAGGAAAGAGGGCCTTGAAGGTCAAATTGACCATCCTTATAGGTGGTCTAGTATTTTGTCACGTGCAGGAACTTGAGATTTACCCCATGCAATTAATTTGCCGATTAAGTGATAGTTGTCTGGTCGTAGCTGGTGGAGCTCTGTAGCTGGGAGTGTCATTTGTGTGACAAAGTACGGGTACCTGTCTGCAGAGAAGGGGACACTTGTCCTCGCCCCCATGATGGCCTGGGCAGTGTGGAGTGACTCGCTCTGGTGCGGTGCTCATGCACATGAGCATGAGTGCCACCGCAGCTTTGCTCTGAGTGACTGGTGTGACCTTGCTAACCACAGCAAATGCTAAAGGATGCCTGAGCTCGGCCCTTGGTGGGCGGCCCATTCTCTGTGAATCCACCTTAGCTCAGACCTTCCTCTGCTCTGTGTTATCTCCCACCTTGGGAGGTGGGTTGTGAAAGGGCTTGATGTGGCAAGGTCTGCTTTGCTCAGAGACTGCTGCTCTCTGGGGAGCTTTGCTCTAGGGATTGAGGATAGTCCCATCTGACTGCTCTCTGATTTAATGTGAAAATATTTATTTCTAAGGAAGGGCTTCTTGCAGGAAACTGCTGCCTACTTTTTGAGATGAGCTGAACTTCTGGAATCAAGAGATGGAGAAAGTGCAAACTTTTTGCTTTGGGCATTTGCAGGACATGGGGTGGTGTAGCAGGTGGTGGAAGGAGGCAAAGGGCTGCTGCTGTGACTTTGCTCGTGTCCTGAAGAGACCTAGTGGGTCTTAATGAGGAAAAAACAGTGTTTGTCTTTTCCTTTTGGAAGTAGTGCCTCTAATTGGAAGTTTCTGTTCCAGAGAATGAAAACTGTGGTTGATAATCCAATCGGTTTGTTTATTGGCAAATCCAAACCGGAATTTGATATTAGTGTGATGTGCTCCCTTCAGTTTCCAGCTTTCAAAGAGAAGCTCTCCAACTCCCTGCTTGGATTGCTTGCTCAAGACTTCAGCATGTCATTAAGTCACTGTCCGCTGCAAAGTCTGGTGCTTTCTCACATATTGTCTTCACGTGGCTGTGGTAATGGGTTGCTGCCTTTCTATGATGGAGTTTAAGCACAGCAGAGAAGAGCCTGTGCAAGGGAGCATGTGCTACCCTGCAGTTCTGTGGCTGCTGGGAGCTCATGTAAATACCTCTGCTGCTGCATGGCTATTTAGTCAGTTTACTGCACTTACCTCCTGTTAACTTGATTGCTACTGTTAATCAGATAGCTTGGTGTTAGTGGCCTGAGATGACTCGAGATAACAGTGAGTAATTTAGAGGGTTTAGAAGTTGTAATCTGCTTGGTTATCATCCCTAAGGTAAATCAGCGTGCTCGTTGCCTGGGGTAGCATGCCACCTCTCGCTGTGTTGAGTTCCTCCTGCTGCAAAGGGGCCTGACCCCCTACTTGTGGAGCGCAGTGCATGGCTTGCGTGGTGGGGCAGGAGTGCAGGGAGCAGACTCGCCTCTTTGTGGATGGTAGCAGGCTTCAGGGAGGAGTGCAAGAGCAGGGTGGGTTTAGGGTGAGAGTTCTTCCAGAGTATCTTCCCAGGTTCTGTCAATCTGCATCTGTTTTCTTGAGCCAAGTTTGTACCTACATCTGTCTTCAATTGTTCGTAGCTGGCTTTTCATCCCTAAATTGTCTAAGAGAGTCCCCTGTGCAGATGTAGTCCTTCACAAAGCTCCCCTGCTTCATCCAAATACGTTCTTCTCACAGAAGGATGGAGACATCATTTTTCAGGTAGAATATTGCATACTCAAAATGCATTGGATTAAAAGAAAGTTGGCGGGGTTCTCTTTGGTCTTTTTATTTTTTCCTTCCAGCTGCTTTAGCGGTGTCATTGATCAGAAACAAAGTGCTGCCAAAGCACTAGTTGTCTCTCAAACCTCCTCTGAGCCTTGAGGTGCTCACTGATTGGACTTGGGATGCTCACTGGAGCATGCCATGGGTTGGGAGCCTGTGATGGGAAGGACAGGCACTGAAGCCGGGCCTGTGTAAACCAGCAGTTGCTGCTGTTGATGTGGTGAACCCACCATCCTATCTAAACAACAGAAAGGTACCTGGTGGAGGACTGGAACATGTGGACAGGTGCACAGGTAGGCAGATGTGCGAACACCATGAGCGGTGGCTGAGTCAGCGGTGTCCTCCCTCCCACGGGTGGTTTGTGCTGGATCCCAGGGAGCTGAAATCCTGTATTCATAAATTTAATTTCAGGATGGCAATGTTAGGCAATGTTTTGTCTCTTAGGGGGGGTGAAGACTTGTCTCTAAGTATTGTTCTTCAAGAAATGCTTTCTTGTATCATAGTAAGGTTATCCACCCTCACTATTTCAGCCGTCTTCTTGCATGGGACTATTGATAGCTCAAAGTCCTCGAGGTCAGCCTGTCTACAGTTTCTTGTGGTTTTTACAAAAGTATTAAGTGCTAGCTGCTGTTCAACTGCAGTATTTTGGGTTTTCCCTTTCCGAAATGCCAGGTTGACAGGGTGATTGCAAAAGAGAAGACCTCTTAAATTCTGTGAATGACCGTGTCCCTCTCTGAGCATGTAAATCACATGATTTGACTTGGAAATGAAATCATTTACCTTTTGCAAGTTGAACTTCATCAGAATGATGATCCACACCTGCTGTTGTTGACAGGCCAAGTGAAACAGTCTTTCTGTGTCACACTAGGGTTTGACATCTAGCTGATGAGAAATGTTTTGATGGGGTCTTCATTAACAACTGTGTAAGAGGGAAGGAGATACCCTCTACTCTTGCAAAAGTTACTGTCCCTCTGGCTCTACTCCAGCTTGCTATCTACCAAGACCTCCGCAGCCTTTTCTGCTGAACTGCTCCCCAGTCTGTGTCATTGCCAAAGCTGCTTCTTTCCCAGACATGGTACTTGGCATTTGTACTTTTTCAGTTTCACAGGGGTCCTGCTGGCCTATTCTTCCAGCCTGTCCAGGTCCCTCTGGATGGCAGCCCTGCCTTTGTGGATATTGACTATTCCCCCCAGTTCGGTGTTACCTGCAAACTTGACCATTGTGATGTTCCACCTGTCACTGGCCATCGGGTGGAGAATGACCCATTAACAACCACTCTCTGAGCCTAACAGAATCCCAGAATGGCAGGGGTTGGAAGGGACCTCTGGAGATCATCCCATCCAACCCCCCTGCTTGAGCAGGCACACCCAGAGCAGGGGGCACAGCACCGCGTCCAGGCAGGGTTTGAATGTCTCCAGGGAAGGAGACTCCACAGCCTCTCTGGGCAGCCTGTCCCACTGCTCTGACACCCACACAGGTAAGGAGTTTTTCCTCACGTTCAGGTGGAACTTCCCGTGTTCCAACTTGCGCCTGTTGCCCCTTGTCCTGTCGTTGGGCACCACTCAAAAGAGTCTGGCTCCATCTTCTTGACACCCACCCTTCAGATATTTATAAGCATCGACAAGATCCCCCCTCAGCCTTCTCTTCTCCAGGCTGAACAGAGCCAGGTCTCTCAGCCTTTCCTCATAAGGGAGATGCTCCAGTCCCGTGATCATCTCCGTAGCTCTCAGCTGGACTCTCTCCAGCAGTTCCCTCTCTTTCTTGAACTGGGGAGCCCAGAACTGGATGCAGCACTCCAGATGTGGCCTCACCAGGGTGGAGTAGAGGGGCAGGATAACCTCCCTCGACCTGCTGGCCGTACTCCTTTTAATGCACCCCAGGACACTGCTGGCCTTCCTGCCCACGAGGGCACGTTGCTGGCTCATGGTCACCCTGCTGCCCACCAGCACTGCCAGGGCCTTCTCAGCAGAGCCGCTTTCCAGCAGGTCAGCCCCAACCTGTACTGGTGCGTGGGGTTGTTCCTCCCCAGGGCAGGACCCTACACTTGCTCTTGTTGAATTCCATGAGGTTCCCCTGGGCCCAGCTCTCCATCCTGTCCAGGTCTCGCTGGATGGCAGCACAGCCTTCTGGTGTATCAGCCACTCCTCCCAGCTTGGTATCGTCAGCAAACTTGCTGAGGGTACGCTCTGTCCCTCCGTCCAGGTCATTGATGAATATGTTGGACAGGACTGGACCCAGCACAGACCCCTGGGGAACACTGCTAGTTACAGGCCTCCAACCAGACTCTGCCCCGTTGATCACGACCCTCTGAGCTCTGCCCTTCAGCCAGTTCTCAATCCACCTCACTGTCCTCTCATCTAACCCACGCTTCCTAAGCTTACCTATGAGGATGTGATGGGAGACAGTGTCAAAAGCCTTGCTGAAGTCGAGGTAATCAATATCCACTGCTCTCCCTTCATCTCCCCAGCCAGTCATGCCATCAGAGAAGGCTCTCAGGTTGGTCAGGCATGATCTCCCCTTGGTGAATCCATGTTGACTACTTCTGATAACTTTCTTTTCCTCTAACCATCCAGGCAGTTTTTTCCCATCTAGCTGTCCACCCATCCATACTGTAATGTCCTAATTTCTATACAGATAAAGATGAGACATGGAAGTCTCCATCTGTCTTACTTCCCTGTGTCCTCTGAGATAACTGCTGGTTTTCCTACCTCTGTATCAAATAGGTTGGGCCATCTGTGCCACTCCCGTCTCTCAGCAGTCTGCCTTGTGTGGGACTGGAGATTTGCTGCCACCGCAGGAACGCTGCACTCCTCCACAAAGTGATTTCCCTGTAAACAGCAGGAGAATCCTAAAATGCTGCTGTTCAGTAGCTGTACCAGTTTGTTTCTGCTACCTGTGCATCTGCATCTGTGTCCCCATCAGTCACAGCTGCTCCATGTGATTGGATGCAAATTGGGTGTAAGACCCTGCCTTAGCTAGGTTAAGTCCTTTGGTTTCTTATCACCTGGCTAGTCTCTGACAGTGCATCACATCTTGCTGTTCTTTTAGTCCCCGGTTTTCAGATGTCTTAAGGACTCACTTAAGTGTTTTCTTTCTCAGGAGCCTAGTACTCTGATGGGATTAAACTAGGTGTCACATGCTGGCAACCCTGCACTTTGAACCTCTGGGTTATTTTTTCACCTTTTGTTTAATAAAAGTAGCTTTTCCAGTTGCCCTTACCGCTGCGTAAAAAGTAGGAAAAGTCCAGGTCCTTATGGTCAGGTCATCACCTGCCTCGCACTGTATTTTTCAGTGGCCTGTTGGATGCTTCTTAGAAGAAAACTGCTGGCATCTCTAAGTTTTATCTTGTTCACAATGCAGACTTCCTAGTTTTCTTTCCCAAACTTCACATCTCTAACATGGAGTCTGAACTTTGCATTGTCAATGTCAAGATAGATCTTTCCTGTCTGGAAAGTGTTGGAGGTTCCTGACGCTGCCCTTGTATGTTCCTGGAACGTCTGTGGGTCAACCACGATGGCCGAATGACAGACCTTGCTGTAACTGGCTATGGTGAGGCTCCAGCCCTTATCAGAGGAGTGCTTTCAGTACCCAAGTGACTTCAGGATTGCTGTTGAATATCTCCACCCTTGATATTTCTGGTGTGGACACCTGAAGCTTGGTCCCTGCCTTCCCTAGGTACTCTTTCCTGCAGCATCTCAGAGCTGAAGTGGTGTTGGTGGAGCAGTTTGCAGCTGGTGCATGCAGGATGAACTTCAGAACCCCTCTGCAGCAAGGGTGCAGCTGCCTCAGTGTCACCTGCAACACATACGTACGTGCAGGCTGGGTGAGAAGTTTCAGTTTCTCAAGCAGCCTTGTCCACATGCTGGCTTATTGTGCTCCTGCCTTTCCCCAAGCCTGTTGAGGCACTGACTTTTTCCTCTGAGGTGGAAGAGGATCTGACATCATGACAGGCATGCTGTACCTTTTGTGTTCAGTCTTCAAAGGGGAGGGATGATGGTGATGAGCTTGAGCTCCTGTGGTAGTTCAGAAATGGGGTATTGGGATGTTTCTAGTTCAAATCTGTGTTTACGTGGGCGCACAGTCACTGGTAAGTCATCTTTCTTTCTGCATGTGTTCTTCCAATTCTCCTTTTCCAGCAGTAATGGAAGATACTGCACCTTGGACGTGCCTTTTCTGGATAGAGGCTTCTCATCTGTTTTCCACAAATCACATTGCTTGGCCAAAGTCAAAGGTGGCTTTTCCCTTGTCTCCTCAGCAACATTTCTGACGTCCAGACTGTGGCCTTCAGGGCTGATCCATCCGAGGCCCCAGTGCTGTTGGTGCCTGAGTGCTGTTTATAGTACCAAAATCATGCCATATAAGAAAAATTACTTGTAAAACATAGCTTGGTTGCATGGTGTAACCATTTTTCTCTATTTGATTTCCACTCTGCTTTGGACCACTTACTTACCCAAGGTATACACTGGAAAATTATTATAAATGTGTGAGCTTGTTATAAATGTAGCTTTTGCAGCCAATAAAGGTGGCTAAGAGGACCTATCAAAATGTGAACTCAGCACTGGAAGTTTGAATTATTATCTCTTGATAATGAAATGTTATTTATTATAATTTTCTTTCATATTTATCGAAAGGTTTGCTTATGTATGTGAGTAGGTGACTCTGGTACCAAGCTGAAACTAAACATAGATCGTGATTTCTTTCCTGTCAAATTCGTATACCGATGGAGCTATGGGATAGCTTGTGTTAGCTCATCCCAAATATGTCTGATGTAGGTTTTAGAAGTGCAGACAATTTTCTTAATGACCAGTAAATGTCAATTTTGCACAAATTTCTTTGTCCTCATGATACTCATCATTGAACTTTTCCATTTATACATATACAGGGTTATCATATGCAAAATATAAAAATATTACGCAAGTAGTTGCTTCAAATTTCTTATAATTTACTGAAACTTAACAATCAGAGCTGCCGCTTTTCTGTCAAAAAGTTGTCTGTCCTTTTGATTGCTGCATCTTTGTGTGGGTTTCCCCCTCGCCTCCCCCTCTCCCCAGGCTAAATTCTTCTAAACAGCTTTTTGTGGTGGGTGGGGTTTTTTAGTGGCTTTTGGGGTTGGTTGGGTGTTTTTTTTGGTAGGTAATCATGCTATAATTAAACAAAGTTTTTCTTGTTACGAGTAGTACAGGCTTTGTTAATGTAGAGCTGTTCTGGCTGTGGTGCAGTCACTTGTGCTGGCGTCTGTAACTGGCAAGACTGACCTTGGCCATGAAACTCAGGCACATGTCAGAAGTTTTAGTCAGCCTTTAACTTGACTATGAGCACTTCAGACAATTGTTTGGCTTGACATAAGAAAATAATTGCCTGAATTGGGGGTACCTGTAGGGCAATCGCCTCCCTGCAGAGCGGAGGTGGTGCTTGGGGTTGCTGATGGTTGGAGGTAGGGCAGGGGATGTGCTGGTGGGCAGAGATGCCCACGGTGCCCCTGGACAGTGGCACAGGGACAGGCAGCAGCATCTCGTGTGGGGAGCCGAGGTTCCCCTCTGGGCATGGGTGCGAGTCATCCCTCAAACACGTTGCAGAGCAGGACATGTGTCTCAGTATCACAGCTTGATTTCTTTCCTAGCTCATGGGAAATAAGGTAGCTATGATAGTTTCACATGTAAAATTAATAGCATCATAAAATCACAGAATTGGAGAGGTGGGGAGGGGCTGCCGAGGTGTCCAGCACCAGCCCTGTGGGGAGCGGCACCCGTCAGCACGGGTCGCCCAGGGCTGTGGCCGGATGAGTGCTGAGCATCTGCAAGGCCAGAGGCCCCACAGCCTCCTGGGGCCCCGGTCAGTGTCCGACCTCCCTCCAGTGAAGGGCTCTTCCTGCCACGGAGGGAGGATGTCCCTGGCCGCAGCTTGTGCCTCTTGTCCCATCACGGCACCTCCGAGAGGAGCCTGGGTCCGTCCTCTCTCCCCACCCTGCCAGGCAGCCACAGACCGCAATAGGGTCTCCCCTTCGCCTTCTCCTTTCCGGGCTGAGCAATCCCCATGCTCAGCCTCTCCTCTGACCTCCCACACTCCAGCCCCAACCGTCCTGAGGCCCCCATGGGACCCACCACACTACTGCAATGTCTGTCCTGCACTGGTGAGCCCGGCCTGGCCCCAGTATCCTGACAGGTCTCACCAGTGCTGAGCAGAGAGGCAGCAATCCCTGCCCTTACCCCACTGGCTGCCCTCGGGCCATCACCGCCCGGGAGGTGCCCAGCCTCCGTTGCTGGCACTATGGGTCCATGGTCCAGGGGAGACGCACCGGGTTCCCCCAGGCCTTTTCGGAGAAGCTGGTCACCCCGTCCTGTCCTGCCGCATGGGGCTGCTGCAGCCCATGGGCAGGACCTGTTGCTTGTCCCGGCAGAGTCCCGCCAGTTCCCATCGGCCCATTTCGCCAGCCTGGAGAGGTCCCACAGACAAGCAGCCCTGTCCTGCCGCCTGTCATCTGCTCCCAAGGCTGGTGACAAGGATCTCCCTCCCATCATCCTGGCAGTCAATGAAGGTACCAAAAGGGACCAGCTCTGCGTCCATCTCTGAGGAATGGGCTCGTAAGCAGCCACCAGCTGGACTCCATATGGCCCATCACCACCCTTTGAGCCTGGTGATCCAGTCAGCTTTCCACCCACCTCGTCGTCCACCTGCCCAAACCATCTTTGCCCCATTTTGCAGTAAGGGTGCCATGGGAGACCACACTGAACGCCTCCCCAAGATCGGGGTAGACAACCCTTGCTACACTCCCCCTGTTCAGAGCCAGCTGTCCCACTGGAGAAGGGAGTAGAAAGCTAGGACTGCGGAGGAACCTAAGAGGTCATGTTTTGGGCTCTTCTGCCCACCCCCAGGATCGGCTCTGTCTAGAAGTTTTATGACTGGTGTTTGCCAAAGCTGCTTGTGAACCCGCCTGTGCTGGGTGCTGGTTGCATCCTGCCGAGATGGTCTGCTCCTGTGCTTACAGCTGTCTGCAGTCTCAGAAAGCATTTTCTGACATCTAACCTGAATCTTTCTTATTGAATTTTAAGCCCATTTCTTTTCCATGGTTATTGAGAACAGATTATTTTTGTCCTCGCTGCAGCTGCCTTCTTTCTGTTTTTACAGTCAGATCACCCCTTCTCCACCTGATCTTCTGTTCTCTGGACTGAATATCCCAGAGCACACAGGTTTTCCTGCAGAGACCTTGAAAGCATAATCCAATCGTTACTATTGATTTACTCTGGATTCTCCCCATATCTTTTATTTAACTGTTCCTAAAAGTAGCCTTCTCCAGCTGAAACCCAACCTGTTCTGCACAGAGTGGAGGGGTTACATCACACGTGCTAGAGGTGAGGCTGCTAATTGTAAACCCTGGTATGTTTTCCTTTTTCTGCCACAGCGTGACTTTGTTGACTCATTTGCAGCTTGTGATCCTGCAATCCTCAGATCTTCTTCAGCAGGACTGCTGCCTGCTGTCTCCTAGCTTATGTTTGTGCCTGGTGTCGCAGACTTGCTGAGCCATCTGGCCTGGGGAGGCCTGAGGATGTCTCTCCTCCAGCTCCACAGCTGCTGAGGGTGCTCAGGGCCTTTCTTGGCCAGGCTTGGAAAGCCCCCATGCCTGGAGCACTCCCACCGTGGGGCTTGTTCCCGTACTCAGCTTTTTGCCTGGTGAAGAACCTTTTCATTATGCCCAGACAAAATTTCCTCCATTGCACCTTGTGCCCATTGACTCTTGTTCTTTGTACAAGAACAAGAAGAGAAGAGGCTGGCTCCATCTTCTGTAATCCCTGTATATAAACTGTCATTACATTTGTCTCTATTGACTAAATCTTCCCCCCCGCCTATTTCTTGAGTTTCCAACAATCATTTCAATTCTAATCCTCTAATGACTTTGCGTCTCCTTCCAGCTTGGTCTCATCTAAAATAAGCATATTTTGCACTCCATCATCCAGGTTGCTAATGAAAAAAATTGAATACTACTGAACCTGCGGTAGGGTCCTGTGAAATCCATTTAGCATACATTTTTAGTCTGACAGTTAGTCACGAATTAGTTTTCTGATCAGTTTTTCATCATTTGGCAGGAGTTTCAGCTAGATTTAATTTCTGTTGTTTCTGAGAATGTCACATAAGGCTGTCAAAATTTTTGCAGAAGACAGCTATATAATATCTTCAGTTTCTTAGTTCTTTACAAAGCCTGGCCTGCTACTGTCTCCTAGAAGTAACTTGGATCCCTTAAATTTGGTTTGCTCTTTACAAATTGCTGTTGTTGGTCATCTTTGTTTACAAACTATCTGCTTTGCCCACTGTTTTTCTGGACAATAAAATTAAGTTGCCTGGTCTATAGTGCAATGTTTCTCTCCTAAATGCCATGCGTTTAAAGCTGGTTGTAACTTCTCTTCTTTTTCCAGGCATCTGAGAACTGTCACAGATTATCAGAGTTCACCACTAATGCCTGGGATTGCTCCTAGCAGGTTTTTGGCAGTGTGACTCAGCTCGTGGTCTGCAGATCTCTGGCACTTTATCAAAAAGGCAATTCATAAATTGATTGCAGAACCAGGCACAAAGGCAGATGATGCCCCAAATACCGTGTGTCAGTTTTATGAGCCCAACTGATCTGCTGATTTGGTGATATTTGCTGCATGATCGCAGCCAATTGTGGAGTAAAAAGCTCGAGCGAGAAGACAGCAAACCCTCTGGCGTTCGTGGTACTAAAGCTTTCCTGCCCCACCAACGCGCTGCTCGATTGGCTCTTGCTGAGAGCGCATTGTAACGCGCTTTCCCGCGGCCCCGCTGTTCTTTGCACACCTTGCTTGTTGTATCCCATTTCGTACCTTGACCTTTCTCAGCCTCTTTTGCATCTGTCACACATATAACTGGGCTTTATAACGCTTTGAATGGTCCTCCTTCAATCCTTAAAGATTTACGCTTTGATGTTATCTTAACATTTGTATCAGCCTTTTGGTACAATACAAACAGGTTGATAGATGTTTTTTCTTCAAAGATTTGTATCTTGTTGCTTTAAAATAGACATCATGATCTGAACTCTGCAATTTGCAGTCGTGTTGCCCAGGCAACAGAATATTCTAAAATGGAGTGATTTTTGTTAAAGAATGTCTTCAGTTAACTGTGATTTTTCTAATTTAAATTAAATTTTAGGTGACAGTGATGTCATAGAAAGTAATGAATTTAATTCTACTTATGTAGATTATAAGTGTTCAATGTTAAGAATACTTGGAAGGAAGTGATAAAGCTAGTCGATATTTTAGTTTAGTTAGTTCAGCTGTAAACTCTTTCTAGCTAGCTGCCGTTGTTCCTCAACATGAGACTTAGTCCTAACTAATGCCAAAAATTTTAGCTGATGTGAGAATGTCTATAGCATTATTTTTATTAATAAGCTCCATATTTTTCTTGTCGTCACTACAACAGTAACCTTGTCCTCCTCCATCTGTTCTCTCTTGCCAAACATTTGGATTGTAAGGGTTGTGGATTTCTGTAACTATGTGCAGAGCCTACTGATTTTGCTTTCTAGCTCTACTATAGTAAAATTAAAATAATTTATGGAGGTGTGGAGTTCCTGTTGGCACTTAGAGTGGTTATTCAACCTGTTATGTATTAAAAATGCAGCACATCTTCCTCAAACTTACTGCATTTGCTATCTGACTGGGAAAACTTTTTTTTTTAGCATTTTAAAGTATGTTTGTTAACTTTTAACATTACTGTTAATTAAAGTTTGGGACCTCTAAGAAATCTATTACCTGTGCTTAGGCCCTTTGTTGTCCTTAATGATCAGGTAACACAGTAACCCAGCTTCTTCTAACCTTTTTTTTATACTTCAGATTAATTAAAAGCTTGCTCATAATCCAGATTTTAAAAGTGTAGTTTGCAATGAAAATAAACTATTAGTGATTGCAATGCTGCTTTTAGAGCGATGACGTTTTCCACGGGGTGAGATTGGCACCTCCAGATCTGACTCTGGAGGTGAGCTGGGCTCAACACCTTTTGGGGTGCTCCGTCACTGTTCCCACCACCTTGCTTGCTTCTCCACATACAGAAGAGGTGTTGCCTCTGCAGTGCTCATCTTTTCTGATGGGCCAAATATATAACAAGCCTTGACTGTGTATGGGTGACTTCTCATTTTTTTAATTGTCACATCTCTTTAGGCCTATTGGGAATTATAGGTAAAGCGACCTCCTTCTCTTCCTCCTGAAAATAGAAGTTCGTTAACCCTCTGGAGTGCAAACTCCGTCTTGATTCAGGGCTGGAAATACCAATAGGGGGTGCAGGCAAACCCCGTCCCCCCCTGTCCCAGGGCTGGGACAAGTGGCTCCACAGGCTCAGCAGGGCTGCCGGGTCTGTGCTCCACACGCGCGTGGTGGAGTCTGCCACCTCTCTTCGTAAGCTGTTTAATTACCCTCACTGCTAGAAGTTGTCTTTTACCTCAGTGTTACTCTGCCTAACTTAATCATCCTGTTATTAGATCTTGTGTGTGTTGCAGTAATTGGAAAGCCTTGCAGTTGGACTTCTTCCCCATGCCTTAGCACCTATGCACAGTGATCACTACATCTCCACCGAGAAGTAGAATAGTTTGATCTCCTCTAACATTCACATTTTAAAGGCTTTTACAGCTACTGGATTGCTTTTGTGTTCATCGTGTGACTCTTCCTCCTTAGCTCTAGGAGTGACCAGTGCGTTAGCAGAGGTCCCACTGCCACGGCATACAGCTTGTCACTGAATTCGTGCGTATTTCTAATTGATACTTTCAATTAGTCTTTATGGCTACAGTTGTTATTCTGAGAGTTTATACTGAATTTTTTCCCTGCTTTCTGAGACTGTTTCACCTCCTGCAGAGGTGTGCTGTGCCCTCACACACAGCCTGGCTGCTCTCGGGCTCAGATTCTGCTGCAGCAGCAACCTGCCTGTTATCCCACCAGGCTTTGTGCACCTTCAGTTTTTCCCTCAGTGTCAATACCTTAGGCTAGGTGGTCATTGCTAGCACATGGATGGTTTGGACTAAGAACCTGACCAATACCATGGAGTAATGTCCTGCTTGATGATAAGTTCTGAGCAAGGTGAATTTATATATACTAAATTATACACACACATATGTATCTCTCTACTGGATGCAGTCTAGGTATGCTGTCATGGAGAAAGGTAAATGTGTTGTATCGTACATTCTGGGCACAAATGTCTTGAATGGAGGTCAAGATACCACTTTTTCTACCTACTCTGAGTAGGCAATCAGGCCTGGAAATGTTTGTCAAACCCTCCATTCAGTCAAAGTAGATTTTTCTCAGTGTTCCTCTATTTGTTCCTAAGTTTTAATCAATTTTTTTTTGGCAAAGTAAGCATATTTCTTTGTCCTTCCAACAGTGGACTGGTGGGATAATTGATCACCAACCTTCTTGTAATACTTTTTTAAGATTTAAGGTGAGCAAAACCCACTTCTGTCAGTCTTCCCTCAGTGGTTAAGATTTCCAAATGTTTCTTCCAACTTACTGCTTTCAATTTGTTTACCTCCTTCTTAAAGACCTTTGTCCCAAAACGGGACATATCAGTCCAGATGGATCCTCGCCATCTTGTTAATACCTCCTAGAATTAAATCTGTCTTTATGCAATGTCACCATTTTCTTGACTTGTGTTTAGATTGCGGTTACCACTGTTACCACATGTTTTCTGCTTTACAATGCCTAGCTGGTTATTCTCCACCTTGTATTTATGTACTTGATTTCTCCATTCCAAGTGTAACAGTTTGTACTGGGCCTTACTGGATTTCATCTTTCTGATTTCAGACATAGTTGCTTCTGTAAGCCAGACTCATAAACTTGTCAATCAAACTTTATGCTTTTTTAAACAAGATTGACTTTCCCCAAACTAGGGAAATTATCAGTAAAACAAGAATAAAATCTAATTAGAGTTGTATTGGGTTTGCATGGCAAGGTTTTGGTAGCAGGGGGCACTATAGGGATGGCTTCTGTGAGAAGATGCTAGAAGCTTCCCCGGTGCCTGATAGAGCCAATGCCAGCCGGCTCCAAGATGTAACCGCTGCTGGCCAAGGCCAAGCCCATCAGTGACGGTGGTAGCGCTTCTAGGATAACATTTAAGAAGGGGAAAAACTTGCTGGGCTACAGCAGCTGGAGAGAGGAGTGAGAATATGTGAGAGGAACAGCCCTACAGACGCCAAGGTCGGTGAAGAAGGAGGGGGAGGAGGTACTCCAGGTGCCAGAGCAGAGATTCCCCTGCAGCCCATGGTGAAGACCATGGTGAGGCAGGCTGTCCCCCTGCAGCCCATGGGGGTTAACGGCGGAGCAGATATCCACCTGCAGCCCGTGGAGGACCCCATGCCGGAGCAGGGGGATGTGCCTGATGGAAGCTGTGACCCTGTGGGAAGCCCGTGCTGGAGCAGGCTCCTGGCAGGACCTGTGGACCCATGGGGAGAGGAGCCCACGCTGGAGCAGGTTTGCTGGCAGGACTTGTGACCCCGTGGGGGACCCACACTGGAGCGGTCTGTTCCCGAAGAGCTGCACCCCGTGGAAGGGACCCACGCTGGAGCGGTCTGTTCCTGAAGGGCTGCGCCCCATGGAGAGGAGCCCACACTGGAGCGGTCTGTTCCCGAAGGGCTGCACCCCGTGGAAGGGACCCACGCTGGAGCGGTCTGTTCCTGAAGGGCTGCGCCCCATGGAGAGGAGCCCACGCTGGAGCGGTCCGTTCCCGAAGGACTGCACCCCGTGGAAGGGACCCACGCCGGAGCGGTCTGTTCCCAAAGGGCTGCGCCCCATGGAAGGGACCCACGCTGGGGCAGATTGTGAAGGACTGCACCCTGTGGGAAGGGCCCCCGTTGGAGAAGCTCATGGAGGGCTGTCTCCCGTAGAAGGGACCCCATGCTGGAGCAGGGGAAGAGTGTGAGGAGTTCTCCCCCTAAGGAGGAAGGAGCAGCAGAGACGGCATGTGATGAACTGACCGCATCCCCATTCCCCATCCCCCTGCGCTGCTGGCAGGGAGGAAGTAGAGAAATCAGGAGTAAAGTTGAGCCCAGGAAGAAGGGAGGGGTGAGAGGAAGGTATTTTTAAGATTTAGATTTTATTTCTCAGGGGCAGGCGCTGGTGGTGCTGGCTGTCTGGAGGGGCTGATGGTGACACAGCAGCCAGTGGTGGGAGAAATGCTCATTTTGACTCGTGTTCCTGGGACTGATGCCAGGCAGCTTGGCCCCTGGTTTCTGAGGTCAACACTTTTGATAATTTTAAGTGTTTAAAAGCACCAGTGGTCCTCCCGTTCCCTGGAATTTCTCTAATTTGCCAAGACCCAATATTTTAATGGGTATGGAAAGTTCCTCTACTTGTTTTTTCAAGACTTTCTGTAACTTATCAAGACTTGCCTATTTGAATATTAATTATGTTTAGCAAATGCTGCCTGTCATCTTCTTTTGTTATAGCTGGGAGATTTCTGCTCCGTAAGGCCCATCATTTGGGAAGGATGCATTCCCCCGTTCCTACTAAGCACCTAAGAGCCTTCTTGCCTCTTCTGCATTGCTGTCTACAGTTGTATCATCTGTGTCCGTGATGGACAAAGGACAGACCTGTGCCTTTTCTTTGTGATAGATGTAAAAGGCTTTCTCCTGGTAGATTACTGGTTTATTTAACTTTTCTTATCAGTTGTAAAATAGTCTGGGCTTCCCATTGCTGGAGTAAAAGATTGCAGACCATGAGAAGACTATCTGGCCATGAATGATTTTCTGTCATTGTGTGACATGCTGGAAGTTCTTTTTTCTGAGAGGCCGAGCGTGGGTGTGCTCACAGAGTGAGTGCATGTGCTGAATGAGAAGTACCCCAGCCTTGCTGCCCTGCATGGATGGGATGCCCGTTGCCTCTCCCACGTGCCGCCTCTGTGGGCATCTGGAGTTACGTGCCTGTGTGCTGCTCCAGGCACATGGCAGTCTGCTTACCAAGGAGCAGCTTTCATTTGCCTGATGAACTTTTATTTTTTTTTTAATTTACCTACTCTCTCAAGGCTTTCTTCTTATCCTCATTTTATTTGATTTGTTTTCTCTCTCTTTTCATTTGAAGTTTGTCTTGTAAAAATTGATCAGGTTTCTGGCCTCCTGGCTCCCTCCCACTCCTCCTCCAGTCTTCAGTGTGAGACTGATCTAATTCTGAGTCAGATGCCATCTCAGCTTCGATTATCCAGATGATGTTGCTGACTTGAAATCTTCCCTGACCCGCAGCAGTCATACTCCAGTTAGAGACGTTACACAAAAGTCTCTGCTTTGCACAGGAGGCCCTGCGTTTCCCAATCCTTCAGGCTGAGTCAGGTAGCTCTCGGAAGGTCTGTCAGACCCATCTCTAATTCTGGTGGTAAGGATCATTCTGGACACAGATCTACATGCTGGCTGGTCCCTTGAGAGCATCCTTCAGTGCTGGCCAGACCAGAGACCAGACTGACCAACTCTTCCCCAAGAAGACCAGCCTGTCCTGTCTATCCTGTTCTGCCTGCTCTAGATAGCATTATCCATGGTGATTCCATCTGAACAAGGCAGTCAAGAAATATCCTCATTGACATGTCTCCCCTCTCTCCTGTGTCTGAGGTACTCTCTTCCCATGCACTGACCACCCATGGACCTTGCAATCAGCTCCCTGTGACAAGCAACCATGACTTGATTTTTTTAAGGCATGCTTTGTGGCACTGGGAGGTTTCTGTGCAGATGCCATAATGGCTCTGTCATTCTTCCCTTGCAGAATCTTTTTCTGAACTTTCAGGAGATGCTACCAACCCACCTTTGGCTGGTGAGCTGAAGCTCATTTCCAGAACCTTTCTGCAGCACAACAAATTCATGGAAATTGTGACCTCCAGGACATCGCACTTGTCAGCATGCATGGCTGCCC
This sequence comes from Morus bassanus, assembly GCA_031468815.1. Taxonomy (NCBI): domain Eukaryota; kingdom Metazoa; phylum Chordata; class Aves; order Suliformes; family Sulidae; genus Morus; species Morus bassanus. Next base: position 85,208,857 of record CM062571.1, on the reverse strand, counting down.
AGCACACCGCTGCCATGGCCTGCAAGTGTCGTAGCAGCGTGTAGGGGAGGTGACACCCCCATGCCAAGGCTGCTGGTGGTGCTCGTACCAGTACTTCTTGGATAACACACCACTGTTCTCCTTACAGTCTGTACTGATGGTTATCAGCCCTGCTGGAAAGGTCATCAGTCCTGTTAGAGGTGAGATTCACTCCTCAGAGTCTGAAGGTCCCATTTCTCCTCCTCCAGCTCAAAGGCTTCCTGAGCATAATGGCTCCAAGGTGCCTTCTTAAGGTTTGTTCCCAGAAGCATTCAGAGTTCAGAACACCCTGCTCCCCTTGATGGAGGAGATCACAGCATCATCTGCCTCTCTTTAGGATAGTTTTGTGATGCATCTCATTAGGAGAATCATCTTGTTTTTCCAGTAGTTCCATGTGCCTCATCTGAAAATACTGAGAAAGTTCTTTCTCTCTCTTAGCCTAGAGCTGAATGGTTGCAGCTCTGGACATTTTTTTGTTTCTCATATATGTTTACATGTACCAATTGTCTGATGCAGACCATTCAGAGATATACCTTGTAGGCTTAGTGGCAGAATTTTAGTCTAGCTGCCTGGCTAAAGTGCCTCTTCTAAATGAAGGGCTCAGTGTGTGGTCCATAGGAAAAAATAAATACCTATTTGCTGTATAGACCATGGACTGCAAGCTGGGTGTTTCCAGGAAGTATTGGATCTACTGCGTGCACTTCATAGGCGCAGAGGGCATTTGAGATGCATTTGTCCCAGGTCAGCTGTGTGGCTTATGCACAGGAGGTCTGTCTGTTGCTTCCAGGAAGCGTTGTGTCTACAGCGTAGTCATACAGTGACTGACCCCAGTGCCACCTCCTGAAAGCATCAGACTAGCTGCATCTGTGCAATATAATGGCAGCACACATTGCTGTGAACGTATCTAGAGTTTCTGCTCATATGGCTGCCCAGATGGAGCTGTCATATGTGAGCAGTAGGATTGACCTAGTAGGACTGCCAGATTTCTGGAAATCTAGAACAAATATAGAACATGCTTGAAGTCTGCCTGGCCAAGTAAAGGTAGACAACTTTGAAAAAAGTCCAGACATATAGCAGTGCTACCTGATTAAATAAAGCGTGATGATTAAAAAGAATCATTCTGCTCTCTGTTATCTGGGATAATGGAGAGGTTGAAAACTATCAACAATGGAAAGCCTCAATAAGTGGAGAAGTCTCGGGTAAAGTGATACAAAAATAGTTGACAACAGAGTCTGGCATGTTTACAGATGCTTCTCAGGGTCTGAAGACAGCTGAGTAGCTTGAATGTGTTACGACACTAAATTGGCTGGCTGCACCCTACCTAGTAAGCCCTTTTATATTCCTCTTCCAAAGAAGGTCTTTTCCCTTCTTGCCCAGCAGCACTGCTGATGATTGCTTGCTTCTCACCCCATTGTCTCCTGGAACCACTGCTGCTGCATCTCAGCTGCCTCCCTCATGGCTCTCCTCCTGATGCCTTTTGCACACGTAGGATGATAACAGTGAAGTTCTGGACTAATTGTTGCAGTCTGCAACTGAGAAATACCTCTGAGGGCATGGTGTGCTTTAATATGGAGCAAACAACATGGAGGTTGGTTTGATTCAGAGTCTTTCACTTCTCAAGATAGAGGATCCAGTGGATGGGGGTATGTACTTTTTCACGTATGAAAATACCAGCATTTTCAGAGCCTCTCTGGTATCTACTCAGTGTTCTTCTGACCTTCATCCAGGTAACTCCCTTTTGAAGATACCATCAAAAACATAAACTCCTGCCACTGAACTTGATCTCTTTGCCTCCCTCTCTTCCTTTTTCTTCCCACTTTGTGGAGATCCTTATCAGCTTTTATGTCAACTGGATGCTTCCTTCAACTCAGATGCATATGGTTAGGAGTCTGACTCTTGGCTAGTTATGTTTTGCTACTCTTCTGTCTCCGAATTCCCTGGTCTCCTTCTCTTAGAAACCTTTACAAGGTGGTATCTCCAGTGGTGGCAGCCTGTCTGTGACCTTTGCACGTCATAGGACCCGTCCCTTCCTCATCACAGGGGAAATGGTGCTTTACCATGGCCATTTTTAGGGACCGAAGAGCAGATAATGGTGGAAATCCACCTTGGACTAGCAGTGTCTGTACTTGTGAGCACAAGTTCAAGGTGATTCTACCCTCTGTCATACTGTCATTGCACCAGGAAAGTGGCTCCATTTTTTTTTTTAATCTTCAGGACAGGTATTCTTCACATTTCCCATGTAAAATACCATGTTGCAGGTTGGCCAGCACTCTCATCCCTGGAGATATTCCTACCTGAGCCCTCCACAGAATCACTGAGGCCGGGGGGGAGCCACGGTCTCTCCTAGAGGTGGTTTCTCTGCCCTGGGCCTCTGCAGATCCATGTCTGCAGTGTATGGAGGACATGGGCTGGCGATAGCAGGCGCAGAGGGGCTGCAGGGTTTGGTCTGCAGGGTTCCTTTCCCATCTGCCGGGAGCCTGGAAGTGCCTCCTCTGTGCTCCTGCTCTCAGTGGATCAGGTTTTCATGTAGTGTAAGCTTGTCCTCTTCCTTGTCCGAGCACCCTGCTGCTTTGAGATACCTTTTGGAGCTGGAAAACGTGATGTCTTCCCATAGCAAAATACATCTATCCGAGATCCATCTTCACTCTCCATCATACATCACAACTCACTGCAAGGAGATAACATATCATTTAATATGAATATACATTGACAATTCAGAACAAGAAAAATTAGATATTATTATAAAAGCAGGCCCAGGATGAAAACCCAGTTAAGTGCCATGGTTTAAATTTGTTTAACCAGTCTCTGTGCATCTTCAGTTTACAATTGGTGACAAACCGGTGATTGCACACCTCTGAAAAGCCTGTGCTAGGTGGAGTGAGGAGGCAGCAGCCCTGGCCAGCTGTGCCAATGGCATTGACTGTGGAGATGAGTTCCTTTGGTTTCTCTTCTGCAGAGACGGGACACCCCCAGTATGGTTTGAGGAGTGGGTTAGCGGATAGCTGACATGATACTGCTTCCACTGATGTGATGTGCAGCAGCAGTTTGCAGATGGCCCCTCCGTGCTGTTGCGCCTTGGCACGCTGTTGCTGTGTTCATGGTGAATCCTCATCGGTTGTTACCCCAGCTCTGTGCCAGCCTGTGTTGCCAAGAGGGTGGGAGGGGCTGGGGGATCTTCTCATGGTTTCATGCAGTGTAGTGGGCTTTTTTTTTTTTTCCTTGGGATGTTTGCAGAGTACTGTTATCCACAGAAGCTGGGTTAGATCTCAAAGCTATGACTCTTACCAGGAATATTTGATCTTTCTGGTTTCTGCTGTTTACTTTTAAGACCTTTATAAGCACACTGACGTTGCATGCTGCACAGCCTGTTCAGATGTCCCTCCTTCTTTCTTTTAGAAATTACTGAGTTTGCCTAAAAAGACAAAAATAGGCAAACTGATGTTAGATTTAAAAGCGTTGTCACTTTGATATCACGCTGTGGAATGACTCAAGGTGTTACAGCACTTTGGAAAATAACCCTGTGCCAGAACCGTAATATTGTTGTATGTCTTGTGCAACCTGAGCGCGGATTTTCATAGTTCAGCCTGTGCATGTGGAAGGACAGAGTCTACATTTGTAGCATCAGGGCAAGACATGATGATAAATGCCCTTTGCACAATCTCTGCTATCTCTTTGACATCATCAGGATAAGTAGCTTGGCTGTGATGTTAAGATGGCTTTCCTAGGTGGGACATCTGGCTTATTGCTTGAAATGAGATCATTTATCTTCTGTGAGGAAGTCAGACTATTTTTTCTGATGGTCACCAATTCCTCTCACTTTCATGTACAAGCACTAAAGTTGCTAGCTGTGACACATTTAAAAAAAAAAATAAATCTGTTTTCTGGCATTTCTGTCCTTGAGACTTTCTTTTCTTGTTTACCTATTCCTAAAAAGCTATTGTTTTTAACTTAGAGGAGTTTGCTGGTGTGGTCTTCATGCAGTCTCTTAAACGGTTTCATCAGCATGACTGCATGCAGCAAAGTGGTGCTGGGGCAGGAGCGAGCAGGCAGGCATGGGAATGCTGTCGGCTGGGGAAGCCGGTGTGCCGGGAAGCACCAGCTGAGGTGGCAATGCAGTACGTGAAATCCTTTCATCTCCTTTGCTTTTTCCAAGTTGGATTGAAAAATGTAACCAGCAGGGCTCTTCTCCCTTCCTAGGGATTTATGTGAGATTATATTCTTAACAGACTTCTTATCCAGCATGTTTCTTCTCGCCTTTCCTGGAAGTCATAACACTTCCGAGGCAGGGAGAGAGGGAGCCTCGGTTGCCTGCAGTGTCAGCTGTCCTGGCGCTGAGACCTCCGGCGGGGTGGTGGGCGCAACAGCCGGAGACCTCCACCTCCTGCAGCCAGACCAGGGGGGATGCCTGGGCTACATACGATGGCAGAAGCTGCTCCTGGTGCAGCACATACATTCGCCATACATTTTAGGAATTATTCCCGAGACATACATCTAATAAGACCTACAATTTGTACTTTGAATTTGGATTTTTCAGAGACAGTGGACCATACGTGAATTGTTTGAGGAACTTTGAAGTTCAAATGATTTTACTAAATTCTCCTTTCCAGTCTTTTGCCAGTTTAGTTATTTTTGCTTTCAAATTTCCCCCAATTCAGGTCATTTGCCCTGCTCTACAAAAGCTTTCTTTGCCTGCTCCAAGACTGTGACCTTGGGGAGAGCAGACCTTATATATATATGTATGTATGTATATATAAGGAGAGACAGAGAAAGAGTGCAATTTGAAGCGAGCTTGGGGAAAAACAGAGATTCTTACTTGATTTTCTATGCCATGGTGGCCTAATTTCCTGAACGCAGAAGGAAGGTTTTGTTTCTTCCAGCCATCACTGATCGCTCCCAGCTCCAGGTGAGGAGGTGAAGCACAAATTCTGGGCCTCAGAAAATGAAGAAAAAAAAAAAAAAATCACATCAACATTGTGGAGCTGAGGAGAGTAAGACTATTTCTGCTGATAAAGGATCATAGTAGAGAGGTGTGCATGCTGTACTGAGTCACCAAGTTAAATATATCACTTCATCACAAGTTAGTGGTAAAATGTAAATGAACCTCGTATTTCTAAAAGCTGTTCTTGTAGGAGGGCAGAGAAACGTTTAACAGCTGGAGCTGCCAGTATCGCTCTTGACTTTGTCAGTGTCTGGGGGGGTTTGGTTTCTACTGCCTGCCTGATCAAATACGTTTGTCTCAAATACCACCTCTAACTTAAAAAGAAAAAGGGGGGTAGTGGGTGGTCCCAGCATGGACAGGCAAAACCAGCACCTGTATCTCAGCCTGTTCTTACATGCGTTTTCACGCTCTGAGCAGCAGCACTTTGTTTCCACCCAGAATCAACTTGATCTGGCTGCTTCTTTTTCCCAAATTGGCTGTAGGTGCTGCTGAATGAGAGCACTGTCCTAAGAAGCTCAGCAGCGACTGGTGGGTCTCGGTGTGCTGGGAGGGGTGGGAAGGGCAGAGGTGGCTGCGGTTCACAGCATCGAAAGCAGGACTCAAGCAGTTCAGTCCAGAGCAGTTCTTCTAGTTTATTTTCTTGAGGACCAGCGATGGATTTCATGTACTCCTACGCATCTCGCTGCGGTTCTTTCATGCATTAGAAGAGTACTTTTGGACCTTGTTCTGAAAATATTGGATTGTTCTGCCTTTCTAGCTGTGATGCAGTGCTGTTTTGGGGTTTTTTCCCAAATATGTAAGAAATTAAAAAAGTTCAAGTGATGTCGCTAGCCTATTGGTTGAAGTCTTGCTTCAGGAGAGTAGTACTTTAGTCTCTCTCCTCTTAAGTGTGTTGACCTACCTTTGTGTAGACTGCTGCTGTTCTGCAGTTCCCCAGGGTGTGAGCACCTGTAGAAGCAGATCCTGGAATAAGACAGGCCAGTTTTGTCTGTGTGTTTTGCTGGCAGACCCATGTTCAGCTTCCCAGCTTTCCTCATTCCTTTGAGTTCTCTACGATTCTTCCTGTGGAGAGAAACCACGGGATGGGTGGTGGGCAAAGCAGCACTTAATGTTGGTCTAAAATGCTGTGGCTTTACCGGGGCAAGCTGCTGCTGCAGCTTTCTGAGTGGAAGGGGTTCCTTGGCCAGCACAGCCTGGAGCGAGCATGAGTTAGTCCTGTGGACCTTCCAGGTGAGACGTGCAGGGAGCTCGGTTGCTGGTGAGTCACCTTTCATCAGCTAACTAGGATTCACTGAAAAGCTTCAGGCTGGAAGACATCTTCTCTGTACCTGCAAGATGTAAGATTAATTCCTAGCTGGTGTTAAGCATAACACCACCAGACTCTGAGGAGAGGGGAACGGTTATCTCTGAACTATTTGCCACCCTCTCACTGCACAAGCCATCGACATACGCTCTCCCTGTGGTACTGAGAGCGTATTTTCACCTTGGGGTTACTGACTGGGTGAGCTGAGGCAGAACAATCGTTGGCTCTGCGTCCCCCACGGAAAGCAGCTGTTACTAGTCCATATGGCGTAATCTGTGCAAGCAAGCACAGGATCGGTGCTGTTCAGAGCCACTCAACTGTCTTCCCTTCCTCTCTTTTTCAGGTGGCCATCATTGCAGGAAATTTTGAATTGGCTGAAATCATCAAAACCCACAAAGAGTCCGATGTTGGTGAGTTTGATCTTTCTTCTACCCCCTTTTCTCCCTTTTAAATCTCGCTGTAGAGTCCAGGGCTATGTTAGTGTGGGTGTGTTAACGGGTAGTTTCCTGGTGCTGCATGCAGTGGTTGGTGGAAGCTGCAGCTTGCAGCCAGTTTTGGGTCTTGGGAGTGGCAGGACAGATCTGCTTTCCTCCTGGGGCCATCAATATCCAGTTTGTTTATTCAGTCCAGCGTTTGCTTATGACTGCTGAGATTGCCAAGCTAAAGAAGTAGCCAAACCATTAGTCTGGAGTAGCTCTGAAAAGCTCTCTGTATTAAATCCCTTACCTTTTTCTCTCTCTTTGCATCCTTGAGGTCATTTCATACTAGAGATCCTCTCCCACTAAGGTTTTTAACTGGGCTTTGTGAAAGGAGAAGACAACCTCTGTCTTAAGAGTTGATAATGGCTATGGAGCTGCCCCACACTGAAGCTCCTATAAGTAAAAGAAGTGACGTAGCAGCCATTCTGGTTGTACTTGCTTCTTTATGGAGGAATATTTTTGGATTTTCTGGTCAGCCTTTTTCTTTGTGGCATCTCTTCTGTCCTTCTGTGGGGGTAGATATTATGCGATATATAATATGCCATGCAAAACAGAGTTTTAAGTCAGATATAATATCAACATTTATTGAGTTTTATTGAATTATTCTGAGAAGTTTATTAGTCCAGAGCTCTCTAGAGCAATGGAGGAACCGGTACGAAGAGTTAATTCTCAGTGCGTGTGCCTCCACAGAAGGTACAGAGTCATCAGGTCAGCAGCTGAAAACAGACTTGTGGAGTTTGAAACAGCCAGCAAGTATTGGGCTTGATTCTTGGAAGTGGCTGTGAATCTAGAAACCTGGGCCCCAAGGCAACCTTTATCACTTCTTTTCTCACCTAGCTATCACTGATATTATAAACAGCTGCTGAGAATTTGTAGGAAGATGTGAGAGTCAGAAAGGACATGGGGAAAAGCCTGAAAATTCCTTATAACTATGTCAGTGAACAGTGCTCGCAAGAAAGCCACCATATTAATTCGAGGAAAGCGGCTGTCTGCTGTGAGAGGGATTTTGGACTAGACGACCTGCAAAGGTCCCTTCCAGCCTAAATTCTTCTATGATTGAATCTGAATCTGTGATTGACTGGCTCAATTATTTTTATTGAAAAAGTGTAAGGAAAAAGGGCAGGAAAACATGTCAGGTAGAATTAATTGTTCGTGTTTTAGATATGGCTGTTTATATAAAATAGGTCAGGTAACAGTTGCAAACTAATCAGACGCAAGCCAGCAGGTCCAGATGGTATCCACCTGGGGTCAAGAGAACCGGCAGATGAACTTCCCAAGCAAGGAGAAATTGTTTTCTGAAGTTCATTAAGAATGGAGAAGTGTGAGCGTCTGACTGGAGGAGAGCAGGCTGGCATTACTTGGGATGAGGAAGGGGCAGTGCTTGGTCTGGCCTTTGATAGTTCTATCAGAACAGTTGCAGAAACACTGAAACTGAGAACCTGGTAGGAAAGGGCAGCATAAGGCAGCTTTGTAAGCGATAGCTCTCGGAGAAATCTTCTCAAGTTCCCAGCATTAGGCTGCACCTGTCTGGCTGTGAGACAAGAAATGGTAGCCCCCACTGTCGGAAATACTCGGAGAGGACCTGTTGTGTTAAGGCTGTAGGAGGAAGGATGGTTAGCAGTGGCTTTCGCTCTGTTCTGTAGGACAGCCCTTAGCATGTAGCTGTACTTCCAGGCTCTTAGAGCACTCATCAGTGTTTCTGTCGGGATCTGGAGCGCTCTTCTGAGGTGGAGCTGGCTCTCCCCACTTGCTGTGCTTTTCCTTACAATGTAGAGTGAGCCTGGAGGGTGTGAACTGAATTTCTTTCAGGTGAAAATAACGCAGAAACTGTGTTCCAGAAAAACACCTGATGTGTTCCATCTGCTGAGAGGCATTCAGCCCATGGGTCTAGCCAGGGTCAACACAGTCTGAAATAAGATGCCCAGTGTGGACGCTGGGTGGTCACTGACAGCTGTTTACAGCCCACTGGGCTGCAGGACTTCTTGTGCGGGCTTCGCTGTGGTTCCCTGTGCACAGCTCTCTGTCCCTTCAGTTGGTGCAGAGACCAAGAGCTGCTTATTTCATCACAGCCACCAGCACTGGGGTCAAAGAATGTCAGAGTGGAAGGCTGCAAATCTGAGGAGGGGAGAACATGTTCTTACAAGTAGAAAACATTTGCGGAGACTGTGGAATTGGGCTGTTCCATCACTTCTGGTTTTTTTTTCCTTATTCTCATGTTTTAAGGATCTGCAGACAGAGAATACCATGAATGGCAACTGCTGCCCTTTATTTTCTTGGTTGGACCTGAGAGGTTGGATCCTGAGGACTTGTCAATGCCACCACAGACCCTCTGTGGTGTATTCCGGTGTTTGTTGGTCAGTGCAGCCTCTGCTGTTGCCCGTATGGGAATAGTTTTTGTGGAGCGGTGAGGGGAGCCCTAACCCTCTTCCTAAGCAGCAGGAGGGTTTCCTGGGGTACGGCTGCAGAGCCTTGTCTCTGACCTCTCCAGGCAGATTTGGAGACGTTCTCAGTTAAGCACATTTACTGGTAATGCCTTGGGGATGTCATGGTTTAACCCCAGCTGGCAACTAAGCCCCACACAGCTGCTCGCTCACTCCCCGGCGGTGGGATGGGGGAGAGAATCAGAAGGGTAAAAGTGAGAAAACTTGTGGGTTGAGATAAGAACAGTTTAATAGGTAAAGCAAAACAGTAATAGTAATAATAACAATACTAATATAATGAAAAGGAAAAGCAAAAGCTGCGCGTGCAAGCAAAGCAAAACAAGGAATTCATTGACTCCTTCCTGTGGGCAGGCAGGTGTTCAGCCATCTCCAGGAAAGCAGGGCTCCATCACGCATAACGGTTACTTGGGAAGACAAACGCCATCTCTCTGAATGTCGCCCCCCTTCCTCCTTCTTTCCCCAGCTTTATATACTGAGCATGACATTGTATGATACGGAATATCCCTTTGGCCAGTTTGGATCAGCTGCCTTGGCTGTGCCCCCTCCCCTCACGGCTTCTTGTGCCCCTGGCAGAGCATGGGAGGCTGGAAAAGTCCTTGACTAGTGTAGGCACTACTTAGGGACATTTAGCACCTAGTTAAGAACTATAACATCAGTGTGCCATCAACACTCTTCTCACACCAAATCCAAAACACATTATACCAGCTACAGTGATGAAAATTAACTCTATTCCTGCCAAAACCAGCACAGGGAAATAGCTAGGCCATCTACTCTAGCAACCTTAAGTTGGTTTGCGGGGGCTGTAAAGGGAGAGCTTACACCAAAGTGGTCCTGAGCCATGTGCTTAGTTCCCAGCACAGCCCCTGAAGATGGCAGTGGAAAAAGGCTGCGTGTTGAGCAGGAACACCAGGAGCTGGTCAATGGGAAACAATGCAAACAGGATGGTGTCTGAACCTTGGGGCCTCTCTGGAGTGCCACTGCCAACCTCCTGGCATGTCCATTTGCTTGTCCCATTGGAGTTCAAGTCTTAAACCCACATCAACGTTGACCAGTCGAATGTGTAATTCCACTCAAAAAAATCAGATGTGCACCACATTACCTGTTTTTCATTAGAACATTTGCAGTGGTGTTAACTGCACATGGGTTTTTATCAGCTGGATCCTGTGCCAACTGCTCAATAATTTTCTTGATCCATCTTTCTGGTAAGTTTTCTTAGCCTGCAAGTGTTAAAGTATTTGTTTCAGCTAATCAGTAGCTGTCTTTGCTTTGTCATCATGATGACACAAATGCCTCTTCCTACTTCTTTTAGAATATACTTCTGCATCTACAAAACAACCCAAAAGCTTTTTTTGAAGTTTCCTGCATTCTACAAACCTCCTGCATTCTACAAACCACTTGTTTTTCTTTATCGTTTTTAGCTCCCCTCATGGATTTTGAGTGCATTGACACTTCGTATTGATTTCAATTATTTTCCATAATTACTGGATAAATATATTCTGCAGTACCAATTGATGTCTTCATTTTTCCACTCTTGTCCAAATAGGCATTTAACCATAGTTGTTTTATTTCATAATTGTGGTTTTATAACTTTGCCACTTTTTAAAAAACTCCTGATTTTCATTCCTGTTTTCTCTCCCTACATGAAAGTAGACCTGGAGGAATAGTATAACATTAGTCCAGTACTGAGAAATTAGTCTTAAGTGTTAAATGTGCGTAAGACTGGTTGTGGCTGTTCTCCCTTTTCTTACACTGAATATAATCAGGTCATGTTTGATGGTCAGTAAGCAACCACCAACTTCAAGTCAAAGGAATTAATTCATTGTCAGTCATAAGAAGGCCCCAAACAGTTTCCCCATATTATGTGAAATAGCTTTTTGTTGGAGAATGATGATCTGCAGCTCTGTATGAGATCACCAGCATTTGTTTGCCAAACTGAAGCGCACCATAATAACGCTTGTTTTCCTTATGTGTACAGAAGGGGTGGGGAGTAACTCATCCCTCAGTGACTCCGTGGTGGTCCATGCTTTTGGGGTGTGTTAGTCACTTTCCCCAGACTCCTTCAGATCCTACAGCCCTGGCATACTGTTAGCTCTATATGGGCAGCATTGCTGGCAGAACCTTCCTCTCTCCTGCTACTTTGGGGTGAATTTTTTCAAGGTATTTAGGCATATGAAGATCGGACATAGCAAAGGTCAGAAAACAACCTGGTCACCTAACTCCTCATGAGGGGTCCATTCCAGGTGGAAAGATGATAAGCAATGCATATCCAGATGCTCTTGGCCCTGTTCCCTAGTCCCTTTTCTGTGTGAGCTGACACCAGGGTAATAATTTAGAGCACAACGTCCTAGGAAGACTACATGAGACTTTGGGCATTAATTGTTGCTGAGAAATCTCAGCTTTATGATATTTTATAGCTCAAATCAAAGAATAAGTTATTTCTCATTAATGAGGATGTCCTGGAGCCAACCCAAGATCAGTGTTTCCTTGTCCTTCAGGTGCCCTCCTTATCTGAAGCCCATCCCAGGTGTGTCCATGTGCTGTGAAGCTATCTGTCAGAAACTGTCTGTGGGAGCTCAGTCTGGAATTATCCAGCATGTGAAAAATCTAACATCTTTCAGTGCTACTGAGTCTTCAAATTCTCTGCTGTAAAGAAGAGAAATCCGTCCCAAAGGATTTAAAAGAAAGCATTTTGCTTCCTTAGGACACTATGACTTTGTATCACTAGTTGCTAAGATCCAATAACTTGTTCATAATATTCACCATTGGTGAAATATTTTTCCTTCTATGAGGGAAACGTGATGCCATTTCAGATCTTTGACCATCCATGTTCCCAGGTCTGAACCTCTTCTGGCTCTACTGTGTCTTTTTTGAGATGGGGGATTTCTACTGTGGCGTAAGGATGTCTGCTTTGCTTTCTCTACTTTTGTAATGGTACCCTGTGTTTGAATGGTGTTTCTAACCACTACCAAGCTCAGAGAGAACTTTTTCTCAGAGCTATGCTGTAGAATGGCATAGAATGTCTCAGATAGACATGTATGACAAGCAGAAGTAGAGGTTATGACATTTCGTCTTCCTTTCTAACTTTTCCCCTGGATCCTTTCTCAAGACACTTTGGAAAGTGCTAAATGAGGTAGATGTTGAAAAACTTTGTATGGAAGCCATAAATGAGTTCTTGTACGATGGAAAGCTTTATTTGTGTCCAATTTCATGGAATATGTAACAAATGTGGATGTGCTTGTTGAGCTTACTCGCTTTGTAAGGATAGTTGGAAATCTGTAAGCTGGCAGTGGTGAAGAGGTAAGAAGGAGAACGATAGCTTTCTATGTGCCCTTCTTTCTTGTGTGCCTTCTACAAAGACTTTTTTTGCTCACTATTGTCAGACAGAATATTAAGCTACGTGAGGCCTTAGCCTGACCAGTCCAGCAGTTCCTAAGAAAGGGTGTGGTTCTCTGCAAAAAATGCAGTAAAATATGGTGGGACAACTGGAACAGCTCCTGGGTTGTGCCAGAAGTTGGTCTTCAATTATAGCAGGGTAGAGATGGCTTTCATACTCTGCTTGGCACAGCAAGTTCAGTGGTCTGGACTAGGGGTGTTCTACAGCAGAAGTCATAGGATGGTCATAGAACATAGATATTCTGCAGAAAATCACTCCTGGCTGGGAAGACTGAGGTGAGTTGTGTTTGGTGGCAGTACTTGTTTGGAAACTGAGTTAAAATCTGGGTGGGATAACTTCGAATTTTAGAGTTTATTTGTATATTAGGCATGTAGTTGAGAACAGCAGCTCCTCAAGCTGTGGTTTCCCCTTTCCAAAGGGGACGCCTGCGCCTCGTGGTGGTGACTAGACATCTGCATCTCACTGGGAGACTTATTTCTCCATGGTGAGATGTTGGCAGTGGTTGATCCTTTGTTTTCACCCAAGGCTGGCCACGGGACCCGTGCTGGATGCTGTGAGCCTGCCCCCAGGATGCTTCTCCTGTCCTCATCTCTCTGAAAGCTGTTTGTCACCCCCTCTGCAGGGGATGTGGTCAGTCCACCAGTGACCGTAGGCCTGTGCAAGGGTGACCTCACAGGAGAAATCTATTTTTTTATTGTGAGTTTGAAAAATTCCTCAAAAAGCTACTGATGGAACAATAAATTTTTAAGACCAGAGTGACCAGTATTGTCATCTTATGATGAAAACAGTAATGTTTGCACAAGTCTATGTAAACTGTTGGATAAGAACTCTTTCCCAGTATACAAATATGACTGTGACTCTAACTGTCACCATGGCAAATCATGAATAGCTTCTGTTTTGTTGTTTTCTTAATATAGAATCATGGAATCTTTCAGGTTGGAAAAGACCTCTGGGATCATCAAGTCCAACTGTCAACCCAACACTACCATGCCTCCTAAAATATAGGTCAGGTTGACCAGCTTCTGAACCATTACGTGGCTTTATTTTGAACGCTTTTGGGTTTTTAACATTATTTTTAGAAGCATAGACTGAAGTTAGATGCATTTTTCCGTAATAACCTTATGGATGAACAGACGATGCTACCCTTTCCAGGGGTTGATATATCTGTGGTTATGTTAGCTCTTCTGCTCTCAGCATTGGTCTTGGAGCCTGTCCTGAGGTGGTTTGTGTTAGGACTTACGGGCTTGTTTCAGTCTCACTGCTTTCCAGGGAACAGTCCTATGTTGTACAACCTCCATTCGTGTTTCCCAGGTGCTTCATCTTGCATCAGGCTGTGATGAAGTGTGTTGAGATGATCCTGTCTTAACAAATGCCCGAGACTTCATTGTGTTGATACGCTTTCTTGTATATCATAGAATCACAGAATGGTTTGGGTTGGAAGGGACCTTTAAAAATCACCTAGTCCAAGGCCCCTGCCATGCGCAGAGACATCTTTCACTAGATCAGGTTGCTCAGAGCCCCGTCCAACCTGACCTTGAACACTTCCAGGGAGGCGGCATCCGCAGCTTCTCTGGGCAACCTGTTCCAGTGTCTCACCACCTTCATCATGAAAAATCTCATACTTGTGTCCAATCTAAATCTACCCGCTTTTACCAGTGACGTTTGGCCAATGTCATTGCACCAGCCATTGCATCACCTGTACTTTTATTGCCAATGATCTGTATTTTTTCTAAGTCATCGATAAAGACAAAAACATAAATACTACTGTACCAAGAATTGACTTACTAAATAATACTGGAAATATTGCCACCTGTTATTCTCCACTAACAATTCATTACTGTGTGCGTTAACATGTGCTCTGGTAACTCGTCCAGTAGTAGCATGTAATCAGAATATCATAGGGTCAACAGTTTCACCCAAGCTTATGACATCAGCAGGTATTTTTTAGTGAGATTTGAGCTCTTAAAGCCATCCTTGCTGATATAAATTGAATTCTCATTCCTTTTTATTACATGGTGAGTGTCCTGTTTCAGTTTTTCTAAGCTTTTTCTAGAAATCATATGAAGCTAAGCTCTGTATGGTTATTGGAATAAGCCCACTGGCCCTTTCAAAGCTGCCTCCCCATCTCTGGAGCTTTTGAAGGAGTATTATAAATATAGGCCAGCGACTCAGTAAGCTGTATTGCAAATTCTTTTGAACTTTGCTGCAGAAGCTTTTGACCTGCTAATTTGAATGTACATAACAGAACAAGCATCGGTTACTGCTATCCTTGGAATTGCGGGGGAAGTTCTAAATGCTCCACTTTGGTCTTGGGTGCATTTTTTTTGCCAGTACAGAAGTATGAATGGGAATTACTTGCAAAGACAGGTCAGAAACACTTGTTAGATTTTTCTGATTTTCTGTTATCGTCGTCGTTAATTTAATTGTGTGCCACCTCTAACAGGTCTGAGCAGTTCTTAGGATTTCCTCTGGTAGGGGGGTTTAGCAATGGCCTGATACTCCAAGCAGAACCCTTGGTGTGCTGAATGTAACAAGGCAAAACAGAGGAATGAAAAATGCACCAAACTCTTGCAAGGAAAAATTTGCAGTGTTGAGATGCATCAGGCTGATGGATTTTTCCTGAAGAGACAGGCTGAAAATCTCATATCAGAGTACCACTTACAGGTGAATTGCCAGCACATTCGAGAATTGCTTGTAGGGGAAAACTAGCAAGTTTAATTAAGATGTATTTTTAGCAGTTTAAATTTAAATTTTACAAATGCAGAGTAAAATGTGTTTCCAGCTGTGAAGGGCTGGCACTGAGGTGAGACCTATGTTCAGGTGAAAGAGCGAGGAGGGGCAGGTGGGAGAGGAGGGGGTAGCTCTGAGGGGCTGTGTCGAGGGGTGCAGCATCAGGTGTGAAGTTCAGTAGCTGGGAGGCAAATGGAGGTGGTTGGAGGATGATTTTTTTTTTAATTAAAAAAATATAATGAGGCTATAACTTCTTTCAGTGGACTACTTCTCAGTACTGAGGGAAATTGCCAGCTCACTCTTTGGAGCTGAGAGGTTCTGGTATGCCTCATCATCTTGTCCTTTTCCTTTAGTTTTCATTCCTAGAAAAAAAAAATACCTGGAAGGTCTCTTGGAGTAGCCTCTGTCTCCTGCATGGGAGAGAAGCCTGGGCATAATCTGCGGTGTGCCGCATGAGGGGAGATGCTATGCGCCTTCACCAGTTTGCTTTGTAATTTTCCACTATTAAAATGTAAATGTGGCCTCTCAGCTTGGAACTGTGGAGACATTTGCACTCTGTGTGCTTTTGCTCTTTTACATGAATATTTAACATGGAGCCAGCAAATCTAAATAACCTCCAAGTGTTGATTACACTTTGGCTCATTAGACTGCAGCTCGGTGTTGTTTGGAGCGTGGTCCAGGTGCCACCCAGGTGCCAGCAGGGCATCTCGGGGCTGGGAACTCCTTGGGGAGCCCTGCCTGCATCCTGCTCCCACCACACCTGAGTGGCGAGAGGCGTTTTCGAGTCAAGAGCTGTGCATTTCCTCTTCTGGAGGGCAGAAAGCAAACATGGGAGCATCAGATGAACTAGGCTGTCTGGGGCATGGTTGTGCTGCTTCGAGCAGCGCTGTCATGGTAACTGAAGTGATTCATTTTGCTGTGAGAAACCCAGTAAACATACTTTGATTAAACTCTTGAGAAGGTATAGAAAAGAATCTTCAAAGCTGATTGTATGAACTGCACAAAGTTTTTTTCTTTATTGCTCTCACTTCCCTCCCTTCCCCACTGGAGACAGTGGATTTGGGGGATGGGGAGGGGAAAATTTCATCAGAATTGGCTACCTGGCAGCAGCCTGAAACTATCCTGTTTCTGGCACCTGGTGGCTGGCGTTCAGGCTCAGCAGTTTATTGTTATTATTACCAGCTTCAGGCAGGTTGAGGAGCAGGGAGAAGCTGGCTGTGCAGCCCGTGGGGCTGGCTGAAGCCTGCCTTGGGACTCATACGGTGGCTTGGGGCATCACAGCATGCCGGAGCACCTCGGAGCCTCCTGGCAAGTTCACCTGCCAAACCAAGGCAAATCGGCTCTTCCTGTTATAAGTTGGTGTTACGAACAAACCGCCCGTACAAAGCCTGAGTCTCCACGCTGAGGTTTGGCACATCAGACCCTGGCTGGGGAGCAGCTCCTCAGGTCTCATATCAGGTCCAAGGTCTCTTCCTGCTACCTTGTCCCTGCTCTGAGGCTTGGGGAATCGGAGCTGTTTCCTGGCTGGGTGCTCTGCTCCCCCAGCCCGTGGGGGACGATGGCCATATCCCCCTCCCCACACAGGGCTGGCTGCCCTTGTTCTGGCCGGGAACCGTGCTCCCCGGGGGGGGAAACCCACCCTCTCCGAGCCTTGTTCCCAAAACACTCGACTGCCTCTGCGAGGGGCCTGAGGACACAGGTAGCCAGATCGGGCTGCTTCCTGGTCTGCTCTTTGCTTGTGGGGGCTTCCTTGAATGCCCCACTGTGCATGCCGCCTCTCGCTCTTTCCTTGCTGGCACCTGCCCTGGTGGTCCCTGCCCCCTCCCCGGCCCTGCAAGGACGGTGTAATGAAGCCGCTTCCCGCTGTTGCTGTCACTCGGCCGGCCAGAGGCAGGAAGCCCTGGCACTGCAGCTGGCTGCAGTTCCTCCTGTGGTTACCTGGCACTAGGACAGGGCTGCGCTGGTCTCAGCTCCCAGCCTAAGGGGGGTCTTGTCCGCTGGTCCACCTTGCTCCTGCATGCTTTCCTGCCCCTAGCTCTTGTATGGCTCTGGTTTTCACTGACCCAGAAGAAAACTACTCTTGCACAGGTATTCATTGGTTTCATTTTGCTGTGTGTGCTTTCCAGGAGGCTGATGAGTTGAGTTGTCAGGCTTCTCTGATGCCTGGGGCTGGCACCCAGTGCAGCTGGGAGCAGATGAGGGGACGAGGACGGGGCAGGTGCCTCCGCCTTCTGGCATTGGGAAGCTGTTGGATGAGACGCGTCTCACGTCCTGCAGCAGATCCCCAGCCTGCCAGGAGCCCTCTCTAGCTCTCCCTTTTGGCTACCTTCTTTCTGGTGAGGAGCATGATTTTGGTCCTTCGTACTGCTGTGACAGTGGCCAGCAAGGGATGGGGCAGGGTCCCATCTCAGTGACAAGCTAGGGCTCGCACAGAGGATGCAACGGGGAGAGCGGCATGAAGGAACCTTGCTCAACGTCCTTCTGAACAGAAGAGGACTAAGCTTTCTCCAAAGCTCAGGGTGACCTAGTTTTTGGTTGAATGAAGCCAATCTGCTATGCTGGAGGAGGTTGGCCCTCAGAGTTAGAGCCAGTGGAGCAGGCAGGACCATGGCATCCTCACCGGCACGGTGCAGAAGCTGAGCACTGGCTGTCCCACAGGACAGTGCAGGCAGAGGTGGGCTCCTCCTGCATTTTTAAGATGTTAAATGGGCCTGGGATTGTTGCACATTCTGGAGACCTGGATGTAGCTACACAGACATAATTTGGCTGTTGTGAGCACGTGGCTGGTCTGTTCGCTGTTCTCTGTTAGGGAGCCAGGGCCTCTGAAGCATGCTACTCAAAACAGTTACGGTTAATTCAGCGCTTCCAGCCCTAGTAGGAAGTTCTTGTCTTTCACTTGCTTCCCTCAGAACAGCAGAGAGTTTCCCCAGGACTTTTGCTTTTGAACACATGGTGCTTCCCCAGGGAGAGAAGTAAACAGAAAATCACGTTAGGGTTGTTGGTCCCTTGCTTGCCTTTCCTAGGAAAGGCCAATTTAAAAACAGCAATAAGAGGATGCCAAGAGGGCTCCAGCACTGAGCCAGGCTCCGCTCTCAGTGCAGACTGTGGTCGTCCTTTGCCCACATTACTGCCCTGTGTATGTGGTAGCCTCGATTTTCTGTCTGCTGCAGCCCCCAGATGTGTTCCTGGTGCCTTTGCTGTCCTTGTGATTGTGCCAAATGCTGATCTCCTGGTGGACTTTCTCGTGCAAATAAGTGCACTCATAGCACCCTTCAACATCAAACTGCCTCCACCAGTTCCTCTTTTGCTTCAGGATCTGCTTTACGGATTTGCCCCAGCCCACATCCCATGCAGTGTGGGTATCTCTCCTGTCCTTTTGCCATCTGGCTGTGGCACAGACAATCTTCGTTTCGACATTTCTGCCACATGCAACAGATTTTGTCTCCATCTCATTGCATGTCACAGCTAAGAACATGGTTGTATCTCTCTGAATATATCTAATTTCTGTCCAGAAAGGCCCAGGCTTGCACTGTATCTGCATGGCAGAGCTTCTAGATTGGCTGGACTTAAGTCTGTACTTAGATGAGGGCTCTGGAGAAGCTCTGGGGCATCTGGAGAGAGAAGTATCACTTACACAAGCAATAGCTGTATTCCTCTGATAGCCCTCCTCCTGTGAAGCTGCCTGGATGTCTACTCATCGGCATTCTCAGTGAAAGCCAGGCTTTCCCAGGCACGTACTGTCATTTCTAGATCTCTAACCTCTGTGTAGAAACATCTAATCTTGGTCCAGTTGCCTTCCTGGCTGCACAGTGGCCCTGAAATGGGCCCTGAGGCAGTCCAGGCGCCAGAAGCTAAGCACTGAAGTTGGGGCAGGTGAGGTTTCCATCATCTGTACCTCTTCTCTGAGGCTCCCGAGGGCTTTGCTGAGTGCCTCTGAGCTCTCGTCTATGTGCCAGAATAGACAGCCTGGGTCCTTGGCTGCGGCTCCTTGGGTCAGGAGACATCAGAGCATGTTTGGACACCTGAGAGCCTAGGGACTTTGCAATCTAAACGTATATCAGCTGAAAAATCTGTGCTCCTATGATACTGCTGGAAAGCAGGCTTTGTCACTCATTTTTGGGACTCATGATGCCCTTGCCCCTAAACCCCACTTTGGCAAATGAAATAGACTGTCTGAATCCTACCTCGCTTGTGGTTCCTGTGCGCTAGGGGCCAAATTAAAATTACACAGATACAGCAGGTACACCCTGTCTTTCAAGAGACTGCCTTTGCAGCTATAATACTGTCCTCTTAATATGCTTCTGGAATTAAATACTTGGGAAACTTTGGCTTTACAACCTGTTATGTGACCTGGATACCTTCTCGTTTACTTTTGTAAATGCAATGTTATGTTGTGCTTCAGGGACATTATACTTGATGGTATGATGAATGGATTAGTGAGTAGCAGAGCAGCCCTGGGCTGCTTTCTCCAGCCACTCTGCTTTTCCTCTCTGATGTGAATCTGAGAGAGAGGTTGTGTTTTCCTTTTGTTTTTAAGGTGGACGCTATAATTTTGCTGTTGGGAGGAAGTGCTTTGAATATATAAGGTGATGACTCCTCTTTTGTAAAGTGTGGAAATGGGTGACAAGGTGATTTATTTGACAGGCTAAATTAAAGCACTTGCCCTGACCTGTGTCAAGAATTATAAAGTACCTTCCCTTTTACCAGTGAATGCTTGGGCAACCTGTTCGTGTCTCATTGCCCAATAATCTGTGCTTGCTGTGAATGTCTTGCCGCGAACGGTGCCGATCTTCTCCCTCTGAACCTGGCCCTGACCCATTCAACATCTCCCTGGTATGAAATCTGTGCAGTGGGGAGAAGCAGGGACTGGGACAGGCTTACTGCTTTTCAGTTAAGCTAAGACAACCAGGAGCAGAGGAGATTGAGCACAGATCAACAGGATCTCTTACCTGGTGTGCTTCCTTCCTTCCTTGCAAGATAAATCTCTGCATTTGTTTTTTTTTTCTCTTTCTTTTTTCCTTTTATGAACTTGGTAAAAGCAGCTCACCAATAGGATTATTTTACAGTAAGCTTGCATATGATCAGTTCAACATACAGTTATGATTTTTTCCTAAGCAATTAATATCAAGAAACTAATAATTAGTTTATAAAACATACTAAAGC
This sequence comes from Morus bassanus, assembly GCA_031468815.1. NCBI lineage: Eukaryota > Metazoa > Chordata > Aves > Suliformes > Sulidae > Morus > Morus bassanus. Next base: position 85,188,390 of record CM062571.1, on the reverse strand, counting down.
CTGTCCAGGCCAACTCCTGCTGTCGGAAGTTTTCATCGTTGCACTCCTGTTTTTCTATTTCTTTCTCTCTTGGTTTGGTGTCAAGACCAATGATGCTGAGCCCAGTCATGCACGGGTGGGTGATGGACCGGACCAGTACCTCGGCACAGGTCTGGCTGTAGTTCTGGTGCTTGGAGTGGCCCTTTTTGCCTCCTCTTAGTAATGGACCCGCACGGGGGGAGTGCAGCGTGGACTCTGCCTGAACAGCTGGTGCAGAGCACGGGTGGCACCGGTCATCCACAAAGGGCTGACTGTTGCTCCTGGCTTCTCCCAGGATGGGGGAAAAATGGTCCAGGCAGATTTTTCTAGATCTTGAATTTTTTTCTCACTGAATATTTCCTGTTTATGAAAATTCTTATACGGTGCTGATCCAAACCTGGCATTTCTCCAGCTGTGTCATTGCCTATTGATGGAGCACTGCTGAGACCACCTCTCTGGGGCATCGCTGTTCCCCAGCTTGGACGTACATAACAGGCTCACATTGACTCTGTTCTTGCACATCAGCACTGAGCTCGTGTTTGGTTGACTGACGCTATGAGCTCACAGTCTTTCTCAGATTACAATCCCCTGATCACTTGGTTTCATCTGTGGTGTTGGTCCCTATAAGTACACCATCGGTGTACTCGCTTGACCAGTATGTGCTGTGGCCTTTGGTTTGGAAAGGTATTCAGGCACTGACTGATGTGCTTGTATCAATAGGCAGCATTTGGCACTTTTAGTAAAAGTAATTCTGTACTTTTTACCAAAAACCATCCTTAAAGTAAAACAGTTCTTTGAGACTAGCAAGAAACTTCCTTGTGTTTCCAGTGACTATTCAATTTCTAATAATTTTTAGATCTGCCAGTTATTGTGACATGCATCCATTTAATGTTTGCTTTTCTGATTTTTTTAAAGTGTTTTTTCTATGAGGTGTGATGTAGTACAAAATTAAATGTCTCCTGGAGATCTATCATACGTCAGGACGACACATGAACTCGGGTTGGCAGTCCTTGTCAACCAAACCTGTTCAGCATTGCCTGTGGCATGGTTGTAGTTAGCCCTGACTGTAGCTTCCTCTCCAGTGTGTTGTGTTGGTAGGACAGGCATCAGCATCCTGTGTGCTACGGTCCTGCAAACTCCCAGACATTGAATCCACAGCACATTTTACCCCAGGGACTGTGTCACATCCGTGGCCCAGGCTTTGCTTCCTTCCCTCTGACATCACTCCTTGCCTGTGGCCTCTGGGTGACCATTTTGACCCATTTTTCCTGTCTGGATGGCCTGGACGCAGGGCAATGGCAGCACCGAGGCTGTGGGCAGGTGGCCGGCAGAGGGAGGCTGGGGAGCTGGGCTGAGCTGCCGCGCAGAGCACGGACACTGCCAGTAGAAATTCCCACACCACGTGGTTGAAACTCAACAGAGAACAAATGCATCGTGTTGCTATGACAACAGGAAGATTTACAGGAGCCTGAAGTTCTTGTACTTTGAACCTAAAATATTCCTTGGAAATATTCTGAGTGCGGCCACGCAGCACATCTGGGAAGTGCCTTCAAAGTGCTCGGTCAAGGGTGACAGAAGTCTGAGGCCTCGCTCAATGTTGGGCAGCGTTCTGCCCAGCTCCCTGGCTGCTCCCATCCTCTGCAGCCCCTTGGCGGTGGCCATTGGACTGTGTTCAGGGCTCACACACCTTTGTGCGAGTTGTTGTGGGAGCAGTGGCCTTGGAAGGATGAAGCCAGGGGAGTCTTGAATGCAGATGTTGTGGGAGGTCCCCTGTTAGCAGGATCACACCACTTCTTGAGCATGCCTTTGAGCAGGAGCACAGGAGACCTCTGCGTGCTTTCCCTGTCTCCTTGCTTTTACCAGTACGTTTGCACCAGAAATGGGCTGGATATTGTCAGCTCTGGGTTTCCGCTGGATGTTGCCCCGCTGCTGGATGTTGCCATGCTTGGCAGACAAACCTCAAGCATGTTAAGCTTCAGGATGGAAATGGGTTATTAAACAAAATTTAGGAAAACACGTCTTTCCTGAACTGAGGTCTGTAGTGCTGTGGCTCTGCAGCAGAGCCCTCTTCCCCGTGACCATGTCGGGTTCCCCGTTTCTACTCTCTCCTTCTGCAGAGCTGCAGGCAGAGGCGGGAGTTTACGTCTTCAGGTGGCTTTGTGAGGTCCATTTCTTCCACATTCTCCTGAGGATTAGGTAGAGTGTCAGGTAGGGCAGGGAGTAGCTGGTATTTTACTCTGTGCATTGTATTTCTAGGCTTGCACTTGGCACATGCCTGAAGCCGTAGATTTAGGCCTTCTGTGCCTCTGAAAAAGAAGAGTAAGAAGTGGCCAGGGTTACTGCCAGTGTCAACGTCCCATGCGTGTGTCGCCACCTCTGAACCAGGGTGGCAGTTGGAGATGGGCTGGCAGGGGTCCCACTGGTGGCCCCGCACACCCTCCCCGGGTGCCCTTGCCGGCGCTGCCTCTGCCTCTGGCAGCGCTCCCCAATGCTTCCTGAGATGCCCTCTCCAAATCCTCTCCACGCCTGTGCGCTGCGGTTGGGCTCGCCTGCCCCACGTGCTCCCAGGGTGGTTTCCCTGGGGTGGTGTAGGGAGAGGAGCTGGAAGCAGGTGGAGCCGTGTCCTGCTCTGCCCCGGCCATTCCTGCCCTCCCGGCCCAGCTCTGCGTGCTTTCCCAGCCTTCCTGCTTTGCCGCCATCTTCCAGCCCAAGCATGGCTGGCCAACGCTGGCTTTGCGCTGTGCACCTGGTAGCTAATGCTGATTTCCCTGGCTTTTTTGCAGTGCCTTTCAGAGAAACTCCCAGCTACACGAAGCGGAGACGGATCCTCGGCGCCGGCAGCCTCTCCTCCCCGCGAATGCTGCAGCGCTCGGCCAGCGACAACAACCTGAAGGCGGAGAGCCGGGCGTCCTACTCGCCGGTGCCCTCGCTCCGCAGTCTACCCCCGCAGCTGCTGGCGCAGATGCAGGAGGCAGCGGCGGGGGCCGGGGCGGGGGATGGCAGCCTGGCAAGCTCCGGCAGCGCCCGCAGTGCCCACAGCCGCTCCCCATCCCTGCAGCGGGTGCAGGAGGAGAAGGAGGCCGACCTGCCCACGCTCCGGAGGAGCAGCCGCGGCAAGGCCAGGTAAGGGGCCGGGGGGAGGCAGAGCGAGGCTGCCCCGCGCCGCAGCCGGCACGTGCCTCGGCACCCGCCAGAGCCCCCGTGCCTGCACGGGGCCGGGCACCTGCGGGACCCCGGGCGGCGGGTGGGGAGCGGGAAGGTCAGCGGAGCCCGATGTGGCCCTGTGTCTCCCTGTCTGTGCGCCGCAGGGAGCAGGGCTGCCCTGGGCCTGGAGCAAGCGCCGAGGGGTTTTTGCCTCGATCTTCTCCCCAGCCCTCAGTCTAATCTTGCGTCTCAGAAAAATGGTAAGTACATCGATGCCGCGTTGCGCTTGTCGTTGCTATGACAATGAATGCATCTTGAAAACCAATAACTTCGAGGTGGCACGTTGCAGATAAGGCAACACTTAATGCGTCCCAACTGACCTGTGGTTATTTTGGATATTGGTATTCTGCCTTTGGGCCCAGGCGGTGGCATTGCTCTGCTGAACCCGCCGGGGCCCAGGAAAGGCTGATGGACACCCTTGCCCGACCCTCTGAGCGGCATGGGGACACCTTCCTTGTGCTTCGGGTGGTTTCTGCAGCCCGTAGGTGTGGGAGCGATGTGGACCTCGTGTTCTCCCACTTGTGCAATGTGAACGTCAGCTCTGACACTGCTCACCCCAGCTGGTGCTTGCCTTTGGCTGGAAGCCAGGCGTGGGCACCCGTTCCGATCCAGGAGGATGGCCGCTGCTCCCCTCAGACAGCAGAAGTGCTGCTGGAGAGCCCTCGGGGCCAAGGGTGCCTTTGGTGACCACTGGGGTCAGGCTTTGCTTTTGGAAGGCCTCTGTTAGTGGAGAGGCAAGAGCAACTGCAGCCGTGGCTGATGGAAAGCAGCGTCCACTCAGAAAGGACTAACGAGAAACTCTGATCCTGTGAGGCCAGAGCAGGAGTTTGAAGAGTGCGTACCAGGTCTGGGTTATAGCTGTGTTCACTAATGACCGAGAAACGGATCTGAGCATTGAAGAACCAATCTGCAGATGGTAGCTATTTACATTAACTCCATAGCAGAAACAGCTCTGAGGCCTTTTGAGGCAATCTAAAGAATATGGGGAAAAAGAAACATGTCAGTGAATAAAAAATAATGAACAAAAATGTAAAATAGCTACTAGAGGGGAAAAAAAATGAACCACTCTTGAACCTACTAGGATTCTTAATTAATAGTTTCACTCATGAAAAGTTGCAGGATGTTTTCTAAACAGTTCAATGGAGGCCTCTGCTCAATGTGCAGCTTCACTACAAAATGCAGTGATATTAGATGATCTAACAGTGTGATGGATGATAATATGGAAAACAGTCTAGTGCCTTGGTCAAAATCAATGGTGGCACCTTGGAGTGCTGCATACCAGGCTGGGCACTACCAGTCAGCAAGAACAGCACGAGTTAGAGGGTTTCGGAGATGCAGTGGAAATGATCAGGAATGAGGAAAAAAAAAATCTCTCTTTTGAAGAGAGATTTAGAAGAACAGGATTGTTACCTTAGAAACGAGATGAATAGGAGGAAATATGTTAAAAATATTGAAAATACTGAATGGCTTATCAGACGGAAAAAGGGAACCTTTGCCTGTTTCATGGCACAAGGAGAAAGGAGCATGCAATGAAATTAATGGCAAGCACACGCAAAAGCAGTACGAAACAGTGGTTTTTCTCCACTGTGTAGTTAGCTCAGGAATTCACTGCCTTGGGACTTGCTGAAGCCAGAAGCACAGTATGATTGTAAAAGCATTAGGAGGTTTGTGTGGGTAAAAAATAATACTGTGGGCTTTTATAATTAATAAGCTTTTGGAGGTATTCTTAAAATTACCTGGAGCACCTGATGGCAAGGCAGGAGGAGGGCAGCTAGGGAAGAGTCAAGCCTTACCCAGCCAGGCGGTTCCCAGCGGGGAGAGAGCAGGAGCATGGCTGGCCATGGAGGTGCTGGGGGATTTGGGGTCTGCCATGGGCAGCAGCGCGAGGGGGGCTTGTAAAAGCGGGTTGGTAGTGCCAGTGGCAGAGCCAGTGGCCAGCAGCTGGTGTGCTGCACCGTGGGCTTCGACCTGGGTAGCTGCTGCCGGGCCTGCTGGCCCCACATCATCCCATTTGCTCCCTGCCTAGTGTGGGAGGGGTGGAATGCTGCTGCAGGCTTGGGGCTCCTCTTCGACTTGGTGCACAGACCTCCAAAATACCTGCTGAGCATTTGTGCCTGGGATGACCGGCTCTGGGTTGAAGCCAGTGGGAAGGCTGCTCGCCATGCCATCCGTCACAGCTCAGCAAGCGCCCAGAAGGGGCAGAGGAAGGCAGTTCTCTCTTCATCCTGCTGCCAAGCGCTGCTAGAGTGAGTGCCTGCCCCATTTTCTTCTGTCTCCTGCTTGTGCAAACTTTTAAAGGATTGCTGGAGATGACTTAATTATTCTTAGCCACATGCATTTTACACAATTATTTTCATAAACTTGCATATTTTTGCAGGGGTAGGAGGATTATGAAATTCATTACACTGAGTTTGGGACAGGTGAAAGTCGCATGCATGCAACCTGCGGGTTCAGTGGCTGGTATGCGCTGGCAAGTTCAGGGTCATACAGAGCTGGTCTTAGTGATGTGAGAAAGACAGAGGCGATAAGTCAGAGGGGAGGAAAAGCGAAGGCTGTCGATCAGGCAGCAGGGTTTGAGCCCAATCGCCACTGTCCTGTGTCCCCTCCCGTCACGCTCTCCAAGTCGCACGGGCTGATATTCTCTTAAATTACACAGATGTATGCACGCACTGTTGCTGTTCAGCATGAAGCTGTGTGCTAACAAGTGCTTAGGCTGGCTAATTAATAGTGGTATTTTATTTGACCTGGTATTTCTTTCACTTGTTGTTTGGCCTTATTGCTCTCCCAGTCAGTTCCCAGTGTGTTTGTGTTGGTTTGACAGAGCTTTTATTTACTCCGGGGCTGGGGAAGAGCGGTGCAGTGATCCCTATCTCATCTGAATACTCAGTTCCCAGGCATGTTTTGTTTTCAAACAAGAAAGCCTTCGCTTTGTGGTAAGCGACAAAGCATCCGTGAACATGCAGAGTCCTCTCACATCTTCCTTGAAAAGTCTTGCAGAAAAATTGATTCTGGGTCAGATTTTTATTAGAGTAAATATCAAGAAAATTTAGTATCTGCAATGTTGGCCAAAAATTCTTTATTCTGAGGGCGAAGACTCCCAGCAAAATTCTGATTGTTTTGCAAATATATTCAGGATGGTAAAGAGGATTTAAATGAAAACTAGTTTAGCGTTAGCATTTCATTTTTTCCAGAAACGATGCCCAGAAGCACCTCGCGTGCCTGTGGGCTGGCCGGCGGTAGCCTCAGCGGTGGTGTTCAGCTGTACTAACAGCAGGAGCGGTTATTTGTCAGTGTTGCTCTCACGACTTCAGCCCCACCAGTGGTTCTGGTGGCTGAGTCCTCCCGTGATCTGCAGCTCTCCGACCTCTATGGAGGCTGAGCGGCAGGTCCAGCTGGCCAGGGGAGGCTGAGTGTGGGAGCACAGGTCTGACCCTGGAGCAGGGGTGGTGGGTGCTAGCCTGGGGTCGACCATCCTCACGGCGAGGGATGGACCGTGGCCAGGAGCCTGTCTCAAGCGGGATGGGCAGGGCTGCAACGAGCCTGGAGCAAAGGACCTGAGTGATGCCTGAGGTTAGTCCATCCCAGCGTGGCTTGGGTGAGCCTCGCATGGCGTGTCCCCTAATGCCTTCTGGTGATCAGCTGCATTTGTGCTAATAACCTGCTCCCGGGAGCGAGCCCTGGGGGAGGCTCTAGCTAATGCAGTTGGCTCTGAACCCCCTGGTTGTGTGACTGGGGTCCAGGGAGGACCAGTGGGAAGGGTCCAACCCACAGAACACCGACTGTGCTCATCTTGCCTGTTCTTGGGAAACCCCGGTGACAGACGTGCCCTGGCCCTTTCCTCACTCCTGCCTCCCTCTGTCCTCACCACTAGGAAGTTTTCTAATGTCTGATCTGAATATTTCTTCCACTGGTTTGTTATGCCACATTTACTCTGCTTAGGTATGGTGAAGAGCTCGCTTGCTTCCCCCTCACAGCAGTCTTGCACACGCTGAAGACTGCTTGCCATGTTTTCCTTGGTGTTGTCTCTTCTGTCGGCTGTTAGCCCCTATTGCCTTGCCCTTCCCAAAGGTCCATTTTCTCTGAGCTCCTGCCGTGGCTCCTCTCCAGGCTCCCGCCATCCCAATCCTTCCTGGCAGTGTGGTGCCCAGAGCAAGCACACAGCAGCAGAGGAGTGCAGCAGCAGCATTGTGCTGCATGTTTTTCAGGCTGTAACGCATCATATTGCGTTTTATGAAATGGTGTGATGTGTGACTCACATTTAGCGTGTGATAGCCTCCACGTTTTTTTTCCCCCTCAAAACCCACTACATAACCAGTGTTTCCCTATCTGATTCCTGCGTAGATTTAGTACCTTCAGTTTATCAGGATCCATTTAAACCCTAATCCTGTTCTTTGGAGTATTTTGCAGCCCCTTTGTACTGCCTGTAGATTTGGCAAGGATCTTCTCCAATCCATCGTTCGCTTTACTAAAGGAGACGCTGACCCAAGTCAGCCCCGGGTACGTCCACCCTTTGACAGGGAGGCATCGGAGGGAGGGTTGTTCTCCCGCCCTGCGGTTGGGTGTTCTCGGGGCAGCTGTGGGGCTGTGAGGAGCCCAGCGAAGGCCGAGGTGTGTGGCTGCTGCTCGGCAGCCAGCTCCTCTTGCAGTCTGTCCTTGACAAATCCCTTCTGACTGTTACCACATTGTTTCCTTCAAGGCAAGCGCAAACACTTTGGCTTGTTATTTGTTCCAATATTTTTTTCCAAGAAGTGAAGTGACAATATTTCTTTAGCTTTTCTTTTTCCCCTTTTTTGGCCATTTGCTATTTTCCACTCTTTTGGACACACTATGTAACATGAGCCTTCAAAGATGACCTTAGGTATTCTTAGATTGCTTCAATCTGTTCTTAAACTTCCTACCACATGTGTAGTCAGGCGCATCCAAATATTCTTAATTAATTCTTGCTTCTGGTTTCCAGGTAGGATCTTAACTCTCTGCCTCTGAAATCTCATGGTTGATCTCTGATTTAAAGACAAACAAGTTTTAAGCACATTGGTCTTAGTTTCATCCATTGAAAGCTTTCCCTCTCTGCAGCTAGCCAAAGGAGCACCAACAATTACCAGCAATTCCTGGGATCTTTTTCTTTGTGTCAGTGTATTTACAGACTGAATACCTGCTTCTCGCCATGGTATCATTTCCTCTCATGCTTGTGCTGTCCAGATGTTTGCTTCTGTTGGCTTGTGCTTTTCCTTTACATCTGTCTATAGCAATCACTCCTGTTTTCCAGTTTAGGTAGTGTGTTTGAAGTCAATGATTGTCTTATGATTTAGCTGGTTTCTTACTTCACTGCTTATGCATCCTCCATGTTGGCATAGGTCTGAAGTCTGTTCTCCTTCGCCTTCCCCATCGTGGGATCATGTTATAGTTTGGATTAAAAGGGACATCTGGAGGCCATCCGTCCCACCGTGGGCTGACCTTTCATGAAACCTTGCCTCCAATATTCAAGAGCATGTAGAGGTTGGCCTCAAAATGCATTGCTCCTATTTTGCTGGTCTTTCTCGCTTTCTTCCTAAGAAGTGCCGAACACTTATCATTTCATGATCATTCCTGCCAACATTACCTCTGCCTTCACATTTCCAGCCACTTGGAATCAAAGCGTTAAAAGAGCTTTTATGGCTGTTTTCTGCATCTTCTCTATAAAAATAATATTGTCATGAATATACTCCAGGAGCTTGCTGGACAGTGTTCTGATCCTTCCCCAGTAGATCTCTGGATAAATGCAGTCTCTTATCTTATCCCTAAGACCTATAAGCTAGCATCAGAGGGGCATAGCATAAGCCACTGCACTGGACCAGAATGGATATCTGGCAAGCCTGGTGTTTTGCCTGATGCCTGCCCCTGGCATGTGCCTAAAGAGCAGGACACGTGCTGAAGAAACCAGGGATTATTCTCCCCAGTCTCTGAAATATCTCCTCCTTTGGTCCTATCCGTGAGTATCTCTGCAAAAGGGAATGTGACTTGCTGATGTGTGACTGGCTGGTAGAGTCCTGTTCAGACAGATACTCTCCATAAAAACTGCACTGAGCTCAGTGCTCTTCAGTGGCAAGTAAATACAGAGAGCATCCTTTTCTAGCACCTCCCCTGAAGATTCTTGGCACTTTGCCACCTTGAACAAACATCCTTCTTCTGAAATTGCTAAAACTGCAGTTATTGCATCAACTGGAACCTGGGGACTTTGTTTCTAATATTCTTGACCTCTCCTTGGGGGATTTAATAAAACAAATACCTTTGTCCCAATCTCTTTTTTCGTATTATTACTTTGAACAATATGAACTGATTCACTATTCCCAAGCCCTTTTTTTCCTCAGCAACGTGAATGAGATCTTTGCCCTAAATACTAAGTCACTGGTTTATTTATTTATTTATTAAAAGCCTTAGATGATTTGTTTTCCCTTCCTGGCTTTTCAAAGGTTTAGATCCATCTGATTTGTTCTACCTGCATCAGGGATTTGAGAAGAAATTACCACAATCTGTTTCATTTTCTCCTCTGTGTCTCAGTTTTCAGCTTGGCACCAGCCGTTGATTTGAGTCCCCTCTGCATCTCAGCTGTCGCCTGAGTTCCCCTACAGCAGCTTCTCAAAAATAAATCCCTGGGGTGGTGGTGGGGGAGCCTGGAGGTGGGTGATGCACAGGCCGTTCACTTCTCTGGATGTTCCTGGGGTCACCGGGCTGCTTACGGTCCTTCTGCGCTGTTGGCAGCTCAGCGGATAGCGCTGAGCCGCGCAGCAGGACCAGCGCCATGCCCAGCACTTTGGGTATGATGTTTTGTTTTAGGGTGGGATAGTGAAGAGTGTAGGTAGGGGATCTCTTCCTCCTAGTGTGGCACCATAGTCCAAGACAACTCCACCAGTAAGCAATTAGGTGGACAGTGCTTTGTGGAGAAGCGTGCAGTGGGGAGACTGAGTCCGCAGTAGTCAGACTGGAGACCTTGTGCAGGAAATAGGGGGTGTTTGCAGAGGAGTTACAGGCTTGCGGAGTAATTTAAGTTGGAAGGGACATATGGAGGTCATCTGGTCCAGCCCTCCCCTCTAAAAGAGAAAAGCGGGCTCCAAAAACTTGTCAGTAAAGCAGCTGCCAGGGCCTTGTCTCTCCCTGACCCGGGTGTGCTCCTGCCCCTTGCTGAGGGCTCCAGCTGCCCCAGCTGCAGCTGGGGTCGGGCTCTGGGATGGGGCTGAGTCAAGAGGGTGTGGGACGCCTCATGGCAGGCAGCTCCGTGGCTGGGGAGCTACCTCTGAGCTCAGGACATCATCGCTGGTCTCAAGCTACGCCATGGGGTGCCTGTGCCTGGCGGGCTCCGGGACCTGCCTTGTGCCCAGGGCTTGCCTGGTATTCCCAGGCTCACCGTCCTGCTGGCCTGTCATCTTTGTCTCCCAGGACTGCACCCCTGTCCATGGGGCCAGTGCCCTGCCCTCGCCCCAGGCTCCCGGATCACCGGCCCTTGCAGCGTGGCTGCTCCCGGCGGGGCCCCGCTGTAGACCCCGTATGCTCCCCGGAGCCAGCTCCCCGTTGCTGTCCGTCCGCTGCAGGAGAGAAACCTGCTTTGGCAGAATGTCTTCTCGGGACCAAGTCTCACCTTAAACACGCAAGTAACCGCCCGCACCACAAAACGTCTCTGAGACGTGCTGCTCCCCTCACTGCACACTACAATGCGCCTGAAGTAACTAGGACAAATGCCTTTTAAGTTTTGATAAACTAAAAGGGAATCTGAGCAATATTCAAGTGAGATTACCTCCATGCCAGGCATGTTTGTCTCTGTAATAGCTTTTTCTGTTTGCTTCAAAGTTCCCATAAGAATATATGCTGTCAATTTGGGATACCAGCGAAGCTTCAGGAATATTTATTTCAGTTGGGCAAAATTAAAATGGAACTAGATCAGAGGAGTGGAGACACCCAGCAGAGCGCTCTCCTCTGCCGGGGCCAGATGCATGCCCTGCCTCCAGGACTGAAGGTCCACCCCTCGTGACGATAGTCCCAGATTTCGGCTGGGGCATTCTTACCAAATACCTACAAAAATCTGCAGCAGTTCAAAGACAGTGAGCGATGCACACAGCTCTTACAATAAATATAACTCAACACCTGAATGAATGGCAGAGCATTTGGACAGGCTTTCACATATTCTGTTGGTTAAAACATTGAATTTTGTCTCTGAAAACTATACTGCAGGATTTCTGAAGTGCGGCAGAGTTTGCAGGACCATCCTGGAGAGCTGTTTTGTTCTGGGTGAACTGGAGCGCCCAGCAGTGGAGGAAGGTCTTGGCGTGGTGGTAGAGTGAGGAGACATGATGGGCTAGCATTAAATCTGATCTGACAATCAGAAGAGGAGATTAGGTCCAGGATGGTTGGAGCAGTATTTGGGAAGGTTTGGCAGAGTCTGAGGAGCTGAAGTTCGAATAGCTGATGCAATCCAGAGCTGCCGTAGAGACAAACCCCAAAGCCTGGGTGTGTGGGAATGGGAGGGCTGCCAGAGCCCAGCGGTGGGGTGGCTCGCTGGCGGGGAAGGGCTTAACAGTGGGAGCGCTGTAGTTGTGTGTCGCAGGCCGGGAGCTCTGGGGGGTGGCTCGCGCTCCGTCGGCAATCCCCCTGGGGACTGCTGCCTCCGGAGTGCATCAGAGGAGCAGCTGTGCTGCATTTATCCGCACATCGTGCTGGTGCTGCCTGTGCGTGGAGTTACAGGAATAGCCACCTTTCAGAAAACGTGGAGTAGTGAATGACAGCAGTTTTACTGGGCTCAGCATCTTGAGGAAGGAGAGACGCTGAAAACACTTGCCATGCTGTCTTCAGAAGGGGAGTTTCAGAAAGATAACAGAAATTCATCAAAAAGGTCTGAAAAATCAAAAGCCGTAACAACATCTATAAGGGCAATACGGGAAGCGCTGACATGATCCAGGCAGAGCTGCACGAGACAGGGCCTTTGGAAGAGGAGATCGTCAATAAGGCCGCATAGTTGGTCTAGGAGACTATCCAAGAGTAAAGGGACCACTGGGAGTGGGAGTCTGGGTTTGGGGAAGACAGCGTGAGCCACGAAGAGCAAAGTGAAGATGTCTTCCAAAGGAGGAATTTGCATGGGCTGTGGTGGGATCTGACATCTTCAGTCAAGGTGAGCTCCTCGTGCAACAGGCAGGATAGAGAATGTCCCAAAGGAGAATTCCTTTACTGTCCTCTCCCCATGGCAGGGCAAATTGGGGTTTGGGAAGAGAAACCGTGTCACCCTGAGCAGAGTGCTGTGATGGCAAGTGTCAATGGGATTACACAACTTACTTATGTTTAGCAGGTGGTGGCTGCATGAAGGGAGAAGGGCTTAAACTGTAATGAGATTTTTTTAGCAGGGGATTTCAGTTTCACCAGTCCAGTACATTAAAACTTTACATTATAAATCTTCCAATGATGTACAAATAACGCATTAGAGTGGTTTTTCCCCCCCTCCCAAATAGCGTTTTGATCTTTTTGATAGTACAGGGCTAGGAACAACAGGATGATTGATGGAGATGAGGAGCAAAGGCCAAACGGGAGACGGGAGTTAGGAAAGAGAGAGAGAGAGTAGAGCAAAGAGGACCACTGACTGGAGCACATGCTCAAGGGTTTTGAGAGCTTTCATTAACCTCACACGAGAAGAAACCTAATGTGGAAACTAGGCACTTACGGGTATGATGCAGAGCAATGCCATGAACTTTATCTAAGAGAACATAAATTATCCACATTAAAAATGACTACTACAATGACAACAATAAAGCAAAAACTGACACTGTTGTTCAAGACACACAGCCTTTCAGGGTGGTGTGCCAGTCCCTACTTTTACCCAAGCTGGAGGCTGCTCTTGGCATTGGTTCCTGACTCCTGCCCTGCAGTGGGCTTGGTGGGAGGCAGAGCCGCTGCCCCCGGGGTTGGCAGGCAGCAGGCAGCAGCTCTCCCTGTCTTCCAGAATCCTAATTCAGGACAGCCTGGGGACCCTGCAAACCCTCCAGGGCGGGTCTTTGTGCCTCCCTTGCTTTGCATCTCTGCATTGCTGGTCCCTGGCTTAGTTATTTTGTACTAGGGGAAGCTGTAAGACTTCAAAGGCCGATGGATTTTGTTGATAAATAGAGGCAATGCATACTGCAAGGAGGAAATTCAGACAACTTCTACATTTTCCTGGATTTTAAATTAACTGCAGTCCCACAGGCTTCCTTGTCAGCACCGCCATGAAAAAAATCTCTGCTTTTTTATGAGGACTCACTCATTAAAATACAGACAAAACATCAGAATGTATAAAGTGAGATGGAAAATAATGTCAATGACATGATGCTGCTGCTCTGTCACTCAGTGGGACACTGTTACCTGGCTGGAGCACAGTCCTGGTTGCCCCAGCTGAGCAGAGGACACAAGCAGTGCCTCCGGGTGGGCAGCAGCGGTGCTGAGGAGGGGTCTGCCAGTGGAGCAGCAACAGGCCGGGGCAGCCAGGTTTGTCGGGAGGAGGGGAAGTGTCAGTGAAATTGGGAGGTGACATTTAAAGCTACTGGAAGGAAAAGTGATTTCCTTTGCACCCAGCTGCACCATGCAACTCTTGTGGCTTCATTTCTCGTAAGTGAACTGTGTAAAGGTGATGGAACAGTTCATCCTGGAGGTCATCTCCAGGCACGCAGAGGAAAAGAAGGTTATCAGAAGTAGTCAGCATGGATTCACCAAGGGGAGATCATGCCTGACCAACCTGAGAGCCTTCTCTGATGGCATGACTGGCTGGGGAGATGAAGGGAGAGTAGTGGATGTTGATTACCTCGACTTCAGTAAGGCTTTTAACACTGTCTCCCATCACATCCTCACAGGTAAGCTTAGGAAGCGTGGGTTAGATGAGAGGACAGTGAGGTGGATTGAGAACTGGCTGAAGGGCAGAGCTCAGAGGGTCGTGATCAATGGGGCAGAGTCTGGTTGGAGGCCCGTAACTAGCGGTGTTCCCCAGGGGTCTGTGCTGGGTCCAGTCCTGTCCAACATATTCATCAATGACCTGGACGGAGGGACAGAGCGTACCCTCAGCAAGTTTGCTGACGATACCAAGCTGGGAGGAGTGGCTGATACACCAGAAGGCTGTGCTGCCATCCAGCAAGACCTGGACAGGCTGGAGAGCTGGGCCCAGGGGAACCTCATGGAATTCAACAAGAGCAAGTGTAGGGTCCTGCCCCTGGGGAGGAACAACCCCACGCACCAGTACAGGTTGGGGCTGACCTGCTGGAAAGTGGCTCTGCTGAGAAGGCCCTGGCAGTGCTGGTGGGCAGCAGGGTGACCATGAGCCAGCAACGTGCCCTCGTGGGCAGGAAGGCCAGCAGTGTCCTGGGGTGCATTAAAAGGAGTACGGCCAGCAGGTCGAGGGAGGTTATCCTGCCCCTCTACTCCACCCTGGTGAGGCCACATCTGGAGTGCTGCATCCAGTTCTGGGCTCCCCAGTTCAAGAAAGAGAGGGAACTGCTGGAGAGAGTCCAGCTGAGAGCTACGGAGATGATCAGGGGACTGGAGCATCTCCATTATGAGGAAAGGCTGAGAGACCTGGCTCTGTTCAGCCTGGAGAAGAGAAGGCTGAGGGGGGATCTTGTCGATGCTTATAAATATCTGAAGGGTGGGTGTCAAGAAGATGGAGCCAGACTCTTTTGAGTGGTGCCCAACGACAGGACAAGGGGCAACAGGCGCAAGTTGGAACACGGGAAGTTCCACCTGAACGTGAGGAAAAACTCCTTACCTGTGTGGGTGTCGGAGCAGTGGGACAGGCTGCCCAGAGAGGCTGTGGAGTCTCCTTCCCTGGAGACATTCAAACCCCTCCTGGACGCGGTGCTGTGCCCCCTGCTCTGGGTGTGCCTGCTCAAGCAGGGGGGTTGGACGGGGTGATCTCCAGAGGTCCCTTCCAACCCCTGCCTTTCTGTGACAAGTGGTACTTCATTGCGAGTTACGCTTGTTGAGATTTACTACCTGTGATTTACACTTGTCATTTGACCATCTGCTTGCTGGTGAGGAGGATGTTTTCTCAGGGCCAGCTTGCCCCCGCAGCCTCTCCAGGGTGTCCAGCCTCCCCTTGGCAAGGGGTACCTGCTAGGGTCTGAACGGCGGTGGCCGCGTGTTGCCTGTGCCAGCCCACGGGCTGGTGAGTCCTGTGGATGTCCTGGCTGTGCCAGAGGACCACTGGCATCCTTCCCGGTGCACCGCTGCCTGTCCATCGCTGTGACGTTGCTCTCCCCAATGAGCTTTTCAATCCACAGAATATTTCTGCTTGGGGCTCTTTCTTCCCTCTCTTAATTTTTTAACTTTTTTTTTTTTTTTTAAGGGGTGTCTGCCTGTAGCTGCAGGATCTCACTATAAGTTTCTTGTCCCTCACTTGTCATTTGCATGTCCCATTAAGAGAGCAGCCCCTGCTCCTCTCCCCATGCCCACGGGGCGCACTTGGGTGTTCTTCTGTCCCTGTGCAGGTTCACGAGGGGATGTCCTCAAAAGACCCAGGGCGAATTTTGGCATTGTGATGTGCATTCCTGCCGCGTGGCTCAGAGCAGCAGGCTGGGAGCAAAGGCAGTGCCCAGCATGCGGACGAGCGTTGCGAGGCTCTGCAGGTGCGAGCAGCCTGCACCTCCTCGCTGGGGACCTGGAAAGCAGACAACAGCGTAAAGCGGATCGAGCAGGTGGACAATGCTATCCCAAGTGAAGGTTTGCCAGGAAGGAAACTGCGCTGCAGTAGATGGTCAGATAGCACGGTTGTCTTCTCTGATGCAGTGCCCCAGTGTGTGCTGGGCTAGTTCCAGCAATATATTTTCTGGATAGCAATGTGTCACGTCTCTCAACCTTTGGCTATCTACATGTTTTCTGTGCATCCAGCTGCTTTTCCCAAATATGTTAGTAAAACGATTTTTTCCTCCTCTCCAGCATCATCCTGCTGTGACCTCCGAGTGCTTTACATTGGGGAGTGAGTTATTGTCTTCAGTCCTTGAGTTAGAGGAGACAGCAGAATCTCTGTGCTTTGCTTCTGTTCCTGAGGAGCTGTAGGTGATGTCCCTTGGCTCTGCTGCAGTAACTTCTCTCCTTCATCCTCAGCCTCCTGCTGCCTGTCTCTGTGTGTTGACCTGCTGTGTTGCCCACCACCCTTCGCACCGTCTCTGTGCCATTTCAGCACTGTTTCTCGGTGCTCCGCCTGCCAACCGCTGCCTGACGTGCCTGTGTGAGCGCTGGGCAGGAGCTGAGGAGTCATTGCAGCCACCTCGGAGGAGGCTTTACCCGCTCTGCAGGTACTGTCAGAAATTAAACAGGCAGTTTGGTAACATAAGAGACAGCATAGTGAGAAGCAGTGAAGATATCCCAGTGCCTTTGCATCCATCAGCAGCACAGGCTAGTCTGAATATTTTGGGCATTATTGGGCAACCTACATTGAACAAAGCTGTGTGGGGTGAAGGCAGAGGTGAATGCTGCGAATTAGTGGGGGCCTGGAGATGCTCTCTTGTATGCAGGGGTGTTGGAAAGAATGGGATCAAACAAGGAGGATGTGATTTAATGTAATGCTTGGTTTGGAGTAGCCATAAAACTGGTAGCCTTTTCTGAGCAGGATGGAGGCACCCGTTCATAATGATGCCCTCCCCATAGTGATTCACTCGCATTTCTCACAGCGTCGCTGTTTCTGTAAATGTGAGCAGGTACACATTTATTTATAGGTGATAGATGAGCAGGCAGGCAGAGTGGTGACTGGTCAATACTGACTGCGCTCCTCAGCAGGGAGCGCGCTCTGCTCCGGAGATGCTGCAGAGCCGGGTGCCCTGGCAAAGCACGAGGATGCAGTGGTGCAGTGAATTGATAGGTGATTTCAGTTTTGCTAGTCCAGAGTATTTAAAACTGATATTGGCTGCAGGGCTGACGCACAGCAAAAAGAAGCAGGGACCAAGCAATGAAATGATGAACTGTAAAGGAATTCATTACTGACCATCAGGTAACGAACCTGGGCAACTCCCTGTGCAGGTGCAGCATGTGCCCAGCACCCGGGGAGACACAGAGGAGTGATGCTTCTGGCCAGTGCACAAGAACTGCTGCTCACAGGAGTTATGGCAGGAGTATTACAGCTCCTGTCAGGTGTGGTGGGAATTTCTAACTTGGAGTAGAAAACTGCCTGTGCGGGGGCAGGTTGTTCCTGGCTTGCTAATATGGGTTTTTATATCTTCTGCCTTATGAATTAACCCTGCGTCCCACTGGTGATCGTGCAGGCTGGACTTTAGTCTGAATCCAAATTGCCATTTCTAGGGTTATACTATTGTTTTGCCATAAACTCTCTCAGTTACGTAGGACGGTGCATGGCAGAGGCCGTTGTTCCTCGCTCTGTGGCTGTGCCAGCAGCAGGGCTGGGCTGGCAGTGCTGCCTTGCAGTCCCGAGGCATTGGCTGTTTTCTGGGAAAGCACCCATCCCCTCAGAGCTTTTCAGCAGGCTCAGGGCTGAGTCCTCCTAGAGCTCAGTGTAGCAGCGTGAGACATCCAGCCCTGGTGTCTGGCAGCAAACGCTGCTCTGGTCCAGTAAAGAGCGTGGCCAGCTACAGGGAGGTGACTTACGCTCCTGCAGGCGAGGATGGGTCCAGTGGGCTTAAACTCAGCTAAGCTGCAGGTACCAAAGTTCACAAAGTGTCTGTCCATTTTCCAGCGTGCTGTTGGGGCTTTGCTTCATCTGATGCTGCAGAAGTTGTGCTCACCTTCAGCACAATTGCCTGCATCTCCAAAGTCTTGGAGCAGAAAACGGACGCCAGTGCCAGGTGTTTTCCTGAACATAGGAGGGACTGCAATAACCTCGACACCGCATACCCTGGTGCGAGCCACCTGCACGCCATGCACGAGGCCAGAAGGAGAGGAGGGAGCAGTGCTCATGGCACCTTGTTCAGTGGGGATTTTGGCTCCAGGACAGCTTTTAATTTTATCTAAAGATGGCCAACTTTGAAATACACACTAAGTCTGGAAGGCCGGTCCCTAATCCCAGTTTTTGCCTCCTTCTCCCAAACAAGTGCTCTAATGCAAGGCCAGAATGATTAAGCACTTCCTCCTTTGTAGGCTCATTTTGGCATTACAATTGTTGTCTGCCTGCCTAGGGAGTGGCCCCGGTTTGGCAGGAGTTTGGCCCTGGTTTGGACAGTGCAATCTCTTGGCTGACGTGCTATTTTGGGACTGTCATTAGGCTATACCTCCAGGACATGAGTCTGCAGCTTCCCCCGCCCCCCCCCCCCCCCCCCCCCCCCCCCCCCCAGTGCCTGCTGCCCCAGGGCATGTGCGGGCCGCCTTGCTGGGCTGGGCATAGGTGCTGGGACTTTGCACCCATACCTCTAGGGCATCTCTGCTGCCTCCATGGGAAATTCAGCCAGGTAGGCTCACAGGAAGGGACCAGGCACCTGAGAATGGTAAAGAGATGCCCCGGTTATGAGGCTGGGCTTCAGCCCAAAATATCTGATATTTTAAGAGTTTTATGCCTTGGTTTAATGTTTATATGGCTCATAACCAGTGTGCAGAGGTCTCCCTGTAAGACTGCCAAAGGCACTCGGGACCCCCGGAGCTTTCTGGTGCGAGCCATATGGAGTGACCCTGTGCTGAAACAATGAACATGTCATCATTGCCATTTCAATGAGGTGGTATTTATTACACATTTTTATAAGGCTCCCTGGCTATGGTTTCTGCACCCCAAATTAGACCACAGTTTATGGCTTGGCATGAAATTGCTAATATTGCCTGAAATTCAGCATTGCTGACAGAGGGTAGCAATCTCAGCTGTTGTAAAGTGGTGTTGTTTCCCATTTATGGAGCTATTACTTTACGGCGGGTAGAAGTCTCGCCAGTGGCATTTACTGAGCTAGACTGCTCATAGCGAAGAATTTTTTTAGCCAGTTTTAATCTTTCTGTTCAAATATCTTCCCATCTGAAATTTCCCATGTTTTTCATTGTTTCTTGGCTCAGTTTCAGTTAAAATGGACCAGAATTTTTTAAATGAGGCAAGGTGAAGGAAAAATGGTTGCAATATATTCTTTGAGTAGACATGATGCTTTTAAAAAACCCAGCATGGTAGAAAGCTAATATTTTACATGGGTGTTAGCAGTGGAGCAAATAGGTGACAGTTAATGCTTCAAAGGAAATAAAGTCTGATTTTGCATGGTAGCAGGGATTAGAAAAATCAGGTTTTGTAGTTGTAAATTTATTTATAAATGGTAGTTTACTAAATCAGGGTCCCATAAATGCTGTCATAGTCCTGGTCATATCTCTACAAAGAGATTTACGTTGGCTTCATTTCCCCTTTCCTGCAGTCACTTACTGATCCTTGCCCCAACAAAACTATGTGGACACCTAATAGAGCGTGCAGATTAGAAAGCCAAGTGCAGGTCCTTGTCTCCCAGGTGTGCCATGAGACGATGATGGACATTCATGCCTTTGACCGCACTAAGCACTTGAGCCGGCGGTGACACTTCTTGCTCAGAATCCTGAAATAAACCCTAAAATTCACAGCCCGTATAAATATCTGCCTTAGAGCAGGGTGGGGAGCCCTTTCCTGCAGCACTTCGCTCACATTTCTCATAGCACAGCTGTCCGTGCCAATGTGAAGAGGATGACAGATGAGCAGCTGGGCAGAGATGGTTTGATGAGCACTGGAGAGGCCACCTCGGGTGTCCCTTGGTCAAGGTGCACGCTGCTCTCCTGGGGCACGCCATGGAGCCAGCCCTGCCAAAGGACCAGTGCGGCTGCGACGCAGGCAGGCGGCTCATGTGTGCCATTCGCTTTTCCCTCTGTGCTGGAGCTCCTTGGGATCCCCAGTGCTGGACCAGCAGAGAGATGGCTGCAGGGCATGCAGCCCGAGGTGCGGGCATGCGATCCGAGGTGCAGACATGCAGCCTCATCTTCTGGTGCTTCTACAGGTGCCAGGGAGGGTTTTGTAAAAGCTGTCCTTTAACTTGCGTTCTCCTTTGCGGAGTGCCTGTTTAGGACATTGCTGTTGTTCGTATGTCAGTGCTCTGCACAATGGTGAGAGCGAGCGCTGTGCACAAACCCAGTGCGGAGCTGAGCATTTGGCTTGTCAAGGGTAGCAGAAACCTGAGGTTGCAGTGGTTTCTCACTCCCACCTGTGCACTGCAGAGCTCCGGTCAGGAGGGCTTCAGCTGTTTCCTGCCCCAGTGGATGAGCAGGTGAGTTCAGGTGGCCATGGACAGCGTTGCCTTTTGAGCTGAGGTTTGCCCAGAAGTCTGCTCAGACATTTGTGCCTGATGTGTGCCTCTTACGTCCTCCTCCACACCTTCTTCTGCATGATCTTTCACACCTCCTTTAATTCCAGGATCACTGGAGCAAAATGGCTCATCTTCAATCTGGAATTCCTGGCACCATGCCAGTTTTCTGTGCAAAGCCTTCCTGAACGAACACAGCAGACACAGTGGTGTCTGCCCTCCTCGCTGCAAGTCATTGCCTTCTCAGACTCTGTTTGGGATTCCCATAATTGTAGAATTACCCCTTGTACTTGTTGGGAAAATGTTTCTTGTGTCATTTGTGCCTGTGGACAGTGTTGGGTCCCACTCTGGCTGCTTTAGTGCTGTGTGTGTTATTTAAGTAGGCTATTGCCCATATCAGTTTTCCCCTCCGTAGAATAGACACAGTTGTACTTGCTGCTCTCAAAGCAATATAGTATCCTTCCCTGACTTGATAACGTCATTAAAAATATGTGCTACTGGTCCACTGCTGTCATGTGCCAGCTCCTCTAGAAATCTCAGATGAAGATTATGCAGTGTCCTGTCTGAATACCACAAATGCTCTAGGGTTTGCCTGTACTTCGTATGTGTTGATTTCCATAGTCTCATCTACATTAGCCAGTCAACCTTTGCATTACATTCTTATCAAAAACCAAGGCAAAGCATTAATTTAATTTTTAGAGTATCTTTATACCACTCTCACCACATAGCACCTCACCTCTTTTGTCTGTGTTCTTTTTTTCTGAGTGCTTGAAGAGCTTTTCCCTGTTTGCTTTAATTTCCTTTGCAAGGTTTTCTTACTGCTGCAGTTACACAATCCTCATCTTTTCACTATCATCTCACATGGGAGTCTTTCCAGAATTTTAGCTGCTTATTTCTGGACACTTCTGCACCCAACTTGTTGCATCTATTGAGAGAGAGAGACCTAAACTCCCCTCTCAGCAGTGAATTATGCACGTGGGTGCAGTAAGTCACTTGGGGTCTCAGACTGGAGCCATCCAGCAAGAAGAAGGAAGCTGCAGGTGAGTATATCCATAGATTTAGGAAGGGATTTGAAGTGCCCTCTTTAGGCACAGACCAGCTTCTTTCTACGTGAAGTTAGATGAAACTTCCCTGGTGCATGATCCACCTGATGTTTTGTTCTGTTTTCCTGGAAGAAGCTGTTACTGGTCACTACAGGATTCAAAGGACTGCTAAGCTGGTGGGGGACTGGGAGCCCGTGCTTCTGTCTTTGAACAACTGAGTGGGCTGTGAAATTATTTTACATACAGAAGGATCCCCTGAGTCTTGTGCTGAGAACAAGGATGGCTCTGAACTTCTCCTTAACGAGAAAGAAACTGTGGTGGCACATCAGACTTGATGCCTGGCTCACCAGAGCATCCCCTGAGCTTGCAGAGCTCAGGACTGGCAGCAGCGGGCTTGGGAGAAGACTCTTCTGGCCACACAGTTCAGAAAAAGGAATCATCATCATTCACAGCATTCATAGCAAAAGCCAACACCAACCCTCCTGAATATGGATCTAGGCCTGCAAAAGCCAAGTGTGCCTTGTGAAGGAACAGCAGGCATGAGCAGCATGGTTTCTGCACAGAGCATTGCTTGAGCATTGCTGACTTTTGTGTCCTGATGGCGCTGTCCATATTTTTAAGAGGAATTTGGAGACACGTTGGGAGGGAGATGCAAGAACTACTGCTGTTCTAGTCCAGTTGTGTGGTGGAGGGCTAGTGGAGGGATGATGGGGTGCCATGCTCTAGCCAGGAAGCATCATTCTGAAGGCAATTTCTGTGGTCTGTGTTGGAGGAAGGTTAGATTAGGTGACTGCAATGATCTTACCTGAAATTTTAGGAGCCATTTTCAGCCATCATCTCAGCTTAGGCTCTCTGCTTCCTTTGGCGTCAGAAGTCCTCCTTACTGAAACGTGTACATGTGAGATGAGACTTCCCAGTGTGAGCCTGGGTTTTTGCTTGCCCCACATGCTGGCATCGTGTCTTCTTTTCTAGGTCATCTCTTACCACTGAAGCTCTCCATTCTGTTATCAGTTTTATCAAGTTTCTCTCAGCTGCAACCTTTGCTTGTCATTCTCCATGGTGTCCTGACAGATGTCTTCATCCTTTTCTAACAAGGTGGCATGTGTCTGCACTGAAAGCAGCTGAAGGAAGCGTCTTCCAGCAGGACAGTGTATGGGCACATTGTTATAGGGCTTCTGCTATTTTCCTAGTATTGTAGAGAGACAAGCTTGCCCAAGAGCTTCACACCAGCATTACTCTGGATGAAATGACAGAGCCTGGGACATCGGTGGTGGCATCCCAGCCATGATGCCCTTTGTGCATACAAGGCTGAGGGCAGGCACAGGTCTGGCGTGTGGTCCATGGATCGTGGTGGTGCAGAGAGGGAGGGGATTTGGGCGTGGGGAGAATGGGGGAGCCTTTGGGGCAGGAAGGACCTGGACAGGAGAGACAGAGCCAACCTGCTGGTACTGAGAAGTGACACATCATGGGGAGTATTTAAACTAACATTTACAGGAAAGCCTGAGGGAGTTTAAATATGAAATTGCAGAATTTCTCACTGAGGTGTGAAACCTGTCGTTGCAAACTGCCACTGTGCCAGGGGACTAAGGGTGCCAACATGATCCCCATCCACCAGAAGGGCTGCAGAGGGGATCAAAGAAGCTGTTGAAATCCTTTGTATCATGGTGGTGTCTGCAACCAGTAAAGGATAAGGTCACTGAGCACGTGGAGGACAGCCTGTTGGGAAGGAATCGGCATGGTTTTTTGTGAAGAGACACTTGCCTTGCTGACCTAATAGAGGAGCTGTACAAGGTGTCAGCAAACCTCTGGATGGAGGGGATCTGGTGAACAAAATATATTTGGATTTTCAGAAAAGCTTTAGGTAAGTTTTCATATCAAGGCTATTGATGAAACTAAAAATTGAAAGACTTCCCTATGACTTGAAAGCTTGTTAAAGGGAGAAAGCAAAGAGTGGGACTTAAATGTCACTTTTCAGGATGGGAAACAGTCAGCAGTGGGGGTACCCAGGGATGGTGCTGAGACCTGTTTCCTTCTCTGTTTTCATCAGTGAGCTGGAAAAGGGAGTGTGCGTGAAACCTCCAAGTCTGTGGATGATAGAAAGTTTTTTGATTAGCCACGTGATGCATCAATGCTGATGAACTCCAGGACGACTCCCAACTGAGAGGGCAAAAGGTGGCAGACGGGCCACCGTGTTGACACATGCAAAGTAATTCTTCTAGGGAAGAGTCATCTGAACATGCTACATGATGCTGAACACGGACCTGGTGGGTACAGCTCCGGATGGGTCCTGGCACTCTCAAAATCATGGGTTCAGTGCAGAAGAGCAGCCAAAAAAGCCAGCAAAATGTATCAGGGAAGAGATGGAAAGCAAGGCGAGCAACGTCATTTGGGGCTATGCTGATCCTGCATATGCACGCCTTCAGTGCTGTGTGCAGGTCTGGCTCAGCATCTCAAGGAGGAAGTGATGGAGCCAGAGAAGGGCAACTAAAATGGCCAAGGGGATGGAGGAACTGCCCTACGAAGACAGACTGAGAAGGCTGGGACTCTCCAGTTTGGAGAAGAGAAGGCTCAAGGAGACGCATGGCCAAGGCTTACAAAACTCCCCAAGGCCGTGGGTACAGTGAAGGCCGAGCTGCTGTTCACCAAATCCTGCAGCATTAGAAGGAGGGGACTCTCAATGAGACTAGCGGCAGATCAGATAAAACCAGACAAAAGCAAGACTTCTTTCTGCAGCAGGCAACGGTCGTCTGGAGCTGGCTGCCATGGGAGGCCGTGGAGGTGGACAGTTCTGGCAGATTCAGAGAGAAATTAGATGAATTCCTGGAGAGCAGGTCCTTGCACAGATTGTTACGGGACTGAACAGGGTCATTCCCGCTAAGTCCCCAGTATGACAGCATTGGATGCTGGAAGGCACAAAGGGAATGGACCACCCAGAATGTCCAGGCACACGTGCTCTCCTTAATTAATAGCGTCTTGTAATGCCACTGTCAAGGACAGGGAACTGGGCTAATGGACCATAATCTGGTCCTGTGGAGTATTTAATGGAGTATTTAGCTATTGGTTAATTAGCTTAGAGTGAGACTGTTACTGTTGTGTTGTATTTCTTTGACTTGAACTTTGTAGAGAGTGTTTCAGTTCCCACCCTAGATGTTGAGTGATGGAAAGCTTTTGGTTTTTAGTATCTGCTGGAAGTTGCAAGCAGCATGCACGTCTGATTGCATTAGATTTGTCATTTGTAAGATCTGTTTAGGCTAGGTATGATTTCTGTCCTCAGGCGTTATCTCCCTCGGTATTAGAGCTGACACAGCTTTGCTCCAGTGTTGCTGTAGTGTTCCTGTGTGTGGGAACCCTGCCTGGGGCAATGCATCCACTGATGTTTTGGATGTGCTGGCAGACCTGCTGCTTGCTTTGTTGGGGCTAAGACTGCAGCTTTGGTTGAGTGGAACTTCTCAGACCGCACCCCTGAAGTTTTTTGTCTCTCATCTCAGTTGTGACTAGTTTGGAGGATGCCTTAAAGTGGAAGAATAGCTCTGAACAGGCTGTCTAGGTCCTGACACAGACCTCGTTCCTGGGATGTTTGGCCACTTCTGCTATGCTGGCTCTGACTGACGTGTCTCAGTGCGAGGTGTGAATGAATCATCTGAGGCTAGCTGAGATCTGGGCCCTGAGAAGCTGCCAGTCTCAGGTGTCTTTGGGCAAGCTGAAAATCAAAGCTGGCCTTGGTGAGCATCAGTACAGTGCCGTGCCACCCAGCCTGCCTGTTCTCCTGGCTCCCACCCAGTCACGTTTACCCAGCAGCTGAAGCTTGCCAGGGGCAGAGGTTGGATCAGTGTCGGACAGCCCTTTCCTAACCCATCTCTAATAGGCTGGAGGTGCCCTGAAGCTCAAGAGCACTGAAAGCATGTTCCTCCATGCAAGCTTGGAGACTCACAGAGAAGGGCAGTTACCTTTCCTGGTCAGGTCCTGCATGCGTCATAGCTTGCAGCTTGTGGTAATAGTGGCAATTTAGAAGTTAGTTTGTCCTGCAGAGTTCTTGCACAAAGTTGCTCGGATTGTATTGAGGGCCTGAGAATTGTGTGTTAAATGGACGAGCCAAAGATCATCTCTATAAACGCTGCTGTGTCCTCACCCTCAGACCCTGCACCAGCACTGTCTCCAGACTGACTCTAGCTTGGTGCAGGGATCTCTGCTGGAGCTCTGTGGAAACAGCTCCTTGTGTCCTCTGGTGTGTTATGGTTTCTTCCATCCCCATGACCAGAGTCTGCTCTCATGCTGCTCCGGTATTTCCTTAGGCATGGCTCAACTAAGTCCCTCTTCTAGGTGAAACATACCTTCAGCAGCTTATGGTCATCTGGGGGTTGTTTTGGACTGCTTCATAAGGAGGAAAATTAAATGGAAACTCTGCAAGTCCCCTTTGTCTTCCTCTGAGGGTATTTACATGCTCTAGAGATCCTCTTGCACGCTGACTACCAGGCACATCCCACTCCTTCCATCAGCTCTTCCTCCTAATCTGATTCACATATTCAAGAACCGGTTCTAAAATTCAATCAGATCCCCTTTCCAGTTGCCTAATATACTCCAGCAGAGTTTTTATTATTGAAATATATTAAATTATGTTGTTCCTTTCACATTTCTTAAAGCTGCAGTTCCAATTTCCCTTTTTTCCACTGAAATGAATATATCCTGCAAAACCAGATACACAGGACTGCAGCAAACAGAGCTCAGTGTGTTTTTTCATTCACTGTCCCCACAGAGAGTAAACTCTGACATGCTTTTTGGCTAAGGCAGTTCAATGAAGTAACGTTTTGTGACATCCTTAAATCCAGTTATTTTGCTGCTGGCTAATTTGTCTGCTAGGGTGCAGGCATGATTCAGACAACATCAATTGTGCTGGCAGATAACTTGCTGGTACCTTTGGCGATTCCAGCTTTGCTATTTAGATGCAGGCCTGGTCTATGCACCAGCTTCCCCAGTTTTGGGGGGGGGGGATCTTGTGGAGGGGAGAGGCCCAGAGGATGGCTGGGGCTGAAGTCATTTGTATACTGCAGCCTAAGGTGTTCAGGCGCGGAAAGAGCCTTGGCAGTCACTGCTGCAGGAGGGTTTTATCACCGTAAAAATCTGAAGGCTTAGTCAAAGACAAAGAATAGATACTATGGCGACAATCTACTTGAAGAATTACTGCTACTGATAAGCGATGTCTTCCTCTCAGTTAAATTCCAGTTTGTGTATTTATAATCTGCTTATCTAAATTCCCTGTGTGCTTTCAATTGAATATGGCATTCTGCTTCACTTCCTGTATTAAACTGATTTCTAGCATTGTGACACACAGCAAACCAGCTCTTGTAGTTCACCCCAGGTGTGATGAAATTTCTTTGATTGGTGAAATTATTGTCCCTCAGCCTTGACCTGAGGGGGAACCTGAGTCCCGGTTACGGTTGCAGAGGACGTGAATGCTGTGCCCGCAGGAGTCGGTGCAAGTGCAGGTTACTGCCAGGTGCTGGACCACAGCGATTGCCAGCCCAGGAGCGCTCACCAGGGTGGCATGGGCTGGCTGCAAGCTATGTGAGGGCTCCCCGAAATCGTGCTGGTAATGTCAGGATGGGGTTTACCGTATTGCGTCAGGGCACTGGTAAGGACCACATTGCTCTGGGAGCTGTGGCTTCCCATTCCTTGACTGATGTGCCTGAGGCCTTCTAGGGTGACACATCTGTGCTACTGCAGCAAAGAGCTCTGCCGTGGCTGGGGGTGCCGGCAGCTGGACGGTGTGCAGGCAGTGGGGCTGCGTTGTTGAGCACTGGGGTCAGGCCAGCCCAGCCCTTGGCACCCTCCCAAAAGCCTTGGTTAGCCAGGCGGGCAGGTGGGCAGCTGGGAGGGGGTCCCAGGTGCCTTCTGCTGCCCAGGGATGGCAAACATGGCAAGCAGGCTTGAGTTTTCCGTGTTGGCTTTTGTCTCTTTGCAATTTGCAGTTGGTGGGAGAGACTGGCTGGTGTGGAGCCTCAGCAGAGACCCATACTAGGTGAGGTGCATGTTGGGTGGTGGTAGAGATCACCCTTTCACGGGAGCTGCTGTAAATACGATATCACACCACCTCATTTTGTATAGAAATTAGCATACCTGACCTCTGCCCTGAGAGCGTTGCGGAGCCTGTGGCTGAGGACAGTGCAGGAGATGGTGATTAGCGGTGTTTGTGTTTGAGAGGGCAACGATGACACATGTGAAAGGCAGCGGCAGGATGGTGGTTTGAGAGAAGGTGTGAAAACTGTTGAGGAGCTCTCGAGGTGTGAAGGCACCTGGAGGGCGCGGGGAGCAGCAGGAGGTGGGGAGGAAGGCTCTTCCTGCACACAACGGGCCATCTCCCTAGGGCAGAGCTGGACTACGGACGCCCGTCACGGGGTCAGTCTCCTGCAGCTCGCCAAGAGCTGGGGTACCTGGGGGGCACCAGATGTGTGTTTGTCTTTGGAGAAATCCAGTAAAAATAATTAATGAAAACTAAGTTTACTGTCCAGGCAGGTAAATCAAAGGAGGCAGCTCTCCTGTCCAAGAGGGGGGCCAGCTGGTGGGTTTGTGGTAGCAGGGCCATTGCCTGGGGCCAGACCACAGGGATCAGGGCTGTGCCAGCACCGGTGTGTTTCTGCTGCTGCCACAGCATTGCGAGACTGTCACCAGGGTGGGAGAACTGCTCGGGCGTTTTGGTCGGGGATGGAGGCTGCTGAACCCCAGGGATCCATTCTGGCCTGAACTAAGAGGGGATGCATGGGTGTAAAAAATTCCGATCTGGAAAAAATGCTGTAGGGAAAGGCGGGGCAGTGACATGTGGGTGTTGGAGGAGGGAGGTGTGGGGGGGTGCTGCCCTGCCTGACAGCAGGAGAAAACACACTATGGAAGAGCTGGACCTTTGGGAATTAGCTCCACAAAGGTTCAGGCAACGCGGGGAATCGGCACATCCCATGGAGAAGTGTTTCTGGGGCAGGTGCCCATGGAGGATGGTGTTAATTCGGAGAGCCTCGGGGTTACAGCAGCCTCCCCCAGGCTGTGTCGGCTGCTTCACCACCCCGCTGACACCAGCCGTGACCCACATGGTCTGGACTGGACAGGACAGGGTCCTCTTCTCAGATCATTGCTGTTTCCATTGCCAGTGGTTCTCTGCAGCTGGAGCCTCAGAGCAGTGCAGGCAAGCCTCGCTCGCCCCCTCCGCAGAGGGCAGTCGTGGAAAATGTGGGCAGGAGTTGGCCCATGGTCACGCAGGGATCAAGGACAGACGGAATCTCCTCCTGCCTGGCCAGCGTACATGGAGGCTGAATTCATGTTTTACAGTGCTGTGAAGATGCACACACGTTTATATATGCATATATAATGTATATAAATGATTTATTGTGGCTTGCCCTTTATAATCCATGATTCGGGTTTTAGGGAGTGTGTGCGTCTTTTTTTATCATCACGAAATCGAGTCCTCTTAGATTTATACTTGCTACATGCACAGTTCGCCAGCAAAGGTGAACACAGTAGATCTAATATGTCTGGGTGACAGCGGACATTTGCTATAACACCCTGTGTTAAATGGTTTGTTCTCATGGAGAACATGACATAGTGCAGAGGTGTAATGTAAATAAGCAGTGACCTAAATGTGCAAGAGCAGTGGGTTGCTGAAAGGGGAAGTGCCGGGGTGGAAGGAGGTTAGGAGGAAATAAATCAAGTGTTGGTCTTGTGAATGGTCTTTAGTGTTTCCTCTAGTGTTCTTCACATGAGAAGCACACTCTTGAACTTCACTGATGATAGAAAGTCAGTGCTTAGGAGGACTGGAATATTAGGGAGAATTTGAAGGACGGGAAAACTAGAAGTAAGATAAAACAGTAAGTAAGCTGTATTTAAAAGATAACAACAAAAATTTCTACTATAAGTTCATAGTTGCCTTATCTGTTAGAAACAATAGAGGAAAATGTTTGGGAATATTTATCAGAAGATGACGGCCAGTGTCTGTTGTGACGTGAAGGCGAGTGCTACCATAGTTGTACAACATCCCGTAAGACCTTATTTAAAGTACTATGCACTGTTCGTTGTTACAAATGCTCAGAAAAAGATGAACAGAAGCTAGAACAGAGGAGGGCTTGCCGGTAGGTCCATGAGACATGGGGGTGACCATCCTGGGACCATGCCTTCTGGCGCCCTGGATCCTGTCCCCAGTGCCAGCGGGTAGTGCGTATGCAGGGAAAAGTCACAAATCAGAGCAAATGCCCAGGAGGGATTCCCACAACACATTTGCCCATAACTGGTGATCAGCAGTCAGCGGGCTCCCTGAGACAACGGCTGCCTGTGGATTATCATCTTCATTAAACAGCGGTGGATTGTCCTTCATGAACTTGTCTGATCTCTTTTTGAAGTCGTCTCTGCTATTGCCATTCATAACATCCAGTGACACTTAGTCTCTTAGCTCAGCAAAATGGTTTTTCCTTCTTGTGTTAATCTCCATGTCCCTGCCCCAAGGTTAACTAATACAAAAGCACCAGAAAATGGGCTTGTTTATCCTGAAGAACTGGAGACAGAGATGGGATTAAGCATCAAGAAAGGCCAAAATTAACAGAAGTGAGAGACAAAGTTGGCAGGGGTACAAGTTGGTATAATTTTTTTCATACATCACTGTAGATCTGGAAAGTAAAAAGTGACCCTTGTTGCTGCAAGGGGAGTTCTTCCAGTAGGAGCACCTTGAGTGAGGTGTTATTTTTTTGAGTCCTCCTTGAGTCAGATTTGGCATCTCTTGTACTTACTGGCTCTCAGTTGAGAGGTTTCTGCCTTGAGTTTGTTCTGTGGCTTTTTAAGCCCATGTAAACTTTCCTTTCCACAACATCAGATGGGGAGAATTTTGCAGCTTCCTTACCCGTATGTAAATACCTCCTCTTCTCTGTTGTGGGCCAACCCTCTCCCTGCTTCATTTGACACCATCCAGTTCCTGCAGTTGGAGAGCCTGTGAACGGCAGATTCCTATTGAACTTCTCAGTCCCACCCCTGGTTTCATAGATCTCTGCTGTGTCTCCCCAGTTTTCTCCTCCCAGGCTGAGGACGCTTTTGTTATGGAGTCACTCCTTGTGCAGAAGCCATCGTAGACCTTTGCTCATGCTGGTCATGGTTCCTTGGCCTCTCCCAGATTTGCAGCAGCCTTTTGGAGGCAAGAGACCAGAACTACAGAGAGATTCACAAAGACAGGTTGACTCTTCCCAGTAATCCCTGTTTGTCCATCTGTACAGCAGTCTTCATCTCTAAATAGCCTCTCAATTTGGCTGGTAGAGATAACAGGTTTAATGGTGTACTCTTTCTCCCCCAGAAACTTTTGTCTCTCAGCCGTGCCTCATAAGAGAGATGCTCCAGTCCCCTGATCATCTCCGTAGCTCTCAGCTGGACTCTCTCCAGCAGTTCCCTCTCTTTCTTGAACTGGGGAGCCCAGAACTGGATGCAGCACTCCAGATGTGGCCTCACCAGGGTGGAGTAGAGGGGCAGGATAACCTCCCTCGACCTGCTGGCCGTACTCCTTTTAATGCACCCCAGGACACCGCTGGCCTTCTTGCCCACAAGGGCACGTCGCTGGCTCATGGTCACCCTGCTGCCCACCAGCACTGCCAGGGCCTTCTCAGCAGAGCCGCTTTCCAGCAGGTCAGCCCCAACCTGTACTGGTGCGTGGGGTTGTTCCTCCCCAGGGGCAGGACCCTACACTTGCTCTTGTTGAATTCCATGAGGTTCCCCTGGGCCCAGCTCTCCAGCCTGTCCAGGTCTTGCTGGATGGCAGCACAGCCTTCTGGTGTATCAGCCACTCCTCCCAGCTTGGTATCATCAGCAAACTTGCTGAGGGTACGCTCTGTCCCTCCGTCCAGGTCATTGATGAATATGTTGGACAGGACTGGACCCAGCACAGACCCCTGGGGAACACCTCTAGTACAGGGAACACCGCTAGTTACAGGCCTCCAACCAGACTCTGCCCCGTTGATCACGACCCTCTGAGCTCTGCCCTTCAGCCAGTTCTCAATCCACCTCACTGTCCTCTCATCTAACCCACGCTTCCTAAGCTTACCTGTGAGGATGTGATGGGAGACAGTGTTAAAAGCCTTGCTGAAGTCGAGGTAATCAACATCCACTGCTCTCCCTTCATCTCCCCAGCCAGTCATGCCATCGTAGAAGGCTCTCAGGTTGGTCAGGCATGATCTCCCCTTGGTGAATCCATGCTGACTACTTCTGATAACCTTCTTTTCCTCTACGTGCCTGGAGATGACCTCCAGGATGAACTGTTCCATCACCTTTCCGGGGATGGAGGTGAGGCTGACTGGCCTATAGTTTCCCACATCCTTCTTCTTGCACTTTTTGAAGACTGGAGTGACATTGGCTACCCTCCAGTCCTCGGGCACCTCTCCTGTTCTCCATGACCTTTCAAAGATGATGGAAAGTGGCTTGGCAAGAACATCCGCCAGCTCCCTCAGCACTTGTGGGTGCATCCCATCGGGGCCCATGGATTTGTGAGGATCCAGTTTGCCTAAATGACCTCTAACCCAGTCCTCCTCAACCAAGGGGAAGTCTTCCTTTCTCCAGACTGTCTCTCTCACCTCTGGGGGCTGGGATGCCCGAGGGCCAGCCTTAGCAGTAAAGCCTGAAGCAAAGGCAGCATTCAGTAACTCTGCCTTCTCTGCATCCTGCCTCACCAGGGCACCCACCTTGTTCAGCAGTGGGCCCCCAGTTTCCCCAGTCTTTTTTTTACTACTAGGTTTTCTGTTCTCGACGTTTCTGAAAAACGACTTACTAGTTTTTAGGCTTTCTGCATGTTATTCTTCCAACTCCGTATTTGCCTTCCCCCCGCCCCCCCGCCTCTCCTATTTTACAAAATAATGCATGATCCCTTCTGTTTTTTCTCATTTAAATACAGTTTTTTTCTTTTTGGCTGGCATTCCTTGCTTCTTATAACTTTATGTACCTTGCTATTCTTTAGGTCTAAGTCCTTGACAGGTAGTGTGTGTCTGAACATCCAATAACGTGTCTTGAAATAGTCTCCAGGGCACCAGCAAAAGCTTTACTTTTAACGGTCCCTTTTAGTTCCTTATTACCAAAATTAATTTGTATGAATTTTGAAGTCCCTGTGTTTTAAACTGAGCACAATGGCAGTTGATTTATCGGCTTCCATTGCTTCGGTGAGATTATGAACCTAGCTCTATTGGTGTCACTGTTATATAATGACTTTTAATTAATAAGATTATGAGCTACAGTATGCTCACTGGTCTGCGCGAGGTCAGGAATGCATTTTCCTGCAGTCAATTCCCTGCCTGGCTGCTCCACCGACCATGCCTAAAAATGTAATCTTGCTGTCGAGCCCTGACATGGTGTTTGCTCAGTTTGTGCAGAATTAACTCGCGTATCTTGTTCCCCTGGCATTCGCTGACCTCGCTGGTCCCTGGCAGATTACACTCAGCATCACAATGCTGCCTGGGTGGCTGGGAGTATAGTCCTAACCAGGTACGTCTCCTGCTGGAGCAGCAACCCATGGCAAGTCTGTGTTCCTCGTTGACATAGTTAACTTGTTAATCTGATTTAGCTCTAAGTTGTCTTTGCAATGCTGCACCTCCTTCCCTGCTGGTGCTCGCTCTGCCTTTTCACGAATGCTTTGTGTTACGCTTTCCTACTGTGTCTTTCTTCCACTGAGTTTCCAGTGCATCCATTGTATCAATATTTTTATTAAAACTAGGCATTCTGGTTCTCCTGTCTTATTTCTTAGACTTCCAGCTCCTGTACAGAGGAACATATGCATTAGTTTGGGGTTTCTATTTTTTCCATTCTGTTTGTGCAACTGCTCTTCACGGTTTTGTACCTGACTTTTGCCAGCCTCTGTCCTATCTCTTTATGGCTTCACCGCTACAGCATAAGTAATCCCAAAGTAGGTGCTTTTCTGCATATGCTGGCTTTCCTATCCCTTTAGCTAAAAGCTCTCCTATAACCTTGTTAATGTTAAATCCCAGCAGCTTGCTTCCACCGTGGTTTAGAAGTAGTATGCCTTTCCTGCATGGGTGTCCTATTTTCAGTTTTCTCCAGTTTCTAATCAGTACGCATCCTTCTTTTTTACACCATTTTCTCAGTCATGCAGTGGGATTTTACCTCCCTGCTCCTCTATCTGGCTTCTGCATGGTGCTGAGGGTATTTCAGAAAACATTAACATGCAGCTCTAGATCTTCAGCTCCCTACAAATTGCCTCCAGCTGCTCTCTCCCACCCATCCCCATTTCACAGACCCAGGGACTTCAAACATGGGATCCTCCCCAGCGTGTCCAGACATCCTGTGAGGTCTGCAATCTTACCAGGTGGGACATTAGTCACCATGAAGTCTACTTCTGTTTCACAAACTCGGTCGTCTCTGTGTTTGGTAACCAGATCAGCTGCTCTGTAATTTGCCTTGTCGGGTAGCGTTTCCCCCTTCTCAAGGTTTATTCTTGTCTACCATGAGACTTGCCCCATGTCTTCAGCAGCACCAAGACTGAAGTCAGAGGGGAGATGGTTCCACGCAGTGGGACTTCAGCTCTTTTCTCCTAACTCTGTAGCCATGGCTGGGCCTCCACCTTAGCCAGATCTGCTTACTGATTGAGTGATTGGCCTTAACTGCTTACTCAGCATCTTAAATCTCTGCAGAGGTTCACTTTTTTCAGCTGTTATGTTGTCTTTGCTTTTGCAAACTTGCATGCTCATATCCTGTGCGTTTCACAGCTCCATTCACACTTTGTCGTCAGTTGTCCTTATGGCATAAGTTTTAGGGTTAGACTTTCCGGACTCAGAGATATTAAGAGCAGTCATACAGCTCATTACAGTCACACTCATCCTGTGTGACTTCAACAGCTCTAATCAAGTGGCTCATCTGCAAGACTAAGTTAGTCCTAAACAAGCTGAGGAGTGACTTTGCAGCACAGAAGCCAGCTTGCACCCAGTGCAAATGCTTCTCCTCAGGAGCTGCACAGGGCTCCTGACACCCTGTCTGCATGGGGAGAGAGTGCTCACAGCCCGGTGCACTGCAGTTCATATTTACACTTACTGTAATTCTATGCAGATAAAACCCTTGGAGTGCTCTTTGGCTGTTGATGAGTTGGAAACAGCTACAATTATTTTAGTAAATAAAGCAGGGTCAGAGCACAGTCTGACTGGTGTGGCTGCGGTTGTGTTCCCAGGCAGGGCCAGCATCGTGCGGAGTGGCGGTGCTGGGGACCGGCTGCACCCGGTCACTCTGTGGTGAGGGGAGACGTGTGGATGTGAGCCAGC
The DNA here is from genome assembly GCA_031468815.1 of Morus bassanus. Lineage (NCBI taxonomy): Eukaryota > Metazoa > Chordata > Aves > Suliformes > Sulidae > Morus > Morus bassanus. Next base: position 85,153,647 of record CM062571.1, on the reverse strand, counting down.
GTCAGCTGCTTGGCTGCAGGGCCAGGGAGCAGCTCTTGCCCGTTTTAGTACCGTGGGTCCAACTGGTGCTGTTTGTGCTCCTGGAGTTGTTCTGCACCACCATTTCTCCTCCCTCAAATGTGAAACCTCAAGGTGCAATCATTTTTATTTTGAAGAGGCAGTCTCTCCATCTGAAGCTACCGTTGCTGTAAGATCCACTTGGCTGTGGGGATCCTTGTCCTTGGTGTGCTTTGCCCTGCTGTGGAGACGTTTGCCATCCACTGCTTATGGTGTGACTCCTGAGGATGAGGTGGTGTTGGGACTCTAAGAGACACGGTATGAGAATTACTTGCTCTGGTGTTCACATATAACATTTTCCATAGTTACTTTGAGAGACACAATTGTCTTCAATTTGTGCACGATACCTGGCTCCTAACAGTCCCAACCCCTGACAGGGGAGCCGACGTCGAAACAAGCTACAGAGAGTGACTCGGTGCCTGGGAACCCCGCGGGTCCCTCACAGGAGCCACGCAGCCGCTGGCGTGTCCGTCAGCGTGGCCAGAGGCCCTGCGTGCCAGGGCAGGGCCGCTCCGCAGGGTGGACGGAGTCGGTCGCACCCTCAGCCACCTCGCCAGGACTTCCCTGGCTGTCCAGGTGCAGGAGGGTCAGGGTACGCCCACAGAGAGCACCTCCTCTCACTGCTCCGAAAGCAGAGGAAAACAGCACAAGGCATTCAGAGAGATCATGAATGTGTCTGGGAAGTGAATTAACATGTTAGCCCAAACACACTTTTTCTGAGAGCTGTGAGTCTAACCCCTGTCCGGAGGAACATGCCTTGCTGTAGGTACAGCACTGCTCAAGGAGAACTGTAGCAACAGCCCCACTCCTCTTTGGCTGCCTTCATCTCCGTGGCACCCGCTAAGCCTCTGGCACATCTGCCAGGCAAAGAGGGGCACATACCTGGGACGAGGCACTCGCTTTCAGTTACAGATGGAGCCATGCAGGAGAAGGTCATGGAGATGGAGGAAAGGATCATGCATCCACGGAGGGCTGTCATGGGCGCGTCTTTCTGAAGTATACGATCAGTTTTGTGAACCCTCACATGCTGAATTTGTGGCCGCTAGACCCTTTGACACCTTCTGGCAAGGCAAACCCATGTGGAATTCAGTTTTGGTCTTCCCTGAATATGTTCTTCTATCTTCTCTTGGTTTGTGCCCTTGAGATGCCCTCTAAAACTGACCTGAGTGTGTCTGGTCCATGACATCTGCCTCATAGGAAAGAACTTGGTCTCCCACCTTGGTGCTGTGTGCTGTTTCTCAAGCTCTGAGCCCAGAGTCCTCCAAGGGGAGAAGTGCGTCAGACTGTCTTTATTCTGCCATTTAACTCTCAACCTGTGTCTCATGTTCCAGCGCCTTCTCCAAGCGGGGCCTTGTGCCTTGGCTTCTTAAAGCATCCCATCCTCCTCTCCTGAGCTTGCTCGTGAGTCGTCTCAAGTGTGCTGGCTGCTCTCCTGTGGAGCTTCGGAATATTGACAAAACGTAGTAACTGCAGTGCTGAACGCTTGATTTTTAGCTTGCTGGAACCGTTTTTGCTGCTATTTTAATGAGTGTACGATTTATAAGTAATATATTTCCTGGGCACTGTCAGTGGGCTCTGCCAGGACAGTGAGATGCAATCTCAGCCTTGTGGCACTCAGCCAGTCCGGGGGTCCCAGATGGTCCTGCTGGTGCCAGTGCTGCCCGGCACAGCTCCAAGCAGTGCAGCAGGGCTGGCAGCGGTGGCTCCTACTGCCCCCACCCCATCCTCAGGGTTATACTGCATGGACACGGCTTCAGCATCCCCCTACCACTGTTTGGGGGTACCTGGCTTAGGTAATCCTCCAGGCTTTAGTGGAATATTTTAAAGTTATGGGACAAACCTGCTGGCCTGCTTAAAGAATAGTTTCTATTCAAAGGAGCAGCCCCTGTAAGGATGGTGAAATTACTTCATGGGTAAATGCAGTAGAGTCAGGCTCAAGCAAAAGCTCTGAATGTGCCATACCTGCTCTTTGCTGTGCAAGAGCTAAAGATAGTCACGTGCACTGCATGCTTTATGCAAAGTTGGTCTAACTTTGAGTAGAATTAAAGCATCGATAAAATAAAGCAGATCTGGCTTTATTATTCCCCCAAACTGATAAATAGAGAGATTAAATATCACGTAAAAAGATTTTCTACAAGCATGAGAAGCTATTAGCAAAAGGATCACAATGTTTTGTAGACAGAAGGACCATTGCAGGGTGAAAAAGCTACCCTTCAGGGACCCTATCTTATAGTTTATCCTGCTGGTTTATTGTCCTAGATCCAATCTGTATCATTTTAAACAAAAGGGGTCATTACTGTGTTTGCTACATATTCCCAAGCAGTCATTCCCCTGTTTTTTTCTGGGGTGACACTTGCAAACTTGCAGTCCCAAGTCAGGATGCTGCATCATCCTGGGAGGGAAATGTGTTGTACAGTCTGCATTGACACCCCAAGTACTTCTGCTGTTCAGCCCTGTGTTTGCTAAGCAGGGGCAGTGAGAAATGGGCCACACCACCCCCGTCCTACAGGGGACCTGTTCAGGGTGATCCTTCTCAGATGCTCCTTGTCAGTACCTTTGGTAGATCTCAGATGGTCAGGGTTAGTGGTGGAAACCTCAGTGTTGTTATTTTCTGCACAGTCACTGCTGCTCTGATCACTGAGAGATGAAGGACGACCCAGTGGGTCCAGTGGGTCCATTTCCAGTGCCATTGGGTCCCATTTCCACCTGTTGTAGCCTTCTTTGTTGGCGAGCCTTGTCTTTGCATCATTTTGCCAGAAGATGAAGCTTCTGATCCTGAAAACGTTTGGAGCACCGGGCAAATGCCATGGCTGGGGCTGAAGTCAGGTCCCATATGAAGGTCACCCCACTGCCACGGTGAGCTCTGGATGCCTCCTGCCTGATGCCACCACATCTGCAAGAATTGTGTCACTGCTTGGATCCTGAATCAGACTTGGTGGTGGCAAAATATTTCTGGCAGCAGGGTAGACAGTATGCCCCTTCCCAGGTGCCTGTCTGCTAGAGGCGTCACAACAAGCCGCTCTGCCCAGGCGTATGACTCACGCATGCTCCCTTTTTTAAGAAATACAGATGCAGAGTAAATGGGAATCAATTACACTTCCTACACAAAGAATCCCCTTGTTTTGGCATCTGACACAGATACATCCTTCCTTCCAAGGGAACAAAATTGAAAATTAATTTGAGTTTCAGGGAAATTTCAGTTACGAATACTCTTCTTCAGCAGTGACTCTCCTCGGCCGTGTCACACACGTGAGAGTCCCTGCAGCAGCAGCTACTGAGCGTCTGCCAGTGCCAGAGGGCCCCCTCCTGAGCGGGCCCTCCCAGGGCAGCGCTGGAGCGGCTGGGCTGTGCCTGGAGGCTGGTCCCCGCGGATGGAGCTGCTGCCGCCGCTTCCCCTTTCCGATGTGGGGAAGGACCCGCTTCGCCCCGGCACCTTGAAGCCACTGCGATGAAATAAGCTGCTGACCTGAGCAGCAGCCCCAAGAGCATGGATTTCCTTCGCTAGTGCTTGGACACGCCAGCCCAAATGTTATGTACAAGAAGGCATCTGTGTTTGCATGCCTGGAAACGAAGAAGAAGGGCTGTTTTAACTGCTGAGTACCAAGGACCCGTGACTCGAAGGGCTGGGATATTCATCACAACCTTCACCCTGTTGCTCTGTCTCTCAGGCAGAGGCAGTGACCGGGGACAGGGTGAGGTGCATGAGTGGTCTCCAGGACATCAGGGACAGACTGGCTCCCTGCGGTCTCAGGGCATCTGAAAACAGATCTGTTTGCAACACGGCATAGGACAAAATGCCTGACCTCTTGCTTTGAGGCTCAAAAGTTGTATTCGTGTCCAGCTGAGGAGTATATCTCCTCTGTGTTCTTCCTTATTTTGCTTTATCCAAACAATAATATGGAAAATAAAACAAGGGAAAGGAAAGAAAAATACATTTCCATATATCAAGCAGGGCCACAGTAGTTTCCAGATCTCTCTTATCTTTCTGGAGATGCATACTGGCCGATCCCAGCAGCGGCCGATGTGGTCTCAGTGGGCCTGGCATGCTCGTGGTGCCTCCTCGTCACCTCTGCTGGCTTGGGCTGTGTTTCCAGCAGATCCAGCCCTCCTCACTGGAGGTGCAGCATGTCATGGAGAAACATCCACAGCACCATGAATTCCAGTAAAATATTATTCAGGACTGAAGAATAACTTACAATGTTATGGAAGAGAAAACATCAGTATTCCCAAACTGCCAGTCCTTTGAGAAGAAATCTCTTCCTTTGTGCCACACCGGTCAGCGGTTGTCTTTGATCAGCCTTTGGGCCATGACATTTTTGGGGAAAGGGCAATTAGTAACAGCAGATCTGGATCTGAGTGACAGGCAACCCACAAGGAGATGGCTGCAGCCACCCTGGAGGTCCTCTGGAGGCCATGTCACAGGCTGGAGCTGGTTTTCATGTCTCAAAACCAGGACAGTTTGGGCCCCAGCTTTCTTGGTAAAGTGCTTTACAGTCCAAGTTTCAAAGCTGCTCTTTTCTAAACAGAGCCAATGGTTGAGCAGGGACTTTGCTGTCAGGGGCTGTGACGTTTCTGGGATGTGCTCAGCCAGGCACTGCTCAGCTTGGTACCTCTGCTGTCTTCTCTGGTGCCACAGCCCCACTCGCTGCCACAGATGCTCCCTCCAGCACCTCCTGCTCTCCCAGTGTTGCAGTAACGGCAGTGACTCCTCTCTCAGCTGTACAAGCAGAGGAAAATGAGTGCTGCGGCCCAGCCAAGAGACAACACTCTGCACACTCTGCGGATGCAGTGGGAATTTTGTGCGAGGTTGCTGTCTTCTCTGGATCGGAGGCATGTCACATGTTGTCTCACACCAAGGACTTCTTCTGAAGTTTGGGTCAGGAGATGGTGGAGTTGCTGTGTGCCTGACCTTGCACACTGCACCGAGTGACAGCTGCCTTTCCTCCCTCTGGGGATATTCTGAACTGCACTGGGGCAGTGTGGGATATGCTTCTGTGCAAGTCCCTGTTCTTTGGCCTTATTTTAATCCTTTGACAGTTCCAAGCAGTTCCAGTAACTTCTGGACTAAACCGTGGCTGTCTCCCAGCCACTGTTTCAGTTATTGAGGAACTATGTGGGCAGAACGAGTGAACATAATTTGGCCAAATTATTTAAATTCACCATTGAGAGTTGGAAAGTAACTTACAGCTACCGTCACAGAGACAGAAAATGACTGCTAGAGTCCACGGGATGTGTGAGAGAGGGATCCATTAGGAAACTCTGGGTTTCCAACGGCAAGGACAAAGAGGGTAATGATCTATGGGCATTAGTCCAGGCAAGCCATGGCATCAGCCTAACAGAGCTGAGAGTAACGATGGTCGTGTTTGGAATAGAAATACTGGTATCTTTGTGCTGGCTCTTGAAGCAAACCTACAAGAGTTGGGATATTTATCTTGACAAAGGCAGTTTCAGGATCATCTTTGCTGGTTTCTCAGAGGTATAGTAAGCTATATGTCTCTGGCTGACGGGTGTGCAAGAAGGGTGCCTTAGGTTGAAGATTCTGGTAAATGCACAAAGGAGAACTTAAAAGTGGGCCAAGAAGGCTGTTCTTGGGTGAGTTGGCCAAGAGGTGCCATCATTTTCCTAAGGGGGGAAAAGCTAATGTAATTCAAGGAGTTAGCTGCAGGCTTCTGATTAATAAAATAATAAAAATGGTAATTAGTTGAACAAATAAAGAATCTGCAAAAGAAGTCCTCTGCATTGCTAAGTTGTAAATCTGTAGAGCTCTGCTGGTGTGTGCATGCACTTATCCTGGTGCTCTTGATGCATTGGGATGGGTTTGGAAAAGCTCTCTGTGTGCAGCCTGTTCACTGTGTCCGTAACGTATGGCGTGTTCAAAGAGGTAGCAGTACAGAAGTACGTAGGCACTGCAACAGCCAGCACTGTGGTACCAAATTTGAAGTCCATGGCAAAACAAATGGGATCTAGTTGTCCACTGAGGAGTCCAGGCTCCTGACGTAGTGCATGAGGTGGTTGAGAGTCTAGGCAGGTGGGAGCAGAGGGCTACACTACGCCATTGCAAGAGGGAACATCCTAATTACTTCAGCCTCCCTGCAGCTGCCTTGCTGTGAACTGGTTACTCCTCCGGTGACCTGGCAGTCTGGGCCCTGGCCCCTTCCTGGGCTGATGTGCTGGTCCTTACTAGTAAGGAGGGTAAGAGGATGGGGGTGCTGTGTCCCCTACTTTTATCCAGTAGCTCAGTGGTTTTGATGGAGAATTTGGATGGTTTAGGAAACTCTTGGTTAAAAAGCACAGTGTGCAACTCCTGTTGTATCTGTTGTGTTTGGTGGGAGTTGTCAGGGCTCGCTGAGGGTTTGGATGTGCTAGCCAGTCAGGGCAAGGAGCAGTAGCTGATGCCACCGGAGCAGCTCAGGTGCTGTGCACACAGTCAAGGCTGAGCTATCCTGAGCAGCACTTCAGGAGTCTGGGGACGTTACTGATGATGCTGGAGAAACGCTGCAGGTGTCAGTCTCCGAAGATGTGACAATAGCTAAATAATTTTGAGGACCAACGTTTCAGACTACAGTGTCAAAGCCTCAACTCATTCTCCTCATAGTTCTTGCTCCAGATGCCTGTACCATCTAAATGGTTTTCCCAAGGTAATTTTAGTGAAGGCAGGGGGTGTCAAGCTGTGGGTTGCAGTCAGAAGTTGTTTACCAGGTGTGCTGGAGTAACCAGATCTAGCTCAGTCTTTGTCGTGGTGCTCTGTGGAGCTGCCTGGGCACCTGGGAAGGACCTTCTGGAAAAGGTCCTTCTAGACCTCTAGGTCTGCTCAGTGTCTAGCCGTGTATGGGGAGGTGGTGATGTGAACATTTGTTTATGAGGAACAGAATGTGTACCCCAAGACCAGCTGCACACAGGAGATGCTGAATGCCATGTGTAGGGCACTGGGTTTTGACTGAGGCACGCATAAGGACTTAGCAACCAAAATGTTAAAGGTTTCATAGTCATAGGCTTCGCAAATGATTTCCTTCTTTACAAAGTAGCTCCTGCCTTCTGCGCAGCGTGGGTTCCTCCACCTCTAGGAGCTGCAAAGCCACAGACCTTCTGGGGTTGGAAGGTTCATGGTGCCTAAAGCAGGGAGGGACTGATTAATCATCTCCTGTCTCTCCTGGGTAACACTGGCCGGGAGATACTGCTGAAATGATTCTTCTTTTTCTTTTTTTTTTATAGAGCAAAATTTTTGAAATAGGTTGCTTGATCAGCAGCAGCTTGTGAGGATCCACCTGGACCTTTGCCTCCATCCTCCAGTGAGGTGTGGGGTTTGGTAGTCCCCTTGCAGCTCCCTTCAGTCACTATCTACCGTGAACTTGTCACGCGCCTTTAGCAGAGCTAGGTTTTCTCTCACCTTTGTGAAGAGCATCTGCCAGAGAGTGAGGTGCATGTTAATTCACAGTAGTTGCCTGTTCCTGCATTTGCTAGGCTTATCAGACAGGTTGTCCAAATTCCTAAGGACTGTGATCTTGTAGGATAGGCAGGATTAGAGGCATAATTTTTAGAAATCCTGTTATCCTCTTTGTCAACTGGTAAAACTGTATTTTGTCTTTTCAGTAGGACTCTCTAAGATCTGATGGAGCTATCCAGTAATATAAAACACTTTCAGCTGTCAGGGTGGAGGGGCACAAATCCAACTACCACTGGGGATGTTTTCACTGGCTGGGACGCACAGAGAGCTTTAAAGAGTGAATCAATATCTGTGATTATATAAAGGGAGACAAAACCTTTTAATTAATTGTCTCTCTCAGGTTTCCAGTTCTGCTCCGTCTTCTCCAGATGCATTTGTAAGGCTGTAGCCGTAGCCAGGTGGAAGCATTTATACTTCAGGGGAGGTAGTTCAACATCCAGACTAATCATGGCAGTAAAGCCTTGGTCACTGCCCGGAGAGGAGGGTGCCTGCAGGACCTCTCCCAGCTGTCGCTTTGGCCAGCTCTCGCAGCCATTGTCGGTGCGTCCTTGGCGGCAGACTCTCACACCGGGTTTCTGAAGCATCTTGTAGGTCATGATTGCCGGTGCTGCTTAGCCAAATGCTCCTCTTCTGAGGATTTTCACGTTTGGTCTCTGGCCGTGTGGCTGACATTGTCCCGCGCTGCGTTTCCCTCTCGCGGTGCAGCACTGCACCGCGGCGGGAGGAGCAGCCTCGCCAAGCTCCTGCTGCTCCTGGCGAATGCTGAGATCTGACCCAGGGCTCCGCAGCTCCTGCTTTACATCGTCGCTCAGGCCCCCTGTGCTAATTAGCTGGAGTGCTGGTCTGGCAGCTGTCTGAGGAGGAGCAGGGAAGGCAAGCAACTCCCATTCTCCCGTCGCCTCCCTTTTCCCAAACAGTGTGAATCTGCCACTAATTGGCTCTCCTTAGCAGGTGACTGTGCTATTCTCATTTAGTTGTGCAGAGATGATCTGAGACCAGAAGTTTCTTGGCAGACTGAACAGCAAGGTAAAGAGCCATGCTCTAGGAACAGAAAGGAATAAAATCATTTTGTGCAAGAGCACTAGCAGTCGGCCCCAGAATATCAGCCCAGGTCTGCCTCGTTACCCGGCTCAGGGGGCGCATGGGGGGAGAGGGTGGGCGTCCTGCTCTGCTTCTGTGGCTGGAGGGAGCCCCAGTGGTGAGGCATAAAGCTCTCAATGTCAGAAACTGCCTCTTGAATTTTGGACAGAACCTGTGTCTTTTGGTCACTGTATCAGACCTTACCCAGGTGATACCCTAAGCAGAGCTTCTCTGAAGCTTTTGCCCTTTTCTGAATTCAAGATCGCTCCCAAAGCAGCTAATTGACAGCCAAGGGAAATTCCCATTGACGCCAAATATGTGCTGGGGGGACACCCAGCTGGAAAACAGCTTTGCAGAAAAGGCGCTGGGGGTCCCGGCTGACACCAAGTTGAACGCGAGCCAGCAACGTGCCCTTGCCACAAAGAAGGCAAATGCTATCTTGGGCTGCATTAGGCAAAGCATCCCCAGCAGGCTGAGGGGGGGTGATCTCTCCCCTCTGCTCAGCACGGATGAGGCCACACCTGAAGGGCTGGGTCCAGTGCTGGGCTCCCCAGAACAAGAGAGAGATGGACGTACTGGAGAGGGTCCAGTGAAGGGCCACGATGAAGGCACTGGAGTATCTCTCCTCTGAGGAAAGGCTGAGAGAGCTGGGACCGTTCAGCCTGGAGAAGAGAAGACTCAAGGGGGATCTCATCGATGTGTATAAATACCTGCAGGGAGGGTGCCAAGAGAGGATGGAGCCTGGCTCTTCCCAGTGGTGCCCAGTGACAGGACCAGAGGCAATGGGCACAAACTGAAACACAGGAGGTTCCCTCTGAACATCAGGAAACACTTTTTCCACTGTGAGACTGAGCACTGGCACAGGTTGCCCAGAGAGGTCATGCTGTCTCCATCCTTGGAGATGTTCAAAGGTCGTGTGAACGTGGTCCTGGGCAACCAGCTGTAGGTGTCCCTGCTTGAGCAGGGGATTGGATGGGATGACCTCTGGACGTCCCTGCCATCCTCAACCATTCTCTTTGATTCTGTGAATCTGGGAAAGTTTCAGAAGTGACAAAGCTGCTATTTTCTTGCTGGAGCTGACATCATTTCCACCAAACCCAGTCTATTTCTGTATCTGTCAGCCACGCTTGTAGTAACGATTTGAAACTCCAGAACAGCAAAAGCATTTCTTCCAAAGGACATGTAGTAAGTGCCATAACTGAGAAGCAGTGTTTGGTTGTCAGTCAAATTCTGTCTAACGGTACCAGGTTATAAGGACCTGGTGGACTTTATAATACTGCTTGTGCAATGGCAAAATCTCTCATACCTAAATGCTGAAGAGTGCAACTCACAAAGTAGAGATCACTACAGCTCTCACTACTGGACCAAGCCGAAAGACCTGTGGCAAGGCATGCATTGTGTGCTTCTTCCCACTAGGCTTTGGGTACAGATGTCTCCAGAAGGGTTTCTACAGAGAAGTTGTCTCCAGGTACTCCGTGGGTGCAGTGCTGTACATGTGAGAACATGTAAATGTTCTCAGAGCAAGAGGAGTAGTTTACAAATCCTTCCTTCCATGGCTGAAGTGAAAGGCAACTCCAGCTCCAGACACAACTCATTTAAAGAATAGAAAAGAGAAAGCATGCTTTTGGGATTGGTGCCCTGTGGACAACAACAATTTAACAGTCATACAGTTACTAGGAAAGGCTAACAGGTTAACTGCAAAGCTGCGAAATATGTTTCGTCCCGGAAGGGTTCAGTTTACAGCACCTTTTGAAACAGTAGGAACTTCCCCCATGTAAAAACTTCTCTGTATCCTAAAGCAACAAAAAAATCTGATATTCAGCTCTCAAGGGGGAAAAAAAAATCAGGATGTGTAATAGATACTTTCCTGATAATGTGCAAGACATCTTAGTATGTTCACTGCCTCCCAGAGATATGCAGAAGTGTGGCAAGACAAAGCTCGAGTTATTCCCACAGCTCCAGTACAGCCTCGGTGGCTTGGATTTGCCACATCCCCTAGTCCTACCTTCGTGCCCTGTGCTGTGGCAGCAAACACTGCAGCACCCATAGATCATGAGCTGCACTCTCTGAAAACCAGCGTGCCTTCATCTTGCACTGCAGGTGCTCTGCCGGGACGGTTGTGGGCAGGAATTCCCCAAAGAAGGGAGGAGGAGGAGGAGGGTTGCTTAAACCTAAAACGAGGATCCTTCAGCCAGAACTCGCCTGACAAAAAGTGAGTCTCTTCTGATCAGCCCCTTGAGAGCACATAAAAATTAAAGCAACCGTCCTGGGTATTTGAGACTGCTTGATGTGTTTGAAGTAATTGTGGGGACTGTTATGGTCTATTAATTCACTTGCAGTGATTTGAACCTACCACCGATCTGTGGAAGGGAAGTCTGTCTTCCCTCAGAAATGACTGTGGCTTGTTGAGTGGTTTATTGAGAGTGTGCACTCTCACGAGGAAGCTCTGCCGTACTGGGACCCAACAACGTTTCTGATGGAGGCACCCTGTCAGGTGGTCAGGTCTCCATCACCATCTCCAGGCGCTATCGAGTCTGGGGCGAGAATATCTGTGAGAAGCATGAGACACGGAGTCACACATCAAATCTATCTCAAATAGTTATTTTCAACAGGCAGAGCAAGTGTGAGACCTCAGAAATTTTATACAGAGGCGTGCTATCAGGTTTTCGTACTGATGCATAGGCTTACAACAGTGTTTCTTGAGTGCTCATTTATCTGCGGGAGAACCAAACCTGAGCACCTGGACTGCAAGCAGCCCCTCTGCAGGACCTGACCGAGGCGAATGCCGTGTCAGGCTGCTCACGCTCCTCCCTGGCTCTGGGCGAAGCGTCCAGAGAAAGCCGATTTCAGCTCGCCAGCTTCCGGAGCAGGTTGCTGGTTGCAGAGGCAGCAGGTGACATCAAGAGGACAAGTCCTCCATCTGCTATTGAAGCTCATTCAAACCAGACGTGTCCCTCTTGCCAGCGTGCTTTAGTTGAACAAAACCTACTGCTGGGCTGATTTACCCGACGTTGTTCTCCGGTTGTTGCGGTGAAAGCTGATGTGCGGTTCGGATGGACGAGTTTCAGGTAAACGGCCGCCATAAAGAGAAAAGCCCTGTGATCACCAAGGGCAGGATCTCTGTGCAGAAAAAGAAAGGGCTGCTGCTCTTTTGCAGTGACTACGTTTTATTTGAGATGCCCCCACTTCGCACCCCCGTGGGGAGCGGTCTCCTCTGGCGCCCAGGCGTCTTGGCCATGGTGTCCTGCGTGTCTCAGAGAGGAGGATGTGGGCATCACGCACGACGGAATCACGATTGTACGCTGGGGACGGTATGAAGCTCCTTAGCTGCTTAATAAACACTGCCGCGGTAGTGTTTGTTTTATTCAGAATATACAAGGCATCCTGGCTGCTGTTCAGAAATAAGTTATGGATCCAGCAGCGATTAGCTACAGCTTACCTAGGCGGTACAAAGGATGAAACCTGCTCCTTCAGGCCTCAAGATGCCTTATGGTGCAAGGTGATAAAGCAGGTGAAGAAACACGTTGTCAGTTCACGTGGAAACATGCCAAGAGATGCTCTGCTCTTGACTGACGGAAAACATAAAACCCATTCCAGGCAGTTTTTCTCACATTTTTCCAGTTGGGAATACAGGTAGAAATGTTCCCAGAGTAAAGCCTGAACCTGGAGCAGCTGCACAACTGACAGAGGTCTCTATCAAGCAGGCATTAACACGAAATATGATTAAACTAATTAATGTCCTTTAATTGAACTTGAGCCTGCCAAAAGAGCCCAAACAAAAATGGTGGTATTTGAAATGATTACAAAACCTGTTAGAAATGTACCTCTGATATATAATAGGTGTAGGCTTCTGAGACATTTTGACTTAATAATTCCTTAATGATTAAAAAAAATGAGTGTGCTACAAAATCAATATGGCAGCTGAGAACTGGATTGCAAGCCACGTAATTAATGTTTCCCTGGTGCAACTGCTAAAGAGGAGCCTTGGAGACTTCATAGAATCAGAGAATGGTTTGGGTTGGAAGGGACCTTAAAGATCATCCAGTCCAACCCCCCTGCCATGGGCAGGGACACCTTCCACGAGAGCAGGTTGCTCAAAGCCCCGTCCAACCTGGCCTCGAAGACCTCCAGGGATGGGGCAAGAAAGGGGATTCGGGCTGTTGTTTTGACCTTCACGTCACTTGTGCAAGGACTGGCTCTTGGTCCAGCAGCTGTATTTTCAAAAACCACGTGAAAGATGATGCAAGGTTGTTGCTGAGAAAATGCACGGGCGATGGTGCAATAAAACTGCTGCAGCCCTGCGGGAGGGTGCCACGGTGCAGGACCAGCGGTAGAGCTGCGGGGTCCTCGGTGGCTGCACGTTGGCAGCGCGGTTGTGTGAGAACAGCATTGGTGCCACAGCAAGGGGGGGTAGACTTGTGGTCGGTAACTTGGCGAAGCGAAACGGCTGGAGCGGGATCCTGCTTGCCGACAGGAAGGTCTGCGTGGGCACCCGCTGCAGTCAGCAGAGCTGGGGCGGGTTCACGGCCCCAGCGCTGCAGCGATCCCACCGTGCACGGGCAGCCTGGCCGCCCGCTTGCGTACCCACGCCCGCGCACAAATCCCAGCGCGCCAGTGCCCGGCCCTGCGGGCTGAGCGTCCCCCAGGCCGGCGTGAGCACGCAGCAGGGTGCAGAGCCGCAGTGTCGGCAAGGCGCGCTGCACTGAGCAGTTATTTCTGCGAGCTGTCTGCAATACCTACGTTTTTTGCATGCTTCTCGTGACTTTCTAAAAACATAAAGGGGCCTTTTAGAGATCTGAGCTGGTCTTTAATATCTGTGCATCGACTAAAAATGATACTGGAGTGACATTTAGAAGTATTATAAGGAAAGGGTAGCTATTTATTTCTTAATAGGTGTTTTTTCCCTTGAGGGACTGCAACTTAGCGCGGTACTGAAGCAGCAGGCTTCCGGGCTGAGGCTGGCAGGTTACCCGGCGCACATCCCCGGTGTGACAGTGCCTTCTGCCGAAGTCCCGCGCCTGCGGATGGCAAGTTTGACGAGAGGGTTTGGGCGGCCTGCTGATGCCAAGACGGGAAGCTGCGCTCCTCGCGCCGGGCTGTTCGGTTCGGCGCCGGGTCGTGGTGCCCGGCTCTCCGCTGGTCTCCGCGGAGCGGGCGTCCGCTGGCAGAACTCCGTGACTGCGGTGCTGCTCCGGGGGGAAGGCCGGGCTGTCCCGGGCCGAGCGACCCCGCGCTCCGAGGAACCCGTGGGGGCCGCAGCCGCCTCCGGGGGCGCGCGTACGGGGCAGCGGTTCCTGCCGCAGCGGCCCTTCCCGTGAGCTGCCCCGTCAGCGGGCAGCGCCTGCGGGGGGGTCTGCGGGAGGAGACCCCGCTGCACCGCCGCGCCCCCGCCCCTCCCGAGGGCCCCGGGGGGCCGCGGGTGCACGGCCCCACGGAGCCGGTGGGCGCGCCCCAGAGGGGCGGCCAGCGCAGATCAGGGAGGCTGCAGCTGCGGGGCAAGGGGACCGCGAGCACGGAGCTGGGGGGCTGCAAACGGGGCGCTGCAGGGGCAGCCCCGACCCCCCTCCGTGTGCGGGGGGCTGCGAGCGGGGGGGCCGCGGTGCGCGGCGGCGGCCGGTCGGGGGGGGGGGGGGGGCAACCCCGCCCCCGGGCAGAAGGCACTGCTGTAACCCCCCCCCCCCCGGGGCACTGCCCCCCGCCCCGGGAGTGGGAGCCGGGCGCCCCCGCACATCATCTCCCCCGCCCCCGAACTGCTGCACCCCCCTGGCACTGCCCCCCCCCCCGCCCCCCCGGCACGTCCCCCCCCCCCCCGGGCTGCCCGCCCCTCGGCACTGCCCCCCCGGCACGTCCCCCCCTCCCCCCCGGGCTGCCCGCCCCCCGGCACTGCCCCCCTCGGCACTGCCCCCCCGGCACGCCCCCCCGGGCTGCCCGCCCCCCGGCGCTGCCCCCCCCCCCCCCCCCGCCACTGCCTCCCCGGCACGCCCCCCCCCCCCCCCCAGGCTGCCCGCCCCCCGGCACTGCCCCCCCCGGCACGTCCCCCCCCCCCCCGGCACTGCCCCCCCCGGCCCCCGCTCCCCCGGCCCGGGACGGCGCGGCGGCCGCCAGGGGGCGCCTCGGTGCGCGGCCCCCGCTCCCCCGGCCCCGCGGCGGCGGCGGCGGCGGCGGCGGCGGGTCGGGGCGGCGGCGGCGGCGCGGCGGGGGCGGCGGCCGGGGGCGGGAGGCGGCCGGGCCGGCGCCGTCCCCGTCCCCGCCCGCAGGGGGAGGAGCCGCCGGCGGCGGCACCTGCCCCGGGCCATGGTGCGCGCGGCGGCGGCGCGGCGCCGGAGGGAGCGGAGCGCCGCGCGGGGCGGGCGGCGCCGCGCCATGGAGCCGGCGGCGGGCGGCGGCCCCCCAGCCGCAGCCGGTGCCCGCGCCCGGGCGGCGCCGCGGCGGCCGGGGCTGCGCTGAGCCCCGCCGGCCCCCGCCATGGCGCAGCCCGCGGGCCGCGGCGGGCCGAGCCGCGAGCTGCCGGGCATCAGCACCGTAACCTACGTCTTCGTTTACAGCCCCGGCGGCCCGGCGGGGCCCCCCGGGCCCGGCCCCGGCGCCGAGCCCGCGCCGCACGCCGCGCCCGCCCCGCTGCGCGGGCCCAAGCGGAAGCTGTACAGCGCCGTGCCCGGCCGCAAGTTCATCGTGGTGAAGAGCTACGCGCCGCAGGGCGAGGGCGAGATCCAGCTCAACCGGGGCGAAGCCGTCAAGGGTAAGTGCGGGCGGGCGGGCGGCGGGCGGGCGCCGGGGCGCGGGGTCGGGGCGGGCGGGGCGCCCGGGGGCGGCCCCCCCCGGCCGCGGGCTCCGGCCCGAGGGCCCTGCTCCGGCCCGGGGGTCCCGCTCCGGCCGCGGGCTGGGGGCCGGCAGCGGCGGTTGCCCCGTCGCCGGCCGCGGGGCTGCGAGGGCCCTGGCCCGGCCGCGGGGTCCCCAGCCGGCTCCGGCTCCAGCTCTGCGTCCCTCGGCCGGGCCCTGGGGGTGCTGGCCCCGGGGTGCTGCCGGGGCCCTGGGGCTGCCCGGCCGGGCCCTGGGGGCGCTGGGCCCCGGGGTGCTGCCGGGGCCCTGGGGCTGCCCGGCCGGGCCCCAGATGCGGGGCCGCGGCTCCTCAGCGCGGCCCGGGGGCTCCGATCCTGCTGCCAGGCCCTGGGTCGTCCGTGGCGCCCCACAAGACGGGGCGGTGGGCGCCACGCTCCGCTCGGACCCCCAGGAGCGGCAGGCTCCGCGCTGAGCCCTCTTTTCCCGGGCCCAGGGCTGACCCTGTGCCCTCCGAGCTGCTCCTGCCTTGCGCCACGCCGTGGGCCATCTGCAAGGCTCCCAGTTGCCAGCTCACCTCTCGCTGGGCGCCAGCGGAACGGGCTGAGAGCGGCGAGGGGGAGGTGGGCAAGGAAGCGCTTCCTAAACAAAACTCCCAACCACACCGCTGAGGAGCCACGGCGATGCAGAGCTCGCAGGGAGATGAGAGGCTTAGAGGGATAATCGCATTGCCCATTATGTTGGGCAGACTTCGTGAAAGACATGTAAACCCTGCGGTAGGTCATAAGTCAGCTTCCAGCAGACAGGGATAAGAAAAGGCTTCCTCTGCAAGTGGGCTGATTCCATAGTTTTTCACAGAAACTTTAAGGATCTTCTTTTCATCTTCCTGCCTCCACTTTTTTTGCTGACGCCTCTTACAATGCGGGCTGGAGCAGTCGCTAATCTGACTAGTTGCATTAGCTCTAATGTGGATCTGAGCTTGGGAGTGGGAGACGGGGCTTGCTGTTCCACGCTCTGAATTGCTGCTTCAAAAGCACGTGAGACCTCCAAGTCTTGTGCGGTGGATGCCGAAAACCTCCCGTTGGAGGCGGCAGTCCAGGCAGACTTGCTCTTGCCCCCGACGTGCGTTTTTGTCCCCTGCGTGGAGGAGGAGATAGACGCTTGTGGCTTGGCTGATGTGCCGGATGGTGAGGCTGTCTGCAGCGGGGTGGTTGGAGTTAGCGGTCATTTGATGTGTGGAGCTACACGTTGTGTGGTGGTGGGGTAAAGGTGTTTGCTTCCAGGAGGCTGGAAGCAATCAACAGACGGACAAGGCTTTGGGGTCAGAAGTGCTTTTCCCATGTCTTGTCTTCACCCACTTACCCAGTGTTTTCTGTCACACCCTTCCGTATCTCCTCGTGCATTTGCATCAAGTAGGTGGTGCCATTCCTTAGTAACTGCAACAGAATCCTTAATTCACGTATTCACCTGCAATTGTTTGCATATCTTCTTCATGTGATCTCCAGAAAGAAAGCAAGTTGTGGGAAGTACCGTGGGGAGGAAGAGCAGGCTATGATGGGCAATGGCTCCTCGGAGCTGGAGGCACTCTCAGCTGGCTTTCTTAATGCATGGCTGAGAAGGCTTAGTAAGAGTTAAAAGAGAATCACTTCAGTGACTCGCTTATGAAAGACCTCCGGGCAGCGTAGATGGGCAGCGCTCAGTTATTTACTGCTTTTGAGATGCTGATTAATTTTTGCGAGGATAGGAATATTGACAGTTATTGGATAGCGTGCCCTGGCGTTGCAGACAGGTAGAGTGATGGGGATAAATGGAACCCAGCCGCCCGAGCAGAACTGCTGCGGCTGGTGCTTTGTCATGTTTGGTGGACTCGTGACTCCTTTTGGAAACAGGCTGATCTTCAGTTGGTGGGAAGAACTCTCTTACACACAGCTTGTGGGAAATAGAAGTTGGTATGAATGACGGTCCCTGGCTGAGGTGGTGCTGGACTTCTGCTTTGAGCTAACAGGGTGCCAGGGTGTCTGCAAGTGGGCAGCAGTGGTGAGAGGCATTGGGAGAGTGTGGTTTGAGAGGATGCCTTGCCACGGGCAGCTGGGGGGGATTTCGGATCAGGGTCCTGGAAAGGATGTACCAGCTGAGTGGGGACTGAGCTGCTTAGGAATCAAAGTGTTGGCGGTGGAGGGTCCTGGAGGGAGAAGGTGGCAGTTGGATGAAGTGTTGAAGTGTGGTGGGTATGAGCAGAAGAGCTGTTTGGGGAAGGGTGGGAGCAGATTTGGGGAGTGTGGTCAAAGAATTGCTGGAGGCAGTTGCCTAACGAGGTGAGCTGCCTTTGGGGAGACGTGCAAGGGCGAGAGCCTGGCATGGAGGGAGCTCTCTGAGAGTTTGGTGCTGAGGGAGAAACCTGTCCGAAGATGCAAGTCTGAGCGAAGAGCTGTCTACAGGCACGAGTGTGCTGTGGGAAGGGACCTCCATGGGGAGGGCAGCTCTGAGCAGGCGGAGGCTGGGGACAGGAGATCGCTGGCGTGCAAGCTGTGATAGGGCAGGTGTCTCGTCTGAAGGTGTGTTAGTGAGGGGACTTGACAGCCACCCCTTCGATGCAGTGAAAGTCGGTGACTTCAGAAGGCTGGGGCTGCAAGCAGTTACTGTCAGACAGGAGAATGGCAAAACATGCAAGGGTTTGTGTATGGCCCTGTTTGAAGCATGACTGTGTTGTGAGGCAAATGCTGCTTGTTGGTGTGCTGTCTTTAGAGAAAGTTGAGGATCCTTGGAACATTCACCCAGCGTTACATTCGCAGGTTGCATTCCTTGTTGAAAGCAAATGGACCCCTGCGAAGGCTCTGCTGATGTTAAGCAAGGGTCTCACATCCTGGATTTGATGGAGCGAGAGATGCGCTGAACCTTGTGTTGTGTGATGGATTTCCTTGGGGCTTTTCAGTAGGAGTTGGTTTGGTTTCAAGAGCACGGTGAAAATTAGGGTGTCTGTCTTGACCGTATACTGTAACTGTCCTGGTAGCTGTTGGATGACAGAAGGCAATAATCAATACAGTTATTTCGTTTGTAAGGTAGCTAAAGAATAGCAAAGGAGAGCCTGTCCTTGATTCGCTTGTTACTGGTAATGAGAAATGAAATGAGATGTGAGTGCCCCAAGCAAAGGGAGAACCAGTAGTCACCAGCGCTGAAATCGCAAGGTCACAGGGAGAAATGGTTCAGGGACAAGGCACAACGAGGATTGAATATCCAGCCTGGAAACTAGGGAGGAATTAGGAACACTGTGAACGTGCTGGTTTTGGAGTCTCATTTCTTTGCACTTTGTGATTAGGAGGAGTTATTCTCAAGCAACTGTTACCATGTGCATCTGACAGTAGGTTTTCCTCTCTAGCGTGGTTCCTTATTGACATTCCCTACTGCAGTATTTAAGCTAAACCTCTGTGAAATAAATGGCAGACTGAATTTCTGTTGGCTGTGGTTGTGGTTTTGTTAAATTATTATTGTAGCAATTCTTGGTTGTGCTGGAGGTTGTTTAGATAGAGGGGATTATTTTACTTGTGAATAAAGTTGTTATTCCACAGTAAAGATAGGTTTTGTTAGTGGAAGGTTTTGAAGTTTCTGTTTGATGCTCAGCCAGCTAGTTTCCTCTGGACTTTCTTTATCCATCCAGAAATATTTAAGAGAGGCTGCTTGCGCGCAGTTCACTCTGGGCTGCAGGATCCCCGCTACCCCACAGGAAGGCAGCTGTTGTGGCGGTTAGATGCAGGTGGTTGGAGACAGAGCCTTTAATAACTTGGAGGGTTAAGCCAAAGCTTTAAACTTCCCTCTCAAACTATCTGTGCCCACGGTGATCTAGAGCAAAGGGGTGACAAACAGCTGCCTCCTCGCCAGACTACTGCTCCCGCGTTATTGGAAGAACAGAGATGGAGAAGGAGTCTCGTGGTCAGTGAGTCGAGACCTTGGCCCTGCACGGCTTTACTATCACCTGTAAACTGATCGCACTCCACCTTTAAAACCAGTGACGCTTTCCTCCTGCTATTCTGGTGGGGAGGCTGCTCTAGAACCTTCCAGACTTCAGTCTTCATCTCTTCTAACTTCTGAAATAAGTGTTCATGGCTGGTTTAATCATTTTTGGTGTGCCTTTAGACAGAACAGACTGCTGTGATCTGTCTGTGAGACATCAAAGGCACTGTGACCAAGTCCTCGTTTGGAAAAAGGAGACTGATTTTTCCTTTCCTAACAAATGAAATGACTAGGTCATGAGTACTACCTGCTAGCCTTATTTTAGTGATTCACCAAGCAGGGATCCCTGCGCTTGCTGGCTCTGATGAGGGTTGGGTGTGTGAGAGCAGTATCCCACCTAATGCTGCAGAGCATCTTCTGGTGCTCGTTGTCTCCACAGTCCCTTCAGCTCAAGCCACTCTGTCCTGCGGGCACTGACTCCAGAGCATTCTCTGCAGCACCAGACAAAGCTGGGAGTCATCGAGAACCTGTTGCCCTCTGAGCTCATGGTCCTTCACCCTCTCAGTTCTCTTGTAGCCCTTGGATGCCGACTGTTCTTGCTTTCCATCTGAGGAACCCTTTAACTCTCCTGGGGACTGAAATGCATTCAAGAACTGTCTTTGACCCCAACATGGTGAGTTTGTTGAGAACTGGACTGTGAGAGCGGATGAATGTTGTTCCAGTCTCTGCAGCCCTAAGTTCCTCAGAAGTAATTAGACGCCAGTGTGGATCCTACCAGCCTTTGGAGAACAGGAGTCGTTATTTCTCATCATGTCCTGGAGGGGAGTGATGGCAGGGAGCAATGCAGAGCTGTCCCCATCCGCTGTTGTACGTTCCTGTGCAACTCCTGTGCCATGGCTTTACCAAAGGTGCTCTGCCACGAGCACCGCAGCCTTGGACATGTGCCCTGGAGTGACTTGAATGACACCTTGTTTGGGAACCAAGCACAAGGCATCCTAATTGGGTGGCTGAGGTTGTTAGGTGTTGTGGGAGCCTGGGGGCTATGCTTCTGTGCTGTTTGTCTAGTGGTCAGTGTTTGGAAGTTAAAAGATTTTTCAGGAGTAATGAGAGCTTTTTGAGACATGGATAAATTATTTCCTCTTGTTGTTGGAAACTTTGAAAAATGAGTCATGGAAGAGGAAGAAGAGAAGAATTGCTCATGAAAGACAGAAGAAAATGAACTGAATAAAACTAAAATATCTCAGGGACGTGAAAAAATTTGTTTGGAAGAAGTGGTTTTATGGCTTATGATATGTGCAACTGCATGGCCAAGCCTGTGGTGACCAGGTGACAGGGTACAATCCTGTTCCCTTTCAAGTCCCCTGTCCCTGTTGCTCCTGTGCTCGGCACTGGTGAGGCCGCACCTCGAATGCTGTGTTCAGTTTTGGGCCCCTCGGGACAAGAAGGACATGGAGGTGCTGGAGCGTGTCCAGAGAAGGGCAACGGAGCTGGGGAAGGGTCTGGAGAACAAGTGTGATGGGGAGCGGCTGAGGGAGCTGGGGGGGTTTGGTCTGGAGAAGAGGAGGCTGAGGGGAGACCTTATCGCTCTCTGCAACTGCCTGAGAGGAGGTTGTGGTGAGGTGGGGGTTGGCCTCTTCTCCCAAGTCACTATCGATAGGACGAGGGGAAACGGCCTCAAGCTGCACCAGGGGAGGTTTAGATTGGATATTAGGGAAAATGTCTTTCCTGAAGGAGTGGTCAGGCACTGGAACAGGCTGCCCAGAGAGGTGGTGGAGTCACCATCCCTGGGGTTGTTCAAAAACCGTGTAGCTGTGACACTTGGGGATATGGCTCAGGAGGCCTGGGGGTGTTGGGTTGGGGGTTGGACTTGATAATCTTAGAGGTCTTTTCCAACCTTAATGATTTCATAGTTCTAAGTCAGCGGGACATACAAGTAACGCTTTTCCAGCGTAGGCTTGTGTAATTTCTCTCCTAGATTTAAGCAAGGTCCTGTCCCTGTGTGGTAATTAGTTTCTGATTAGCTAATGCCAGGGGTCCCGGGGAAGGGTACGGTAGTGCACTGATCCACAGAACAACTGGCCCTTGAGAGAGCCCAATGGTCCTTGTCTGGCTCCTGCCCACGTGCAGGAAGATCCATGGTCCCTACTTTTAGACTGTTCTCCTGAGGCAGTTGGACATAAGCGACAGTTTCTCTTCTCATAGTTTCATACTCACTTTCGAGCCACTTAAACATTTTCAACCCATTTTGTCTCGTGTGGAGGTTTCAAGGCCAAGTTGCTCGAGACATGGCAGCGGAGGGTGGGGAAGGCCGCCAGTTGATGGTTCATTGAGCCTGGTGGTCCTGGCTGCCAAGCCTGTGCCTCAATGACAGCCGTGATGTGATCTGCCACGTTCTGGCCAAACAGGAGTAAGGGGGTGGCTGGGAATATTGTGGTGGGGCTGTTTGGGGAGCAGGTAGTGTTGTGCTAGGGAGGGAGAGCTGCTGTGGGTGCACAGGGAGCCGTGGACATGAGGGTGATGGGGTTTGTGGGACATGGGCTTCCCAGCTGTGGCTCAGCAGTGGGCTGCAGTCAGTGGACTTTGTATCTTGCCTAGTATATCTGGTGGTTCTTGTGTTCTGTATAAATATCTGACCTCTTTCTGATGCCAGTTGTGTCATAAGACAGCTAATTATGCCTGACGTAGAAAAGTATCTAATCTTAATGGTTTATAAATATGTTACTCTTCAGTTCAAGTGTTCTCTTGTTCAGATACTCTGTGGAAGTTTTGGTTTTTTGAAATACCACTCACTGTTTTATATGCCTGTTTTCTATCTGCTTAAATACATGTTGCTTTGCCATTAATGTGCCCCGTTCTTTAAATCTTTTCCTGCAATTAATTTTCTTATACCTCTGATCAACCCTTCTGCTCTTCTCTAACCCAGTTTGGTTTGTATTACAAATAAATAGGTCTTTGTGATTGCAGTCTTGGGTAGTGTCCAGGTGGATCTTGCATCGCTTTGGATAAGTGATTTAAGATAAAGAGAACATTGGATTTATATACCCTTTTTTACTTTTTTAAAGCAAACAAACTTTACAAAGTTTAGGAATATTAAATACATGTTTAGCTTGATCTGTGATCCATACCTCCCTTTCCTCTCCGCTTGCATGTTTATTCACCTGCTAAATGTTGATAACAGCCCACGTAAGTCACAAATAAAGGTGACTGTGCAGTTCATGCAGTTGTTCCAAGACTATCCTGTGACTGTACCCTCCCGGTTATTGAGGAGGGGGCTGATGAGCTGGGTTGCATTGGGAAGTCACAGCATTGCACTCCCCAGTGCTCACAGTCATGGAGCCACGTAGCACCAGCAGCTCCGGGGACTGCGTTGGGTTTCTTCTCCAGGATTGCGCAGGAGGCCAGTTCTTGGCAGCTGGCGTTGAGGTGGGCCCTAACACCTGAAATGTCACTTGCTGGTCGTTTGGGGGTTGGAACGGACCTGGACCACAGGGAGGAATGTGCTTTTGGAGGGAAGTGCTGTTTAGTAGACAGTCTCTTCCATTCAGAGCTGGCTGCAGGTTTGTGTTGATTTTGAATTATACTCACTGCAGCAGCACAACCTAGAAAGAAAGAAAGAGACCAAAGCCTGGGTAGGAGTGTAAGGGTTTCAGCTCTGAGGACCCTGCCTTCCTGATGAATGCAGGTGATCAGAAGTCTGCTAGATATGTGCATCCACCTGGAAAGCCCCCAGCACCAGGGACATGTCTGGATGTTGGGGCTCTGAGCATTTGCAAGAAATGGCCATCAAATCCCATGAGTCCGTGAGGTATGTTAGGACACTGGGCAGAAGAGGAAAGTAGCTTGTTAGTCTTACAAGTCTTCTGGAATGCTGTTTATGGTCTAATATCAATCAAGGATTAAGAAGGTCAGGTGGGATCTGATGAGGACAGTACAATGGGAAGAAGTGTCAAAATCTACTTCAGTGCAAAGAAGAGATGCAGATTCCCTGAGGACACACAGAACAAGTAATCCCTCTATGATTATTAAGGCTGCCACCAGTTGGCATTATAAACTCTATTTTTAGTACTCCTAAACTATGGCCAGAAAAATTGGTCTGGCCTAAAATTTTCTCACTCTGTTTAAAGTTTAATTTCTGCCACAGATCAGGCTGCACATGTTCAGGCTTCTTAGTGTCATCTGAAGGGATAAGCATGCTTGCTTGCTGAGGGGAGCGCTTCTGTGCCTTGTGTTCGTGCCCTGGGGCTCAGAGCACTGAACTGACCTAGGACAGGCAATTCCAGCCCCTTCCCTCAACAAAGCAGGTAATGTGCACACAAAATATAGACAAACTGCATCCTGGCATCAGGGGTTAATCTCCAGAGTTGTTGTATTTGAAGACAGGGTCGGCCACCAACACTGATATCGCTGCTGAAGGCTCTTTGGGTGGTTGGTTGGGTCAGGCTCCACTGGCTGTATGTTGCGGTAGAAGGCAGTCTCTTGGCACGTGCTTAAGCTGAGTGGTTTTTATGATCACTAGCAACAAAAGTTAACAAAACCCCCTTGATCCTGTGTTTTCCTTTCTAGCTTTATTTCTGTGAATGCGTTTATTACAGGGTGTCGCTGTGTCTACTTCAGGGCTGGGAGGGACTCGGAATTACTGGGGAAGCTTTTCCTTCCTACTGGGGTCAGGAAATTCTCCTTCTGTTCCTTCTTGTTTTATCGACTGGGAAGGTCATTTTGAAAGAGATGGGAAAAAGCCAAGATGCGGCTAGTTGCTGTAGCCTGGTATGAGAATTATACAACCTCTTGGGATTGCTGTCTGTCATAAGTCCTGCTTTCTGCTGTGCTAAATTTCTTTACTTGAGGTTAGGACAGGATTTTTCCACTGAGATCTTATGTGTTGCAGGCCAACAACATTGTTTCTGGATTGGTGGAGCTACTAACTGAAAATGTCTTGGTAAGGCCAAATAACCCTTCTGGAAATCGAGGTGTTGTTAACAAGAAATTCCCTGCTTAAAAATTTGGAGGAAAAAAATCACAAAACGAAGGGAGGATTTAGAGACAATGTCAGGCAGAACAGAATCAGGACCTCGGTTTCTCTGCTGCATGTAGGAAGGACAAAACTGGCCTGAACTGTTGTGGTCCACTTGCCTCCAACTTTGCTTTCCATTTAGGTACAGTGGGGGAGAGATTTTGTTTGATTACAATAAAACTCAAACTTTTTTGTACTTTTTTTTTCTTTAGCATAAATTCCTCTGCCAGGGAATATTAGTCTTCAAAACTTATGGGAACTTTCTTCAGATGGCAGCTTTTTTCAGTACCAACTTTCCATAAAGATGCTCATTATATGTGTAACACCATACTGGTGAGATAATTAGATGCTGGAGGAACAACTGTATAAGATACAGAGTTTGTATTAATGGATATTGCGCAGGTATGCAGTCTGTCCTATTGTGCCCGTTTCCCACACAGGACTTGGCTCTGCTGCCTTTGCGTATTCACACTGAAGCTTTAAATTGTTTGAAAGCCTTTAGGTCAAGGCGACTGTTTTCTGCGGTGTTCTGGATTTTTCATTCTTTCTTCACCTGTGTGTTTTTAATGGCATTTCTTCTCTACTTTTATTAAGAGAAGAGTAATAAGTGTTCCCTGTGTAAACAACTTTGTGTTTGCTTGTTGAGCAATGAGTGACGTTGCCGCAGTGTCTCTCTAAAACACACGAAAATGAGATTCTCTAGTGGGTGGATCAAAGACCATTTGAAAGTCATATAGGTACCCAGTGAGAGGTTGGATTATTGCATGTTGCCATAAAAAGTGATAGCATTTGTACTTGGCATCTGCGATGATACGTTGAGAATTCTTATCAGCTTGTCATTGTAGGAGAGGAAACCTTGTTGACAAGTCAAAAGAACAAGATACCATCAAAACTCTTACTTCCATAGCAGAACTCCTCTGTCTCCTGCTTTCATCTCCCTCGGGTACCTGGTATCTACAGCTGCATCCTGAACCTGGCTACACAGCAGGGACACAGGAGGTTCCCAGCAGACTTTATTGGGGTGGTTGTACTTGGCTTGTGTGCATCGCTTCAGTAGCTGGACCCAACTACAGAGAAAGCATACGTGCTTGAGATTGACTAGCACAGAAGTTGTCCTTTATTTTTAGTCTTATTTCCAACAGGTTGTTCAGAATGCCTCTGTTTCCTTCTTGCATCTTGCTTTTGGGTGGACTTTCTTCCTTTGAGGAAATGTTGTTTTTTCTCTGGAAGATACCCCCCCTTTTAAATACTTTTTTTTTTTTTAACCAAACCTATGATCTAATTTGTTCTTCATCCACTGGATGTTATTCTAGCACTGCAGTACTTACAGGTGCAAGTTCTTGGGGAAAAAATGTAAAATCAATCATCTTCATGTAATATTGAGAGTGTTTTTCAGATGTGTTTGGGGGGAGGGTGGATTTATGCTCCTAAACTCTTTCTTGAAGGTCTTTCTCCATTTCCTTTGCTTTGCCTACATCTAAATTCTACAGCAGAGAAAAATTTGTCTCTAAATTGTGTGCTACTCAACAGTATGTTTGAAAGCATAAAGAATGTAAAAAGCATCCTCATGAGTGGCTGCTGAACCAAGTACTTGCCGAAATAATAGCCAAGGTCATTCCCTCCTCAGGTTTCTTCTAGCAAGGTAGAGTTCTCCTTAACATGGTGACATTTTCTGCTTGTTGACACAGGAAGAGCAGGACAAATACAAATGTCTCATCTCATCTACCACATGCTCCTCTACTTCCCGCATCTGTCAAATGTGCTTTCAGGACAATCAGGTACTGACAGCTAGCATTGCCTCTCTGTCTTAAATCAAATTACAGCAAGGTTTGCTTTAACTGCCGAATGTCTTCAATCAAATTCCTGGCAGATGCTGTTTGGTGCTACCAAGCCATCTTCTTGTGAGCACAACCCATCCCATTCCGGGACCACGGCTGATCAGTTAAACAGTTCTTGCTTTTAGTTCAGTCCCGTCTTCAGCCTGTACCAGTTGTGAACGTGACGCCAGCTCCAGCTGCCTTAACCAAGCTGCGTGCCCCGGTAATCCCTGACCTGCCGTCAGCCCATAGCTGAATAGGCCTGCTCTTTTTGCTATAACTTGCTTGTGGCTGCTTTGGGTTTTTTTGTTTGTTTGGTTTTGTTTTGTTTTGTTGGTGGTTTGGGGTTTTTCGTTGTTGTTGTTAAACATTGAATAGCTTGAAATTTTTGTTAGGTTATAAGAGAAAGTTTGCCTGTTTATAGTCTCAGAATTTCGTTTATCTATACATGTGTGAGTGTCTTTGTGTCTCTAATTTTGCATAATCCCACAGGCCCTCTCTGACATCCCATAATAAGTTTCACACAGTGCTACAAGCCCCCCGCACACCCCAAAATGTTCCTGCTTGTCACGTTTCCCCGTTCTTGTTGGTGACAAAATCCGGGTCGCCCCCTCCAGCGCTGTGCCTGCCCGGTTCCCTCGGCGCCCATCGGTGCAGGCCCACAGCGTTTTGGCCTTCGCTGTTGTCTCCGTGCTACGAATGCTTGTGTGTCTGTGTTTAATGTGTGGCTTCCTCTGGTGTTCGCAATTTCTGTTGTACTTGAGCAGTTCGTAACCAGATGCCGTACTGAATCGGGCGCTTTCCCGTTCCACGCACCCTCGCAGCGAAAGCTGGCTGTCCCAGACGGATGGGTATTCTCCGGGATCTCTCTTGCACAGCAGTTTTCCGCTATTAAGTGACTGTGTTTTTCCTCCCAAGCTGTTTTCCCAGCTCTGGAAGTTTTTCTTCTGAAGTTTCTTGTCTGTTGCACTTGAGTTGTTTCTGTAAAGTCTGATATTTTTTCCCCCCATCAGCTTTCTGTGGCATTTCTCTGGCTGATCTGGCAGCCTTAGAAAGGAGAGGCTTAGGTGGAAGATGCGTTCTTCTAAAGTCTGGGGTCTTTAAAAGCTCCTCCTGAGGTGGTCATGGCTCGCTCAGGGCAAAGGCACCTCTGACCGAGCATGCCCTTCGGGGCAGGGGGCAGCGAGCAGAAACCAGCAGCAGTTGGTGGATGTTGCTGGAGCGCCTCTGCCAGGTCCTTGGCTGCAGCGGCCCTCGTGCAGACTAACTGTGGGCTTAGGGTCGCCCCGTTACTGGCAGAGCTGCCATCGTGTTCGAAGCACCAGCGTGAGTCTCCTCTCTGGTCCAGAGGGAAGTTTAAAGGCTGTCGGAGATGAGGGGGTGATTCATCTGTGTGTGCCTGGCTGGTGTACACAGCTACACCTGAGGTAGTTGTCTAGACTCCCCGTAGTCAGTGGTAAGAAATAGCTCTTCCAAAGTGCAATTTATCTCATCCCAAGTTAGACATTAAAATAAGTGTGATGAATCACACTCTGAAATAGCCTATTTCTCTGTTGACTAGCTCAGATACAGATAGCCTTTTAGCTGTTTCTTTCATCTGTCTTGGCCATTAGCAGTGGCTCTTGCAAGCCATAGCAAGGATTGGTTTGACTTTAGCATCTACTTTCTGTCCAGAAAGTGTGCTCTGCTGTTGTCTTTAACATCCTGCTATGGAAGTCAGTGAAAAGGGCAGTCATCAATCTGACACTCCTCACCTATCCCAAGTGGGTATTAACCAAAGTTACGGGTCTTCTCTTGGAACCAGCAAAACGTTCCCTAATGAATCATCGTGCTTTCCCAGCGTAAAGGCTGCTTTCCGTGTGGCCAAAGCATTGCTTTGCAAAGGGAGCGAGAGATGGATGTACATGACTGCCACAGTGTACACTGCTTCATTTAAATAGTGCATTCACATCTTTAATCTTTTAAGGGTGAAGTTAATTAACGACTGAACAAATCTACCGGTGGGTGTCTTTTGCATAAAGATCAGATGTGTTTCTATTCAAGGCTTTCAGCTCGGGAGAGGTGAGACTGGCACTTTAGCAGTTTGCTCCCAAGGTGGAACTCTGTTGTTTGACTGTCTGGGACTCTCCTGGCACAGAGGCTTGCTAGATAATCTGAATCTTCAGCTTTGGGAAGAAGCGTGCCAGCAGAAATCTGTGTGCCTGACAGTAACAGCTTGCTTCGAATCCAGCCACATGTTAGTGGATTAAATATGGACCTTGGGTCTAACACCTGTAAGACGCACCAGGGGCTGCCTCTCTTGGGCTCTCCAAACGATGCGTCACAGTCTCTTAAAACTAGAGGCACTGCTGTCACGCCAGCTAGGAGTAGCAGGTAGGCATGAGGGGTCATCTTTGGTGTGTTTGTTTCTTGTCTTGATTAAGAATCAGTAATGATCCACATACTCTGCTCCTCGTATAAAGCTTGCAGTCACATCATATCTGTGTATTACCATTTTCCTTTGATCCCCTGCTGCCTGTCAGAAGCAGCATTTTCTTCTCAATGGGCTCATGATTGATATCGTTGAGTAAAATGTTGGGACAGTTGTTCATATAGTCTGCCTACAGACTGGGCAAGAGATGCTGCTGCCTCCGTGTGCCCGAGTGCCAGCATGTTGGTTGCTAACTCATAGGGAGCCGTTGGGAAAGAAGGCTTGAGTCTGAACTGAGTCTTGGGAAGAGCTCAGCTCTGATGTAACGTAAAAGCTAAACCCAGGACGCAGATCTTGACTCCCATCCATGGGAGGCATGGAGGGATGTCCCTGCAGATTTTTAGAAGGTTGATGAGGAGAAGCTATGTTATCTATTTCTGAAATACAAGTAGTGGTGAGAATGACTTTCTGTAATTTCTGTATGTTACCTCTAAATACTGTTTGGTTAATTTTTAATTGTAAGAATAATTGCAGTTTCCTAGGAGCACAAGAGTTATGGTTGTTTTAGGCTGCTGTAGCAGGTGACTCGAGAGGTGGCCAGTGCTCCCTATGAGTTCATACACCTAAAGGACAAGGGGGACCTCCTCCACTGAATGCAGGGGGTCATCTGGGGGCCGAGCACGGGCCAGGAAGAGGCATCCTTGGAGCAGCTTTTGGCCAGCGTGCCGCAGATCTGTGGGGAGAGGCTTTAGGTTGGCATGGGTCCGCAACGCGCACACCTAGTCAGATGAAGGTTTTGGTATATGGCTTGTGGTTGTCAGCCCAGTGTCCCTCCCTGCTCTGATCTGCCCGGGGTCACTTCTTCAGTGCAGAAGTTGCTGGGTGAGGCTGTGTGCTGGCAGAAATCAGACCAGGTGTAATTTGCCTTCTGGTCTCACCCAGAGCGCTGCTGGCCTTTAGCTTGACGAGAGTTTTCTTTGCACTTCTGCTCAGCTGTGTTCTATGGCCCTGACACCTAGATCTGCTGCTGGGATTTTGGTGGCTTGTTTAGCTAAAACTTTTGATCATCATCATTTTTGAACCCAGGGGTTTCTTGTTAATTGGCTGTCTGTAGTGAGCATGAGCACAGACAGTACTGAGTGTTGAATGTCTGCTTATCAACAGCATGGTCCTTTGAGACTTCTATTTGTTAGATCCCGCAATTCATTTTTTTTTCCTTTATGGCTTGGCTAGATAGGGCAACCAGAAGAGCTGATCCATGCTGCCCTTTGTAATAGACCAGTTTACCCACTTAAAGTGGTTTTGGCTTCTGACTTGGAACTAAAATAGTTCATTTGGTTTAGTTCAATTCACTCTCAAAGATATAATTACGACAAAAGAAATTATATTCACTTTAATTCTGCATAAAAGCATCCACTTACAAATACGATTTGCTGTGACTAATACGTTTCAGTTCGGATCACTGATATAAATTAAATAATCTTTTTGCACATCAGAGCCTTGACATTGTAATAGATTCTTTAATGGTGACAGATAAAGAGGATGCACCTGGTGGCATAACCTTGCTGATCTGCACAAAGTGGTCAGGATGCACACACATCTTTCAGCAAAGTTGGTATTTACAAACTTCTGGACATAGAAATAGTAAGTGTAGCAGCAAACTTACTGTAGTTTTAAAAAATAAACAAGCCTCCGCCTCTTTCTTTTAAGGTTTAATTGGGATATTTCTACATTTTCTAGTGCTTACTTCTTACTGCATGTATAATCCCATGATTTGGTCCTTGAGCATTGCTTTTCTCTACCCTCTGGGAAAAAGAGTTTCCTTGTACTCCCCTTTCCTCACTGGAACTTCTGTAGGCTATAAACCAGTTACTAGTCAGACTTACGGGGCGTTCCTTCAAATGCATGTAAACAAGATAGTACCTGTATTCTCCTTGGTAATGGAATGCTCTGTGGGGTTTGGGGGTGGTTTTGGTAATCATTGGTTAGACCATCCTAGGAGTACAAGATAGGCTTGCCTTGGCTGCAGACAAACCTGGTAACATGGCAGAGATGTGTCTTCCTGTCAGACTTATTGGCAAACAAATTTGGGGCTAAAATGTGTTTTGTAGATGACCTCTAAACATGACCTGTTGGAATTTGGGGATGCCATTTTAGCAATACATAGTCTGTCTTTCCTCGGAAACTACTTAAATTAGTAAGACATTCAAGTCAAATGCATTTAGGTGTGCACTGGGCTGGCAGCTGTCCCTATTTACCTTCCAGAATTAGAAAATGCTTCATTAATTCAAGTCAGCATCTTCTGTGTGCCTCAGGTTGACCTTTGCAGTGTTCCAGTTTTCAACTATGGGGGCACATAGACCTATTATTAGAGAGAAGAACTCAGGTGTGAACTTGCCAGCCTTCAGTTGCTGTAGAATTGATGTGCATTAGGATAACTTAGCTTTCTGCTCGCTGAAAGAGTGCATGGACAACCCCATGCAGTGCTCCAGGCTTGGGGCAGAGTGGCTGGAAAGCTGCCCGGCGGAGAAGGCCCTGGGGGTGCTGGCTGACAGCCGGCTGGACACGAGCCAGCAGTGTGCCCAGGTGGCCAAGGAGGCCAACGGCATCCTGGCTTGTGTCAGCAATGGTGTGGCCAGCAGGAGCAGGGCAGGGATGGTGCCCTGTGCTCGGCCCTGGTGAGGCCGCACCTCGAATGCTGGGTTCAGTTTTGGGCCCCTCGGGACAAGAAGGACATGGAGGTGCTGGAGCGTGTCCAGAGAAGGGCAACAGAGCTGGGGAAGGGTCTGGAGACCAAGTGTGATGGGGAGCGGCTGAGGGAGCTGGGGGGGTTTGGTCTGGAGAAGAGGAGGCTGAGGGGAGACCTTATCGCTCTCTGCAACTGCCTGAAAGGAGGTTGTGGTGAGGTGGGGGTTGGCCTCTTCTCCCAAGTCACTATCGATAGGACGAGGGGAAACGGCCTCAAGCTGCACCAGGGGAGGTTTAGATTGGATATTAGGGAAAATGTCTTTCCTGAAGGAGTGGTCAGGCACTGGAACAGGCTGCCCAGAGAGGTGGTGGAGTCACCATCCCTGGGGGTGTTCAAAAAACCATGTAGACGTGGCACTTGGGGACATGGTTTAGGAGGCCTGGGGGTGTTGGGTTGGGGGTTGGACTTGATGATCCTAGAGGACTTTTCCAACCTTAGTGATTCTGTGATTCTATGACTGTGTTCACAGCAAGGTAAGGCTGTGCATATGGACAACCATGCAGAGCAGCAGAAGCACCGACTGTATGTTTGTATGCTTTTATGTTCTTGAAGAGCCTGCTTATGTAGTCAAATTCTTAGACACCCATATAACTGCATTGTGAACACTGGGCTTCTCTCCTTGCTGGTGTAAATTCTTTGCACCTGTTGATTTAATGGTAGCAACAGGTTTGAAAGGGCTATGTGTGTCTGACTTGGGTATTCAACCTGATCTGGAGATCTGTGTTGAGGCTGCTGACCATTCTTGTGCAGCACGGTGTTTGAGCAGATTTCGGTGTCCTTCATTCAGCCGAGTCCAAGAGCTCAGAGCTGAACCTGGGAACAGGCAGGCCTGAGAGCAGGGGCTGCTGGGACAGTCAGGTGTGTGCGGTCTTGGTGGACTTCGGCCTGGTGCTTCCAAATCTGTGTTTGAGATTAATATGAATGCATGTTTAGCATCCTCATGGTTTACACAAGCACTGTGCTGAGGATCGTTTTAGTTGAATGTATAGGACTGTTCACACCTCCTTCGCACAGCACCAAGAAGTAGCAAGGCATGCATGGCCACTTTCTGCCATTGCAGGGTATTTATGTACACTGATGGTTTCTTCTGGTCCTTTTGGTTCAAGAAGCTGCTAGAAAACACACCAACTCCTTTCCTCTTGCTTACTTCTGTGCTTCTGGAGTGATGCTCCCTGTCCATTTTTTGCAGCATTACAGTACCGTGTTTCCCTGTAGGTGCAGTGGGAACCATCTCTGACAGTGCCATAAGCCCAAGATCCAGCAAAGAATCTGGGCAGGGAGAGACAGATGGTGAAGTGTGCAGCCAGCTCTACATTAGGATGCTCCGACCCGCAGCACGAGCCACCTTCTGCTTTGTACAGTGTGGCACAGGTGTCCTACTGCTGAGCTTGAAGGGACCATGTCCTCCCTGCACAGCTCCTCACCACGTCCTGGGTTGGGCGATGCAGGAACTGGCACTCTAGCACAAAGTGGGAGAGGTTCATGCCTGTTGAAAAGGAGTAAGGTTGGTCTTGATTTAGCAGTGCCTGAGGCTTCAGCGTCTTCTGGGAGGTGCTGGCAACTCTCTTGAGGGACAAGATAACTTGCAGAGGGATCTAGAGAGATTGGAGCATTGGGCAATCATCAATGGCATGAAATTTAACAAGTCCAAATGCTGCATTCTGCACCTAGGATGGACTAATGCTGGGCAGAACCCTAAACTGGGAGAGGAGAGGCTGGAGAGCAGTCCTGCAGCAAGGGATCTGGGGGTGCTGGTTGGCAGCAGGCTCAACAGGAGCCAGCCGTGTGCCCTGGCAGCCAGGAGGGCAAACCTCGTCCTGGGGTGCATCAATCACAGTATAACCAGATGGTCAAGAGGGGATTATCCTGCTGTATTTAGCGTTAGTGTGGCCTCACCTTGAATACTGTGTGCAGTTCTGGGCCCCACCATTTGAGAAGGATGTGAAGGTCCTCAAACTGGTCCAGAGGAGCGCAACAAAGCTGGTGATGGGGCTGGAAGGCATGTCCTGTGAGGACCGGCTGAGGGCTCTGCGTTTGTCTAGTTGGGAGAAAAGGAGGCTGAGGGGCGACCTCATTGCTCTCTGCAGCTTCCTGAGGAGGGGAAGTGGCGAGGGAGGTGCTGATCTCCCTGGGATCCAGGGACAGGACGCCTGGGAATGGTTCAAAGCTGCACCAGGGGAGGTTTAGACTTGATGTTAGAAAGCATCTTTACCAAGAGGGTGGTCAAACACTGGAACGGGCTTCCTAGAGAGGTGGTCAATGGCCCAAGCCTGCCAGTGTTTAAGAGGCATTTGGACAATGCCCTTAAAAACATGCTTTAACTTTAGGTCAGCCCCGAAGTGGTCAGGCGGTTGGACTAGGTGATCACTGTGGGTCCCTTCCAGCTGAGAACATTCTATTCTATTCCATCTGAATGTAAGCCAGAGGAAGG
Organism: Morus bassanus; assembly: GCA_031468815.1. Classification (NCBI taxonomy): domain Eukaryota; kingdom Metazoa; phylum Chordata; class Aves; order Suliformes; family Sulidae; genus Morus; species Morus bassanus. The sequence continues at coordinate 85,119,923 of CM062571.1, read as the reverse complement.
ACAAGAATTCAGTGGAGAAAGCCAGCAAAGAAAGATAATTTAGAAAGCAGTGGTTGGAAGAACAGGTATTGATATGTTTCTTGATGAGATTAGTTGTTCAGATGTGGAATTACTTGGAGCTTTTTGAGGACTTTAGTGGGCAAACCAGATAGATGTTTGTCTGGATTAAGTTTTCAGGAATACCAGAATCTTGTGGACATCCAGGTCAGCTTAAACAGGCCATGTGTTGTGTGACTTGGGGCTTCTGGCCATGTCAGCAGCATGCTGGTTTATGCAGAATTGATGCTGTACACCATGCATTGGGTATGAGAGGGGGGATTGGTAGGTGAGCAGGCTGTCTAGGGGAGGAATATAGTGGGCTGTCCAGATTTGAGCAGGAGGTGGTGCAGGGAGGAAAATGAAAATGCTTTCTATTTCCCTCCTGGGCAGAAGGGACAGAAGAGACTTTTTTTTTTTTTTTAATTTTTATCTTTAGTATATAGGCTATTTTATAAATTGAATTTCCTTTTCTGCTTTGGACCAACAGGGCCTTGCAGAATGGGTTTGTCTCTTGGACGTGAGGCCATGGGGTAGAGGAGTCAAGAAGCGTCGTGCTCTAAAGGCTGTATGGTTAGAAAGTGGGTGGACCTCTGGGTTTTGGTAAACCGGACGCTGTGGGGCCAGCATCAGTGGGCTGGAGGATGCCAGGCTGTCAGTGCTCTGTTGCTGCCTGTGGCTCAGATGTGTCCTGGTGACTGAGCTGGAGACAGCTCTTGTGCTTCATTTCTGTGTTTTTCTGCTTTGCTCTTGGCTGGTGCATGTGTCCCATGTTTTTTTCTCTTTCATTTTCATTCATGCTTCGCAGTAGACGAGCAGCTTCGTGAACTAGGTAACTATGAATTTTTTCTTTTTTTTTCCTCCACTCCTCCACTGCTTTTCTACTTTCCTCCTTGCTGTGTCCTCTGTGTGTGGGAGTTTACAAGGGCTTTTGGAGACCAGTCTTTCCTCTTCTTTCCTTGATTCCTGCTGTCTAGCCTGATGGGGTTGGGGGGCAGAGTACAAGGAGGGGCCTTCCTTTCCCATCCTGCTGGTTTTCCCACAGTCCCTGAAGTTCCTCTGTTCTTGTATGTCTCTTGCAACGTACGCAGGAAGACCAGCTGAGGAGATGCACACGCCTCCTAAGAAGATATTCCTATGGTGTCTGGTGAGAGCTGTGGAAAGGAATGAGCTGATCTCAGGAGAGTCTCTGCAGAAGTCATAGCTGTCTGCCTGCTGCTGCTGGCTGCCAAGGTGGTGCAGGACAGCAGGGAGGAGGCAGTGCCAGACCCTGCTTCTTCCCCGTTGCTTATGAACGAGGTGGTGAAGTTCACACCCAGGTCATGTGGTCTTGGTGTAGGTTGTTTGGATTTTTCAATGCGAGGATGTAAGTATTTGAGCTTAGTCAAGAGGGAGAGATACCATTCTCTCCTCCAGGCCAGAGATCCCATCCCCTGATCTGTGAGGATGTGACTGGGGAGCATTGGACCAAGCAGAACTGGCCCCAGGAAGTGCTGTGCACCACCAACGTCCCCATCTGCTCCTGTTGCCCTCTTCTGTGGGGGAGCCTTGAGCTGAGTCCCACTGAAAACGCCATCTCTTTCCTGTGTCTGCAGAGGAAGCCCCGCTCGCTCCAGATAGATGCCCGCTCACCACCAAACAGGTCTCGCCTCTTGTTCCAGCACGGAGGGGGCAGGTAGCTTTAAACCCAGGGTCTGCCTCCTCCAGGCTGCTGGTCGCAATGATAAAGCTAGCTGCTGGTTGATGCAGGAAGGGTAGAGGAAACTGCATGAAAACGAAATTGTCTTCCTAATACACATTGAATAATAGTTGGCTTCTGCCTGTAAGTGTTGTTGAGGTTTACAATTACAGGCAGAGCTGGCAGCTGCGATTGCCGCGTACCTTCTGGGATTTACCAGGCTTGCTTCTCCTATCCATGGTATCTGTTGTGGCTTCGGCACAGGAGGGCAGCCATCCAAACCGGAAAGCAGTAAGAGGAGGCACAGCTTCACGGGAACGCTATGGACAGCTAGGGACTAGCTTCAGGGTAGGATGCAGCAGAGACGGCACAGAAAAGGAGAGAGGCAGAAGACCAGGAACACGTTTGGAAGCGTTTTTCCTCCCTAGGATGAAACAGGACCTCTCAGCCTGTCACGGCAACGGGCGCTATGTGTTTGCAACATGAATAGGCTTCAGAGGTTTATCTGCAGACTTGGAAAAGTGACACCAAGCATGTTTTCAGCTGTGATTTTTTTTTTTAAGCTTAAACTGTTCCCAAATGGGGTTGGGTTTTATGCGTTGGTGGCAGTAAGCACCTTGCAGAGACCTTTTCTGCCAAATTTAAGTCTGTTGTCTGGAGTCTCCAAGTGTCACGGCTGCCTGTTCAGAATATTTGTAAGAGGTTTTTTTGTTTGTTTTAAACCCTGTGAAACTGTGTTCTTTCAGCTCTAGTTCTGAACCACAACTGGGCTCCAGTTCAGTTCCAGGCTCAGCTGGAACTTGTTTAAAAGATCATTGAGGTAAATACTCAGTATAGGAAAAGTCATACTAAACAGTTAACTTCAGGCACATTAAAGGTTGCTGAAAAGAGAATGTTTTGGTGAAAAACCGTGAGACATCATAATGCACTGGCATTTATCCTGTTGTAAACCATTGCCGGTGTTTCCCCAAAATGCTATTAGATTTGTAAATGCCGATTCTGCTTGGGAGTGTTTCCTGGGGCTGTGCTGACCCACAAGACCAGACCTGTGCCACAGCATTGTCTGCTTGGCTTGCTTGGCCCTGAGAGGAGGAGGAATGTCGCTCTCCAGTGGGTACTACCCTGCCAGCCGGCACCGTGGAGATGCGAGTGTGTGACGGGAGGAAGCTGATCTCATCGGTCTGCAGTTGGAGTCTGGCAGGCTGGTCGGTGAAGCGTATCCCCATTCTTCGGTATCCCAAACCTTCTCTTGTATGTGAAGTGCAATCGTGAATTTGAGCATTGCTGTAAAGGGATTCGCTGTTCTTTAAAGAACAGCAGTGCTTGCCAGTTTACCGTGAAGTGCTCTCATTGCTGAGCACGACGAAGTGCAGAATGAGGTGCTCTAGCAGAGAGTGAAAACGCTGCTTCAGAAAGGAGGGGGGGAAAAGGTGTTACCAACATCTGCTTCAAATGTAGCAGTATTTCTGCTGCTGCTGGGGTCTCTCTCCTGCCAGTTTTATTGGGAATTCCCAACAATGCTCCATGCTGTCAGTATTAATTTTTGGATCCGGTACCTTTCAGTAGCCTTTGACTCTTAATTAAGAAATTAAGAGTCTGCCTATATACTGGCTACTTGCTCTTCATTCTTGGCTTCCTTGGGCTACTTCAGAAGCACTGCTTTAAGAACTTTCATAAAAATGGAATATTTTTCTCTTCCTCCCTTGTGATTTTCTTTGAATTTTTCTTCCCTCCCCATTGTTTTGTGTCAGGGATGCTATTCTAGGTCTTACATGAAGCATGGCTGCGAAGGACTCATCACTCCTTCCTGTCTCTTTTTCTAGACCAGAGTTTCTCTCACTTTCCTAGGCAGCTTCATTAATTAGCACATTTCTTTCCCCCTGAAAGGTTTTCCTTCACTTTGCAACACTTACAACACGGATAGCATATGTTGTCAGCCATACGCCATAGGAAGTGTTTACTGCACATACGTCTTACTGGGCTGCGAACTTCTAGTCTCTGCTGAGAACCCGTGTGACATCGGGATCACTAATGATGCTAAACACGTCTGTCTTAATATCAAAACTGAGAAGCATGTGCAGGATGGTCCATAGGTTTCATTATTATATTTCTTCATCATTCCACCCTTATTTTCTCGTCTTTAGAAGTTCCCAGGATTTTCAGTCTTTTACTATAAAAAGCCCTTTCGTGGCTCTGGTCATGTCACTTGTTGGTCTCTAACTTTTCTGGAGCTGTGAAGTACACTTGAAATGAAGTGGCCAGTGTTGCACTTGATGCACAGATGAGGCGGCCCATTTATTGTCATGTGTTTTGTTCTCCTGATTTTTTTTAAATTTTTTTTTGTAGTTATGGCAGCTATCCAGAAGTCTCAGGACCTCCTTGTCATGCTTCTGGGGTCTCCTTGCTCTGGGAATATATTTAGTTTGAATGCAGTAAAGTATGAGCGTCTCAGATTTTTCTTGAAGTTCACTGCATGGTGCACATGATACAAACTGCTGCCCGTGATCATATGACACAATTACCCGCTGAGGCTACGATTCTTCATACGTCTTGTACAATCACCTTGCCCCAGTTAGCAACAGTAGTTTTGTGTGATGTCAGCTCAGTGGAAGGGCATCTTCTCTTCTCCGTGTTGTTGTCCTTTAATAGAAGCATGTAAAAACAGTCATGTTTGATCAGGACAAAGGACCATCCAGTTCCACTTCTCGTTTGGTGAGACCCAAGGAAGCGGTCTGCAGAAGACTATGAAGGGAGGAAGGTGCATAGTGGTGCTTGGCTGGTGGCTGGGACGTTACACTAGCAATGACTCAAGGCTTAATTTATAGCTTTTGGTAATACTTTTTTTCATTCATTAATTTCTCCAGGGGCATACTGAACCTATGATAATTTCTACTGTCAGTAATGTCCTGTGGCAAAGTGTTCCTCAGCTTAGTAAGCATTGTGTGAAGAGTTACCTCCCTGTTTTGTTTTAGTCCTGCTGCCCGCGTTTTGGTTGACTCTAGAATTAGGAGAAGCAGTGAACGGCGGATGTGTGTCTGTCCTTTCCCGGCTACGTGTGATTCCACTGACCTCCCACCCCACTGGTCTCTTACAGGCTGAGGCGTCCTGGTCTATGTATTATTTCGTGTGCAGATGCTATTCCAGACCTTTGTTCTTGTTGACCTCCTCTGGAACTTTACCCAGTTGTCTTTGTTGCTTTTGAAACGGGGAGACTGGAGCCATGCTTGCTCTTAAATAGGTGCGCACGCTCGGGATTATGCGGTGGCTCAGCAACAGCTTTGCTCATGCTCGATCTTACTGAACCTGCAGCAGCAAGAGAATAAAATGTTTAGGTCCCCTCCTAACCTGGAGAGAAGTAGTGCTAGGGAATGATCTCGGGCCCAGCAAGAAGGGAGGTGCTGGTGAAGCTGGTCTTCGTTGTATAATAGTGTGCTAAAGGATGGCTATTACCAGCTTATTTTTTTTACAGAAACTGGCTTTAAAAGCCCTTTTAACCTTGCATTAACTGTGGAAATTAGAGAAAAAGTAATTTTAAAAAATACAAAGCAGTTAATGAGACGTTCAGTTTAACATTTCCTCTCCATCTCCCAGAAGGGAGCAGTATTTGAAACTCCCATGCTTGATCTTTTTCTTTTTGTTGGTGGTACCTGCCATTTTGGGGAGGTAAAGTGAAAGTTAGCTGTGATGATCTAGAGCAGCAGGTGGAATCCAGTCCTTTTTAAAACCGGATAAAACAAACAGTTTCTGCTCCTGATGCAGCTTTGGGTATCTGTGCACTGAACTACCTTGTGTGGCATAAACACATCCTTATTTTCAGACCTGCTGCTTGGAAAACATGGCAAGAATGCAAAATATGGTCAGCCCTTCAGAGACCTGATAAACTTATCTCACCTCAAGGGTCTTCAAGGCTCTGTTGCTTTCGCCTGCTTTTGGTCGCATGTTCACAGTGACATTATAGTCCTCATAAGCTAACCCAAGCTTTTCACAAAAAATGAAAAGGATAAGAAATAAAGCAATAGTAGGGGGATGAAGTGGGAATGCACGGAGGAGAAGGCAGGGGAGGAAAGGTGTGGGGATAAGCAAACAACAAGTGTAGCTTGCTCCAGATGGAAGAGGTGGGAAGCCGCCAATGTCTGGCCGCCGTCTCCGAGAGCTGTGGGCAAGCCCTCGGTGTTGTAGGGCTGGTTGGGAATGCCGGCACACCGAGGTGAGTCACAAGCTGCTTTTGCTGTGCTGTCTGCGGGACTGGCTAACGCCGTGCCTGGCTTCAGCCGGTGGTGCCAGGGGCATGGCTGCTGCACAGGAGTGCCTTTCTCCCTGCCCGGGCTGGGGTCTGCACGTCTGCGGTCTCTGCAGGAATGGGCTGCGGGGGCAGCTGCTAATAAGAAATGAATCCTTCCTTTCATCTGCTCCCTTCACGTCTGTGTGGGTGTTTCTGTCTCGGGCAAATTGGATTGCGGGTTGATGAAGCAGCGCCTATGGGAGAAGCGGCAAGCGGCTAGAGGCGGCAGCCGTGTTCAGCAGGGAGTGCTGGAGCGGTGGCAGCAGCTAGCTCCGGCTCCTGGCGCGGGCAGCGGGACAGCCGCGCGCCTGGTGACCCGCGGGGAGGCTGGCACGAGCCCCGGGGTCCCGGTGGCCCCCGAGCCGGCGAGCAGGAGGCAGCGCGGCGTGGGGACTGGCGCAGCGGCCACGCGTTGCGGGCCATCCGTGGCCTCGGGGAATCTTCCAGCATCTTGTGTCCTGCCACTTGATCAAATCCAGCCCCTGGAGCGGCCCTGGCGAAGTTGTTCACTCGCCTGTCCATAATGGAGTTTGGAAGAGAAAATTAAATACAGTATTAATGCATTTAGGAGTTTCCACAGGGACTGAGCAGTTTTTGTAGTGCCTGCTGTTTATTTAGCAAGGAATTTTAATGCTGACTCTGTAATCACGCTGGTGTCCGCTGTGATTGGAACCTCACCCCATGAGCACATGGTCCCTTCCCCGCTTTGCTGGCTCCGAGTAGAGAACCTCCCGGCTTTTCTTCTGCCCCCCCGGCTGTAGTTATTTCCTACACGGCTGTAAGGCTTCCATGTTGACTGTGGAGCCTTTAGATTGTACTTCCATAGGTGATGACACCAAATGTTTCCCTTGGTTGGGCGGTAGGAACAGAGCGGCGCAAGGCGTGCACTTGGGGAAGCGCAGCAGCTCTCCCTGGCACTTCCCCGTTGTCTCGCTGGTGGTGGGGCTCCGTGGGGCCCTGCACCACCATATCCCAGTAACGTGCCAGGGTAAGCTGCCCTCTTGGTCACTCTGTACTCTGCCATAATGGGAGGCAAAAGCTGGGGCCATATCCCTCTGGAAGCTGAAGTGATGAGCTGAGTGGCCCTAACAGTGCTCTAGTTCTGTGCTTTGTACGTTTGTGTCAAATTCAGTGTGTTTAATATCAGAGAAGGTGTTTAATTTTCAAAGTGCTTCACTTCTGTTTCGAAGAAGTGCAGTGTCATGCTGCAAAGTGCCTTGGACAGGAGGAGAGGTCTGTGCTGCTAATTACAGAGCAGTGAGCTCTTGGCATTTGAAATTGCAAAGGCATCAGTGGGCTGCTTAGAAGTATATGATCTGGTAATTTTTGTTTAAAAAAAAAAAAAGAAACAGTAGTGAAATTGCTACGAGTGTTAAAGGAAAAGGTGACATGCTACTACTCGCGGTGCTGCGAGCTGTCTGCAGAGTCAGGCAGAGAACAGCCCCCCTCATTCTCTCTCCGAGCAGTCTGCAGGCGACGCAGCATCCATGCTTACCCAGGGTAGACAGCTTGAAAGCTGACTACCAAGAGCTGTGGAGGGATAACATGATGCAGAGTGAGCGAGCAATAAAATGTCTGTTGACGTTCAGAGCTAACAAATGCAAATTATGCATATAGTGAAGAATAGCCCAAATGATACATACGCAGCAATGGGAGTCAATTAGCTATTGGCGTTCAGATAGTAGGTTCGGAGTAGCAGTTTCTCTGTAGCATTGTCAATAATCATTATAAATAAAGAGATAACCAGCAATACTCTCTGTAAAATCAGTGCAGTGCTCCAGAACTGGCCAACCCCACCCCAGCTGATGGAAAGTTAGGAATTATTAGGGAAGCTCTTAAGACCAAATAAAACCCAACATGCGTAGTGTAAATCCCTGACATACCTCATCTGACGGCTTAAGCCCCCCTCTCCCTACTGTGTACAGCTGTGTCGGCGGAGTGCAGAGAGGGTATCGAGGGTGATCAGAAGCCTTCAGTGGCATCTGCTTGAGGAGATACCCTTGTGCAGTTTAAGACTTTTCCGTTTGGGAAATAAATGTGTGACAGCAGTCTGTAATTTCACGAATAGTTTGGAGAAAGGCTGCTTACTAATCCTCTACTATGGGAACCTGGAGGTGCTCAAAGAAATATTGGCTCCAGCCCTCAGACAGAGGAGAGCACTTTTTTGTGCAGCGTGGTGTTAAACTGCAGAATTTATTGCTGCATGATACGGTGGAGGCCAAGAATGTGAACGGATTTTAAAAAAGGAGTAGGTTCATTTATGGAAGACAGGTTTGTCAGCACCTGTTAGGCAGTAGAACCGCTGCAGTCTCCAGCTCTGGAAAACCCCCTGGACTGTCAGCGGCTGGAACCTGAGCGTGCTGTGCCTCTCAGCCCTTCTCGGACAGCTGCCATCACATACGGGTGCTGGGGACGGGGTGGTAGGTGCCTTAAGCCTTTGGCTGGGTTCACAAAGGCTAAGCTAGCATTCCCCAAGGCTCCTGCTTTGGACATGGAACTGGGTTCTCTGTTTCAGGCAGTCGGCAAGCCCCTGAAAGAATTTGCCTGATTTCTATGGCTGTTGTTTTCAGTCCAAGATGGGAATATGAGAAACGAGAACGATTTTGTCCTTTGTGCTGCACTCTGTGCAAAGGGAGGAGGGAGAAAGTAAGTGTCGTGCAGGGCAAGGTGAGGCAGTGTGTGCTGAGCCCTCTCTGGGTTGCCTGGGGCTCTAACTGCTGAGTTTGGCTTAGCTCTGGTCTCGCAGGGAGCATTTTGGACAGCAGCCTTCACTCCGAGCTCTCGCAGCTGATGGATGGCTATTGACGCCTCCGCAGCAAGCCTGTGCTAGTCACTCTGCCTTCCTGCCTGCTGCTTGAGACTGATGTGTCGGGGGGGGATTCCTTCCCAAGAGGCCACCGAGTGCTTTACAGTTCAGGCTTTCCTCTCTATATGGCTGTTGAGTGGATCTGGGGGATTCCTAATCCTTCTGTCTTTAAGGACAAGCTTTCTCAGCTGCAGCAGTAAATTAGAATTGCAATTGCCAGTCCCTGCGCAAGTATCTGATCCTGAAACGTTCCTCAGAGTGGGACTCATTCAGCAACGGTTTAGAAAAATCACATCAGCCTGTAATAACCTCCAAGACGCTTTCTTGCCTTTGACAAGGCATTTTAGCTGCTTGAGTGGTGTTAATACAGCAAAGCATGTCACAGCACTTCAATGGAAAGAGGATTCAGGCAGCAGACAAAGGGATTTCCTGAACTCTGGGACTCTGGTGGGACTCCTCCTCCAGGAAAACAGCTTGTCAGTGAGGAGCAGGGGGGAGACGAGCAAGCAGCATGATGCAGCTTGGCAAGGTGGTTGCGTTTCTCCTGAATCTCTTCTTCCTGGCAACCCGGCACTAGTACATGGCTGCGAGTTTGTTCTGTGGGCAGCACGCTGATCTCTGGGTGCGAGCCGGCTGAGAGAGCTCTCTGGCTGCTTTTCCCTCTTCCAGAGCTAGGGAAGCATGTGCTGCCTCTTCCTTCACACCAGCAATGCCACTGATGCCGCTGAAAGCCTGTGACCCGCTGCAAACCAACGGTGCGTGTCCTGCTCTGCAGTGCTGATGAACATGCCCAGCGTGGCAAGGCATCGGTATGCACAGCAGGACAGTGGCAGTGCTGGGCTCTGCAGTTAAGTGCTGTAACAGTCCCACTCTTCTCTCTGATTGCCCACCAGAGGGTTGGAAATGAGATGGGCAAGGGCATGTGAGATGGTAATGAGGGAAAAGAAGCAAAATGTCTTGTGCTGCGGAGAAAACCGAGGCAGGCAACAGCTGGCGTGTGTGTGGAGGGTGCAGTGTCTGTGTCACCCCTTTGTGCAGAAGATGGGTGATGTAAAGGGCCCCCCGCTCAAGGACTGCTGAGCTGTGGGCTCTGAATCCAGAAAGTCCTCCCGTAGTGGAGCTGCCAGGGCTGAACCTGCCAGCACGGGAGCTGGGGGCAGTGCAGAATACCCTCCCCAAGGGTGTGCTCTGGTCCTAGGAGATGCATTAACTGGTGTAACCTGGCCAGGAAGGCAGTAAATGGACAACTGTGAGTGCTCTGTGCTGGGCAGCTGCTGCTTTTCCCTCTGCTGTCCTCACTGGAGTCGGAAGAGGCCGGCTGCTGTTCTGCCTTGCTCCTCAGACCGTTGTCACCAGCATGCCTGCTCACCTTGTGTGCTCTGTGCAGCACTAGAAGTGTCAGTTCTTCCTTCCCTGTGCTGGGAAATCAAGCAGGGATTATGTATCGTTTGTAATGAATGTATTACAGTTGTTCTGTGCTCTGTTTATATATTAGCAATAGAAAAATAAAAACCACCAGCACCCTAGGAGAGAGGAGAGAAAAGGCTTTAGTGTTGCCTCTCCTGTAGCAAGAAATGCCCTGGCATCTAAGGAGCAGACAACACTTCTGCTTGGAGTCTTCCTCCCAGGCCTTTTGGTCCTTTCAGGTGCTCTGTGAGAAACCGGTGCAGAAGTCGGCGTGCAGGAGCCTGGCTCCTGTGGGGCTGGAGAGGCACGTGTGCTCTGGGTGGTCGACCAGAGTCCCCGGGGTTTCACGGGTTTGTCGTTTCTTGTATCTAGTAGTACATGGTGTGTGAAAACAAGACCAGGCTATTGTCCTTCAGGATGATATTGAGCCTGCAGGTGAGCAGACATCATGCTAGTGCTTTTCGTACATACTGCTCTGCAGTGCTCGAGATTGTGAGGGATCCAGGAGCCTCCTAAACTTTATGTGTGTAATTATGTATTAAAAAAATCCCCCAATGTCTGCAAAGTCATGTCTTACTCATAATTAACTCCTCCTAGCTGCTCTCTGTGAGTGTTTTGCCAAATAGTGGGTCCTCTCGCTGCTGGTCAGGTGGATGGACATGGTGGAAGGTGGGTAGAGCTGTGTCAGGTGCACAGAGTTCTTACTTCCATTTCTGTCATCCAGCCGTTCCATCTTCTGGTTGCCTGCAAGTGTCAGTTGTACTAGAGAAATGTGATCCTTCCAAAATCTTGACATGTGAGGGATCCAGCAGCAGGAATACAATTGCCTGCAACTCTTTTTGGGTACACCTTCTGAAGAGTTTCTTATGTTTGCCTCCTGTCTCCACCAGGCAACACAGGAGCGTTTCATGAGCGCTGTCTCTGCACAGATGGGAGGAGTTCTGGTCCTTCGCAGACTCTGTGCCCTCTGCGTGCCCTTCCCTTGGCAGGAGATGCCTGAGGGCCAGGAGATCTGCAGGGTGCAGATGGACTAGAATTACGTGGTCATCCAGAGATGACTGTGTTGGTTGTTGAAACTTCCATGTGCTGACAAGAGATTTCAGTGACCTTTAGTCCTTCTCATCTGGGTAACCCCTTTGCAATTCTCTGTCTGCCAATTGTATGTCCGTTGCTGTCTCCTGAGTCTTTCTGACGTCTGTACTTTGGGGGAGATGTTAGCAAATTAGAAGAGGTGTAGAGAGGGTCTTAGGAAAGGGATCTGACTCTGGAAGGCTTTATACGACAGCTTTACGGAAGGAGGCAGCTTACAGAAGGGACTCTAATGCGGAAGGAAACAGGATGGTAGAAGCTGAAATGAAAACTTCAGATTACAAGAGCTATAACTACATGTTATGGGGTTGTTTTTGTTTTGTTTTGTTTTTTAATCTTGGGGCTATTTGATCGCTGGAGTAACTTACCAAGGGCTGAAGTGGGTTCCCTGCCTTAGGCATCCGCTCTGGCCCTAGAGTCAGTCAATTGTTGGGACACTGAAGACGGTTTGTGGTGGATTTACCATCCCCTGAAGTTAAAGATTTGGTGTTTCTAAAGCAGTTGTAATACAGACAGAGTAATGGCAGGATGCAGATATTCTGGTAATTTTCAAAGCAAGATTAATACAGCACTTTTCTCCATCCTCAAAAAAGATGAACTCACAAAGCCCCGTATCCTTGAGCATGTTGGATTTGCCTTGCTACGTGACCTGCCTGAGCAGAGTGCCCGTGGCTGTGGGAGCTTCCCGGGGATGAGGGGAATTCACTGGATGAAACGCAGGACTCTTCCAGGCAGTAACTCTTTGTGAAGTCCCTGCTGGGACCTGCAGCATGAAGGCCCAGGCCCACACGTGTCCTGAAGCCATTGGTGGGCAGTGGAGGGAGATGGAGGAGGAGACGAGCATTTGATTTTGCAGCTGAAACTATTTTAGACCCCAGTGGTGAAGTCGAGGACAGTGACGGTGGTATACCCACCAGCTGAGAGCTGTCACTGGGAGCTTCTCTTCACCCCTCTCTGAGTGGTGGAGGCTGTGGTCAGCACAAAATCCTGTCCAGCCTTGGCTCTGATTTCCTGCTGACTGGTGGTTAATTTCCAGTGGCTCATCTTATTTGGATTGAGTTTAGTAGAGTTGTTGAAATCCTTTACCTATGTTTCTGCCTCACTTATGGGTCAGTGAGAGATTGTGCAGCAGGGAGAGCAAAGGTGACCAGGATGGCATCGCTGGAGTTGTGCTGGTAGTCCCTGTTCAGAAGCTGTCAGAAACTTTATATTTAGTGAAGCCCACAGACTCAGTGTTGTTTGTCATCTGTTCATCTCACTGCGAACAGCATCGGCTGTTGAGGCTTCGTTCCTGGTTTGTGCAGACAGGATGGTTTCAAAACAGAGAGGGTCCCACAGCCCTTATTGTCCCAGCTTTTCTGGCCTTGTTTCTCCCTGAATGAGCGGTCAGTGGCAGTGGGGAGATGCCTGCCCTCCCGGAGGCTAACTGTCCCTGTTACCAAATGCCGTGGATGGGACATCTGCCTGGTCCCTGGCAGAGCTGGCACGCATGCTGCTCTGAGACCTTGAGCCAGCTCTGGGGCACGTGTGTCAGTGAGGACATTCCTGCAGCTGCCTGCACGAGACACAAGTCAGGAGCATATAAAAACTTCTGCTTCAGGTACAAATCAGCTCTATTGACAGACTTGGGAAGACGCCACCCCCTCCCCGTCCCCCTCCCCAAGGCAAGTGATTCTGTTCCAGCCTGTTAGAAAGAACCTTGCTCCTTCCCCCAAATGTCTACCTCTTTCTCCTTTCACAGACAAGAGAGTAGGCTGGATGAAGTCCTGCTCAGGCAGCTGCATGATGCCCGTGTTCCTCCTCGCTTGCCAGCATCCTGTGCAGCGTGTTGTGGTGCTGTCAACTGTGAGCGACGATCTCTGCTTCCAACGGCCCTGCCTATGCAGAGAGGTTTAGCCCATGGAAGCTCTGGCTTGTGCCTGGGATGTTTCACCTGGTCCTCCTGCCTGTTCCCAGCCTGCCGGCACTGCTCCCGTTGGTGCCTGTGGTTGCACGGCAGGCAGTCGGGGTGTGCACAGGCGCTGTGCCGACTGTCCCTAGATGTCGTTGATGTTCGGTGGCTGGGGCCCAGCTGCACCTCACGTTACTTTAGGCACTGAGCTGAATCGCCTGCCTCTGACTGAGTCCCCCGGGTTAGGGGGAGAGGGGAGGTGCCGGAGCATACAACGGTGTGTGGGCTCGGCTGCCCTTTGTCTCTCTCCATGCACCGCACTGGCACTGCAGCTCTTAGCTGAGGCTCGTCACCTAACACTTGTTCCAGTGGGTGCTTTGGTTAGGTAACCATGTTAGCCAAGATAAACGTGGGCTTTAGAGAGGCTAAGCTGGCCTTTTTGTGACCGATGTGATTGGTGGACAAGTGAGGGTTTGGGCCAGTGTGAATCGGAGCATACAGCATAGGATCGAGACTGCCCTGTGGTCCGGGTGGGGTGTGCTCACAGCAGCAGGAATTTCTGAGATTTAAGAATTGCAGATTACCATATTGGGTACCTAATCACCAGTGAAGGTGGAAATAGGCTATTTTCTGGATTTTCTGTTTGCTGCTTTTAGTACTGTTTCTGACCAGGGATTATTGACTAGTTTCCACTTTATCCTTCTGAGGTAGATGCTTCTGTAGCCTTCAGCTCATCCTCAGGCATCATCTTTTTGATTGGTTTGTCCAGATCCAAAGACTGTCAGATATGAATGCTGTTGCGTTATCGTCTGTTGCTGGCAGATTGGAGGAAGAGGGAATGAGTGTGTGTGGGGGGGGTGTATTGTATATTATGCAAGATGCACAGCACTTCACCCTTTTTTTCTCCTTTTTATTTACCTGGAATGCCTCCGTAGTCATTCCTCTGTAACGAAAGAAAGAAAAAGCAAGGAGGAGAAGCATTACAAACAGCTGTCTGCACTGCTGCGTCACTCCCAGCGTTGTTCTCGCTGTGCCTCTGAGGCTCAGGCAATCCCCAGATGCTGCTTTCTGCCACGGGTGATCTCTGAGCCCACCTGCTCGCAGGTACCACCATATCTCACCTTCGGTCCAGCACATCAACAGCTAGGTATTATGGGAGTGGATCTGTTGCTGTCTAATTACCAACTTTGTGTTCTAATCAGGGCTCCTTAAAATCAACCTACTTTGTGCTTTGCACATGTATTGACATCTTGGGTACAGAAGTGCTAGATATCCGTGTTGTCTATAGCTTTGTTTGCACACACACATGAATCTGCCACCCACACTCCTCTTGGCACATGTTGAACGACTCTGCTGTGGCAGAGCTGCCTAGGTGCGCTCACTGCTCACATCCGTGCTTGCTGGCCCAGAATAGCCCATGGTGCCTGTAACCTGCGGCTGGATTTAGATGTACCTGAGGTGCCCACCCGTGCTTTCCCAAAGGTCTTTCCCTGTTGTGAGGCAGATGCTGATGAGCACAGGGGAGGAAGAGGCAGAGTGGAAGTGTTCCAGGCTGAACTATGCATATTTCTGGTATGTGAAGTGAAGAGCATTGACGGGACTGGTTTTCAGTTCAAACCAGCTTTCTTTGGGGCACTTTCATAATGCCAGAGGAGTGGAGTCTGGACTTCTCCCTCCCTTTCTCTGTCTTGATGTGATCAGCCATGCAGGGAACAGATGAGGAGCTGTGATGAATCTGACTGAAGTATGCAGCACCAGGAGAACTCCCAAAGATTTTCCCATCAGGTCTGTTATGCCACCTTGAAATGAAACAAGAAGCTTTAGAGCCAGGACAGGACACTGGGCTTGTGGTAAGGTGCCAGTGGCACCAAGTAACAGGGAGAAGTGTCTCTCTGGAATACTTAGGTGAGTCCTGGTGGGATCTCTTTGGGGGGGATGAATAAGTTTCTCTGGAGACCTAGGAAAGGGATGGATGGATGGGAGCAAGCTGGAAAGGCTGGATGTGTCGGTGCTCTGTGGAGGGAGGGAAGGAGCGAGTTGGTACTAGCTGGAGGGGAGATTGCAGTGGGGACTGCTGTTGCTGGTGGTGCTTCCTCAGACCGGTTCTCTCCAACCTGCTTTCATCCAAAGTTTGCCCTTTCGACTGGAGGCTCTGTGAGCATGCGTATCAGGGAGCCTTGGAGAAGCTCAGGTCGGGGAGCGCGTGTTGCCTGCCTGTGCCTGTAAGGCACCGCATGCCCAGGGCTCTTCCTCCCGGGCACGCAGGCGAGAAGGACCGCATCATGAGCAGACTCCTCCGTCAGTGCTGTATTCTCCTCCTTTGCTGGAACCTTGGAATGCTTCCTAAAAATACTTCCTCCGATGGGTTGCTTTTGGAGAGACGGCCAGCCAACGGTCGGTTTGGCCCATGCAGGTGTCCAGCAGCAGGACCGCAGCTGCCTGCAATTCTCCTTCCACTCACTGGCGCTCAGGGTCAGCGCCTCCGGCACCGGGGCGGCACCTGCTTGAACTCGTGTGTGATGTGCTGCAGCTACAAGCCACGCATTCACGAGGGACCAGCTCCCGCTGCGGGAGCAGATGGAATCCTCTCCATGTCCCCAGATGTTGGCAGCAGCTGGCATCCTGGAAGGGGCCGCCCGCATCATGGAGGGGTCATGGGTCCAGACAGGTCTTCGTGACAGGTTTCTGTGAAAGCTCTCGCTTTTCCCCAGCCGCACGGAGCGTTCCCACACAGGACCAGACTCCCATAGGGAAGCTCTGAGCCTGAGGGGGGGTATCGAAGGTGCGAGGGGCTCTGCACCTCTCCCCGAGTGCCAGCCTGCAGTGTTGGTACCCCCGACTGGCTGCAGGGCTGTGTGAATATTCACAGGATGAGTGTCTGTGTGGAAGGGATGTCCGGGAGAATGCCTGCTATGGCTCCCCTCATCACTGAAGACTGGATGCACTCTGTCTTCATGCTGCTCTGTTGTTCCTATGTGTGGTTTTGCAAGGCCTGAGAAGGAAGGGCAAGGTCAGCCACGTTGTCTCAGGTTTCCCTACACCATGGCTGTAGCAGGAGCTGGAATTGGGGGGACCTCCCCTTTATCCTGGTGAGTGTGAATGGCAGATTTTGACGGTGAGCCACGCCAGTTTGTCTGGTGCAGCAGAGCAGCCTGAGCCCTTCCAGTGGCCCACACGTGCTGGCCAGCAGGAATGTGCCCTCAGGACAGGTCTCTGGCTGCCAGTCCCACGGCCCCTGCCCTGCTGGGGCTGCCCCCTGGGAAGACGGGATACCTCACAGGGGCAGAGAGATCTCAGCCCCCTGAGACAGAAGGCTGTTGTAACAGAAGTTGCTGGGCATGCAGGCACTGGGATGCTGGGCACAGTAACTTGTGCCATGATTCATCTGAGTTTTCCAGGGCAGACTCGGCTTTAGGAAAGACTTGACAGGTCCAGCATCCTGAGACATCTCCCTGAAGACTGCTTGTCAGGCTGGCTGCTAATGCTGGGGGGGCTGCTGGAGCCACGGCTCTGCAGCGCCGGGCTGTCTGAAGTCCGGAGCAGTGGATGCATGCTCCGTGCTCCGGTTAGTCTGCAGTGGTCGTGGAAGGGGCATGGGCCTGGGTCCCTGGGGAATCCACTCGCAGTGTGGAAGTACTGCTGCTGCGAGCAGCAGTGGAATTAACATCCCCAGGAGGTGGGGAAGGGAAAGGGGAAAAGGTCAGCCAGTGCGGGGAGAGGAGCGGGGTAAGCGTGGACTGCAGAAGAGAGCTGCTGCAATTGCCTTTCAGCTCTGGCCATCTGGGTCAGGGCCACCCTGCTCAAGCTTCGCATATCACGTTTCAAATCTACTTAACTGGGTACCAGATCCTGAAGCTCTGCTTAGGCTGAAAAGTCCTCATTAACATTTTGGGAATACGTTAATTCCCTTCCTTTCCTATTCCAACCTGCTGACTTTGATTGGCACTATTTTGTACAATAAATGCTTAATTAAAGGCATAATGACTGTATAATGATTGTATTAAAAGCAAGATGATTATAAAAATCAGCTTAGCAGCTGGAGGCTGCAGGGCTGGAATAGCTCAGAGCAGAAATCAGTGCGGTGGTGCTGTGGAGGCTGTGCTCACAAGTTGATTATATGCAGCATCTCTGTTTCCGTTGCACTCATGGACCCCCAGCCCACGGCCCCCTCGTTCTGAGCGCTGTACAGAGACTCACTGCAGGAATACCTTCTGCCTTAAGGAATTTCGGCCTAAACCAGCAGTAGGTGGGGGAAAGGCAGATGTGCCGTTGCTGCCTACTAACGGGCTGACTGCAGATGAGGGGCAGAGCTGTGGCATGAAGGAAGCTACGAAATGTAATGCATTTCTGCATCGGCACCAGCTGCAGCCTCAGATCTCTGTTGGGCTCAGAGTCCCACAGACAGGCGAGCCAAGTTCAAGGTCTAGGTCTCTGTCTGCAGGGTGCACTGCAGTCTGGTCCAGCACAAGGAGCCTGGTGCTCTGGGCTAAGGCTGTGACTGACTGCGTTGCTCCTTGGGCACAACATCACTGTCCCTAGCCAGGGTGAGACAGGCCAGTTTAGGGCCAGGCTGCTGAGAGCTCACCAGGCTCCCCTCCTAGCCTCACTGGGCCACCTCTGCTAGCGTGCACACGCGGTCGGTGTACGACCAAACCAGGTCCTTCTCCACCCAGTCACCAGCTCACTCCCTGCTCATGCAGATCTCGTCCCTGAGGAATGGTGGGCATGAAATGTGACAGTCGGGTGCATCGGCCAGCCTTTGTTGTGTGTCCTTAAAGCATTGATGAGCACCACATGAAACTTGGATAGAGCAGAAATGACCCAGGAGAGGGAGCGTGATGAAGTGCTGCAGAGCCTGTGTCTTGTCTTCTGTTGGACCGTGTGCTGTGCCACAGGACTGTGCGGGGCCAAGGGCGGTGTGTTCTAGTCTTATTGCTCCTGCCCTTCCTGTCTAACAGCACTCAGGTGGATCCCATCTGCTCCTGGAGACTTTTCAGGTCCCCAGGCCTTGAGCTTAATTGCTTTTACCTGCCTGTATCTGAAGGTGCCGGGAAAGTTGCAATATAGTTGGTGACAGATGGTGCGAGCAAGGGTGGTCTGAGCTCTGTCTCTGCTGTGCCAGTTCCCTCTTTGTGCCCATTCTTTAGGTCATTTCCCCATTCATCCATAATGATCTCATTTCCTCCACTGCTATGTTTGAGCTCTGTGCCACCTCAGATCTCATTGGGACCCAGCTGTGCCTCTGTTCCTCTGTGGTAGCTGGAGCCCCAAACTTAACAAGATAAGAAGAAGCAATTTAGAAAGTGTCCCTCACCCCAGACTGTTACTTGTGCTGTGCCTGGGTCAGGCTGGTCTGTGTGAAAAGCTGAAGGTTTAATAAGGCATAAGTTTAATAAAGCATAAACACTTAATATAATGTTCAAGGGCAGTTTTAAAAAAAGTTGCAAGCTATTTAAGTGTGCACTGATGAAGCTATGGCGGGAACAGACATTGAGAGAAGTCCCTTTTGTTTCTTTTTGCCTAGAGCTGTGTGCCCCTAAAATAGGCTGCATCCATCAAAATGCAGGTTATGTGCTTGTAGCAAGAGATGTTCTAGCGGTCCTGGGTGGGAAGCAGTGGGTCTCTGGCTGGATGTGTTCAAGCACAGGTTGTGCCTGCGGGCAGGAGCTGTGGGGAGGGACCGGACGCTGTTGCTCAGTCGTTATCAGCACTGTCGTGCTTTGCCGCCGCACAGGGGAGACTGCAAGTCTGCAGAGCTGCTCTGCTTAGAGGGTACCCCTTTCCCTAGGCCTCCTAGGCAGAAGGAGGTGCAGAACTGCCAACACAAACCTCTGCCTGGACTGTCCCATGTGAAAGGTGGTAGGGAACCAGTACATGCAAACTTCTGCCGGACCCATCAAGGCTTGTTTGGTTTGTGTTCTTCTGAACTGGACTTAACAGTATGCTGTCCCTTGCCTGCGCTGGTGGGCCCGAGCTCCCAGGAACAGGATGAGTAGTGATTTCTGCTCCTCAGGCACACAGCATAGTCCCCAGCAAAGGCAGTGCTTCTTTTTACAGACAGAGCTGGTCCAAGCTTGCAGAAGAAACTCTTGCAGCAAGAACTGAGCACAACCTTGCTGTCCTCAGCTTCAAGCCCGGCTGCATGTACCGCCAGGGCAGGTGGCTGCTGCAGCATTACTCAGCTGATTCTTTGGACCACTGTAAAACTGAATCCTCCCCAGGATTTCTTCAGGAACAATGAGGAAACACACCCCACCCTTCTTCTGTTATTTGTAATACGACAATGAAGGTTTCCCTTCCTTTTTGTCCTTCTCTGTTTTAAAAATTGTTTAGATGTAAAGTACCGTAAGTGCAAAATAGTAGGGTACCAAAAAAGTCACGTCCATCATCTTGGCCTCTTCCTGTATAGGAAGCGGATCGAAGTGCCCTGTCCTCAGAGTTAGCTTTAGGTTGGGGGTCTCTTTTGTCCCTTCCTCTTGGGATGATTTGCATTTTCTGCCTGACTTGGAAGTCTGTGATCTGGCGTGCTGAATTGCTGCCAAAGTTGCTTGGCTTTAACACCAGTTCCGCTGGCTTTGCTATTCTGAAGATGCTTCAAGAGCAGCCTTTCCTCAGGAGCCACGCGCTTGACCAGGTAGTCGTCTCTGCTTGTTCAGTTCAACATGGCAGGCTGCAGCCTGGACTCACGCCAGCACATGCAGCTGCAGCATTCACATTTTTTGTCCACTGATAACTATAAATCGTACCAATAATTTCATGGGATCACTGGAGGCTGCAGTTTGAGCAAGCCAAGGTAAAGGCTGTAAGTTGTCAGACGTTTGATACACTAAACTGAGAGTTTGTGTGCCCAGGATTAAAAGCATCTTGAAAGCTACCATCACGCCAGAGCAGGTTTTAACTCTTAAAATTCTTAGAAAATTCAAAAGGGGATTTTAGGTCTCTTCTGTATGGTCTGAATGTTTGTACTCTTACTTGCTATCTTAGCCTGTACTATGATTCAAGGAAAGAGACGTTTGAAGAGACAGGAATTTTTCAGTCTTTATTAATTTGTCATCTTTATTTGAGGGGAAACATTATTCTGCTGCAAGAGTAAACTTGCATAGTAGACTTTGAAGGTCTCCTTTAACTGATCATATTCACTGGTGGATTTTTGGTCAAGATCTCCACTAGCTACCACGGTTAATCTGTCTCTTATCATAGAGAGCACCTGCAAACTCAACAGAGGTGAATAAGTGACGAGAGAGCCTGCTGACTTTCTGCCTATGTGGAGAGCTGACGTTTTCATGGCAGGATGTCTGAAGGCTTTCCCCTTCAGAGCTAACGCTTTCTGTGTTGGATTTCTTTCTGGAGTAATTTGTTTTAATATTATAAAGAAAATATGTAACCTTTGAGTGAGAGAAATCCACTTATTTTGCTTTGAGACTATTTTTTATTACCACGAAGTAGTACAGGTAGGGGAGATCGCTGTGGTTGGAGGATCCTACATGACCCTCGTGGAGGAGCCGTCGCACGAAGCCTGTTTGGATGGGAGTGACTGGAGGCTGTTGTAGGAAGCTTCATGCGCACTTACATCCTGGTGTAACCTAGCAGTGGCCCGGCTAACCAGGTGCGGGTGCTCCTGCACTTGAGCTGCTGAATTGTCGGTGTGGTAAAGTGCTCTGAACACCAAGTGCAGGGTACCCCAAGGGGAGGTGCTGAGGAAGAATCTGGCTGTGGAAAGAGGTTAGGTCGAGGCAAGACCTGGGTAGAAGTTCTCGTCCCAGTGGTGTACAGCCTCTAAGGCAGGTAACTCTTCTGCAGCAGACTTGCTAGGGTCTACAGCAGGGGCAAGTGTGGAGTGCGTTTGTTAGGAAGAATTATGCGTATACGAAGGGCTGGGAGAGGGTCCAGCCTGAAGATATACGTAGAACTTCCCATTAGAGAGCAAAATGCTTTCCTTGATGAACCAGAATTGCACTTGGTTGTGCTGCTGCTGTTGCACTGGGGTGTGCTTCTGCTCATGGGCAATGTGGGAATGGATCGTTGTCCACACATAGTTCTGTAGTGTTTTGAGGTCTGTGTCAGTGCAGGTGTATTCAGTGGGATGGTGGATGCATCTCTGGAGTGGAAGACATCTATATCCATGCCTGACTGACAGGAGGACTCCATTTCCATGTTGCATGCAGGCTCTGGCTTCTCATCTGTTGTCAATAAAGGAGCACGTGGTGTCTAATGAAGGCTTGTTCAGTGTAACCAGGATCAAAAGCCTCCCCAGGGCATTTCACTGGAAGGTTATGAGGCTGGTGGACAAACCATTTTTTTCTGTTCATCTGGGGGCCCCATATGAGTCCTTCCTATTTTCCCTAATTTCTTTAACTGCTAACTTGTCTGTCCCTTGGTTTTTTTTATTAATAAACCCAAGGGAAATCTGTTGTTGCGATGAAAGGACCCTGCAACATCTGCCAGATGGATTGTACGCAGTCAGTTTATTAATTTGATGGGGCATTTAAAATCAGCTTTTATAACTGCATTTTAATTTCATAACAAATAAAGCAGCTGTGCAGAGTGAAAAGTTGGGCTATTGTGGCATATGGTGGGGGCTCACTGACTCTGGAAATGCCTTGTGTTTTACAGCTTGACCCATCAGGGATCTGTGAACTTCATCAGATAATGGGGTTTGGGAGTCCCCTAGTTCTGGGAGTTAGGAAGACTGTAGCCTCGTTGTGCTGGTACTAGAGACTGCACCTTCCCAGGTCTAATGTTCACGAGACCTGCATGGCACAATAGGTGGGCTTCTTCTGGAAAGAGGATGCTGCTGACTGTGGTTCACAACACTCCTGGGATTTGGGTATCAAGAGTGTGAGTAATTGTGCACTTGAGGACATGTAGCCTGTGCGTGTGCAGTATGTGTTCAGGCTTACTAGACTGTGCCTACCCTTGGGCAGTGTGCTCGGGTGTTGAAGTTGAGCTGGGAGTTAACAGGGCTCAGAGCGAAGGTTTTAAAGCCCTGTGAAACTGTACAGTGCTTGGCTTACTTCCAGTTTTGACTACGTCTCAGTATAGACACAGGGAAATTAAACGAAAAGGAGAAACCTTGCCTAGTGTGGGAAAACAATAATAGGGAGAAACTCAGAGCCTGATAAGCTCTGGAACTAAGTGAAGGTCACAGCACAATGCTGCTGCTCAGATGAGGGACTTGACCAAAAAAATGGGTCAGTTGCTGATGATATTTCAGAGCTCAGCAACAGTAATTTACAGCTGACATTGAGCAAAACTGTGCTGTCGGCAGGGTTCTGGCAGCTTCCCTTTTTCTGGGTCCCTAGTGAGGCAGTGGCTCAGAAGTGAAAAACATGAAGGCGTGAAGAGTGTGGTTGAAAGGCCATGTCAACTTCATGTTGCCTCTCAAAGAGGTTTGGGTGCTTTGTATAATACCCAGGTTACATGAGAGATTGTCCGGGACATGGAGTTGTTGCACAAGTCGAGGCAATGTTTGCTTGTTTGCTGGGAAATTATTTTGGAATAAAACTGCCTAGAGACTTGTGTATGACAGAAACACCCATTTCCTCTTGACTTGATTTTGGATTACAAGTATGTAGTGGTGTTGTTTTGATGATGTGATGTACATCTAGCCTTGGAGTGAGGTCAGGGTACCTGTTCAACTTTTTTTTCGTTTTGCAGCCTTCTGGAGTTTGTCTTTGCTTGTAACACATCTTCCAGGGACCAACTCTGCTGGAGTAGGTTTGGATACAGACTGGAACAAGATTTTAGCAATGTAGGCAAGTTTACAGCTTCAGTCACACTTGGCAGCTGCATATTCTAGCTAATCTGGAACTGCACGTAATCCTGCATGCCTGGGAATTTAGGAAGCCCTGAAGCCCTGTGGCATATGGACAGCAACAGTGCTATTAGCACGAGGGTCCCAGATGATGAACTTCATGGATCACCGAGCACTGCAGATATGCCACTTGGAGTCCTGTGTCGGAGAGAAACACGAACGCTGCGTCAGCCTTTCTACCTCACCATTGAGGGCATCTTACGTGGTCACGGTGGCTTCAGGATGTCCTTTCCATCAGAGTGGTTAGGGAAGGTCACTGATACCCCTCTCTGGGCATCAGCACCGGTCTTTGTGCTGCCTGTTGCAAAGGTGTGGTATGATGCCTCTGGGTTTCTGAGGTGCACCTTATCACAAGGTTTGAAAGTCTCTGGATTCAGATTCTTTCTGATAGTCATTTAATAGATAAACAAGCAGAATGGCTTTGTCCCTTGTTTGTAGCTCAATACATAAGATGCGAATTACGATGTTTTTCTGCCCCCTCAGGGGGCTGAAACTAAATTAACTTGTTATCTAGCAATTTGGCTGTGACAGCTCCCAAGGACACAGAAAACCCACAAACATGGCAGTAGGTGAGATCCAGGTGCAGTGCCTGAGCGAGGCTGACGGGGAGCTGCGGGGGGTCAGAATCGAAGGGAACACACCGGGGTCCTGTGTCTCGCAGTCCCCAGAACAGCGCAGGAAGGGGCAAGTCTGAACAGTGCCGGAGTGGCCTAGAGAGAGCTGTGATAAGCAGGTTTGTGTTGGAGCATTAGGGAAGGTCACAGGAGTACCAGCACTGTCCTCAAATGCTGCCTGTGCCACTTGGCAGAGGAGTGCTGGGAAGAGCAAGGCCCTCGGCGCTGTCAGGATTTGACATTGTTTGAGCAAGTGGGAGACCTTGGCGGTGAGTTAAGCGTGAGGGACCTCAGCAGAGTTCGGTGTGGGAGTCCGAAGGGAAGTCGAGCAGAGCTATGGGTAAAGATTGATATGAGGAACCCTGTGAAAAATGAAATTAAGGGTGTTAACACCGGGAAGCAGGGCCTGCAGTGTTTTCCTTGTTTCCCTTTAAGTTGCTCTCTGTCTTCATGCATGAACTTGTCTCCAGCACAGCAGAATATGAACTGAAGTCACGTTTGCATACTGCAATAGCTGCGTTGGAATAGCTGGGGTCCTTTCAGCTTCTGCCCTCGCCAGGGACTTTGCAGCGCTGTGAGTGAGGACAGCGATCACGTGTGTTTGGCTGTGAAATCACTTGTTTGTTTGATTTTAATGTCCTGGAATAGATGACGGGTGCAGTATATGATGAACTTCTGAGTCTGTGACATTAGCTCAGGGGTGACAAATGGAAAGAGTGCAAATGGGACCTCCTGGTGCAAGAGCTGGCCGGTACGTGGAATTGGTCAGCAACTCTGTTACACACCTACCTTGCATCTTCATCTGGGAATAGAGGTAATAAATTGATGGGTTTGTTGGAGAAGACTACTGTGGCACTGGTGTTACAAGTGTAGAGGTGCTTGTGTCTCCAACAGCTGCCGCTTTACACTGCCTGCCAGCAGGAGACTTTCACATATGGCTCATGGTGACTCCACAGGTAGCCCTTGGGGGAAACCTTTCTAGGGCATGTTCCCTGCAGCACAGGTGGGTACTAGTCTTCCAGCTCTCACCTCTCCTTGTAGTAATGGCTCTTGGCAGGAATAACAACCAAAACATTTCTTAAAAGATACCACTGGCTGCAAAGGCCAAAGGGTTCTGTAGGCAGTCCAGGCTTAAGCTGAGACCATGCAGATGCAGGTGGCTGGGCTGTGCAGCTTCTCAAGCAAGACGTGGAACCGGAGTGCTCTGTGGGCTGTGCTGTGCTCCAGGCACGGTGCCATACTCAGGACTCACCACGGAGAGGCTAGGAGGAGGAATATCGCGGTGCATCCCTTTTATGGGAAAACCTCTGATGCTGAGAGATCCTATATTCCTCGGAGCTAGATGGGGACCATGCCTCACGAGCAAACGCCATGGGAGCTGGGCCAGTGGCTGCTGCGCCCCCAGCACGTGCCAGAGGGATCCCTGCACTGATAGAGCAGGAGAGGGAAATTGTCTTACAAGACAGAACAGAGGAAGAAGATTCTGCTTGACCAGTGAATGAGATGAGGGTTGGCCTGAGCCCAGCCTCGTGAATAAATGAGCAGCTTCGGTGCTGGGAGTGACATTTCTAATAGGGAGGAAACAATAACAAAGCAAAGCAGGGCAAGTCCGTATCTGAGAGACTGTGTAAGAAGGCAACTTCTGGGATTACTCTGGAAAGGAGCAATCACATATTGGTCTGTAGGGGACTCAAGAAATAGAAAACCCATGGCCACCATGGATTTTTTTTTTTTTTTTTCGTCTTGGAACCTTTGAATCAAAGGAAAACGGGAGCTTCAGGAGGAACAGAGGTGGTAGGAACAAATGAAAGAGTTTTGCAGTCCCAGCCACTTGTGATGTTGCTAGCCCATGTGAAAGACATATTTTGGTAGCGTCTGGAGTCCTGTCAGGTTGGAGATCTGCATTGTGCTGTGCAACAGAGAGGAGGCAGGGACCAGATCCTGGACCTGCAGGTTGTAGAGTCAAACAGTAGAACAGCTGACAATGCAAATATGGCATGCAAAGAGGTGGTATCAAACCAGCTGCTGAGCTGGTTCTGTACGTAGGCTTTAAGGGTTAAATGGGTTTGAAATGAATGGAAGAAACACAGGGGAAAAAATATAGTCTTTGGTCAAGACAGCTACACCTGGCTGGGGTCCATAAGCATCACTTCAGTAGGGAATTTTCCAGAAGACATGAAGGATACTACAGTGGATCTAGGGAGAAGTTTGCAGGTACAGTGGAGTGTGTAGGAGGCAGCATAAAATGGTCTGAAAGACATGTTTGGAGCTGAGTAAGGGCTGCGAATGGGGTGGGGGGAAAGTAGGGTCAGGTCCCTGGTAGAACAGCAGTGGAATGTGGATTTGTGCCTCAAAGGGGAAGGTAGGAATGCCTGCATTTGGTATGAGAGTGGAGAGGGCGCCAGCAAGAGAACCCTCGAGAGTGGCTGAGAGAATGCCAAGATGGTTTCAGCAGCAGCTGTGGACTTTTCCTCCAGGGTCTTGCAGCAGCAGGTTAAAGGATCCTTGCAGGCAAACCCAACTCGAAAATGTAGCAGTCACTTGTGCTTCTTTCAGGCCATGGAGCAAACAGCAGTGTAGCACAACACTGGGAAGTGGCAGTGGGACTTGACTGGCTGGGGTCTTGGGATCCAGAGTTGACTAGCTATGACCTCCTTCACTAAAGAATTTTTTTCCCCGGTATGTCTTGTTTGTTAATTTCTTCAAAACATATTTAAGCATTTCATGTGCACATCCCGACATGACTCGGTATATGCCTCATTACCATCTTTATAGCTGTTCAAATTACCAGTGACCTTCAGAGCTGATGGTTGTGTGTATGAGTCGCCCAGCTTGCATCAGTGATTTGTAGGCCTCAGTAGACCATTTATCTCTCTTCTCCTATCAGCGCCAGCTTTTTCTTGACCGCTGTGGTATTGTGCACCCGGTCCAGGGCCCACGTGGGAGAAGGAGGGCTGTCGCAGGTGAGTTGGGCTCACAGGGAGTTCTGAGCCTGTTACTGAAGGAGAAGGGCCTGACTTTGCAGAAAAAAATGAAACAGGCTTTTGGAATGACTTGTCAGGAGAGACTGTTGAGAGGTGGCATCCACATGTCAAGTCAGGCCCTGCTGAAGTCCAGCTGAATCCAAGCTGCAGTTCTGAGTGCTGTCCTTTCAGTGTGCCAGGCAAGAATTGCTGTAGCTTCAGAGCTTCTTGGCACCACCTGCTCCTCTCCCTGCCAGCCCAAAGCTCATGCTGTCTGTACCTTGTTTCTGAAGAAGTTGCATATTTATACAGCAAGAAAAGTTTGAATGAGCTGACTGAGGCTGAGGTACCTACCTTCTTCATCTCAGCCTTCGCTAGTAAGACGAGGCTTCAGCAATCCCAGGTCCCTGAGACCAGTGGGATAGTCCATGGCAAGGTAGGCATACCCTCAGTGGAGGGGAGGATCAGGTTAGGGAACATTTAAACGAATGGGACATCCGCAAGTCCATGGGGCCTGATGAGGTGCACCCATGAGTGCTGAGGGACCTGGCTGATGGCTTTGCCAGGCCACTCTAGATCATCTTTGAAAGGTCATGGTGGTCAGGAGAGGTTCCTGATGACTGGAAGAGAGCCAATGCCAGTCCTGCCTTCAAGAAGGGCAAGGAGGGGAGTGTGGGGAAGTCCAGGCTGTTCAGTCTCACCTTGAGCCCTGGGAAGGTGATGGAGCAACTAACCCTGGAAACCATTTCCAAACACATGAAGGACAAGATGGTGGTTGGGAGTAGCCAGCCTGGACTTTGCAAAGGGGAAATCCTGCTTAACCAAGCCGACAGCCTTCTGGAGTGAGGTGACTGTCTTGTTGGATGAGGGGAGAGCAGTGGATGTTGTTTGTCTTGACTTGAGCAAGGTTTTTATGTTGTCTCATGTAACATCCTCAGAGACAAACTGGTGAAATATGGACAACTTTAAATTTTTTCCTTTCATTAGAATAGACTCAGTTTGCTGTTACCTTAAAATCTGTCTTCAGCTTGATGCCAGACAGACTGAAGCTTCAGTCCTTTGAATCTTCAAGTAGCAAATCTTAAAAAGGAGTACTATATGATTGAAGAGCCAAGCATAACAATACAAGAACAGAAGGCTCTGGAGAGCTGGATGAGCTCTCCTCCATGAAGGGCTGGTTTGAAAGTTGAAAATACAAAGTACTAGAAAAGGGAAATTTTCCATTGGGAAGTGTTAGCAGAGCTTCTAAAGCATGGATGAGAGCAGTGGGAAATAAGGTACGGTATTTGAGTCTATTCCAAATTGTGACAACACCATAACCCCTGGAGAGCAGGAGCATTTGCATCTCTAGAAAAGATCTGGAGAAGGGACTGAAATGAGTCTCCTGTTTGGCTTGTAAATCAGGCTTGCTTGTTTGGTTGGTTTTCCCTTGCTTCCTATAGGACTAATGCCTAGATACAGGCAATCGTGAAGTTCCTCTCTTGGAGGAATTTGCTTTGGCTGGCATGGAGCAGTGCTTAATTTATTAATAACTCTGGTGTTTGGATTTAGCTATGAATGACACATGGGCACTATGGTGATGGGTGCAGGGATAAATCTGATAGTGCTGTGTGTGAAGTGTTAGGAGGGAGCTGAATTGGAAAGGTAGCAGCACATGGTAGAGCGTGGATGTGTCTGTGCCTTCTGAGAGTCAGGATATTAAATACCATAGTAATTCAAATATTTCTTTGTTAACTAATTAAAAAAAAAAGTTGTCCATTCAGTTACTAGCAAGAGAAATCCCAGCCTGGCAGTAGGACCGTGGTCCATGTCGGGGGTAAGGTGTGCTGCTGTGTGCGTAATCGCATGCTCTTTTTTCTGAGCTGAAAGTCTCATAAGTCTTCCAACTGGGAGTTCAGCCTTATGTTGTATTCCCACCACTGGCACTTGTCTGCCTTACCTGGGAAGGACAACTTTCCCTTCTAGCCCTGGTGGGTGGTGAACACCCAGGAGCAGCAGGAGCGAGTTCCCCAGAGGTGTTGGCCCCGAAGGACATACCAAGAGCTCAAGGACTCCTGCACGGCTGGGGCTGCTGATACTTTGGATCAAGATAGGAAAAGAGAAGAGAAAACATTTTCCTCAGAGGTCTTTGACTTGGAAGGCACTACTGCACTAATGAAGAGAGCTAATTACACAGTGATTTGTGTAGAGATGACCGGCTGGGGCAGAAAGCAGTGCAGCTACCCCGCGTGAATGCCGAAGAAGGTGCAGGCAGGGACCCTGGTGGGTAGTGGAGGACAGCAGGATGACACAGAGGTGACAGGCAGCAGTGTGGTCGTTTGAGCACAGTGCTGCTGTGCCTCCCTGTGCTGCGGTGAAGCAGAGACAGTCCAGGAGAGAGGAGTCAAGTGTGCTAGCCTCCATAGCCCTTCATGGCCTTCAGGACAGATGCCTCACTGTGTTTCAGCTGTAGATGGAAGCGTCTTCATGGGGAGGTAATCTTAGAGGACGGCTTTTTGGGAGTGGCGGCTCACTGTTTCAAACCAGGTATTTTTGAGTGTTCTGCAGAGTGCCCAGCCCATTCTGAGGTGATAAGTAAAAAAGTGAGGAGCGATGGGATACTGGGACTTGTGCAGAATCTTTATGCTATGGAGAAGACGAGCGGTAACTGCTGTTTGTGTGGCTCTGACACCACGCACAGCCATAGGATATTTGCATAGCGTTGTGGTACTAATTTTATTATTACCAAAGAGTTTATCTCATGAGCTATTCTTACTGAGGATCGAAGATCCAGTTACTGGGGATCATGTCATACCAGTGGTCTCATTTGCTTGGTGGTTTCGTGCATCTAGAGCTGAATAACTGATCAGCTCTGTTCATTCTGCCTGGTTGCAGTGCAGCCTTAGGAGGAGAGACAGGAAGGTTTCCCCGTGCTTGCTGGTTGCCTCATCACTGTCATCCCATTGCCAAAGGGCCTTTTTGGTGATCAGCCACAGGAGGTTCCTCATCTTTTTTGGGGGCCTGCTTGATGGTTGGAGGGAGCATCCAGCAGCCTCCAAGGTCACTGCCTTTGTGCTGGGTCAGGTCCCGAGACTTGTCTGCAAACCTGTGGTCGCTACATCTGGGAGAAGCAGCTCTCCTTAACTGCCAGATTCACCTGAGTATGTTTCAGATTGTAGGCAAGCTCAAAAGGAAGATGAAGTTTCTGCTTTCAAAGACACAAGGTTAAGTTATAATCACAAAGTTGGAGAAACAGCCATAGGAAAAAAACATAAGGTGATGCAACTTTAAAATAGACCCAGCATCAGCTTTTTACTTCACCTGTTGTCCAGGGATTTGTTGAGGAGCTTAAGAACCCAGCTTAGTGTCCCCTCTTTGTATGAGGGGGTTTTATAACAGCTCCTGAAGTTTCAAAGCAAGACCCAAGAAACCCCACATCTTTGTGCTAATCAAGAGGATCTCTTGAGGTGGTGGGCTTGTTTTTAAGAACTTGTTATGCAGATAATGCTGAGGGAATACTTTTGAGATCACTGGAGATTTCACTCTGACAGCAGGGACCCTAGGATGCTGAATCTTCTGTTTATTTTTTGTCTGGATGTCAGATGAATTGCCGTTACAAATGTTTTCCAAAGGACGTATCAAAAGCTTATCACTGTCGGGTGATGTGCAGCAGTTTCTCTTGATCTATAGCATTTTATAGACTATATCTAACACATTAATTCACAATCCGTTCCAGAGACCACCTTGTTACAAAGAGTTAGGAAAGCACTGTGAGCCATGATAACCTGAAAACATATGTAACTGTTCTCCTTCTCCACTTTCTTGGATCAGGATGGTGCAATTAATTGGCCTTGTAAGTTCTTGAATTCAAGTGAGAGGTGCACGTCGGCCATTTTCTGGATAAAACAGAGGTAATACCTGGGCACTCTGGATATAATATATAAATGGGGAACATCCAGAGAGGTTGGTAATGATTCTGGCCTCCCTTTCTTCTCTCTTGTATTGTGCACGTTTTTGTTCTCTTAGGTGCTCTGGGAATGACAGTCGTTTTCTCTGTGGCCATAGGAAATGTAATGGTCACATCTGATGCATTTTTAAATGTCCCAAAACAATCCAGATCTTTCTTGCAGAGCCTGCTAGCATAAGGTGTGGGGGATCCAGTTGCAGGGAGCTAGGAGATGACAGCTGACATCGAACATACATTTGCTGGCAATGGTTTTCATAGCAGAAACCTCAAACTGTTTTGTAACCTCAGACTGTGCTGGCTAGTCTGCTTTGGACCGCGGTTCATTCTTCAGGTGTAGTAAGAAGTGCTGGTTTTGTCTAGCTCTTCAGTAGTTTGTATCCTGGCTACCTGAAAGCCTTCCTTTTCAGCCGGCAGTTGGTGAGGAGTTGAAGCTGATAGTCCCCTGGTTTAATGAGGGATGCTCCTGATGTGATTCTCTGTTAAAATCTCCTTGACTCTGAATTCATTTAATCTTCAGAGCACATTTCAAGACTTCCTTTCTGTTTCTCTAAGCTTTGAGCAAGTAAAAACAAGGCTTAATGGGTTGGGAGAATTTTGCTGTGACAGTGGAGTACCTTCCTGTTTGCTGTGTCATTTAGAGGCAAGCAGCTCTTGGTTTTTGAGCACGGGCCAGTCAGGACACCCCAGTTCTGAAAGTGACTTCTACGGTCACCTTGGCCAATTTCTTTCCCTCTCCCTATCTCATTTTCCTTATGGGGCTGTGATTTCTCTGTTGCTCTGAGGATGTCAGAAGTTACAGTAGGTAGAATGTTTCCGGGAAATGGTTTTATCAAAGCCCACGTGATGTCTGGGTCTCCCATCAACAATCCTCGTTACGAAGATGATGCTACCAGTTGGCTGTTAAATTTTCACAGCACATGGCTGCATGAAAGCCATTGTCTATACTGTCTCTCTTCTGGACACAGGTGAAAGAAGCTTTTGAAGGCTTCTTGAGGTGCTTGCTTGCTCCAGACCACTCCTGACCCCAGACAGATTTTTCTGTGCTCTGCCCCTTTGTGTTTCCACTGCGTTAACACTACCTGATGGTCATTCTGGCCTTCCCCTTTTCTGGGAGCCCTGCTCATTCTCACCTACCTGTTTGTTTCTTCCCACAGTGCTGAGTATTGGCGAAGGTGGCTTTTGGGAAGGAACCGTGAAAGGAAGGACTGGCTGGTTCCCGGCAGAATGTGTTGAGGAGGTGCAGATGCGACAGTATGATCCACGGCAAGGTAAGCTGTTTTCCTGGATCTGAGTGTCTCTTAGCAGACACACTGAACAGCCCCGGAAATCCAGATGTATTAATTTTAAATTACTGGCAGTCTCTGAGTTTGCCCGTTCTTTGCAATGGGCAATGCATGCACCCAAAGAATTGTATTTGTCAAGGTGTTCGTTTATGTTACTGAGTGCATTATCATCCAGCTGTAGACGCACTGATCCATGGTAAGTATGTGGTACAGTCATGAGGAGAGCAATCATCAGTCCTTTTTGTGGAGACTGCTGTAGTGGCGGGGTCTTCTGCAGGCGACAGTGGGTGATGGAGCGAGTGTGACTGTTGATCTGAACCTCCAAAACCGCATTACATTGTAGGAGACTTCAAAAGAAAGCAGTAGATGGATCCTGAGTAATTTACATCTGTTTGTTCTAGTCCAACAGAAAATATTAAAAATGGCTGTGACTCAGCCCTGGCACTCCTGACCCTCCACCTCCAGTGCCAGCCACCAGCTAACGGGTATTTGCTGTTCCTGGAGGGCAGCGGTGTCAGGAGGAGCTGCAGATTGCATGTGCCAAACAGCACGGTGTTCTTGGAAGTCCCTGCGACTTTATGGGTTTCCTGCTGTTGTGGGGTGTATCACCACAGCTTACCCCTTGTCATGATAGCTGCCCAGGCAGCGTTCCTCTCCCAGCCTGAGGACTGGATGGAAACACTTCTGGCAAGCCTGAGCTTGTCCCGGTGTAAAGCTACGAAGAGAACGTTTGGATTTTTTTTTTTCAGCGTATTACTTAAGAGAGGGGAGAAGCGGTCCTGATTTGACAGATTTGGTGAAGTTCACTTTGCATATCAAATGAGCTTTAAAATTCACACAGCTGGATTCTGGTATGTGAGAGTTAAACCTTGATTGCGAAGTTGGAAACAAAGTTGTAGAAGATAAAAGAAAATCAATAAAATAGAGTTCTCTGTTTTGCACAACAACTAGTATTAATTGGTTTCTGGAAGCCTGAACCCACTTATAAAGTCTTTTCTGTGGTCTAATCCCAGTCCTTCCTGAGAGTTTTAAAGGTATATGTTTGCACCCTTTAGGCATCTCCTTACCAGGATGCTTGGATTCCATAAGTGAGACACTAACTCTGTGTGTGCTGTGACGACCATGTGGCAGATGGTGTGTCCTCTGGGACACTTGCACGTCAGTCCCTGTGGATAAAGTATTAGGTGCCTTTGGGACCTGGTCTTGTGGCCATGGAGGGTGTAGTGGGAGTGGAACTCCACCGGTAGTGCTACGGACCTGCACACTGCAGGGTCTGACCAGCAAAGCTTTTCTACCCACGCCTCTGATTTGGTTCAGCTGTTAGCTGTCCAGTCTGCAGTTCCCGCTTGTGTTCCCAATGCTCATTCGTATGCTTTCTTAAAATTATCTTTGTATGTGCTTCATCTTACTGCACTGGTCACCCCTGCCTTGCAGTCTCCTGGCCAGAGAAGGCTCCTGACTGAGCATGGTGTGTGAACTCAGCTGTGCTCTGGGCCTAGTAGAAATGAAGCAAATGTTTCTGTTGTGCTTATGGGAAATGCTTGATGACAGTGAAGGCTTGAATGGGATATTCCTCCTTTTTCCAAGGGTGATGAGGGCTGATGAGTTGAAACTTCCACTGAGGAGGTTCCATCTTCCACCCTCACATGCTGCTTTGGAGCTCTCTGGAGCCATTTCGGTGTGCTGCTTGCCCTGTCCTTTTGAGATGCTAAATCAAAAACAGAGTAGACTAATCAATATGATTTTTAAGCCCTTCCTGTATCTGGGAGTTGATGTTTTATGGGGTGCTTTCTTGGAGAACGTTAAGTGTTTGGGTTAAATTGAAATTGTGTAGTGAAATATGAAAAACAGATGGTGTTTAGACATTAAAGCTGGCGCAGAGGTATGAGCATTTTCCTCCAGTTGTCCATACTGTGTAGTTGTTGGCATGTCCCCCAGCGTGGTTTTGGCTTTTGACAACTACTTTTCCAGACAGACCTTGGGCACAGTTTTGAGCAGGTACAGAGAGTTTGCAGAAGGTAGTTTGGATAAGGCCATGATGTTTGTGGACAGAAGGAAGTTCAGCTGCATGGACACGATGTTGCTCTGCCACTTCTCATGAAGATCAAAGAAAGAGAAGTGTCTATCTTACGAGTTTAAGTGTAGCCTAACAGCTGATTGGGCTGTGCACTGGTGGAGGGCTTTTGGCCTGACTATACTTTGCTGGGGAACAAAAATCACATCAGTCTTGCAGACACCTCCAACTGTGGTTATTGATTGAGGAAAGTAGCAGGGTTGCTTGGCAGATACCTGACTAGACTCTTGTTGGAACAGATTGAAGATGACTGTGACAAGGATGAGAGCAGCTCAGGAAATTCATTGTGATCTTCATTGACATTCAGAGAGAGCAACTTTCAGGGTTGACATTTGGAGATAGTATTAGGATGTTCCTTTAACCTGCATGTATTTTCATGCTTTGAGGAAAAAGGCCATGAGCTGCATATTGAACTACCTAAATGAGCCAAGTTCTTCTCTGAGGGTGCCTCTGGGTCAGCACTTCCCTCCCAGTTCGTAGACGCTGCAGTGCTTGTTGTCTCTGAAGGAAGATGACTTGTTGCCCACCTCTGTTACAGGGCCCAAGGCAGAAACTTAAGTTTCTCACTTCCCAGTGAGGGTCTCCTTAGATATCTCCTGTCTGTGGAACTGAAATCCTTTGGAACGTAAGTTTCTGTATGTTCTTTATGTATTTCTTCTGGCCCTGCTGAATTGGAGATCTCTGCTTTTGCCTGGCTTCCCATAGAGATGATGCTTCTTGTATCATCCTGACATCCCGAGAGGAGATCCAAGTTCTGGTTATCAGTCCTAGCACTTTGTTACACACTTTTATTCCTGTCTACAGCTCCTCTAACACCATACCCTGTATTCTACTTAAAGTGATGTGACATTTCTATTGGATTCAGGGAATTAATCTTTTTGTGCCTTCCATGTGGCTGAAATGGGCCTTGTATTTCTGCCAATATAGGATCAATCTCATCAGGTGGTCCTCACAGCTGTTGGTAGTCTGAGATCTGTGGGTGTAAGGACCTGCATGCAAACACCGGCTAGTCAAATTGCCCTGCCTCTGAATCTGTTATGAGATTATGGTGTGCAGACCTGCCTTTGAGCAGTGGGAGTGCCTGCCCTCAGATCTCAAGCTGCATTGTGTGATTCTGCACAGGAATGTGTTTGTCTCCCTGAGTGGAGGCACTGGTGGAGCTTGGGACTGGAGGGACTACACTCCCACTCCTGCTTGTCGAGCAGCCGCTTGGAGCTTCATTCACGCTTGCAGAGACACTGCGGAGTGTCACCAGGGGACGTGACAGGTACCATGGGTGGGCAGCACTTGTACAAGTACCTGAGAGACTGCAGATCTATCTCCAGGTGACGTAGGAAGATGATCTTTCATGGTGTGAATGCATGTAGAGCTCTGACTAAAATGAAACAGAAAAAGAGGTCGTTTGTCAGTGACTGTTTTTCAGCATGTCCAGCCCATATGTATGTCCACCTCCCATTCTCCTTCCTCTCCTTCTCAGTATGACCCCAAGGACCACATAGCTCAGGGTTTAGAGAGCACCAGGTCGCTGAGCATGAGCTGCCTGAGGTGCCTCATGAAGGAGGGAAAGAGGCACGTGCTCCTGTGGCTTGTGCTAGAGCTAAAGCCTTTTGCCTGGAGTGGTGATGCCCCAGGCACACGCAGGTGGTAGTTCCCAGCGCTGTTCAGTCACTTGCTATTCAGCCACTGAAAGCATTGAGAGAAGAAGTGCTTGGTGAAGGGACTCTAC
This sequence comes from Morus bassanus, assembly GCA_031468815.1. Classification (NCBI taxonomy): domain Eukaryota; kingdom Metazoa; phylum Chordata; class Aves; order Suliformes; family Sulidae; genus Morus; species Morus bassanus. The sequence goes on along the minus strand of CM062571.1, from coordinate 85,084,314 downwards.
CAAAATGTCTGATCCCTCAGAAATCAAAGTGGCTTTAAACCAAGAAATGGAGTATGTGTGTGTGTGTGTGTGATTTGGATAGGCTGCTATCTGCGTTGCTAGTTTTGGTACAGGAGGAGGAAAATCAGATAGATGTTGACATATCTTTGCCTAAAGGAACATGAGAGGAAGCGAGTGGCCAGGTGAAAGTAACAGCAAAGCAGGCGGACTGCTCTAAGATGCTGTTTTCTCTGCCAATGGAATTGATGGTGGCCAGTAAGATAAGGCTGAGGTATTTGGAATACAAATGCCAGCTCATAAGTGCAGAGGGGAAGAAGCTGAGCCAAATGATTTTCTCAGTACAACAGCTGTTATGGGTGAGAACAGGCCAGGGCAGCACATGCGTTGCTTTAAGGAAAGGTAGAGGTAATGATAAAGGTAAATGATAAAGGAAGTGTGTGACACATGGACTATGCAGAAACAAAGATAGGGCAAAAACATACACGTTTACATTGCTTTGGAAAATGATGGTGTAAGATATCCTGGTAATAAGGATAGAATCTAGATTTTTGTATTTGATAAAGAAGAAAAATGTAGTGAAGTAACTGGAATTGACTATCTTCAGCGAGTTAAAATAGAGGTGGAATTTTGAGTGAATATTTTAAGTCAACGCTACAAAAACCTGCCCTAACATGTATCCCTGGCAAAAGAGAAATCTTGCAGGTAAGGAATCCAAATTCGATTGTCCCTAGGCCTCTAGAAATAAGCAAAGCTCTCAAAGAACAAAGACTAAGATTCATCTACAAAAAAAAAAAAAATCTGTATCAGGGGATTTGAAATCATAAATGTAAGATGCAACTTGCCAAAAACTCAGCTGAGCTAGACCTTGAGAATCTTAAGAGGAGAAATAGTAGATTCTTCAGCTGTACAAATAAAAGAGTAAGGAAGGAGGATGTAGAGCTATTAAGCAACAAGAATAAGATAAGATCAAAGCCAATTAGATAAAGGTCCAAATCTACCAAAACAGTTCCCTGTCAAAACGGGCACGTTGTTGGATGGATGGGCTGTGGTGGGACTGATACTGCTGGCTGGGGAGAACAATGTCAGGGTCCTGAGGGCACTAATATGTCTTAATGTCCCTGACCAGCTTCACCTGGGGTCTCCTCCCACACCACTGGTCCCAGGAGCTCTATTTAAGCTCAGACTGTGGCTTTCAGTCCCTGCCTGAACTATGCTGGAGGAGTCCTGGTCTACAGCTCATAGTCGTGCCCATGGCTGGCCATGGACCTTCTTGGTCCAGACCCCAACCCATGGACTTATTTCCCAGCTTGACCTCAGATCTGCCTCATGTCCTTGTGGACCACGTCCTTGTGGACCTGCCCAGTGATCATTAGACCTGATCTTAACCCTGATCTGCACATTGGCTTCCTAGCTTGTCTTGAGACTTGTCCCATCGCTGTGCTACTGCCTTATGAGCTGGACTCCTCGTTGGACCTGGCCACCATCTCTGGGTCTGTCCTGCTGGCCTTGCTTGAGTCGTGGCCAGTGAGGACCCTGCCGTGCCGGCTGTGGGGTCTCCTGGGTTCCTGGCCCACCTCCCTTTGGGGGCAGCCCTGCCCTTGCAGCCCCCAACAAACAAATGACACCAGAATACTGAAAAAATAATAGGGAAAATTACTGGCACATTAGCAAAGATTTCAGTGAGGTAACGATGAACCTTGTGTGTGGGAGTGCTCTGGGCAACTCCAGTTGAGGTGCTCCGAGTTCACTCATACAAAAGTGTTTAAAACAGATTTTGAAGGAAGAGAGAGATGGTGGAAGATAGGAAAAGGAGTAGGACAGAACAGTGTTTATCCAGGAACATTTTTGTGCTAAAGGAGATTGACTGTGTTGGCTAAGGAAATGCCGTCGTTTCAGCTTGCTTTGATTTCAGGACAGTCTCGTGTAGGAAATTATTAGTAAAGTTGGAGGAAATGTGGGGGAGCACTGGAAATTTGTCATCTGTCACTAGCTGAATAATGATTTCACCTATTAAATGCTTTCACTAATAGCTGTGGCCAAAAGAAAACTGAAATGTGCTGCTACTGTTTCCTTGTGATGTCTTACAAGGTGAGAACATTTTACTTTCAGAGCTGGATGAATTGGCGTTACAGAAATAGGATGAAATTCAGTAGGATAAAATGCAGGATCTTGCACTTAACAGAAAATCATCTCAGTAGTTACAAGCTAACATTTTACTTCTTAACAACAAGAGGAGGCACGTTAGTGGTTCAGGAGATGACTGTAGCATCATGTGTCTGCGAACGAGGCAGGCGTGAGCCTGGGATGTCTCGTACAAGGCATTTCCAGTATGTGGGAGGCGTTAGTGCTACGGCACGGGGAGCTGTCAACATCTGATCTGGAATTGATTGTCATTCTGATCACTGTCCACAGGAAACTGGATTCACATCAGTCTTGTTCTCCTCATGTGCACACGCTTGTGGTTGGGAGCTGTGCTGCTCTAATAAGAGAAGTTCAAAATGTGGGCAGCCTCCGTGTGCTCAGCGAGGAACCAAAGCCTCAGCGGTGGGATCCCTTCTTGGAAGGGAGTTGAGTAATGGCTCAGAGGGCTGGGACTCTGCACATGCTAAGCTTGCACACACAAATCTCAGTAATATCATTAGGGAGTATTTGCAATATGTGAAATTAAATATCAGTATTAATTTTTCAGGACCTAGTTTGTCAATTGTTGGACAACTTTCTGCTGAAGTTAGCACTGGAATGGCTGCGCCTCTGCTTTGAACACAATTCATTCTCGCTTTGGGTTAATTACAGAGTAATCCTGAGTCTGTAGTCCAGGAAAATACTGGGAGAAGGACCTGCAGCTTGGTTGAAATTGCAGAGGAACATTTGGTAGCTGTAGCTAAGACAAAATAGCTGTTTGGGATGGGTTGCAGGCACTGTAAAAATGTGCATTTACTTATTATACTTTGAAATGTGGCGGTCCTGTGGTAGTGTCCGCGTCCAATTGGGGCTTGTGTCACCCTGAGCTATCGTCTCTCTCTCCCCTGACCCTCACTCCCTTGCGTTTTTCAAAATCACCTTTGGCGGCAGGTCCTGACTGTCTCTCCCACCTGATTTCAGTGGTGGAACAGACCTCACCTGCCGTGCAGAGCTCGCTGATCTCTCGGGAAGCAACACCCAGAAATTAAAGGACAAGTTTGGGTGTGTGAAGCAGAATGTGCCAAATGCTTCGACGCATATGTGCGAGCAGCCTGTTGTCACAGTAACTCGTCCATGGACTGAGAGAAGGTGTGAGAATGGAGCAGAAGCTCCCCCATGCACTGCAAGCCTGGAACCTGGCCTTGGTAGAAATCCAAGACTGTTGGGTGTCACCTTGCTACTATGTGCCTCTCTCGAGTCGTGTTTGTTTGGAGAGATGCTGTACCGTCGCCCCTAGGAAACATTCTGTGCTGTTTATCTGCTTCCACGTACAAATCTGCCTTCGTGGAGAGAAATATAGGGAAGCTCTTTGCAAACTTAACTAGGCTGCATCTGAACTGGTGGACTGAAGAGCACTTGCAGACATACAGGGTCTGGGTTTTCCTGCGGCTGCTCCCCCACCGTTGAGACGTACAGCTGTCTCCTCCCTCTGAAGCAGCTGAGACCTGGATGATCTGGCAGTGCCCTGGTTCAGACGGTTACAGGACCAGGAGGTGGGTGCGCTGCAGATACAGCTGCTCTCTGCGGTAGGAGTTCTCAAAGGATGGGCAGGTCTTTGGCACTGGGAGACACACGGGTGCAGCTGCGCAGGCTGGGAAGGTGCCGACAACAGCTATGGTTGGGGCCGTTGAGAGCGTGTTGTGGGAGGCTGGGACTGACTAAGAGCTGCGGCTGATCCCGGGCATGCAATAACTGGGGCGCGAGTATCTTTATCATATCTTTTCCTTTTTATGTTGCTTTGATTTCCTGTGGAAGGATGTGGGAGTCAGTGGTGTCCAGGGAACGGTCTGTCTTGCATGGCAGAGACCTCTCTCCTTACTGCTCCTTGTCTGCCCATTTGTTTGTGGCGAGATTTCCAGTTGGTTTCCATCGTCATAGCATCTAAATTACTAATACATGAAACCCTGTTAACCGGGTTCCTAGTGGACTTAATCTTTGACATTTCTTCTTTTTCTGAAAAAAGAAAAATAATTTTAAGGGTGGAATATACCCTCCTCGTATGACAGGGATGCATTTTTTTACTTCCTCAGTACCTGCGGGTAGCAATGAAGGTGGTGGAAGTGTTACCACTTCTTCCCATTGTGGAAAGGCTTTTTGAAGAAAGAATTAGGAGCTTGAACTACCTTTTGATCAAGAAACAAGTTTCTTATGTAAGAAATATTTTGAAAGTGAAATAACAATTATTGGGTACTTCAAATTATTTAGAAGTCTAATAGTGAGAGCATCTTGCTGGCTGGGCCTGTCCCCTCACTGTCTCTCCTAGTGGCCAGTGTAGATATTGGAAGAGCAGATGGTATAACAACTGGATTTTAAACAAGTGATTAGTATAGGTGTTTCTGAGTCATCCATTCCTGTGTTGCGTAAGAGAGACAGAAGTATTTTCCAGCCTGGTACATCAGAGGCACCGGAGCTCATCACCACTGAGTAAGACGAAGTGCTGGAGCTCATGCTTGGCCCCAGCGGTCTGAACCCAGACAGCATCGTCCAGAGCCCAGCCTGAGCCTACTTTCCTTTGGAGAGCAGGGCTGCTTCTGTCGCAGCTCAGGACAGGAGGTTGCAGAAGTCATTGGCTGTTTCTTTTGATAGAGGGCACTGTTGTTCTTCACTGGTCTCTGATGCCAACCTCAGGTGATGCAAATGCGTAGGTTGCAGAGGAGGAGGAGGATTGTGGAGGATTTTGGTACTTCAGTGAAATACAGCTCCGTGACTTCCTGCAGTGAACTGATCGTCTCCCTCCTGGAGGTCTGCACCAGCCTTTGGGGAGGTCAGCTTGTTTTGTTATGGTACCCATTTCATAACTTTATCTCTGTGTGTCCTGCATGTGAAGGGACAAGGTCTCTCTTCTACATTCTCTTTTGTTTTCTTGGTACATTATGGAGTCTGCCTTGACTGACAGTGATCCTCCTCTGGAGAACTTTATCCTAAAGCAAGACTGAGGTGGTATTGAACTAACAGGGGATATAGCCTCATCCACAGGGAAACTGGATGGTCAGTAGAGCGATGGCACGGAGTTGTAGCCCTGTAGCTGAGATGCCGTTGGTGTCCCCTGTGGCCATTTGCATGGGATGGGTCTCATTGGTTGTAGGGGTTCGCATGTAGCACGTACCTTGTTGTAACGTAGTAATCATTGCTTTTGACAAATACCTTGCTTTTTGAAGAAAGACTACACTAGGAGAGGAAGTACGGTCAGCAGGAAATGAAAAGATTCGGTCAGCTAAACTTCCCAAGGCTGGAAAGAAGCCCTGGCTGAGCAGTGAGCACCGAGTCTGCACACTGCGGCTTTTCTGAGCGGGTTTTTTGAGAGTCCCTGCGTGGAGGAAGGAGCTCCGAAGGGAAGAAGGAGCTCCGAAGGCGGTATCTGTCTTGGAGCAGCAGGTTGGGAGTCAAAGCCACACAAACCCAGCCTCAGAAGCTGGAGCACCATCCCGAGAGCCCTGCAGGAAGGAAGGTCCCTCTTACTTTTCCAGCTCTTCAGTGTGGCATTGCAGAATGATCAGCGAGAAGATGGAGATACAAATGCTTCACTGCAGCTGTGCTGGGGAGCGGATCTGCACCTCGGCATGACAAACGCCTGCTCTTGGTGACAAGCTCGGAGGTGGCTTTTCTTGGAGGATACCAAGTGACAGCTCGCACGCTGGCGCAGCTGGGGAGCAGCACAAGTGCTGTAAAGTGCCCTGCTGTGACTCTCTGCGTTTCACCTTCTGCTTTGAGTTCAGTCCGCTCCTTTAGTCTGTACGCTTGACGGTCCTGGGGAAGGACTTCAGCATGAACTGAGCTGGAACCCTTCTTGGCCTCCTGGCCACCAAGTCATCATGCGTGACCCAGCCCGCGTGCACAGTGCTCAGACTTCGCCCAGGTAGACAGGCAACACAAAGAAAGCTCCGAGCTTGGGACAGGAGGAGCAAGGGTAGCGGGGGAGCAAAAGCATGGAATGACCAGCACGGATATACCATGGACAAATCGTGCCTGGCATGCCTGACGGCATTCTGCGCTGGGGTGGCTGCCTCTGTGCACAAGGAGAGGCCGGTGGCTGTTGTACGCCTTGGCTTTTATCAAAGCCTTTGACACAATCTCCTGTACTATCCTAATAGCCGTTTACTTCCACGTGAAGAGCGGTGGTAGGAGTAGATCTGCAGCCTAAAATGGCTTCTTTGTTAAGAGTCAAAGAAGTGTGTCTGCTTTTACCACGGTCTCTTGGCTGGAGAGAGAGATGACTCTTCCCATTTGGCCACTCGTAAGGTGACAGTTCCCTGACAGAACGGGAAATCAGAATTTCCGCATCTGCAGCTAGAAAGCGCTTGTTGAGCTTTCTGCAGCTGACTGCTGTCCCAGCTGGAGTTATGCATGCAGCACATGAACACAGGGGAGCATGTGCAGAAACGGCTGAAGACCTGATAACAATAGAGCTGTAGATTATGGAGCATTGATTGACACGGCCAGCCAGCTGCTGATGGAAAAGCATGCAAATTAAATCCATCTTCCAAGAGCTCTGATAACCTTTCATCTCCCCTGGGCCTGGCGCACCGTCCAGCCTTCCAAGCAGAGCTGCTTTCCCCTCTAACGTGCATGGCTTGTCATGCATGAGGTGGGAACGAGTCCTCCGGCTAGTTCTATACCAGCATTTTAAAAATCCTCTTGATTTCTCTTTCACTTTTCTGACTTCCTTCCAAGCCTGATCCTGTCTCCATTATATTTCTGCTTATGTCAGGCTTCCTCTCTGGCTGTGCTGCCTTTAACCTTGATCCCCTTTGTTTCTATGAACTTTCCTCCTGTCTTAATTAAATCTGCTGCTCTGCAGGCAGCTTCCTCTTGCAGTCAAGAATAAAGGTCAGCATTAGGAATATCCCAAGGTGCTGCTTAGGTTTTAAAGCTAATATCTATTAGATTTGCTGATTTTTTTCCCCTTCTCAAAGTGGGAATTTAAAAGTTTTGACACTAGATTCTTTCCCGATTCACTTTTCCTTAACATTTCCAATAACAGAACACTTCAGACTGTTTTGACCGCTTAGCAACAAAACCATGTATCATGATACATGTGTCATAAGTAGTTTAGTGGTCAGGTTTAGGCACTACAGATGTTCTGGGCCTGAAATGAACATCCATGTTCCTTAAAATGATGGGTATAAGAGCACTGAGCTCAAGCAGGGTGTATCAAGGAACAGTACAAAGTACCAAGAGTTCCTGTGCCAGTTACATATGAACCTCTTATCAATGCCTTGGCACTCTTAGCCCGTTTATCTCACTTGCACTATGTCTCCAAGGAGTGAGGATGTGGTTGTCTTAAAGCACTCTTAGGCTGATATTTGAACTGTTCAGAATACAAGGGAATTTGAAATACAAAAAAAGCAGTTGCTTAGAGCGGTTTCTCTTGGGCTGATTTGTTTAGGTCTGTAAAAGAAAAAAAAAAAAGTCTGTAGCATTAGTTAATAAAAAAAAAAACAAACCACACACACAAAAAAACCCCAACCAACCAAACGAAAAAAACCCACCATATCGTGGCTATTTGGCCTCCTGCAGAAAGAATTTGGACTCAGCAGAACAGTTTTACTGACATTACAGAGCATAAAGAACAAGAGGCTCCCTAGAACAAAGATTGGCACTGCTGCTACTGGCATAGCCTGGCAGGAGAGGAGACGCTGGCTGTAGGCTCTAAATGGAACATTTCTGAATTCTACATCTCTCTTGTTTCAGCAAAGCGTTAGTCTGCACGTGGTGGACGCAGGCTTATCTGTACCTTATTTCAGAATTCTTGACAGAAGTCAGTCCTTTTTATTGCCATCTGAATGCTTGACCGCTGGCTGGTTGTTTCTGGCTCTGTAAATTTTCTGCTGGTCTGTTGATGTTGCCGTAGTTAGTGTCTTCTGTTCATTTTTGTTTCAGGCTGATTTATGTTTTATTCATTTCTGGCACTGTATTTGCTATTAGCTCAGACGGTGAGTTAGAATCTCTGTTTTTTTAAGCACCTGTATCATTATTAGTTGCTAATATCTTCCGGCGCTCTTTTGTACTATGCAATTACCATTGTTGTGGTAGCTCAACAGTCTTAAAAGAAACTGATACAAATCCTTTCTGTATGTAGTTCCCTGCTTTTCTCGGTTACCTTTTTCATTTCTTATTTTCTGGAGCTTGCAACAAGTGTTTGTCCAGCTTCAGGCTGCTGGGCGGCTGGTGAATGGCTGGGGCCTCTTAATTAGGTGCCCATCCTCAGAGCTGCTGGACAGTCTGAATCCCAACGTGCATGTGCATGTGTGAAAACGCCCTTGAAGTTTGCTCCAGGAAGCTTTTTGGTTCAGGCAGCTGAAGTTCACGTTAGAGGGTCCCAGTCTGCAGGCCTTCAGTAGTGCTTGTCTTGCCGTTACCAGCACGGGGGGCGCGGGTAGGGCGGGTGGTCCTGCGGGGGCCGGTATCTCCCTGTAAAGCGTGGAGCTTTGCTTAAGGGCAGATTTCCCTTAGGCAACCTTGATCTGCTCTGTAACTTTGTAATTGGTTTGTGATACGTGCTGCGGAGGTAGAACACAATACGTCATTGCTGTTAAGTTCCAGGTGACCCATTTGAGTAATATCAATATTAGCAACTGAATCAAAGTATTAAATAATCAAGTTCTTACTGGATTTAACATCTACCTCAAGATCGGTGTCAGTCTTTCATGCCCTAACTACAAGAGTCATCCCCACTCATCCTTTAAACGCTTGCCACTGACTCAGCTTTCTTCTGCTCCTCAGTTACTTGCTCTGTGTTCCAGGGCTTACTGAAAATGTTATTCCAGAGAGATCGTCAATGAGATCCGTAAAAGATCCTGGCTAAGAACTCTTACCTAGAACTGCTAATTTTAAGGTAGTCACCTCTCGTAGTTGTTGCCCAGCATCTCCTGTAGTTACCACTAGAATAAAAACTAGTCGGTATGCATCATCTTTTCTAGGTATGAGGGGGGGAAAAAAGAAGTCTTGCTTAGAGTTTAGCCTTAACTGCATTATTTTTCGTTATTGTAATAGGCAAGCACCACTGCCAGTATATAAAGACCAGTAATTCTGATTTTTTTCATCTTTTTTTTATCTTGCAAGTTAGTGAAAACTAGAATAAAGCAATATTTTATTGACTGTTCCTCATTTTAAAACCTTTTTAGGGGGAAGTCCACTAGATGTCCTACAATCCTACAAGTCTTTGAAGCAGTCAACAAGTGCTGGCACAAGGATTAATATAGTGTACCAGGGCTTTCAAAAAGCTGATAAGCAGGGTTTCTTGAACTCTGCTTAAAAAAAAAAAAAAAAAAAAAAAAAAAGAAAAAAGCAAAGGAAAGAAATAAGCAGGCAGGTTCCATAGCAGGTGCAGATTGCCACTGGTGGGCCACAAGACTTCCCAGGTGAGGAGAGACTGAAAAAAAAGAGGCAAGTGTGGGGAGGTTGTCAGGAGAATACAATGGGAGTCTGAGAAAGTATGGAGAAGTTGTGATTTATTGTTTGTCTAAACGTGAGAGTTAAGGGACAGTCAGTGAAATTAGGCAGCAAGGTTAACGCCACCTAATGAACTACTTCCACACAGTGCACAGCTGTGGATCTCAGTGCTGCAGTTAGTGCAGATTAAAGGCTCCAAAAGGAGATTAGGCAAATCCATGGAGGTTGTGTTCCTTTGGTTTAGTAGAGTAATGATTCTGACAGTCCCAGTGCTGGGAGGAAAAATGAAGCCTTTTCTAGCACATTCTTTGTTCAGAGCATCTGCACTGACTGACCACTGCTCTTTGCCAGCATGCAAAGCCTCCCCGAAAGCATCCTCCTGACAGGTCTTCCTCCAGACCCTTCCCATATGGGAAGTCTTTTAAGTCACTGTGGAGAATGAGAGTGCCCTGATCTTTGGTGCCAATCCCAGTTCTTCTGCAGCAGGAGTGTAATGTTTGAGGATCGGCAGACAGAAACAGAAGTGATCCTCCCCAGACTTGCTGTGGTTGTAACTCCTGCACTACTTGCAGCGTCACCATCCTCAGTGGCCCAGGGGGTGCCCATACCTCCAGAATCTCCGTTCTCCGTAGCTGGCACCAAGTTCCAGGTTGGTTGTGCTGTCAGTGGGTTTCCTAGCTTGGCAATGAGCTTTTGCACAGGGACAAATCTCACTTGCCGGCTTCCCATCTTTACTCTTTGTGATTCCCTCTCTTGGCTGGGTGTTGGGACAGCACTCTTCAAAGAGCAGCTCGTCAGAGGCGTGATTCCCTCATGGGAAGACTGCTCTCCTCTCTCTGTGGGGACTACTGAATATCATTTCAGGGCCTCTTCAGCAGGATGTCAGATTTCTTGCATCTTTGCACACTGAGCAGTGTGAACATATGTGCTCTTGGAGGTCTTGTCACCATATAGCTTCTGTTAAAGTGACCCTGTCTATCAGTGAGGCCCTGCTATGGCCATCTGGCATTTCCCTACCCTTGCTAAAGCCAGCACCTCTAAAAATAGACATAGTACCAGAATCCAAGAACGAACTTGGATTCCCATTATGTACCTTACTTTGACTCTGAGGGTCCTGGCTGCTACTTGAAGGTCTAGTTAAGCTAAGCCTTTAGGTCAGGACCCAAGAAAATTAGATGCTGTGGGCAAAAGAGCATACTGCAGAGGCATTCCTATTTTTCTTGTTTTGCCAGATGACCAGACACATTTCATTTATAAGGTATGCCACCCTCAGATAACTTTAGCTGTGTCTGCATCCATGTACTCTGCTAACTCCAGAAAGGACACTACAGGCATTGGTTAAGATCCAGCTCATAGCCAGAACTTAAGTGGAGGCCTGGCCACGGTCATATCTTCAGTGTGATCCTTTTGAGTCTGGAGCCCTTACTCTACTGGAAACACCCAATTTTTTGTGTGACTGTTCCTCTCTATGGTATCGTCTTCGTGTTGAGGATGGCTACAATGCTACATTCACAGGAGGGCTGCAGTTCTGTCCACGTGCATGGGGACAAAGGATTCAGCCTGTTGGCATGAGTCGGCACTGGGCATGCTTCAGTGGGCTGGATCGTCTTCGTCAACGGTTTCTGCAGGCATCTTTCCCTGGAAGACATGGGGACATAGGTTCTGTCTGCAGAGGGCAAGGATGAGAAGCATAAATATGACTGAAGTGCTTTTGTCCCATAGGAGTGATGCAGTTGGCAGGCGTGGAGGTGGTTGTGCATTTGGCATAAAGGGTTTTGGTATAGATTCAGTGGTGTAAAAGGGAGATCTTGCATCCTCTGGAGGGTAGCTCCTGCCGTACACCTTGGTGAAGAGCTTTGCTCTCTCTCAATAACCTCCTCATGTGTCCAGGGAGACAGCTGTTATGTCCTCCTGAAGCTGTCTTCTCCTTGGCACTGGGCAAAGCCCAATGGCCAGCAGGGCTTTCTTGGTCTCACGGCAGGTGGCTCCTCAGTGCTGTAATGGATGAACACCTCTCTCCTCTGCTTTACCTGGCGCAGGTGTCACTGGTCTCAGTGAGGATGCTTTTATTTTAGCTTGTTGCTCAGATACAGGAGAAGGAAGCCTCTCTCTGTCTCAATGCTGTCATACGCAGAACTTCAGGGCTTGTGCGACTCTTGAGCCATGTCACCCTTGTGCAGAGGGTTGAAGGCTGAGACGGTAAAAGGGTGAAGCAGTGTCAAGCACTGCCGTGCCATTTGCTGAACCCTAGAGATCCAGGAAGGTGGGAAAAACACGTCAATGGGTAAACAAAATGCAGAAGTGCACAGTGGCACCTGTGCACAGTCCCATAGAGACGGTGCAGCCGTGTTACTGGTGTGGTTGCCGTGGCTTCAGACTGCACGTCAGTGGGAGGGTAGCCTTCAGTGGGAAGCTCTCCACTGAAAATTGGTTCATATTTCACCTGCGTTGCAAACCGTGGAGAAGGAGCATACTGAGTGTGTGCCATGCGCACCCGCTGCTGCCTCTGAGCAGCTTTCCCCAGTTTCCATTGCTCACAACAGCAGTCCCTGGAGGGGAGAGTGGTCTGGAGGGGGTGACGTGTGCCAGGCGGCGGTGGAGACACAGCAAAGTAACCCAGGCTGTCGGTACTGAAGGTGTTTGCGTGGGTCTGCACACTCGGGTAGGGTCCTTGTGCTTCCGAGTCCCCCATCTGCTGCGTGTGGTCCGCGGCAAGGAACCCAAACTGACCCACGCGGGGTTATGGCTCTGAGGCCTCCTGCTGCTGGCCTTCTGGACAGAAATGGCATTGCTCAGGTCCCCCGTCTGTCCTAGCTCAGAGGTGTTGGTGCAGGACTGGCAGGCTTTACCCTAGGATTTGGCTGTGGAAGCCATTCGCATAAATGATCTTCCCTGGAGGTAACTAGCAGCTTGTGGGAGTTCCTGATCCTCATAGACTTGTTTTATATCTATTAAAAAAAAAAAAAAAAAAAAAAAAAACCAACAACAAAAAAAAAAAACCAAACCAAAAAAACCCAAAACAAAACAAAATAACAAACCAGGAGAAAAAATTCCATGCTGGGATTGTGGTGTTGTCCCCCCTCCCTGGTGGTGCAAAGGAGTTGTGGGCCTCTCCCGAGGGACATGTCCTGCTGATGATTTCACGGGGCAGCATCTCCACGGTGAGCAGTTTGCTTGGGGAGCTGCAGCTGGTGCTTCCCCCGATGTGTTGTGGCCTCCAAGGAGGCTGCGGATGAGGACTGCCTGCCCCGAGCACCTCGGCACCGCACTGGAGGATGGTGGAGTCAGACAGAGTCCCCTCCGTGAAGGCTTCAGGCTCAGTCAGAAACGACGGCAGCTGTTGGGATGGCACTTCTGGGAATACCGTTGTTGCAGAAATGTGGATAAATCCGCATGGAGTAGCTGTGGAGACCTTCTGCTGAACATAAATAACCTCCTAGGTCCTGCTCTGCTACCTTTGTTGGTTCAGCGCTGTGGCTTTAACTGATCTCCCCGTCCCCCTTAGGCTGACAACCTGGCTGTTAAGTCCCCATGAGAGGTAACGCACAGATGCTGCTCTGACTCATAGTTATTTGAGAGCAGACTTTCATTTTGTTTGCATTTTTTTCAGTTACAGATAAGCTAAAAACTCTAACAAGCATAATCGTATTGCAAGTATAACTCGTAAGTTAAGGGCAAGAGGGGCTAATACAATTATCTCCTCTGTGCATTTGTGTAATGCAGGCCAAAGTTTCATCAAATGTGGCATGTGCTGTATGTATATTGTTGTATGAAACTAAATGATACAGCAAGGCTTCTAAAAGTATTCACTCTCATAGAAAAGTTGTATTTGAACTTCATAGGATAAAGATCAGTCATGGGGAAAGCATAAATTAGTTAACCATTCTGCATAAAATACCACAAATCACTAAGCATATACATTCTTGGGATTTTCTCTGTTTTCAGTCAGCAGATCCAGGCGCTGCAGGGACATGAATTAGTTCATTCTCCTGGCAGCCCTGTGAGAAGGGGAAGAGGCATACTTCAAGGGTTTCCATGCTTGCTTGCACTTGAAATAAGGCTCATGGCTGCGGCGGGCAGAGCTCCTGCCTGAATGGGACCCGCTGCTGCCCCGGGAGCACTGGCCAGTGGTTGCCGCAGCTGGTGACAGAGGTGGTGCACTCCACTGTCTTACCTGCTCCAACTCCTCCCTGCGTGGAGGAGCATCAGGCTCCTCTCTGGTCGCGAGCACCGTGTGGCTGGGCACTGCGTGTCTTCCCCCTGCCCCGGCATAGTTCAGCATTTCTTCTTCTGAAATAATTCCCTTTCTCTCCATCACTGGCGCGCTGAGGCTGCCCCAGCCAGATTGGCTGCCTGGCACGGAGCCTGGAAGAGGCTTTAATTGTGGTGGCATCTGCTCATCAGCCTACTCCGAGTCAGGTGCTCGAGAGCACGGTTTGGGACGCGTGGGTGACATCCACAATGGGCAGCAGTGCTCCGGCTGCCCGTGCCGGGGGGCAGCAGGGGAGGGGGGGCTGCAGCGCTTCGCTTGCTCCAGGGCTGAGGCTCTGCTTCCCGGGCGTGCTGTGGCACCACAGCTGTCCCACTGAAACCATCCCCAGCTTTGGAGGATTTCTCTGCCTGCTGACCCGGCACTGGCTGTACCCGCAGAGCAGCACAGCTCTCCCTTGGCACTGAGAACAGCATCAGCCAGGCTGTGGTCCAGCCGCTACAAGAGGATGAGACTACCCACCGCTTGTCTTCACTGAGAGATCAGCTGAATATGGTGTCTCTTCCAGGGTGATGAGACAGTTCAAAAAGCAATGAATCAGTACTCCCGTAAGGGATCGCTGCAACTGCGACAGGGCATCTGTGAGCCTCCTCCGTGGGTGTGTTGGCACAAGAAGTGTCTGTGTACTTGACAAGGCACAAATATGGACCCCAGCCTTCTCCATTCCTGAGACCACGTCTCCTCTGACTTGTGTGTTACTGCTTTTAGTTGGCATTTCAACTTCGAAGATAGATTCTATTTTAAACCCTCTTTCTCAACTAGCACAGAGCCTAACTGGTATCTCCCTTCATCAATTCCGTATCTGCCTGATGGCTCCATGGTTTGCTGAGACCTTGACCTCGCAGGTGGTTTGATGTAGCTCTTGGGTGATAGCCGTAACATCCCTGCTGCTGCATGAAATGATTAAAGAGATTAGTTTCCAAAAAATGACTTGTCATTCTTCACCTGGTACTGCGGTGCAGGCATCTGCATTGCGCTGCATGCCCCCAAAGTGGGCAGTGACCACCAGAGAAGGTGCTTGTTGGGGCATGTTGGCTTGGCTGCAAGGTCTGGTCCTTTGACTGGCATGGGGTACTTCTGCCTGTTCACCTCTGAGGATGCCTGCTGTGAAGGTGCTTGTTGCAATGCAGGAGCAGTTGGTCAAAAATAGATGATGAAAGAGAAATTGCTGCCAATAATTAGAGGTGCATAAATCTTGCATTTAATAAGATTAAACTGAATTAAATTAAATTCTAAATAGTATTTAGAAATGTAATTCCATCATTCTGTATAAACAAAAAGGTATATTTTCACATTCCAAAAGAGTTATTTGTTCTGTTTGCAACCCAACATTGGTACCCGAGAGAAGAGAGGATGGGGACAATCCAGGTGCTGGAGAGTGCATGGGAATGGCACCCAAGCTTCTTGTCAGTCCACCCTGGCCTAGAAGGGCTCTCTGTCCAGTCAGTTTGTGTGAGAGTTCCTTCTCTCCTGGGACCTTTTCTCTGGCATGTGCAGACTGCTCTTGCTCAGCATGGGATGTTAACATTCCTGTATTTTATCTAACGTATTAGGCAGGCTTACCTAGAAAGAATTGCATTTTAAAAACTTTACAAAAGTGCTTTACAGGCAGTGTGCAGAGCAGCTTGAGTACAGCCTGCACCCGTCCACATGCTCCTTCTGGTTTCCAGGCCATAGTTTTCCAGCGTTCTGTATATCCTGTTCCTGTTTCCCTGCTTGTGCCTGTCCTTTGCGGGCTGCCTGTGCTGCTCCGTGCGTCTGGCTGAGCCCCTGCCACCCCATGGGCACAGCCCGTCCCACCGGGCTGCTCTTGTGTCCTCTTGCTCCCTCTTCTCTAAATATAGAGCCTCCCTCTCCACACCTATCTCCAAGTGATTCACTCCTCTCCATCCATCAGCCTCATTCCCTGGTGCCTCTGTGACGGCTCCATTAAACACGCGCTCGGCAGCAGCTATATTTAGGAGTCAGGAAGAGAACGAGCCTTTGGGCTGCGGACAGCCCATAAATCCAGCTCCCGTCACCAAATCACCGTACTTCTATCTGGCGTGAGATCGATAGAGGTGTTTGCAGATGAGGTACACGTGTCCGTACATGCGTGGAGAGAGGCAGGGGACGAAGAGGAGGAGGCAGAGTAGGGTGGAGAAGAGGGAGGAGAAGGGACTAAAGCACAGGTGCATCGGGCTGGGGGAAGTGGGGCTTCCTAAAGGCAGGAGGAGGGGGCGCCTATCTGCACAGGGTTTGCTGTACCACAGCAGCAACGCGCTCCCTCCCTTGCAGGGGTCCAAGGGGACTGTGGATGTCTCTCACTGAAGAGCGTCTTCGCGTGCCGTGAGGTGGGGAGGGTGGATGTTCTCACCATCGTTGTCGTGACCTGCTCGGGATATGCCATGCCAGCGCCACCACGGGAGCCCTCCCTCCTTCCCCCTCCCATTTTTCGTACATCTGTGTCCAGTTGTAAAGAGTTGAGGGTGCCACCTTGTTCACCAGCACAGCACACAGGACTTGTCCTGATGTTTTAGGTATATATTAGGCCTCTACTGTCTTGCCTCGTTCCTCGATGGAAAGTGTTGCAGGATCGCAGCTGTGCACGTGGCGTGCAGGCAAAACTGGAGCGGGAGGTTGCTCCCTGCTGCTGTTGCCTGGGCGCTCCCGCAGCAGCGGGGAAGGAGCCGGTGTGCGGTGCCGGTACTTCCCTGACAGCACGTTAGCCCCACTGAGAACACGGGGTGCCTCCTTTTCCTTATGGCTGTAGCGTGCTTTGGTTGTGCTGCCGGGGTAGAGTCTGGTATCCCCGCCTGACTTGGAGCTGGGAATGCTCTGCCTCCACGGAGGACGGGGAGCAAGATGAGAAGCTGCCTCAGAGATCCAGGCAAAAGGGTTATCTCCTTTAACTCTTGGCAGTGTGTTGCTGTGCTGATCAGTCCTTAACATCTCTGTTTCTTGGCGTAGTGTGTCTTTTTGCCAGTAAGATTAATTCCTTGGTTCTTTGAGACAGTTTTTCCCAGGACCACAGGGACGAAGCTGAGCAGACGATCACCTAATCAGAAGATTCACAGGGAGCCATCAGCCCCCCTTGTATCATCAGGCTCCAAGAAATCTCCCTCCGGATTAGGTAAACGCATTAGGTGATGCACAGCGGCGAGGCTGGAATAGCACGTTGGATCACCAGGGACTGTTCCCTGCACGGGAGCCATGGCACTGCGAGGGCTGGGCTGCACCTCACCTAGCGTGCGGCATCCTCGTCCTCACTGTCTGCGTGGGCTTGCTGGGGGGGGTGCTGTGCACTCGCTTCTTTTGGAGCACCTGCATTAATGTCTGGGATGCTGCATGTCCCGTGCCTTGGGGACTCACCGTTTTGATCATGTGCCCCTCGGTAAAAAAATATTTTTGAGCATGCACTGCCAGTACACATATATTTACTTATGAATTATATACTTGTAGTACTCTGGTAATATACTATGTGCAATGTAAAGCACATGCAAAAATAGAAACTGAAAAATAGTGACATAAAGATAGAATAAACACCATCTCAAAAATATTTTAAAATTTTATTAATGGTACAAAAAAATGTTTTCTTCCCACGCCGCAGTGGATTGTCTCACGCACCCCACTTTGGAGACTGTTGCCATAGGAGGCTGTCTGACATGGCAGGAAGGAGAGCCAGAACCACGTGGCGTGGGGCATTATTCTGGGGGGACCAAGTGCCAGGATGCTAGGGCTGTTCTTCAGCTCTTCTGAGAAAGAAAGGAAAAAGCTAAAAAAAAAAAAAAAAAAAAAAAAAAAAAAGGCAAGAGTTGGATAAACAAGAATCGGGGGAAAAAAAGGCAAAGCTGTGTTTTTAGTAGCATAAACAGGTACTGTATTTGGTGATTTTATTTCTAAACTTTGGTAAAGTTAATTGTTCTTTCAACCTAGCTAATAGTAAGCATGTTTTGCCTGTGAAATGGAGGTGCATGCTGAGGGTGAGGTTCCCCAAGAGCAGCACATTTGTGCTGAAGTGTGGACCTTGTACTCCACGCAGGGGCCCCTTTGGATCGGGGAGGCTAGAGCCAAGTCTCTGGAAGCGATATCCGGTCGTGGAGGGCAGCCAGTGCCTGTTAGGGACGTGTGAGAGGCAGGACAGCGTGTTGGTGGGGTGATACGGCAGCGGCTGCTGCCTCAAGGGCTGTCGTCTGTCCCCAGGGTGGGAAACTGGTCTTGTGGCTGTTGTGGCAGCATTTCCCTCTGCCAGCAGCGATGGTTTCATGTGATCCTGAGACCAGGATGAAAGGTTTGAAAGTGCGTCCTGTCCTGAGCTTAAAACAAAGTTCGTTGGATCGACAGTGCTGTAATATCAGTAAAAACTGCCCGTCTGCTTTTGCATCCCCTTCCCACTGGCTGCTGCCATTCTGAATTCCAATGCAGATAAAAATAAATGTTTATTTTGCGCTGTTACTGCTTTGGGTACAAACAGTTTGTGTCCCTACTGAAGAAAAAAGGTGAGTCTCATCTATACTTTGCTCTTTATTTCCTCTCTTATTCATCTCCTTTATTCATTCCTTCTATCTGACTGCCCTAGTTAGAATGCTTAAAGACCTGCTGAATTTGAATCAGACCAACAGCCTACCTGGTGGTGTAGCCAGTAGTGCAGTGAGCAGCACCGAGGGCTTCACAAGAGAGTGGTGACAAAGTAGAGGAGCAGAGTTACGTGATAGTTTGGAGTCCCATCACCCTTCTGTAGCCGTGGATGAGTTGGTTCAGCGTAACGTGCTCAGTCAGGTTAGTGTGAGGACCCAGCTGCTTTCTGCAGGGTGAGTCTTATGTACTAATCCTGGGTCACGCAATAAATTCCATTTTGGTAGTGTGATGCAAATTCCTTCTGTGTTAGGAGAATGGTGTCTTAAATTCTTTTCCATCTCTCTGTCATGTCCTTAAGCCATTAGCTGTAGACCGTATTTCAGATGTCTGCAATGGCATCTCTGTCCACTTAGCCATGAGTCAGGCTGCCTTCCTTCAGCATCCAGCAGCCTGGAGGCCCTGGCATCTCTCTTGTTGTGAGCTTCACAGATCAGGCTGGGAGGTTCTCTGGCTTTGTCACACTTCTGAGGCAGGTGAGTAGACTCCTGAGTTGTTACACCCTAAAGGGGAGATTTGGTCCAACAAGTATGTCCTGGAAAGCCTGCTGCCCTGACTTCGGCCAAAGCGCTGTTGGGGATGGTGCCGGGGTTAATAGACGAGTGGTAGCAGAAGTCTCTCTGGGTTCCCAGCTTTCCTTCCTCATAGCTCCTGTGCACCTGGAGAGCCCGGTGACCACCAGGTGAGAAGGAAGGCTAACCAGGACTATTACCATCTCTTCTGTGGGAACTGGGTCCCTCTGCCTTGAGATGTGCAAGGCTGATATGGCCAGACAGAACAAGGGGAAGGAATCTGGCTGCTGCCTTGCAACTTGGAGTGTGTGTTTGCCTTACCGGTGCCGATTCTCCTCTTTAGCTCTACTTTGGAGTCTTGGTGAAATTTGACGACTTGACGTGGTTTAGAAGTTCTAGTGAAGAGATCTTATATTCACAGAAGCTGTTTGTGTGCATATGGGACTGTACACAAGCATGTATGGGACTGATCACATTGACACATGTCTGCACACAGATTATTACTTGTTTATTAATAAATGCTTGCATGAAAGCAGGATTCACTCTGTTTGTATAAATGTAGGGGAAGCAGAGACAACAGAGAAGTGTTCCTTTAACTCTCAGCTTTGTGATGTGTCTTTTTTCTTGTAGAAACCAGAGAAGACAGAACAAAGCGTCTCTTCCGACATTATACCGTGGGCTCTTACGACAATTTCACCTCTCACAGGTAAGCATCAGCATCTTTGCTTTGTGATTATAAGGAGATTCGTTTCCATGGAAGAAGTATCTCCTTTTCCTGACAGAACAGTATATGTTGTTTTAATTTCATGGGAAGGAAGTTTTTCAGGTTGTTTTGGTCAATTCAGTTATAGCTTAAATTATAAGTCGTAGATAAGGCTTAGTTGAATAAAACATTGAAGCTGCAGGGCAGTCTCGCTCATGTCTCAGTTGAGGAACAAACGTTCTGGAGAATTTTTGGTGTGCTCCAGGAACTGAAGAACACGCGTTGGATGCAGACGCAGAGTTATAGCTTTGCTCTGGAGGGGAAAAGAGGATGATGCTGTTGTGCAGGGGGCGGTATGAAGACAGCTGTCACTGCAGCCTGTCGGCAGTACTGAGTGTGCTGCCTGGACTACAGGGGTATTCACCAGCGCTGTTCTGGTACGTGGCAATTGAGCATACTCGCCTCGGCATGGAGACTGACCTTTGGGAAGATGGTCAAACTCGATAGGGAATCAGTTGTGAAAGCAGCTGGTTTGTGCTTGGTCTTGAGTGCATGTGGCTGGTGAACATGTTTGTGGGAGGCCGGGCTGTAGGAATGGGTCTGCTGGTTGGATTCAGGAATACACTTTTGGCACTGGGTTTCTGTGTTTGAGGGATAAATGTAGGGTTGCTCTGTGGAATACAATCTCTGTTTGCAGTCAAGCTTTAGTGCTCTTAAAAACTATCGGTCATTAAAGTAATTGGATGGGCGTTATTCTTACGATGTGACAGGAGCAAATTGTGAGAATTCATTATACAAAAATTAAGTTATCCTGAAGTCTTGGAGCTTACCAACAAGGCAGTGAATGTGTTCTGGTTTACTGAGCTGCTTATCCCAAATCTCTCTCTGTGGGACTGAGCACTTTTTACTCAAAGTTATGTGTATAACTTGTTTTGAGTTTCAAAAATCCTGCGGTGTGCTTCTTCAGGGCTGTTTATATTCTTAACTGATCATGGGGCAAAAGAGAAGCTGCTGCTATGACTCTGAAAACAGTGAAGAAATAAAACAGAGAAGGAAAACAGTCTGTTTCCACCATGGCCAAATGCTACAGGGAACCCCCAGAAGGTCTGTGCTGGGGTCACTCGTTGCTCTTGCTCTTAAAGGGCAGGAAATAGGTCAAAATTTGCAGATGAGTCAGAATTTCATTCCTTAAGCAAAAGAAGAGTAGGTGGACAGGATTCCATCATCCTGGGTTGATAAACAGTGGAAATAATAAAATAAATTTATTGTGGCACATGCAAGATAACACACACACCAGAAGAAACACTGTGAGGTACTCTTGCCCATTAAAGATTTTTCAGCTCTTCATAATTGCTTCGGAATAAAGATCTGACATCACTGTGACATCACAGTGACAACATCTTCTTTAGCACTGAGGCATTCAAAAAAACAGACAAAAGAGTAGGTCAAAAAATACAGCTAAAACAGTTGTGAAGGAGGGTCACTGGTGACACTGGGTACTGGACGGTCAAACAGCAGCTGAACTCCAACACAGAAAAACAAAAAGTAATGCATATGGGGAAAAAATCCAGTAGTAGTGTTTCATATTCACTGAAGGTGTTGGACTGACTCCTGCTCAGGAACAAGATTAGGGGCTTACCTTGATTCCAGTCCAAACCTGAAAAAAATTTTGAATTTTTTGAATTGTTAGGAAAGGAAAAAAGAACAAAATGGAAAACATAATCTTTAATACCTTTATATAAATCTGTAATATACTCACGTCTTGAAACCTGCATGTACTTTTGGTCTTTCAGACTTAAAAAGTAATACTTGAAAAGTTGGCAGAGAAAACTAGCAGGTGCTCAAAACTGTGAAACGTCTTCCATAAGAGGTGAGACTAAATAGACTGAAACTCTCAAGCTTGGAAAATTATGCCAAAGGGGAAGGGGTTGGTAGAAGTCCATAAATGAGTGATACAGAAAAGGTGAACCAGAGGTAGTTGATCTTTGTCTCATCCTGAGCATGAACATGAGGTACTGAATGAAACAAGTTTGTTTCATCATCAGTTCTTTATCTAAAGTACAATCAACCTGTGCAACTCCTTGCTAAGTGACACTCTGAGGGCTAAAAACTGGCAGGGGTTCAGAAAGCAGCAGGACAAATCTGAGGAAGAAGAAGCGTTTGCAGGTTTCTGAGTATGAAGGGACCAGCTCCGACTCAGGGACCCGCTTTTCATCCAGCAGCAGAGGTCAGGAGCACGTGGTGAGGAAGCATTGCTGTGTTCTCGCTCTGCTCTTTTTCCCTTATGTTCCCATTATCAGGTCCTGGGAAGTCAGGAGGACGGCTGGCCTGACCCGGTACGGCTGCTGCTGTGAGCTGTGGGTGAGGTGGGCTTTTCTCTGAAGCCCAAAGTGAGGTTTCCCAGACTTAAAGGGAGCAGATTTCAAGGCATGGCCTTCTCCTTGATATCTTCTGTAGCTGCTGAAATGGCTCTGTGGTCAGGCACCTGGCCAACAGTGGTCCTATTCCGAGGCTCTGAACTCTTCACTCCATGATGGAGGAAGCCTGGGCATCTGACCTGAACACCTCAAGAGCAGACTTTAGCCTCTTCAGAGATCTGCATGGGATCCCATCCTGGAGAAGAGAAGTGTCCAAGAGAGCTAGTTGATATTGCAGGATAAGCTACTCTAAGCGCAGGAATGGCCCATCCTGACAAGTAGAAAATCAGGCAGGGGCAGCAGGAGGCCTGCGGGGATGCACGGGGAGCTCCTCGCTAAACTCAGACACAGGAAGGAAGCGTACAAGGGGTGGAAGCAGGCAGAAGTGACCTGGGAGGCATATAGAGACACTGCCCAGTCCTACAGGGATGGGATTAGGAAAGCCAAAGCCCACCTGGAGTTGAATCTGGTGAGGGATGTTAAGGGAAACGGGAAAGGATTCTGCAAGTGACATCAGCAGCAAAGGGAAGACTAGAGAAAGTATGGGTCCAGTGCTGAATGGGGCAGAGACCCTATTGACAACGGACGAGGAGAAGGCTGAGATACTAAATGCCTTCTTTGCTGCAGCCTTTACTGGTAAGACCAGCCTTCAGCAATCCCCGGCCCCTCAGACCAGAAGGAAAGTCTGGAGCAAGGTGGATTTGCCCCAGGTAGAGGAGGATCAGGTTAAGGAACATTTAAACGAATGGGACATCCGCAAGTCCATGGGGCCTGATGAGGTGCACCCATGAGTGCTGAGGGACCTGGCTGATGGCTTTGCCAGGCCACTCTAGATCATCTTTGAAAGGTCATGGTGGTCAGGAGAGGTTCCTGATGACTGGAAGAGAGCCAATGCCAGTCCTGCCTTCAAGAAGGGCAAGGAGGGGAGTGTGGGGAAGTCCAGGCTGTTCAGTCTCACCTTGAGCCCTGGGAAGGTGATGGAGCAACTAACCCTGGAAACCATTTCCAAACACATGAAGGACAAGATGGTGGTTGGGAGTAGCCAGCCTGGACTTTGCAAAGGGGAAATCCTGCTTAACCAAGCCGACAGCCTTCTGGAGTGAGGTGGCTGTCTTGTTGGATGAGGGGAGAGCAGTGGATGTTGTTTGTCTTGGCTCCGGTAAAGCTTTTGGCACTTTCTCATGCAAGGCCCTCATAGATGAACTGACAAAGTATGGTTACATGAGAGTGAGGTGGATTGAAAACTGTCTGAATGACTGGGCCCAGAGGGTTGTGATCAGTGGCACAAAGTCCAGTTGGAGGCCAGTCATTAGTGGAGTACCCCGGGGGTCAGTACTGGGGCCAGTACTGTTCAACATCTTCATTAGTGACCTGGACACGGGGGCAGAGCGCACGCTCAGCAGGTTTGCAACCAGTACAAAACTGGGAGGAGTGGCTGATACACCAGATGGATGTGCTGCTATCCAGAGGGACCTGGGCGGGCTGGAGAGCTGGGCCGAGAGGAACCTCATGAAGTTCAACCAAGGGAAATGCGAAGTCCTGCATCTGGGGAGCCTCCAACTGTGGAGATATTAGAAACCTGACTGGCCGTGGGCCTTGGCACGCTGCTTGAGCGAGGAGATTGGACTAGATGATCTCAAGAGTCCCCTTCCAACCTCACCAGTTCTGCGAGTTTCCCAACCAAGAGATGTAGACTGATGCAGCTTTTAAGCCCTCTTGTAGAGCTACATCTCTGCAGGAGTAAACCTGCTGTTTGGATAGTTGTTTCCATAATTGCACATTATGTGATGATTGCTTCCAGAATCCCTTGCCAACTCAGGCCCTTTGTTCA
Organism: Morus bassanus; assembly: GCA_031468815.1. Classification (NCBI taxonomy): domain Eukaryota; kingdom Metazoa; phylum Chordata; class Aves; order Suliformes; family Sulidae; genus Morus; species Morus bassanus. The sequence continues at coordinate 85,060,394 of CM062571.1, read as the reverse complement.
GACCCTTTCCTTCAGGCCAGTTTATTTTCCATGTAAGGCAAAACAAAAATCATACTTAGAGAAAGGTGCTCGCCCTATGGTCTGTGGGTCCTGTGTTGCTGCAGAGGAACCCATCTTGGTTCTGGCTTGTTCCTGTTTTCCCTCTAATCCGAGGGAAATCACCTCCACTGCCATACACGTGCCACAAGTATTTGTATAAAGAACCTGTGTCGAGGAGGAGGGGGCTAGGAAGGATGGCGGAACGGAGTAGCCTCCCACAGGTGAATAAGCAGCTGTCCCAACTGTCTTACAACTTGGTCTCCAGGGACCCTCATGGAAGAGGGCAGCTGGGAGCAAAGTGCATGGATTGTTCTGGTGGGGGCAGTTTTGCTCATAGTGGCCCCATTTCCCCAGAATCGACCGGCAGAGGAGGGGAGGAGGTTGTGTGTACACATGTGCCTTTAGCTGCAACCCTAGCCAAGAGGAAGACCACATCTTTCCACCCTGAAGTCCCCCAGGGCTACATGTCTGGAGGATGTAAGCCTTTTCTGGACCCAATCATCTATGGCTTCTTGTAGATCATAGTCCAGTTAGTCTTGGCATTCCTAGGCAGTTGATGCATGCAAATTACTGGTAAACTGGACTGCTCTGCTAAAGTATAACTGGGATCTGCTGGGATCACAGTAACAATGCTGACTGACACTGGCTGTGAAAACTTGGTGTTCTGACGGATTTTGGTGGGTTGAAATGGAAAAGATTGGAAGATTTGAGCTGCATCCCCATAGTATGGCGTGTAGTCTTGCAACATAAAAGCATGAGGATGGCCACGCTGAAGCACGCTACAGGTCCTCCAGGCCAGTATTGTGTTGCATGGTGGCCAATGGCAGGTGCTTTGTGCAGTTATGAGAACAGAATAAGCAACCCAAAATATTATTCCTGCCTGCAGCAATTTTCTGTTCAGAGTCTTCCTGAGCCAGAGGCAATGTCTTTGTATTTAATAGCCTTTAATGGATCATTATTCCATTAATTTGCTCAATGACATGCAACTCGAGTGCTTTCCCTCTCTCCTGAAATGGAGAAGGAGCTAAGGTTGGCTTTGGTGGAGACGGTGAGACAGTGGTGGTGCTGAACAGTGAGGTACCTGTGTCTTCTGCTCCTGGTGTGTCAAAATACTTACAGTGTGACAGGAAATGAGCAAGAAGTTTCTTAAAGCATATATATATATATATATATATATATATATGCTTGTCACTCATTCATATGTTGCTCTGAGTGCAAAAGTGAAACATAGCCTCACCGTTCAGTTAGGGAAACCCGGTGCGAGGTATAACACGTAGCTGCCTTCGTTACTTTCCGTGAGACCACGTGCTGCCCTCTCCAGAGCCTGTGCAGCACCCACCGCCCTATCTGCAGGCGTGGGTGATGTGAGCAGCACTGCTGGAGCCATCAGCCATCCGACCAGCAAAAGACATCCCACGACAGAGGCACCAAGCAGTTGCAGAAGCACCATTTCAGCAGAAGCTCCTTTGCTCTGTTTGCTGGAGTTCAAAATGTGGCTGTTGCTAAAGCACGGAGATGGCATTGGTGACTGGGCTTGCAGCATGGGACTGAGCGGAGCGGTCAGGGGTTCGAGGGTGCGTTTTGTCAGCATTATGGGATGGAAGTAGGGTTTGGACTCAATAGCAGGCAGCTTGTGGACATGGGGTGGCAGTCAGGAGCATGGTATGAGGACTCACATGGTAGGTTTAGGATCGCCTTGATAAATGAGATAAACAAAATGGATTTCCCCCTTTTTTTTTAAATATTAAAAATTTGGGCCAATAGATTCCTTGAGAGCAGAAATTAAGAACTAAGGTGCTGCAAGATCACTGCAGCAGATCGATTAACACGATTTGCAGGAGAGTGCTTATTCCATCATCTCTGACTTCACTGGAGGTCTCAGACGTGGGAGAAGATTAACATAATGACAATGTTTGAGGAACAACTTAAAAGTACTTGAGAAAATTGCACACGAGTGACTTTAGTTTTCAGGAGAAGCCTTTGAAATAGTTGCACGTTTGAATGGATGCCCTGTGCAGTAGAGCAGGGAACAGCATTCACACAGCTGAATTGCAGGTTTGGGTAGGGTATGTAATTTACTCCTTTTTGGCTTAATAGGGTGACAAGAAAGCTACGAATATATGGAGGGGTATACATGAGAATACACTAGGCTGTGTACTGAATAAAAATATTTTCTTTTGTGGAGTCAGCCTCCAGGGAAGCAATGCTTCCAAGTTGTAACTTCAGTAGCACCTTGCCAGTAACAGACGGTAGAGATGAGGTCTGCTTTGGCGGAGGGTGAGAGGCCGTTCTGGGACAGGTTCCTCGCCTCTCGTTGATATCACTTGGAAGCATAACTGTAGTTAAAGCAAGAAGTACAGGGCTGCTCTGGAGTCAAGGTGTGCTGGGGTGCACCCAAGGTCACCAGAGGGCAATGAGAGCCTTCCCCAGACCTCTGAGGATGAGGAGCGCAGGACAGGGCTCAGCAAACCTAATCTGGTCTGAAATAGGAATAAGGCAGACAGGAAGAGAAGTCTGAGCTTGTTCTTATCAGAAAGAGGCAATCACAAGGGGAATTGACTTCTCTGATGAACTATGTTAAGGGAAGAGATTAAAGTGATTTGAAATTAACTCTATAAAATTAAGAACCCACATTCTACATGGCACAGCTGGGGAGGAAAAGAATTGGGAGCAATAGACAATTTAGGATTTTTTTTTTTGTTCAATCATGGGGATTAGTTAAGCAGGGAGAGAGATTACAACCGTGAGTATGCCCAAGCCATCTGGATGGACCTCTCCTTAGAAGAGAGGAAAAACATGAAAAAGTCTGTAAGCAGGCATTTCTGTGCCCTGAGATGCTGTGACTGACCAAATACATCTACAGAGAATTAGGGAATAATTTAGGTTGGAAAGGATGTCTGGAGGTTTCTAGCACAGCCAGTTCTCAGAGCTGGGACAGCTAGATTAGGTTGCTTTGCACGTCTCCAAGGTTGGAGGTCCCACAGCCCCCTAGGGCCCATGTCTCAGTCTTTGTTTCCAGGGTGAAAGAGTTTTCTGTATATCTCATTATAACTTCTTGTGCTTCAGTTTGTGTCCATTGCCTCTTGTCCCATCCCTGCGCACCTCCAAGAGTCTCTTTCTCTCTTCTGTGCAGCCTCCCATTAGGTAGTTGCAGGTGGCAGGGAGGTGTCCACCATCTCTCCTCCAAGCTGAGAAGCACAGCGCGCTCAGCCTCCCCTTGTACACTTTAGCCCCCATCTGCTCAGGTGGAATGAGTGAGCAAATCAGTAATATAAGTGATTGGTAAAATCACCTAGAAATTGTAGGGACTGCACCAATAAGTTGCTATTTCTCCTTTCCCCCATCATGCAAGAGAGCTGTACCCGTGTTTGCCTCTCACAGATGCAGATCAGCGGCTGCCATTTCGGTCTCTTCTCTAGGTCCTGTTCAGGGGTCATCCGTCTTGGCAGTGTGATCATAGCTCATACTTCCCCATCGATACCGGCATCTTTGCCTGTCAGGCACTGGGATCTCCCATCCCCTGAGCACCTCCTCTGCACACGGGTTTCCTAAGGCTGTACGTGCCTCCGGGGAGGCCAGGGTCGTGCAGGCGGTGGGGATGTACGAGCGGAGCTGGTTCCCATTTTTCCAGACAGGACCATGTAAAAGGAGTTGCTCTAGATTTCCTCAAGCTGTTTCATGGCTGTGTGTGGCTGAGACAACTTCCTTTAGTCTTTTCCATTCTGCAGCTTATTTATTGGCTGTTCTTGCCTCATCAGTCCCCAGTGCACTGTTAGTTTAGGATTGGTATTAAAGCGTGCTGAGCGGGTGGAACCCTCCGTGATTTCTGCTCCTGCAAGTTATGTCTAGGAGGTAAGCAGCAGGCAGAGAGTTGGAAATTGCATTGGCTTTTTCTGTTGTTCGGTCTAGTTGTGACTAATTAGCAAGCCCAGAGAGAAGCCGTGTTGCAGGCAGGGCTCAGCAAGGCACGTGGAAGAGGCCTAGGTAAAGGCCTTGCAGGGCAGGGCATTGGAAATACCCCTGCAAAAGGAGTTTCATGTTTAGAAACGGAGAGGGGGAATGGATCTTTGACAAATATGTTGTGCGACTCGAGCTGCTGGTCAGATGGCGGCAGCTGATCTGGAGAGGTCCCTGGTTTTGGTGTATTGCAGGAAATGGGGTTTTATAGCGGCAAGCCTGTCTAGTTGGAAAAAGGTAATTTACACTGGGCTAGTGCAACCTTCATTTCTATAGCAACAGAAGTGTAGAGGGAGAAGATTAAGTCTCTTCTTGAAAAGGCTTCTGTATAATCCCACTTGTCAAATTAACGTGCCTTCAGAATAGTCTTAAGATCTTTTGGTGAACAGTATCTTTTGGGACCACTTACCTCACAGAGTGTTTCAAGAACATGAAATAGTAAAAAGTGAACTCCCCCCAACCCCATGCTTTCCCTCAGCAGTCCTGGTGCTTGGGTCCTGCATCAGACTGCTTAGCTTTTTCTGAAATTTAGAATTTCAGAACTGGTGGGTAATATGAGGCTTTGTGGCCTGTTTTATACAAGAAATAGGACCAGATAATGATACAGTGAGCTGATTGAAGCACAGAACAGCCACCCAGCATGAGCTGTTGAGAAAGGTGCCCAAGCAGAACAGCTCCAGCCTTCGGAGCTCCTTATTAATGATTAAAGGAGTGTTGGAAAGGGGACTGTTTACTAAACACCATTCATTCTCCTCTTTGAAAAAATATTCAGGAAAACTGGTTGGCAATTTGAAAAGCAGATCCGGTACGAACAATCTGTCCGAAAATTATTTGCCAGGTACAGAAAAGTTAGTGCAGTTTCCTTTTAGTTTTTTCTTTCTTTTTGCAACTAAGCAAAGGATGCCGTGCCCAATGTCACTGCCGTGACTGTCGCTGTAGGTGAAATGCTGGAGCAAAGGGCTTATGGTGGGTTGGTGGCAGGGATGGCACGCACCATCCTCGGTATTTGTCTGGAGACTTGGTCAAAGGAGTCCTGTTTTCTGCAATATATTTGCAATAAGTTTGGTCAGGTAATAAATGGAATACAATGAGAACTTGAAAGAGGTGACAACTGGTAGAGCTGTTGGTCACTAAACAGCTCATCTGAGACTGAAGTCTTTCTGGCTCCTGCTGTCTCTCGGGTTGAAAGTCTTTGGAGCACATACCTGCTTAGCAATGGATTCCTGTAAGGTGTTTTACTCCGAGAGGTTTTGGAGTCATGTGGGTAGTTCTCGGCAAGCATCAGCTGGGCAGCAGCTGATGACACATACAGGATGTTAGGAAATAGGAAAGAAATAGAAAGTCTACTAAAAATAGCATTATACTTCTATGTAAACCCGCGGTTTGACAGTCTCTTACTTGCAGTTGTGGTTTACTCATCTGAATAAGAAGAATTAGAAAAGGTTCAGAGGCAACCAACAAGGGTGACCCAAAGCATGGACCACTTTTCATTTGAAGAAAGGTTAAATAGACTGGAACTCTTCAGTTCGGGGAAGAGGTGCCTGCAGAAGATTTGACAGAGTTTTATGAAATCATGAGTAGGCAAGGAGAAGGTGAATATGGAACAATAGTGATTTCTCAGTACAAAAGAATGAGGTGGCACTCTGTGGAATTAGCAAGCAGCAAGATTAAAATAAAGCAAAGTACTTTGTGACACTGCAGGTGATTAAATTGTAGAATTTATTCCTACTGCATGTTGTGGAGGCCAGAAATATAAATGGCTTTGAAATGTGCGTACAAAATTACTGAAGAGTGAATTTGTGACCAAGAAACATTGTGACCTGTTCAGGGGCTTGAGATGAGGAATGCAGTTACTGGCTTTCAGAAGTGGGGAAGGTATGGCATGGGTGGATCACTGATCTTTCATTCTGTTCCTTATACTCTTTCCTTTGCTGTTTGTTACTGACCGTTACTCACGAAAGGATGCTGGTGTCACCAAACCCCTAGTCCTCTGCAGTACCCCTGTCCCCGTATTCTGGTTTACAAAAGGACATCAGGTGGAAGGAATCTGCCTTCTTCTGTACTTTAACATTGAGTGCAATTGAACACACAAGACTAACTTTAAAAAAAAACAACAAACCACCAACCACAAAAAGTCACAAATTCCGTAGAGGGTATTTTCTTGTTCTTTCATGCTAGGTGGAAGAATAAAACAAGTTAGACCATGTGGAAGCCTTTTCGTTTCTCCTCGACCACCTTTAGAGATGAACAACTGACTTGGTTCTTTGAACATTTTGCAACCATTAAATTTAGTTGTTTTTCTTCCATGGTGCAGTTCTTTGGTTGGCCTTTGAAAACTTTATTTTCCTACCAACCATTTGGTGTCTTTAAGCAAGGCGTAGATGTTTTCTCTGATGCTGTACTTTGCGTAATGGTTTTCTCCCATCTACTGAATAGGGGAGAGGAGAGGCTTTTGTCATCTGTCATTAGTGGAGAAATTCATCTTGTGTAACTTCAGACAGTTCAGTACCTGTCTACCTGACCTTATCATCAAGGTCCTCTTTATGGTATGCAGTAGCAAAAGAGAACTTGCAGGGTGCAATTAATTTCCATCTAAAGCAATCATTTAAGTCAGATGAATCATGACCTCATTGTGCGTCCTGTGCTCCATAGGTTATGAGGGAACCACGGGAGTACTAGCGCACATGGAGACGTGTACACCATCACTGTCAAAACTTAGGCAAGATGCATCGTGCTCTAGGTGTTGGCAACAAAAGGTCTTCATTTAACTACCCAGTTAAGCCTGGTGGTTTGATGCAGAAAAATAGGGTCTTCCACAGCAAAATTTATCTGACTTCAGATACATCCCCTAACACGACGTGACTCATCCCCTGAAATCAGTACCTTTCCCCTTCTTGCACCAAGACCTGCTACTGCTCTGGTCCCTTCCCCTGTGTTGTGCCCCAGTACTGGGAATGTCTTCAGCATCATTATTGTTGTTCAGTGACCTGGAGACCTGAAGGAGCAGAAGAGAAACCCACTGCCCCTCTGTTAACTTCAGCTCCCCGAAGTGTTTAAGCATCGGGGCAGGCATCATCCTCCCCTTTTCTGGATAAGAATACTTCCTTGATGAGGGACAGAAGACATTGCAAATGCCCTCAGTGAGTCACTGCAAATACTGCAAATTTGTAGGCAGGATGAGAATTCAGAATCGTCTTGACGGATAGAAACTATTGTTTGAAAACGCTTAGATGCAATTCAGTGAGGAGAAATGCAAATTACCACAGTTGCAGAAAAGTAATCAGCTGCGCAAATGTAGGAAAGAGAAGAGTGGATAAAAGGTTCAAAAGTTATAGTGAATGCTAAGCTGAACATCAATTAGCAATATCAAAATGTGGTAAAGAACAAAGATAATGGGATATTCAAACAGAAGTCCAGCAAACATTCTCCTTAGTTTAGTACTGGTACGGAAAAAATTGAGGTGCTGTGCTGAGTTGAGTGCATGGTAACAGTCCTCAAATGCATAATTTAAACTGCAGAGGTGGGAACAAACTCTGCATCATGCCTTTTTGAATAGGACAAGAGGTAATCAGCAACAATCACAGCAAACAAAATTTCAGCTAGGCAGTAGGAGAAAATTTCTAATTATAAGGGTAGCACAGCATTAGAAAAGAATGTCTAGGTAGTTATTTAAAGGTCTCTCAGTGGAAAATAAAGAACATTTTAGACAAACATCTGTTAGGAATGTTTTGGTATAATTGATTCTGCACTGGGGCAAGCCTTCTTAAAATCACTTGCAGACTGGGGTTTCTGTGATTTTTTGTTATCATTCGTTTGCTAAATGTCGACAGTCCTTCATCAAGTGTTCCACTCCTGATGGATGGGACTTCAGGCTGCGTGTGTCGCTGCAAGCCTTGGTAGCTATTATTTGAGTGTCGTGAGGAAAGGGAAACAAAAGTATTTCTTCAACATGACCAATTGTAAGTTATTTGTACTTGTTTCCAGAAAGCAATTCAAAGCAGGTATTACAGGAGATTGTCATATTTCTCTGAGCTGTATTATTATCTGCAGAGACTAGAATTATGAAAAATACTGCAGATTCCTACAATATCTTCTTAGTGAATTTTGGTGGATTTTTCTTTTGATTAGAGTCTGCTGGTTCTTGTTCTTCCAGGCAGAAGATAATTAGATCGTTATAAACAAATGCAATTTTAAAAATGGTGTCAAATATTCTTTCCTCTAGCACTTCATCAACTCTTAGTAGCTCAATTAAATAGGTAAAAATTACCAAAAATGTTTTCTGTTTTGATAAAATATGAGTGAGAAGGGGCAATTACATTTAATTTGACTTCCTGTGTATAACAGCCTGTTACATTTTACCTAGATATTGTATTTGATTACAAAGACTTTTGGTAGACTAAAACATTAGTATCTTCACAAGACTAAACTGTTCTTTGCCTCAAAAGCCCTTCCACAGTTAGGGGGTTCAACAGATATAGTTTTCCAGTAGTTTTCCATCACAGGATGCAAAGGAAGTGAAAACTCCTGGATTTTTTACCAGTCTAAGTTGGGAGATTATTTGTTCCCCTCTTCAGATACGGTAATTGTTTGATTCAGAGGATGGAAGCCTCCTTGCACGACCTCAGAGAACTGGTTCACCCCATCCGTTGTTGTTTATCCTGTTCTGACCAGTTTTTGTGTTTCACCTTTTCCTGAAGCAGCATCCACAAAGGGAGGGAGCGGAAAGGAGAAGGTGGCAGGGTATGAGCATTAAAGATTTCAAGACCAGAAGCAATCACAGCTTTCAAACAGTCTAGTCCTCTCTCATACATAATTTGGAGAAGCAAGAGTCCACCACTTTCTTGGCATGATATTCGATGTTTAGTTGCCCTCTCTAGTGGGAATTCTGCCTTATTTCAAGGCTCTTGAGTCACATCTTGAAATCTGACCTTCTTTCTCAGCATTGTTTGAAAATTCTAAAATATTGAAAGTATTTTTCTTTCAGTATGTACTATGTAGAGTGATCTAGATGTCTCCTGACCTTCTCTTTGATAGGAATAAATCAAGCTGAATTTCACATTTAAGACTTCCTTTCCTACTCCTGGGATTCTTTTTTCATTGCCTTGTGCTCTCAAACGTTTGCACATCATTCTTGAAGACACCAGCTGGACTATTCTGGTAAAGTCATGTGTACAGAGGGAAGAGCATTTTGTTTCCACTGTATCATTTTTTTAAGTCCAGAGATTGCCTTTCTTCACTTGATTGCAGTAAGAGCTAACGTTGTGGCAATATATCCTTTCTGAATTGTTGCTTTCCAAGAATGTCTCTTATCTTGAAAACAGAGCATATATTTTTGATACTTTGCATTTACCTGTATTAAAAACTTTTTTTTGTCCTGAGTATTTAATGATGCAGTCTGGATCGCTCTGACAATCATTTCTCTGCTATGGCGGCGTTATTTGTATGCTCTTCAAACTTCAGACACAAGGATCTTGAGTTTTAAATCAGGGGGTTACACTGTTATTCAGAAACTGGATATGGCTTATTCAAAGAGTCCATCCAATCTCTAAAGTTGGGTTGTTTCCCGATACCTGCGTGGTCAGCCCTGGGACTGCTGCCACACTCGTGTGACTGCAACGAAGTGGGACACAACTCTTGACAGTGCAAAGGTTGGACACCTCTGATATAGACCACCGACTGCAATACAGATTAGGACTGGTCCTTATGGGGCTAACTGGAAACAGCTGCCCACGCGGTGTCTGCATGCTTTTGATTACATTTTTTGGCCTTTTGGTGAGTGCACTTTTAGTACACTAATATGTGCTATGAGGAGGTTGCAGTGCATGGAGGTAATTCATGTGCAGTGGTAGCAAACCCTTAAGCAGCAGTACACGATCTCCTGTGGTTGCCATCATCAATTATACTGGGGTCTTGACAAGATGCTTGACAGGATTGACCTCACGTTAACCACACCAATGAGATTTCCTATTCGATCTTCTAAATAAAGCATTCTGTTCATTTACTTGGGATCGGAGTCAGGCTGACTGTTTATAGTTCTTGTGTCATTCCTGGCAGTCCTTCCAGGGTTTGGAATTTCCCAAGTTTTCAGAATTTCTTAAATACTGACATTTGTTACTGAGATAGTGCCTTAGTTGATTTCTCTACAGCTCTTCAGTGTAAAGCACTCTGGCTTCTGGATTTGAAAATGCTTTATTTTAACAGACGCTGCCTCATGCTCTCCATAGAGGTGACAAGTTTTCTATTCCACCCACACCATTCTAGTAGATGATGACAGTGCCCTTCTTTGGTGCTGAATTTGGAACGAAGTACCTACTGGACATTTCTGTCTTTCCTGTGTTACAGTTCACATTTCCTCACCCACCTCAATGCTGGTCTTATACTTGAGCCATGTCTAACTTGTAGGCAATCTCTTCTTGCAATGGCAATGCTGTTGGAGCTATGAAGAATACATGTTGAAATGATAGTTGGTGTATACTACAGTTTGTAAATGCTCTTGAAGGAGTAAAATGCTTCAAGAGAAAACACAAATCGTGACACTTAGCAAGCGAACAAAATGTATTTTGCCCCATGTAATCTGTACAGATTCACCTCACTAGAGAGCTTTGTGAGACCAGATTATTTCAGCCGGACTCATATTAACTTTCCAGCCAAAGCAGGATCTGCAGCATCCATTGTATTCAGTTAAAATAAGAGAAGTTTCTACTACAGGTGTGTTAGCTTGTTTGTTTTTAACTGCCCTTGGGCAAATGTTTGCCAAGATCATAGAATGGTTTGGGTTGGAAGGGACCTTGAAGATCATCCAGTTCAACCCCCTGCCATGGGCAGGGACACCTTCCACTCGACCAGGTTGCTCAAAGCCCCATCCAACCTGGCCTTGAACACTTCCAGGGATGGGGCATCCACTACGTCTCTGGGCATCCTGTTCCAGTGCCTCACCACCCTCATAGTGAAGAATTTCTTCCTTATATCTAATCTAAATCTACCCTCTTTCAGTTTAAAGCTATTGCCCCTTGTCCTGTCACTTCATGCCCTTGTAAAAAGTCCCTCTCCAGCTTTCTTGCCAGCCCCCTTCAGGTACTGGAAGGCTGCTGTAAGGTCTTTATGCCAGTGGTGTCCTGAAGATCAAATGCAGCAGGTGCTCTTGGTTTCTGGTGGCCTTTTCTCTCCGATTGCATGCCTGGAGTTCAGCTGCCTGTAGCTCTTCAGGCGAAGTAACTCGTGACTTGTGCTAAGATTACTGAGAAGGGTAATTCAAACCCTTGTGATACATCTGCTAGAAACACGCTTTTAAGAGCAAGGACTAAAAATGTGATGCGAATCATCTAGTCAGAACAGAAACGCTGTGATTGCTGTTCTACTGCTTGCTTACCCGTGCAAGCTTGGTCTGATCACGACATGGGGGCCGGGGAGATGCCCCTTGAGCCCACGGGTTGCGCCAGGCTCCTGCAGCCAGCAGACACAGACAGGCTGGAGGCTGCTGGCTGAATACCATCACTTTAGCAGTAACGTGAACGCTTTTAACAGTGAGGGTAATTTATTGTAAACAGCTGAAGAATATGGTGGACTCCCCTCTGTGGGGTAGCCCATCAGTGCTGGGTAGACGTGCATCTGAGCAGGACCGACACGGTGAAAATCTGCAGCCTGTTCCTTACAGGAAGCTATCCTTGGTGAAGACGCTGATGAAAAGCCACCTTCCTCGAGGGAAGGGTTTGGGACCAACTAGTGAACGGGGCTGTTGCAGCAAGTGCCTGATGCCGGTCCCTGGACCTCGTGCCGCCGTTGGCGCGGGTGCCGGAGGCGAGCACTGCTGTGCCCTCCTGGAAAGCGCGGGGCGAGCGCGAGCAGTGCCAGGATGTGTCGGGGCAGAGCTCTGGAGCCACCCGGCTGGGAGCAGACCTCATCACTACTGAGTCCTCTCGTGCCGTGGGTGTTGTTTCAGCATAAGCTGGCGGGGCTGGGGGTGGGTGTCTGTGGTTGTCCAGCGCCTGCTACGCCGGCTGCACCCTCAGGGCTGGACAGACCTGAAACGGGGCGGTGGGGGCAGCCAGGTGGGGCTGGAGGGGCCATGGAGGAGCTGTGCTCTGCGGGGGGCTGCTGCGGCGGTGTGTGCTGAGCACACCTGGGTTCCTGCCCTAGTGCCCGAGCTCCACCACCCCCACCAAGCGCAAGGCGTCCCGGGAGGGTCCCTGGTCACCACCTGCCTGCAGGCAGCCCACCCCTGACCCCTTCACTGCCACATCGATCCCTCCCTGCAGAGCCCACTGGTGAGATCCAGGTGAGACATGCCCTGACTGGGGAGGGACGCAGGCCAGGGAGCCTGGGATCGGTGCGTGGCTGGCAGAGCTGCCCACGGAGGCTGCCGGCGGGGCTGGAGCTGGGCACCGCCGTGTCCTGGCTCCCAGGCGTGCCCCAGCCCCCTCACCCTCCTGGTTGTCGGCGCCCTGGCCGGGTGGGGGGCTCCTGCCAAAGGCCATGACCCACTCAGGGTATCGGTACCCCTGGGGCTCAAACAACAGTAGTAATGGGTCTTTGTTTTGTGATTTGAATTTAATCCAGTAAGTACAACATTTAATATGCTGACATCAGTTATGGGGATTTGAAAGTAGCTTCTTGGCCTGTCTTCTGTAGGAGATGCTGAGGAAGAGAAGATTCATTCCAGAGGGATGATTATAGCTGGTTCTGGCACTTCATGTAAAGGCCAAGTAGGGTTTCAGTAGGGTGAGGGAAAATTCAATCACCAAATGGGAAGCTGGATGTTTGAGTCAGAGATGTCATTTAATAATGGGTCCTGCTGGTGTTGCGGAAGAACTGTTTTCATCTTCACGAAATTAAATATCTTGCTTTCTCCAGTGGGTTTCATAGATCTTGCGGCAAGAAAAGGTTGAACCGCAGATCTTGGAGGCAGCTGACTTGGGGAATCAGAGAATCACTTTGGTTGGAAAGGACCCTTACGATCATCGAGTCCAACCATAAACCTAGCCCTGCCAAGTCCACCACTAAACCATGTCCCTAAGCACCACATCTACACGTCTTTTAAATACCTCCGGGGTGGTGAGTCCACCACTTCCCTGGGCAGCCTGTTCCAATGCTTGACAACCCTTTCGGTGAAGGAATTTTTTACGAATATCCAATCTAAACCTCCCCTGGCACAACTTGAGGCCATTTCCTCTCGTCCTATCGATAGTAACTCAGGAGAAGAGACCAACCCCCACCTCACCACAACCTCCTTTCAGGCAGTTGCAGAGAGCGATAAGGTCTCCCCTCAGCCTCCTCTTCTCCAGGCTAAACCCCCCCAGCCCCCTCAGCCACTCCCCATCACACTTGTTCTCCAGACCCTTCCCCAGCTCCATTGCCCTTCTCTGGACACGCTCCAGCACCTCCATGTCCTTCTTGTCCCGAGGGGCCCAAAACTGAACCCAGCATTCGAGGGGCGGCCTCACCAGTGCCAAGTGTAAATGAGGTGCTGCTGCTTTCCTAACTGTGGAGTGTTGAACTGCTGAAATGACCTCAGTGGTGGACAAAGCTTCACATTACAGATGAAGGCAGAAGAAATAAGTGTGTGACAGTAACCCGCAGTGCTTAGTAGTCTAAAGAAAACCGTTTTGATTGTGTATTAATCATAGAATCACAGAACGTCCTGAGTTGGAAGGGACCCGCAAGGATCATCGAGTCCAACTCCTGTCCCTGCACAGGACAACCCCAAATTCACCCCATGGCTCTGAGGGCCTTGTCCAAGTGCTTCTTGAATATCGCCAGCCTTGGCACCGTGACTGCCTCCCTGGGGAGCCTGTTCCAGTGCTCCACCACCCTCTGGGGGAAGAACCTTCTCCTAACACCCAACCTAATCAGATTAGCTCCAGGCTTACGAGTGAGATGCACCAACCAACTGCCTGCTTGAGGCGTTTTTCAAAATTGCTGTGAGCAGCAGCGTGCACAACTGACAGCACTTCCCTGGGAAGGGCACTTTGGGAAAAGGCTCAGAAACACTGCTGAGTGCAAACCATAGGTAGAGGTAATGGCAGGGAGCAGCAGGAGCCGTGGTGTGTTGTACTGGTCCAACATAAGCATGGTTTGAGCAAGCAAAATAGTCTTAAAACTTCCTCTCCACCCATCTTTCTGTCTCCAGGACTGCACTTGTCATACATTCCCATCTATAAGTAATGACTTAAGTCTGTCAGTAGCAGGCCTGAATGCTAATTATCCCCCAGTATAATTGTCAGCTTCAGCTTCATACCTGATGTTATGGGGAAAAAAGCCTTTATTCTGCCCTGCAGTCCCTTCTGCCGTGCTTGTGAAGGGCATCTTTAAATGGCATTGTTAAGGCATGCAGAAGATAAGTGTATCCTCACTGCTTTCTGGCCAGACACGAGTTACCTCCAGCTGTCATTTGTGTGGCACGGCGCCTGAGCAGGACCTTCGCAGTTTGCTAGAGCCGATGCAGCCACTCGCCCTCCTGCTGAGCACAGGATCTCAGCATCCTCAGACAAGGAATGCTCACGTCAGCCCAGAGAAGAGCGTGCGGAGCTACCCATACATTAGCTGCATATATTTGCGTGTATGAATACTAACAGTCATGTGCACAGCAGGAATAACATGCTAACAAATCACAATAGGTTTTATAATTATTTTGCGTGGGTGTAAATTACTACTCGAGCTGCAGGGCAGAAGAGAATCAAACCATAAATCTGTCCCTCTTCTGCTGTACACTGACTGCAGCGCTGGCTTTGAAGCAATCGAGGGTGCTGGTACGCTGCTGCTGCTTGTAAATGTCTTGTGAGGGTGATTTTCTTGTAGTGTTTGTTTGTTAGGAGTGCTGATTAACTTTCAGGCTGATGATTACTTGGATTGCTTATCTTTTAAAAAAAAAATAGTATTCTGTTTGTTTTCCTTAAGTTTCTGCTACATTTATGTTCTTTTCTGTCTTTTCAGGTATAGTTGTTGGGTTTGCTATTCGTGTTCCCATGGTGCAAGTGTTAGTCATCAAAGTATTTCCGTTCCTATTACTGTCTTGGGGTTTTTCATGATGTGGTCTTCATATGCAAATACTTTTTCAGTTCCTTGTTGTTTAAACTGAAGTGGACTAATAAATACATAGTATAAGAAGTCAAGAAGTCAAAAGCATTCCATCGCTAATAAATGTGATCTTTTTTCTACTTCACCATCCCCTGGTGTTAAGAGGAGCCTCAGGCGTATTACTCCTGTGCTGTGAGTTCGGACTTGTTAAGACTTTGAATGAGAGTAAGATGAAACTTGGAGTTGCCAAGGCCGAGGTGATGGTTGGTGTCTGCAGAGCTGCTGGTGCATTCCGTATCATGGCGTCTGCTGCCTTGGTAGAGGATCTGATCAGCTTTCGTTTTCTTTAGACAGCCACAGAAATGCAAGGCTTTGGATCCATATGTTCTTCTGCTTCCTTGAGTAGCTATCACACCTGAAAGCTGTTTTCCACATTTGGTTTTTCAGCAGAATATTACTTTCTCCCATACAATCCTTACCGTGACATTACATGCCTATGTCGTGGTCATATTGGCCTTTTCATTTTTTGAAGACTGCTTGTAAGCTTAATGCTGTGACAAACAGCTTGCTTAGCAGCAGGGAAAGCTGGGCTAAGCACATTATGCATGCACTGCATTGATTTCCAATTCAGACCATCAGTGGTGAGCA
This sequence comes from Morus bassanus, assembly GCA_031468815.1. Lineage (NCBI taxonomy): Eukaryota > Metazoa > Chordata > Aves > Suliformes > Sulidae > Morus > Morus bassanus. The sequence continues at coordinate 85,044,737 of CM062571.1, read as the reverse complement.
AGGCTCTCTAAAAAATTAGCATGAACTCTTCCATAGTAAAACTCAGCTGAGGGGTTTGGCTGACAGGCCTTGGGATGCGTTAGCAGAGCGTGGGGGCCTAGTGCCCCAAGGAGCGAGCCCTTGGCTGGGGGAATGACCCCGCTTGCTTTTCAGATGGGCTGTGTTCTGCTGTCGTCGCATTCCTCTTCAGAGACAGGTCTAGGATGGTCTTTCATAGCAGTATGTGTCATTTCTAGGTGCTTTCTTATGGGTGGGAGAACACTTGGGGCTCTGGACAACCAGCGTGTATTATTATCGGTACAAAATTAAAAGGAGTAATTATGTTTCTGGAACAGGTTCCTGCAAGAGAGATGTGGAGTTTGTTTGCAGTCCATTTTACGTGTATGTAACAGTAGGTAAGGGAGGACGGAGAAGAAAGGGGAAGTCATTGATTATTAACTAAAATTCGGTAATGTACAGAAGAGTGGCTCATGCCAGGCAGTGACGGACTCTTGATGATTCGCATCTACGTTGCTCTGTTTGTAAGTTTGAGAGGTCACTTTCTACGTCTAGCTGGACTTGGAGCAGAGGAGCACTCGTGTTGAATATTAGCGGCATTAGGGTTGCGCAAACAGAATTTTGCTCACGCCGCTTCTAGCTGTGTCAGTGGAATAGATGTCTTTGTCACTAAGGTCAGTAGAAGTAGCTGATAAACACAGGAGGCGGCTTAGTGAATTAATTGTTTATTCATCACAGGATGTCTTTGCTGGTTGGAAACCCACTGTAAGCACTGAATGTTAAATTACCAGCATAAAAGGTATAAAAAAGAGGTGTTGTTTCTGGGTGTTCATGTTATAAACAGAGATGACAAAATATATCATGAGAGCCAGCGTGTGTTAACTTAAAGTTATTCTTAATTACAGTAAAAAGTTAATGATAATTATTACAGAGGAAATGTGTCAGACCCAAGGGAAACAGCCGTGGTATTAAAATGAGAATTGTGCAAATTATTGGATATCGTGAGTACGACATGGAAATGTGAGTCCAGGAAGAAAATAACAGTGATGGAGGCTGCTGTGTGGGGATGACCCGGGAGGATATTCCACCTGGCCTCTTCCTATCACAGAACACTGCAGCGTGGTTTTACAAAGTGCACCCATCCAGTATTGTGAGATAAGTTATTTTCGTCTGATGAGTATATTTGTGAAATGATCTTTGCATGATGCTGCCCCTTAAAATGAGCCAGGAAGCCGAGCTGGGGCTGTGTGAGCTGTCAGCAGTCTCTCTCAGCCAAGCCGGTGCGAGAGGTGAAGATTTAATCACGGCTCTGCGTGCAGCCCTGGCTGGAGCAATACACAGTCACGCTGCTCCTTGTAGAGGGACCATCACGGGACAGAGACATTGCAGCTCCTACCTGGTTTGATTCATGAGAAGGCAGTTCAGCTAGGCAACTGAGGACATAAAACCAAAAAACATCATTCAGGTTTTTTTCTCATTCTGAAGGTGCTAAGTCATTTATTAAGGAGACAGGAGCTGTCAGTTAAGACCGTGAAGAATGTGTTGATCAATAGTGACTACACTTCTTATGCTGAGTCTGGAGCAGCTGCAGTCGCAGTGTACACCTGATCTAGACATGCCTACCTGATGAGGATATTTCTTGTTGCAAACATCATGGAAAGGGTCAGTGTATGCATGTGTGCAGTCAGGGGAAAAGCCTTACCTCAGAGCTAGCAGCTGATGATGATGGTGGGAGCACTGTCCAGGGACCCACTCTGATGATTAGAACTGAGACATGGGCATTTTATATTCTGACATGTACAAAGCTGCTTCAAGGTGGGCACAACCATTCATGGCACCACCAAGGAATTATACAGGTCTCTTCTCACTCATCTCATGAACCAGCCGATGACAAGAGTCTGCTGGCACTAGAAGTCATCCCTGTGGATTGCCAGAACAGCAAGGGAGCAGCTGCAGCGTAAGATGCTGCATAGATGACATCTGTCCTCTTAGAGAAGTTAAATAATTGCTATTGAGCTCTTAGAGAATTAGGACTAAATTGGTCAAATCTCAAGTTGCAGCAGTACAACTGGTAAAATAAAATAATCTGTAAAACAGCACGGATAAAGTGATGCCTCGCTGAGTACTGCCTCCACTGATGAAGACTGTTGCAAATCTGTTCCAACATATAACCCTCAAGCAAGTTACTGCATCAGTTGTTGAGGTTTTGGTGTGCACTCATGGTCCTCAGAACAAGGCACTCTGAGGTCTGTGCTTATGCACTGATATTTCAGCAAGAGTGGGAAACTCAAATACCCAGCAGCAGTGTGAAACCCAGGCACTCCTTCCTCAGGCTGCGCGGTGTTGAACTGCTCAGCAAATTGGACCCCAGTGCACAGTTTCAGCCAAAGCATTTTCTCATTGTGTACACTGTTCCATTTAGGGGACACAAGCTTCTTTTCTTACTGTTTTGAATATCCTGTGAATCTAAGATCTTTCAAAAGACAGTAAGATGGTTGTTCTCAGTGATTTTGGGACCTGCCTTTGAGCTTCAGGAGGATGATGTCAGAACGTATTGCAGCTATCACAAGGAGCTGCATTTACCTTCAATGCAAACCGGAGCAACTTGAAGAAACAGTGCCTACATCTTGGGCCACGTAGCCATCAGTACCATTAAATAACTCAAAGAGAAAGGCTGGAGACTATCTGCAGAGTGCAGCAGCTGTGCCAGTGTTACGGGACCAAAGCACTGCCTGAGGATGATCAGCTCATTAGACAAGTGTGTGTCAGGAAAACCTGACATCTGGTGACCCTGGATGAATTGCTGCCCTCCAGCACTGAGTGTTTCTTCAAAGCAAGCATGACCAGCTCCACGGATGGAGCTGGTCAGTATAATCAGTACCACAGCCTGTGTGAAGTGCCAGCGTCACCACCATGAGGACGGGACTCCCAGATACCTGGTGAGTCCTGGTGTGGAGATTTCGTAAGAGAAGTACGAAGGGTGGTATGATTAAAATATTGATGGAAATGTCCGTATGAGAAGGCGCCAAGAGAGACAGTAGATCAGGGATCAAAGGCATGGCCTGTACCGACAACCCCAAACGCAATCAGCGGTAAAAGCAGTCAGCACTGAAGGTTGTGTTGCTGACCTGGGCTGCCCACAGTGCAGATACTGGGTTAGATAGAAGTCCTGTGTGCTGATAGTGCCACCACACAGATGACTCATTGGCAGGCCGCCTGCACTCTGACAACGGGAGGACAGCGAGAGCGTCACCGCATACTGTGTGTACAATTCCTCATCCTTTCGATCCAGCAGGAAGACAGACTGTAGCCACTACATACCTCAAATGAGGAAAGAAAAGATAGTTGTCAGCAGCCTTGCTAGGATTGAAAAGGACAAAACAAGAAAGTTTCAGGACAAGGATCACGTCATAATAACTGTTGACTCCTACAGGGTCTAAAAGATGTGTTCAAAGTATAGTTTGGTTTTGCCAAATCAGGAAACCAGGAGACACGGTGAGAACTTAACAGCCACTGTCTCTTGTACTGTCACACAAGTGACGTCCGTCGGAGTACCTGGTAGCTCTCACTTTGGCAGTTCTGAGTACGTGGTTATGGGAATGTGAGTGGACAGAGTCGACTTACCAGGAGAAGTTAAATACAATCCAAATCACCTTCCTCAGGAAGGTCTTGCGCTGGGTTTCCTTGATTTAATTCTTACAATGACGATGCAGCAATGACCAAAACGGACAAAAGCCAGTGGCTGAGGACAGGCTGTCAGTGAAGGACTGTGCTCTCACCATTCTTCAGCTGCTGAGGCTCAGGCTTCCTATCAGGTATGATTAAATGCTTGGCTCTTTTTGTGCTTTAATCTTTTGTTTTATGGGTGAAGTTTTTTTCCAGTGTTGCAGTTAGGGTCTGAACAGAGCTATAAACGTGAATCACTTCAAACGTCCTGGGTGCTAGAGCGTGAAGCAGGGCGGCCAGTCTGGTCGCTGATGGTCCTGATGGGCCAAGGACAGCCAGCCTTCAGTGCTGTTTGTGGGTTGATTCAGAAACTGCACGTTCCTGCATTCATTGTCAAAGCAACCAGAGAGTGTGGTGAGTGACTCTGGCTGTACGAGGAGCTCAGGTGTGTCTGCGGTACAGCCTGGTGCTCCTGTGGTTTCTACCAGCAAGCTTTCAGAATTGATTTAGGTCTGATGGGTTTGACTCCTTAAAGCCACATTTCTTTTCAAACACTTCAGTGGGTTTTCTAGAAGAAAAGACTTGGAGCAGCCTGATGTGTACATACTGCAGACGTGTCTCTTTTCAGCTCAGGTGTGTAGTTTGTGAGCTGAGAAGGGCTTTTGCTGAGCTTTGTAAGAGTGGTCCTACCGGCTTAGGCAAGAAGTCCACCTCTCTCCTTTCTCAGACAGAGATCCGTCATGGGTGATCAGGGAAGCATACGGGAACAGGACATATACACGGTGATGCTTCCTCAGAATGCTCTGTCCACGTCCCACAGCTTGTGGGTCAGAGATTCTCCATCCAAAGTGTGTCCTGTATGCAGTAATACTTAAGGGATTGCTCTTCCAGGAGCTTGTCCAGTCGCTCCTTGATCCCATGTAAATTTTTAGCACAGTACCCTGTGGCAAGAAGAAACTTTATCCCATGTCATGTGAAATTGCAGTTTATTTGAAACATTATCTGCTAGGTTCATTTGATGTGGCCTAGTCCTTGTGCTGGAGGAGGCAATAGGCAGGCCACCACCATTAGCCCCTCAGTAGCACTCAGGATTTGGTAGAACCATTTCCCCTGGGTTGTGTTTCTTCCAGTTTAAGTGGTACGAAGCAGCACCGTTCCTTGTACAGAAAATCCTTCCATACTTTGGGCAGTCCATGTCACCTTTCTTTTTTCCCAGCTTTGTTGTGTTATTTTCCAAAATGGGAGGATCAGAGTTACTGCAGGCATTTAAGATGTGGGGGCACTTTGCTGCGCCAGTGGTATAATGCACCTCTCTCTAACTCACTTTTCTTTGCTCATCGTTGCTGGCCATTGTAGGAAATTAGGCTGACACTCTTCATGACCTGTCTGTCATATCCCCAAGTTCTTAATCCCAGTAGTAATGGTCAGCTCAGAGCCTGTGATTTTATGTATGAGGAGAGAATTATTTTTTCCCATGTGCGTCAGTTTTTCTCCACCTTACATTTCATCTTACCGTTTAAGATCTTTCTACAGTTCCTCACAGTTTTCCTCCTCTTTATTATCCTGAATAATTTATCATTATCAGCAAACCTTGTTACCTCTCTTTCATTCCTCTCTCATAAATGATCTAGGGCTATGTGGAGCAGCGTAAGTCCTGGCACCAATCCCCATGAGACTCCGCTGCTGACCTTCCTTCTGATGTGAAATCCAATCATTTACTTTTATTTTAAACCTTTTAACAAATTTCACATGTAAAAACCTTCCTTTTTATCCCAAGGCTTCTTAGCTTCCTCAAGAGATTTTAATGAGATACCTTGTCAAATGCATTTGGAAATCTAAGTAGACTTTAGTTAAGTTTTTGTTGTCAAATAACTTGGATCTCTGCTTTTTTTCCCCCATCGGTCATTCCCTCTGACTGTGTCCCAGTTCACCCCTTGCTCTGTTCTGGTGTTGGCCCATTGCATCTCTGGAACAAAACCTGGTTGTGGTTATAGGGATATTTAATTCTAGTGAGCACGTGCTAAAGGTGCTACTGAAGAGGCTGTTGAGTTTGGCTGTCTCCTCCCTGCTTGATTCTCCAGTATAATCCCAGCAGGACTTGTACCCTCAAACACCATTGCCATGCTCGTGTAGCACCATGTTGTGAAACACTGCTTCATCAGGTGCTGCACAGTCCTCAAATTGTTTGAGCATTTTGAGCCAAAAACACATTAAAAAAAAGGTGATGTTAGTTCCCAGGGGACCCCCGAGGCAGCGCTGGGCAGCGTGGGAGAGTGCCTGAGCGATGTCAACACAAGCCCTTCTGCACTGGCTGGTTTGGGGGACCGGAGTGGTTCCTGACATGGCTGACAGCAGTGCTGTAGGTTGGGGTTTTCCCCACTGTCCACAGAATCCCAAAATTGCTGGAGGTGGGGAGGGACCTCCTTTACCTGCACCTGTATGTGCTTTATCATAGAATCACAGAATGGTTTGGGTTGGAAGGGACCTTTAAAGATCACCTAGTCCAACCCCCCTGCCATGCGCAGAGACATCGTTCACTAGATCAGGTTGCTCAGAGCCCCATCCAACCTGGCCTTGAACACCTCCAGGGATGGGGCATCCACAGCTTCTCTGGACAACCTGTTCAGTGTCTCACTGCCTTCAGTATAAAACATTTCTTCCTTATGTCCAGTCTAAACCTACCCTCTTTCCATTTAAAGCCACGGCCCCTTCTCCTGTCCCTACAGGCCTTGGTAAAAAGTGTTTCTCTCCATCTTTCTTATAAGCCTCCTTTAAGTACTGAAAGGCCACAATAAGGTCTCCCTGGAGCCTTCTCTTCTCCAGGCTGAACAACCCCAATTCTCTCAGCCTTTCTTTGTGGGAAGGGTGTTCCAGCCCTCTGATCATTTCCGTGGCCTCCTCTGGACCTGCTCTAACAGTTCCATGTCTTTCTTGTACTGGGGACCCCAGAGCTGGACGCAGCACTGCAGGGGGGGTCTCACCAGAGCGGAGCAGAGGGGCAGAGTCCCCTCCCTCCACCTGCTGGCCATGCTTCTTCTGATGCAGCCCAGGATATGATTGGCTTTCTGGGCTCCAAGCTCATGTCCAATTTTTCATCCACCAGTACCCCCAAGTCCTTCTCCGCAGGGCTGCTCTCAATCAATTCTGTACTGATACCGGGGCACCCAGGAGCACTCGTCAAGACTGTCCAGGTCCCTCTGGATGGCATCCCTTCCCTCTAGTGAATCAACTGCACCACTCAGCTTCGTTCATCTACAAGCCTGCTGAGGGTGCACTCAATCCCACTGTGTCGTTAATGATTGGTCCCAGTACGGACCCTTGAGGGACGCTACTCATTACTGGAGTTTATGAGGCAAGACATTGACTTAAAATGCCATGTTAGCTTTCCCAAGTGTGATATTTATCCATGTGTTGGCTGGCTCTCCGCTTGTTCCAGTTGCTAGAGCCTTCCCAGGGAGGCGTCAGGATGATGGACCTACAGCACCTTCCTTCTCTGCTGGCAACCCTGTAAAACAGGCAGGCACCACATGCCTGCCACCCTGGCCCCAGATGCCACAGTGCTTGTCATCACAGCCTACACACCATGAGTGGCACAGCTCTGTCACCCACAAGGTACTCTAGACACTTAGGTGTCTACTGGCTGGTCTTGGGGGCTTGTGCCTCTCCTTTTTGTTCCATAACCTCTTGTTCAGATCTGTTTGCTTATAAGTCTCTGTGCTTCTGAAGGGGAAACCTCTCCACAACAGGGGAGCAAAAATTGTATTTAGTTTCTCTGTTATGGCCTTGCCTTCTCTGGGTGCTGCTTTGACACCATGATCATCTGACCGCAAAGATGCTCTGGTAGGCTTCCGGCTCCGTATGCACTTGAAAACTGATTTAGTATTGGTTTTGAAGCCTTTTGCAAATTGTTCCATGGATTCATATTTGGCCTATTGTACTGTGTTTTTACATTTAATCTGCAAGAGATCACGATCCTTTCCGTATTCCTCATTTGGATATGGTTTCAGCTTTATGAAGGATGTTTTCTTGGTTTTAATAACCTCCATTTCCCTGCTGTTCAGCCATGCCAGCTTCTTTCTGTTCTTTCTCAATCTGTGGCATGTATTTGTACTGTGTCTCCAGCACAGTGCCTTTAAATGGTCTCCATCTCCTTTGCTGAGGATGGAATAAATCTACATTGTAGAATTTGGATTTTCTATGACTTGTTTTTATTATTTATAGAAATATGCGTCGTTCTTTCCCAAATGTGTATTGGCAAGAGGCAGACATAATGTTCTTTAATCTCCTTTTGTTCAAGCAAAGGGAGATTTTAGGTGTCATCTGTCCTTTCCTAGTACATGTGACAACTGAAAGCAGTGGTGGCACTAACTCCTGTATCATCCCTCTGTTTGTGACCATTTTCCCCTTTAAATACATGCAGTATGAATTTCTTGAGCTAGTGAGACGTCCTAAGATTTGAGATACTGTTGTGTGGTACCTTTTCTGTCTCTCTGTGCATCTGTGCAGCCAAATGGCTCCAATGTCAGCTTTGAACAATGCTGTTTGTGTGGAGCAGAATTCCCACAGGTGACATTGGTAATTTGACAGTGCTAAGCATGGATCAGAGGCTGCCTTTGCCTCCTTTTTCAGTAGACACCGTTTTGCCCCATTTGCTGAAGAAGTGATGATGGGAGGCTGTGAATGATGGACCCGAACTCCGCTCCCTGCAGACTGAGACCACCTTTGCTCATCTGCAGTCCGTTGTCCCTGTTGTGTCAGGTTTAGCCTGTCTGATGGAGAGCATATCCAGGGAGAAGGAGCTGGACAGCCTCACCTATTCAGCTGCAGTGCGTCTTCTGGCAAGTGAGGATAAAAGGCCAGGGCAAATAGCTTCCTTCTGCCAGTGTAAATATAAGCCTAATTATTCCAGGGGCTTATCTTCCGTGCATCTCTGCGATGGCATCTTTTCCTTGACTTGACTACCTTTCGGCATTCGCAGCAAGGTCGTAACAGCTTTCTCAGTATCACTGCTAGTTTGGAGTCCAGGCAAAACACGTCTTGGACTTTCTTAGACTTCTTGTTCCCCTAATGAGCTGTCCTATTTTAATGTTTTGGTTAATGCCCTAGAAGTTACCAGCTTGGTGTGTTCAAATGAGATGAATCCAGTACCGAAAATTTTCTGTGAAGACTGCCTGTGTTTGAAAGGGGAAGATGCTGTTTTTCAGTGCCTTTCACTAATGGTCTTCCTCACTTTCTGCAATATCTGATCTTCGGAATTTCTCTGGTACTCACAGCCCACATTTCTTCTGGGACTGAGCAGTGCTGGCTTGGGTTTTTAACTGGTGTCTGAAATGCGTTTGACCAGTGCCAGAGGGAGCATGATCTCAAACAACACATCCTTCCTGGGGGCTTGCTGCACTTTCAAATCGTGTGTGTGTGTGTGGCTGGAAGATGGTTTCTTCTGGAGTTAGAGTTGCTTTTCATCTGTCAGTTTGCTTTTGATGTAGTTCATAATCAGTGCCTTGATGAGCTGCCTCCTGACTGAATTAAACAGAAAATCTTACTGATGATAATCAGTGCTTCAGGACCAGTTAGGAGCACAAATAGGCTCCGTTCTAGTGCCCTCTCTGTTTCCTGCTGTCTTTTGCTTTCGATACAGAAGCACCAGTCACCTGTATTCCCAGAGATTTCCTCATCTACAGTGGAGATTTAACTAGTTTATTTTTCCATTCAGGATAGGGCTTTTCCCAGTTTCACTTCTGATGTTATTGCTGAGGTCCCCTGGCTGCCAGTCTCTGGGCTGGGCGCTCTTCTAGGACAGCAGTAGTGCACTTCAGACCTCCTCCTTTCCTCTTCTCCAGGCTGCCGCTGTCAGTAAATGTTCAAGATGAGACACCTGATCTGACCCGCTATGGTCATTCTTTTTCTCTCATATTCAAATAGAGCCAAGAAATACAGCTGTGTCGCACTTGGGCTAGCATCCGCGCTGCAGAAGAGCAGGGCTGTGTGGCAGCAGCCTCTGCAGAGCGCTCGGGTCTGGGTAGGTCTCTCCAGGCACCATTGCTGCAAGGGAGGCTCTGCTCAGCAAGCCATTCAATACTGGTGTGCCCAGCTGATCCCAAACCTCCAGGATATGCCTGTTCCCTCTTGATTTCTGCTAGAAGCTTAACTGTTTGGTATATAAATCCAAGGGTGATCTGTGGTCTCTCTCGCTTCATCTGCTCTGTGAAGTGAGATAGGGGTAGGAGGGAGACGTGCATGCTGTCTCCTCATCGTCGTGCTGTTTCATTGCTAGTTTGCTCCATGGGATAAATTTGACCTGGGCCAACTTGCCCTCTCCTGGACAAGCCCAGCCATAGCGCAAGGCCAGCCCTAGCCACAGGCAATTTCTAGAATGCAGTTTGGAAAGAGCTACCCTGTGTTATGGCTCTGATTTTTGGGGGGAGAGAAGAAAGTTTGTCCGTGCTCAGGCTGTACCACATGCTCTGTGTCCAGTAAATACTGTTACTACAAACCATCTTCCTGTTGTGGGAGACGTTTTCTGCGCGAGGTAGCTGAGCAGAATTAAACTCCTCGCACTGCCTGGCTGTGGGTGTGGAACACCACAGTATGTGAGTGAGGTTTCTGCTGGGAAAGGCCTGAAATGGTCCATCCCTCCACCAACATCAGCTTCAGCTGAACTTAAATTTTTCTTGAGGGAGATTTATCTAAAAGTTCCCAGTAAGTGGCCTTCCATCACCACCCCATTCCCGTGCTTCAGCAATATTACTACTGAGAAGTCGTGTGACATTTTGTAAGCATTTTCTCATGGGAATAATCAAGCCAATCAATCAAACCAGGTCTTTCCTGCTGAGGCTTTTATCTTCCAGCTGTCTTCCTCAGGAGTCTCTCCTCTTGACCCACATCCTTCTGGAAGTGTGGTTCTAAGAACTGGGCAACTGGAGCGTTATCTAACTTTAGTAATGGGATTCACGTCACGTCATTGTAGGTGTCTACCATGTAGGTGTCTGAGCTCATCACCCTGGCTCACCCTGGGAGTCGATACAGATGTGTGCAGTCAGTGGAGCCACGGGTGCCATTCATTTGACAAAATGTGGGCGGTCATTTCAGCATAGGATGAATCACAGCTCCATTGACTTCACTGAATAACTCTCCATTGAGTCTAAAAGGAGCCCAGAGTGACTTGCTCACTGTAGGTGCTTGTTTTATATATGCCCGCATTTAACTAGATGAATCCCAAGGCTACTGCAGCATGGGGTAAGGCAGAAGGATTATTTCAGTTCCTAGACAGCACTCTTGTTCATATATCTCCAGTCAGTCTGTCATCATTTTTTCACAAAGGTGTGACACTGCTGCTGATGCTTATGAGTCCAGGATGGTATTCATGGCCTCTCCTGCCAGCTGGCTGCCCAGCCAGTCCTCCTCCATCTTCTGATTTTCTTTTCATAGTTCCTGACTGTAGTACCTTGCACTTTTCCTTTTTCTCTGGTATTTTTCAGACTATTTCTCCAGTGATAGTAGCATGTGACTCCAAGTCTGCTCTTCCAATGTGCTGCTGCCCTCTCAGATGGGATCTTCTGCAAATTTATTAGGTTTATTCTCTGTTACAGCCTAGTCATTGGTGAAAACATTAAGCTTGTCCCAAGACAGACCCTGTGAAATCCCACTTGATACGACCTTCCAGTTCAACAGTGAAAAATGTGTCAAACCAGCTATTTACTCACCTTGTAGTAGTTTATGTTCTCCTTGGTTTTTATGAGAATGCCTTGTGAGAGCATTCAAAATGCTTAACTGACATCAAGATACATATCACAGAACTGCCTTTCCCATGTTCATGAGACCTATTATGTTCAAACAGAAATTAGGTTCATTAGCACAATCAGTTCTTTCAAATCCATGCCACCTGGTACTTATCACCTTCTTCTGGATGTTTTATTAAACTGTTGTGTTGTTTGTTAGAGGATTTTCCTGGGAATTAAAGATGAGTTGCTTCATTTTATACTTCTTTTGATCTTTCTACTGCCTGTTGTTAAAGATGAGCATCATCCCTTTTTCTGATCTTCTGGAGTGTCATGCATCCCGTGCAAGCTCTCAGAGGCAACCCATCGTAGATGTCAGATACTTTCCGGTGCCTGCCTAGGCACTTTCAGTGAATTTCACCAGGCCCAGACAATTGAAGAAAACTAATTCTTCTAACTGCTGGTTTTTCACTTTAGGGTCGGTGCTAATCTTTGCTGTTAGAGTGTTACCAGGACTTAACTGTAACTATTTAGTACAGCCGTGACCATGCCTTTTTTTTTTAATTGTTCATGTGATAGATCTATTAGGTTTGTCCCTCTAAAGAGTCACAAAGTTACCAAAATAATTTGCCCTACTCAAGCATCATGTGCATTAACTGTCTTTGATTTGGTTTCAGCAAAAGACAAACTGGCAGAAGGTCTGACACTCACCCTTGCATAAACGAGACGGTCCAGCAGACCTTGTGTCATCCTGAGGAGCAGCTCTGAAGAGCCATGCTCTGATGCCTCTGCATCGTTACATGAGCTCGTCTGTTTATTCATTTACCAGTTATATGTAGGGCACAGTAATCTGGCAGTGAACTTGAGATGCTGTTTTCCATTGGGTATCATAACTTTATTTAAATGTTTATGTCTTAAGAGTATTAAATCATTATTTTGCTTAATCTTTCTCTGATACCTTAAAATAACTCCCTACTACATCTTTTTTTTTTTTTTTGAAAGTTCCTATTTTTATTTAGACAAAAATAAAAAAAATTAGTAATTCAGGTTATTTTTCCAGTGCGACACTGTCACAGGTCTTTGATTACACTGCTTCATCTCCATCCTCAGGCTGTTTTTTATTGCTTTTTCCAGCCGTCAGAGCTCCAGCAGTGCTGATCAGTGGCACTTCGGGTGTCTCTCTACTCCCCACAATTCTAGTTCACAAAAATGTAAGGACTTTTCATTTCACTTTTTATATGCATCTATCTGTAGAACTGATTAGTGTGGTTATATCCAAACGTGAAGGTGTCCAGTGGATCTTACTGTAGACAGTTACGAACCTGAGGACTTTTAGGTGCCTGTAGAGCTAGATGGCAATAGGCAAAGGGTTTGCAGGTTTTGGAGAGACTTAAACTGGGAGTGCTCTTGCAAGGTCCCTCTTGCAACTCTAACTTCATAAATCCCTCAGTGGACAACACAGCGGAAGGGAGTGAGCTAAAACAAATAAATGTCCAACATCTCTAAAAATCCCACAGGTGGCTCTACATACATACTTTTGGAGGGTTCAGGGACAGAAAGTAGTCTGTTGGGGAGTTTTCCTATTGTTTCTGACAAGTTTAGGTTTTTGAATTTAGGTACTTCTTGCCAGTTTATTTGTAGGAGGAGGAATAATTCAGAGGTAGCAGAAAGAATCAAATACTCTTTGTGCAGAATAAATCTGGGTAAGAGCAGCAGCAGACTGAACTTACTTACAGGCTTTCATTATTGCAGAAAATCTTGGCAGAAGAGGATTGGTGGGGGAGGCTGGGTGAAATTGTACTTATACAGAGTACAGGCAGTTTTGTCAAGAGTTTCTTCAGTTTATCATGTGGATGAAACAACCACAGAGGTCCTGTGGGAAGAATTAGAGGTACAGAATTTTCTTTCATCATGGATTCCTCACTTTCTCATTGACAAAGCAACCACAGCAGGACTAATTGGGCACTTCAGCCCACCACCAGGCAAATAGAAATCACGATTTTTTACATAGACATTGTTTCCCTTTCCCCCTCTCTCTCTTTCTCTTGCATATACACATGCACAAACACATTCTCGTAGAGGTGGCAGAATTTGCTTTTGGTATGGCGTTGAGATCTGGTACAGGTAATCTTCAAGGGATTGACATGTCCTATGGAAAAGGGATTCCACGTATTCCTGTGGATGTGAAATGTTTTAGGTCTGGCTCTCCTCCTAAATGGTAAGTCATTGTTCAAACAGAAGATAAAGGCTTATTGCAGAATCATGGGATGGTTTGGGTTGGAAGGGACTTTCATAGATCATCTAGTCAAACTGTCTTGCCATGAGCAGGAACATCTTTCACTAGACCAGGCTGCCCAAAGCCCCATCCAGCCTGACCTTGAACACTTCGAGGGATGGGGCATCCGCAACTACTTTCAGAGAGGAATCACGGTTTCAGGTTGTCTGGCTCTTGTTACATGGACAGGAGGATTATGTTACCATAATTACCTCTTCTGGGCATGGTGGTTATGAAGATGTTTCCAGTAGGACACTCTACAGTTGGAAGAGAGGATTTCATTGTAGAGGGGAGAGTTTTATGCATATTGAGGAACATATGCATAACCACGTCTGCTTTTGAAAGACAAGCAGTGTGTTGAAAACATGACATAAAGGGATGACTGTATGACAGCAGCCACCTCCTTTAAAGCAGTTCACATAGTTTTGTTGAAGTTTTTGCACGTCTAGGTACTTTGTTGCATGAAGTCACTGCTTTTATAGATACCCTGTTTTTTTGTGGATAATGCCTAAGCATGTCCAAAATTATAGTGCAAAGTGAACTGCCAGGGAAGTCCAAGGAATTCAGGCTTGTGTCTGGCATTAGTTTCCATGGTCGATGTCTGTTGTACCTCTCCTGGCGTGCCTCGGTACCTGCAGCCGTTGCCCGTATTGACTTTTGTGATCACCTTCCCTTGGTCTGGAAAACAATATTTCTATCCGTCTTGCTAGGAGCTAGATGCCATTGTGGTGGTAATGGCAGAATCACAGAACTACCTACTCAAAAAGGGATTGTGATGCCTATCAATGCAGCCCTGGCAGATGAGGCTACAGATGGGCAGGATGCAGAGAGGTGTGTCCTGTCCCGGTGCTTTTGGTTTGCACTCCACGGCTGCTAGAGAGTGCACACAAAAATGTGGGTTGCCAAGCCAGTCCACACAGCAGCACTGTGAGCCCATTGCCTTCTATCCAGAAACAGCCGCCCACTCCCCGACCCTGCTGCGTTCAGCAGCTTCCCGGCAGGGTGGCGGGGTGCAGCCTGAGCCCTGGCAGGCGACCCCTTCCCTGCAGCAACGGGCCCGGGGCAGCAGGCCCGGCGCGGCGTGGCCCGGGACGCGTGTGCCGGTGGGGCGTGTGCCTGCCTGCAGCGGCAGTACCGCGCATGTTGGGGCACCTCATACCGCAGTGTGCGAACCCAGCCTGCTCTCTGCCAGCGCCCGTTACGGCCGTCTCCTCCCTCCTGCGAGCGCGCCCGCCTGCGCGCCCGCCGCTGTACCTGCTCCTTGGCAGCGTGTTTCTGTGCAGTGCGGTGGTGCGCGGGTCTTTGTTCCCTGCTGCTGCGCGCTGGGCAGACCCCGTCGCTCCCTGCACGTGCCCAAGTCTGGGGGCTGGCCCGTGCCATTGCTCCCTCTCTGCCTCTCTCGGTTTTGGCTTGGTGTGCAAAGCTCCTTCCCCGCGCCTCCGAGAAGGACCGAGGTCCCTGATTAATTCCACTCTGATGTCAGACATGCGGCTCTGCTGGGAGGGATTTGCAGGGCTGCATTTAAGCTCCCGTTTGCTGAGAGAATCCCTCTCCCGTCTCCCCTCCCAGCGCGCCCCCCGCCCCTCCCGGCGCACGTAGAGGTGGTTTGTTGGAAGGGTCGCTGGCGGCTGGGGTCCGCATGGAGCTGCACATCCGTTCCTCTCTCTCCACCGCTGGATTTTCCCCGTTCTTCTCGTCTGGCCGCGGCAGAGGGCAGGGAGAGCAGCTTTGTTAAACTAGGACAATGCAATGCATCCCCCCTCTGCTAATGACAGACTGTTACTTAGCAACGCGGGGGGGGGGATTTTAAGAGAAGATCAGAGCGCCAGGATGAGGATATAAACTCTGCTGTTCTCCCTCCCAGGAAACTTACCAAAGAGGCACCTCTTCTTTTGTCAAGCATCTAATTTTTTCATACAAGAGGCAACCGGAAAGTCTCAGAGAGCTGCTTCCCTGATGGATGGATGGCTGCCTCCCCCCGCACCTCCTCTGCTCAGCCGCTCCACTCTTCAGTTACATGCTAAGGGCATCATTTAAAGGGAAGCCCAAAGTGGGATCAGTAAGCTCCCTGCATGCGTATGCAGGTGACTGAGAAGGGGACTGGTGGGCAGAAGGGTGATCCAGGCAGCCGGGGCTTTCCTCCGCCTACACGTTGAGGGAAAGTAGCTTTCGTCTTTTTGTTCTGACTTTGGGCAAGGGAGGGAGGGAAGCTGATTGTGCCCAACTCCTTGCTGAGATGAAACGGTCGATGAGAAGAGGTCTCCTTGTCACAGGCACAAAGGCCACCTCCGCCTGGCAGCATGGTGCTGAAATCTAACCCTAGCATCATTCTCTTGTGCTCTTTCCTGCCCAGTGACTACATCATTGAGGAGAAGACGGCCGTGCTGCAGAAGAGGGAGCATGAGGGATTCGGGTTTGTGTTGCGAGGGGCCAAAGGTAAGGGCTGCTTCTTTCGCTCGGTCCTGGGGCTGGGAGGGAAAGCTCTTTCTCCTCACTTTGGCTGGTGCTCAGGACCCCATTTCCCTGGCTGCACCGAGCAGCCCACGAGCCCCCGTGCATCGGGGTCTCTTAGGGGACTCTCTTCTCCTTCTCTGACGGCTAGGCAGCGTGAGTGCAGCTTATCTCTGGGTACATGCATTGTACAGAAGATGCCATTCATGGCGAATGTGCATCGCTTGCACATTCTGGGATGTTTCTCTGGTACAGATGCTGGTATTTGTAGATTTGCATTTGTAGGAGTTTTCACTTCTGCCTATTTACTGGGCATATAAAGTGCATGTGCTCTGTTTCAGGTGCAGATATAAGCCCCATGGGGCAGGGCCTGTGTCCTCCGTGGTGGTTTTTTTTTTTTTAGTGCTTGAACTATTTCACTATACTTTGGCTGTGTAGAGTTGAGGGTCCTTCTCCTGGGAGCCCTGGCTGTGTTGGGGTTTTGCCCCAGCATGAGGGCAAACCAGTAGATGTCTGTCCTGCAGCTGCCACCATACCTTCGACCCTGTGCTGCCAGACAGCCTCTGCTTGTGCCTGGGGCACGCGTACCCTGCGCAGCCCCGGAGCACCTGTGCTCCTGCAGCTGGTACCTTGGACCGGCTTGTTACTGTGGCTCTTCTTGCCAGAAAACAATCTTTTTGCTACAAAAAAAGAGAGTCCCTTGGGGACTGGTAATGAAGGTGCTGATATTCACATAGGAAACAGGCTCCAGCCCCTGTGCTCGAGCAGCAGGTCCACCTACGGCTGGAGCGTCCTCTCTCCAGCAGTTCCAGACTGAAGGCTGGGGAGAGGCGAAGGGGTCTCAGAAATGCGGCTGCTGACAGCAGAGGCACAGCAGTGCATGCTTCTGTCCCTTTCTTGCATGTAGGGTGCGGGATGCAGGAGGGAAAGCTTAAACCAGTGGCTGCCAGCTCGTTTGGTAGTGCTGCTCCTCTCCTGGACCTCAGCGTGGCTGAAGATCATTGCGATTTGGGCTTTAATCTTGGGTGTGATTTTCTGTGGGGATTCCTGAATTGTCTTTGTTCTGTCCGTCTCGCAAAAGGGCTCTGTGTGCCAGTGGGTGTGTTTGCGTTCCTGTCAGAATATGGTTGCTGTCTCTTCCTCCCCTCTCTCTCCCCTTCCCTATATATGTGACATATGTGTCTGTCTGTGTGCTGCTCACATCAGTCTGTGTAACGTGAAGTGAAACTTCAGGGCTCAAAATGGCATCCATTTTTTTGCCAGATCAGACTTGCAGCTATTGTCTTAAGAAAATGGGATAAATTTTGTCCTGTTTCCTTTTTTCTTTCTTTTTTCTTGTTTGCCCTCCTAACATTTGTAGGCTCTGTATTTTCCTTTGTCTGCTGAGGCTGAAAGAGAGGACTGGGAGCAGATTAAACAGTGGGCGTGAGGCTGTGTGGGACTTGGGTCTGGCTTAGGGATTCGCAGCCTGGCATTGCTGCAGGGGGCACGGAGCAGCGCGTGGCTGCAGGGGGTCGTGGCTTGGAAGCCCTCGCAGGGTGGGCACGGTCTGTCGTGCTGCCATATGGGACAGGGGTGCTGGTGAGTCTGCTGATGCCCCTTGGGGAGCAGCATCCTCTTGACTGAGAGGTGAACGTGGTGGCTTTGAGTCATCCCGTATTTCTCAGCCACTCAGCCTGGTGCTTCGTGCTGCCGTGGGGTTTAAGCTGTAAAGAGTGCTGAGACTCTCTGCCTTGGCCCCATTGGTGTCACCACCGCTCACGCTTCATTTAGATACTCTGTGCAAAACACTTCAGACTTTGTGGGGTGAACCAGAGAAGGGGTCTGAAAACAGGAGGGACCAGAGCATCAGCAAAGTCCCTGCAGAGGAAGGGAGCTGGTTATTAAGTGAGACTCAGCTGGACGATCCTCAAAGGAAACTGCACTTCGTGCTGCAGAGGATAGTGAAAATCTTACATGGCTTCTACCAGTCTTGCTGAGGGTTAATTCCTTCCCAAGCCAAATTTGCCTGTCCGTGAGCCGCCCCATCAGCTGCATCCCAGGAAGAGCCAATCCTTCCCTGCCTGTCCTGTCTCCACCTCTGGCCAGTACCAGGAGGAGGTGATGTCCCAGTCGAACCAACTGGGCATTTGGACAAAGGTTATTTTATCCTTGTCCCTGCAGGAGATGAGTGGCAGCTTTCGGACATGGGACTTGGCTGCAGCCATTGCCCTAGAGATTCATTTGGAGCCGATGGGAAGGGGTGTAGCAGCCCCTTCACTCAGCACTAGGATGGAAAGTGATGAGCCGGTAGATTCACTTCTTCATTTCTTGGCCCAGAGAGAGCAACCCTACCTTTCACATACACAAATGATAGACCTGTGCTCAAAATGCTGGAAGATGACCATAGAATCATAGAATCATTAAGGTTGGAAAAGACCTCCAGGATCATCAAGTCCAACCACCAACCCAACACCCCAGGCCTCCTAAACCATGTCCCCAAGTGCCACGTTGACACGGTTTTTTGAACACCCCCAGGGATGGTGACTCCACCACCGCTCTGGGCAGCCTGTTCCAGTGCCTGACCACTCCTTCAGGAAAGACATTTTCCCTAATATCCAATCTAAACCTCCCCTGGTGCAGCTTGAGGCCGTTTCCCCTCGTCCTATCGATAGTGACTTGGGAGAAGAGACCGACCCCCACCTCACCACAACCTCCTCTCAGGCAGTTGCAGAGAGCGATAAGGTCTCCCCTCAGCCTCCTCTTCTCCAGACCAAACCCCCCCAGCTCCCTCAGCCGCTCCCCATCACACTTGTTCTCCAGACCCTTCCCCAGCTCCGTTGCCCTTCTCTGGACACGCTTCAGCACCTCCATGTCCTCCTTGTCCCGAGGGGCCCAAAACTGAACCCAGCATTCGAGGGGCGGCCTCACCAGGGCCGAGCACAGGGCACCATCCCTGCCCTGCTCCTGCTGGCCACACCATTGCTGACACAAGCCAGGATGCCGTTGGCCTCCTTGGCCACCTGGGCACACTGCTGGCTCGTGTCCAGCCGGCTGTCAGCCAGCACCCCCAGGGCCTTCTCCGCCGGGCAGCTTTCCAGCCACTCTGCCCCAAGCCTGGAGCGTTGCCTGGGGTTGTTGTGACCCAAGGGCAGGACCCGGCCCTTGGCCTTGTTAAACCTCACACAACTGACCTCGGCCCATGGATCCAGCCTGTCCAGATCCCTCTGCAGAGCCTTCCTGCCCTCGAGCACATCGACACTCCCGCCCCATTTGGTGTCACCTGCAAACTGACTGAGGGTGCACTCGATCCCCTCGTCCAGGTCATTGATAAAGACATTAAACAAGACCGGCCCCAACACTGAGCCCTGGGGAACACCGCTCGTGACTGGCCACCAACTGGTCGGTCATAATAGTATTTCTT
This sequence comes from Morus bassanus, assembly GCA_031468815.1. Classification (NCBI taxonomy): domain Eukaryota; kingdom Metazoa; phylum Chordata; class Aves; order Suliformes; family Sulidae; genus Morus; species Morus bassanus. The sequence continues at coordinate 85,025,227 of CM062571.1, read as the reverse complement.
GGCTTGTAATATCCTGAATTCAACCGGGCTTCTGTGCCTGGACTAGAGCAACCTCCCTCTTCATGGCTAACCTGACCACTGATCAGGCACTATCTGTTTAGTAATATGATTCATAAAATATTCATAGATATTTCCCTGAGGCCACCCCTGTAAACAGTGGTTGTTACAGCTGATACAGTGACTGCACCTCACATGGTCTCAGCAAATCCCTGCTACCAGTTCCTTGGTTAGAGGGATACTGTTCCTGGGCCAGTTAATGCTCATTGGCATCTGGTTATGGTGGGTTCTGTGGAAGCGGTAGAGGGACATGCGGTCTCTGACTTGGGAATTTAAGAAAGGAAGAGATAATACAAATAGCAAGGATATTGCCAATAATATGAGTTATGTGTTGAAAAAAGAAAAGGAGATGGCTCTAAGTCCTTGCTTCAGGGTGTGAGCTTTCTTTTGTCTACTTAGTTTGGGGAGAAGCCGCCGGGTGGGTCAGGTTGTTCACGAAGTTACCCGAGATGATTGCTTCCTGTGATTTGTGTACCTCCTGAAGCAGCTGATCCCATACGCTGTTGGGAGATAATGCTGTGCTGATCCACTGTGGGGCTCAGCTTGCTCCTGCTTCTTTCCAGAACATTGTCAATTTTTTGTTCCCCGCACCTACCCCCCAGTTCTCCAGCCAAGCAAGCACTTCACCTGCTTTAGCACATGCACCTGCCTTGATGCAGAATGCAGACCTGCTTTCCAGGTTTCTGCCCAGCTCGCCCCAGCTCTCACTGCTCCCTCGAGCAAGTGCCCTTGGCACTGTGCCTGCCCCGGTGCCACGGCCTCCCCGCAGCCCTGGGGCCTCCCGGTGCCCGCCATGGCCTCCCTGGGCCTTCCTGCTCTCCTCTGCCTGCCGCAGCCTCTCTGCCCCTCAGTGATGCTCCTGTGTCCACGTGTCGGTCCTTGCATTTGAGCCGGACCATCGAGGAGCACTTGTAAAACCAGCAGGTCACAGCTCATGACCAAAGTGCCAATCCATGAGACTCGCCGACGGGGAGGGTCAGTCTGTACCCCAGCCCTGTCCCTCCCGGGCTGGGCTGCAGCAGGGCCCCTGGGGAACCATTGCTGTCCCCAGCCCTGCGGTCACGCCAGAGCACTCCCGGGAGCGTTTTGTTATGTTCAGCATCGTGGGAAAATTGGGCACTGTGACCACGCAGCTTCCATTCCTGTGCCTGAAAGCCCACACAGCCATCGCCAATGCCACTTCGCCTGCGCCTGGCCACAGGGCAAGCTCAAGCACGGCAGACCGGGTTCCTCCTCCAGTGGTGCACACGCGCCGTTCACCGGTGACTCAGTCCCATGGTCAAGACCAAGTTCTGGCCACATGGGCTCTGTGGGGGAGAATGCATAGAGCTCAGGGCTTGGGTTAGGGAGGATCTCTGCGTGGATGTCATCTGCTCGCTTCACAAACTCCCACTAGTTTTTGCTGTGTTTTCTCCACGGGAAGGTTAAAGTTTGGTGTTCAACATCACATGTTTGTATTTGCATCTCTTTGTGTAAAGACCAGTCAGAGCAACTGGAATTGCAATTACTGAGACAAATCTCCTTGGGTGAATTCAGTGATCCAACCACCCAAGCACAGAACTTGCCTGGATCTGTAGGAATCAGTGGATCATTTGAGGGAGTTTTAGTGTCATTTCCTGTCCAGCATTTGGTGTGAAGACCTCAAGCTCAGAAGCCTCTGCAAGCTGAGTTTTGGTGCTGTGAAGTGCCTGGTGCTGGGTCTTGTTGACCTTACGGGGGTCTCTGACAGCCGCAGCTCCTGCCCTGCACACCCCTGGGGCATGAGGAGGGCTGCGGTGAGGGAAGTACAGTCAAAGCTTGAGGATCTCACTTTTGGCCTGCAGCAGAGGGGAGGTTGCCCTAAAGCCCTGCAACAAGTTTTGGAATGCAATGCTGGTATCATAAAGTTTCCTGGAAATGGAAGAGTTCACTGATGATTTTCAGAACTTGGCTCTTGTGCAGAGGAGTGCTGTGACACTTTGTGACCCTCAGAATGGACAGAAATTGGGATTGGAGATGTTCAGACAGAGCATGTCAAACACCAAGTCGGACATCTGTGTTGTTAAGGGTGATGTCTTCATTATGAAGATCTAATGGAAAACTAGAAACAAGGCCCAGTAGAGTCTAGATATGGCAAATGCTATTTATGACACACCTTTTATAGTAGCCTTAGAAATTTTAAAACTCAAAAGCTGATCTTAAATAACTGCTGTGGAACCCCTTCTCTCCCTGTCCCCAAGTACATGTACCTGTAGTGCCTGTTATCTGTTGACCATGCAGCTGCAACACAGAATCCCAGAATGGCAGGGGTTGGAAGGGACCTCTGGAGATCACCCTGTCCAACCCCCCTGCTTGAGCAGGCACACCCAGAGCAGGGGGCACAGCACCGCGTCCAGGCGGGTTTGAATGTCTCCAGGGAAGGAGACTCCACAGCCTCTCTGGGCAGCCTGTCCCACTGCTCCGGCACCCTCACAGGAAAGGAGTTTTTCCTCATATTCAGGTGGAACTTCCCGTGTTCCAACTTGTGCCCGTTGTTGCCCCTTGTCCTGTCGTTGGGCACCACTGAAAAGAGTCTGGCCCATCCTCCTGACACCCACCCTTCAGGTATTTATAAGCATTGATAAGATCCCCCTCAGCCTTCTCTTCTCCAGGCTGAACAGAGCCAGGTCTCTCAGCCTTTCCTCTTAAGAGAGATGCTCCAGTCCCCTGATCATCTCCGTAGCTCTCAGCTGGACTCTCTCCAGCAGTTCCCTGTCCTTCCTGAACTGGGGAGCCCAGAACTGGACGCAGGACTCCAGATGTGGCCTCACTAGGGTGGAGTAGAGGGGGAGGATAACCTCCCTCGACCTGCTGGCCGTACTCCTTTTAATGCACCCCAGGACACCGCTGGCCTTCTTGCCCACGAGGGCACGTCGCTGGCTCATGGTCACCCTGCTGCCCACCAGCACTGCCAGGGCCTTCTCAGCAGAGCCGCTTTCCAGCAGGTCAGCCCCAACCTGTACTGGTGCGTGGGGTTGTTCCTCCCCAGGGGCAGGACCCTGCACTTGCTCTTGTTGAATTCCATGAGGTTCCCCTGGGCCCAGCTCTCCAGCCTGTCCAGGTCTTGCTGGATGGCAGCACAGCCTTCTGGCGTATCAGCCACTCCTCCCAGCTTGGTATCATCAGCAAACTTGCTGAGGGTACGCTCTGTCCCTCCGTCCAGGTCATTGATGAATATGTTGGACAGGACTGGACCCAGCACAGACCCCTGGGGAACACCGCTAGTACAGGGAACACCGCTAGTTACAGGCCTCCAACCAGACTCTGCCCCGTTGATCACGACCCTCTGAGCTCTGCCCTTCAGCCAGTTCTCAATCCACCTCACTGTCCTCTCATCTAACCCACGCTTCCTAAGCTTACCTGTGAGGATGTGATGGGAGACAGTGTCAAAAGCCTTGCTGAAGTCGAGGTAATCAATATCCACTGCTCTCCCTTCATCTCCCCAGCCAGTCATGCCATCAGAGAAGGCTCTCAGGTTGGTCAGGCATGATCTCCCCTTGGTGAATCCATGCTGACTACTTCTGATAACCTTCTTTTCCTCTGCGTGCCTGGAGATGACCTCCAGGATGAACTGTTCCATCACCTTTCCGGGGATGGAGGTGAGGCTGACTAGCCTATAGTTTCCCACGTCCTTCTTCTTGCACTTTTTGAAGACTGGAGTGACATTGGCTACCCTCCAGTCCTCGGGCACCTCTCCTGTCCTCCATGACCTTTCAAAGATGATGGAAAGTGGCTTGGCAAGAACATCCGCCAGCTCCCTCAGCACTTGTGGGTGCATCCCATCGGGGCCCATGGATTTGTGAGGATCCAGTTTGCCTAAATGACCTCTAACCCAGTCCTCCTCAACCAAGGGGAAGTCTTCCTTTCTCCAGACTTTCTCTCTCACCTCTGGGGGCTGGGATGCCCGAGGGCCAGCCTTAGCAGTAAAGACTGAAGCAAAGGCAACATTCAGTAACTCTGCCTTCTCTGCACCCTGTGTCACCAGGGCACCCACTTCGTTCAGCAGCGGGCCCCCACTTTCCCCAGTCTTTCTTTTACTACTGGTGTATTTGAAGAAGCCCTTCTTGTTATCCTTGACATCCCTCACCAGATTTAGTTCCAAGTGGGCCTTGGCCTTCCTCGTTGCACCTCTCCATACCCTGACAACGTTCCTGTATTCCTCCCAAGTGGCCAGTCCCTTTTTCCACATACTGTAAACTTTCTTCTTCCATTTGATTTTTTCAACAAGCTCTTTGCTCATCCATGCGGGTCTTCTGCCTCCTTTGCTTCATTTCTTCCTCATAGGGGTGCACCAATTTTGAGCTTGGAGGAAGTGGTGCTTGAATATTGACCAGCTCTCTTGGACCCCCTACCTTCTAGAGCCCTAAACCATGGGATTCCTCCAGGCAGGTCCTCGAAGAAGCCAAAGTTAGCTCTCCGGAAGTCCAGGGTTGTAATCCTACTTGTCACCCTGCTTCTACCACGCAGGATCCTGAACTCCACTATCTCATGGTCACTGCAGCCAAGGCTACCCCCAGCCCTCACACCGTCAGCTAGACCTTCTTTGTCTGTTAGTAAAAGGTCCAGGAGCACATCTTGCCTCGTTGGCTCCACCACCTGTGTCAAAAAAGTTATCCTCGATGGTCTGCAGGAACCTTGTGGATTGTACATGCCTCGCCGTGTTGCTTTTCCAGCAAATATCAGCGTGGTCGAAGTCCCCCACGAGAACCAGGGCCTGTGACTGTGAGGCTACTTCCAGCCGTCTGTAGAAGGCCTTGTCGACTTCCTCTTCCTGATCAGGCGGCCTGTAGCAAACGCCCACAACAGTGTCACCAATATTTGTCTGCACCTTAATTTTTACACATAAGCTCTCGACTCGTTCTTCCTCCACCCCCAGGCAGAGCTCAATGCATTCCAGTTGCTCCCTCGCATAAAGAGCAATTCCCCCACCTCGCCTTGTATGTAGCCATCCATGACAGCATTTCAGTCATGCAACAGGTACCTGCTGCTCCAGTGCTCTGTCTGGCTGTCAAAACAATAGTGTGCAGCTTCCTGCCCTAGCCTTTAAACTGAGACATGCCTTCAGGACTTTAGGTGAGAAGTACCAAAGTCAGCTATTGTATGCTGCAGTAGATATAATGTATAATCCCATTTTCTTATTTTATTTTTCACTCTGCCGATGTGTTTCCAGTGACGTAACTGGGATCTTAATACTTTGCTTGAATGAACTTGTAATATTTTTCACTGCTAAACTTGGCTAGTAATAAAAGTAACTTGTCCAAGAAAAGCAGTATTTGCAGAGTCCCAGGAAGCCTGCATTTTGAAATGCCACCAACTGTGATACTGTGTCATGGTTTTAGCTGGGATACAGTTAGTTTTCTTCACTGTAGCTGGTATAGTGCTGTGTTTTGGAGTTAGGATGAAAATAATGTTGATAACACACTGATGTTTTAGTTGTTGCTGAGCAGTGCTTACACTAGTCAAGGACTTTTCCAGCCTCCCATACTCTGCCGGGTGGACAAGAAGCCGGGAGGGGAGGGGGCACAGCGAAGGCAGCTGATCCAGACTGGCCAAAGGGATATTCCATATCATGTGACATCATGCCCAGTATATTAACTGGGGGGAGTTGGCCAGGGGAAGCAGCGATCACGACTCAGGGACTGGCGGTGTCGGTTGGCTGGTGGTGAGTGGTTGCATCACTTGTGGTTTGGTTTTTTAACCCTTGTCTGAGGTTTCGTCCCTCTCTCTCTCTCGTTATTTTCCTTTTCATTGTATTGTTATTGTTATTACTATTACTATTACTGTTTTATTTTAGTTATTAAACTGTTCTTATCTCAACCCACGAGTTTTCTTACTTTGGCCCTTCCGATTCCCTCCCCCATCCCACTGGGGTGGGGACAGTGAGCGAGCGGCTGTGTGGTGCTCAGTTGCTGACTGGCGCTAAACCACGACATGCTGCAAGAGTCACAGTCGGGGCTGGGGTTTACCGTATCAGGTCCTGAGGAGCAATTCCTCACGAAGATGGGCAGCCCAAGGGAAGAGACAGCTCTCAAGTCTGGGCACGCTTCTGGCCATGCAGGTACCACCGAACCAGCCTTGTGGCACGGGTGTACCTTTAGGATGCTGCTGTGTGCCAGCAGCAGTGCGGTCTTCCCGGCAGCGGCGGCACAGCAGAGGCAGAGCCAGCCCTTCTCGGGGACCCTCCCCTTGGTGTTTGGGGGCTGTCAGCGCCCCTGTGCCAAAGGGCCGGGTTGGGATGCTGCAGGGCCTTCACCCTCAGACCTGTGGTGTTGAGGGGGTTGTCAAAGCCACCCCAGGGCTTCCTGGTGACCTGGCTCTTCCAGGGCTTCTCCTGACTGCCAGGCGCAGCTGAAGCTGGCGATCCTGGTGTGAGACGGCTCCAACAGTGGGTTTTTAAGACCAGGAAATGGCCGCAGGGATCAAATGGCACAATCAAAGCCATAGTGTTAAGGTGAGAGTTCCTTGAGAAGTACGAATGTCATGAGCTTTTGCAATGAACAGTAGACCTCCTCGTTAGGAAATTTTACCTCATTACCAGCAAGAATTTCTGTAATTTAATTCCAAACCTTTTGATTTAGTTTTGCCTTTGCCACTTGGATAAGACAGCCGCCTTAGATTTTATTTCCTTCCTGGGTAGGCACTTAGAGATGAATTGTCACCAAACTACATACTTCTGACCTAAAGCTTTCCCGCAGGCTCTGATCTGGAAACGGTATTTTGGAGGGTCTGGTCCCAGGCTGGCTTTTGTGGTGGCTCATCTGCTGTGCTCAGCCTTCACTCAGGCCTCCGTGAGAGCCAGAGGTCAGGATTCCCAGGTTGTGTAAGGAGTATCAGAGTCCTCCTCCTCCATTGCCGGGGCTACAACCAGCTCTGAATACTGTGGGTTGTTCTGGTTAACATCTCTTGTTTCACTGGTGTTGGGGCTGTAGGCAAATGTCTGGGCTGCTGACAAAGCTGAGGTTAAGCTGACTGAACAGGAGGCAGAGAATGACTGGACATGACGTGAGAGGTTGGACATGACAGCTAGCAGGGATCTGGCAAAGTCACAGACAGCGCTTTGGCTGAATGGCTGGATTTCGTCCGTGTGTGAGGGGGAGTGATGCTAGAAGTGGCTAAACTTCACAGATAACTGACAGGGAATACTGGAGACCTTTGGGGGTAACCGCTCTGTGATACCAGGTGAGGCCAAGATTACCTAGGTAATGGTATTGGAAATACCAGATTTGAGTGCCGATGTAGCAGAACTGAGGTGAGTGGGCTGAAAGTAGCCAGAGGCAGATTGTTCATTTGGGAGGAAACTGGGGCAGCAAAAAGGAGCATCAAGAACCGGGGAAGAGGTTACAAAGGTACGTGACTGATGTGACTGGGGCTGTTTGGCAGGGTTTCTGCTGGGCAGCTCTGTGCTTGATCACCACAGCCCAGATCGGGGCAAAAAGCCAGATCTGTTCTTCTGATCATCCCCTGTGTCCAACCTGCTCCTTGGTCTCTGGCTGTCAGCAGAACAACCCTACAGATGGATTGAGCAGAACAGCCCTACAGATGCATTGAGCATCTTGGTGCTGGGTTGGTGCCTGTTCCCATCCTGTCAGCATCGGCATCTGTCCACCACCTCTGAACAGCAGGCTTTTAGGGAAGAGCAGGTGGAATTAGATTCTGAGTTAGTCTCACAATCGCTAGCCCTTGTTCTCATGGGGGACTTCAGCTTACGAGGTGTCTGCTGGAAATACAACACAGCAGAGAGGAAGCAGTCCAGGAGGTTCCTAGAGTGTGTGGAAGATAACTTCCCGACGCAGCTGGTAAGGGAGCCCACCAGGGGAGGTGCCTCGCTTGACCTGCTGTTCACAAACAGAGAAGGACTGGTGGGAGATGTGGTGGTCAGAGGCCGTCTTGGGCTTAGCAACCATGAAATGGCAGACTCCTCCATTCTTGGCGAAGGAAGGGGAGGGGGGGTGTCAGCAAAACCACTACCATGGATTTCCAGAGGACAGACTTTGGCCTGTTCAGGATGCTGGTTGGGAGAGTCCCTTGGCAGACAGTCCTGAAGGGCAAAGGGGTCCAGGAGGGCTGGGCATTCTTCAAGAAGGAAGTCTTGAAGGCACAGGAGCAGGCTGTCCCCATGTGCCACAAGACAAACCGGCAGGGAAGACGACCGGCCTGGCTGAACAGGGAGCTTTTGCTGTGACTCAGGAAAAAAAGGAGAGTTTACCACTTTTGGAAGAAGGGGCAGGCAACTCAAGAAGAGTACAGGAATCTTGTTAGGTCTTGCAGAGAGAAAATTAGAAAGGCAAAAGCCCAGCTAGAACTCAGTCTAGCCACTGCTGTAAGAGATAACAAAAAATGTTTTTACAACTACATTAACAACAAAAAGAGAGCCAAGGAGAATCTCCATCCTCTGTTGGAGGCGAGGGGGCACATCGCCACTGAGGACGAGGAAATGGCTGAGGTACTCTGGACGAGGGGATCGAGTGCACCCTCAGTAAGTTTGCAGGTGACACCAAATGGGGCGGGAGTGTCGATGTGCTCGAGGGCAGGAAGGCTCTGCAGAGGGATCTGGACAGGCTGGATCCATGGGCCGAGGTCAGTTGTGTGAGGTTTAACAAGGCCAAGGGCCGGGTCCTGCCCTTGGGTCACAACAACCCCAGGCAACGCTCCAGGCTTGGGGCAGAATGGCTGGAAAGCTGCCCGGCGGAGAAGGCCCTGGGGGTGCTGGCTGACAGCCGGCTGGACACGAGCCAGCAGTGTGCCCAGGTGGCCAAGGAGGCCAACGGCATCCTGGCTTGTATCAGCAATGGTGTGGGCAGCAGGAGCAGGGCAGGGATGGTGCCCCTGTGATCGGCCCTGGTGAGGCCGCCCCTCGAATGCTGGGTTCAGTTTTGGGCCCCTCGGGACAAGAAGGACATGGAGGTGCTGGAGCGTGTCCAGAGAAGGGCAACGGAGCTGGGGAAGGGTCTGGAGAACAAGTGTGATGGGGAGCGGCTGAGGGAGCTGGGGGGGTTTGGTCTGGAGAAGAGGAGGCTGAGGGGAGACCTTATCGCTCTCTGCAACTGCCTGAGAGGAGGTTGTGGTGAGGTGGGGGTCGGTCTCTTCTCCCAAGTCACTATCGATAGGACGAGGGGAAACGGCCTCAAGCTGCACCAGGGGAGGTTTAGATTGGATATTAGGGAAAATGTCTTTCCTGAAGGAGTGGTCAGGCACTGGAACAGGCTGCCCAGAGCGGTGGTGGAGTCACCATCCCTGGGGGGGTTCAAAAACCGTGCAGAAATGGCACTTGGGGACATGGTTTAGGAGGCCTGGGGGTGTTGGGCTGGTGGTTGGACTTGATGATCTTAGAGATCTTTTCCAACCTTAACGTTTCTATGATTCTTTGATTCTGTGGGTGCTCCTGAGGTTTGCTCTGAGCTATCACTCCACCATGGCCAGTACTGACTCCAGGGTGTTTTAGAGGGCGTGCTGCCTGCAGCCAGTGCATAGATGTCTGCATACGGCCGTGCTCAGGCAGTGTGTGCAGCAGCACATCCCATGCAGGGCTTCATCTCTCGTGGCCCAGAGGAGCATGGGTTTTCTGCATCAGGCTTGTGGGCTGGGCAGACTGCCATGGGGACAGAGGGGTGGCAGTCAGGGCTTCGCCCACAGCAGTGGGTTTTCTGTTCACCCCGGCCTTTGCCAGAGCAGTATTCCCCAGAGGTGCTTCTGCCGTTCTCAGCAGACTCTGGTGGTTTGGAAGGAGATATCCCCACCACCAAGGTCTCCTGCATGAATTGTGGTTTGCAGGTGCTCCATAGGGTTGCTGTCAACATACATTTCATTTAGCTCTGTTCTGTTATGAGAAAGCAATGTGCCCAGTACCTATCAGCTTAACAAGCAAGGCAGGGTTGGGCTTTCAGGTGCTAAGCTGGTTTTACAACTTTTCTTGCACTTACCCAGGAAGTTTTAATTGTTGTGTACTGCAGGAGCATTTTCTCCCTTTGCAGGTCCTTTGCAGTATAGTATAGAGCAGTCTCTGTACTGCCCAGGTATAAGCACAGCACTGATATATTTGACTGAATAATAACTAAAAGCAGCTGTAAGGGAAGGGTCTGAAACAGGGAAGCACAGCGGCAGGCTCCAGTAAACAGTAGGTTTCCCCTCTATTGCTTGAGTCTCCGAGTTAACTGAGGAAGATGGGAAGTCCAGTGCTGGATTGCACCTACACCTGGAGGTCACAACTCCTCCATCCGCTGCCTGACGTGGCCGTTGGAGACGCCTGGAGCAGTGAGCCCTGCAGACCTCATTCTCTGCATGGAAAAGGGGTCGTTTAGTTTATGTTTACTTGTCCATTACTAGAGCTTCTTCTGTGTTCCCTGTGACTGAGTGGTGGGACGTCAGGCAGTAGCAGGGGAGAGCTGCTTGCTTCCTCTGTCTGCGTTTTTCCCCCTCATGTATTAAATTATACTTCTAATATTTGCTTCATAAGGATACAGTTCTGACTTCAGGATGAATTTTCTTGTTTACTGAATCTTTAAGGCACTAGTGACACTTTACAAATCATGTATCACGGCATGCAGTTACTGTAGATGTATGGCTTCCAGCCCACGGAAAATGGTGTGCCTGGAGTCCTCATGTAACACATCAATAATGCAGGTGACAAAATTGGCTATAAGGCTGGATTTCCTAGGTTAATTTTACCTGTATTCTTTATTGGTTTATATCTTTGATTACCAATAAGAAAAACACATCCTTGAACTATCCCTCAGATGACTCTTCTCTGAGCTATAATTTAGGATTTCTCCACTGTCCTCAGGCTGTCATCAGCCCCGTGATGGGGAAAAGTGAGGCAATGCTTCTGAACTGTACAACTGTGGGATCACAGTGGGGGTAAGCCTGATCGGACGGGAGTATCTGGAGCCGCTGTGACATGTGGTTTGCTCACGTCAGGCTCCTTCTCCTGGCTAGGAAGCCAATTAAATTGTCATTTCTCCAACTCTATCCTCACCAAGGATCAGGGCTTCCACTTAACCTTTTCATGACTTAATTATGATACATGTATGATGAGAGGGCAGTGCTGGCATGTCATGCTGATGCTCCCATTTTGTGAAGTACAGTGGTGATATTCTACAGAGACTTTGCATCTCGTTATCATTATATAAATAATTTACTTGACATTCAGAGAGCCTGAGTCTCCCCTTTTCTCATTTTCAGAGGTTCAGGCAATACTCAAGGTCTTTCTCACCTTAAACCAGATATCATTCTGGGCCTGCACCTAGCATAAGTTAATGGGCACCTAGTTTTGCAGCTACAGTCTGCAGCAAGGTCATGTTTGTGGTTCTTTGAACTTCAGACTATTGAAAGAACTTGCTGGTCAACACTGATCCGAAGAGTTGAATTTAACAGTGGGGAAGTCCTGAAGGATTTGGAAAAATCAAATGTTACATTGGCATTTCTAAAAATAGGTAGGATGACTTGTCAAATGTTTGCCACTTAAGCTAGCATCTGTCAAAGGAAGAAGTCATGGAAAACTGTTGATAAAAAACATCTAAGCGTAATCAGATCATTCAGCATGTTAACGTCTTGTCAGGCAAACTTTGCCTTGGTCTGGTGCTAGCCGATGGCTATCGTGAGTTAGCAGAAAAAATCTTGCATAAAAACTGTGAGTAAAATAATAAAGAAGTAGTATGGGGAATGATGGAAATATTTTTATCTGTATAAAATCAGTGTCTATGCATTTTACACAAATGAAGGAGAACGTAGGTCACATTTACTGGAGTGACCTGACATCAAAGGATGTATGCACAAGATCATCCACTGACTGTTATGAAATCTACTGCTTCGTTAGGTTATTGACACAGCTCTTAAAAAAAACATTGTTTTGATAATAGATTTAGAGTGATGGATACCTTGCCTAGGCCTGTTGATACAATACATCTTTATCTATATTGCTGACAAAAATAAATCATGCTTTCTGCATACATCAGCTGAGGTGAGAGGTGGACCTACGGGGACCTTTGTTGAAGGCTCTGGCCCTTGTCATGCATGATATCAGACTAGATAATCGTGGTTTTTTCTGACTTGCTTGTTGCATGTCTCTAAGGCAAATGGTTTGTTCAAACATCATCAGCCACTAAAGAAGACATTTGGTGTTTGATTTCTTAGAAAGTTAGCCTGGGTCCTTCAGTGCATCCTGCTCAGAGCTGTCCCTACACTAGCAAAGAGTGTCCTTTTACCACTGGCTCTTCTGAATGAAGATGAGACAGTGAACCTGCATGGACTGAAGATTCATGTGAGAAAAAGACACCTCCATCAGTCCGCTGAAAAACCCTGAGTGAAAGTCTTCAGATCCTGGCCCCAAAATTGCCAGCCTGGCCAGGGTTTGGGGAGCATGTCTCTGTTTTGAATTCCTAGATTCTGCATATGTTTGAGCCAGCTGTCTGATGCAACTGTGGCCTCGCTGTTGCACTTCTTACCAACCAGCTTTAGCTTCTCTCTTACACATGTGAGAATTACTCTGCTCGAGGGGAGGACAGTACGAGCCACCGCAGCCAAGCTCTGAGAGTCTCTTGTGCTGGTCTTGGTGCTGCTATGCAAGCTCTTCTTCACGCTCCTGTATTAATTACCCTTCAGAGAAAGTAATGCAAAGTAATTCATTGCAACATCAAATACACCATCTGCCAGGAATCTGTATGCACCCCAGTCAAGACCACTAGACCTAAACTTACTACTTGTATAGCAGTGGACTGAGAATCTGCATCAACACCATCGGTGCCAGAAGCTCAGCATCACACTTTTAAACTGACCCTGTGCGAGTGGCGGTGCCATGCTGTTGGCCAGCCACTGGTCAGCAGCCAAAATGTAGATGTTTCAGGCACTAATATCTTCTGGTGCATGACATATGCTGCATCATTAGGCAAAACAATGGCTTGTTAGCCCCATCTTCTCCTGGTGATTTAAGTATATTCAAGAGCTACTCAGCAGAATGACTGCTGTACTGCTGTTGCAGGAGAGGACTTCTGCTGTACAACTGCGATTTGTTATTTGACAACTAGCCTTGAGCAAAGTGGCTGTCCCAGGTAGAGGAGGAATAAAACCCACTCTCTGACCCTCCAGTGTGTATCACACTTTCAGGGGAGTACGGATCTGTCCCAGCGTGTCTGGGGGTTTCAGCCCTTTATTCCTAATGTGTCAATGATTTTCTTTGTCCGTGACAGTCAGGTGACGTGGAATGCTGTCTCCTGCTTCTGCAAGCAGGGAAAACAGAGGAGTTGGGACAGGTGGTTTCAAGATTGCACCTTCACACACACACCCTCACTTGCTGAGTGCTCCTGTATCTGCTAGCTCATCTTCAGCTTCATCTTTGAGGCTGCTACTGGCTGAGAACAGCTCCAAAACCAGTGCAGTGCAGTTCACTGGAGGTGGCACAATCCCCCTGCTAGTCCTGGGTCTACCACCAAGCGGAGGTAGGGCTGGAATGACCCTGCAGATACTGCTCCCTGGAACGCTGCGTGAACGAGTGGCCGGTGTTGTAGTGCCGAGAAGCAGCACTTTTCTTGGAAAGGTGACTTCTCCCTTTCCTCATCTGTGGCACAGGCTATTAGGAACGGCCATCTGTCTGGTAATACGTGAAAGCCAGCAATGAGCATTAGCTCTGGTTCCTGCATTGAAGTCAAGCTGAGCCTTGCATGCGTGTTCTTTCTGAACCGATATATAGAGATTTTCCTAGGCTCCTGGACATTCTTGCCCACCTTCTGCTTGCTTTTTGCCACACTGTCTCAATCTCTCTCTCTCTCTTTGTGTTTTGTAGCTGAAACCCCAATTGAGGAGTTCACCCCAACCCCAGCCTTCCCAGCGCTCCAGTACCTGGAATCGGTGGATGTGGAAGGAGTCGCTTGGAGAGCAGGGCTTCGCACGGGAGACTTTCTGATCGAGGTGAGCCCGGACGCGGCAGGGAGAGTGACCGATGGCTGCCAGCAGCATCTTCCTCTGCAGGACAAGGGCCTACGTCTTGCATAAAATTATTTTCCTTTATAAGGTGTTTTGAGAGCTGCATAATAATTGTTACTGAAATGCCTGCTGCCTGGATGTCTTGATGAAAAAATGTACTTCAGGTGCAATAATTCAAGCAGGTAGATGTTCTCTGTGCTAGAAGATGAGCTGACAGGTTCCCTTCTGCTAACTGAAAGTACGGGGAAGATGGAGGTTGGAGAAAAGACTCATTAGATGCCCTCTCTGGAGGCCTATCAGGATTGTTTGGTACTGGTAGTTATTACAGATTTGCCCAATGTGGTACAAGTATTGGGGTCTATAGAGAAGAATTAGACTGACCAGGTACGTAGGTCTCTGCTCTTGTATCTCCCCCTTGGCCCTTTCCCTTTCTTGAGAAGGTGATGTTGGAGGCTGTGTACTGCCTTCACTCTGCTCTGAGGCCGCAGCCAACTGGGTTTTCCTGATTACCTTTAACACAAAGGAAAGCAAGGATTAGAGTCACTGGCAACTTCACGTTAAACAAGTGGCTCAAGGGCTAAGCAGCAAGGCACAGCGAGGTGAAATAGAGGTGCGGTGTCCCTGGGGCACAAGCAGGAGACTTAGGAGAAAACCGGGCTAGGGCTCTGAAGCTGGCTGGCAGCTCTCCAGCAGCGACAGACAGCACTTGCTTGCTCCTGCAGCTTGGCATTAGTATTGTTATGTTATTGCTTGTATTAGTGTATGTCCAGAACCTCAGTGACGCAGGTCAGGAAGGCATCGTGGTAGGTGCTGTATGGTGCGCGGCAGCTGTGCAGTACGGGTGGTGGCGGCTGTGTCCCAGCACACGGACGACGGGGGTGTTCCCGTGCTGGTGCTCACCATCTCTGGACAGCGCGATGACACTGCAAGGAGCACTCTTGGCATATCGGCTACTTCATTTGGTAGTGAACACAGCAGAAGATAGATTTAAGGAGTGATTTAAAAGAGAGTGATAACATTAATTTGTTGATGTTTATAGGGACTCTCCTCACTATAGGAGGAAAGTGTAGGAGACATTACTGTGGTACTTGCAAGTGAAAATTACGTTCAGAATCCCTGCCAAATGGGTATGGTATGAATAGGCCAAGTCTGCATTTCTTAAAGCCAGAGAAAAGGCTGTTACAATAAGGCAGTTGAGAAATGATTGAAGTGTTTGTGAATCACTCAGTCAAGATGCCTTAATTGTAAAGGGATCCCAGAGAGTTTGTTTCAAACAGAGATGTAGACTGTCAGTGCAGGAAGAGATGTGAGATGAATCCTCGCCCTTCCAAGGGAGTAACGGTGGCAGAAGAGGTGGAGTGAGGCTGAATTGACCCCGAGTCTGTGAAATGACCGTGCATTAGATGGGATGGGAAGGGGAACTTTGTGTGAAGGTTTGAGGTTGTTGGCGTGGCCAGGCTTCGTTGCAAGTCTCCTCATAGCAAGTGCTGAGCAGCGCACACCGGACAGGCAGTCTGTACAGTCAGAGAAAGGGCTGGCATCCCATGGGATTTTGCTTTCTCACATCTTCCCATGCAAAAATTATAAGGCTTTAAACCCTGTAATGCAGTATATGAAATCTGCATTGGTCCAACGTGGTGGTGGTGGTGCGGTGTAGGTTGTGGTTGTGCGTGGTGTAAGGCAGGCAGAGCTGCACCGTTCTGGCAGGTGGACATGTGAAGTTGTACTGGTTGTGGAAGTGCTCCTGGGACTGGACAGGCAGGTGGTAAGCCTTTGCTCAGCTCAGCTGCTGCGATTCGCTCTGCAGTCTGTAGCTTACACCGAAAAATGCTCTCTTTTCCAGGGGTGGTCATCACCTCTGTCCTGGGCAGTTGGTCGATGCACCCTGGAGCTCCCATCAGTGCTCTGTGGGATCTTTCTAGCAATACTTTTTCCGGAGCGAGTACCTCAGACACAGTGATGGTCTTGACGTTGAATGTGTAGTTGACGGAAAGCCTGTGCCCAAAGCAGGGACCAGCTGTGTTGTGTCTGTGCCGAGGTGCTGAACGTGCTTTGCCCTTCATCCAAAACGGGGAGTCCCATGGGTGGTGGTGTGCCCACGCACGTGGTGCTGCTGCAGGGCGGGCGGGAGGACCGACAGCCGACGTGCAGGGACGTGGAGCCGTGTGCTGCCAGGAGCACAGGGAATCCCGCGGCTGGTGGATCACAGGAGGAAGGGGAGAGGGGAGCCAGGCTTGAGGACCTCTCAGCAGAGGTGCAGGTCGGCACTTGGCCTTACTTCCAGTGGGAAGAGCACGCTTCTCCTCTGCTCTCCTTTCTGCTCTTAGTGGGGCCCAGATTTGCCCTCGTACTTGCACCAGACGTTCTGGAGAGCAGCTCCTGGTGGGGCCATTTGCTCTGTCCTGTTTGTGGGCACGGTTCTTGCAGCCAGAAGAGTCCCCCGAAAGCTGCGAGCAGAAGGGTGCTGGCAAAGGCTGCGTGACCCAAATAACCTGCTGCCGACAACGTCATCTGCGTTGTTGGTGTGTCTTCTGCAGCCTCTAAAGAACGCCAGTGGAGTACCAATTGTAATGACAAAATCGTTATAGAGCTGATACTTTTTCTGATACGTAGTATTAGAAACATTCAAAGCAAGGAAGAATTTCAAATGCGTATAAAGCCACATGGGGTGCGAGGAGGAGGTTAGTGCTGCAGTAGAGCAGCCTCATCCCGGGTGAGACTCGCAGTCCCTCTCCCCTCCCTCCCAGTTTGGATGTTCAGCTGCAGAATGAATGTATTCAGCTGGTAACCTGCCCTGAGCGGGTTACCATTTCCTTTGGATCAGCTAGCTGAGCTGACTAACCCTGTCGCTGCATAATCATCAAATCTATGGCAAATGGACCAATAAGCATGTATGGTTTCCCTGGGAAGGGAAGCTGGAGGTGGGCTGAGAATGAGCACAGCAACTTTGCCGCAATGTTAAGCCACATCCCGAGGAAAATATTCAGAAAGGGAGATGTTGTGATACAGCTTGAAGCCTTGTACAGGTGCCTGGGACCATTTCATCAACCTGTCCAAGTGTATGGATTAGAGATGTGTTACATTTAGATGGAAGGTGCATGGGCATTTTAAGTGTGAGACTTCATTTCTAGCCTTGTAACTTGTAGCCTGACACTATCTCTTGCTGAAATTAATCTTTAGTCTTCTAGCTTTAAAGCTTTCTTAGTATTGGAGATCAGTGCTGAACAGCCAGATACAGGTAAGGTGCTTTCACACTGGAGTTAGCAAATTCAAATAAAGAAGTGCAGATGGAAAGTCCTGAGAGGTGTTTGCAGGCAGGGAAGTGTTTGGTGGCAGTGCCAGTCTCCACGTGAGAGCTGACCTTGCCCAGCAGTGGGGAACTGCTCCTCTGGCACCACAGAATGGCTCTGTCCTGCAAGGACCAGATGGCAGGGATGCTGCTTACAGCTCCAAGCAAGCCCTGACCTGCCCTAGTCCTCCTCACACTAGTTCAGCAATTAAATCAGCTTCTGAAGCTGGGAGAGGGGTGGCTGGCTGTGGATGCTGGAGGCAGTCCGGTGGATGCTCCAGCAGTTCCCATTCCTCGGCAAGGCTTCCCTTCAGGGGGAGGAGTGAGATGTGTTTCTGTGGAGCCTTGGCATGAGGAGCCAGCAGAGCTGCCCAACAGGTTATACCTGGGAGCCCAACTGATGGTGACTTCAAAGAGGCAGCAAAGACCATCCAGAGAAGGAGGTGGGAAGGGAAAGGGGAATCTGCCCCTGAAGTGGGAGCCTAGCTTCAGAGAAATTCAACATTTAGCATTTAGGCGTTTCAATTGATTAATACCAACCTGCAACAGCTATAATATGGGTCCTGACTTACTTGTACCATGTTTAAACTGCAATGTCCTAGCCCTCTGGTCAAGCCTGCTGTGCCACACTGCTTCCCCAGCCTTTTTAGCCTTTCATTTCTCACCAGCACCTTCCATAGAAATGGAGGGCCATGACTGGCCTGGACCAACGCGAGAGGCTGAAGCCTGTTTGGTCGGCAAGTGGAGGTGCATTGATCCTGGCTTTGTCAGTGACATCCATGGGATGGCTGCTGCATGGAGTTCAGGATGCTCATTTGACGAGCGTTGGTGTCCTCACCTGATACTTTCTTCAGCAAGACTGGTATCTGTTCACATTTAACTAGGAAACCTCTGCCTGATTTTGTGAAGGTGGAAAATTTCACCAGTACCCTCCAGGAGGAGCAGACAATCTTGAAAAAGGAAAGTGAGAGCTCCCTGGTAACTGTCAGGAGCTTCACATCCAGTCGCCCAATAGATGCAAGGCTGCTGCAGCTCCGCGTTCCCCGATTCAGTCGGTAGCCAGGCTGTGTGCATTCCTGACAGGGACACATACACACATATGCACAATATACACGTAGGCACACAGCCCGCAAAACAAACAGCACGAGTGGCCTGACCCTGTTCCTCCCTGAATGATCAGAATGAAAGCCTGTCAGAAGGGAATATATACATATATGCATATGTATATACAATATGGAACTCTGTAGTAGCTGGCCTTGGACCTCCAGTCTGCCCAGTAGCTGGCCCCTCGCTCCCCCAGTCTCCCTAGTTGCTGGCATCTGAGCGTGTGAACACCTGAAACCCACTTGCTGGTACTCGGATCTCTTGGCACATGTGCACACACACGTGCACACACATGTGCACTGGACTCCCCAGACCTTAGACACTTGGTCTATCCAGCACCTGGTCTCCAGTCCCCTGGTCTCCCCAGCTGCCTAGTAAACAGGCACCCACAAACACAAACCAGTCTCCCTGGCAGCTGCTCCAGACATGGGGCCTTACCAGTAGCTGACTCTCAAACCCACTGGTCCATCTGGTCCAAATTCCCAGACCCCCAGTCTCTCCAGTATCTGCCCCAGGTCTATGGCCCTGGCTCCAGGCTCTTATCCTACTCACTGGACAAGCCAGCTTAATGATTCCTAGCAAATTAAATGCACCTACCTGTGCATCAACATACAATATGGATGCAGGCTGGTCTCTGGAGTTGCTGGCACCCCAGCACCTATGGGACCTACCACCCACGGCCCCTTCCCCGGTTGCTGGCAGCTATACCTTCATGCACACACAGACAGAGGTACACAATATGGAGCACACCCTCACCCAGAAAAATGGTTAGAAGTAGTGCAGTGACAAGACGCGGCAGCCTGTGCTGCCCAGGCTCAGGGCATGGCCAGACAAGCGTACCGACCAGCAACCTGGTACACTCAACTGGCCTCTTCCACACCCTTCTCCCTTTGTTCTCCTGTGCTTGTTCTTGCCTGATCCACTATCGTCCCTTCCTTTTCCTGCCTTTGGTCCTCTCACTGAGCATCTCGGTACATCTGGCACAATCCCAGAATGCTCTTCCTGGCATCCCGTAATGAGTCCCATACCCCTGCAGGCACTGGTTCCCCTTGGTCCGCAGGGTGACCCGGAGAGAGCCTCTCCCATCGTCTCATCCCGTGGGTCTCGAGCACAGACCGGGGGCTGAGCCTTGCCCTGTGGTGGCCTTGGGGGAAGCTGAGCTGGGGTGCTGCACTGACACCGATCAGGTCATTGGGGTTCCTCCAGCCATCATTGTTCCTCTGCTCCGTTATGACTGTGGTGATTAGCCTTTGATCACGTAATCCAACAGTAGCAACCCAGCATCCCATCTGCAGCCTGTATGTAGTCATGTACGCTGCCTGCTTGCCCCTCTCCGGTGGAGTTTATCTCCTGCTGATGCCAGTTTTAACAGAAGCGTCTGGTGCGAGGTTGCCCAGCTCCCTTACGCTTCTCTGCCTTGGATTGTCTTCTGGCTCTGAGCTGTGGCAGAGGGAGCCTGGAGCTGTGGAGAAACGTAACCTCAATCCTGCAATGCCACCTATCAACAGAAATTCAAGCATCAGAAGAAGCATGTTTAAAATTTTGCGCTCACAGCTTATGCCAAGGCCCTTACACCAGCCAAGTCCCCATTCTTCCAAGTATTTGCAGCTCTAAAGTATGATAATAGACTGGAATATCTGGCCTTTGCTCTCCTTCCATAGAGATACTGTCTCTTTTTTCCTTGCCTTTTGGACTTGTTACTTTTTCTGCTCTCCTTTGTCGTGCTTCAAATCCTCTCTCTCAGGAGGTCTAGACACTTCAGCCTTCTCTTCATATTGGAGTGAACAGGTTCATTTTTTAATCCCAGCATGCCATGTTTACGGTTGGGCTAAATGTTCTTAAAGATCTTTTCCAACCTAAATGATTCTATGTGGAGTGGTCACTAGTGCTAAATCTCCTGCTTTTTGTGTTGACTCAGCCCCTGCTTGCTGCAATGTATTTTGGGTGGGAATCTGATTCCAATTTCATTACTACTTAAGATTTTAGCCACTGTCTAGCTTGTAAGCTTGTAGGGGAACTGTCAGATGCCTGGACCTGACTGTCCTGACCCGTTTAGTGCCATGCTCACAGGGAGGAAATTCTGCCTTGAGGAGAATAACGCCTGCAAGACAGAGGGGATGCACACATCGTTTTGCGTATCACGCAGGCAGGGCAGAGAGATGCATCACGCACTGCCTTCCTCTGCGTGCCTTTCTCCATTAAGAGCCTGGACAGAGGCTTCCTGCCTAACTGCTGTGCCTCAGGCTGGCTGAAGGCAGAAAATGGGGGGAACATTGGCAGCCCCACCAGTCTGCCAGGGGATCCAGCCAAGTCACTTGCATTTGTCTTGCAATCCTACAGCATTTTCCCATGAGCTGCTGCTCACTCTTGGTCTTAGTTTTTAATTTAGTTCATAACTGCTTCGTTTTTCTTCATAAGCTCTCTCTCTCTGTTTCCTTTCCTTGACCCCTCCATGTCTACTGTTAGGCTCAAACTGCACATCTGGTTGGGCTTTCAGATGGGCATGCTCACTGCTTCGTTCATTTACCTAGCAAAAGCCCAGAGACCTCCAAAATGCGCATCTGCCCAGGTTTCAAGAAAAGCAGTCCAGGTGAAACTCCAGCAGTAACTGCTCAGCATCTTTGTTATCTGCTGATCCAGCAACCAAGGGATCCTATTTTGCAGATTCTTATGCTAAAAACAATACATGAACCAAGCTAAGTTATTTTGTATCATCAGGTCTTCTAAAGGAAGATTGTCGGTTCATCACCAACAAGCAGGCTGCCCTTTCTTCCTAGTGACTAACCTTCCCTATCTGTGATGAGCGTGATTCAGATCAGCCATGGGCAGACCAGCCTGTTGTGTTGGTTGACATGGGCTGCGCCAGGAATGAGAAGGGACAGAAAATTCCCAGGGCTTCTGCTTGCTTAGGGCAGACGGATCAGAGGCATCAAGCTCTGCCCTTGATCTTCCAGCACTGATATCACCATCCCTCACCCTCTCTCCCACAGTATTTCTATGTATAGAAATAGCTAGATAAGTAACCTCATTGTTTACTCAGCATCTCTTTTAGCTGCACTTCCATCATATGCACTCCAAGTAGAGTGACTGGAGGACGGCTCTAACGTGAAGCCAAGTGGCTGGTTTTCTCTGGTTGGTTTGGCTAACACCGGCTTGTCAGCGTTCTTGTTCACATTTCGAAATCCAGGTGCCAGCTATCCATGGGGCACTCTCATTTCCTAAATACCACTGTGGTCATACAACCCACAGGGCTGCTGCGACAACAGACACAGATGATCTCAGTACATGGCCTTTGGTAGATATATATGGTGGGATTCATTTCGCCTAGCTTCAGGCTTCAGTTACCTGGGTGCCTGCACCTGCCTGCCTCGTCTAGTTTGCCAGTTCTGCCTGTGGATACCAAAGAAATGTGGAGATGGAATTCACGGAGCAATTAATTCATCTGACCTAGCCTGGAGTCTGCCTTAGGATGTGACAAATCATAGCCAGGGCCTGGTAGATTCACTGACCAGCCCTCCCCTGACCAGGCAGGGATCCCAGGGCAGCTTTTTCCAGGGTAGGTGCCCATTTTGTGGACAGCACGTTCTGTCAGGTGAATCCCAGCACTGTGGTCTCTTGGCAAAAAGCACATTATTCTGTAGCACTGCGGGTGAGAAATAGCAAACATGGAGCAGCTGCTTGGAGCATTTGGGTTTTGTTCTCTGTGCTGTCAGGGTTTTCTCTCGGAGGAACCACTAGAGTCTGAGTGCTGTCGACGCTATGGCTATAGCTGGATGTGCAATTGCCACTGGTACTTCTCAGGTTTAGGGGAGGCAAAGGCTTGAAAACAAACCAGCAATACCTCTCCAACGTCTCTCTGAAGTCAGAGAACGTTGTGGCGTTCATATGCTCTCAGGTGCTGACCTCTCGGGAGACTCAGAAGTAACGCTGAGATTGCTGTGAGTTTGTCCTGTTTGGCGTCCTCCGGCAGCAGACACAGAAGAAGGAAACCCTTCCTGGACACAATGCTTTTATTTGGAGATTCAGTCTTTGAATGTGATTCTGAGTGTGATATTTCCATTGCCTCAGGAAGACATCTGGTTCATTTCCCTCGTTTCCAGGGTGCTCACTTTCTCATTGCAGTCCATCTGTCTCACAGAAGTCGTCTCCAGTTCATGGTGGACCAAGAACTTCAATAGCACAAGGTTTCATCACAGCTCTAAGGCCTTCCTCAAGTTCATGGCTGCAGAGGCATCATGTCTGGGTGTGTTGAGCCATATGGAGTAGGCAGGAGTGTTTTACCATACCCCAGACCCTGTGCTACACATGTAGGCCTGGGTTTATTTATGTACAGTCCTGAAAGCATACTGTGGCCGTGTTGCTAGAGATGCCTCCATCAGCTATACCTTTAATGGTGGCAAGATGTGACCAGTCTGTGCCAAGAATATGTTTTTTTTTTTACTTCCCCTATTACTGCAACTACCTCTCTTTGGCTGCTGAGTGCACTTCTGCAGCATCTCCAGTCTCCCAGATGTTTTTTCTTAGCTGTCCCTGGAAACTGTGCAGCTTTTCACTCAGTGGCCTGGATGTCAGATGGCTCTGAAGACTGTTCATTTCCTATAAGAAATACTCCTTTTAATAACAGACAGACAATTAGCAGATGCATTTTCGTGGCTTGGTGGACCATATTTTCAGCCTGACATATGGTCAAATCCTTATCCATTGTAGAAACTTGTGTCCCAGTTACACAGGAGTCTTTTTTACATCCTAAAATGGAGGGATTTTCTCTTAGTTCCCTGAGCATGTCTCTCAGTACAGTTTCCAAGTATCTTTTAGTGGGAAAGTGGAGAGAATATTGTCACATTGCTCTTTGTCAGGGCTCTCTGGGGATCCTTGAGGGTTTTTCCATCAATTAATTACTCTGCTTTGCAGTGCAACCATAAGTTTGGGCTGATCTTCCTCCTGAGCCAGCTTTTGAACCCACAGCTGTACGTTCTCTCCTCTGTTGAGTCATAGAAGTGCTGGTTGGAAGGGTCCTCTGAGATCCCACTCCTGGAAGGACTACGTTAGGTCAGCTGTGGCTCTGTCCAGCCAAGCCTTAGAAACCTTCTACAGGAAACCATCTGCAGGATGGTGGTGCTGCAGTCTTTCTGGTGGCCTGTTCTGGGGCTGTACTGCCCTCCTGGGAAATTTTTTTTTGCTAAAGTCCGTCCAACCTAAATTTCCCAAACCACGTTCATTCCATCAACTGCTACTTCCAGGAAGAGTTTGGCTCAGTCATCTTTGTAAGTGCCCTGCAAGCAGTTGTAGGCCGCTTGGGTTTTTTTGTCGTGCGATCTACATTTGGACCCTCTTCGGATTTTCCCTGTCTCTCTTGAACTCAATGGCCAAAAACTGAACACAGTATTCCAGGTGCAGCCTCACCAGTGCTGAGTAAAAAGGGCAATACCTTCTCTTGATCTGCTGGCCAGGCTGCTTGTTATGTAGCTCAGTATGCAGCTTGCCTTATTCTCTGTGAGAGTGCGTTACGGGCTCATACTCAGCCTGGTAGTCATTGTAAACCCCTTTTCAGCCTCTTGAACAGAGCTGCTACTCGGGCAGTCTCTCCTGAGCCTGGACCAATGTGTTGCGTTGGTCCACCCCAGTTGCACACCTTTCTTCTTCCTATTGTTGAACTTCATGAGGTTTCTGTTAGCTTGGTCCTCAAATTTCCCAAGGCCCCTCTGGTTGGAAGCTCTGCATTTCACTGTCAGATGCTCCCCTGCTTTAGTATCATCTGTAATTTTACTGAGGGTGTCCTCTGTGTCATCTGTGTTGTTGATGAGGGTGTTGAACAAGATGCGTCCCTGGACTGGCCCCTAGAGCACTCCGCTCATTGCCGGTTGCAAAGTCATTAATCACTACCTTTTGACACAGCAGTCCGCTCAGTTCTCAGCCCACCTAGCTGTCCATGCATCAGGTCTATAGCTCCTCAGTTTCCAAATGAGAATGCCATTGGAGTTGGTGTCAGAAGCCTTGCTGGCTTTGTGGTGTGTCACGTCCACCACTCCCTCCCTGCCCACAGGAAACAGTCACATTATGTTGGTTAAGCACAGTTTGCTGTTGGGAAATCCATATTGACTGTTCCTGTTTGTCTTCTTGTCCTTCAAATGTCTGTGCATGAAGAGGACATGCTCCACAGCCTTAACAAGGCTGAGGAAGAGCTGACTGTCCTTCCCTTCTCAGAGGTGAGTGTCACATTTGGGACCAGTTGACAGGGACCTGCCAAATCACCATGATTTCGCCTAGGAAATAGCAGCTTAGTCACTTCAGCAGCTCCCTCAGCCCCCCTCTGCTGAACCCTGCTGGGCCTGTGGACCTGGATGCAGCAGCTCTTCTAAGAAGTCCCTAACCTGTTGCTTCCCCACTACTGGCTGCCCATCTTATATTGTCCACTACACTCAAAGGTCTGGGAGCACGCTTTGTCCACAAACACTGAGATGTGAAACGAAGTTAATCACTTTGGTCATCTCTGTACTCTCCATGGCTGATTTTTCATCAGCAGACTCACATTTTCCCTGAACTTCCTTTTGGTGCCAGTGTACCACTGCAAGATGTCCTTGTTCTGCTTAATGTCTTTTGATAGTCTTTGGTCCAGCAGGGCTTTGGCCTTCCTGATATTGTCCCTAGTGCTTGAGCAATGTTTTTATTGTTTTGGTGCCTGTCACGGTTTCTCCTTGCGTGTGCTCTTTGCATTTTAGTTCATTAAGAAGCTTGCTACCTTATCAAGCAAGCCTTCTGCAAAAATACCCAGTCTCCCTAAACTACAGGGTTGGTGGGTTGTTCCTGAGATCTCAAAATTCTTTCTTTGAAAACCAGCACCCTCTTCCTTTTGGGCTGCTTCCCAGGAAGCTGAAGTCTCTCCTGAACCTTGGGATCCTGGCTCTGCTACTCACCTTTCAAGCCTCCCTCCAGATGCTCAATGCAGCCATCTGGCAGTTGCTGTAGACTGAGCTGACCTGTGACCACATTCACCACCAGTTTTTCCCTGTTGGTGAGCAGCAAGTCAAGCAGAGGGTCACCTCTAGCAGCCCTCTCTGGTATTTGTGTTAGGAAATTCTAACCAGCGGTCTGGGAGCCTCCTGGATTCCCTGGCCAGTGATCCATTGCCTTCCCAGCAGATGCCTGGACAGTCGAAATCCCAGAGAGGATGAGGGCTGCGAGATGTCCGCTAGTTGTTTATGGACAACCTCACCCACCATCTCCTCTCAGGCGGTGGTAACAGACCCAGCGTCCCTCCTGCTCCTAGCCTAGATCCAGAGACTCTCAGAAGGCCTGTCTGTGCTCCCACACTGCAGCTCCGTGGGGTTGGGAGCTCCATCACGTGGAGACACCTCCCTTCCCTGCTTGTCCTTCCTGAACAGCCTGTAGGCAGATGTGGCCACATCCTGATCAACGCATGCTGTCCCAAGTCTCTGAGTCTGACCACATCGTAGCCCTGCGACCGCAGGAGGACATGCAGTTCTTCGTGTTTGCTGTCCATGCTCGGTGAACCTGAGGAAATCCTCCAAATGGCCAGTCCTCTGGACAGGAAAATGAATGTCCCCATGTGGACCTTTACTGGCATAACTCCTCCATACCTTCTTCTTTTATCTCTGGGCTTAGGTCCCCATTCTCTGATGACCCTATTTAAAACACTTCGCTCCACAGCAGCAAGCATGGTCTCAAAGGTGTTCTTCCCTCTCATAGTTACACAGGGTCTTTCTCACCCTGGTAGTCTTCTGTCATCTTCCAGTGAGGCACCAGGATCAAGGAAGCTGAATCGTAGCTAGCAGCATCAGCTGCACAGCCGGACATCAATCTGGCAGACGTGCACTCTACAGTGGGTCTTTCCTTCAGCCAGCAGAGTTTTTGGGGACAGACTCCGTTGAGAACATAGCTGGAGCAGACTCTTGCTGTGTCTCCGTTGCCTTTAACCCCAAAGTCCTCCAGTTGCCTTTGAGCTGCTCAAGGTTTTTCCTGGATGTAGCACTGTTGCCCACCTGGATGAGCAACAAGGGGCAGTAATCAGAAGGGGAGGTCCAAAATCTTTCCACAACACTGCCAATCCAGGCCCTGGGGCAGGCAGCAAACCCTTCAGGACAGTAGTTCTGGCTGGTACATGGAGTCTTTGTCCCATGTCTGGTGGCAACCTTCCCTGTGACGATAACATGGGCTAGGGTAGAGAGCAAAAGCCCTAAATACGGTTCCTCGCTTTTTTCCAGCACAAAGTCACCTGGCAGAACCGCTGAAGGTTAGCGAATGTGGCCTCTGAATCATATCTGTTTCCTTTCCTGAGTTTCATTCCTCCAAGGCAGAGCTCTCTCTCCATTTTAAATGCATTTTGTTCTTTATCCACTTGACAAAAATCTGTTAGGAAAACCCCTGCATCTCTTGCATTCTGCAGCAGAGGTGTCTGAGAAGGCAGTATCAGAGTGCAGGGACTTGTCTTACTGGAGAGCAGTGCAGGGCAAGACTTTGGTAGCTGAGGTGGAGCTGCCAGCAGCTCTCCAGGCATATTTCGGTAGGGCTCAGGTGTCCTCCAGGCTGCCTTTGGGAAGTGTCACCATTCTGGAGTTCAGCGCGTACCACACTTAACGTCATTGCCAGTTCTGCAACCTTCAGGTGAGACACAGGGCTGGGGAGGGCAGTGCTGTCACCTCCCCGTATAAGAACTTGGTCTGCTGTTGTCATTGGGTGTTGCTGCGTGGTGTGAACCGTTGAGTGAGGATGCACATGAGTATGTGAATTGAAGGAGAAAAGAAGGTAACTGCTCACATGTTCCTCGGAATTTAGCATCCAGTGCACAGTCACAATGTCTTCTGGGCTCTTTCACTCAGAACTGAAAGGTTTGGCAGAACAACAGGAGTATACCTGTTTAGGAGGTATACCTAAAGGAGTTTACCCTTTCCTATTATGTTCAGGCAGCTGGGGTCAACAAATCCTATTGCTACGTGGTACTGCTACGGCAAAGAGTGTCTGTGCTTGAGTCCTGGGATGTATACTGTGCCAGAGTTTGAAAGTGCTTGTGGGCAGTGCATCTTGAAGGTACTCTACTTACTGGTAGGTAATCTTTAGAAGGCAGGGCAAGTGGATGTAAATGTTACACTGTCATGTAGCTGGATGAAATGCAGTAGCACAAAGATGTGGTTTTTCTTGAGGGAGGGTTTCAAATTGCGAAGATTTAGGTAGTCATGCGGAGTTCAGCAATGGGCTTTATTGAGATACCTTTGAACGAAGTGGGATTTGAATCTGGTAGCTGATGCAGAGGGTACCCGGGTGACTGCCTCTTCGTGCCCAGCACCAGAACAAAATACATGCAGACAATTACACCGTTACACAGTTAGTGCTCACCCGGCCTGCTGGAGTCAGTGGGACAGCATCAGGCTGTGAAAGTGCCTCAATTCAGGACTAGATTAGACCTGCTGGGGCATGGGATTTTGAAAATCCTACTTTAACTGACCAGGATCCATGGTCTGTAGTGTCTAGCCTTGTACCTTCTTTTGAGCCTGGCGGTTTTTAGATCCTTGATTTTTTTTCCTTGAGGAGACTGTAACTAGTAATGTAGACAACAGCCTTTGTACGTACACTTCCATTTTATACATGCATTGTGCATGTGTGCATATACACACAGGACTTACGGACAGTAAATACAAATATGGATATAGATCTGTGGATATTTTTGTTATTTAGGTCTGTATGATACAGTTGTACAAAAGCATTGTTAGAAGAAGAGAAAATTGCAGTTAACAATCGACCTGGGATCTCACTGCCAAAAGAGAGGGGTGTGTGGGGCAGTGAGAAGGTTTCTGGGGCGGTGTCTGCGTTGGTGCTGAAGAGACCCCACCAGTCACCTTCCCTTATGGGTAAGGAGAAAACCTGCTATGGCAGAAGTTAGTTCAACAGGGCAACATTTTCGGAATGCCTCTTCTGCCTCTAGTGAAATATTGTTGCTGTGAGATAATGTAAACTAGTATTAATTTCATTTGACAGATTTAAAAAAAAAAGTAATTGATGGCTCCAATAAAAACGTGCAGGTGTAGCAGCAGATCTGATGGTCAGGCTCTGGCTGTGGCTATCATGTGCAGAACATGTCAGCAACCCATGAGTGTCTCCTGGGGAGGAAAGAGAGCCATTTTTCTGAGCCTCAGAGTTTTTGATATTTGGGAACATAAATTTTACATAATTAACAAAATCTAAGGGTTATTTGAGGACACACTGCTAAATGCAGTCCAAAAATCAGGGGGGAAAAATCTGCTGGGCAAGACATCACCCACTTCAGTGAGATGATGAAGGAGCAGTTAAATTTTACTTACAGACACATGTATCCCCTTCTTACTGGAAAGGTTAGCAAGTAAAGGAGAAGGAAATGCGGTTAATTTGAGCTGAAGTGTGTAGGAGGTTGATAAGGGGAGCCAAAGGAAATATCAAAGGCCAATATGTACAGATAATAAGAAATTTTAGAGCATTAGAAGAAAAAAAATCTGGTAGAGATCCATTTCTATATGTAAATGATAAAATTGTATATTCTGGTGCAAAAAAAAAGGGGGGGGGGGGGGAGAGAAATGTTCTGTTCTGAGTTTGGAACAAATCAGGAGGATGTATCTATCCATATGATGTGCTTGGAACAGAAAGTTTCCCAGCTGTAACCAAGGAGAAAGTGAGATAGTATTTGCTAAAAATAAACATACTCAAATTAACAGGCTTGAATAACATACACCCAAGTGTCTAAAAGAGCCTAGCTGAGGAGTTGTCTGAAGCACTGATGTTAATACCTCAAAATCTTGCTAATCTTTGAAATTTCAAAGAGTTGGTAGAGGGCTGTTGCTATTCTAATATTCTGAGGGTATAAAATAGGTGATTCAGGAAACTATAGCTTGTTTAGCTCAGCATCAATGCTGGGCAAAATAATGAAGCAATTAATCTGGAGCACAATCAGCAAAGAATTAGAGAATGAAAATACAATTAGTATCATACAGTGTGGCTCCATGGAAGATGGAAACAAACCTGCTGTCTTTCCTTGACAGCGTCATAGGGCTGCTTAAAGTGAGGACTGTGTTGACATAGTATGTTTTGACTTCCTTAATAACCATGTGACTTGTGTATAAATAACCTTACAATAAATGGAATTAACAGAACAAACGTGGCTTAGAAGCATTGCAGAGTCATGCAGGGGCACATTTCAGAGAGCAGCTGCTCAGAGGAAAGTACCAGTGTGTGGGGCCATCACCAGCAAGGTTTCTTTACAATTTTTGGTCCCCGCAGCTCAACACTTCTGTCAGCGTTTCAAAATAATGACAAAAACCCGTGTTTGTAGGATTGCAGGTGTCACAAATGGTGGGGGAATAGCTAACAGTAAAGTAACTGCTGCGGAATGATCTGGCTTTCCTGCTGAAGCAGCCATGTTCCAGCAGACCGTGCAAGGTGACGTGTCTGCAAGCAATGAATGTAGGTTACAGGATAAGAAATTACCCTGCAAATATGTAACTCGGCAAAGGACATGGGTTTCTCCACGATAGTTGTGTTAATGTTAGGTGATTGCGTAGGATGTGGCAGAGAGATTTTGTATATGTAAAGGACAAACTTCCAGAGTTATGTGAACTTGCATATTCTGGCTGCAGCTTTGGAAGATCACTAAAACATCACTTTGTGCAAGTCAGACGTTAACACCACGGGATGAATCTGGCATTACTGAGTGGAATTCTAAAAGGGCCTCAGAGTGCTTCACGAGCTGAAAAAAGGTTTGAGGCTTAAGGAGTCCATCTTGCTCAGCGCATTGAAGCAGGGCTGATGAGGGCAATAGCTCTGGTGCGGGGATATTTAATTCCATCGCCCGGCTTGGAGGGAGACAGCTCGTCGCAGAGCTCGTGCATGTACAGGAGATCCCCTGGATAACCACAGTCATGGATGTCAGTGAAATCCCATTTCAAACATTTCTGCACCAGTACATCCTATGCCCAGAGAATGAGGTTGCCTGGGAAAGGTGGGAAAGAGAGTTTAGAGCTCAAGTTCTCAGAAGGAGCATCTTAGGATCTGGATAATCTTGCAGCCTTCCTCTAGTTTGAGTGCTTTGAGATGCTGAAAGGGTGAAGTTGGTAATGAGAAATCCCAGTGAGCTCCACTCTCTGGAGTGATGTACAGGTTTGTTCCTGTTGGTGAAGATTTACCCCCAAAGCCCCCTGAGTTTTGCCTGGTGGTCTGTGCATATCCTAGTTGACGGACCCATTGTTCTCCTGGTAGATGTCCATAACGGAGCTCTGGAGCAGAACGAACTTATTTCAGGCTTCAGAGCTTACGTTCCTCTAAGTAACTCCTCATTTCTGGGAACGTGCGTGATTCAGGTGATTCATTGTCAGGTCAGGCTTCTTATGTATGGACAGATACTGCGTAATGAAGGTATGGACAGATACCACATAACGTGTGGTTCTTTCAGTCTTTCCTCAGAACTCAGCCCTTCTAATTTTCTGATAATACTGTGCCTTTCTCAAAGCTGCTTCTCATTGGTTGAGATCATTTGGATAATGAAGTGCCCAGAATGGACCACAGCATGCTTGCTGAAGCTGCAGGGAAAGTACCTTTATCATCCTCCAACAATCAAGCACTGCATTGTCATAGCTTTGGATGGCAGTCGCCATTAAAGGATTCCTTCCTTGCACAGGGACAGAGTTTTTCTGTTCTCTTTTCCCTCAGCCTGACTTCAGCCAGGAACATTTTGTTTGTCCCAGCACAGTTGGCACCATGTTAGGGACCGCATGAACGTACCATTGATCTCCACATAGGTGGCGTCTCCTCGAGGAGGACATTTTCTCATGCTTTAGAATAGCCAGATGTGCTGAAGCCAGGTCTCAGTCACGTGGTGGGTTCTATGTTTTATAGCAAATTCACTTTTTTGAAGTTATTTGACATTACAAGAGATTTTGATTTAGCAGAGTGGTACAGCAGTGTACTTAAATGCAAATATAAATCACACTTAGCAGAGTATAGCAGATGCAATATACAGCTGAATCACCATACAGATGTCATTCTTGTTACCAGTCTCTATAATCTGCTCACCATCACGACACTGGCTGTCCCCAGTCACCTCAAAGGCATAAGTGGGTTGACACCTGCTCAAGCCCGTTGCTGTCTTTGAGTTCTTTCTGTTTGTTGTTCAGTTTTTATATTCTCTGCCAGGCTAATCCACTTATAGAGTCCTTCTCCCCATTCTGGTCTTCCTAACTCAGGAAGACTTTTGCGCTCTTCTCATTAATTCGAGGATGAAGTTACAGAGCCAGTTGACCCGCTGAGCGGGTACAGCCAGTTGATCCACTCACCTGACACAGCTGGATGATCCACTCGGCTGCTGTAGCCAGTTGTTCTAAAACAAAGACTCCCCTCTGGCCCCCTTGGTGTTGAGATGGGTCCAGCTTTCACTGCCACAGCTCTGGTCAATCACTCCCTACATTTTTCCCTGAGCTGCAAGAACACGTAGCCCTTGCCTGTCTTTTCAGAGCTTTCTTCTGCTGTAGGGGTTCATTGGTCACTCACAAGGTGGGAAGTATTAGTGCTATTACTCAAGTCACATAAGAGCTCATCTGGAGTAAAATCCACTGCCCTAGAAATCTGTGCTCAGGAAAGATGAATTCAGGCTGGAACAGAAGCATAGAAAAGCTACTGAGATGGTCAGGAGAATGGGGACATTATCTCCTGTGACGACTACTAAAGCTTCATATCCTTATCAGCTTGCTGGGAGGGATCAGACAGTGTATGGAATGTCCCATTGGGCCATACTGATGGTCCATTAGCCCAGTTCCCTGTCCTTGACAGTGGCATTACAAGACGCTATTAATTAAGGAGAGCACGTGTGCCTGGACATTTTGGGTGGTCCATTCCCTTTGTGCCTTCCAGCATCCAATGCTGTCATACTGGGGACTTAGCGGGAATGACCCTGTTCAGTCCCGTAACAATCTGTGCAAGGACCTGCTCTCCAGGAATTCATCTAATTTCTCTCTGAATCTGCCAGAACTGTCCACCTCCACGGCCTCCCATGGCAGCCAGCTCCAGACGACCGTTGCCTGCTGCAGAAAGAAGTCTTGCTTTTGTCTGGTTTTATCTGATCTGCCGCTAGTCTCATTGAGAGCCCCCTCCTTCTAATGCTGCAGGATTTGGTGAACAGCAGCTCGGCCTTCACTGTACCCACGGCCTTGGGGAGTTTTGTAAGCCTTGGCCATGCGTCTCCTTGAGCCTTCTCTTCTCCAAACTGGAGAGTCCCAGCCTTCTCAGTCTGTCTTCGTAGGGCAGTTCCTCCATCCCCTTGGCCATTTTAGTTGCCCTTCTCTGGCTCCATCACTTCCTCCTTGAGATGCTGAGCCAGACCTGCACACAGCACTGAAGGCGTGCATATGCAGGATCAGCATAGCCCCAAATGACGTTGCTCGCCTTGCTTTCCATCTCTTCCCTGATACATTTTGCTGGCTTTTTTGGCTGCTCTTCTGCACTGAACCCATGATTTTGAGAGTGCCAGGACCCATCCGGAGCTGTACCCACCAGGTCTGTGTTCAGCATCATGTAGCATGTTCAGATGACTTTTCCCTGGAAGAATTACTTTGCATATATCTACACGGTGGCCCATCTGCCACCTTTTGCCCTCTCAGTTGGGAGTCGTCCTGGAGTTCATCAGCATTGATGCATCGTGTGGCCACTCAGAAGATAGTTGCAGCAGTTTATAACGCCCAGACTTTGACATAGTGTCTTCACATTTCTATGTACATTATTTTATGTTTTGTAGACACGTTCTGCATGATTTGACTCTTCATCTATTGCCTTCTTCCAGGCCAAAAGCATATCTGCACGAGCAGGGCATCCTCATCAGGCAGTGGTGTCCAAGAAACTGGAAG
Source organism: Morus bassanus (assembly GCA_031468815.1). Lineage (NCBI taxonomy): Eukaryota > Metazoa > Chordata > Aves > Suliformes > Sulidae > Morus > Morus bassanus. The sequence goes on along the minus strand of CM062571.1, from coordinate 84,991,972 downwards.
TTTTTCTTTATTGCTGGATCAAAACTAGTCATGTTTCCACCACTGCCTGTCTGATCTTTCTCATTCCAACACCTCCCCGTTTGAGGCCCAGCAATCGTTCGGAATGTTTAATTCAGTGGGCAGGACTCCTGGCTGCCGGTCTTCTTGAAGGTTCATCTCTGCACTTCATAGACTGTGACCAAAAAGTGATTTTTGTGTGTGTCTCTCAGGCAATTCCCCTGTGTTGTTCTAACATCGTCAGACAACCCCAGGCTGTCTGCGTGACAGGGATCCTCCGTGCATGGGTCTGCTTGCACAGATGAAACAGTTTGCTTTGTTCATTTTGCTGCCTCCTCTTTTTATGTCTGAGTGCTTTTCTTCCTCCTGTGGGAGATGGTATTGTGCTCCTGAGAGCACAGTTCTGACGTTTCGTTACCGCTGGAGGTGGGGGGTGGCTTGGCTGAGATCCTCTCCCAGTTCGGCAGATCAGCAGCATCATCGTACCACAGCCCCTGTTCCCCCTCGGGCATCTTACGCACAGGGTCTCTGGCTGTTGTGGCTTCACCTGGCAGCCTGTTGGTAGGCTGCAAGTGCTGGTGTCGGGTCTCCACTCCCACTGTGGAACAGCATCTTGAACCACTGGTTTGCTCACTGTTGATGAGAGCTCACCTCCCTATAGGTTATAAACCCAGCCTCAGTGCCAGGCTCTGTGATCTCAATACACACAGTTTATCGTGCCATACTGACTCAGTGCAACTTTGAAGCTGAAAAAATCTTCATGCCGTCATCTCGGTGAGCTAACCTGTTTATCAGATGTGTTCTTCTCTTTGTATTTTGAATTTTTCATGAGCAACTTTTAGAGAAACTTCACTTGGATGAATGTTCAGCCAAAGTTGTTTGCAGTTGCAGAGTTCTGTAGGTCATCTTGGGTATCACCGGGAACCAGGTGACGTGAATTTCAGAAATTGTGGGTTTTTCCCAGACATTCTTGTGTAATGCAAGCAACTGTCTGAGCAGTCTCCCCTGTGGTCAGCTTTACTGTATAACATTCATTCTTGACCTCCTATGTTATTTTAGCCTCTTGACTGCTTTTCTTACCTGCTTTCTACAAGATGCCCTTCCTGCTGGTCAGGTCGAGCTGCAGTTTCCTGGGTTTTGAGCACCTGCTTGGTTTTACTCCATCTTTCCATAGAAGAGGCCTGGCAGCCTGGGACCGATACTTTGAGGTTGTCACTGAAAGACCTTTACTGTGCTGTTCCCTCTATTTTAAACAGCAGCACAGATGTTATTTTTTCCCATAGGCCAAATTACTCACACTCACACTCCAGTGACCAAGCTTTCCTCTGCAGACTTTGTAACCTAACCCAGCTCTGGCACATTTCTGGCTGGTTTGGTTCTGGCTTTGGGTTGACATCCTTCTGGCCAAGGGTGTTTCAGAGAGTCACAGGGTCAAGTCAGTGATCCTGGACAAGTGTGGCACTGAGACTCTCTGCCCTTACTGGCCAGCATCATGTCATCTTGCCTTTCACGGCTGGCCCTTAGTGTGCTTTGTAAAGCCACTGTTGCTCTCACCGCTGCTGCTTTTTCATGCTCTGGGCAGTCCAGGAGTGCCCAGCGGCGGATGAAGTTGCACAGTACAGGTTAAGTTGATGTCTTGTGGCTTTTGTAAGAGTCGTCCATCTGTGGGCACATTTGAAACACGTTGGGCAAAAAGCTGTCTGACCGTGTTGGTACCTTTTCCTCAGCCCTGATTTCACCAAGTTATAAACAATTGAAAATCAGCGTTTTCCATTTGTTAACTTGACTGTCAGCAAAAACGCCAACAGTCTTCGAGAACACCAATGGGATACAGTGCTCAGGTCATGCTTCTGCCAGGCAATGCCACGGCAGTCGGTGCTCCCTTTCCTGCAGACCACGTAGCCCAGCTTGTGCCACCAGTGCTGCGCCAGGATGGAGCAGAGGGAGCAGGTCCCACCTTTCCAGCCCGTGGGGTCAAAACCTCCCACTCTTGCTTCCCTGCATTCGTTCGAGTAACCTAAAAGAAAATCTGACCTGCTGCCCATTTGGGTGGGCAAGTTTGGATGATTAAAAATGAAACAGAAAGCACAGGCATGTTCTGTCAGTATTTCTGTTCTTTATTTGGGAGGAAGCAGGGTGATGGTCATGTGTCATGTGTAGGTGATGAAACGCTTTCCAAGCCATTAGTAACTGAAGCCGTAAGCATTCTCCAGGTGGTAATTTTTCAGTATTTGCATTTTGTAATTTCAAGATGCTGGGGCAATGCCAGGAGAGTGGCAGAGCGCTGGCGTTTGGAAGGGGCAAGGGGATGAGCCAGTTAATTATAAACCTGTGAGTCTGATATCAGTTGCTGGCAAAAAATAATCAGATTCTGTAGGCAGTTGGTAAAGAGTTAAAGAGTAGAATAAAATTACCAGCAGAAAACACATTTCATTCTTTGAGGTGTCAGATTTGTTTGATAAAGGTAACTGTTAAGATGTAATAGATTTTGTTTACCACCGTATAGCATCCCTATTACAAAAGCCGCGGTGTACAAAACCAGTGGAGTGCCTGGAAGTGGTTCACAAATTTGCCAGATGACAGGTCTTGGCAAGTACCTGTCAGCGAGGAGCCGTCGCTGGCCGGGGTTCCTAGTGGGTCTCTCCAGGACTTAGCTCAAGACCTGACGCTGCTCGGTGATTTCATGCACGTTCTAGAAATGAACCTGAAATCACAGCTTATAAATAATAGATGTGCAGGGGACCCGCAGGCTGTGGTGCTGGGGATACGCTGCACAGCCTCGGGCTCTGCTGTGCGACGGTGCTTTGGAAAGCTAAAGGGCTTGCAAAGACAAACTGCTGAAGCGGTTTAGGATCAGGGGAAAAATACAGGGTAACTGTGCTCCAGGATTCAATCCGTTCCATCCAGTTTGTCCAAAAAAAAGATTAAGAGGTGATTTGACTAGAGTAGGCTGGCAATTTCATCAAAAACAAATTTTCTGAGGGAAACGTGTTTTCATGCAAATTGAATCAATTATAATCAAAATTGAATCAATTGAATTTTTGAAATAAAACTATTATTTCAAAAGCTTTGCATCTTAGCAAATGTTGATGTTCCATTTTAGGATTTAGTTCAACCCCTTTTTTCCTTTTTATATTTTTTACAGTTTTTCATAGAAAACAGCACTATGGCTCATGTATTGCAAACGGTGTAACGTGCGTACTTTTAATTATTTAAACAACAGTTCAGTCGGCCCTAAAGACAAAATATCTCCAGCTGGAGTTGAAGCACGTAAACCCCAAGCATTCTTGAAACGTTGAAGTTTCCAGCATCCAGGACAATTCTGCATTTCAGTCTGTTGTACTTGTGATCCCACGCACCGTGGCGCAGGGACGATGCCGGTAGTGAGGGAGGTGGGGCTGTGTGTGAGGAAGGGTAGCACGAGAGCCTGTGACTGACAGCGGATTTCTTGGTAGTAATGTAGGAACGGGTTTTTTTCTTTTTAAGTGGTGGGGATTACTAAACATTTGGAGCAAACCTGCAGAGGGAAGGCTGAATTCTCCATCTCCTGGTGTCTTTGAGACCTGAAGCCGGTGGCATGCAACGGCTTAGCTATAATGCTTCTGGTCTTGAACTTAGGGTGATGAAATTAATGTTGCATGGACAACCTAAATCCCGTCATTACCTGTCTTTTGAGTGCTCCACTTCTGGAAACATAAATATTAACATAAGTGCTTCTATAGTTATTCCCCATGGATAATCACTTGTCTCTTATGTGCTGTCAGTTGTTACCTTACGCCTGGAGTAGCAGCGGTCCTGGAGTACACAGCACATTTCAAAAGTGACTGCCAAAGCGTGCAAACACGGCTGGTTCTTTCAGAAAGTGGGTAACTAAGCCGCAAAAGTAGAAACCAGATTTTCCAGCAGTGAAGCACCTGAACTATGGTATCCTTATCCCCAGTACACCTCAACCTGAGTTACCCTAAGTGAGGGTCCATCTGTTAATGCCCCACGGAGACCCTTGTGTTCATTGCTACTTGGTAGATACCCAAGTACTGAGGCTGCATTTTCCGTTTTATTTCTTGGTTTTGTGCCTTAGAGGCTGCCTCGCCTGCCATCACAGCCCAGTGCTTGTCGCCCAGGAAACTAATAGGTTATGCCAGCACTAAAAACGCCGACAGGAATGCGCTTCAGCATGTGTCCTGTAGATCGCTGGAAGGGGTCAATCAGTGTGTCAGTAGCTAGAGGAGCAGATAAGCGTCTCTGTCTGTACAACACGGGTTGCTGCTGGTGGGGACGGGGCAGCTGAGCTCTTCGGGGTGATCCCTCCGCACGCTGCTCTGCACGGGTGCCTGTGCTCTTCCAGCGCCTGTTGCAGACCCGCGGCACAGCTCGAGACTTGCAGATCCAGGAGCTTCCCCTGTGGTTGCCAATACCCAGAACTGGGAAATGCCCAGTTTTTAGTGGTCTGCCTCAGTGTCCCAGTAGGAAGGGGGAGGTCCAGCTCTTGCCACCTGGCTGCAGCCTGGTGTGCGCTGGTTTGCACTGGCCTGTTGCAAGTTCCTCAGCTTCTCCAGGAGCTTGAGGTCACCGGTAGGTGACATCCCACAGGGACAGCTTAAATACAAAAATGCACAAGGCTGTAAAAACAGATGCAGAGATGCAAAATCATCTGGTTTTGTGGCTTGACATCCGTCGGTCTTGCCCTCTGCCCACTCTCTTTGTGACAGCCAGCCTTTACACTGCTCTCTTTCTGTTTGTGTCCTAGGTGAATGGTGTCAACGTGGTGAAGGTGGGGCACAAGCAGGTGGTCTCCTTGATCCGGCAAGGGGGGAACCACCTGGTGATGAAGGTTGTTTCCGTCAGCCGCAAGCCAGAATCAGAAGAAGTTGTTCGGAAGAAGGGTAGGTGTGGAGTCCTGTGGTTCTCTGAACAGGGGGATGGGTGGACAGCCATGAGGCTGCCAAGCTGCAGCTGGTGAGGAAGGAGGGCACCGCGAGGGGAAGACCTGTCTGTCCCGGCACAGAAACCTCCGCACACGCAGTGCTGCCACACCGGGACACGCCGGTGCCTGGCAGCTGCAGCTGGAAGCGGCGCAGGGGAGACGGGGACGGCGGTCAGGTGGAGGGGCTGCGGCAGAGCACTGCCACTGACGCTGGCGAAGCCAGGCACAGACGGCGGCTGCTGGCCAGGCCTCCTGCAGGTCCCGTCCGCAGCCAGGCTGCAGGGCATCAGCAGCTGTGTTCTCACACCGGAGCTGTTTGTGCTCAGCAAAGGTTGGAGCTGGCTCCTCCTTGGGAACAGAGCTGCTTCTGGTGCCTGCAGCCCGTGGTGCCAGCGGCAGGCTGGGCTGGAGAGCAGAGACTCCCCCTGCCCGAAGCGGGGCCGTGGTGGGGGAACTGCGCCTGCTTCAGGGTGCATGGGGGTGTTGTGGTGGGGAACCAGCCCTGCTGTGTGAGAGGGGTTGTGATGGAGAGCTGCCCCTGCTAAGCATGGGGCTGTCAGGGTGGCGAATTGTCCCTGTGGGGATGCAGGGGGTGTCGGGGTGGAGGACAGCCCCCCTGGCAGTGGGGGGTGCCAGGGTGGGGCCTGTCCTCTCTCGGGAATGCCGTGGCTGGGAACTGCCCCATGGGCTGGGAGCTCCTGGGGGCACAGACAGTCCTGGGGCTGCTGGCCACATGTGGGACTTGCCCTCGCTCAGGAGAGGGCAGGCGGCCATGGGGCTCCCTGAAAGCTCTGGGCCTTCGCCCCGTCTTCCGCAGGCCCTGGGGGCAGAGCCAAGACCCTCGGCCAGAGGAGTTTGGTGGCGGGCTGATGTGCTCATGGCCAGTGGAGCAGGGCAGCCCTTGGGGCAGGGGCATCAGCTGAGGAGGGCAGGGGCACATCTGGAGGGCAGCTGGATGGGAGGCAGCCAGCTGTGTACAGGGGGGACACATCATGGCATACAGCTGTGGAGGACAGGGGCACATCTGAGGACAGCCAGCTAGGGAGGCTGGAGGCACATCTGGGAGCAGCTGGCAGCGGAGGGTAGGACCTCATCCAGGAGCAGCCAGAGATGGAGGGCAGGGGCTGGCGGTAGAAGGCAGGGGCACATCTGGGAGCAGATGGCAGTGGAGGGCAGGGGCACATCTGGGAGCAGCTGTCTGGGGGATAGGACCTCATCCGCAGACAGACAGCTGCGGAAGGCAGGGGCACATCTGGGAGCAGCCGGCAGCACAGGGCAGGCTGTGGGGCAGGAGCATTTTTCAGGGGGCCGGGAGGCGCGGGGGGCCGGGAGTGGGGCGTTCCCAGCGCAGCACACAGGGCGTGGGGGAGGCAGGCAGCTCTGCGCGCTGACACTAAGAGCTGTAATTATATTGTCACGGCACAAAAGCACAAGTCGTGGGAAAGGCTGAGGCTTGGGAATCAGTGCTGGGACCACTGCCAGTGCCACTCGCCGCTTCTCCTGGTGCTTCCAGCCCTGCAGCCGGTGAGCAGCTGCCCATTGCTGCCCGTCACTGCCTGCTGCCCGTGCCCTGAGCCCCCAGAGCTGGGCGGCCGCTCTTCGCTCTTCCAGCACGGGGTGAAGGGACCGGAGCCGAGTCCCCTCTGCGGGACCCTGGCTGCAGCACGGCCTGGGGGGACCAGACCCCCGTCTGTCCCTGGCTGGGGTTTGCCTCCTCCTGGGGGTGATGGAGGCCTGTGTGGGACTGGCGTTTTCTGGCTGAATCCGCCCCTGTTGGGGTCTCTGATGCAGGCAGCACCAGCAAAGCCTGAAGCTCTGGTTGCCATGGCAATGCCTGAGCGTTGAATCCAGCATTGTCAGCGAGCGAGCGAGCGTGAGGAGGAGGAGGAGGCACCCCAAGTGAAGAGGAAGAGCCTTCAACTCGTCCCCGCTCCGGTGGGCTCATGGCATGCAGCGCCTCCGGGGCAGCCCCGCGGGCCAGCCCAGCTAGGCAGCCCCTCAGGGCAGCCCTGCGCCCCGGCACAGCACCGCGCCGCCCCGTGCCGGCCATGTGCCTCCGCTGCCCGGCGCGGAGCCGGCCGCCTCCAGCGCTTTGCTAGGGCCGCGGGAGCCTCACCCCGTCCTGGATACGGCCGAGACGGCAGAGGAGGGTGGGTGGGCTGTGTTTCACTGGGGGATGCGCTGTGCCGAGGCGGGAATGAGAGACTGAGATCAGGCCTGCTGGACTTGTTTCTCCCTCCTACCCTCCACCCATGGTGTGTGTGGAGGGGAAGCAGCCATCAAAGCTGTTTGCTGAGTCCCACAGGCAGGCAGCCAGCTGCCTGAGACAGATTTAATTCGCGAGAGGCTTTCATAGCCGTAGCATCTCCGGTAGCTGCAGGGGGGCAGGCGCAGCCCGGGGACATGACTTGGACTCTCCTCTGCTGAGGGCTGTGGGAGCCTGGGCAGCGTGCACGTGCCTGCGGGAGCCACCAGCCCCTCCGCGCCGGGGCCTGCCCCGTGCCCTGGGACTGTGCTACCGAGACCATGAAGAAGTTTGCTTCCACACGCAGCCTCAATAAGATCCTGCAGCAGTGCGACTCCTCATCCCGCGAGTACGAGGAGATCCAGGCTGTGGAGAAGAAGTGGCATCTGCATCTGGCCACTCCTCGTAAGTTCCTGGACAAGAAATGCAAAATGCCGTCTCTCTTCCTTTCAGCTCCGCCGCCTCCCAAGAGAGCGCCCAGCACCACCCTGACGCTGCGTTCCAAGTCCATGACGGCCGAGCTGGAAGAGCTGGGTAAGCGGCGGCAGGGGCTCGCGCGTGCATGCAGGGCTGCATGAGGAGCATGCGGGGCCGTGGCCGGAGCAGGCAGCACACTCGCCCAACGTCCATTTTCTGGAGGGGTGCATGAGCACGAGCGCGAGGCGACGCGCGCATCTCCTGTGCTGAAGCGTCCGTCGTGCTTAGCGGCGTGTGGGGTGCGGGGGGCTGAGAGCCCGCCGCCGCCACCACAGGGGCACGGGAGCCCCCACTAGAGCTAGTCACCCCTTCAGTGCTGCCTCCCCCAAGAGGCAGCCTGGGGGAAGGATGCTGGGTGCCTCCGTGTGCTTGCGGAGAGGCTCACCACCCGCCGTGCTCCGTCCGTCAGGCACCCTGGTCCTCCTGCACTCCGAACAGCCTCTTGTTTTTATTTTCCTCTACCTCCAGGCAGATAACCGCATGCTGCCGGATTAGCTGGCATCCCCATGAGCTGCCCTCCCCCTCTTACACACACACATACATATGCACACACGCTCACATGTTCTGCTGTCACTACAGAGCCTACCCACGTTTCCAGATGCTTTGGTATCCCAGCTTGCATCTACATGTTTTCCTATATTCTCTTAAAGCCTCTCCGCCCCCACCCCGTCCTCGCTTCCAGGTACCCTGTGCTGAAGCCCCTCAGTCTTCCCATCTATTCTGGCGACCTCGTTGAGCCCACACCTTCCCAGTGTGCTGGGCTCCCCCCAGTAGCATCCTACCAGCTGAGGGCCATAGGGGTGCCGGTGTTCACACACCCTCCGAACAGCAGTCCCTTCCCTCTGCACAGAACGATTTGCCCATTTTGCCACGCGTTGTCCCCCGCGCGCTGCAGAGGCCGCAGGGCAGCCGAGCAGGGCGCTCCGCCGGCGATGGCTGTGCCAGGGAGGCCAGCTAGGAGAACGGCGGCCATGCGGCCCTCGCAGCCTCCCAGGCACAGGAGGTGTGGAGGGACCCCCCCCTTCTGGGGGAGCCTTCGGGGCAGCCACACTCCGACATGCAGCTCTGGTGCACGCGAGGTTGGCTCTGCCGAGATGGGCTCTTCAGGGCTGACACAGGGCGGGAGTCGGATGTGCTGTTAGCCCCCACCAAGAGCATCGGCAGAGCGAGAGGGAGCTGCTCTCAGCATTGCCTACTGCCCTGGCTCGTGCTTCTGCTGGGTTTTTTATTTGTAGTTATATTTTTGCTGTGCAGAAATGCGGTGATGCGTACAGATGTGCTTGCTGGCCATGGTGCAGAGGCTGCCTGTGGCAGACCCCTGTCCTGCCTGGGAGGAGACCCACCTGCGAGGCAGAAATCTAGGCAGAGACCCCACCACCCCCTCTCTTTCAGGGCGTTGAAGGAAGGTCCATGACCTTTCTCGCTCTGCTCTGCTCCCTGTCGTACATGCATGTCCAGGCTTTACAACCCTGCAGGGTTCTGAAACAAATAGACGTTGAAGGTTCCGGCTCACACTCAAACATAGGTTTGAAGGGACAAATCTCAGCATTTAAGGGTTTGCACCAACTGGTTGATGGCCACAGTGATTTGTTTTATGCTGAGCCCACTGCCTTGATTTTCACCCTAGCCTGTTCCCTGCTTCTCCAGACCTTTATTACTAAAGCTGAAGGTGCTATGTTTGCTAGTAGCCATTAGGAGAGGATTCAGAATAGCCCGTTTCTTCCACTTTTTGCTCTTCCCTTTGCACAGATACTGCACAGACCCCAGGATTCATATTTTTACTCTCAGTTGCTGGTCCTGAAAGCAGTTCCTAGCCAGTGTGATGGGTGCCTGCTTGCACGCACAGGCAGCACATTGCCTCTGTGAGAACACGTTCCCCAGCTGCATGTGCCCGTCTTCAGTGAACATCACGCCCGAGTCGAAGCCTGGCACATGTTGTGCTGGAGCCTTTGCAGAGGGACGGGCACCCCAACCACAGCACTGGCCTTGCAAGTGCCAGGTGGGGTGTGGGACAGCACCAGTGGACGACCTGCACTGTGGAAGCCCGCAGCGGTGTGAGGGAAGGGGGCCCCATTTGCATGTATTTTGACAAGCAGAGCTGCTGGGTTCGAGGAGGAGGGGAGCAAGCTCGTGGAAGGGAAGTCACGAAAAGCGGAGAAATAGCTCTGCCAGAGAATATATTAAAGATGAGTCCTCTAGGTCTCCCTGAGGATTTTGCATCTAGACACTGCCTCTCTTCTACCTGGAGAGCGACTAGGAGCAGCAGCTGCCCGTGCCTCCCAGGAGAGGGATTTGTATCTGGTGACTGGTCTTAGTGCACATGTTTTCCAGGAAATTGTAGTGGTTAGTCCCTGCTTCATGTCCTGTGGGTCAGGGAGTATGCTGTAGCCAGTGCCATCAAACATCCCCAGGAAGCATGGCACAGGGAAAACAGGGGTTCATTCCTCCTCCCGCACTTTGTCTTCTGGTGGTTGATCCTCTGGCTTTTACTGCGAAGGGGGAGTTTTGGTGCAGGTCAGCATCCCCACACCACAATGGTGCACAATCTCCTTTTCTGAGGGGACGGTGGTGTTAGTGAAAGGGACATTTCTGCCGGCAGCTTCTTAAAGGGAGCTTTGTCAGATGGTCCCTGCCCCTTTTTCCTTGAAGTCTGTCCCTGTCCTGCAGAACATCCCACAAGCCCATGGCCATACCTTAACATTTCCTTGCTGCATGTTGTGCCAGTCCCCATGGAAAAGCAGATTCCCAGCAAGCTGCTAACAAAGCATTCCTGTCCTGCAGTCCCAGCATTTGCAGGATGCAGAGAAAACTGGCTTTGGGAGACATGCAGACTGCTGTGTCTCCTCAGTGAGCAGGGAGGGATTAAAAGCTTTTAAGAGTTTCTCCATGGCTCAGGCATTAAATGCCATCCAGACCTCCTCCTGGTCTTACTTCCTTCTGAAATCGCACCTTCCCTCTGCTTTCCTGGTCTGAGTGAAAAGGAGGAGGGCTCAGCCGAGGGCTGGTCCCAGCCGTGGGGCCGGCGGAGAGCCCAGCCTGTGTTGGTCCCTGCCCGCCCACGGAGCCAGGATGGGCGCTGGCCTTCCCACGGAGGGGCAGCAGCGCCGAGGAGGATGCACAAGGTGCTGCACCCCCTGCCCTGCCTGAGCCTTCATCCTGAGAGCCCCCAGCAAGGCAGACACGCGCTCCACTCTCAGGGCCTGATCCTGCCAGCATGCTGGGAGGCAGGAGAGCGTGTGGGGAAGAGGCACAGCAGGCAGGCAGTGAGGCTGGAGCTGGGAATGAAAGCAGGAACTGTGCATGCCATTCATGTTGTCTTTTGTTTCTTGATTCCAAGCCTCCATGCGGAGAAGAAAAGGGGGTGAGTGAAACCGCACATCCTGGGGCTCTTCCCTTCCCCGTCAGCCTCCCAGCCGGCACCCAGTCACACCACACAGGCACGCACGGTGCACCCAAGGGACTGCCCAGGTCACCGTCCCCTAGTTGTCACGGGAAGGCTCAGCCCAAAGGGAGGCAGAGCTCTGCAGGTCAGCCTCCCGCCCGGCACCGCCGCCGCGGGGAGCAGCCACCACATACAGATCTGGCAGGGCAGCAGAAAGGCCGAAATCGGCACGGTCATGTTGGGCTCCTGTTGGGCACAGGCAGAAATGCCCGCTTGCCAGCTGGGTCCCATGAATCTCCAGGTCTGACTTCCCCGAGTGTTATACTTGCTTTGTGTTTGCTCCATGGTGAAAATGCCTTCCACAAGAATGTCCTCTGCATGTGGGGTGGTAAAGTACAGTCTCCTTCAGCCCCCAGGTCGGGCCTCTGGAGCTCAGTCAGGTGAAATGGCAGCCACGCTCTCTGCCATGTCCAGCAGTGCAGGTGCTGCCTCTGCTTCTGCTCCTGTGCAGGCTGTCCTGCTGCTCCCGGCAGTCCCGCGCCGAGGAAGCACCTGAGGACGTACCTGCACTGCAGGCAGGTTTGGTGGCAGCTCCAAGGGCATACCCGAGTTAGCTGGGTGAGACCTAGTTTGGTTATTAATTGTCCGAGCTCTGGGTGGAGAGGGCCACCCACCATGAAGGCCATGTTATCAGTGCCCAAGCTGGCTGGGATAAAGCTGGCTGCAGCAAGGCTCCATACGTGACAGTTGTACTACAGGAGGTTCTTGCCAGGGCTGAGAGCCAGTAACGGACAATCCTGAATGGAGCAAGAAGGTTTGTCCCATGCCAGCACACAGCTCTGCATTTCTCCAGCACAGACACAGGGTAGAGGAGGGGAGCCTGGAGACCTGACTCCGGTTCTTAGCCTTTCAGCCTTTGGACAGCCAGAGCCATCAGGAAGCACCCAATCCTGGGCAGCTCCCTCTTCTCAGGGCAGCTCCAGCACTGCCTCATCCCCGGCCCCAGCAGCCTGGAGGCAGGCAGGATCCGCTCCAAGGATGCTCTTCCATCTCCTGCAAAGGCACGGCAGAGACAAAGTGCAGTTAGTGGTGATGTGTCTCCCTGCGCTCTAATGGCATTATGAGACGGAAAGTGGAATAAAGCCAGAAGCAGAAGCAGATGGAGAGGGCTGAGCATCGCTGTGACTGCTCTCGCAGCACTGGGGTCTCCAAACTAACGTCGCTACAGGGCTGCCCAGAGCAGCTTCCAGAGACACCGATGAGGCAGGTTTCCAGCACATGGTCATCTTTAGAATGAGCCTGTGGCCCGTCCCCTCCTGAGGCTTGGCCGTTAGATGTCCATGTAGTCGCTCAGTGGTATTTGGCCGCAAGGGGTGAGCCAGCTCCCCTCTGCCCCGCACCTCTCGCGGTGAGCGCAGCGTGAAAGTCACACAGCAGTGAGGAAGAGGAATCATGAAGTCCCCCAGAGACAAGAATGGTTGGCTACTAGAGTTCTTGTGCCGAGGAAGTTCAGGAGCTGGCCTGAGCTGTTCCCTTGGAGCAGGTGCAGGTCCTTAGTCCCAGGGCCTCGGTGGATACCTGCCACCAAGCGTGCTGGCCTCAGAGGACACATAAGTCCCCTTGGCAAAGACCACTTGGCATCTGTGTTGGTGTAGGGTTTGCTCCTCCACAGACTGGGCTTCTAAAATATTTGGGACTCATTTTTAGTGTCTGTAACTCAGGAATGCTGGCTTACAAACTGCCACGTGGTCAGCTGCCGTGGCCACAGTGTGCAGAGGTGCTGAAGCTGGCCCGTGAGTCATGTCAGCCCCAGGTGAGGTTTTGTAGGAATACAGGCCTGATGGTCAGTGCTCTCCAGGGCGCTCGGGTCACTAGGATTAGCACCCGCACCACAGCAGTGACTGTTCATAGCTCCAAGTTCAACAGCCAGGCTGGAAAGAGCCCAGAAGTTTAAAAGCTTTACCTGAACACAGGCAGAGTTTGTCAGCCTTACGGGACAAATGCTGCATGTGTTCTTCCCTTTCCCTGGGCAATTTACTGGGACAGTGGATTGGTTGTGCCATGGAGGTAGAGGCATCCAGTCCTGATGAATGCCAAGGCAGACCCATCAGCTGCAGCACAGCACCATGCCAGCGTGATGGCCGCGCTCCAGTGCCAGCTGACACCATTTATGACAGACTCAACCCTGCCCGGCCCAGGGAGCTGTAGGAGCAGGGGGCAGTCGCACCTGAAGGGACCCTGCCCGGGCTGAGCACCATCCCAGCAGCCTTCATTAGCTCGGCTCTGCTGGACCCTGTCTGGCTCCGTGCGGAGGAAGCTCAGGAGGGGTCAGTGGTGATGGTGGCCAGCATCTGCTTGCTGCACTTTCTGATGTCTTGATTTTCAGGATGTTTTCCGGCCCCAGACCAAGCCCTCTGGCAGCCGGGGCTGGTGCTGTGTCCGAGTGGGTACACCCTCCTAGCACGAGTGCGGTGAGCGCTGCAGACCGGGGCTGCTCTGCAGGCTTGGGGAGCAGCGAGGGCTGGCCGCTCCCCGGAGGACAGACATGGTCGCACGGCATGAGCACCTCTGGCAGGGCAGACCGAGGTCTGTCACCTTTAGCCACGAGTCCAGCCCGTCCGGCAGGTCTGTAGTGATGAGGCAGGGCCAAGGTCAGGCCGGGAGCTGGGTCAGGATCTGCCCTGGTGAGGCTAACCAGGTCGGGTGTAGCCCAGAGGTCTGCAGGCAGGCCCGTGGTGGCGAGGCAGGGCCGAGGTCAAGCCTGGAAGCCGGCGCGTGGGTCAGGCCCGTGGCGGCACAGGCATGGCTGGGACGGCTCCGCAGATGGAGCTGCTGCAGCACAGCCCGGGCGGGCACTGACACCCCCAGCCTGCGCTTACCAGAGCTCCCGGGCCCACGGACACGGGGGTCCATGGGGGTCTGGTTACTCCCGTCAGGGCCATTGGGGCACATGAGTCCACTTGGGGAGGGAAACATCCCAGTATGTCCCAAACAGACACTGGAGCGACCTGGTTGTGCTGGAGCCGGACTGAGTCCCGTGGAGTCCGCGGACTTCTGCATGGCTTGTGGTCCCTGCCGCACCTGGGTTACCCTTACCTGCCGTAGCGCGGCTGCTGCCGCACCCCACTTCACCCAAATAGAATCACAGAATCATTTAGGTTGGAAAAGACCACTGAGATCATCGAGTCAAACCACTAACACGGCCAAGTCCACCACTAAGCCATGTCCCTAAGTGCCACATCTACACATCTTCTAAATACCTCCAGGAATGGTGACTCAGCAGGGGAGGACTCGGTCTCATTCTGAATATCAAAAATATATCTGGGCAAAAATTTGCTCTTTTAATGTAAGGATTGAGGCTTCCTCAAAGCATGGTGCAGCTAGGAGCAGTCCCCCCACCTCGGGAGCTGGCAGGTCAGGGGTGCCCAGGCAGCACGGATGCGCCGGGTGCAGCCGGGGTGGGAGAGTGGCATGGCGCGGTGCCGCTGTGCCAGGCTGTCATCTGTGGGTCCCCCAGCTGAGCCGACCGGTGCCTGGTTGTGCATCGTGGCGGGTGGGCAGCTCCAGAAACACCTCCAAAATCTTCGTTAGCCACTGGCTGGGGAGGAGATGACTGAGCGGCTACTTCCTCTGCTCTATGCTCAACAGGCCTACGAACCGCTCTCCCTACAGGGACGTTCGCTCCCTGCTTAGCCGCGCTGCAGGGGATGGGCCTGTCGTAGGGGAGCTGCCTCGGTACGGTGGCCCCTGCTAACCCGTTTGCTTTTATGTTTGGATTTTCAGAGAAACTGGATGAGATTTTGGCAGCAGCCGAGCCCGCACTGAGAGCAGACATTGTCGAAGCAGATTCTAGGGCAGCCACTGTGAAGCAGCGACCAACAAGCCGGCGCATCACGCCAGCAGAAATCAGTGTGAGAGAGGAGGGCTCGCGGTGGGGGAGGGAAGGGCACATCGTGCTGTGACGGACGCTGACTGCCAGCCCTGAGACTCGTGGTGGGGAGTGGGTTTCCCCAGGGGAGTGGAGGGAGAGAGTCTGGGGGAGACAGAGACACAGAGCAGGAGTCCGGGCGGGTGGTAGAGGAGCTGACCCAGGCTGTTTGGTACTTGCTTACCAGCATGGGATTGCCACAGGGAGGACGTAAGAGCGGGTCTGAAGGAGTGTGGAAAGCTGAGCTGGAGAGCTTAGTCTGGCTGCAATTTTCTGGATGTGAGGCTGGAAATTAGGAGGAATCAAAGAAGAGAAAAATGCCGTCTCTGAGGGGAAGCATGGATGGAGTAGGAGTGGGGCTGCCAGCTCCAGGCTGTCTGGATTGTGAAAGTGCTGCAGGCGGTGGGAGGCAGCTTCTGGAGCAGGAGGTAAAATGGGACAGGCTGCTTCTGAGCAGAGACTGGCCTGAGCAAAGCCTTCCCACGGGAGGAAGACTGCTGCTGGAATCAGCATCACTGTGCCACGCCGCCCTGGGCACAAAGCGCCTGAGAGCCAGCGGGGGGAGCAGGCAGGCAGGGGGAGAGCAGGCACGCAGGGGGAGCAGGCAGGCAGGGGGAGCAGGCAGGGGGAGCAGGCAGGCAGGGTAGAGCAGGCAGGCAGGCAGGGGGAGAGCAGGCACGCAGGGGGAGAGCAGGCAGGGGGACAGCAAGCAGGCAGGAGGGAGCAGGCAGGCAGGGGGGAGCAGGCAGGGGGAGAGCAGGCAGGCAGGGGGAGAGCAGGCAGGCAGGGGGAGCAGGCAGGGGGGAGCAGGCAGGCAGGGGAGGGCAGGCAGGCGGAGAGAGCAGGCAGGCAGGGGGGAGCAGGCAGGGGGACAGCAAGCAGGCAGGAGGGAGCAGGCAGGCGGGGGGAGCAGGCAGGCAGGGGAGAGCAGGCAGGGGGACAGCAGGCAGGCAGGGGAGGGCAGGCAGGCGGAGAGAGCAGGCAGGCAGGGGGGAGCAGGCAAGGGGACAGCAAGCAGGCAGGAGGGAGCAGGCAGGCAGGGGAGAGCAGGCAGGGGGGAGCAGGCAGGGGGAGAGCAGGCAGGGGAGAGCAGGCAGGCAGGGGGAGAGCAGGCAGGCAGGGGGAGAACAGGCAGGCAGGGGGAGCAGGCAGGGGAGGGCAGGCAGGCGGAGAGAGCAGGCAGGCAGGGGGAGCAGGCAGGGGGGAGCAGGCAGGCAGGGGAGGGCAGGCAGGCGGAGAGAGCAGGCAGGCAGGGGGGAGCAGGCAGGGGGACAGCAAGCAGGCAGGAGGGAGCAGGCAGGCGGGGGGAGCAGGCAGGCAGGGGAGAGCAGGCAGGCGGAGAGAGCAGGCAGGCAGGGGGGAGCAGGCAGGGGGACAGCAGGCAGGCAGGGGAGGGCAGGCAGGCGGGGGGAGCAGGCAGGCAGGGGGAGCAGGTAGGGGGACAGCAAGCAGGCAGGAGGGAGCAGGCAGGCAGGGGAGAGCAGGCAGGCGGGAGCAGGCAGGCAGGCAGGGGGATAGCAGGCAAGCTGGAGAGAGGGTGAACCCTTCAAAGGGCAATAGGACAGGTTTTGGAGACACGCTGAATGGGACAGCACGGAAGACGGACTGTTGAAGGTAGAGGTGGGGAAGGGGTCTGACCTTGTCCCCAGGGAAGCCTCCCCTCCTGGGGCTGGGTCAGTCCTGGCGGCAGGCACAGGGCGGCAGGGACAGGGTCTGGCATGCAGACTGGTGTGGGGGTAGAGCTCCACCTTCACCCGCAGTCAGAAGGATCAGGTGGACTGAGATGAAGTGTTGTGTCCTTTCAGCTGAGTCTTGCTGATATCCAGAATGGAAATTTCCTTTTTTCTCTTCCAGTCACTATTTGAACGCCAGGGTATGGCAGCACACTCGGGGGTCCTTGCGGGAGCTGAGAAGCCCCATGTTTCACTGCGCAAAGGAATTCCACGGACAAAATCTGTAGGTAAGGCAAACTGGGGGGAAATCCCTTCCTAAAGAGGAAAGATTGTCCCCGTGGAGCATTCATGCCTGCATGGGAACCAAGAGGAAAGACTCAGCCCTCTCTGCTGGCTTGTAACTAAAGATCTTTGAAGAGTGGGTGTTTAATGTGATTTCTACTTCGAAGGTTGCATGTGTACTGAGAAGCCTGTTCTAATGCTGACAGTGGTCCTGCTCTGAGCAGGTGGGACTGGAGACCTCCAGAGGTCCCTTGCTCTCTCACTGGCACTGCCAGGGATGGGGGAGTTTCTCTCACCCTCCGCGCTGGCAAATGAGGGTTGGTGGGTGATTCTCTGCTGGACCGTGTAGCGGCTGGTCTGGGTGTGCAGTGTGCTGAACACGTGGATGGCTGAGAGTAAAACTATGAGCTGTAACGAACTGAGATGATGGAACAGGTAACTGAATTTTTTCTAAGGAAAAACAGGACAGGGCCTGGAACAGGCACTCATCTATGGGCTATGTTGGGATCTTTAGACCCTGTCCCAAAAGGTTTGCAGTGCAACTAAAACCGAAAGTATGCTGGAGGAGGGAGATGGGAGGACGAGGCAGAGTGAACAAGGGCTGGTGACACGATGCCAGTATGGGGGTCTCATTTTCTTCTCTTGATTTTGTGTATCAGTGGGTTTCATCTGGGTGGTAACACCAAGCCACGGTGTTAGCAAGGTCTGAGGGCTGTGCAGGTCACAGCTGGGGAGAGGGTGTTATCACTTACGGAGACAAGCTGAGGGGCAGGAGGAAAGCGGGCAGAGAGAAAGGTGGTGTGCTGTGTGGCAAGTGCTAATTTTAAGTAACCCCAAGGCATCATTTGATAGTAACGGTGATGCCAAAACAGATTGTATGTTTAACACACAAAATAAGTGAACAGAAAGTAAATTCTGCTTCAAGCTACAGCTGAAAGCAGCACAATCTCAGCAAGAATGTAAAAATTAGTTGAAAAATGCAAGGGTTAGTATTCAAAGTACACTTTTTTAATGTACGGAGCCACAGAATTGCTGTGCATACGTGCCTCATTCTTGTTTGTCTGAGAGCAGCTGGTACCTGTAGTCCCACGTGAGATCAGTCTGCGAGTAGCAGATAGCTGGAGATAATCAAATGTGTGTATGATTAATCTGAAAAACAAACTAGGTGAGATAATCTTAAAACAAAAAAGAGTGGGTGTTTAATGGACTGCCCTGGTGTGTGCTTATACACCACGTTGATAACGCTGCTGTCCTGCCATGAAATCTACAGGCAGAAAGCTCCCGTAACTCTAAAGGGCTGAACTAGAACCTGGGCCGCGCAGTTGATGAGGTGCAGTGTTGGAAGCTAATGTAGGCATTAATTAGTTGCTCATACGTTGCAATACTGTGAATGTACATAGTAGAAAGGCAGCAGAGCTGACTGCCTCGGTGCCTGGGATCACCACAGCACCAACCCATGGACTTGCTAGAGTAGAAGTAACCAGTTAATTTTCTCATGAAGGTAAAAATGATCGGTAGCGCATGCAGGATGGGATTCACCTCATCCAGCCTTACGTGTTAACAGTGCAGAAATCTCCATCCAGGTGAGGTGACCAGGAACCCTCTATAGTGACCAGAGGGAAATAGGCACTTTTAACACGATTTATCTGATGTTGTGATCTTAGAGGTGAATCCTGCACAAGTGCCCATTGACTGTAAGGGGTATCTAGTGACTGCTGAGGTGTACGGCCACCTGGCAGACAAGCGTGCAGTGGCCAGTGCTGTCTAAAGCGCATCTTTATTTTGCAAACTATATCCTAGATGTTTCGTTTATGTGTGAGAATGTTCATGAAAATGCATCTAAGCAGAAGTTGTTCAAGGTTCAATCAAGCCACGAACAGCTGGAAATCATGTTAAAGGGGATCTATTGTATAAAACCCAGTAATAGATCATAAATGGGAAAAATATTCATTAAATATGAAATAAGGAGCTCCTTTTTGCTTGTGAAAGCAGAGTCAATGACTCAGGAAGTCCCTCTAAAGCTCCAGCTTGTTGTGTGACGCTCGTTGTGCAGGTATGCTGGGAAGGATCTCTGCGTGCAGAGAACTGCGAGAGGAGGGATTTGAAGTTCATAGGGTTTATACAGCTGTAAGGTTTGTTGGGTTGTGCGTAGGGTTTATATGCTCATGAGCATAGAGTGTAATGTCCCACGTAGGTCTTTTTTGTTCAGCACCTACAGCATTGAGACCCTGATCCTTGCACAGGGTTCCCAGCCATTACAGATACACACACTGTGCAACAAGGGGATTAGAAACGTGAGATTTATTCTGCATCAGGGAAGATTGAAAGCAGACCTGGAGATGCCCTGTTTCTGAGCAGGAACGGCTGCAGCTGTCACGAGCACAGCATCCAAGCACAACCCGACAATAAATAAAGGAAAAAATCACACGTAGCTCTTAATTATGCCTGATCCAAGAATGGCATGCGTCTGTCTGCACTGAAAGGGAACAATTCCTGTTGAGGAAGGGACGGCAACTTCTTGTTTCCAATTTGCCTGCCACAATACACACCAAAAGCAGTGCCTCCTAGAAACCAGCTAATTTTTATGGAATTCCAGATAAGCTAAAATAGAAAACAGCCAAACAGTAGAAATTGGGTTGCAATTGGCTTGTTTTAGAAGTCCTTCTTGAGCTGTCATTTCACACCCACAATGACAAGCTCATACGCTGTACAGTCAGTTGACTTCATGATAAAAATCACTACTAAAAGCAAGGGACTAGATGAAAAATAAGCAGGTTGGTTGGTTTGGTTTTTTGGTGAAGAAATGCTCTGAATTATTTGCATATTACACAGCTGGTTTAGATTCCCAGGGACTTGTGACAAAAGATCAAAGCATTTCATGTTTGCATCTAAAAATTTCTTGAGACAAAGGTAGTTAACCCTCGACTAGCTACAAAGAAAGCAGAATGGAAGAAATATTTCAACAAAAATGTGAAGAAATGCGTTGCAGTGGGGAGGCTGATAGAAAAGAAAATCTCTGTCAGGCTTCCAAGATAGCTACCATGCCATCTGCTCCAGCATCAGAAGTTAAAAACACTTGAAAGTCTGCAGAACCGTCATGGTACTCGCTAAGTCTCTCCCCTGAGCAAATTCAAGATGATGTAGACGGTGGTTCTGCATGGATAGAAGTAGCATGTGTCCCCCATGTCAGTTAGAAACACGACGGGCTGCAGGCGCTGGCTGTAGGTGGCAGATGCACCTTACTAAGTGTTGTCACTGCTGAGGAGATAAGGGGTGGCTTGGTGTTCAGAAAGACACTGAGGATGCCGGCCTCCCCCTGCTCTGCCAGCTCGAGGGTGAGCGTGCATCCTCGCTTGGCTGCGCGAAGGTCTGGCAGGGTGGGGGCAGCTCTGCCAGCAGGTAGCCCTCCCCGATCCCGTTCCAGGACCGTCCTTCCCTGTACAGTTCCTGGGTGAACTCCCAATGCTTTCCCCTCTTCTAAACAGGTTCTCAGGTTCACCCTAGCTGCGATTTAAGCTTTGTGCCATAGCAGCCAGCGCAGTACTATTATTTCACTGCTCTCTGAAGGGCAGCAGGCTTTCCTGCTGTCAGTTCTGTTGCTGCCTGGAGCTGATGCCAGCCCCGTGCACCCGAGGACAGTGATGCTCACCTGCTTTCCACTTACGGACATGAGCGAAGCCGGAGCGCTTGGCACCTTTCTGCTCTAGTTCAGGGGTGGCTCTGGGAGCTGCTCTGCCATCGCTGCACAGGGAAAGCAAGGTTGGGAATGGTGGGGTGTGCTCTGGAGAGAGCCACCTCGTTAGCTAGCCCAAATTAATGCACAGAGTTAGAGTCTCACAGGGATTTAGGCTGTTATGGCAACAGGCCCAAAAGCATTATGGAGAGTTCTGCGTTTTCCTCAGAGATTAATAATGCATTGAGCATGCTGTGAATTGCAGAGAGGGGTTGCCATGAGGTTTGTGGCATTGCCAAGCTGCGCTTTGGACATGTAGCCGGGAGCGTGATTCTCATTTCAGACCAGTTACTCAGGGTGCTTGGCGACAGGGTTCTTTGCTGGTCCTTGCTGGTGGCTGGAGGCTCCGTTTTGACTCAGGCTCTTTGTTCCTGCATGCACCAACCTCTGTAGCTGTCCTGGTGATGTCTCATTGCTCTTTGTAGGAAGCATATATGCTCCCCTACAATGAAGACACAGTGTATGCTGTTTGAAGAGAACTGAGAGACAAAATCTCGACGGCAGTTAGCAAGGGGACAGGTTTGTTTA
This sequence comes from Morus bassanus, assembly GCA_031468815.1. Taxonomy (NCBI): domain Eukaryota; kingdom Metazoa; phylum Chordata; class Aves; order Suliformes; family Sulidae; genus Morus; species Morus bassanus. The sequence continues at coordinate 84,970,803 of CM062571.1, read as the reverse complement.
TTTGTCATTGAAATTGAGTCTTCCAGTCATGCACATGGAAGACGGACCAGGCACAGAGGGAGGTCACGGGCAGCACACAAAGGGTCGTGCCATTTGCGACAGACAAACGCTCTTTTTTCTCAGAGGTCAGCCCCACCTCCACCATCCCTTTGGAGAGCCTGGAATAGCTCACAGGGTTTCACGTTCATCTGGCAGCCCATCGGTGTGTGGTAGAGGGATGAGGTCTGGAGGAGGCAGGAGCGGTCAGTCGCTAGCAGCAGAGCGTGCCGGGAAACAGAGCGCAGACGCCGTGCGTGACCCTGCGGCACGGGGGGTAGTAAACGGCAAGTAGGCAGCTGCTACGCTGAGATCCGATAGACCGAGAGGACAATCTAGTTCAGGTGCTACAAATTTACAGAACTGCCTTCCCTCGGTGTCGTGCTGTGTGTTAGAACCTGGCTGAGGCTTGTCACTGGAGACTTTTTTGTGTCGGCTGATGGCCCGTTCTGTGGGTGCGCACGTTGGTGGCGAGATGCTCTGCTCTTTCTTGAGTACCTCTGAGTTGTGTAGAAGGGCTCCAAATGCTGCAGGAGTTGGTCAGGCTCCTTCTCCTGCAGGCTGCTTATCCCCGGGCCGAGGTCTGCCCGTTGCCTGATGCAGCATTTGGCAACAGACAACTATTAAGATAAAAGTGAAAATGAACATATTTACGACAAGTAATTAATTGTCAACATTTCAGTCATTAAGCGTGGAGTTGGATAAAAGAGAGCCATGCTTTCAGCTACTAGTTTTTTAGATAAATTCAAATAGATTCTCGCTCCATTTCAAGTTAAAAACTGCGAGGATGGTTTCACTGGCCTTGTAGCTGGTCCCTCACCTTTTAGGAGGACCCTTTTCCTCGGCACTGCTTTCACCAGGGGATTTCTGTGTGGCTGTATGCTCATTACCTCTGCAGGGGTCTGTGCAGGGTCCAGCCTGCTCTGCAGGGATTGAACGTAATTCATAAATTCAATACTTAATCAAGACATCAGGTTTCAAGCCTGCTCCCAAGGGATTACTGGTTGCTTTTGTTCAACTTCGGAGACTCCCTGAGCAGAACTATTTCCTGCATAGACAGTAAATAAAACTCAGCAATCATTACTCTCATGCTTAAATACAAACAGATGCTTCTCCGTGTTAAGGGAGAGGTTTCATTTTGCCCGTGTGATCACATTGAAACATCAGTGAGGAGTTTCTATCATGAAGACCGTATTTTACAAAATTCGCTATCACAGTAGGAAAGGGTAGTGAAAGATTTAAATAAGAGAACATAATAACACAGCAACACAATACAAAGAAAGCCTTGTAAAAGGTCTTTGCAGACTAGATGGGCATCAAATTAAACTGATAGGTGGAGTTTCAAAAGAAAGCAGAGGAGGTAATTCTGCACACAGTGCTGGTAAGCCGCAGAGCTCACTGCTGCCGGATATTGGGAGTGCAAGAAACTTGCACGAGCTCAAAGAGCACTGCCAAGTGTCTGGAAGAAGAAAGTCCTCCAAGGGTTAAACACAAAGGCAGTCTGACTCAGCCAGCTCTTGATCAGCAAATTGCTGGCAGCTGACAGAGTATTTGGGAGGGGCAAAGCAGCGCTGCATGCTTGCTGTGTTCTTATATGCTTCCTCAGGCAATTATTATTGGCCGCTGCCAGGCAGCACACTGGGCTAGATGAGCCTTTGATCTGCAAGACTGGAGGAGAGATGGAGAAGTGGAGTATTGAGGCAGTGTCATCAACAGAATGTAGGGAGTGAGCAAGCTGCACGGAGAGGAGGAGAGGCAGATGAGTAAATGGATGTAGTTGTTTGTGCAGGACTCAGATGGCAAACACGCAGATACAGTGAGCAGAGGAGCTGTGTCAGAATGGTGAGTTGCAGGTAGTGAAGAAAGCGCCTGCCAAGAATTTGCTTTCCTCCCACCTCTCCCATCAGTGGTCTCTCCTGAGTGTTGATTTTCTTGCTGAGGAGCAATGGAAGATGTTCGTTTTCACGGGGAACAGACATTATTCCCACTATTCCAAGTACCAGGGCTGTAGAGATGGTCAGCTTGGGAACCAGAACTGGAATGAAGCCACTCTTCTGTCGGAGGATCAAAGGATAATTCAGGTTGGAAGGAGGAGGTCTCTAGTCCAACCTCCAGCTCAAAGCAGGGTCAGCTATGAGAGCAGATCATGTTGCTCAGGGTTGTATCCTGCCTGGTCTCAGAAACCTCCAAGGATGGAGACTGCACACCCTTTCTGGGCAGCCTGTCCCGCTGCTTGACTGTGCTCATCATAAAATTTCTCCTTTTATGCAGCCAGACCCTCTTATTTCAGTTTTGCCCATTGCCTCTTGTCCTTCCACTGTGTACCACTGTGAAAAGGCTGGGTTTGTCTTCTTGATGACCTCTCCGTAGGTACCAGAAGGCTGCTGTTAGGTCCCCCCAAAGCCATTCCTTCTGGAGGCTGAACAAGCCCGGCTCTCTCAGCCTCTCCAGACAGAGCAGGAGCTCCAGCCCTGACCCTCTTGGTGGCTCTCCACTGAACTCCCTTCAGTTCGTTGACGTATTTCTTGTATTGGGGACCCCAAAACTGGATGCAGTATTGCAGGTGTTGTCTCATGAGTGGGAGTGAGAGGGATAACCTCTTTGCTCTGTCTGTTGCCTTTGTTCCTGTTCACGCAACCCAGGACACTTGGCCTTTGCTGCTGAGGCACAGGGCCAGCCCATGTTCCCCTCACTGTACCCCAAGCCCAAGTTCTTTGCCACAGACTTGCTTCCCAGCCAGCCAGTCCTCAGCCTGTCCAGTTGCATGGGGCTCTTCCTTCTCAGGTGTGGGACTTTGCATCTGTCCTTGTTGAAATTCATGGAGTGGAGTTCCTGCTGGCCCATTCCTCCTAGCCTGTCTAGGTCCTTCCGAGATGTCTAGCTGGTCATTGCACTTGGTAGTGCTCCAGATATCATTTTCCATAGTGCTCCCCTCCTCATTTAAGGGAAAAAATGGAGGAGAGATGCTTAGGCAGAGAAAAATAACAAGTGGGAAACAGAGAGAATAAAATGAGTAATTGTAGAAGCAGGTATGTAAAATAAAACAAAAACTAATACCCACGCCATGAATACGTTTAGATCATCTAACTGTCCCCTTCACCCTTCCTTCACTTGAAATACTTTGCTTTTACCATATTAAAAGATCTTCACAGCAGGGACTGTGAGCTCACAGGTAGGACAGGGGCTACCACACCTACAACTGTTCATGGTCGACAGCCGGTGCCTGTTGGCAGTCAGTGTCTCCTCTGGCCTGGCAGCCACTTGGCCGGTCTGCTCTTTGCAGATTAGGAAATTTGAGAAAGATGAACCAGCTTTCCAGTTTTATTTCCTGAAATAGCTGTGTACTCGACACAGAAGTACCTGCCTACAGGATGGTCAGCACATCCCTAAGACAAGCTCTAATGGCACTAGACCATGTTCTGTAACAGTCTGGGCTTGGTAACAGAGCTCAGCGCTGCATAAATTTCCTTGTTACAACTCTTGGCCATTCCCAGGTGAGAAGTAGAAATAAGCATAAAGGCATGACTTTTTTTTTGGATCTTCATGCTGTTAAGAGCATGACAATGTCTATACTGAATCAAACCATGGCTCCATCTAGTGCAGGATCCTGTCTTAAGCATTGCTCTTAAGCAGATGCCCAGGGAGGAGTGAAAACAGGGCAAGGATAGGCTGTTTCTCCTGAATACTCACGCAGGCAGCTCCTGGCTTCAGTTCAGACGTTTCTGTGCACATAATAGCCCACAAAAAGTGCATCCTCCATGGCTTTGTCCAGTCTCTCTTTGAACTCGTTTCATGCTTCCAGTTCATTATGCTACCTTGGTACTATAAATCCCCAAATTGTGTTCAGCAAAAATAGCATGGCTTTGAACACGGTGATAGTCTGATCAATGTGATGAGATGTGAAGTTCAAGGCTCACTGGCCCTTTTTCCCCCAGCGGACTCTGCATCTGCAGGCATTTGCTGAAATTGCTAATGTAATACAAGATATGGTTGCCAAAGCCCTTTCAATGCCGGTGGACATTACAGAAAAAACATTAGAGCCAAAAAAGCAGGTGGTCACTGTGCTGCTGTGCCAAGACGTGGCTTTCTGCCATCCTGAGCATTCTCTCAAGAGCAATTTGAAGCCTTGAAAACAGCTGAACTGTGACTGAAAAGAAGGAGGTATGGCAAGTAAGTAATGAGCATAGCAAAGCAGGACTTGGTGAAGAGAGGCAGGCTCATGCAAAGGGCTGGAGCAAGCTAGGCTGGTTAACTAGCATCCATGCAAGTACTTGCACCGTACTTGCTATGTTGATGGATCTTTCCTCCTATTACTTTACTTAGCAAGATTCTCATACTCTTTCACTGAGTATTACAAGTACCTGAAAAAACTCTTGCTGTGCACCCAGGTAGTGAGTTAATAGTAAGAATGGCAGAATCTGGCTTCCTTGGGTACTTCCAATTCTTGAAATACAGAAGTTTCTCCTAGACCCTGCTTCTGAATTCAGTCTAGCACGTTGAAGCATATGTAACCCTTCGGGGGAAAGGAGGGGAGTGTGACACGAGAACAGCGAGCGGGAGAGTGCGAGAACCTGCACATGGGAGATGGCACTGTTTGCTGTGAGTTGCACAACCTGGTTGCACTCAGTTGTCTCACACGTTGGCAGTTGGGTGTCGGGAGGTTTGATGAAGCAAGTGTTCGATTCTGTCACTGTTGCGTTGGGCTGGAGAGTGTTCAGCCTGGTTGGAAACTGTTGGGCACAACTGTCTGATGGATTTAAAACAACGTAAGACATTGTGAGAGTCTGTGGCCACCCTTCTGTGCCAAGTGAACAAGAGCAAAGGGCCAAACTGCAAACGCTTGCACCAAGCAAATCAAAGGTGAAGTGGAAAGTCACCTCAGAAAGGAAGGGGTGGGGGGAAGAAAGAGATGTCATATATCCAATTTGCGGCGACTGTCGTGCTCTGGATTCTCTAGAGACAACCTCTCTGACTTCTCTGTTCTTCTTGCTTTCCAGGTGAAGACGAGAAACTTGCTGCTTCTTTGCTAGATGGAAAGTTTCCCCGGAGCACGTCGATGCAAGACACTGTTAGGGAAGGACATGGGATTCCACCACCACCTCAAACAGCCCCACCTCCACCTCCTTCTCCATATTACTTTGACACAGGCCCCCCTCCATCCTTCTCGCCACCTCCACCCCCAGGAAGAGCTTATGATACCATAAGATCAAGCTTTAAGCCAAGCCTGGAGGCTAAACTCCACGGACTCCCGCAGGTCATTAGCGCAGCTGAGATGTATGATCAGGCGAGGACTTCCATTCCTTACCCTGAAAGGCAGAAGAGGGCCCGATCCATGATAATCCTACAGGATTCCTCCCATCTTCCCGTGGAGCCAACAGAGATCCCCCGGCCTGGCCCATCTGCAACCCCTCCAGAGAAGCTGAAGAGGAAGGGGAGAGTGATTGACAACCCTTATGCCAACATGGGTCAGTTCAATGTCAGCCTGTTTGCTCCCACCAAGCCACAGAGGAAGAAGAGTCCTCTTGTTAAGCAGTTACAAGTGGAGGATGCACAGGAGAGAGCAGCACTGTCCATCACCGGAGGCTTTACAAGGGAGCCTTCTCCCACCCGGAGGAGCCATCGCCTGAGTGGAGTGGAATATCAGCACCACACTGGCATTGCTCAGGTTGAAGCCACAAGCATCCCCTTTGCCACTGCCATCGCTGGAGTCATGAAGGACAGAGACCGTCGTCTGGATGAGAGGCGGAAATCCACTGTCTTCCTCTCGGTTGGGGCCATTGAAGGAAGCCCCCCCAGCAGCGACATGCCATCCTTGCAGCAGTCCAGGTCTATTGATGAGCGGCTGTTAGGAAGCCGAGATGTACTACTGCCTTCCCCTGTCTCAGCTTTAAAGCCATTAATTAGCAGCTCATCCTCAACGTTCATCCACCCCCTAACAGGAAAGCCCTTGGATCCAAACTCACCACTGGCGCTTGCGCTGGCCGCAAGGGAACGGGCCCTCTCAACTCAAGTCCCATCCCGGTCGCCCACCCCGATCCACAGCCCAGACTCAGACAGAGCAGCACCCCTGTTTGTGGACATCCAAACCAAAGAACCAGAGAGGGGGGAGTTGGAGAGCTTGGTGTCCCCTGTGTACTCACCTGGAGGCAAAGGGGCTGTCGGAACAGACTCTGGGACTTTGGCCCCTACTAAGAGCCAGTGGGGGACTCCGTCCACACTGAGAAAAGAAACTGAGGCAAGAGCAGAAACACCTGGGAAGGAGGAGAAGAAACAAGAAGACAAGAAGTCCATGATTATTAGCATAGTGGATACATCACAGCAGAAGACTGCTGGCCTCATCATGGTTCATGCCACAAGTAATGGCCAAGACGAGATAGGACTTGAGATAAAAGAGGAGAAACCAGCTGTCCCTGAAGCATGCACAGAGCCAGCAGAGTCCCCCAAAGCAGAAACCCAGCCCAGTCCCGTGGGAAAGCCTCCAGTCAGTCCAGCCTCTGACAAGACGTTGGGACAAGGGAGTTCGGAGGAAGAAGTGGAGCCCTACACGGTTACCCTCCCACCAGCTCAGTTGTCTTCAAGTGACGAAGAGACCAGGGAGGAGCTGGCCAAGATAGGGCTGGTGCCTCCACCAGATGAGTTTGCAAACGGGGTACTGGTCACCACCCCTGGCACACCAGTCAGCCACCTGGCTACGCCTAGCACGCCATCCATACCAGCGGCAGCAGTAGCACCTTCTACCACTGGCGGAACACCCTCAGGGAAGCCCTCTGATGCCCCCGTAGCCCCAGAGTCTGCTGCAGACTCAGGAGTGGAAGAGGTGGACACCAGAAGTTCAAGTGACCATCACCTGGAGACCACAAGCACCATCTCTACGGTCTCTAGCATGTCTACGTTGTCCTCAGAAAGCGGGGAGCCTACTGACACATACACTTCCTTTGCGGATGGACAAACTTTTATACTCGAGAAGCCACCAGTGCCTCCAAAGCCAAAACTCAAGTCCCAGCTCAGCAAGGGGCCAGTTACTTTCAGGGACCCACTTTTGAAGCAGTCTTCGGACAGCGAGCTCATCTCCCAGCAACATGCGGCCACTCTGGCATCAGCCAGCATTGGCCGGCCACGCTACCTCTTTCAGAGAAGGTCCAAGCTATGGGGGGACCCCATGGAGAGCAGGCCAATCCATGGGGCTGATGATGACAAGCCAACTGTGATCAGTGAGCTAAGTTCCCGACTACAGCAACTGAATAAGGATACACGATCACTGGGGGAGGAACCAGCCGGGTCCACGTTAGATCCCGGGAAGAAGTCACCTGTGGTCGCGGCACGGTAAGATGCTGGTCGCTGACCAGGGGACGGGGCAGGTGCAGGGCTTAGGCACCCAGGGGACAGGGAGGTGCATAAGCAGAGTGTAACTGTGCCAAGTAATCCCGGGCGTGTTTTGAGGGGCATTTCAGACATGGCAGGACTTCTCAGCTGCACGGGGAGAGACAGTGCTGAGACATGCTTTCCAGAAGTTGGTGTGATTTGTTCATGGCTCCTCTCTACGCACCGCACACGTAGCAAGCTCGCACTGTTGCTTTTTCCCTTTAAATTGCCTTCCTGTTGTTTCATGTTCCTCCTCTGTCTCGATGCTATTGTTAAGCTGCTGTATTTAGTCATGGGTTTCACTTCTAAATGTTTGCTCCTGAACAACTAATAACAATGTGTGTTTCTCTAGTGCTTTTCATTTCAAAGGATCTCCAAATGTTGTCAGACTACGTATTAGAGCTCTGGTCAGTCACTGCTGAGCAGGAGCCGTCACAAGGGTGGTCTGTGACAGCCCTTAGAAAGGACACAGCAGCACCACCCCGACCTTTGTTCTCTGAGGCAGAGCTCGGCACCGTTTCTGGAACGAGCCAGCTCTGGTGACCTGCAGGGAGGTGTTTTGGGGTGTTACGCATGGTTCTGGGCAGGGGGTTGCAGCCGGGCATCCCTCCCATGGGCGCTTGCAGCGGCCATATGCTGCTGAGTGCAGCGCTGGGTCACACACGTCTCCGTGCCAGTGGGTCAGTGGGCTGGCCGCTGGCTCAGAGGTATCTACGCAGCGCCTAAGCGTGGTAGATCTTCTCACCCCTTATTCTCCTCCTCCATGCACAGACCTGTGCAGAGCCCGGCCGGCCCAGGAGATCTGAAAGGTCACAGCAGAGGGACCCCGGGACACGCAGGAGCCTCTTTCTGTTACAAAGTGATGCTCGGATTCCCTCATCCCTCACGGCACTCAGGAGACACTGGTTCTCTGTCCCATGCTGGAGCTGTGACCGTCATGCTCCCTGAGCAGCACGGACCTCTCCGTGTCCCTCGCGCTGCCCTGCGCTGCTCTCCTGCCCGACGTGTCCTCCATGCCAGGCCACCCACCGACCTGCCAGCACCCGGCGTTTGTTCTGACCTGCTGCCCCTGTGGCAGCAGTGGCCCCTTTGCCCCATGCTTTCACCCCAGCATCCCCACCTAACTGTAAGAATAAACTAAACCAAAAAACTCTAAATTAGAGCCCAAGATTTGAAAGCAAACACTTACAAGGCTTTGAAATTTGAAGTTACAGCAGCAAGTGACCCAAAATGTCCGGTCTCACTCTGCCTTTCAGGATGCAGCCACAGAGCACCTCCCACAGTAGCAAAGCCACAGTAAGCAGGTCCCACCGGTGTCACCGGTGGGTGGTTGCTGGGGGTCAGCAGGGTGCCAGTTTGGCAGGGAGCTCTGAGCTAAGTGGAACCCTTCTTTTGGAAAGGTTTTTCTAACCAGATCATCACAGTGATGGGTTACAAGTCCATGTGGTGCTAGTACAGCTGGTGACGTTTCAAGCTGTAGCATGGGGGACAGAGCGTCCGATCCTGCCGTACCCCCAGGGGAGTGTTCATGTAGCTGCGCCTGTGTTGGCAGGGCCAGCCTGGCTGCACTGGTGATCCACCTCTCGGTAGGTACCAAACTTGTAGTTACGACCGCAGTGTGGAAAAAAATGCGTGGATCTTGCCCTGCTACACTGTTCTGTCTCTCTGGATTCAGCCCCAAATGCACATTACGGCCATTACCTGGAGACCGGTGTCTCGCACATGGTCCCCTCTCCCTGCACTACTCAGTCAGGAACCACGGGGTCCTGTGCTGAATGCACTGAGTTTAATTGCATTTGGGGACCCTTCTGAAATCAGGCACGCCATTCCTCATATTCCTAAAAAGTGCTGACTGTGCCTTTCTTCAGGGATGCTAGAGAAGTTGGATGTTACCAGCTTTTAATGGCAACAAGGTATGGCATCTCAAACAGCTCACCCATGCCAGGCATTGGCCCTTTGCTGAGACCTGGTTTGGGGCCCAGCTGGCCCTCCCTCACCTGGGGCTGATGGAGGGGCTGCTGGCTCCTCTGCCGTCAGCCCCCTTCAGCGTCCCAGAGCCAGCAGCGAAAAGCACCTGTGACTCCACGTGGTGTCGGAACGCAGACACCCCGCTGCCTGTCCTCTTTCCTTCCCTGGCCTCCCGTGTCCATCCAGATCACCGCGTACGGCTGATCTGCTGTTCCTCATGCAGCTTCCCGGCAGAGATGCGCAAGTACCCCCCATTTCTAGGGCTTACCCCTGTCCATCCTCTGCCTCTCTTTAACCCCTCCTGTCCTCCACAACTGCTTCCTTTCGATTCCTGTGCTTCCCTCGCCCCCGTCTCTCCCAGGAGCAGCAGACCCTGCCTGAGCTCCCACCCCATCACATGATACTGCTGCATATCACCTTCTGCAGAGAGCCCGTCCTGCACCGGGCAAGTGCAGTCCATCCTCCTCTCCTTACCCACCCTGCCACCAAGTGTTTGGCACTTTCAACTGTCCTGCAGAGTTAAATGTTCTCCTTCCTTTTTCTGAAAGTCATGGCCTTTCATCTCTGAAATTTTTATGCTCCCAGTTGATGTCAAAGACTTGAAATATTTCCCAGGCAGTTGGCTGTAAATAGAATATTTAATGCCATCAGCCACTCTCCTTCATTGTGAAAATTCCTCTCTTTTATGAAATTGCTGTAAATTCAGAAAATAATGTAAAGAGCAGTTAGATAAGCTTAGATGACCCATTTCGGGACACGTTTTCCAGTCCCTGGGCCTGTCCTGAGACCGGCAGTATTACCTAAACCTCCCACAACAGCCACCCCTAAACACAGCAGTGCTGCTAAGGAGGAGCGAGGTGGGAGCATGGTGGCATGATTGCCGCTGCCAGCAGGGATGGCCCTTGAGCATCCCCTCAGGGGCTGAAGGGTGCTGCACCCCTTTGGCCAGGCTTCATGAAAGCCCAGGTGATGCTGCAGCCAGAGCCCATGTGAGCCCCTCCACGGGGCATCTGGAGGACTAAAGGGTGGTGGCCTGACTTGTGCTGCAGCTTTTTCTGCCATTCTTACATTTAGCTCTGCTCCAGAAAGGGTCATGAGCCAAAGTGAAGCTCTTACCTAGAGCCAGAGGTGTTCTGGAGTTCCCAGGACTCAGGGATGATGAGGTGCCCTTGCAGGAGCCATCCACAAGCTGCCAGTGCCCCTCCAGCTTGCCTGTTGTGGCAGGTTTCATTGCTGGAGTTTCTTTCGAAGCACGTTAAATTCTGAATTTACAGTAGTTACATCTAAGAGCAGGTAACTTCTCTTTGCACGTGGTGGCTGTAGAGCAGGCCCTGGTGCATTTCTCTTGCAGAGGTCTGTGAGGGTCCTGGCTGGGGACCCCAGGAACAGAAGACACAAACTGCTTTCTCCATAACTCTAACTCTGGCTGTATCTCCTTCCAAGACAGTCTTCCACAGGAGGACATTTGACAAGAGGGACTGAGAAAGAGGCCAAGAAATACTGAGAATGAGAACATAAGGTCAGAGTTAAGGCAATCGATAGAGATGCGATCTACTCCATCCTCCCCGCTCCTGGGGCCCGGTGTGACCGGCCAGGGCTGAGCGTGGCGAGGGAAGCTCTGCTGTGCCCATGCACTGCGTGCTGTCAGAGGAAGGTTCTGCTCCCGAAGCGGTAGTGTGCCCACTTGCTGAGATACAGCCTTCTGCACGGTCCTCACCGAGACGCCGTAGTTCGGCGGTGACAGTGACAGCAGAGCAGACTGACAACTTCCATTCGTACTGTCCCATGGGAATAAGCGATGACCCTTGAGTTGGGACACATGAACTTTGTTCCGCTGGGAGCTACCCTGACCGTTACTTTGACATAGTATGTCCCTGAAGGCTGACATGAGGCCAGCAGCAGCTATCTTCATGTTTAACATGAATGGGATCCTTGAAGATCCGGTGTCCCAACACGCAGTAGCCTTTGCTAAGCTGAGCTGCAGGAGAGTGACCAGACGTCTTGGCGTCTCTCTGACTTGAACTTCCCAGCCACCCCCGGACAGAGCTCATGCAGCAGCAGATGCCGAGCAGTCGTTCCACTGAGCAGGAGCAGTGCGAGGACCCCGCAGCTCAGAGCTGCCACTGAACGCTGAAATGGATTCATTGTGTGACATCCATTACCACAATAAAGCTGACGCTAACTAATGAGAGGTGTACGTTTCTGATTAGTGATCCAGTGAGTCATAGCTAGCGATGCACATGCCAGCTGAAGAACTGCATTAGTACCAGAGGCTGAACTCATGCGCTTCAGGGTGACTCACGCGTTAAATGTGCAACGTTAAACCCTGTGTTGAGATGGCATTCTTGTGCAGTGTCCCCTTGTCCTGTGACTGGCCATGGCCATCCAGCCTCATCAGGCTTGTGTCATTCCTCATTGCACATAGTCACACTCAGATCTCAACCTCCCACCTCTGCTGACGGGGTTGGTGTGATGCTGATCGGCCAGCCCTTAAAGCTAAATGTGAGCTCATGTTGACTCAAGCCAGAAGCATCTGAAGTGTCAACACGGTTCCGGTTTGGGGCACCAGCTAATGCAGCCAAGAACCTGGGTTAGAGGGTGCTTTGCAAAGGGTTTTGTTTGTTTGCTTCTTTGTTTATCTTTAAGCAACAGCCAAACATGCCAAATGTATCATGTGAAGCAGAATTTTAGATGCAAAACTGAGTTTTTCAGGTGCTGTTCTGGAAACCCACAACTGCTTTGTATTTCTACAGATCTGAAAGAGAGAGAGAAGAAAAATAAGCCCTTTAGGCATTTAGCTCCTAGGGTAAAGCTACCTCTTTCTATATAAACTCATCAATTAATTCTGTTTCAGTTAAATGGTGTAACATTTCTGGTGCAAGCTTTCAGCCGCTGCAGATACAACCCCCTGTTTCCTTGTAGGCTTTTTGTCTCTTCATGGTGTCTAAACTCATGCACAAAGCAGAGCTGAGCTTTCTTTCCACAGTCAAGGGAATTGTCGTTGGAGAGCTGATGAAAAGCTGGAGATTGGCATTGATGAGGCCAGCTGAGATCTGCGCTTCTCAGCGCCTTCCCTAGAGGGAGTTTGGTGCATATGGGAAGTTACTTGTTCTGCATTGAGGTTTGGAGAGGAGGTGGCCTTCCAGCTGAGCAGCAGAGTCCCAGGCAGGGTGCCGGCAGCAGCCCCTGGCCTCAGGGTGCCGGGAGGCTGAAGCCCCCTCGGCAGGCGACAGCAGCCTCCTTTGCTGACACCAAGCAGGGCATCCCCACAGCCCTGCCTGGAACAGCCGGGCTGCTAACAGCCACAAAGCCTGCAGCGTCTATGAGACACAAGTCCCAGCTGGTGCTCGCAGCAGCACGCTGTCCTGCAAGCCCCCGAGCTCCCCCAAGCACCCCACCTTTCCTCACGTGTCAGGTGCAGCCACCAAAGAGGAAGGCAAACCTGCAGTCCTGTGACGGAGGCATGGCAGGTCTCCATCTGCTTTCCTGCGGCAGCTGGACTTAAAGATGCTTAATGCATCTCTGTAGGTAACTGTAAAAATGCATCGTTCACTCCATGGACTCCCCTTCCCGTGGGAGGAGGCTTCTGCTCGTGGAGGCGTACTGCAGCGGGGCCGCTGGCACTGCGGCGGGGGCTCCCAGGCGGCAGGGGGGCTCGCCACGTGTTCTGCTGGCAGCTCAGAGCGGTGTGCTGGAGGATGCTCTTCCCTCCTGGTTGCCATGGCATTTTCCCAGCATTCACCGCAGGATGTCAGGCTGAGGACGGGGCACTCCTGAGCCCGGTCCACCTCTGCGGCTTTTCCACATAGACACAGCTCTGCAGGCAGCAAGGGAGTGGGAAAGTACAGGCTGTTTAGAGATAAGCTGATGGAGGTTGGGTGTTTGGAAAACACAGGAAGAGTTTCTACAGGGTGCTGTGAAAATGCAGTAACTGAAAGCGCACCTACCACAGGGAACCGCTCCCCTCGATCCGAGGTGATGCACCGATCGGATGCCAGCTCAATGCTTCCTGCCACTGGTGGCTGGGGGGGTCTGTTTTTGACGTTGATGTGCATTGCCTACAAGGAGACAGGGGCATTGTGGGTAGCAAGTCTCAGCATGTGTCCATGTCACAGCAAGCACAGCTGGCTTCACCTCATCTGGTCACTAACATCTACTAATCACAGCTCATCCACTCATCCCTCCGAGTGAGTAGAAGAGCAAACTGTGACTCTGCCTCATGCTGGTCCAAAGCGAGACTTGGGAAAAGCAGTGAGGGTTTGTCTAGACCTCGGTGAGAAGAGCTCTGGGTCCCACAAGACTGTGTGAGTGCCACAGTGGCCCAAAAGTGGGAAGAGTTAAAGCCTGAAGGGTTCACTCGTTGCTGAGTCTAGCTCCAGGAAGCTCTCACAATGTGGTTGTTTTATCACCCAAGCACAGGAGAAGAGCTGTAAGGGCTGTCCCTTTCAGGGCTTTAGCAGAGTAGAAGTAGAAGTCATGAAAAAAGGGCTTTTCCTCTTGTATGGAGAAATATGAAGGGTCCCATTCAAATTTCAGTTTGTTTGTCAACAACCAGGAGGCAAGGCAACCGCATGGAAAGCGGCCTGCCAGCTACCTTGGAGCAGTTCTGCAGGCAATCTGCCATGGTTGCACACACTCTCCAGTGAGAGCTTAGGAAGAGATTGGCTTGGAGAGTCCCAGGGGCAGCATATGAGGAGACGAAGTCTCTGTGGATACTAGCCCTAAATTTCCTTTTCCTACCAAGTAAAGATCAGAGGAGGGTTGCTGCAATAAGAGATGTAATGTTTAGTTAAGGCATAAGCAGCTCTTACATCCGTAATGCCCTGATCCTGCCAGAACCTCGCTGTTGTAAATGTTTACTGACACCTGGGTTTGCTCCCGATTCCCCCTGTTCCACGACAGAGCACAGGCGGGCGAGAGCTCATGGCTGAAAGACTCTCCAGTTACAGCACCATCTGCAAAATTGCCCAAGAAAAACCATAGCTGGAGGCCGAGCCCCTCTTGTATGGAGAAGCATGAGAGGGAGAGCCTTCAAAGTGTGTTTAGGAGTCCTCTTGCTCTTCTACATCACTCCTCGAGCGTAGCAGGTTTGTCATCATGACACAGCCAGGACACTGTCCCTGGAGGTGCCTGGCGTTCCCCAGGGGATAACCACGCGTCCCTCGGCTGGCCAGCCTGCCCTGGAGCTGCCCAGATGTCTCCACTGCGAGCTGCACAGCACTGGGCTAGATCCTCTAGCTGAAACAGCACAGTCTTTGCTTGACCCTGCTATTAGTGACCCGCAGCAGCTACCCAACAGAGCTTTCCACCTGCAGTCTGCTGTTTGGCCGAGCAAGCTCTGCCGGGAGTGGTACAGCTCCTGACTGAGGCAGCCGTGCTTTCTGCACGGCTCCGGGCCATTTCTTCCCATTCTGTGTGCAGCCACTTCACCTGCAGAAAAGCAATAAAAGTCTGAATGAAAGCAGAGATCATCTGATGTTTGTAGCCACTGTGCCAAACTGAACCATTGCTGACAGCCCCTGATACAGCACTGCAGACCAGGGAGGCAAGGAGTCACTGCTCAGAGGAGGGGGCCATGTCATTTACGTGAGGCAAGGCCTCTTGCTCCTTCCCGATAGCTGCAGTTCAGGGATTTTGCAATGCAGAAGAAGAAGGTTTAGAAAGCCCAGCACCCAGGCAGCGGGTAGAAGATCTCTCTTGCCCCTGCGAGGAGCTGCGACATGTCCGTCCTGCTCACTGGAGAGCAAATGTTGAATTTTCCCCTGCCAGCCCAGGGAAAGTCCTTTGGCACAGCACAGACCTCAGCAAGGGATTCGAGCAAACTTCCGTACCAGAGGAACTGTGATTATCCCCTCTGGGAAACGCTAACTCACTTGCAAGGCCCTAATAATGTTCCATTGACCTTTAGCTGTAGCTGTTACTCTCACAATCATGAAAGCAAAACACTTAACACAGCTATTGGGTAAAGTCAGAAAAGATCTTGAACTGTATTTGCCGCTCTTTCTTGTTCTTGCTGTGGGGCATTTTTTTCTCATGCATATGTTGTTTCCTTCCCCTCCCTCTTCTGCCCTTCCCCAATCTCTGTCCTGTCCCTTCCCTGTCTCTTCCCCTCCTCCTCCCTCTCTTCCCAGCTGTTACAAATAGCACTGTCGAATCCTTCAGGCTTTGGCTGTCGAATTCATGCAATTATGAATGTCCCATTTACTGTAGTAAACACACGGACGTACCCTCAGCCGCTGCGGAACGTCCCGACCTTCACTGGCCCCAAAAGCCCCATGTCGGCCATTTCCTGGGTCCCCTCCTTGCCCCCAGGATTGCCCCATCCCAGATGGCGAAGCCTTTCTGCCCGGCGCTCCTGGCGCTGCGGAGCCTGCCCCGTCCCCAGCGCGGGGCACCGCTGTGCCGTGCACGCCACCGCCGGAGCCCCCAGGCCTGCACGGCCTCGCAGCGCGGCCGGGCTCCTGCGGTGCCGCTCAGCCTCGGCCTTGTGCCGGCCTCGGGCCGCGTGATGAAGTCCGTTCGCTCTTCTCCGTCTTGTTGCTGCCCCGGACCGGAGCTAACATTCTCTCTCATTGCCTCTCTTCCTGCTCTCCATCTGCATGTCCGCGCTGCTCTGTCTAGAACCGCCTCTGGCCTCCGGAGGGTGGGCGAGTTGTGTAAGTGAGCATGTTCTCATCCCATAGCAAACTCACCTCGTCTCCCCACGCCCGTGCTGGTCCCGCTCCCCGCTCTCCTGCCGTCCCGGCTGGCTGAGAGCGGGCAGCGGTGCTTGCTGTGGCATGTGAGTGTCCCCCTCCTGCCCTGGTGTGCCCCGGTAGCATGTCCGTGTCCCTGTGCTGTGATGTCTGTGCTGCTGCTCGTAGGTGACGACTGAGGAAATTCCCTCGGGCTTCCATGGGATTCGTACCGTGGCCCGGACGAGACCGTGCACCCGCGTCACGGCTGCCCAGGGGACATCCATCAAGGGCTGTGCAGGGGCAGGGCCCCCTTGGTGCAACTCAGCCCCATGGGGAGGGACCCCTGCAAGGCTTGGGAGGGACCCCAGCAAGGGTTGGGCTCAGCTGGCTGCCGCCCCAGGAGGCAACATCCCCTTTCTGAGCCGCAGCAGCTCCCCCCCGCGCAATTGATGTACAAGGCTCCCCCTTCCCTGCAGGTTCATGACTTCCCAGTCGTGGCGGGTCCCTAGGTCACCTTCTGGAGTAAAAATCCCATGAGACAGAGGAGGCAGCATCTTACTTTCTTGCTACCCTGAGATCATACAGCCGTCCCAGGCTGGGGTTCAGCTGACCTGCGGGGAGGGGGGCCTGGGAGAGACCAGCAGGTCAGTGCTGCCTTCCAGCAGGCACCCCAGAGCCGCAGGAGCTCCAGTCTGGTGACCCACAGCAGGTGACTTACGGTGTCCCCAGGGAAGTCACTGTTGGCACAAACTTAAACCATGGATAAGTGTTTACCTAAGACAGCTGTAGGGAAATCAGGGTACAGAAAACTGACCCCCTCCCTTCGCCCAAACTGCTTAATGACTGCTGCTGGAGGAGTCCTTGCTGGCAGAGCTCCTTGGCCCATGACCCCAGCAGGTCTCAGTGTCTTTGCTGCAGAGCTCCTTGGCCACATCCATAGGAGGTCACAGTTGCTACCAGAGCTGCTGGAATCCCTTTGCAAGCCCATGGCTGGTGAGCTGTGTGCATTCAACGGGCTGGACCAGGCAGTGGAGACCCTGGGAGAGGCCATTCCTGTCTGCACGAGATCTCTTGGGCTGGGTGACAGGATCCCTCTCCCTCACCAGAAGGTGACCTGCAGGCCTGGGTGGGCGCTGGAGGGTTTGAGCTGTGGCACGTGCCCCTGATCCGGGTGCCTGCCAGGTGAATTTCCCCAGTGTGCATGGCCAGCGGTGTGGTCTTGGTTGTGCTTCTTCCGTGTTTGTCTGTCTGTCCTGGTTTTTTTACCCATAGTGTGTATGAAACTAGCTACCTACATCTGTGTTGCTTCCACGTGTGAATGCAACCCCAGAGCCTACGCAGAGCTCTGGGCAGTCTCATGTTTGATTTTACTTGTCATTTTCTGCCAAGTGCTGAATTTCCAAGTCTGCAGCCCCTCCCGGTGCCCAGCTGGACAGGGCCAGTCCCGGGAGAGCAGAACGGCAGCGCTAGGAAACTCCTCTTGCAGATGCCCTGCACCACCGCTGGGCTGGCGGTGGCTGCCCTACCGCTTTCCAGACAGCCGCGCAGATGCCTTCCCAAGGGATCAGCTCTGCTCCGGTCCCAGGCTGTAAAACGGCTGGTTTAAGTAGAGGTGTGGGAGACTCAGAAGCCATCTGGCTGACTTCGGTCCTTCTGGTGGAGCAAAAGGTTGTAGAGCCCCTAGGTCTGGCCGGAGATGGAGCACTGCTCTGGCTAGAGCTGGGCAGAGAGATTCGTGCCTCAGGTTCTGCACAGCAAATCTTCCTTCGTTTGCGTGTGGTCAGCAGTGGGAGGGTCCTCATGTCATTGCATATGCCCATGTCTTCATGCATTCAGTCCTGTCGCTGGTGTCGCAGAGCGTCTGAGTGTTCGGGGTTGCACCCAGGGGAGATCTGCCTCCCGTGTTAGCACTGTGGGCACTTGGCTCATCCCTAGCTTTGTGCTGCCTGGTGCAGGACAGGGCGAATTTAGTCTGCTCAGTCTGTCTTCTGCCCCCACGTCATTAGGACGCTGCCCAGCAGCCCCAGTGGCAGCACCAGCTGGTCAGAAAGTGTTTGGGGATGATGGTTGGCTGTGCTGAATGGGAACCGGCTCGTCCCCGTTCCGCTGAGCCGGCGTTTCAGACAATGGCAGTGCCTGCTCCCATCCAGCACCATCTGACAGACCGTGATTGTCAGCTGATGTTTCCTCTCTGTTGCACAGCCCTGTTTGTGTGAAAGCTTTGGACATTGTTTTGCCCACGCCCAGCATCCCAGCCCGACTCCGAGCGTGAGCTGTGGCCACCCTGTCCGGCCCCGCAAGCCCTGAGCACAGCCCTGACGAGGGGCCTGAGGCTGCAGACGGGCTGTGGCTTGGCTCCAGTGGGGCGAGTGTGAATGCATCAGAGCCTTGGCTGGTGCTTTTCTGCAGGCTGCAGCCCGTGCCCATGCTCACTCCCCACCGCTCCCCGCACCCGCCTGCGCTGCCCTGCGGTGGAGGGAGCCCTTGCCAGGAGCTGTGCTCAGCGTGCAAGCGGGCTGCGTAAACATGAGCAGGAGAGGGGAACAGCAGGCACTGCCTCTGCCCGGGGCCCGTCGCGAGCGGCATTGCTCCCATTTGCCGACTGAAGAGGTTAGGGTTAGGGTTAACTGCTGTCTTGGTCCAAAAGGATCAGCGATGAACCTGGATGTGCTTAGCCGAGCACCTTTAACATTTTCTTAGCACAGGTGTTTGCATTTAATTCCCTGGAGGGAAGGGGTGCTGTAAGCTCAGGGTGTTGAACAAGGAGGCTCAATTCTACAACAGATCTAAGGCACCATCAGTTCAGATGCACGAGTGCTTGCTGCTGGCTGGAGGCATGGGGTTAGCTCTGTGTACGCAATTAGCTGTCTTCTGACCCTGTAGATTAACCTTCTGTGTCATCACAGTTAAGACACTGATGGGCCAATGTCCCCCCTCATTAGCTACACAAAGGGTCAGGCATTCACTGCAGACTACGGTCATTTTCCCCTGCAACAAAATTTGTCACCTAAAATGTAAAACTTCAGACCTGCTTTCCTCCACACATGGCAGAGCTCAGGCTTCAGGACTCGGGCAGCACTGCCCTGCATGGGCCACAGCGAGGGGGTGCTCAGCCCCACGCCCAGCCCAGTGCTGGTACTGGGCAGAAAGCGGAGCCTGTAACCCAGGCTCAGGTTTTAGTTGTTGGTGAGATTCACAAGGCGAGCTGGATCTGAAGGAAAGCAGTGAAATGGCTCCACTGAACCCTCCATGTGCGGCCAGCCACGGTGCCTCTGCCCTCCCCAAGGCTCAGGGGACCGTCCCGGGGCTCCAGCGCAGCAAGAAGCAAGCCCAGGGTTTCTCAAGCAACACACACTGTTCTGTTCCTGCCCAAAGCACTCACAGTAAGCACCATGCAAGCTGCGTGAAGCCGTGTTCCCCCACTCTCCCACACACGCTCCAGTGCAGGGCATGCAGTGGTGTCCCCAGGGCTTCATGTGCCCTGCGCGGTGCCCACCCTCGGGGATGACGGGAGAAGGGATGCTCCGTCCTGGATCTCAGAGCTCAGTGCTGGAAACTGGGAATGGAAAAACAAACACGAATGTGCCCTCCCCCAGCTCATCTGAGACCAGCAAGGAACAAGAAATAGGAAGAGTCCTGAGTTCTTTCCTGGGCACTTTTTGGACTAGGACCTCACTTCTGAGCCTTTAGGTGCTACCAGAGGCCCATTAAATGACAACTGGGCGTCAAATGCCACAGCTCTGCCAGCAGCTTTCACCATCTTGTCACCTTCTGTGCAGAGGCTGCTGAGCACAGAGGCACTCTGCTCCAGGTCAGACGCCTGTGACTGCAGCCAGGAGCTCAGGAGAAGATAAGACAGGCTGTTCTGACCCCAAAGACAGGTCCTGCTGAAGTTTGTAGGACAGTGCAGTGAGCTAGGAAGGTCAGTTAGTCTTCTGAGGTCAGGGGAAAATGCTCTAACAGTGAACAGCAAGAATGGCTGCTGTTCTGGCTGCAGAAGTGTGATCAGAGAGAAGAGGGAAATTATGAAGCGAAAGAAAAAAAAGGCAGTTTTGAAACAGGAGGAGGCATTACATTGAGAAGCCACAAAAGGAAATATACCTCCAGGGTTTTCATGGCTGGCTGGCTTTTCCCCAAATCCATCCTCTGTATTTTATTGGGATAATGTCTTATACATAGTTTGGGAGAGGAAAAAAAAAAAACAAACCCAGCAAAAGTGCAATTTGCTCTCATCTGTCCATGACAGGCAGGATGGTTCCATGGCAGGAACTCTCCATAAGAAGGGTACTGCATTCACAGAAGGACCTGGGGCAGTGGACAGTTCATAGGTGAATGTCGTCCTTTCAGCATCGTGCCAGTTCAGGACTTGGTCTTCGGTTGCACCTTGCACTGCAACAGACCCAAAGCCTCAGAGCAGCAGCTTCATCCTTCAATTATCCAGGCCCCAGCCAGGGTTCCCCATCTTGTCATCCCCCCCAGCACTGCTTCACGTCAGCTCAAGGAAAAGTCACAAGTTCTTGGCTCCTTTTCCATCAGTGGCACACCTGCAGGGGTGGGCCCTATTCCCACGCAGAGGAATTTATATAGCGTGAAGAAGAGAAAAACTGTTAGTTGTTACGAGGTGGTAAATGAATACTAGCAGGAGCAATGGTTTCATCAGTGATACCATCCCATTGCTTAGATCTTCAGCTTTGTCCTCCCATAATGACGTAAAATGGTGACAATTGCCACGGCTTTCTGGAGTGGATTTTCATACTCTGCTTAAAGTCATTAGACAAGAATCCAGAAGATCATTCGTTAAACCGAGCACAGCTTCCTCCGGGTCAGTCTGAGATGCGCCTCAGGTTAGAAGAGCTTCAGGCCCCACTGTTTGTCTCTTCAGGCATTTCCCAGAAGTGTACCCAGAGCTGACTGCTGTGCTTTGAAGGCATCCAGAGCTGGAACAGACGGGTCTTCCCCTGTTGCTTCAGTCAGGCCCGCATCATCTTCCAGCCTGACACATGTGCCTTATTTTCCATTCATGTCTGCTTGCCTTTGGCTTCCTCAGATTTGTTCATTTTCCTGTCCCCGCTAGACTGCGTGGAGTGCTTTGTAGCTCGTTTTTTCTGTGCGTGATGGTGTTCCCTGACCATGGACAAGCCCCTTCCTAATCGTCGCCTGCAATGTGCCAGGCCAGCTGAGCCGGCTGTGCCAGTCTGACCAGGGTTCGACCTGTGTGCCAGGATCTGCCGTGGTGGGTCGCGGCTCTCCTGACAGCTGACTGTGACACACATAGGCTGCTTCCAGCACCCACCCCAGCCAGAAAGCCTGCCTGGCACTGCCTGTGCAGTCCAGCCATAGCAGCTCAGCCCAGCAGCAGTTTAGGAGTTACCACCCCATGTTATGGCATGTAGGAAGTCACAGCTTAAGTGACTTCATATGTTATTCCATTTTTTAAAAGTAGTTGTCTATAGCTGTACTGTAGCTCGTGAGCTCATGGAGCTTCTGGCCACATCACTGCACTACTGTCCTGAGGTCCTAAGTGTGATCTACAAACTTTGCTGGTCTGGCATTAGGGTCTGTTAAAAACTTGCATTGTTAAATGAGGGTCCCTTGCTGAACATCCGAATAGCAGCATAGAGCTGGCCTGATTCACACCATTGGTTGCTACGTGTTCACTACTTGCTGTTTAAGCTGTAGGAGTCAGCTTTCCCATCTCTTTCTCATCCCCAGTGTCAAGGAAGATGCTGAGTCTGTGCTAGTTCTAGGACTTCTTCCCTTGTCTGCTCTTGAAATAAGCAGAAAGGAAGTCAGATCCCAAGCAGACTGATGAAATCTAGAACTTCACTTCTCAGATGTAGAAACTAAAATCTCTCCCCTCCTTTTTCTGCAAAAAGAAAAGGTTTGCATTGTAGCACGGTGTGACATGGATGCTGGAGACCCTGGCTCTAACTAGTCCCCTGTGCAGAAGTGTGTCAGTGGTACACATGCCTTCAGGCAGGGAGGATTGTCCTCTGTAGACTGTTTCACTGTTATCTTCCACTTCGTCAGTGTTGGCAGATCTGCACTCATCTGGGGACTGAAGTCTTGGTGTGCCCCCTGCATGGTGGCTGAGCACCTCCAGCGATGCGTGAGGGATGCTTTGCGTTCCTTTGCATTCCCCTTGCCAGACAGAAAACCACAAGTGGATTGTTCGTGGTTTGTTGTCTTATCAGTGGTTAGACACCGCAATGAGACTTGAGCTGAATGCAGCGTGCTCTGACTCTGAAGACGCTTGGCTCGAGGGAGCCGTGTTTGTTCCGCACTCGACGCTCCTCAGGAAGGCCACTCCTGGGCAGGCAAGCTTGTGCTCTCCTGCCAGCTGCCCCGTCTCAGGAGCAGAGTCAGCAGTCCCTGTCCCAGACTGTGGTTCAGGAGCTGGGCATCAGAGGCATAGGAGAGGGATTAGTAATACTGAGGAATTCTTTCAGAGCAAGAAGTAAGATTTTGGTCTGGGCATGTTTTACAGAGAAAAAAATCCCAGCAGTGAAGAGTAGAAGTAGCTTGTCAGTTTTCATTGTGGAAGAAGGTTAATAGCAGACAGTCAGGTATTTTGCAGTCGGGTTCCATTTCATTTAATAGATTAATTAATTGTATGAAAACCACCATGATTAATGAGAATTCATGATTTGCAGAAAACATGAAGTTTCGTGTGACATTGAACTTGGAGAGGACAGTGAGGAGCTAGAGGGAAATTAGCCAAGCTAAATGAGTGACCTGCGCGATAGCAGAGGAAGTTCAGTGTTAATAAATGTAAAGAGATGGGCAGCTGAGGGCAGAAGCTAAATTCTGCAGCGAAAGAGCACAGTCCCGTGAATTGTGGCCACCTGATGCTGGCGATGTTCCTGATGCCTCCAGTGTTCTCTGCACCGTAGGCAGTGAGGAGTGAAAGCTGATACTGAAATGGTGGGGGCTGGCGGGGAAAGTCGGGCATTGATGGTGCTGCAGGAATATGTTGCTGTTTGCTTGCTGCACGTGCACCAGAGAAGGTTGAGGACACTGGCTGAAAGGTCTGGAGGAAGGTCCGCAGGAAGGTCTATTAGCTCAAGCACTCTCTGCATAAGGCTCAGCCACCGGGCAGCTCCAGCAAAAAGGAATGACCCGTCATAATGGGCTTACACAAATCATTGCTTTCTTGTCTCGGCTATCGCAGGTCTATGCTGGTCCCCCACAGTCTGAATTCTCAGACTCAGAGAATCGTTGAGGTGGGAAGGGACCTCTGGAGAGCATCTGGTCCTCCCCCCTACTCAAGCAGGGCCACCTAGACCAGCATGCCCAGGACATTGTCCAGTCAGGTTTTTAATATCTCCAAGGATGGGGACTCCACCACCTCTCTGGGCAACCTATGCCAGTGCTCGGTCACCCTCACAGTGAACAAGGGATTTTGTACGTTCAGGTGGAATTTCCTGTGTTTCAGTCTGTGCCCGTTGCCTCTTGTCCTGTCATGGGCACCACTGAGAAGAGTCTGGCTTCATCTTCTGTACTCCCCCCGTCAGGTATTTATACACACTGATGAGGTGCCCTTGAATCTTCTCTTCTCCAGGGTGAACAGTCCCAGCTCTCTCAGTCTCTGCTCCTGTGTCAGATGCTCCAATACCTTAATCATCTTTGTGACCCTTCACTGGACTCTCTCCAGTGAGTCCCTGTTTCTCTTGTACTGGGGAGCCCAGTACTGGACACAGTACTCCAGGCGTGCTCCATCAGTGCTGGGCAGAGAGGAAGGATCACCTCCCTCGACCTGCTAGCAGCGCTGTCCCTAATGCAGGCCAGGACACTGACAGCCTTTTTTACTGCGGGGACACATTGCTGGCTCATGTTCAACTTGGTGTCTTGGACCCCCAGCTCCTTCTCTGCAAAGCTGCTTTCCAGCTGGTCAGCCCCCAGCATATACTGGTGGGTGGGGTTGTTCCCACCTTCTCAGGACTTTGCATTTCCCTTTGTTGAACTTAATGCGATGCTCTTGGCCAGTTCCTCCAGTCAGTCAAGGACACTCTGAGGGGCAGCACACCCGTTTGGTGGTCAGCCACTCCTCCGTGTTGTGTCATCCACATGCTTGCTGAGGATACTCTCTGCCCCATCGTCCAGGTAATTAATGAAGACATTAAGAGGTATTGGCCTCAATTCCAACCTGGGGAGTTGTGTACACCGCAAGTCACCAGCCTCCAGCTGGACTTCATGCTGCTGACCACAGCCCTTAGAGCCCGGCAGTTCAGCCGGTCCCAATCAACCTCACCTTCCACTTGTCCTGTGCATACTTTACCAGTTTGTCAGTGAGGTTGTTATGGGAGACACTTTTGAAAGCCTTGCTAAGTCAAGATAAACAAAAGCCATTGCTCGCCCCTCACCCACCAGCCTAGCCAATTGGTTGTAGAAGGCTGCCAGGTTGGTCAGGCATGACTTCCCCTTCGTAACACCATGCTGTTTACTCCCAATCACTTTCTTGTCTGCAATATGTTTGGAAGTGGTTTCCAGGATGATTTGCGCCATTATCTTCCCAGGGATTGATGTGAGGCTGGTCAGCCTGTTGTTCCCTGGGTCCTCCTCCTTGAAGACAGGAGCTCCTGTGGTGTTACGGGGACTGCTTTGCTGAGCACCTGGACAGTGGCTGCAAGCCAAGACAGGCATCAAGAGTGGGCTGTCACTTGCCAAATATTAGGCTTAGACTAAGCATGTTGGTTGCCATAACAACTCAATAGGAAGGAAAAGAAGAAGGATTGACTTCTGGATGCTGAGCTTCCTCCTTGTTGATGGCCGAGGGAGCTGAGCCTCGGCACGGGCAAGGTCCGGTTGCTTTGCTGGAGAGCCAGCGTGAGGTGAAGCCCCTGCAGATACCCCTGTTAGCCTCCTTCTGCCTGAGTGCCTCATGGCTTGCCTTACCCACCATACCGCAGGGTGTCTGGAAGGCTTTCCAGCATGGTGCCATACAGACTGTTTTCCCAAACACCAAGTTAACAGGTTAGCCATTTGATCTCTTTTGGTACTCTTACTGGCCACCTTCCTGAAGGGAACAGACCTGCAGTCCAGTCCGAAGGAGCCATCCTTCTCAGAAAAGGGTTATAGACATCCCCTACTTCTGAGTTCTCCCCAAACTGCATACCTTTCCAATGGAAATGTCATTGGGGCAGAATCTGAAGATCTGAGAAGTTTACCCGAGATTCCCAGGCAGGTGGCACGCTAGTCTGAACTGCTGCACCGCCGTTGCAGCAGAGCTGCTTCATGCGTGGAAGTACAAGTTGATTATACTGTGCTTGTGTAGTACGTCAGTTGCTTTTGGAAAACATCAGCTTTATTGCTCTTGCACAATGCAGTTGCTGTGCCCCTTCGTAAAGTCTCTGACCCCTGTGAAAGCTCTTTCGGGAAACATTAGACCGGTAGCGCACGTTCAACACTGCTGAGCTGTCTGTGCATTGTAAGTCCGACGTGTGCCAAGAACAGAAGAGCTGTGCCTGAGGTAAGCTATCTTTGCAGACCATGACCCATAGGACCAAGCTGCCCAGTTTGTAGGATTTCATGCATAAGCACTGCCCATAGCTTCTGCATTTATTTCTGCTCAGGAGACTTCACACAGAAGTGTAGCATCCCTTAGAGTTACAAAATTTAACAGTTCTCTCCTGGTTTGCTCATCCTTGTGTTCCTCTGAAGAGGAACTCTTCAGGTCCTTCTTCAGCATCATCAGGCCCCCCAGGTGCTGGTGGAGTTACTGCATTGCCTTGAGGAGGGACGGTACATTGGGTACAATCAACCCACTCGTTTGTATCAGTTCTGCAGGTGTTCCTTCTCAGCATCCCTTCGTTTGTGTGCTGTGAAAGAAAAGAATTCAGAAGTGCTGGATTTATCTTCCCTAATGAAAGTGCCGGCTGCACTAGTAGAGTCCTAAGAAAAATGACAGCAGGAAATTAGATCGCCTTCAGTAAAAAGCCTTGTTCTCAATAGTTCTTCAGATAAGCCTCACACACTGTTGGGCACCCTTTTCCCTGTGGGCTTTCTTTGTGGGGACAAGCTTATCCTCTCTTTCGATTCTTTTGCTGAGAGCCAGGAACAAATTTCTTGCCAAAATTCAGTAGTTAAGGAAGAGCAGCGGGTTGGCAAATGGTCCCAGAGAACAGCTCATCGATCTCCCAGTAATGCGGCCCTGTCTGCCGCCGGTGCCGTGCATGCTGTTGGAGCGGGGTGGCTGCAGAGCTGCCTCTCGTCCTGGGGGTTCGCTGTCTGGGCAGAGCAGCCAGCTCTGGGGAGAGAAGGGCTTTCCTGGCTCCTTCGTGACGAGGCTTTGCTTGGCCCTCTGGGCAGTGGGACTTCCTCAAGGTTCTGCGAAGAAGCATATTTCCTTCCAGCTTTTGAAGCAGGCCCGTACCCCTTCACCAGCCATCCACCGAGAGGAAACTCACCTGAACGGAGTCTGTCGGCAGGAGCTGGGGCGCAGGCAGGGGATGGGAAGTGCTGCTTTCCCTGGACACCGTCCTCACTTGCAAAGCGGCCTGTGAGAGTGTCCAGCTCGTACCAGTGAGTTTTTGTCCTGTTTGGCGGTTGTGTTATTTCCACGGTGACATGCAGCACAAGTGCTTCTGTATTTTGGTTTGGGGGCTATCCAGAGAGACTTCCTTCCTGAATCATCAGAGCAGTCTTGTGTCTCACTCGTCGATTAGCGAAGGTTGTTCGTCACAGGAGGCGAGTCCTTCATGCAGTTCTAGTGAAAAGCAATGGCGATGTTTTTGAAGGCCAGTATGAAAACACCTGGAAGCCAAGAGCAGCAACACAAAAGACTTGCTGAGCAAAAGCGAAGCATTTCTCTGTGGAGTGATTAGAAGTGCGTTACCTCTGCTGCTGAATCCGTCCTCGCCTTTGTTACTCTTGAAGAAGTTTGGAGTGAGATACAGAGTTCAAAGGAAGAATCCTCAGCCGTTAGTGACTCATTCAAGAAATCTGCTTTTTAATGTCTTCAGTAAAAGTATTCTCAGAAGGCTTAATTAGCTGTCCTACAAATGTATAATCCTTCTTTCTTTGGTTAGAACCTCCTTTTTCATCAAGCTGGTGGTTTTTTTTCTTGTGAGACTGCTTCCCGTGAGGCCTGTTCTCCCTCTTTGCTGATTCCAGTCAGTTCCACACATGGGCGGTGGTGCACGAATCAGGCCTTTGCTGCATCTCAAAAGACCAGTTTTTCTGGCTACACTGAAGAAGCAATCGAGGCAACCGATCTATTGCTACTGCTGGTGCTGACAGACTGCCACCACTGAGCTCTGCAGGGACAGGGGCTGAGAGCTGCCAGAACCCGGATTTCACGTGTTCGGAGAAGACAACCTTGAAGGCAGCCTTGTAACAGTGATTAGAGCTGCCACATCCCCACTCACAGAGAAACCTGTGGCCACCAGCAATCCCACCATCTCTGGCTGCTGGTCTTCCAGCACCCGGCTGGAGCACCACCAGAAATGGAAAGTGAAGCGTTTTGTTTTTCTTGTTAAGCTCCCCAGTTGCATTGACTTGATGTTGCCTAAAGGAGAAGTGGTCAATGCTGTAGTGCTCATGAAACCTGGCAAAGCTGAAGTCCTCAGTAGCAGCGTCTTAAAACTAGCAGCACTTGGCCTCAGCCTGGCTGCAGCTCGCTGCTACACATCTCTGTCAGTGTGTATTCCTCTGGCAAAATGCATGATAATGCCAACACGAACCTGCAGTGAAGAAGAGCATTGATCCAGGAAAAAAAACCCTCTAAGCAGATGATGCTGTGCATAAGGTACGAGTCCCTGGAAGGGATACTGTGCTGAGGTGCCGCTTGTGAACTATCACATCCAGAAAAACTTACCTGGCTTCCAAGTAGAACGACGTGCCTGTGACCAAATAATTGGACTGATGGCCCATAATGAAGTCAGCTTTCAGAGCTGGACAGAACGTCAGAGACGGGTGGGCTGCCTGCAACGTAACGCGCAGTTGGCAGAACAGCGCTGCTGACGGTGTTGAAAGCCAACAGTATATTGCCAACAGTGCATTGCACTGACCAAGCCGGCGCTTTGCAGAGGAGAACAGACCTACAGATTACATCTGCTGACCAGCCGTGCCCAGGAAGGTCTGCCATGGCACCACTGTCTCGTTGCTGCAAGGACATGGCAGCTGTGGAAGCTTGGGCACACAGCTGATGTCTCACATGTGTCTCCAGCAATCCCGTTCCCCAAGAGCAGGAATAGCCAGTTTCCCAGGCCCTGTAAGCCATGAAGCAAACAAGAAACTGTTCTGAGAGCCAGGGAGGCCTTGCAGCACAGCCTGCCACATGGTGTGGGTCTCTGTGGGACCTGCATCTCCACTGTTGGCAAGGCCTGTGCTGCCGGACAGCCATCGGGCACCCACCACTTCGGTGAGGAGTGCGCTTGCACAGGGCTGCTGCAGGTCTCAGTAACCTCCAGCTTAAGTTTCTCTTCTCCTTTCACAGACTCTGACAGCCATTTCCCCCTCTGTCCCACCTCGGGCAGGTTAAAAAAGCCTCTGGCACACCGCCTGCTGTGTCTGCAGCCATTCCTGTTCGCATTTACCTTTCTTGAACATGAGTGACCAGAACTGCGCTCAGAATTTCAGGTGAGAGTGTAGTGGTGTCTCCTATGGCGACATGAATGCATCCTTATCTCTGTGAGAAATACACACCTTAGATTTTTGCAGCATTTCTTTTGCCTTTCCATGGCCGTGCTACATTGGTGCCTCTCAGTCACACCCTCCTGGGGTCTATCAGTAGACCCAGAACTTTCTCTCCCTTCATCACTTCCAGCAGAGAGCAGAGATCCTTTGCCAGCCCTCTGAGCGGGACGCCGTATTTTGTACTGTCGCTTTTCGTTCTGTTTCGTGTACCGCAGCCCTCAAGGTCATTCAGCTCTTCCTCTTCTGTATTGACGGAGCTTCCCAAATGTGATTCATCGTCATGCTTCTTTATGACCCTCTTGCTTTCTGTGCCAAGGTGGCAGTAAAATAATAAGAGGAAATGTGCCTAAGCCCACAGACTATGAACAGACCTTCCTATTTGTGTTCAGCTAATCTTCTCGGAGCCATCTCTCTAAGAAATCATTAGTGCTTATTAACCTCCCAGAAGCGTGGATTTTGTGTGGTGTGTGCATTAGTGACAGCAGGTGTATGCCATTAACTGTAGCCCTTGGACTCCTGTTGCCAGCAACAGGTTTCCAGAGTGTCTGTCTGTTCCAGGAGGGACCTGAGATGGGAGGGCAGAGCTTGGAGGGCGGCAGGGAAGCAGAGGTACCGTAGTGCGCCGGCTGCACGCAGGGCACTGTGCAGACAGCCCAGAGGACTGCTTGTTTGTCAACCGACGTCACATCCAGGCGCCAGGGAGCTGCAGTTCTGTTGCGTTTTATCGGTTAGTTCGGAGGACAAGCAAACTGACATTGCTTGACCCAAATGAGTCCTCATGGACTGTTTAGCAAAGAGATAACCAACCCTGCCCGGTCATGCCATGACTCTTGACCCAGGGCTGCGCAGCCCCGAAGCAGCAGACCCTTCCTCCCCTTCTTCCCCACTCACGCTCGGTCACCTCTGCGGCACTTCTGTGGCAGGAGCATCCAGGCCCCCAAGCTGTCACGGGACACGGGGCCCTGTTGAGAGCCCTCCTCGGAGCGGAGACCATGCCAGCCTCAGTCAGAGGCTACCGCAGAGCAGTGACCAAAGCCCTGGGGTGGGTTCAGGGTGCTGCGTTCGCTTTCATTGCCAGGACAGCAAGACCATGCAGGAGCCCCTGGTCCCTCCTGGGCAGAGCCCCCTCCCCAGCCGCAGTCAGCAGTGGGTGCTTGTGGAAGGAGGCCCCAAAGCAGGGCATGAACAGAGACAGGCCCAGCAGCGTGCCTTCCCGAGGCCTCCCAGGCAGAGCACTCAAAGGACTCATCGTCCGTGATCTTGCCCTGTCAGGTTTTAGATCCGTTTCTTTTTGCATACCCAGAGTACTTGTTTATGCCGGGGAGGCAATAAAGGCAAGAGGCGAGGGCAGAAGGAAGGCATGCTTGCAGCGTGGTTTCTCCCCCACCAGAGGCTCTCGTAGTGGCGAGCAGGTAGAGCCAGGTGCTGCAGGAGGGGCTGCCCCCTGCCCCGCTCCACGGCCTGTGCCCACCGCAACGCAGGCTGCAGGACGGGGAGGTGGACATGGCATAGCGCAAGGGGAAGACGAGTCCAGACACCTCTGGGCTGCCTCATCCCACACTAACGAGCCGACCACCGTCAGGTGACGACCAGACCCTGCTTCTCCATCCTTGGGGTGGCATGACGGTCCTCCTGTCCCCACACCGCTCTCTGGGGAGATGCCCAAAGGTTCCCTCTTGTCCCAGGAAGGGGCTCTGGCCGATGTGCTCGGGAGCGCTGGTTTGCTCCGAGTCCGTGGCAGGACCCAAGATCATGCCGACGGTAGTGTGGTTAGCGAGGGGAGATGGGGAGGTCCCCGGTGGGAGGTGGGGCCGGTGGGCTTCAGTGCAGCTGTGCCGCAGCTTCTGCTGACCAGCCGAGGCAGGGAGAGGTGCAGGGTCTTCAGCTGCAGCAAGTCTTTGTGCGCACGCAGCGGGCTGCAGGGCCACGTTCCTCCCTGGTAGGTCTCGATGGGCTTCAGAGCCATGGCAGCTAGGGTAGGTTTGGCCGGGAACCGGAGACTGGAGAACTTGCTCGAACCTCTTCTACCTCCTCTGGAACAGCCCTGGCAGGGCTTGCAAGAAAGTCTTGGCTGAAGTGCTCCGAGCCGTGTCCCCCGAGCGCTGCAGAGCCCCCTCCTGTCTCAGGCTGGCCCAGCCCTCCAGCGGCCCCCCCCGTGTATATTGTGTGTGTGCTCCTGTGTCTGGGGACCTCCGCCTCACCCCTGCCCTCTGCTCTCTCTCCTCTCTCTCTCGCTGTACCGTTCTTTCTGCAGACTTTTCAGTAGTTTAGGAGAACTCAGCACCATTTCCCAGCGGAGCTCCGGGACCACCTACACAGTCCGACCTGGCAGTCGCTACCCCGTAACCCGACGTACCCCCAGCCCCGTGAAGCCGGCTCTGGATCGGACAGAGCCCCTCAGCACCGTCCGGCCCTACGGTCTGACCCCTCCCACCATCCTCAAATCTTCCAGCCTCTCCATCCCACACGAGCCCAAGGAGGTGCGCTTTGTGGTGAGGAGCGTGAGCGCCCGGAGCCGCTCCCCATCCCCGTCCCCCTCTCCAGGGCCGCCCCTGCACACCCTCCACCCGCCTCGGCCCTTCATGCAGAAACCCCTCCACCTGTGGAACAAGTACGACGTCGGGGACTGGCTGGAAAGCATCAATTTGGTGGAGCACCGAGACAAGTTTGAGGACCATGAAATAGAGGGCACGCACCTGCCTGCCCTCACCAAGGAGGACTTTGTGGAGTTGGGGGTGACCCGGGTCGGGCACCGGATGAACATTGAGCGGGCACTCAAGCAGCTGGTAGACAGCTGACCATCCCAGGCAGCGCTGGCCTCTTCCAGAGCCACCGGGGGGGGGGGGGGGGGGGCGTTTCTACTAGACTAATAAAACCCACTTTGATTCTCTTTCTATTCTGAGCACTGCACTGAAGGGCGCGGAGCCGAGGGGCTCCCGCCCGCTCCCACACCGCCCCGGCGTGCCACGCACACGCAGATCCCCGCTCGGCCCCGCCAGCCCCGCGACGCCTTCAGGACAAGGAATGTTGCATGAAATACATCCTCGTTTCTGTTCCTCCCAGAGAGTCTGGCCTGTATATCGCTTGATGTGCTCGTCCCCAGGGGCGTCGCTGGTGGCCGGAGGGGCCGAGGCACCACGTGCTGCCGAGCCCGGGCTCCCCGTGGTCGAAGGGCAACACCTGGTTGGGGTGGGGAGCGAGGCAGGGCCAGCGGTGCAGTGAGGAGCCGAGCCCCAGCTAGGGAGAGGGCTTCTGCTGTGGGCCGAGAGCTGGCCACGTTGCCCAGGTGTGACAGGCAGGGAGACGCCGGATGGAGCGCGGCAGAGAGGTGAGCGGGCCGGGCGCCTGCCACCGGGCCGCGTCTCGGGCAGGTCGGGGCAGCCCACGGCGTGGGGACCCCGAGCTGCTCCCAGCCGGCAGGCGTGGTGGGAGCACGGCAGGGCAGGGGCTGCTGCAGGAGGCAGGCAGGGCCGGCACCAGTGCTGGCACTCAGCCCGCGTTGGCAAGAGCAGGCAGGAAGCACCACAGCTGCGGCGGTGGCCCAGGCCCCGTGCAGGCTGTTCCCGCCGGGGCCGGAGGCGGCCGGCTGAGCCGGGTCGTCCTGCCGGTGCTCGGAGGGAAAGGGCTCCAGCGCGCAGAGGTCTCCGTGGAAGGGCAGTCCCAGCGCGGTGGCTGGGTGGACGCCTGCAGTGACGCCCAGACCTGCTCCCTCCCACGCAGAGCCGCCCCAGGGAGCAGCCAGCCTTGCCGTGCAAGCCAGAAGAGCGATTCCCGTGCTAGAGACTAGCCCCGGACTCTGTGCTGCTGCTCTGCCTGTCGCCCTGGTGAGAGAGGGACTGAAACCGCATGGATAGAAGCATGTTTGGGGATGTCGGAGGGAGGCTGGTGGGGAATCCAGCAGAAAACGCTTTGCCAACGTTCAATGGGGGTGGGGGGAGGGAGGGCGATGTTTTATTTCCTCTTGGTTTGGGGTCTTGTTTCCAAGGGGGACACGTTGATGGATAATATATAATCTCCGTGCATTTATATAGAGAGCAGCTGATGATCTACAAGAGATGATATTGAACTACAGGATTCCCACTCCGTCCTAGTCATCCTTATTTTGCATCTTTTTAATCAGCTATATATTTGAAAAGAGAGAACAAATATCTATATATCTATATCTATAGCTATAGCCACCTGATTTTGTTATAATTTTACTAAAATCTATATATCTCTAGACTTGTTGAGATGCTGGCGAGGCGGTGCCTGCACCCCTCCCCTGGGATGCCCATGGCTCATGGGAGTTTTTAGCGACTGACTGAATGAATGTTAAAGTCTTTTTAAAAAAAAAAAACACAAAAAAACCCCAACAGCTCCTTTCAGACACTCTGGATTTTAAAGATTTAGAAACACAAAACAAAACTTGGTTTTTGGGACACACCGAGTCTTCCACCCCCGCCAGGCAGAGACGCACGGAGCTGGCGCTTCCACCACCCCGCAGAACCCGGCGCCTCTGGCAGGCGCCGGCCCCATGGCATCAGGTCCCCCTCCCGCCTCCGCTCCCGAGGAGCAATCGCCACCGTCACGCCCAGCGCTCGCACCACGCCGCCACCGGCACAGCCCTGCGTGGGCACGGCCGGCCCGGCCGCGAGGGTCCCAGTGCGGCTGCTCCTCCGGAGCGGCCGTCGGGAGCGGGAGGAGGCTGGCGTGCGGGTCCAGCGGCCGGGCTGGCTCCCACCTCGCCGCTGGGGAGCCCGGGGGCTGGCGGTGCCGTGGCGGCACGGTCACGGTCACGGGGGCAGCAGGGCTCGGCGGGAGCTGCTCCATCGCCCAACGGCTTCAGGGGAGCCAGAGTGACCCAGGCCAGCCCCAGCGCTGGAGGAGGTGGCATCCCTGTCCTCCAGCGTGGTGCCCAGGGCGAGCTCAGCCAGCCCGGGAGGGGATGGCTTGGTGACCGGTGTTCCCAAAAAGCTGAGTACCCCACGAAGGCATTAACTCTTCTGGTGCTAGAGGGAAGGACAAGGAGGTTCCTTCTGACCCTCACACATCTCCGAACCTTTACAACCTTCAGACAGGGAAAAGGCCCAGGCCCAGGGCAGGGGCTGCAGCCCCTCCTGCGCACCAGACCCTCCCCAAGACAGATCCTGACCTGCGCCGGCGCACCAGACCCCTCCCCGGGACGGATCCTGACCTGCGCCGGCGCACAGACCCTCCCCGGGACGGATCCTGACCTGCGCCGGCGCACCAGACCCTCCCCGGGACGGATCCTGACGCACTGTGGTGCCGTCCCCTTTTCCCTGAGCTCTTGCTGGGCATGTGCCCAAGCGGCTCCATCCAGAGCTCTCCGGAAGCCGCTGGGCCCTGGGGGTTTGCAGCCTCTCCCCCTCCCCAGGCACCATCCCGCTGCTCCCAGCCGGGGCAGGTGCCCGGGGATGGCGCGAGGGGCTTTGAGCAGGACCTGCGAGCAAACAGCCTGCGCTCTGCACCCCAGGGTACCCCGGGCCTCACGCCCCATAACCTGGTGAGCCAAGAGGCACCTGAATCGCGATAGCAGCCATTGCGTCTGCCCGAACCCACCGCCTGCTTTACCAGGTGTGCCATCGCACCCCATCAGGCGTCCCCCAGCCCCGTCTGTGCCAACGCTGCCACTGTCCCGCGTGACCCGGAGCGGGACACCGCAGACCGGGTCCTGCCCCTTCTGCCTCCCTGCCCCGTGGTCGCAGCCCGGCCCATCACCCCTCTGCCGCCGCACACCCTGCCCCTCTCCCTTTGCCCCGCTGGGCCCCCCCACCCTCCTGCGTACCTGGCACCTTCACCCCTCCTGTGCACCTCCCACCTTCACCCCTCGAATCCGTCCCGCCGGCCCCCGCACGCCTCGCCCGCGGTCAGCAGCATGTGCAGCCGCACGCACCCACCCACCCATCGCCCTGCACCCCAGCTCAGCACCCCTCCACCCGCTTCGCCCTCCACTGCCCGGGCTCCAGCTCCTTCACCTGCACAGGCATTACTTGTCACCCTCCCGTCACAAGGGCTTGCTGGCATGCTCCTGCACAGGCAGGGATGGTCCCACACCAGAGACGTCCTGTGCCACCGGCGCGGTTGCGCCTCGCCTGCCAGCACAGCCACTGCCGCCGCTGCTCTCGCATCTCCCGGCCCTGCGCTCGCTCCCTCTGCCTTCCAGAGCCCCTGAGCTCCAGCCATCCCCTCACCTCATCCCTCCGCCAGCTCCCACGAGCTTTGCAGACACCCGGCCGTGAACCAAACTTGCCTCTGGTCCCGTGCGACTGGAGCTTGTCTCACCCCTTTGACCGGAGCTTGGCTTTCCAGGCTGATGCTACTTCTCCAGAGCCATGCCTGGTGAAGCAGCACTGGCACGTCCCAGGATGTCGGTGAGCACGCAGCTCCTCTGCATCCCTGTGGGGACGCTGCATGCCAGGTCTGCACCACGGAGCCCCGCCAAGGAGGCCCCGCTGCACACGCAGACCTGGGCACGTCCCTGGGTCTGTGTCGCGCAGCCTCTTTCCCAAACTGTAGAGCATCAGGATTTCCTAGGAATTCGTTTCGATGTTTGTTCCTCGCGCTGCTTTTACAAGGCTGGTCTGGAGCCTCCCGCTGATGTGGAAATGCTCGCTTGCAGCCCGCATTGTGCCACAGGGGACCTGTCCCCGTTGCCTGGCTGGCTTTGGCCCCTGCTGCCACATGCTTGCAGAGCCCCTGGCTGTCCCTGCTCGGGCTCCATCCTCTGGGTCCCCTGGGGCCAGCTCCTGCTGTGTGGGCATGGCGGGCACGGGTGGCCCCGCAGAGCAGCATCCGCCATATTACGCTGGGTGTCCGCATGCCGCGGTTTGGCCAAGCCTCTGCACTGCTGATGGCTTGTCCCCAGCTGCGCGGCCCCCCACCCCGCTTGGAGCCGCCAGCTCCCCGCAGCCCCTCCGCACACCCCAGCCCTGCCCACCCCTGCCTGCCCAGCCAGCTTGGCCCACCGCTGCCCCTTTCACCTCTTCCCCTGCCATGCTTCATTCCCATCACACTGCTGGCTCCTTCCTCACCTCACCCGCAGGTAACGGAGACCCTGGCAGCCCTCAGAGAACCCGGTGGCCCTTGGAGACCCCAGTGGTCCTCGTGCCCCAGCGCAGCCCCGCGGCCAGCGGCCGGCAGAGCTGCCCCATCTCCCCTCAGGGTGGTGGGTGGCTCCGCTGAGCACTGCCCCCGCGGAGCTGCCGCGGCCCCTCGGCACAGCCCTCCCTCCAGCCCCGCGCGAGCCCTTCGGGGCGGCCAGCGGGCGCTGCCGGTGGAAGTGTGACGGTGTGTTAGCCTGAGTGCAGGCTGCTCGGCGGGTTCACGCCGGGTGAGCCCAGGGTCTCTGCCCCTTCTGCAGCTGTTTCTGGGGCAACTGAGAGAGACCCGCCTGCACCCGCCTCTTGCCGCAAGAGGCCAGAAGTCTGCAGAGCGCAACTTTTCTGCAGAAAGTTCGGTCTGGGACCAGGAAAGCTGGACGCCTTCTTGCCATTTCTGAGGAGCCCTCCTCCTCCCGCCCTAGAATTCTCCCCACGGCCCCCGATCCTCTTGTGAGGGCTGGAAATGGTGCATGCACCGCTCTGCCCTGGCGGAGCCGGCGGCCACGCCGCCTTGCCGTGCATCCCAGCTTCCACCGCGAAGCAGCTGCAGCCGTACCTGTGTTGGCAAACACTGCGTGATCCCTCCTGCGGGACGGCAGCTACGGCCGTCGCTCCCAGGGACACCACGGCTCGTCCCAGTCAGGCGTAACACGAAAGAAGGCGACTTCCAACCACACTGCCGTGCCATTGCCCCATCCCAGGGGCTGCCCGGGTCTGCTGCAAACCTGTTCCCCTGCCCCACCAGCGACACCTTCATCCTCCTCATCGCCCTCCCTCCCAGACCTGTGCCCTCCCTGTCCCCCACACCCACCACGGACACATGTGCGTGGCAGAGCCAAACGAGCGTGGGCTCGGGGCTTTGGAGACAGCACCGTCCCCAGGCAGCACCAGGGCCACCGGGCGAACGTGCTTCGCTTCGGGGCGGCACCTGGGGCGCCGCGGGTGGTTTTGTGCCAGGAGCAGCCGTGGGCTGGTGGCCCTTCAGCTGACTTGCTTGTTCCACCCCAGCCGCAGGCAGCCCGCTCCCACCCTGTGCCCGTCTGCACCCCCCGAGCCCACCCAGCTGGGGCGGCAGCGAGGGCACTGGGCGGCCGCATCCCACACGCAGCCTGTGCTTTGTGGTCCCGCCGGCTCCCGGGGCCTCCACGTTCCCCGCTCCCCTGCAGCACCCGACCAGGGTCAGGTCATTCGCCCCAGCAGCGCGGTGCCCGGCGGTGCCTTCACCGGGGCCGCCGCGTTCCCCGAGGGCTGAGGTCTTGTCCCGTGGCCACCCCCAGCAGAACCGTAACCACCCCCCTGCTAACGCAGCGGCTGCTACTTTACTTTTATTTTCTCAGCTGAAGCAAAGAGGATTTTCCCCAGGTGTAGATAGCGCTTTCCTGACTTTGTATCTATTCTGGCTGCATTGGCATCTCTGCTACAAACATCTCCAGACCCAGTAAGACATTTCATTTTGAAAAGCCATCCAGGAGAAGGCAGAGCGGTAGCGGGCGAGGAACCGACCCCACGAGCCTGCGGGGCGGCCGGCAGCGAGCGCCGCACCCCTCGGCCGCGCCGTCCCGGTGGCGCCGGGACCGGCTGTGCGCGGCGGTTACTGTGATTCTCATGGCTTCTCAATGACTTGGGTTATCTTCTGTAAAAAGGGATACACTTTTTTTTGCTTTGAAGGGTTTTTTTTTTTTTTAAAAAGTTGTTGGTATTTTTCCTTTGTCCAG
This sequence comes from Morus bassanus, assembly GCA_031468815.1. Taxonomy (NCBI): domain Eukaryota; kingdom Metazoa; phylum Chordata; class Aves; order Suliformes; family Sulidae; genus Morus; species Morus bassanus. Next base: position 84,933,309 of record CM062571.1, on the reverse strand, counting down.
ACTAACGTCATCAATCCCTGTTCTCCATCAGCTCCTGTCTGTAATTCTGACTGTAAAAGAAGAGAAAACAAAACCCAAAGCACTTTGTTCCTGGTGGTGAAGAGCTTCGCCAGCCAAAACCACTTCCAAACAGCGACAAAGTGCGGCGCGGTTTTCTTTCTGTCCGCCCGTGGGCAGCCCTCACTGCCGCATGCATGTGTCACCCGCGGAGACACCCCCGCACGCCCCCGGGCGCGCGCTCACACCCACTGCATGTGCATATACCGGCTCCCACCCTCGCGCACACGCGTGCGTCCGCACGCGCACGCACGCGGCTCGAACATCCACACTCTTGTTTCTTATCCAGACGGACTCACCTGTGGGTTTTTGTTCTGTTCTTAATTTTACAGGGTCAGTTTGACTTCACCCTTATTTTGTATGGATTTTTGGAGGAGATTTCTCCTTCTCCAGAGTCATGGAGGTGTGGCCATTCGCCTCCCGCCCTTGACGTTGTGATACACATACCCCACAGAGATCTATGTTTCTTATATTATATTATTATTATTATTAATTATTATTATTATTATGTAATAAATTTATAAGAAAGCTCTGCTTTGTTCCATGGTGTCTCTCAGGTCCTGCAACCCCCAGACCGTGGCTACCACCCGAGGCCCCTCCACCCCGCTCCACGGGGGAGGCACCAGCACCCCGGCCGTGGGCAGCCTTCCTGCCCGCGGGCATTCCCATGCTCCCCCAGGCCCGAGCCAGCAGCAGGGATGGCGGGGGGCACTGGCGCTGGGCAGGGGCGACGTCCCACTGCACTCGGGGTGGGGGGGACGGGGGCCGCTCACTGCTCGCTGTGTCTGCTGGTCTGTGCAGGGTGGTGCGGGACGGACCCGCACCCGTCACCCTGGTGCCCCAGGGCTCCCTGGCTGGTGGGGGGGCAGCTTCCCAGCGCTGGGGGCCTGCTGCAGGGAGTTGGGCTCTCCTGGGGCCGCGATGCTGGGCTTGGCTTTGCAGCAGGGGTGGCCCTGGAGTTGGCACAGCGCTGCGGGACCCTCGTGCCCTGGCCCTGCAGTGACCTGCATGACCAGTGTCCCCTCCTGTGCTGGCCTGTCCCGCTGCCCCAGGCCTGACATCTGGGGTTCACCCCACGGGACCGGAGCCAAGCGGGAGCCCCGGAGGGACAGACGTGGACGTGCTCAGGGTACGTCTGGCTGCAGTGCAGGGAACCCACAGCCGTGGGGCTGGCACGCAGCACTGTGAAGCCAGCCACGGTGGTCTGCGGGGGAGCGTGCCAGCAGTTACAGCCCTGCAGCCTCCCGCCCATCCCACCCCGCTCACAGGGCCCCACCACCCCCAGGGACTACGGCCACCCCACCTCGCCGCCTCTGCCTGTGTCCCTCCACAGCGCCAAGCCCAACGGCCGTGCCCTGCCCCGGGTGCCCGGCCGAGCCGTGGCCAGGCCCCTGTTCCCAGGACGGGTGGGCTGCTGAGGGGCTGGGAGCACTCGCTGTCCCCGAGGCTTACCCAGGCAAAAGGGTTGCCCCGAGCTGTGCTGCTGCAGGGCTGGGGCTGTGCCAGCCCTCGGGAGCAGTGACGCCAGCGCAGGCCCCGCAGCATCTCATGCTGAGCACTGGGTGTCCTTGGGGATGCTTGTTCCTGCCTCCTCCCCGGCACTGTCTCTTGCAGCTCCTCCTGCAGCAGCACCAGAGCCACGGGCAGGACAAGCCAGGACCCCGCCAAGCTGCCACCAATGCCCATCTCTGCCTACGCTGCCCCATGTCTGGCTGCCTGCTCCGGGGGCAGCGGCTGCGTTTGGGGATGGTCCCACCAGCCTCCGGGCAGGGCGCCGGAGACTGCACCGGGGCCACCTGTGCCAGACAGACACATCCACAGAATCACAGAATCCCAGAATGGCAGGGGTTGGAAGGGACCTCTGGAGACCATCCCGTCCAACCCCCCTGCTTGAGCAGGCACACCCAGAGCAGGGAGCACAGCACCGCGTCCAGGCAGGGTTTGAATGTCTCCAGGGAAGGAGACTCCACAGCCTCTCTGGGCAGCCTGTCCCACTGCTCCGGCACCCTCACAGGAAAGGAGTTTTTCCTCATATTCAGGTGGAACTTCCCGTGTTCCAACTTGTGCCCATTGCCCCTTGTCCTGTCGTTGGGCACCACTGAAAAGAGTCTGGCCCATCCTCCTGACACCCGCCCTTCAGATATTTATAAGCATTGATGAGATCCCCCCTCAGCCTTCTCTTCTCCAGGCTGAACAGAGCCAGGTCTCTCAGCCTTTCCTCATAAGGGAGATGCTCCAGTCTCGTGATCATCTCCGTAGCTCTCCGCTGGACTCTCTCCAGCAGTTCCCTCTCTTTCTTGAACTGGGGAGCCCAGAACTGGACGCAGGACTCCAGATGTGGCCTCACCAGGGCGGAGCAGAGGGGGAGGATAACCTCCCTCCACTAGGAATATCTGCCAGGCTGCAGCCCCACTGGGGCTCCGGCAAAGCCAACAGCGCCGAGTGGTGCCTCTCCCCAGGCTGCGGCACGGTGCCACTGTCCCCAGCGGAGCGGGGCCCGGCGGGGCTGGCAGTGGGGGCAGTTACAGCAGCTCCCGGGTCCCAGCCGTGTGGCACTGGGGTTCCCGGGTGCTGGGTGCCAAGAGGTGAGGGGGGTGGATGCACACGAGGCCTCATTCGGTGCCTGCAGCTGCCGGCAAACCTGGACATTGCAGTTGCTTTGGGGGAAAAACAGCAGCCGAGGGAGAAAAAGTGGAGGGGAAGAGGGCAGGAGAGGCATGCAGGGTCCTGGGGGGCCCTCAGCCAAGCACCCCACCCTGGGCAGTCTCTCCAGCACAGGAAGCACTATGGTTGCCCCAATGACAACCCCAGCTTTCCCCAGGACCATCACCCCTGCACTGGCACATGCTCGAGCTGCTCAGCAGGGGTCTGGGTTTGGCGGCATTATTGGCGCTGGCTGGAATGCGCTTCATTAGATGCGAATGTTGCGTAGGGATTGGCTGCTGCTGCGCCTGGTGCACGTCTGTCACCCGGCAAGATTCATCGCCCAATAAAGTGACCATTATTCCCCTGTCCCCTGCCAGCTCCCTGCTGGCGCAGCAGCTCCCACCCCACCTCGCTGCTGCTCCTACACCCCGCAGCCCTGAGCCGAGCTCACCCTGGGCTGGGGTCAGGTCATACCCCCCATCCAAGAGAGCCCTCCTCCCACGCAGCCCGTGGAGCTGGGCACCCAGGACAGAGCTTTGGGGCCGGGGGGGTCAGTGCCTCCCAGCAGTCCCCAGCAGCCATTCCCGCTGTCGCCTCTGCAGCCGGCGCAGGGAGGTGGTGGGGCTGCCACTGCGTCCCACCCACTCCGCCGTCTCCATGTCACCCGTGGCCTTGCTGCCAGCCCAGCCACACCATGCCTGCACCCTGAGGTCCCGGTACCCAGTCATCCCCACAGCCATCCCTCCTGAGCCTGGCAGCTCCAGTGCCACTCTGTCCCCGAGCCCAGCTGTCCCCATGCCTGATGCTCCTGTCTCTGTGCCGCATCAGCACTGCCCGTTTCGGTGGCACTGATGCCTTCTCCCCTCGCAACCGTGAGCACGGGCCAGGACCCAGCGTGTGTCTGTGGGGCTTCTCTGCCACACGGTGCCACAGGCTGACACACGAGGGCTGGGTCCTCCTGCTCTGGGGTAATGGCTTGCTGCCCCCAGACTGCTGTGGCCCCCTCAGGCTGGGAAGCTGCACCCCAAACCTCAGGGACAGCAGTGTTGTGGCAACACTCAAGCAGAAGCAGGCTGCAAGAGGTGACAGGGAGCGGGTGAGTGGGGGCTGGCAGGAGGGGCTGTGCCACATCAGCTGTGTAGCCTGCAGCACCCAGCTGAGCACTCCACAAGCCCTGCACCTCCTGCATTGCATACACAACTGTGCACCTTGCACACCCTGCTCCCCCTACACACGCGCGCCCATGCACCCTGCACACCCTGCTCCTCCTGCACAAGCACACCCATGCACCCTGCATGCTCTGCTCCTCCAGCACAAGCACACCCATGCACCCTTCACACCCTGCTCCTTCTGCACAAGCACACCCCCCCACACACACCCCCCATGCACCACCCTGCCCTGTGCACCCTACACACCCTACTCCCCCTGCACAAGCACACCCATGCACCCTGCATGATCTGCTCCTCCAGCACAAGCACACCCATGCACCCTGCACACCCTGCTCCTCCAGCACAAGCACACCCCACACACACACCCCCATGCACCACCCTGCCCTGTGCACCCTGCATGCTCTGCTCCTCCTGCACAAGCACACCCATGCACCCTGCACGCTCTGCTCCTGCTGCACAAGCACACCCATGCACCCTGCATGCTCTGCTCCTCCTGCACAAGCACACCCATGCACCCTGCATGCTCTGCTCCTGCTGCACAAGCACACCCATGCACCCTGCATGCTCTGCTCCTCCTGCACCCACACCCCCTCCGTGCACCACCCTGCCCCATGCACCTTGTATACCCAGCCATGCCCCACACACCCCCTGCTCCTCCCACACCTGCACTCCCACACACACCCCCCAGCTGCACCCTACATGCATGCTCACATACCCCACTCTCCTGACAGCTACGTGCCTCCCCTGCACACACCAGAGCACCCCACTCTCCTGAGTGCAGTGCCCCGACCCTGCACCCCCCCACAGACACCCACCCTCTGTGCCCTCCACCCCAGTCCCCGCAGCCCTCGGGGGGCCCAGCTGCCGCCACGGCACCAACACAGCATCCCCGGCCTCGCGGTCACACCAAGCATATATTTTATTGAAAGACCAAGTGGATGACAAGGCAGTGAGGGGAGAACCTTTAACCAGGGTTTGTACAAGTGTCAGTTGCTCAGGACTCCTCTTGTTGTTCGAGTTACGAGATAAATATTGGTACATAGAGCGGAGTGGAGTTATAGTCACTAAACTAGCACTGGTCGGATATACGGGGCCGGCAAGCAAAATAAATCACCAGGCACAGCAGTGAGGAGCGGGGACGGGCGCCTGCCCAGTGCCACGCTCTGGCCGGACCCCGGCAGCTGCCCCGGCCGCGGGTTTTCCTCTCGCAGGGCAAATACATTCAGGCCAGGGGGGGTCCCGCGGGGCCGGCAGGGTCACCCCCTGCCCTGTGGGGAGCCCCCCGGCCCGAGCACTGGTCCTGCGCCCCATGGCTGGCACGGCCCCACGGGGGGCACGGCCCCCCAGGGCAGGAGGGGATGGTGGAATGGCGGTGGGGCAGGGGCCGGGGACACCGGTGGAGGCGAGGGGGCTGGGGGCAGGAGGGGCCGCAGCGCTGGGGCCGTGGAGTGGACGGGGCCAAGGTGGCTGCACTAGGGTGCAGGGCCATTCCTGGGGACCTGCAGCTGTAGGGGGAACCCCCCCCGGGGGGACTGGGAGGCTGGCGCTGCCCCTGTGCAGGGAACAGCATGGACTCGGGGGCTTCATGGCTGGAGAGGTTCAACCCATCACCCCACCTCCCCGTGCCCCCATCAGCCCCCCCCAGCAACCCCCCAGCCCCATGCAGCCCGTTGTGCCCCCACCTCGCTGCGTTGTTGCCCCCGCAAGCATTTTCCACCCCTGCACTCCCCTGACCCCATTCACCCCCCTGGCATCTCCATCCCCGGCCGGGAGCACGGCTGGTCCCCGCTCCTGCAGCCTCCAGGCTGGCTTTGCTCATGCAGGGGGGGCAGCTTCTCCCCCGGCCCTGAGGCTCAGCTGCGTCACCTCCGTGGCTGGGGTCCCCAGGGCACGGGGCCAGGGCGGTGCTGGGTGTGCCCCGGATACCCACCCGTGGTCTGCGGCTGCAGCCTGGCCCCCAGCCCCGCCAAGAAGCGGTGAGGATGTGCGGGGAGTCCATGGGGCGTGGGCTGGAGCATGTGCAGGGGGGGCCAAGCTGGCTGGTTGTGGGGTCAGACAGAGTCTCTGGCCATCTGTGGGGCTGGAAGGGGGTGCAGAAGCAGGAGACACCGTGACTGCCCCCTTACTCCAGGTAAATGTCCTCTGTGGGGCAGGCGTACTCCAGGTGCTCCTGGTAATATTCCTGAAAAGCTCGTCTGCAAGGAAGGACAAAATGGGGTGGCTCAGGGCTGGGGCCTGGACCCCAGCATGGCAACCCCCTGCACCCCCAGCCCTGGCACAGCCAGACCCCAGCACCCAGACCCCCTGCACCCCCAGACCCCCTGCACTCCCACCCCTGGCACAGCCAGACCCCTGCACCCCCAGACCCCCTGGCACCCCCAGACCCCCTGGCACCCCCAGACCCTCCGTCCCTCCATGCTCCAGCACGGCCGCCCCCCTGTCCCCATCCGCATCTTACCCGACGCACTCAGCGACGTGCCGCATGGATTCCTGGGAGACGAAGACGTGGCAGGCGAAGCGGCTCAGCACCGGGTGCTTGGTGATGAACCCGAAGTAGCTGCAGTGGGAGGGCAGGGTGAAGGGAGGGGACACCCCACTCCTGCCCCTTGGGGCAGCCCAGCAGCCGCAGAGGGCTCTGTGGAGGGGACACCCACTGGGGCCCTGGGCTGGGGCAGCCATGCTGGGCTGGGGACCGGGCAGGGGGACCTGGTGCAGCACCGCAGGATTGTGGGTGCCCCCAGGCAGGGGATGAAGGGGGTGTCCCTTGGGGCTGGGAGGGCCCGGGGGGCTGTGGGAGGAGGGGGTCTCACCAGCTGTTCCGGGGGTGGCACCCGCAGAAGGAGATGTTCTTCATCTGGAAGAAGTGGCTGCAGCGCTCAAACTGGAAGAGAAGAGGTGGCCGAGGTGTGGGCGCCCGGCTCGCGGCAGGGCAGGTGCCCGGCCCCCCGCCCACCCGCACCCCTCACCTCCTCGTCCCGGCTGTACTCGGTGACGGTCAGGATGAGCTTGATGCCCTGCAGCGTGATCTCCAGGTCGCAGCTGGCCGGCGGGCGCAGGTGCACCGTCAGCTTCCTGGTGGTGGCAATCTGGGGGCGCGGGGTGGGGGTGTGAAGGTGGAGTTCATGTCAGCATGAGGAGTAGGGGGCCACGCCGCCGTCCCCCTCCCTCGGGCTCACCTTCTGCATGGCGGCGCAGAGGATGCCGTTGCCCTGGTGGTACGGCACCTCCACCGAGCCCAGGAACTGCACGTTGAACCGCTCCACCCAGCACGGGTTCCTCTTCAGGCCTGTGCGGGGAGAGGGGACGAGGAGACGGCGTCCCGAGCCCCCCATGCACCCCACGCCCCCCGCCACCCCCGCATGGCCCTGGGGACCCCGCAGGCTCCTACCGATGGCATCCCTGGCTTGGCCGACGACCTCATGGGCGTAGAAAGCGGGAAAGATGCCCCTCTCCCCCGTCCGCATGTTGTAGCCCCGGTACCAGTAGTCATCCTCCTCCAGCTCCACCAGGATGGGGTCGTCCACGTCCAGCTCCAGCTCATCCTCGTGGCGGGGGATAAACCTGGGGGGGGACAGCCGGGAGGAGGAAGCGGGCAGGGAGGGGCAGAGCCGAGGGAGAGGGGGGTCCTGCGAGACCCCCCGCAAGGTGCCTGAGACCATGGCCATGGCCAGCACGGCATGGCCAGGCTCACTGCTCACCTGAAGACGGCCCGGTGTGTTTGCTCCCGCTCCTCCCCGTTCACCATGCAGGAGAACAGCCCGAAGGACTCTGTGCCTGTGGAGGAAGAGGCTGCTGTGGGGCCGGGGGGCAGCTCCCACCCCTCCGCACAGGGGTTGCCCACCTCAGGGGGCCGCAGGACCCTCGGGGTGAGGGGAGCAGATGGCCATCACCCATGGGCTCAAGTCCCTCTTTGGGGGGTCCCACCTAAGCCCCTGGCCCTGTGTCCCCACCCAGCAGACCGGGGCCGAGGACCCCCACGGGCTGCTGGTGCGAAGGCGTGTTGGGGATCGGCCGCCCAGCGAAACCTCGCAGCCCCACGGGGGAGAGCCCACGGCCTTCAGGTCCGGCCCCACGCGCCCTGCAGCCACCCTGCCCCTGCCCCACCTCCCGTGCCGCACCGTGCCGTGCAACACAGGGACGATGCCATGGCCGGGATGGCTGAGGCAGGATGGCAGAGGTCAGCCAGCCTGCCGGCAGCACACAGAGCAGCCTGGGACGGCATGGCACAGCATGGCACGGCACGGCACAGCGTGGCACGGCACGGCACAGGTCACTTACTGGAGGAGCGGGAGGTGCTGTTGACGAAGACGTTGAGGAACTTCTTGGAGAACTGCAGGTCGGCCTCGGGGGACGAGTCCTCGGAGGAGCTGTGGGCGTCAGGGGCCACCAGCCCGTCCCCAAAAGCCGCCTCGTCCTCCAGGTCACAGCGGTCGCAAGCGCGGAGCAGGTCGCTGTCGTCGCTCAGCACCGAGGTGCAGCGCCGCAGGCTCACCAGCTCCAGCTGCGTGTGCTCGTCCACCACCAGTGTGTACTTCACGGAGTCGTAGGCCAGGGACTCATCCAGTGCCCGCGGCTCCAGCGCCCCAGGGGCGGGCGGCAGATCCCCCCCGAAGCTTCCCCGCAGCGGGTCCTCGGGGAAGGGGGAGCCCTTCAGGTAGGGCGCCTCTTCCTCGTCCGGGGAGTAGGCCATGGTGAAGCCGCGGTTGGTCTTGGCGGTGGAGACATCCAGGGCAGGCGGGCTGGCGTCGGGGCTCTGCCCCCGGGACGGTAACCGGACGTCATCGATCATGTCATCAGCCTCCAGGACACCCAAGTCCAGGTCCCTGTCGATGGCCCAGTCCTCCGGGCCGGTGGCCAGCGGCGCCGCGGTGGTGCGGGGCTCCCCAGCGGCGGCCTCGGTCCCAGGGGAGGCACACGGAGGGGTGCGGGGCGGCCCGGGGCGGCAGCCGAAGGTGGCCAGGACCTCGGAGGTGCCCAGCCTGTCAAGGGTGACGGGGCGCCCCGGGAAGACGGGCGCGATGGTGTCGTTGGTGGGGTTGCTCAGGAAGAGGAAGGGGCCCGGCTCCTCAGCGGGCGGCTCCGGCGCCGGCTCTGTCCCAGCGCCCAGAGCCCGCTCGTCCTCGGCGCGCTGGAGGGAGCTGCGCAGCGTCTCCATGTCCACCAGCTCAATGGCGCGCTGGCAGCGGGGCAGGGCGGCCGGCTCCTCCGTGCCCATCGGGGAGTCCCGTGAGCCGGGCTCCCCATCCAGCGCCTCGCTCAGGATCTCGGGTTCCAGGTCGGAGGCCGGGGAGATGGTGTCACAGAGCGAGTGGGTCTGCTGGAAGCACTCATCCGGGCACTTGATGGGGTAGGAGCCCTCCGAGATCATCTTGTTGACAAGGTTGCTGAGCAGCCAGGGTGAGTCCGAGTCCTCGCTCAGGTCAGGCTCCGACTCCGAGTCGGAGTCATACTCGCTGTTGTCCTCCTCATCTGCCTCGGGCATCAGCTTGGGCCCCACGGGCAGGTAGAAGGAGCGCCGGATGCTCTCCAGGCTGTGGTCCGGGTCGATCTTCAGGTCCAGGGGGCTGGAGGCGGAGATGTCCGTCTGGCCCACGGGCGCGGAGGAGTCCACCGGGTTCAGGCTGTCATAGTAGCCCTCCATCTTCAGCTCCACCAGGCTCTCCCGCCTCACCACGCCGTGCTCCGGGAGCTCCCTCTCCAGGGTCTCCTCCTCCTCCTCCTTGCCCTTGTCCAGCAGCAGGGAGTCCTTGATGCCCATCAGGCCGGGTGCCTCCAGCTCCGTCTCCAGTTCGGCCTCCGAGGTGGGCGAGCTGGCCTCCTCGATGGAGTTGGTGAGGTGGGAAGATCTGCCGCTGCTGCTGTCACTGCTCAGATCCAGCTCCGTCTCCGAGATGGAGGAGATCATGTTGCTGACCAGGCGCCCACCGGCGAAGGCTGCCTCAATCTCCCCCTCCACATCCGAGTCGGAGCCGGGCGAGCTGAGGTCTTCGCTGTGCCGGCTGCCGGGCAGGAAGGGCTTGGTGGTCCTGCTGGTGAGGTCGGCCTCGATGCCAGGGTCCGAGGAGGGCGAGGTGGTCTCCGAGGAGCCCGAGGGGTGCCCACGCATGCTGGCCGCCCGGCCGGGCTGGGGACCCTCCCCGTCGGAGCTGAGCGGCTCTGCTGGCCCCGCGGGGCACGCGTAGGCACCCGGCAGCCGGGCCCCCTGCCCATCGTGCCGCTCGGCGACGGCCCCAGCCGCCGGCTCCTCCCGGGGCCGCAGGGAGCCAGGCTGCTCGCGGGGGGCCGCAGGGGACCCCGGGCTCCTGGCCCTCAGGCCGCCCCCTTCGCCGGGCGCCAGCCTCTCCCGGCCACCGGCCGCTTCCTGCTTTGGCGGGGCACGGCGGCCGTCGGCAGCCGCAGGGGCCTGGGGTGGCGAGCCCGAGTCGGGGCCAGCGGGGGGGCCGGGGGGAGCCGCAGGCCCTGTTGGAGAGAGAGACGGTTCAGGGAGCGGCTGGCGGAGGTGCGACGGGGAGTGCGGTGCTTGGAGCGCAGAGGAGATGATATTCATGTTATAATCTTCCCCGGCTCTCGGGGACGATGGGTTACCATGTGCCAGGGACTCGTGGCTGTTGCCTTGCGAGTCAAAGTGGGAGGGCTGCAGCGAGGCGGGGGCCTGCCCGGCCCCACCGGGGCTCGGCCCCTTCGGGCTCTCCAGGCAGGGTCCATCTTGGATGCAGGCGTGGGGAGACGAGTGTCCTGCAAGGGAAGGCAGAGCCCTGCGTCAGCCCTCCGCCCCCCGTGCTGGGGCGAAAAATCCTACCAGGCTTTAACCAAAGGGGGGGACGGCTGTGGGACCCCCAGGCAGGAGCTCGCCCCAGCACCAGCCCCTGCCCCACAGCCCCGCTGCAGAGTGGGACCCCATCCCCATCCCGTGCTCACCAATGTGTGAGGAAGAGGAGGAGGAGGAGTGGAGAAGGGCGTCCTGCCAGGTGGTGCGGTGAGCGGGCGGTGGGAAGCTGCCGTTGTTGTTCAGGGAGTCCTGGGGGAAGAGCAGAGCCGGGTTGGGTGGGTGGGCGAGCCCCGGGGAGGGTATGTGGTGTGGCTGAGCCCAGGGATGGGGCCCAAGGGGCATTTGGGGACCCAGCAAGAGAGGGATAGCCAGTGCACCCAGCACACGGGGGCACCAACCAGGGCCAGACCAGCCCAGGGACACCCCTCAGCATGGCTCGGTGCGCCCCACCAGCTTGGCAGCACCCGGGCCACGTGCCCAGGGGCTTATCTGGATTAGGGCCACGACGTCCCCAGCTCCCCTGCCCAGCCAGACGCATGCCAGGGCAGCGCCTGCCGCAGAGCAGGACCGAGGGACGGCACGCTGCCCATCCCGCAGCGCCCCACAGACAACACTCCGCAGGGGACGCACCGGCACCGGGGCTGTCCTCATGGGACCCCCAGCACAAGGCCCTGCTGTGCCCTGTCCCGCCGAGAGCAGAGCCTGACCCCAGCGAGCAGGACCCCACTGCCTCCCCCAAAGAGCCGCCAGCCCCGCAGTGTGGACAGGAGCCGACAGGGCCACAGCTTCCCCATCCGGTGTGGCGGCAGCTGCGGATTAGTCCCGGCGGGAAGCACAGGCAGTGATAATCCTGCCAAGCAGGAGATTAGCGAGTGGGACTGGCGCCACGTGCCGCGGGGCATGCATGAGCGCAGCGGTGGGGGGGGGGGGGGCCGGCGCGGTGGGGAGGGTCAGGCGTCGCAGGGGCTGTGCTGCAGCCCCAGGGATGGGTGCTGGAGGGTGGACGGGACCCCAGGACCCGGGTCTTGCCTCCTCCCAGGGCCGGTGCAAACGGACCAGAGCAGGGATTACTGGGATTTGCAACCCAGACACACCGATGGGGGCCGGATCTGGCCACCGCCGTGGGCTCCGCTTACACCCTGAGGGACAATGGATCAGGACGGCCAGCGTGATCCGGCTTTGCCGGTGCATCCCGCCAGAGTGCAGCGGGTCAGGGCTGGCAGGCTCTGGGGGAGAGCCCTGGGGCTTTGTCACCCTCCTGCACCAGCCCAGCCAGGACCCCCAGGCCCCCGACAGCCCCCCCAGCCCCAGCGGTGTGCGGTGCCATCCCGGGAGGGAGGCTGAGAATCCTGAAAGCCCCCCAGCACCATGGCAACGCAGCCGGATGCAGGCAGCACCGCACCCGGCTTCCCACACACTGCGGCGGCGCAGCAGCTCAGGGCCGGCACCGCACACGCGTGCGCGCGGGGACACGGGGAGACCCCCGCAGTGCCACGCCTGCGGGGACCCCCCCCCACCCCACCTGCCCTGGGGGAGGCCCTGAGACCAGCTCCGCGGATGAAAAAGGAGGGATGCGGCGGCGTGCACGAGCACCCACATGCGCACAGCCGTGCACGTGTGTGTGCAACGCACGGGGCCGGCCCGCGACACCCGCTGTGCCCGAAGCGCCTCGCAGCCCTCTGCCACGCGCAGACGACCCGGACTCCCCGCTCGCCCCAGCGCCCTGCATGTTGGGATGGGGCCCGCTGGACCCCCAGACCCCCCGGGCCAGGGCCTGGCAGGGAGCGTGCAGGGCCCCGCTGGGCATCGCACAGACCCGTCCCTGATGTCCCCAGCTCAGCCCCCTCATTGTGGAGCTCGAGCCGGCGCCATCCTTGCCCGTCTCTGCCCTCCTGGTGCCCACCCACCACCCTAGGGTGGGCGCAGCCCTCAGCCCACCCCCTGGGCAGAGCCCTGTGGGGCCCCTTCCCACACCACACCCCACAGACCCCCCACTCTTCCTCCTCTGCTAGCCCTGGGGCGCAGGGAGCAGGGACCCCGGGGTGGGAGAGACCCCACCCAGCCGCCCCCACCCTCACCTGGGTGCCTGGGGCCGTCAGGTTGAGGGTGGTGGGCCGGTGCTTCTGCGTGTCCTCCAGGGCAGGCGAGGGGATGGGTGAGGCCGAAGGGGACGGTGGAGCTTCCAGCTCGTTGCCCTCCTCCTCCTCCTCCTCTTCCTCCTCCTCCTCCTCGTTGTCATCAATCATCTCAAACTCCTGGAAGTCATCCTGGAAGGTGCAGACGGGGTGCGGCTGCTCGCCGCGCTCCAGCACCAGGCAGTCCTGGGGATGCGGCACTGGGTTAGTGGCCACGGTGCTTGCGCTCACCCCGGCCACGGCCCCGCGCCCTGGCATGGCACAGCTGCCACGGCACGACCCTCCCCAGCGGCTCTGCCGGCACCGGGCTGGCAGCGCCTCTGCTCCCCTCCGCTCCTACCCCAACGGGATGGGGGTCTCCGAGCAGAGGGAAGTGCTCTGTGCCAGGGACCAGGGATCCCCCCGGCTCTGCCGGCTCCCTGCCTGTCTGTCCCTGCCTGTCCTGGCCCCAACACCCAGCGCTTTGTCCCACCCACATGCCTACCCGGCCCCTGACCGTTTCCCCAGCACCGTCCCCCCCAGTGCTGGGCAGAGCTGGGGATGAGCTGTGTAAGCAGGAGCCATCGGAGCCACCGGAGCCACGGGCAGGCAGGCAGCCAGCGGGGCCAGCATGGGGCTGGCTGCTGAGCCACCCATGTCCCCTGCAGCCACCTCCTGGGGCTCGGACAGAGGTGGTGGGAGGCCCTGCGGTGCCTGGCCATGCCGGGGGGTTCCCTGGGCTCTGAACCCTGCCTGCACCCTGCAGTGCATCCCCTCGGCACCCCGGCACAGGGGCCGCAGCACCCTCCACTCCAGGAGGGGCTTTGCTGGGCCAACGGCCCCCCAGTCCCCGGCACAGCCCCAAGCAGCCACCGCATCCCCAGGGACACTCGGCGCGCTCAGCTCCTGCACCTTCTCATAGTGGTCCGAGTCGTAGTTCAGCCCGATGCCGCAGTCGTCCGTGATCTCCGACAGGTCCTCGTCATCAAACTCCTCTAGGCTGATGTCCTGGGGGGGCCTGGGGAGAGGGGCCGGGGACATCAGGGTGGGGGCAACATGCCAACAAACCTCAGGGAAATGCCTCCTGCTTCCCCCGCAGCACCATGAGGGCCCGAAGAGCCGAGCAGCGCCACCGGCATGTGCTGGCATTGTACCACCATCGCCTCAGGGTGCCAGCATGGGAGCACCAGCCAGGCAACACTGCAGGGACATGCTGGCGGAACAACATCACCCCATGGCACCAGCACAGGACCACCGGCTGAGCCGACATGGCACGCTCCCGGGGGCCAGCCCCGCGCTGGGAGCCAGGCAAGGCCAGAGGCGATGGGGAGGGCGATGGCTGCAGCAGTGCACGGGGCCCTCCTGCCCGACTCACCACGAACTCTCGCCGGCCTCGTGCCGGGGCGATGAGAGCCCAGCGCAGCTCAGGGCCACGCAGCCGCGGGTTGCCCCCGGCCGGGCAGAGGTGCTGAGGCCACCACCACAGTGGGCAGCGCATCTCCCAAATTCCCAGCCCAGCAAAATCCCTTGAGCCAAACCCGAGGCACGTGCCGGCGCCGAGGTGGGGAGGGGACGGCTGCTGCCGCCGCTGCCTCCAGGGTGACCTGTGCTGCAGGGCTGCTTTCGGAGCCTTGGGGGTTTACTTTAGGTTTAACCCAAAGCAGAGCCGTGTGCCGTCCTGCAGCGCTGCCCAGGCGCGATGCAGGGCGGCGAGGGAGGATCGACGCCCTGACACCCCGGCCTTGCCCGCGCTGCCTTCCTGCCTGCCCCGCAGGCAGGGCTGGGGCTGTCCCTGCCCGAGCTAAGGGCAGTCAGAGAAACCGAGCGGAGCTGTTCCTGTCAGGAACGGGGGTGTCATGGAAACCAGCGGTTTCTGCAGGGAAAGGGGAAAAAAAAAAAAAAAAGGAAAAAGACGACAACTCTTGGCAGGATTTGGTGTCGGAAAACGGAAATGAAACGTTTCTGGTGGCTCTGTAGGGTGGGAGGTGCGGCAGCACCCGGGTGCCGGCGGGGACCCTCTGCCCACCCCTACCCCAGCGGGGTCTGGGGACACCCAGGGCCCCCCACAGCCCAGCCCCGAGGGAGCCAGGGCCAGGGCACATGGGGGTCCTCCAGCAGGGACGGGTCTGGGGTCTCGCGGGGACCTCAGTGGGGTCTCGGTCCTGGGACCAGCTGGAAGCGGGAGCAGACCCCCACGCAGTGGAGGGTCACAGCCCCCACAGCAGCGGCTGCCTCCTGAGCCGCCTCCCCCGCTTTGCCCCCTGCTTTTTCCCCAAAATCCCCTTTTCCATCCCCTCGCCCCAGCACAGAAGCCAGGCACTTGCTCTCATTTCACAGGGAAAAAGATTTCCCCAAATCACATAATTCCCAGAAGTAGGCCATTGAGACGGCATCAAATATTCGCAGATTTGTGGCAAAAGCATCAGAGCCGGCGGTGGGACTGCGGCCTCGGCCTGCAGCGGGGCACGGGGCTGGGCTGGACCCCAGAGCCCGGAGCCCAGCCCGAGGTGGGGGAGCCCTGGGGGCAGTGGGGAGCAGAGCCCTTGGGGCGGCGGTGGCAGAGCCCATCTCCCCAGCCCCAGGAGACTTCGGTGGCTGCTCTCCCACAGGCAGCAGGGTGGGGGGCTGCACTCCCTGGGGGCGAGCAGGGGCCTCAGGGGTCCCTCAGCCACCCGGGGGGGAGGCAGGCGGGAGGGCAGAGACAGTGCGGCCATGAGTCCTCCTGGGACGGAGACCTGTCAAATCTTGCAAACCCCTGTCCAGGCTCCACTCCCGCACCCCTGGACCCCCCTCAGCCAGGAGACCAACTCGTCCACCAGCCCTCATCCTGGCTGAGGGGACACGCACACTGGGTCAGCGTGGCACGGCGTGGCACAGCACGGCTGCCCTGCACGAGCAGGGCTGGAGCCCCTGCCCCACACAGGGCTCCTGCCCGCCCGCGGAGGCCGTTCCCCCCTCAGCGGGGAGCGACTGCCGCGACAAACCACGGCTGAAATTTCTAGGTCACGGCGCTCCCGAGCTGGGGCGGGCATGGTGGGATGGGGCTGCCAGCAAGAGCCAGCCCAGTCCCGCAGCCTCCCCAAGGGGACCCTTGGGGACCCTGGCCATGGCCCCGCTGCAGCCAGAGAAGAGGCAGCACCATTGCTGCGGGTGCAGGGATACAGCAATGGGCACCTCGTATACGCTGGTGACGAGCGGCAGGCGGGAAGGACAGCATCCGTCCCTGCGATGGCTGCACAGGACACCGCGGCCGGCCGGGGTGGAGGTTGCGGGTGGGGAGCACCCGAGTGAGGGCCCGGAGCCGAAGTGGAGCCGAGGCAGCGGTTCGGGGAGCGGGGAGCTCGCCCCAGCCCTGCACACTGCGAGGGCGGTCGGGAAGGGCAGGAGGCAGCGGGACGCCGCACCGCAGGGTGTGCAGGGACCCGGCACCCCACCATGTGCTCTGGGCCAGCCTCGCCGCCTCCGCTTGGGCATGTCCTGAGCTGGGCCGGGCCGGAGGAGGGGAGCGGGGGGCTGGGGCAGCACCAGGTGAGGGCCCGGAGCCGGACCCCAAAGGGGCCCAACATCAGCCACCCCTGGGGCGCAGGGAAGGGGGCACACCGGGGTGCACACAGGCACGCACACCAGCACGCACACCGGTGTTTGCTGCCGGGGGCCGGGCTTCCCAAGAAGGGAGTGACGACCGAGCAGGCCACAGGAGGATTGAATTTCCTCATTATTTTCAGACCAGCTCCCTGGACAGTTTGCCCTGGCAGTGGTTCTCCTGCAATGGCTTCTCCCACGGGGACGGGCCAGGGACCGGGACAGCAGATGTGCCCCCAGCCCCCTCCACACCCGCCAGCCCCCGGAGCAGGGAAGAGGCCGCAGGGAGGTCAGCGCTGACTCTCGGGAGCCTCGTCCCCCATGCCAAGCCTGTGACCGGCTCCCAGGGCTCCCATGGCCCAACCTGCAGCCACCCCCGCCGGGGCTGGTGCCCCGGACTGGGAGGCAGGAGCCATCCCGCAGGAGCCCTGCCGAGGCCCCGCTGCGTGTGCACCACGGCCTTTCCACACCGATCCCTCCCCGCCGCGTCGCCTTTACCGGCTTCTCCTTCCCCTCGCGTCAGGGGATCCCACCCCACCAGCCCCACCGAGCCCTGCGCTGGGCGCGACCTCTCCAGGGGCCTCCTGGGACCTGGGTGCACTCGCCGCCACAGCGTCCCCGGGGGTTTGAGCCGGTTCTCCGGGCTGGTGCAGGGGTGCAGCACCCGCTCCCCAGGCTGCCTCTCCCCCCGGCGGGGAGCGGCACGGGCTGGGGGGGTCACGGTCACGGCTCCAGCCCTTTGGCACCCACAAAGGGGCTTTGTGCTGCCCAGGGCTCAGGGCCACCGTCAGGGACCTCAGAGACCGAGCGCTCCTGCGGGAGCTGGACGGGTGACGGACAGCCCGTGGCTGGGGGGAGCAGACGTGGCTGCCGCCGTCCCTCCCTTGCAGAGCACAAGGGCAGAGGGAGATGTGGAGGAGCAGCAAGTCCACTCCCAGGGGGACTGAACTTCCCGGGGGGACAGGAGCAGGTCTGGGTTGGGCTGGGGGTGCCCCGGGGGGCTCCAGCCTCGCCTGCCCCTCACCGCCCCAGCTGGGACACGTCCCTGGCCCAGGCCTCAGCTGCAGCGAAGGGCAGGGACCAGCTCTGACCCCGCACGGCAGGGCACAGGGAGGGCTCGGGGGCTGAACAGGCAGGACACAGCGAGACCCCCAGAGAACTGCCCAGGGCCCAGATCCTGGGTGAGAGGCAGGAAGGAGCCGAGCAGCCACAGCAGAGGCCGTGTCCTCCCCTCCCTGCACCACCGCAAGCGGGGACGCCCTGGGGTTCTGCTGTGCAGCGTGGCTGGGGAAGGGGCTGCCTGGGGAAGGAAGGGGACAGCCCGGGGGGCAGCCGTGAGATGTGCCCAGCGCAGGCCAGAACCAACCAAGGGCACATCCCGCACCCCCAGCAGACTCCCTCGGACCGCAGCTCCCTGGATGCCCCCCACCGCCGTCTCCCACCCCTCCCCATCCCGCTGCCGGGGTCCCACAGCCCCGCACTGAGCCAGCCCATCCCGCACCCAGCTCCCGTCCGGCCCCGCACCCCAGCCCCACAGCCCCGCGCCCCACCGCTCGCCTGGGGACCCCAGCCCGGAGGGGGTCCTGCCAAGGTCAGGCGAGGTGCGGGGAAGGGGGGGCGAGGGACCCACCGGGGGGCCTGGCGGATGGCTGGGCGCCACGCGCCGTGGCCCTGCGCCTCGGGGTCCCACGGGACCTGCGGTAAGGTGACCCGCCGTGGGTGCCGCCGGGCCCTGGCGCTGCTCCCGCGGGGGCAGGCGGGATGGGGGGCACAGCTTTCGGCACGCACCCGCTTTCGACCTCGGGAACGCCAGGCCTCGGCGGGAGGCTGCGGAGCCCCCACCGAGCCCCGGGGCCCGCCACCTACGGGGGGGTCAGCCGCCCCGGGCCCAGCGACCCCTTCTCCCGCGCCCGCAGGCGCTGGGCCCTGCGAGGCCCAGAAGGGCCCGATCCTGGTGCCAGCACCGAGCATCCCCCGCCGCGTCCGGGGCCGCTGCGGCGCGGCGGGAGAGACAAAGAGGCGGCGGCGGCGGCTCCCCCCGCAGCGGCGGGATGCGGCGGCACCGGGCACGGCCGAGTCGGGGGCGGGGAGGGGGGGGGACCCTGAGCCCGTGGGGGGACCCTCCCAGAGCGGGGGGCTCGAGGGGGGGGGGGGAGATGGCAGAGGGGACACCCCCCCCACCCCGAGCCCCGGCACCCCCCGCCCGGGAGGGGCGGGCTGCGCGGCCCCGGCATCCCAAGGTGACGGGGCGGGGGTCCGGGCCCGCCACGCCGCCGCCCCCCCCGCCGGGCCCCGGCACCCCCCCCGCCGCTGCCAAGGGCGGTGCGCCGGGAAGGGCAGCCCCGCCGCACCGCAGTGCCCCGGCCCCGCCGGGCCGCCCCAGCCCGCCGAGCATCCATCCCGCACCGCATCCCGCTCCCCGCGCCGCATCCCGCCGCGGCCGGGGCCGGGCTCACCTGCAGCCGGGCGGGGAGAGCGAGTGGAAGGTGGAGAGCGAGAACATCTCGGCGCGATCCGCCATCTTCTCCCGGCCGGGGCTGCGCCGGACTGCGGAGCTGCGCGGGGAGCGCGGGGAGCGCGGCCGGGCGGGGCGCGGGGGCGGGAGCGGGGGGGCGCGGGGGGCCGGCACGGGGCCGGCGCCGCGGGGGGGGCTTAGGGCGGGGGAGGAGCCGGGCGGGCGGGAGGGGCGGGGGCTGCTGGGGGGGGCGGGGGGGGAGGGAGGGGACGGGGGGGGAGGGAGGGGGCGTGGGGGTGGGAAGGGGACGGGGGGGTGGGGGGTATAGGGAGGGGATGGGGGCTATAGGGGCGGGAGATGAGGGGTATGGGGGGTATAGAGAGGGGTATAGGGAGGGGCCCGGGGGGGTGGGGGGGATGGGGGGCGAGGGGTATGGAGACGGTATGGGGGGTATGGGGAGGGGGGGCAGGGGGATATGGGGGGTATAGGGAGCGGAGCGGGGGGGTATGGGGGGAGGGGTGTGCAGGGAGGTGTGCGGGGGGTTACAGGGAGGGGGGCGGGGGGATATGGGTTGTAGGGTAGGAAGCGGGAGGGTAGGGGGGGCGGGTGGGGGTATAGGGAGGGGAGCGGGGGATGGTATAGGCGGGGGGGTCTCTGGAGGGAAGCGGGGAGGGGCTGGGGGCTTTCTAGGGAGGGGAGGAGGCTGGGGAGAGTGGGGAGGGGCTGATGGCCGAACGGGGAGGGGGGCGGGGGGGTCTCTGGGGAGGGAGGGGCTGTGTAGGGGGGATGAGGGGCTGTGTGGCAGGGAGCAGAGGGGCTGGGGGCTGCGTGGGGAGGGGGCCTGGGGGAGGCTCTATAGGCGGGGAGCGGGAAGGGGCTGGCGGTTCCCTCTGGAGGGGCGCTGGGGCTGTATAGGGGGGACAGGGAGGGGGCGGTACGCAGGGGTACTGTGCAGCGGGCTGCGCGGGGGGGTCTGCGGGGGGCCCTATAGGGAGGTGGGGGGGTATGCAGGAGAAATGCAGGGGGCTGTGCGGGGACGTGCGGGGAAGTGCGGGGGGGCACACGGGGCTATAAGGGAGGGGCAGGGGGTCTATGCGGAGGGGAAGGGGCTATAGGGAGGACAGGGGGTCTATGCGGAGGGGAAGGGGGCTATAGGGAGAAGCAGGTGGTCTATGGGGAGGGGAAGGGGGCTATAGGGAGAAGCAGGCAGTCCGTGGGGAGGGGCAGGGGGCTATAGGGAGAAGCAGGCGGTCTATGGGGAGGGGCAGGGGGCTATAGGGAGAAGCAGGCGGTCTATGGGGAGGGGCAGGGGGCTATAGGGAGGGGCAGGGAGTCTATGCGGAGGGGCAGGGGGCTATAGGGAGAAGCAGGCGGTCTATGGGGAGGGGCAGGGGGCTATAGGGAGAAGCAGGCGGTCTATGGGGAGGGGAAGGGGGCTATAGGGAGAAGCAGGCAGTCTATGGGGAGGGGAAGGGGGCTATAGGGAAGGGCAGGCGGTCTATGCGGAGGGGCAGGGGGCTATAGGGAGGGGCAGGCGGTCTATGGGGAGGGGAAGGGGGCTATAGGGAGGGGCAGGCGGTCTATGCGGAGGGGCAGGGGGCTATAGGGAGGGGCAGGGGGCTATAGGGAGGGGCAGGCGGTCTATGCGGAGGGGCAGGGGGCTATAGGGAGGGGCAGGCGGTCTGTGGGGAGGGGCAGGGGGCTATAGGGAGGGGCAGGCGGTCTATGCGGAGGGGCAGGGGGCTATAGGGAGGGGCAGGCGGTCTGTGGGGAGGGGCAGGGGGCTATAGGGAGCGGTAAGAGGCGCAGGGGGCCGCACAGGGAGGCCGAGCAGGCCCGGACCGGGCGGGCAGAGGCGGCGGGAGCTGTCCCGGTGCTGACGGACGGGGCTGTCCCGGGGCCCGGTGCTGAAGGCCCGGGGCTGTCCGGTGCCCGGGGCTGTCCCGGTGCCCGGGGCTGTCCCGGTGCCCGGGGCTGACGGACGGGGCTGTCCCGGTGCCCGGGATCCTGGATCCACCCCCGATCCAGGAGATCATGGAGGTTTCTGCTTTGGGGGCAGAGAGCAATTGGTGGGGGGCGAAGAGATAGTGGAGGTCAACGAGGCAGTGGGGGGGGTGTACTGGGCGGTCCGGGAGGCAGCGGGGGTGGGTGTCCATGCACTGGGATGGAGATGCAGTGGGTGCTCATGAGGCTTTTGGGGGGGGTGTGCATTGAGGGAACAGGGTGAAATGGGGGGACGGGAGGTAGCAGGGGGGTTCTAGAAGCTGCAAGGGGCCCTGCAGGACTTGTGGGGGGGGGGTCCTTGCACTGGAGCAGGAGGATACAGCGAGGGGCTCAGGGGCAGCGAGGACAGTCTTCACTTGGGGGGCACGGGGGGGGGGGACAGGGAGGCAGGGGATGTCTGTGCACGGTGGGGGGCCCGGGGGTGGTGGGGCACAGAAGGCCGTAGGGGACAGTAGGTCCCACGAGTCAGTGTATCTGGGGGGGGGGCATGCAGTGGGCGACAGGATGGCGGGGCGGGGGCAGGAGCTGCTGGGGGTGCTGGAGGCGGTGGGCTCAGAGAGGCAGCAAGGGGCCATCTGGAGCAGTGGGGAGTCCGTGCACTGCAGAACAGGTTGTATTTGGGGGGGTCCAAAGGCAGTGGGGAATGGGGGGGTGGTGGTAGTGCCCCAGCACCTCTCCACGGCTCCTTGGCCTCACACGGTCACCCTTCTCCAACTGCTCCCCACAGTCCCGGGCAGCCCCAGGGCTCCGGGCAGAGGGTTGGGACCAGCATGGCTGCCCTCTGCCCACCCTGCGCTGCCCCGGGGGGACGGCGGGTCCCTCAGTGCCTCCCCCCACCCCGCAGAACTGCACTGCAGGGCCTGCGCCAGCACCGGTGAGGGGCTGAGCCCAGCGGGGTCCTGCAGCTCCCCCCGGCCCCCTCCGCCCCGCCACATCCCAGCCACCCCGTCGGACGGGGGAACCCCGGGTGAGGCCGAGGCCAGCTTTGTGCCACTGCAGAGCACACGCAGGGGGACAGCTATCCGGGTGGCAGCCCAAGACCCCAGCCCTTGGAAGGGCACTGGCCCTGCCTCTCCAACCACTCAGCCCATCCCAGGGGGATTTTCCCACGGGGAAATGGCTTCCCCAGGTATCCACGTGGACTAACCCTCCCCAGCTCGCAGGCAGAGCAGAGCGGCTCGGGAAACGGCTCCTGTGAGGCAGCTGGCTGAACCCCAACGGGTTGTTTCGTCCATTCCCAATACAGGCAGCAGCTGCCTGAAGGGCACTGCCTGTCCTGTGGGACAACACCAGGGCAGCAGCGGGACATTGGGCAGCCACCACCTATCCCTCACCACCAACAAGCAATGCCTGCACTGTTTTCCCTCCCACCGGCCTTCCATGGCACAGACAAGACACCCGTGCTCTGCACTGGGTCCCTGGTCAGGGGTGGGTGCCCCTTCCCAGCTCCACGGGGCTCAGGAGAACGAGATGGTGCTGGCGTGGCTTCACCCCGAGAATGGCTGCAGTGAGCCCCCAGCGACTGCACTCCCCGCCTGCGGCTTCTCTGGGGGAGATGCTTTCCTAGCACAGGGCTGTCGTGTCTCAGGAGTCGCACGTGGTCTGTGGCTGGAGACAGCAGGCGGGTGCAGTGTGGGCAGCCAAGGGCCCTGGGCATAGTGGCTTGGGAAGGGCTGACCCTGCGGCATGGCCCAGCCCTTCCCACACCCCGGGGGAGTCTGTGGGCTCCCGGAGAGGCTGTCTGAGGAGACACCCTCCCCTGGGAAACTCACACGCTCCCTGGGAAATGCAGCTGGCAAACGAGGGGCTCAGTAGCGCCCCATTAATGGGGTGGGTTTGGAGACAGGAGCAGAGAGGCTCCTGGGCAGAGCAGGGGCCATGGCCATTCCCCTTCCGCCAGTCACCAGGCACAGCCTCGCTGCCTGCTCCTGCCCACGGCTCCCCACAGGCCTTTTCTCTTCTGGCGTCCCTTGTGCTGGGGCTACAGCACACGTGGATAGACTTGGCGTGAGGGGCTGCAGCCAGGTGCGCAGGGCCCTGTCTCTGCCGGGCTCCCAGCCTCAGGGAGGGCAGCGGAGCAGTGCGGGCAGCAGCCCCCCGCCCCAGCAGCCCCTGCCCCTTGGCCCTCTGGACCCAGACCCACATTGGCCCCATGGCTGAGCCCTGCTCAGGCCCCAGACGCTGCCTCCCCTGCCCAGCTGCACCACCCCACAGACCCCCCAGCCCTGCCCAGCTTCCCCCCTCGGGCAGGATCAGGCAACCACAACAGCGGCTTAGGGGACCTGCCCGCCGGCTGGCTGGCAGCAGGCAGATGGCACAGCAGCACAGAGGCCTCCAGCCCCCCCACCACTGACCCATCTGCTGCCGCAGCAGCCCAGAGCCCTCCCTCCACCCGCAGCACCGCTGGGCTCCGCTCCCAGCACAACCCATGGCCCCAGCGGGTGCCGAGCGTGGGGAAAGGACGTAATCCCGGCTCAGAGCTGAGCGCTGAGCCCATCGCAATCCTCTCCCTCCCTCGCCACCCCTCCTGTGCCCCTTCCTCAGGGTGCTGCACCCCACAGGAGGAGAGCTCAGAGCCACCCCAGGGCTTGCACCCCTCTCCCTGCTGCAGCCCAGCCCCTCTGCTGGCACAGGGCAGGTGGCAAGGGGTGACCGTGGGCGCCCTGACCTTGGCACCGAGGCCCCAGCGCCCTCCAGAGCGGCCGGTCCCAGGCACAGACGCCATCCATCCCCAGCTTTTATTGTGCAGCAAAGGGCACAGGGCCACAGCCATCCGCAGGGTGGGCTGGCCCTATCCCTGCTGCTCTCAGGTGTGCTGTCACAGCCCAGGTGAGGGCTGGCAGCGAGGGGGCTCTGCCCCTGGCACAGGGACACCAGTAAGCCCTCACGAGCCCAACTCCCCCTTGGCCAGGAGAAGGTCCAGGTAGGCCCCAGAGATCAGGTCCTCCTCCTCGATCCCCAGCTCCTTCATCAGCTGGTGGGCCACGCGCTCACCGTCCTCCACAGTCTGCTCCTCTGTCAGCACTACCTGCGGGCATGGGGAGGGTGAGCCCTGGGGCGCCCCGGGGCTGGTGCCCCAGCAGTGCCCCACTCACCTCCAGCTCCAGGAAGTCCCCCAGACCCTCCACGCTGTCCAGGTGCACCCGGGTCTGTCCCACGAAGTAGAGGAGACGCTCCTTCCTCACCACGCCCAGCACGCCCAGCGCCTGCCCCAGCACCACCTGCGCACCAGGAGAGGAGCTGCCCGCGACCGGCAGGCACCCGGGGAAGGGGCAGCCACAGTGCCGGGCTGTGCCAGGCAGCAAAGCTGAGGGCACAAGCCCCCAGCGAGGCCCTGGCTGGGCCGCAGGTGCCGGGCACCCCAGGCAGCCCTGCGGCGGGCAGCAGTCAGCACCCCCGGGCACGCACCCCCAGCGAGGCCCTGGCTGGGCCGCAGGTGCCGGGCACCCCAGGCAGCCCTGCGGTGGGCAGCAGTCAGCACCCCCTGGCACGCGCCCCCAGCGAGGCCCTGGCTGGGCCGCAGGTGCCGGGCACCCCAGGCAGCCCTGCGGTGGGCAGCAGTCAGCACCCCCGGGCACGCGCCCCCAGCGAGGCCCTGGCTGGGCCGCAGGTGCCGGGCACCCCAGGCAGCCCTGCGGCGGGCAGCAGTCAGCACCCCCCGGCACACTGTCCCGGGGGGCACCCCCAGTGCTCACCTCCAGGCCGTCGGGGTCATCTGTGGGGGTGATGCTGAAGCAGGAGAGCTTGGGGCCAGCGGCATCAGGGCGGTCGTAGAAGATCAGCTCCCCCCGCCCGTCCTGGGAAGGCAGCAGGTCAGGGTCAGGGTCAGGCAGGAGAAGCAGGGTAAGGGTCAGGGTCAGAGTCAGGCAGGTGAGGCAAGATCACGTAGGGTCAGGGTCAGGGTCAAGGTCAGAGTCAGGGTCGGGCAGGCTGGGTCAGGGTCAGGCAGGGTCAGGGTCAGGCAAGCTGGGTCAGGCAGGAGAGGCAAGATCACACAGGGTCGGGGTCAGGCAGGATCAGGGTCAGGGTCAGAGTCAGGGTCAGGCAGGAGAGGCAAGATCACGCAGGGTCAGGGTCAAGGTCAGGCACGGTCGGGGTCAGGCAGGCTGGGTCAGGCAGGAGAGGCAAGATCACGCAGGGTCAGGGTCAAGGTCAGGCACGGTCGGGGTCAGGCAGGCTGGGTCAGGCAGGAGAGGCAAGATCACACAGGGTCAGGGTCAGAGTCAGGGTCAGGCAGGAGAGGCAAGATCACACAGGGTCAGGGTCAGTCAGGGTCAAGGTCAGGCAGGGTCAGGGCTAGGCAGGCTGGGTCAGTGTCAGGCAGGAGAGGCAAGATCACGCAGGGTCGGGGTCAGGCAGGAGCAGCAGGGTCAGGCAGGCTGGGTCAGGGTCAGGGTCAGGGTCAGGCAGGCTGGGTCAGGGTCAGGGTCAGGCAGGCCGGGGTTAGGGTCAGGGTCAGGGTCAGGGTCAGGCAGGCCAGACCGGTCCCACCGGCCGCCCCCCCCAAGGCCCGAGCACCCCCGGCTGCCGCCCGCGGAGCCCCCACACGAGGCCTGACGCCGCCCGGCCCCGGCCCCGGCCCCGCGCTCACCGGGGTGCGCCGCAGCTTGAGGCGGCCCCGCGGGACGCGGAAGAAGGTGTCGGCCTGGACCAGGACTTGGGCCCGGACTTGGGCCTGGGCCTGGGCCGGCGCCCCCAGCCGCTCGGCCGCGCCCCGCACCGCCGCCGGCGCCCGCAGCCGCGCCTTCACCTCCACGTTCCGCCGCATCCCGCTGCTCGAGCCCATTGGCTGTGCGCTCTGCGTCATCGCCGGGCGCGCCTTCCCATTGGGCCGGCAAAGGCCGCGCCCCGCCCCGCCCGCCGGGCAGGCGAGGGGCGGCTCCGCCGCGGACCGGCCATGGCGGCGGAGGAGCGGGGGAGCGGGGCCGGGGCCGTGCCCGCCGCCACCCGCCTGCAGGCCTATGCCTGGTGCCGCGAGTTCCTCGCCGGCTCCTGGAAGCTCATCGGGCCCGAGGAGTTCAGCATCGAGCCTGTCAGGTACGAGCCGGAACCGGGAGCCGCAGCTGTTGGCCTCCCGCGGGATCGGTCACCCGGCTCCGCCCGTCCGCCCCCTCCGGGTCCTCGTCCCGGGTCCCGCAGCGCCACCGCGGTGTCCCTGGCCCACCCCCCATCTCCCCCACGCCGGTGCCCATGTTGCCCCCCTCGGTGCCCCAGCCCCCACTTGACCGGTGGCCCTGCCCGTCCCCACCCCGGTGACCCTGCCCGTCCCCCCCCGCCCCGCGATGGCCCTGCCCGTCCCCCGTCCCCGCTGGTGACCCTGCCCGTTCCCCCCCGCCCCGCGATGGCCCTGCCCGTCCCCCATCCCCCCTGGTGACCCTGCCCGTCCCCCATCCCCCCCGGTGACCCTGCCCGTCCCACCCCCCCCCCGCGATGGCCCTGCCCGTCCCCCATCCCCCCCCCCGGTGACCCTGCCCATCCCCCCCCCCGCCCCGCGATGGCCCTGCCCGTCCCCCATCCCCCCCCGGTGACCCTGCCCGTCCCACCCCCCCCCCGCGATGGCCCTGCCCGTCCCCCATCCCCCCCCTGCCCGCGATGGCCCTGCCCGTCCCCCATCCCCCCCCCCCCCCCCGGTGACCCTGCCCATCCCCACCCCTGCCCCGCGATGGCCCTGCCCGTCCCCCATCCCCCCCGGTGACCCTGCCCGTCCCACCCCCCCCCCGCGATGGCCCTGCCCGTCCCCCATCCCCCCCCCCGCGGTCGCCCTGCCCGCCCGTCCCCTGTCCCCCCCCCGCGGTGGCCCAGTCCTTCCCCCCAGTTCCCCCATCAGGTGCCTCAGTCTCTCCCCAAGTCAAGTCCCCCCGCAGTGTCCCTGTTTCCCCCCAACCAGTAGTCCAGTCCCCCTCCCCAGTGTCCCCCAGTTGCTCCCCAACCGATGGCCCTATCCCCTGCCAAGTGCCCCAGTCCCCCCACAGCCCACCCCCAGCTGCTCCCGGCCCTCCCGTAGTTGCATCCCCCTCCGGGTGCCCCCCCGCCATGCCCAAGCACCCCCCCGGTGACACCCCCGCAGCCCCTGACCAGCCTGTGCCCGCAGCGGGGGGCTCAGCAACCTGCTGTTCAAGTGCGCGCTGCCAGAGCACATCCTCAGCGTGGGGGACGAGCCCCGGCAGGTGCTGCTGCGCGTCTACGGGGCCATCCTGCAGGTGAGTGCGGGCGGCACTGGGCCCCCCCGAGCGGGAGACCCCCCGAACCGGCAGCCCCTGAGCTGCTGCGGGGCTCGGGGCTCTGCTGGCATCTCCCTCCCGGCCTGGGCCTGGCAGCTGCCCCGGCTCACTGCCTGTGTGCACAGGGCGTGGACTCGCTGGTGCTGGAGAGCGTGATGTTCGCCATCCTGGCTGAGCGGGCGCTGGGGCCGCGGCTCTACGGGGTCTTCCCCCAGGGGCGCCTGGAGCAGTACATTCCGGTACAGGACAGGCTCTCCCCCCCAGCCCCATCCTGCAGAAAGAGACGCCCCACGGGGCTTCTCGTGCTGCCGAGGGCAGAGCCGGCTCCCCGGGGTGGGCAGGCTGCTCACACCACCGCTGTGTTCCCCCAGAGCCGGCGCCTGCGGACCGAGGACCTGCGGGACCCCGACATCTCCAAGGAGATCGCGGTGAAGATGTCCCGGTTCCACGGCATGGTGATGCCCTTCAACAAGGAGCCCAAGTGGCTGTTTGGGACCATGGAGTGGTGAGGGCAGCCGCTGTCCTGTGCCGGCGCGGGCTCCTAGATCACCTCAGCCCCTCAAATCCCGCGGGGTCCAGAGCACGGGGAGGTTTCCCGGCTGGCTGCCGCTGGGGCCCACAGGAACAGGGTGCAGAGCAGCTCTGCAGCAGCTCCTCAGCGGCCCCAGCTCTGCACTGGGCTGGAGAGAGAGGTGATGTGGAGGTGTGGCAGTGCCTAGGGGTGTCCGTCTCACTGCAGTGCTGTTTCCTGCACTCCAGGTACCTGAAGCAGATTTCGGAGCTCACCTTCCCCGAGGAAGGGCAGCTGAAGAAGTTCAATCACCTCAAGACTTACAACCTGCAGGAAGAGATGAAGAGCCTCAGGTGAACTTGAGCTGCCCGCTGGCGCGACACAGGGTGGGCGCTGACCCTGTTTTGTTGCCAGCCTCCTCGCGGGGAACGTGGGGGGGACTCGGCTCCTTGGAAGCTGGTCTCTTCTGTCCCATGTCCTCAGAGGGTGCCCTCCGCCCGAGGGCCCCGTGCAGGCCTGGGGGGCGGCTCTCGGAGGGGTCCCTGCATCCCTGGGGCAGGGTTCCTGCCAGGTCCCTCACGCTCTGGATCCCAGCTGTGTCCGTAGCTCTGTCCGCCCACGCGCAGCGGCAGCGGTGGCCCCGCGTCCCTGCGGCTGGTGGGCGAGGACTGGCAGATCCTGCCCCTGCTGAGACGTCTCTCCCCTAAACTGCAGGCAGCTGCTGGAGTCCACCCCCTCGCCAGTGGTCTTCTGCCACAACGACGTCCAGGAGGGTGAGTGCAGCGGGTGGGCGGCTGCTTCCCTTTGCAGAGGCCTGCGCCTGCAGCCGGTCTCTCTTCCTGGCCTGCCCCGACAGAGCCCGCCCGTCCCTGGGCACAGGCTCAGCCTCTAGCCCCTGCCTAGAGCTGTCCCCCGGCTCCAGGACAGCTCGTGGGTCGCCCCCGGTCCCCTGAGCCAGCCCCGTCTCTGCACAGGGAACATCCTGCTGCTGGCTGGGCACGAGGCTTCCTCCTCTGACAAGCTCATGCTCATCGACTTCGAGTACAGCAGCTACAACTACCGGTGGGTCTGGGGGCTGTGGGGGGCTGGGCTGGGCCCCACGCCGGGGTCCGGTCTCCTGCTCACGAGAGGCCGGGGCTCTGCTCACCCTCCTCTTTCCGCAGGGGCTTTGACATTGGCAACCACTTCTGCGAGTGGGTTTACAACTACACCCATGATTCCTGGCCCTTCTTCAAGGCTTCCCCGGAGAACTACCCCAGCCGGCAGCAGCAGGTAGAGCTGCCCTGTCCCTCGGCAGCGGGCACGGGGTGCTCCCAGCAAGGGGGGGCGAGGTGGGGGGGCCTCGTGGAGGCTGGCAGGGGTGTCCCAGATGTGGCAGTGCCTGGGCGGCGCAGGCAGCCCAGCCCCCTGCCCGCCATCGGCAGTGTCCCTGCCTGCTCTGTCCCCCTTCCAGCTGCATTTCATTCGGCACTACCTCTCAGAGGACTCGGGGCGACGCGGGGACACTACGCATGAGGAACAGGCCCGCATCGAGGAGGAGATGCTCACGGAGATCAACCGGTGAGGGGTGCGGAGGGGGGTCCCTGCAGCCGCGGAGGCCATCCTGGGGGCATGTGCCCCAGTCCCCACTGCCCAGAGACGGCAGCATCCCAAAACCCCTCCTCGTCCTGCTCCGTCCTGCACGCTGTTGGTGTGGGGCAGGGAGCGGGGTCCTGGCGGGGCTGACAGCTGCTCTCTGTCAGGTTTGCTTTGGCCTCTCACTTCTTCTGGGGCCTGTGGTCCATTCTGCAGGCGAAGATCTCCACCATCGAGTTCGGGTACCTGGTGAGCGCTGCCCATGGGCGCCTTGTTCAGGGCTTGCCCGGGGATCCCTTGCACATCACCCGTCCTCTGACGCGGGGTGGGGGGGGTGGAGGGGGGCTGGGGTTGTTGGGGGGCACAGGCAGTCCTTGACTCCCCTTTCCTGCCCCAGGACTATGCACAGAGCCGCTTCGAGGCCTACTTTCAGCACAAGGCGCAGTGCTCCTGAGAGCAGCCGCCGCAGCCCTGCCTGCGCCCGCCTTGACTCCGCAGCCTCTCCCTGCCCGCCCCGGCAGCACCTGTGCCATGGGGCAGGTCAGGGACGCAGTGTCCCGTCCCACCTGGGCTGTCCCCCATGCTGCGAGGAGGTCTGCCCCCCAGCCTGGGCTGCCTGGACGGGGGCTGTAACGGTTTGGGGGGCTGATGTCTGCCCCAGCTCCCCCCAAGGTCCGGGGAAGGGGCCGGTGGGCTGGGGAGCTGCCTCAGCTCCCCAGGGCCGTGCGGCAGAGCGGGGAGAGAGTTGGATCTGCCCTGGAAAAGGGGACATCCTGCTCGGAAAGGTGGCACGTTGGCCCTGGGGCCATGTCTTTGCCACCGCTCCTGCAGCGCTGGCCCCTGGCAGAGGGGGGCAGCAGTTGCCCCAGCCCTGCCTGTCCCTGCCCGTCCCTGTGGTGCTGCCTGCAGCTGCCCCCTCACTGCCTCCGGCACATCCCCCGGTGGTGGCGTGTCCCTTCCCTCTGCGCCGCTGGCACCGAGCGGAGCTTGAGCTGCACGTCCTGGCTGGGGGAGCCCCCTGCCCTGGCCAGCACTGGGGGGCTGCTGCAGCCTGGACCCAGAGGGTACCAGTGGCTCGGTTGTCCTGGCTGCCCCTTGTGTGGTCCTGCCTGGAGCTGTGGTCCTGCCTGCTGAGAGGGGTCTAGGCAGCGATGCTGAGAGGTCCCAGGGTGCTGCTGGGGGCAGAGGGGTGTGGGGGACCTATACGTGCATCTCATTCCCCCCCACACCCCTTCCCGGGCCTCTGGGGCTGAGGCAGGACCTGCGAGCTGCTCCGCTGGCCCCTGTGCCCCAGCCGGGCTTCCTGGTGGCTCTTGGCTGTGCGGTGTCACTGCTTGGCTGGGCTGGGGGCTGGTCCTTCCCTCCCCTCCCGACAGCAGAATGTAAACTGTCCTCAGACCAATAAACGCTGCGGTGGTGCACGGCACCTGCTTGCTCTCCATGTCCCCATGACCGTCACCTCCTCCTGCTTGCCCCCAGCCCCAGCATGCCCCAGGCCCTCCTGCCTCCCACTGCTGGGCTGTCGCAGCGGGTGGGGGGCTGCCCCACAGCAGCACGCACCAAGCTTCTCCCAGCCCCTCTCCCCAGAGCCACCAGCCAGCTCGGGGGGGGTCAGTGGGGTCTGGGGCTCGGGGCGGACAGTGGGTGCTGCAGCTTGTGCCTGCCCAGGGCTGGGCTGGAGGGGATGCAGGGGGGGCTGGACTCAGGCTGCGATGGAGGCGCAGGAGGCTGAGGCTGTGCTGCTCTGCTGGCCCTGGAGGTATGTTCTGGACCCCACACCCCACAGTCCGGGGTGGGTGCTGCCCCCTGCCCTGCCCCCGTGGCCGGCGAGGAGGGTCTTGTCCATCGCGGCAGCTCCGGTTTGCACTATGGCAGGGGAGATGCTGCCCCATCTCCTCATGCCTGTGCTGCTCCAGGTTATTCTGTCTGTCTGTGGGTGATGTCTGATGCTGTCCTGACCACCCCCCCCGCAGCCCCACCGGAGAGGGGCAATGCTCCGTGGGTGCTCGGGGGGAGCAGACAAGCATGGGTTTGCTGCCTGCTTCCTCCCCTGCCTGGTCGTCTCTGCTTCCCGCAAGCCAGGGTGTCCTGTCTGCCCTCTGCTCCAGGTCACCCGTGACCTTCCCTGGCCCATGGTGCAGTCAGCAGAGCCCAGGGGCCATGAGCTGACATGGGCTCACGGGGCCCGGCCACGTGTGCCCATCCCTGGCTCTCAGGTGCCCATGGCTGCCTGTCCCCGTGGTGGGTCATGAGCCAGGCTCACCCAGAACTCATCCCCACGCCCCCGGTGCAGCCCCAGCCCCTCACCAGGCCCAGGGCTTCAGAGCCTGGTCCTGACCCGGCCTGTGGGTGCTGGTGCCGGGGGACTCAGCTCCCCGTGCTCCTGTGCTGCCAGTGGGGCTGGCCCAGCGGACGGAGGGAGCGGGTGTCTTGGGGTGCTGGTCCCCGGGGGGGTGCAGGAGGTCCCAGAGGTGGCTCTGCACCCCCTGCAAGGAGATCCTTGGCCGCCCCAGCACACAGTCCCCGCGGGGCTCTGCCTGCTCCCAGCCAGGCCTGGGAGTGGGTCACAGCTCTGCCCGTCCGCGCTGATGAGCGGAGCGTCGGCACAGCACAGCTCTTCCACGACACCTTCCTCATCGGCAGCTCCTTGCAGGGAGCAGCGGGTGCTTGTGGGGTCCCAATCCTGGCACCAGACTAATGTCGGGGGTCTGCTGAAGAGGGGAACGCCACGATGAGGCTGAGGTGAGGGGCGGAACTAGGTGAAGACTTGGTGGTCGCCCCTTGCTTAGCCGCCAGCCCCAGCTGTGCAGACCCCGGTAATGTGCCTCTGCCGCTCTCTGCACGGCTTATCAGCTGCCAGAAAATTAGGCCTAAACTTATGTCAAGAGCCTAGACAGCTTCTAACAGAACACCCTGGGGGAAGTATTTAAACCAAATCAAGAAGCTGTCACCCACTCACAGCTAGAGGCTAATCACAAGCACAACTCGTGGTTGAGGGTTTAGTTGTGTGGCTCCTTTAAATTATAGAAGCGTGAACATTTTCGCTGAACCATGAGGCCTTCCTCCCTCCTCGCCCCTCATTTATCTACCCAAACAGCCCCTGTTCAGCTCCAAGAGTTGTAGCAGGGTGTGCTGCAGCGATTAAGACTCTGGGCACGAAGATGTGTGGGGACTAGGGTCTTCACACCAGCTATAAAATCGGAGAATGGGAGTAACTCGGCAGAATTCCCACTCAGCTGGCCTGAGACCCCCATCACCTTTGACCTTGCTGCGGACTACTGGACCACCGAACAGGTCGTATCCCCCTTCCCCTAATTTCATGTATCTTGCTCTACCAATTTCTGTCTTATTATGTATTGGGCTTATTATATGGGTTAAAGCGACTTGCGTAAGAACAGTGGAAAACTTAATAAATTGTGGTATATGTTAACCACCTGGTGTCTCATCAGTGAAGCACGTTAAACAGAATCTGTCTCGCTGCGGATAACAATCCGGGAATGGTGCATGACAGCGCTTGTGGCTTCGCCTTCCCGATGGCCACCTTTCCCTGCGTCCCCCGGCCACAGCTGTGCTGCGCTGCCAGGAGCTGCCCGCCGGCACATGTGGAGCGGAGCATGGGGCAGCGTGGGGGGCCGGGGCCCGGCGCTCCCCCTCAGCACTCGCCCAGCTCCTCTTTCACCCACATACCAGCTATTTATAGCCCTGCGGCCAGCCGGCAGCTCGGCCGGGCATGGGCTGGGGGCTCCTTCCCCACCCGCCGCCCAGCCCGGGACCCTCTCCCAGAGCCGGGAGCGGGGCAGAGGCCTGGGGGTCTCACCCCGGAGCTGCGCAGGGGATGAGCCCTGGCCATGGCGGGCTCTGGGCACCCACCTGAGCACATGTGCATGTGCAGGTGTGCAGCTTGTGCACACCCGCGTGTGCACTGCGCACACCCCTGCCGTGGCTGGGGAGGCAGGCCCTCCCCTGGCATGGGGTCTGGAGGGGCCATGGCCGGGGGGCTGTGCTGCTGCTGCTGCGCTGGAGCCTCCTCCAGACGCCCTTCCAGCTGCAGGTGGGCAGCGGGGCAGCGCAAGCAGCCGGCCGTGGCACGGCAGGATCTGACCCCATCGCCCCGTACAGCCCAGGCCCCACGCATGGACCCCTGTGACAGCCCCACGGCCCACGGCCACGCTGCCCATGGCCAAGCCGGGGTGGGGAACTGGCTTGCAGTGGTGTGGGGATCTGCCCGGGGTGCCGGTCCCTTTCCCCGGGGTGCCGGTCCCTGCCCGGGATGTCGGTCCCTTTCCCCGGGGTGCCGGTCCCTTTCCCCGGGGTGCCGGTCCCTGCCCGGGATGTCGGTCCCTTTCCCCGGGGTGCCGGTCCCTTTCCCCGGGGTGCCGGTCCCTGCCCGGGATGTCGGTCCCTTTCCCCGGGGTGCCGGTTCCTTTCCCCGGGGTGCCGGTCCCTGCCCGGGATGTCGGTCCCTTTCCCCGGGGTGCCGGTCCCTTTCCCCGGGGTGCCGGTCCCTGCCCGGGATGTCGGTCCCTTTCCCCGGGGTGCCGGTCCCTGCCCGGGGTGCCGGTTCCTTTCCCCGGGGTGCCGGTCCCTGCCCGGGATGTCGGTCCCTTTCCCCGGGATGTCGGTCCCTTTCCCCGGGGTGCCGGTCCCTGCCCGGGATGTCGGTCCCTTTCCCCGGGGTGCCGGTCCCTTTCCCCGGGGTGCCGGTCCCTGCCCGGGATGTCGGTCCCTTTCCCCGGGGTGCCGGTCCCTGCCCGGGGTGCCGGTCCCTTTCCCCGGGGTGCCGGTCCCTGCCCGGGATGTCGGTCCCTTTCCCCGGGGTGCCGGTCCCTGCCCGGGGCAGGAGCGGGCCCGTGGGCGGTGCGGGGGAGGAGCGGCGGCCGCCGCTGCCATTTCGGGCCATGCAGCGGGTCCCGCCCGCCGCCCGTGTCCGGTTACCGGCGCCGGGGCGCAGCGGGCGCAGGAAGCCGCCGTCCCCGGGGCTGCCGCCCGCCGTCCGCGCCCCCGAGCAGGTACCGGGCACCCGGGCGGGCGGGGGGACCCACGCGTGGGGGAACCCCGCGGGGGCGGGAGCCGCACGGGGGCGGGCACCCCCCGGCGCCGGGGGACCCCGCGGCCCCGCTCCCGCCCCTCCTGGCGCCGGCTCCCACGCGTGTCCGTGGGCGAGCGTCGTCCAGACATCCCCCCCTCCCGCACCCCGTGCCCCACGGCTCCCCGCGCTGCCGTGGGTCCCGCCGGCGCTGCCCCGGCCCGCAGCGCAGCCCCGGGAGCGGGCCCCGAGGCGGCGGGGGGGGCCTCCGTGGGCCGGGAGGCGGCTTCTGGCGGGGCCGCCCTCCCGGGGGGGCTGCGAGGCTCCGTGTCCTGGCGGGCCCGGCCCGGCCCCAGCGCCCCGGTGACCTTGGGGCGCTCCCTGCGGGTGGGGGGCGGGCGGGGGGCGGCCCCACGGGGGCCTCGGCCCACCCGCGGACACGGGCCCGCCGGGGTCCCCGGGAGCCTGCGGTGACACTGCCATGCCGTGCCGTGCCATGCTGTGCAGTGCCATGCTGTACTGTGCAGTGCCGTGCCATGCCGTGCCGTCGCGTGCAGTGCCGTGCCGTGCCATGCTGTGCTGTGGCGTGCAGTGCCATGCTGTGCCATGCCGTGCCATGAAGGGCCGTGCCGTGCTGTACTGTGCAGTGCGGTGCTGTGCAGTGCCATGCAGTGCTGTGCCGTGCAGTGCTGTGCCATGCCGTGCCAGGAAGGGCCGTGCCATGCTGTACTGTGCAGTGCGGTGCTGTGCAGTGCTGTGCAGTGCCGTGTAGTGCTGTGCCATGCCGTGCCATGGCGTGCAGTGCCATGCCTTGCCATGCCGTGCCATGAAGGGCCGTGCCATGTTGTACTGTGCAGTGCGGTGCTGTGCAGTGCCATGCAGTGCTGTGCCGTGCCGTGCCGTGGCGTGCAGTGCCATGCTGTGCCATGAAGGGCCGTGCCATGCTGTACTGTGCAGTGCGGTGCTGTGCAGTGCCGTGCAGTGCAGGGCCATGCCGTGCCGTTCCGTGCAGTGCTATGCCATGCCATGCCGTGCAGTGCAGTGACGTGATGTGCCATGAAATGCAGGGTGATTGCCTGCAGCAGGGTGCAGTGCAGTGCAGCCTGCAGCCGGGCAGTGCCACGCACTGCAGTGCACTTCAGTGCGGGGTGATGTGGTTTAATGCAGTGCTGTGGGGGGCACTGCAGCACAGGGCAGTGCCGTGCCGTGCCGTGCGGTGCAGTGTGGTGCCGCACAGCGCAGAGCAATGCAGTTCGGTGCAGTGTAATGCACGCTAGTGCAGTGCGGTGTAGCTGTGCAGTGTAGTGCAGTGCGGTGTAGCTGCGCAGTGCGGTTCAGTGCAGTGCAGTGCAGCCGTGCGGTGCAGCCGTGCAGCGTGGTGCCAAGCTGCTGCTGTTTGCCTTTGGCCCAAGGACGCCCTTGTGCAAGGGCACCTGTAGCACACCCGCACTGGGGGCTCCCCCCACCCCGAGGCCCAGGCTCCAGCAGCACCACTGGGCCCAGCAGCCCTCAGGCTGAGCCCCAGACTGGCACTGGCTGCACCAACACCAGAGGGTCCCTGGGGACCCCTTGGGAGCCCGGCTGTTCCCACAGGGGGTCCCTGCTCGCCCTGCGGCTCCTGCTGCTGCCTCGGCCGGCGATGTTCCCGGTGCAGCCACCCCTGCCTGCGCAGGGACGGCGTGTGCTGCGTGCCGGTGCAGGGGCAGGTGCTGCCTCGTCCTCCGAGGGTTCCACCATGGGCAGGGGCCAGGCAGCTGCCCGCAAGCGGGGGTGTGTCCGCGCCGCCGTCCCATCTCCCCGAGCGCTGGGGACGGTGCCGGGGCCGGAGGCGGCACTGACCCTTCCCTCAGTGGGCACCGGGCCAGCGCCCCGTGACTGGGACTGGGCCACGGCAGGCAGCACGCGCACCGAGCTGGCAGGCTCCCATGGGACATGGCCGTCCTGGCACCGCGGCAGATGCACCACCTCCGAGGCCACCCTGGTGCCTGTGCACCGCGCTGGCCCAGGCAGCGCTGCGGCAAACCCCGCCTCGGGCAAGGGCACCCACTGCCCTCCCCATGGCTTTGCTCCCCGAGCTGGGGCACTGGGGCTGAGCAGGGCCCCCCCCTCCATCCTGGGCAGCATGTCCCGGGGGTGACCATCCCCGTGCCCCCCCGCAGGTGCCGGCAGACCCCCAGGATGGCGGAGGCTCACCAGGCCGTGGCCTTCCAGTTCACTGTCACCCCCGAGGGCTTGGATTTCCACCTCAGCCGCGAGGCCGTCAAGCAGCTCTACCTCGCCGGCATCTCCTCCTGGAAGAAGCGCTTGGTCCGCGCCAAGGTGGGCTCGGTCGGGGGCAGCCGGACGGTCGGACCCCTGCCGTCCCTGCCGCCCTGACCCCCCTGTGCCCACAGAACAGCTTCCTGACCGGCGTCTACCCCGCCTCCCCCTCCAGCTGGATGGTGGTCGTGATGGCCACCGCCGGCTCCTTCTACTGCCAGGTTGACCCCTCCCTGGGGATGATCGCCCGCATCCGCCACTGCCTGCCCGAGAGGTGAGAGCAGGCAGCTCGGCCGGGGGGGGACCACCCCCATCTCCCACCCCATGGGCATGGTCCCACCGCCACATCCCCGGGGGGACCACCCCCATGTCCCAACCCATGGGCATGGTCCCACCGCCACATCCCCGGGGGGACCACTCCCCATGTCCCAACCCATGGGCATGGCCCCACTGCCCTGTCTCCCAGGGGCACCCACCCCACATGTCCCCAGCCCCACTGGCATGGCCGTGGGGGCCTGCAGCATCCCCCGTGGGGTCTCACCCCACACATCCTACTCCATGGGCACAGCCCCGCTTGCGGACCTCCCCCAGGGGGTCCCACTACCTGTCCCTCAACACCACGGGCGTGTCCCCAAGAGGGTCCCACCCTTCATGTCCCCCAGCCCGTCATGTCACCCCCTCACCCCCTCTGCCCCCACAGCCGCCTCCTGAGCTACGAGAGCCGGACGATGGTGAGCGCCGCGCTCTTCTCCACCGGCGTCTGGCTCTCTGCCGTCCTGCTCTTCCGGCAGGCGCTGAAGCTGCTCCTCTCCTACCACGGCTGGATGTTTGAGCCCCACGGCAAGATGAGCCGCAGCACCAGGATCTGGGTGGTGAGCGGCACCTGCGGCCAGCACCGGCACCAGCGCTGGCAC
The DNA here is from genome assembly GCA_031468815.1 of Morus bassanus. Classification (NCBI taxonomy): domain Eukaryota; kingdom Metazoa; phylum Chordata; class Aves; order Suliformes; family Sulidae; genus Morus; species Morus bassanus. Next base: position 84,896,007 of record CM062571.1, on the reverse strand, counting down.
CGGCCCGGCAGGGCAGGGCAAGTGGTGCCGAGCAGGGTGCTGCCAGCATGGGTGCAGGAGGATGCTGCGGCGTGGGCTGCAGTGTCTGCAACTGCATGCATGTGTGCGTGTGCATGTGTGTGCACATGTGTGTGTGCATGTGCAGCATGGTGGGTGCTGGTGGGGTCTGTGAAGCTGCTGACGGTGGAGATGAGCTGAGACTGCTCCATGGCATGGAGACGGTGGGTGCTGGGGGCCCAAGGAAGCCGCAGGAGCCAGGCAGCAAGGCCGGGAGCTGCCCTGTGCAGCTCTGCCCGGGATGAGCACGGGCAGGAGCAGCTGCCCAGGCCGGAGTGTCAGGGGCAGCGGGCAAGGCTGGGATCCAGCTGCGATGCAGGACTGGGACTGGCCACGGTGCAGGGGAGCATGCAGGGCTGGGACCCAGCTGTGGTGCAGGGGCAGCGTGCAGGGCTGGGACAGGAGCAGCATGCAGGGCTGGGACCCGGCTGCGGTGCAGCAGGAGGATCGAGGGCTGGGACCTGGCTGCAGGTGCAGCAGGCACACACGGGAGTCCCGGTGCCAGCAGCAGGAGCTGGTGCACAGGCAATGCATGACCACGCCGGGGTCCTGCAGCTCTGCCCCATCCCCTCCATCATCTCCACGTGCCCGGCAGGCGCTGATGAAGGTGCTGTCTGTCCGCAAGCCCCTGCTCTACAGCTTCCAGACCTCTCTGCCCAAGCTCCCCGTGCCCCCCGTAGAGGCCACCATCACCCGGGTAAGGGGATGGGATGGGATGGGGGGGTCTGCGGTGGGATGGGGATGGGGGGGGGGTCACACTGAGCCCCCTCCCCACAGTACCTGGAGTCGGTGCGCCCACTCATGGATGATGAGAAGTACAGTAAGATGGAGGCTCTGGCCAAGGAGTTCAAGGAGAAGACAGCTCCACGGCTGCAGAAGTACCTGATTCTCAAGTCCTGGTGGACAACCAACTATGTGAGTACCCTGGGCTTCCCTGGTGCTGGAGCAGGGGGGATGTGGCGGTGTTCCCCTCCCATCCAGCACCAGGGGTGGTGACCCCAACCCAAGCCCACAGTCCTGCTGTCCCCCGTGATCATGGGAGGGGGGCACTTGGTGCCCCAGCTGGGTCATTAGGGGCAGGGGGTCCTGCACCCCGTCCCCATCCCTGTCCCTGTCCCCATCCCTCTCCCTGCAGGTGAGTGACTGGTGGGAGCAGTACATCTACCTGCACAGCCGCAGCCCGCTCATGGTCAACAGCAACTACTACGCCATGGTAAGGGCAGGGGTGACCACCAGCATGACCAAAACCCCCACCAGATGCACCCCGGCATCGTCACCGAGCCCCATCCCTCGTCCCCAGGATTTCCTCTACGTGACCCCCAGCCGCATCCAGGCTGCCCGGGCGGGTAACGTGGTGCACGCCATGCTGCTGTACCGCCGCAAGCTGGACCGCGGGGAGATCCCCCCTGTGAGCACCCGGGGGGCTGGGGGGCGTCTGGTGGGGCTGGGGGGTTTGGGGAGAGCAGGGGAGCAGGGGAGGCTGTGGGGCAGGGGTAGGGCCGGGGGAGGGGGTTGCCGTGGGGCTGGCACGAGGTCCTGGGGCTGCTGGGGGGCTGGGAGGCTCAGGGGGGCCGGGGTTGGGGGGTGCAGGGGATGGAGGTAGGGGCACAGGTGCCCTGGCCCCCCCTCACCACTGCCCCGCACAGATGATGGCGCTGGGCATCGTGCCCATGTGCTCCTACCAGTCGGAACGGATGTTCAACACCACCCGCATCCCCGGCAAGGAGAAGGGTAGGGGTCCGGGGGCACCCCATCCCCCATGCAGGGTCTGTCCCGGGTGGGGTCCCGGGGCCGTGGGGTGGCCGTGACACCGGTGTCCCCCCACCAGACACGCTGCTGCACCTGGTGGACAGCAAGCACCTGGCCGTCTACCACAAGGGCCGCTTCTACAAGGTCTGGCTCTACTACGGGGGGCAGGTGCTGCGGCCCCGGGACCTGGAGCTGCAGTTTCAGCGCATCCTGGATGACCCCTCGCCCCCCCAGCCCGGCGAGGAGCGGCTGGCGGCACTCACTGCCGGCGAGAGGTGCCGGCACCACCACGGGGTCCCTGTGCTCCGGGTGGGCTGTGGGTGCTGTGGATGCTGTGCACGCTGCCCCGGGGCAGCGGGAGCAGGGCATGGGGGGATGGAGGAGATGATCTGGGATGGGGACCCTGGGGACACCCGTGGGTAGGGGGGCTGCAGCATGGGTTGGGACATGGGGGCGGCGGGCTCAGGGGGCTTGGCGGGATGGTGGGTATCACCAGCCCCATGTCCTCACGGCTCCTGGTGCTAGACCCTGGGGCCACACGTGGGTGTGGGTTGGGGCAGTGGGCTTGGGGGGGCTTTGCAGGATGGTGGGCATCGCCAGCCCCACACTCTCACACTCCCAGTGCCAGACCCTGCGGCCACCCATGGGTGGGAGCTGCTGCATGGGTCGGGGCGGTGGGCTCGGGGGGGCTCAGCGGATGGTGGCGGATCTGGGCATCACCAGCCCCCCGCGCCCTCACGCTGGCGGTGCCGGCAGGGTGCCCTGGGCCGAGGCACGAGCCCGGTTCTTCAGCCACGGGAAGAACAAGGTGTCGCTGGACACCATCGAGCGGGCGGCCTTCTTCCTGACGCTGGACGAGGAGGAGCATGGCTACAGCCCGGGCCAGGAGGGCTGCATGGACGCCTACGCCAAGTCCCTGCTGCACGGCCAGTGCTACGACCGGTGGGCAGCCCTCCCCAGTCCCCCTGCCCCAGCACACCCCCCGCGGCGCCCACCCTGCCCTCACCCCCGCTCCCCACAGCTGGTTCGACAAGTCCTTCACGCTGGTGGTCTACAAGAACGGGAAGGTGGGGGCCAACGCTGAGCACTCCTGGGCCGACGCACCCATCGTTGGGCACCTCTGGGAGGTAACGGGGGGGTGGAAGGGGCACCCCCAGGCTGGGCACCCCTATTGGGCACCCAGGGGCTGGGGACCCCCATGTGGGCACCCCTGTTGGGGACCCCCAGGCTGGGGAACCCCCTTTTGGGGGTGTGGGGGTCTCAGGGGGCTGCCCTGGGGGGAGCCCTGGGACAAGCTGGGATGAGTGGGGCTGTGATGGGGAGAGCTTCGGACCACCCTGGGGTGAGTGGGGCAGCTGGGTGGTGGATTGGGGGGTGATGGGCCAATGCTGGGGGGCTCCGGGAGCCATGGGACCAGTGCCCCACGCTCAGGGGCACCTCTCCCCCCAGTTCACGCTGGCGACAGACAAATTCCAGCTGGGCTACACCAAGGAGGGGCACTGCCTCGGGGAGCCTGACACCCTGCTGGCCCCCCCCCAGCGCCTCCAGTGGGACATCCCCCAGGAGGTGGGTCCGACCCCCAAGTGCCCCCGCCCTGGCCCTGCGGGCAGGCTCTTGGGGTCCCCCTGCACCCCATGGCAGCGGGGTGGGCTCTCTGCACCCCAGCCACCCCCTGTTCCCCACGGCATCAGTGCGCTGGGGTCCCATTGGCTCTCCAGTGTCCCAGTGCCCCCGGCCGTGCCCAGGGCTGGGGCTGAGCCATCAGTGCCCCCTGGCCCGGGCGATGCGGGGGCTGGTGTCATCGCCCTGTCTGCCATGGCTGCGCCTCTCCGCAGTGCCGTGCTGTCATCGAGGGCTCCTACCGCCTGGCCAAGGCGCTGGCCGACGACGTGGACTTCTGCTGCTTCCAGTTCTCCGACTTCGGGAAGGGGCTGATCAAGAAGTGCCGGACCAGCCCCGACGCCTTCATCCAGCTCTCCCTGCAGCTCGCCCACTTCCGCGTGAGCTGCCCCGAACGGCATGGGGACAGGGATGGGGATGGAGATGAGGATGGGATGGGGACAAGGGTGGGGATGGGGATGGGATGGGGCCATGGATGGGGATGGGGACAAGGACAGGGAACAGGGAGGAGATGGGGATGAGGATGGGATGGGGACAGGGACAGGGATGGGGATGGGGATGGAAATGAAGATGGGGATGAGGATGGGATGGGGATGGGGACAAGGATGTGGACGGGGCTGGGGAGAAGGATGGGGGTAGGGATGGAGATGGAGATGGGGATGAGGATGGGATGGGGACAGGGACAGGGACAGGGAGGGGGATGGGGACAGGGATGGGACAGCATCCCTTGGGCACGCCTCGCTATGACCCAGCCTCTCCGCAGGACAAGGGCCGCTTCTGCCTCACCTACGAGGCCTCCATGACGCGGCTTTTCCGCGAGGGCCGGACGGAGACAGTAAGGTCCTGCACCGCCGAGTCCACCGCCTTCGTGCGCAGCATGGTGGACGCCCGGCAGACCGTGAGCAATATGCCGGGATCTGGGTCTCCAGCCCTGCAACCGCTCCGCCCGGACCTCCCCTCGGAGCCCTCGGCTCTGTCCTGCTGTCCCCAGCTGGGTCGGGGCTGTCCCTGCATGGCCAGCTCTGCCAGCACCTCCCCTCCCTCTGGTGGTGCCATCCCCTGGGGAGGTCCCCATCCCTCATAGAGGTCCCTGTCACTAGGGGAGGTCCCCATGCCTCACAGTGCTCCTCATCCCTTGGGAGGTCCCCACCTCTGGCAGACGTTCCTATTCCTTGGGAATTACCCTGTTCCTGGAGAAAGTGCCCATCTCTGGAGGAGGTCCCCATTCCTCACGGAGGCCCCCATCAGGTCCCCATCTCTCATGGAGGGAGGTCCCCATTCCTCACGGAGGTCCCCGTCTCATGAAGGTCTCTATCGCTCAGGGGGGCGCCATCTCTGGGAGAGGTCCCTATTTCTTGGTGACATCCCCATCCCTAGAGAAAGTGCCCATCTCTGGAGGGGGTCCCTGTTCCTGTGGAGGTCCCCATCCCTCGGGGAGATCCCTTGCCCTGGGAGAGGTCCCCATCCCTTGGGACTGTCTCCCCTGGAGCTGCGCAGCTGTTGCCTCCCCCAGGCAGGACCAGGGAGGGCTCATCCTGCATGGAGCACCCGGGGTAGCTGGGTTGGGGATGGGACCCCAGCCTGCGCCGGCCCTGAGCCCGGCTCTCCCCGCAGCGAGCCGAGCGCCAGCGGCTCTTCAAGCTGGCGGCCGAAAAGCACCAGCACATGTATCGCATGGCCATGACCGGGGCCGGCATCGACCGGCACCTCTTCTGCCTCTACGTGGTGTCCCGCTACCTGGGGGTGCAGTCCCCCTTCCTGGCCCAGGTGAGCCCGGGCGGGCGCAGGGGCACACAGCACCGTGCAGCACCGCACCGTGCAGCACCGCACACAGCATGCGGGACACTGCATGGGCACGCAGGGGAAAAGCCACCCCTCCACTTACCTGTGTCACCAGCACACACGCGCGTAAGGGCTGATGCACTGCACGTGGCCTGAGCGCACATGTCCATCTGCCATCACCGGCATGTCACCGCATGCCACAGCGATGGCACCCTGCGCGTGTCACCCTGCATGTGTCACCCTGCGCATGGCACAGCCAGCCGGGCGCTGCAGCCGGGCTGTGCGCAGGGACACGGCTGCCTGTGCATGTCGGTGTGCAGCGCCTGTGCCCCACACGGTGACACCAGCACACACGTAACTGCCAGGCCCCGTGCACCCGCGGGCAGCGCGGTGCAGCAGGGTGCATTGGGGTGCAGCGGGGCACAGTGGGGTGCAGCAGGTTGCAGCGGGGCACAGCAGGGGGCAGTGGGCTGCAGCAGGTTGCAGTGGAGTGCAGTGGGGTGCAGCAAGTTGCAGTGAGGCACAGTAGGGTGCAGAGGAGTGCAGCAGGTTGCAATGGGGCACAGCAGGTTGCAGTGGAGTGCAGTGGGGTGCAGCAGGTTGCAGTGGAGTGCAGCGGGGTGCAGCAAGTTGCAGTGGGGCGCAGCAGGGTGCAGCAGGTTGCAGTGGAGTGCAGAGGGGTGCAGCAGGTTGTCACAGGGCACAGCAGGGTGCAGTGGGCTGCAGCGGAGTGGGGCACAGCAGGGTGCATAGGGGTGCAGCAAGTTGCAGTGGGGCGCAGCAGGGTGTCGAGGGGTGCAGCAGGTTGTCACAGGGCACAGCAGGGTGCAGTGGGCTGCAGCGGAGTGGGGCACAGCAGGGTGCATTGTGGCACAGTGGGGTGCAGCAGGGTGCTTGGCTGGCAGCACTGACACCCGGTCTGGGCAGGTGCTGTCAGAGCCCTGGCGACTCTCCACCAGCCAGACGCCGCAGCAGCAGCTGAAGCTGTGCGACCTGAGCAAGTACCCTGACCACGTCTCCACCGGCGGCGGCTTCGGCCCCGTGAGCATCCCTGGGGGGGCAGGAGGGGGTCAGCAGGGCTGGGGGGGAGCAGGGATAGTGGGGGTGCACACAGGATGGGGGCAGGCAGGTGGGTGTGCAAGGGGTGGGTGTGTGGGTCTGTAGCACATATTCCGCCCCCCCCGCCTCCCCCCGGGTCAGGCTCGTGCCCCCTGCCCCAGCCCCATGGCACAGGCAGGTGCCCCAGGTAGGTGCCCGGTGCCCCCGGGGGTGCCGTGGCCCCGCTCATGCCCCCCCGCAGGTGGCGGATGATGGCTACGGCGTCTCCTACATCATCGCGGGTGAGAACCTCATCACCTTCCATGTCTCCAGCAAGTTCTCCAGCTCCGAGACGGTGAGAGCCCCAGGGCTCGGGCTGGGGGGCCGGGGGGGCTCTCCAGGCGGGGCAGGCAGCGGTGCCTTTCCTGGAGCTGCAGTTGCCATCTGTGCTGTAGGGTCTCCTGTGGGGTCCCCATGGGCCTGGGGTAGCCCCCAGACCCTGGCTCTGACCCTGCCGCATCCCAGCCCCTCTCCTCTGGGACCCCCTACCCCGCCATGACCAGGCCCCTCTCCTGTGGGACCCCCACCCTGCCACACCCTGGCCCCTCTCCTGTGGGACCCCCACCTCACTCCAGGCTTGTGGTGCTGCCTGTGCAGGACCTGTCGGGGGTCCCAGGGCACAGGGGGTGCCCCAGGGGCAGAGGGGGCTGGGTCCTACTCTCGGGGGGTCAGGGGCAGCAGGGTTCATGGGTGCTGCCCTGCAGGACTCAAAGCGCTTTGGGAGGAACATCCGCCAGGCCATGCTGGACATCGCCGAGCTCTTCGACAAGCCGGTTGAGAAGGCGGGGAAGTGAGAGGGGGTGGGCTCAGACCCCAGCTTGGGGGGACACGGAGCCGGGGCCAGTGGGGGCCACTCTGAGCCCAGGTGTTGGGGGGGGGGGGGGGGGCAGTGAGGGTGTTGCTGCTCTGTACATGCTTCCAATAAAAGCTGTTGGTGTGAGCCCTCGCTCAGCTCTGCACCCACCATCAGGCTGGGGACCCCCATGTCGGGCAGGCACACCCCAGGCTGGGGACCCCTGTGCCCACCTCTTCCCCACGGGGGTCCTGGCAGCATCCCCGCAGCTGGTGGGCACCGGCCAGTGGGCGCAGGCAGTGGGTGCGTCAGCAGCTCCTCCGGCAGCGGATGAAAGGCGCCGTGGTGCGGTGACCAGTGAGCCGTGCCCGCCGGCGGCCTGCGTCGCGGTGACGGGGAGTGTGCAGCGGAGCACGGCGGCAGGGACGGGTGCTGCACAGAGCCCCTCAGCCGTGTCCAGCACGGCGGAACACCTCGCCCTGTACAGCGCCCGACAGCTGGAGGCAGCTGGCACCCTCCTCCCGCCAGCTGCCTGCACCCATCAAGCTCGCAGAGCTTCGACGCAGCCCAGCCAGCACCTGCAGGGTGTCCGCTGGGGGCACTGGGGGTCCAGCCAGCCCAGAGATGCTCGGCAGGCGAGGGGCCAGGCAGGCATAGCACAGGGCTCGGAGCCCCCCCCCACTGCGGGCACCCCCTTCTCTTGGGATGCTCCAGCGCCAGGACACGGGCTGAGTCCAGCCGGCACCCCCGCCCTGCCTGCACATCCCTGCCTTCACACCCTGTGCCCAAGCTCCTGCTTTCATACCCTGCCGTACCCCCCCCACCCCGTCCTGCACCCCTGCCTGCTTCCCCTCCCGCGCTGCCAGAACTGCCCGGTGTCCCCATGCAGAGGGACACAGTGAGGGGGTGACAGGGAGATGGCACCGCAGTGACACCCCCAGAGCAGGCACAGATGCTGCGCCCACCGTGGGCTGCCGAGCTGGGGTCCCTCCTGCGGCTGAGCGCGGGGGCCACCGTCACCCTCACCCCCAAGGGAGGGGGTACGACCCCCAGCCAAGCACCCCAACTCAGCCAAGGAGGGGCCTGAGCATCGACGGGTGTGGGGACACCGGACAGGCGCTGCCGTCTGCCCATACCGGCGCCAATCCCCTTGCGTGAGCATCTGCCAGCCCCTGCCCTGGGCCTGGTGCTGGGCCACATCCTGCACCCCAACCCTGCTTTGGGGCTGTGTCCTGCACCTGGACCTTGCATTGACGCTGCATCCTGCACCCTGACCATGCACTGGAGCCACATCCTGCACCCCGACCTTGCACTGGGGCCGCATTCTGCACCTGGGCCCCATGGCCCAGCCCCGTGGCCAGGAGTCCCATGGTTTGGACCTGGAGCCCCCTGAGTGCGGTGGGGACCCCGGAGGCCACAGGCGGGTGCCTGTGCCAGGCAGCTGTGCCGGGTCCCCGTGGGGGGAGCAGGAGCTGCCGGTGCGTGTCTGGAGCCACGATGAGTGTCTGGAGCCAGGACGAGTGTCTGGAGCCACGGCTGGAGACGTGCAGGCAGCCACTGGTCCCTGTTCCCTTATCTGATCCCCAGCCGTGGGCAGCAAGCCCAGTCCTGGCCCTGGTCCTCTCCCCAACGCTGCAGTGCCTTAACCCCTCCCAGCCCGGCCCTGCTCGGGGGGGTGGGTGGGGGGGCTGCATGCCCAGGGGGATGGCACCCCTGCAACAGGGTGCTCCCTTCCGGCACCCCCCCATTCCCCCATGGGTCCTTTGCCATCACCCTGCTCCCCCCGTGGGGCCGTGCCCATCACCTGGCATCACTTGGCCCTTGTGTCATGTTGTGCTGAGGTGCGGCGCTACCCGGGGGGGTGCCAGCTGCTGCCACCCCCACCCGTGGGGCAGGGACCCGGCCCCCACACTGGCCAGGGCTTACGCTGGAGCCTGCGTGCTCAAGCCAAAGTGGTGCGTGCTCACACCAGAGCAGCATGTGCCACACCAGCGCAGTCAGTGCTCACACCGGCGCAGCGCGTGCTCACACCAGAGCAGCGTGTGCCCCACCAGAGCAGTCGGTGCTCACACCAGAGCAGCGCGTGCTCACACCGGCACAGCGTGTGCTCACACCAGAGCAGCATGTGCCACACCAGCGCAGTCAGTGCTCACACCGGCGCAGCGCGTGCTCACACCAGAGCAGCGTGTGCCCCACCAGAGCAGTCGGTGCTCACACCAGAGCAGCGCGTGCTCACACCGGCGCAGCGCGTGCTCAAGCCAAAGTGGTGCGTGCTCACACCAGAGCAGCGTGTGCCACACCAGCGCAGTCAGTGCTCACACGGGCGCAGCGCGTGCTCACACCGGCACAGTGCGTGCTCACACCAGAGCAGCATGTGCCACACCAGCGCAGTCAGTGTTCACACCGGCGCAGCGCGTGCTCACACCAGAGCAGCGTGTGCCACACCAGCGCAGTCGGTGCTCACACGGGCACAGTCAGTGCTCACACCGGCACAGCGTGTGCTCACACCAGAGCAGCGTGTGCCACACCAGCGCAGTCGGTGCTCACACCGGCGCAGCGCGTGCTCACACCGGCACAGCGTGTGCTCACACCAGAGCAGCGTGTGCCCCACCAGAGCAGTCGGTGCTCACACCGGCGCAGCGCGTGCTCACACCAGAGCAGCGTGTGCCACACCAGAGCAGTCGGTGCTCACACCAGCACAGTGCCTGCTCACACCAGAGCAGCGTGTGCCCCACCAGAGCAGTCGGTGCTCACACCAGCGCAGTCGGTGCTCACACCGGCACAGCGCGTGCTCACACCAGATCAGCGTGTGCCACACCAGCGCAGTCGGTGCTCACACGGGCGCAGCGCGTGCTCACACCGGCACAGCGTGTGCTCACACCAGAGCAGCGTGTGCCACACCAGCGCAGTCGGTGCTCACACCGGCGCAGCGCGTGCTCACACCAGAGCAGCGTGTGCCACACCAGCGCAGTCGGTGCTCACACGGGCGCAGTCAGTGCTCACACCAGCGCAGTCGGTGCTCACACGGGCGCAGTCAGTGCTCACACCGGCACAGCGTGTGCTCACACCAGAGCAGCGTGTGCCACACCAGCGCAGTCGGTGCTCACACCAGAGCAGCGCGTGCTCACACCGGCACAGTGCGTGCTCACACCAGAGCAGCGTGTGCCACACCAGCGCAGTCGGTGCTAACACCGGCGCAGCGCGTGCTCACACCAGAGCAGCGTGTGCCCCACCAGAGCAGTCGGTGCTCACACCGGCGCAGCGCGTGCTCACACCGGCACAGTGCGTGCTCACACCAGAGCAGCGTGTGCCACACCAGCGCAGTCGGTGCTCACACGGGCGCAGTCAGTGCTCACACCGGCACAGTGCGTGCTCACACCAGATCAGCGTGTGCCCCACCAGAGCAGTCGGTGCTCACACCGGCACAGTGCGTGCTCACACCAGAGCAGCGTGTGCCACACCAGTGCAGTCGGTGCTCACACGGGCGCAGCGCGTGCTCACACCAGAGCAGCGTGTGCCACACCAGAGCAGTCGGTGCTCACACCAGCGCAGTCGGTGCTCACACAGGCGCAGCGCGTGCTCACACCAGAGCAGCGTGTGCCACACCAGCGCAGTCGGTGCTCACACCGGCACAGCGCGTGCTCACACCAGAGCAGCGTGTGCCACACCAGCGCAGTCGGTGCTCACACGGGCGCAGTCAGTGCTCACACCAGCGCAGTCGGTGCTCACATCGGTGCAGCGCGTGCTCACACCAGAGCAGCGTGTGCCACACCAGCGCAGTCGGCGCTCACACGGGCGCAGTCGGTGCTCACACCAGCACAGTGCCTGCTCACACCAGAGCAGCGTGTGCCCCACCAGAGCAGTCGGTGCTCACACCAGCACAGTGCCTGCTCACACCAGAGCAGCGTGTGCCACACCAGAGCAGTCGGTGCTCACACCAGCACAGTGCCTGCTCACACCAGAGCAGCGTGTGCCACACCAGTGCAGTTGGTGCTCACACCGGCGCAGTGCGTGCTCACACCAGAGCAGCGTGTGCCACACCAGCACAGTCGGTGCTCACACCAGAGCAGCGTGCTCACACCAGAGCAGCGTGTGCCACACCAGCGCAGTCGGTGCTCACACGGGCGCGGCGCGTGCTCACACCAGAGCAGCGTGTGCCACACCAGTGCAGTCGGTGCTCACACGGGCGCAGTGCATGCTCACACCAGCACTCATATCGGCGTGGTGGGTGCTCATGCCGGAGCCATGTGTCTTCTCACACCAGCATGGTGCTTGCTCATGCCAGAGCCGTGTGTGCTAACACTGGTGTGGAATGTGCTCACGCTCGCGTGGTGCATGCTTACACCGGTGGAGTGTGTGCTCATGCCGGAGCCGTGTGTGCTCCTGCGGGCGTGGTGCATGTTTACACCGGTGGAGTGTGTGCTCACACTGGAGCCGTGTATGCTAACCCCAGTGCGGTGCGTGCACACACTAGGGCCGTGTGTGCTCACGCTGGCATGGTGCATGCCACAGGAGGCCAGGGCTGGGGCTGGGCACTGCCCAGCACAGAGGGGACAGCCCAGCGAGATGCAGCCCAGGGCTGGGCGCCATCGCTGGGGTGAACACCAGAAGCTGCCCGAGAAGCACCGATATGGGCAGGGCTCTGCCAGGACAGTCCCTGTGACCCCGTGTGAATGGGACCGGGGTCGATCCTGCTGCCGGACTGACACTGGTCCCCAGCACAGCACAGCTCCCCCGTGCCAGGTCGGTTGGCATTGCCTCCCCAGGGGGGTGCCCTGCCCTGGCACCCAGGGTGCAGAGAGTGAGGGCAGCACCCTGGGGTGCCTGGGGGCTTGGGGCAGTGAGGCTGGGACGTGGGGGCTTGGGGCTCCTGGTGTGTTTGGGAGCATCGCCCACGGCCGGCACTCACTGCTGGGGGTGCAGAGGTGGCCCTGGGACAAGGGGCTCTGCCACAGGCTTGCTGGGGTGGCACTGGCTGCCAGCATCAAGGGGGACCATGGGCACATCCATCCCGGGACTGGTGCTTCTGGGGGTGTTTGGGCGAGGGGAGGCCCGGGCTGGGGCTCCTGGCAAGCCGGAGCCATGGGACGGCTGCCTCTCCCTTTTGATCTGGCCGCCAGTGGGGCCAGGCGTCTCCCAGGAGTGGGTGCCACCCGCCCCGTCTCTTGCGCTGCCTGACGCCCCGCGTCCTGGCCACAGTGCCTATAAAGGTGTCGGGGCGGCTGCGTCCTGCTCCAGCCGGGCTCATCTCTACGTTTCTCCTGCAGGTGCTGGGTGGGTGCTGCAGCAGTGGGTGCCAGGGCAGGTGATGGGGTGGTGGGTGCTGGGGCAGGCAGTGGATGCTGGGGTAGGTGGCGGGGGTGGTGGGTGCTGGCTGCTGGAGCAGGCAGTGGGTGCCTGGCCCGGCCCCACAACGCCCCTCTCTTTGCAGGGAAGGGAGAGGATGGGACGAGCCGCTTTCCTGGGGTTCTGCCTGCTCGGCTGCCTGGCCCTGCACCCCTCGCTGCAAGGTGAGCCCCTGCACCCTGCCCTTCGCCCCCCTCTGCCCCCACTCACTGCCCCGGCCCTTCGCCCATGTTACCCACCCCCCGGGCACCCCCCTGCCCTGCTGCCTGCCCTGCACCCCGCAGCTCCCTGCATGGCCCGGGGACAGGCACTGCTCCCCGCCCTGAGCAGGGGTGGGCACTGGGGGCTCCCTGAAATATGGGGGCTGGGAAGCAGCCCCACCTAGACAGAGGCTGGGGAGACCCTGAGCCCCCCCGGGGCTGCTGCCTGCCGGGTCCCAGCTGCAGTCAGGTGCTGCTGGGGTGTGTGGGGCGGGTCGCGGTGAAGGCCCTGACACCACCCCCCCCACGAGCAGGGGTGCAGGCGAACAAGTGCCCCCGGGGCTGGCTGGACTTCAGAGGCCACTGCTACGGGTACTTCGGCCGGGAGCTCACCTGGAGGAAGGCAGAGGTAGGTGCTGGGGCGGGGGGGTACCCCCGGCCCCTTGCTGTGCAAGCAGTCCCCCCCCCCCCGACCTGCGTGTCCCTGCCAGGCTTGGTGCAGGGCCGCCCGCGGGGGCTGCCACCTGGCCTCGCTGCACACCCCCGAGGAGCACCGCGCCCTCGCCGCCTTCATCACCCAGCGCCAGCGCCGGGAGGAGGAGGAGGAGAACGTCTGGATCGGCCTCTACCACCGGGTGAGGGGCTCGTGCCTGCAGGCCCACCCCACCCCCCCTGCGCCCCCGGCGGGGGGCGTCACCCTGACCCGGACCCTCCCCACGCGTGCCCGGGCACCCCGTCCCGGAGAGAAGCCCTTGCCCGCACCCACGCGTGTTCCTGCACTGCCCGCGTCCGTCCCAGCCCTACGCCCCCCCCCGCCCCCCCCGGTCGCTGCCTGACGCTGCCTTGCCTCCTGCCCGTCCCGGGGCGCCAGGGCCAAGCCTGGACGTGGGTGGACGGGTCCCAGACTCACTACTCGGCGTGGGAGGGCGATGATTCCCCCGCGGGGCAGCGCTGCGCCGCGCTGGAGGATTCCTCGGGTGAGAGGGGGCCGGGGGGCCGGGGCCGAAGCCCCCGGGGGCGGGCGGGGCGGAGCGGGGCGGCGGGGAGGGTCCTCCCGGCCCCCCCAGCGCTCGCTCCTCTTCTCCTGCAGGTTTCCTGTCCTGGGAGGACGATTCCTGCAGCGAGAGGAAACCCTTCATCTGCAAATACGCAGCCTAGGAGGGGCCTGCGAGGCAGCCGCCCCCCCCAGACTGCGCCCTGCACCCCAAACCCCGCGTCCCCCTGCGTCACAGCCCAACCCCCGCACCCTGCACCCCTGTGCCCCGTTGCACCGTACATCCTCAGAGCCCCCCCAAACCCCGCACCCCTGTGCCCCCTTGCACCGTGCATCCTCACAGCCCGCACCCCCAAACCCCGCACCCCTGTGCCCCCTTGCACCGTGCATCCTCACAGCCCACACCCCCAAACCTCGCATCCCTCTGCCCCCTTGCACCGTGCATCCTCACAGCCCGCACCCCCAAACCCCGCACCCCTGTGCCCCCTTGCACCGTGCATCCTCACAGCCCACACCCCCAAACCCCGCACCCCTGTGCCCCCTTGCACCGTGCATCCTCACAGCCCGCACCCCCAAACCCCGCACCCCTGTGCCCCCTTGCACCGTGCATCCTCACAGCCCGCACCCCCAAACCCCGCACCCCTGTGCCCCCTTGCACCGTGCATCCTCACAGCCCGCACCCCCAAACCCCGCACCCCTGTGCCCCCTTGCACCGTGCATCCTCACAGCCCGCACCCCCAAACCCCGCACCCCTGTGCCCCCTTGCACCATGCATCCTCACAGCCCGCACCCCCAAACCCCGCACCCCTGTGCCCCCTTGCACCGTGCATCCTCACAGCCCGCACCCCAAACCCCGCACCCCTGGTTGCCCCCAGACCCCAACTGCTCCCCCACCGCCGCGGGCGGCCCCGGACAATAAAGTGCGCAAAGCACCCGTGGCCACGCGTGTTCCTCCGCCGTGCCCGTGGCCCCGGCTCTGCCCCCCCGTCCGGTCCTGGCAGGGCACGGCCGCCCCCCCCCCCCGGTGTCACCCACGCGGGACGGCGACCGGGCCACACCGCGCGTCCCCCGAGCTCCCCACGGAGCTGGCCGGGGCGATGGGGCAAAGGCGGGGGGCACAGCAGGGCCCCCCCGTCCCTGCGCCCTGCGCCGCTGCCGCCTCCCACGGCCCGGGACCCCCTGGCACCCGCGGGAGCGGTGTGGGGAGCGGGGGGGGGGCGCCGCGGGGTGCCCCGGGGGGGCGTGCCCAGGGGTCCACGCGGGGGGGGGGCAAACCCACAGCAGGGATTCCGTTGCCCCCAACTCCCCCCCCCCCCCATCCCGCCCTGGTTTTCAGATTTTTCTCCATTTTACGGTCAAAATAAGCGAGGGCTGGACAGTCCACCTGGGGTGCGCTGGGACAGGGGGTGTCCCCAGGGCAGGAGGTGTCCCCAGGGCAGGAGGTGTCCCAAGGCAGGGGGTGTCCACAGCAGGACATGTCCCCAAGGCAGGATGTGTCCCCACGGCAGGAGGTGTCCCAAGGCAGGGGGTGTCCCCAACAGGACATGTCCCCAGGGCAGGAGGTGTCCCCGGGGCAGGAGGTGTCCCCAGGGCAGGAGGTGTCCCAAGGCAGGGGGTGTCCCCAACAGGACATGTCCCCAAGGCAGGACGTGTCCCCAGGGCAGGAGGTGTCCCAAGGCAGGGGGTGTCCCCAACAGGACATGTCCCCAGGGCAGGAGGTGTCCCCGGGGCAGGGGGTGTCCCCGGGGCAGGAGGTGTCCCCAGGGCAGGAGGTGTCCCAAGGCAGGGGGTGTCCTCAACAGGACATGTCCCCAAGACAGGAGGTATCCCAAGGCAGGGGGTGTCCACAGCAGGACATGTCCCCAAGGCAGGACGTGTCCCCAGGGCAGGAGGTGTCCCCAAGGCAGGAGGTGTCCCCAGGGCAAGAGGTGTCCCCAGGGCAGGGGGTGTCCCCAGCAGGAGGTTTCCCCAGGGCAGAAGGTGTCCCCAGCAGGAGGTGGGCCATGAGTGCCTTGGTGGTAGCACTGCCCGTGCCCACGCGTGCAGGGGAAGGACGACAGGCGCAGTGGGTGCTGGGTGCTCAAGCCAAAGTTTATTGCCTGCCAGGGGCCCCAGTGGGGCAGTGGGCAGTGAGGGGGGCATGGGGGCACCCCCAGGCCCCAGTGGGACCAGCTGCCCCTCAGAGCTCGTGCTGGCACAGGAAGGGAAACCTGCTGGAGCAGGGGTAGTCATGCCAGAACTCGAAACCTGGGCGGGGGGGAGCAGTGAGTCACCCAGAGCCCTGTCACCCCCCGGCACATCCCTTTTACCTCCATCACCCCCACCTTTCTCACCCCCATCTCCATCACCCCCCACCTCCATCACCCCTCCTCTCCATTGCCCCCCTTTACCATCAGACACCCCAACTCTCCCGCAGCGGCTGGGAGTCTCAGCCATGCCAGGGTGGCCACACCAGCCCCCCTGCCCCCCCGGGACCCGGCTCACCCGAGACCTTGTCCAGCACCACACAGTCCTCCTTGTCCTCCAGGTTGTTGGGCTGCCCCCGGGCCCAGTGCTTGTAGTCGAAGACGGAGTTATCGGACCACTTCCACCGCCTGGTCTGTGGGTGCCAGGGGGATGAGAGTCAGTGGGCACCCACGACGAGGGGCCGGGGGTCAGTGGGTGCCTGGGGCAGGGGGTCAGTGGGTGCCCAGGGCAGGGGGTCAGCAGGCACCTGGGGTGGGGGGTCCAGGGCAGCCCCCGGGCAGAGGCACAGCCCCCTGACACTCACGTGCTCCTCGTCCTGCAGCCCGATCCAGGTGTTGTCCCCATCCCTCTGTCTGGCGATGTAGCGGGAGAAGACCCTGCTGGCCTCCAGGTTGTGGATGGAGGCCAGCCGTCCCCTGGGGCCGTACCGCCTGCACTCCGTCTGTGGGCACACGGGGGGGGGGGCAGGCGCTCAGCACCCAGCACCTGCAGCCACCCAGGCACTGGGTGCTGGGCACCCCCCACAGAAAGCGCAGGGGTGGGGGGAGAGCAGCAGAGCCACCCCCTCCGGCCACATCTGGGGTGCATGGAGCAGAGCCCTCCCCTGGCTGCAACCCCCCTGTGCTGGGATCCTGCTTCTGGCTGGGGCGATACCCACACTCCTCGCCCGCTGTCCCTCCCCGAGGATCCCCCAGCGTCCCCCAGCGGTGCCAGCACCCACCTCGGCCTCGGCCCAGGTCCTCCTCTCGGTGAAGTACCCGTAGCAGTACCCCCGGTAGTAGAGCCATCCCAGGGGGCAGCTGGCTGCCGGCATCCTCTTCAGGGCAGGGCTGGGGGGGCTGGCAAGGGCACCTTCAAAATGCAGGCAGAACCTCCGCTGTCCCACAGGAGAGGGGCACCTACCACTGCCCCACAGCCCGTGCCCCCCACCACCATGGGGAGGGAGCCAGGATGTCTTGCCATGGGTGCGGGGCCAGATGGGCACCGGCCCCCCAGACCCCACTCAGCAGTACCTCTACCCAGGAACACCCCCCCAGGGACACCCCCACCCAGCAACACCACCACCAGGGACACCCCACCCAGGGACACCCCCACCCAGGGACAACCTCCAGGCTCTGCTGCGCACCCGGCACTTGGGGCGCCCGGGGAAGGGTGTGGGGAGGGGTCCCACTGGCAGGGCTGGGTACCGGGGGCTGCCACGGAATGGGGATGGGGGGGTAGGGATCGGGGATCAGGGAGCGGGGATGAGGGATTGGGGATGAGGGATTGGGGATGAGGGATCCAAGACTGGGGATCAAGGATCGGGGATTGGGGAACAGGGATAAGGAGCAGGGATCAGGGATCAGGGTGTGCTGGATCAGGCACTGTTGCCTAAAGGAGGTGGAAATTGCACCCGTGTCCCATGAGGGCCCATGGTCCGGGCAGGGAATCACCTCCCAGGAAGGCCAGGAGGAGCAGGCAGCCGAGCAGGCGGGGGGTGGCAAGCCTGGGCCCCGCGCTCATCTCTTCTGCTGCAGAGAGAGCAGAGGAAGGGCCGTAAGCAGGGAGGAGTCCAGCATGGGGAGAAGCACCCGGAGCTCAGGCTGCCAGGGCTGCTCAGGGGGTCCCTGCCCAGCTGGGCAAGAGGGCTCGTCGGGCTCCCTCACACCACAGACCCAGTAACAGAGGGCGGGGGATGCCCAGCTCCATCCCAGGACAGAGGGCAGGGAATGCCCGGCTTCATCCTGGGACAGAGGGCAGGGGATGCTCAGATCTGTCCCAGGACAGAGGGCAGGGAATGCCTGGCTTCATCCCGGGACAGAGGGCAGGGGATGCTCAGATCTGTCCCAGGACAGAGGGCAGAGGATGCCCAGCTCCATCCCGGGACAGAGGGCAGGGGATGCTCAGATCTGTCCCAGGACAGAGGGCAGAGGATGCCCAGCTCCATCCCGGGACAGAGGGCAGAGGACACTCAGCTCCATCCTGGGACAGAGGGCAGGGGATGCCCAGCTCCATCCTGGGACAGAGGGCAGAGGATGCCCAGCTCCATCCCAGGACAGAGGGCAGCGGATGCCCAGCTCAGCACCCTGTGGAGCAGAGCCGGGATGCAGCAGGACCTTCACCCATCAGGATGAGGGAGGGACAGGGAAGGGACACCCTGGAGCTGGTGTGAAGTTCAGGGATGGCCTTCGGGCACTGTGCAGCAGTGGCCGCCCTGGGGACAGGTTACAGCTGGGTTCCAGGTTCCTCCGAGGGTGGCTGATGGTCACTCAGGAGCCCAGAGGGCAAATGCAGCTCTCAGGCTTTGCAGCCACCCATGGGGAGGGCAGCAGCAGCTCCAGTTCCCTGGAATCGGGGACATGCTGGGGGACATGCTCGAGGTGCAGCCGCTGCCCGCGCACTGGTGAAGGCGTCTGGGGTCCTGCCGTGACCCACCCTAGAGGGCAGGTTCAGGCTGGACAAAGGGAGGAAAGGTTTTAGGCTGAGGGTGGTGAGACAGTGGAACAGGCTGCCCAGAGAAGCTGTGGATGTGCCCTCCCTGGAGGGGTTCAAGGTTGGACTGGACGGGGCTTTGGGCAACCTGATCAATTGGGAGATGTCCCTGCCCATGGCTGGGGGTGGTCTGGATGGTCTCTGAAGGTCCCTTCGACCCCAGCCAGTCTGGGTCTACGGTGCAGCGTTCCCGGAACAGCGACGGGGATAGAGCAGGTTTGATGTGAACACAACAGCCCTGTGGTCCCAGGGGAGCGGGCTCGCAGGGACACAGGTGCGGGGGTGCAGGTGTCCCCGTCCCACTTTGAGGGCTCTGCAAGGACGGGGCACGGGAGCCTGGGGGTGCCAAGGATGGCCGTGCTGCCTTCGCCCCGCTGCCCTCGCTGCCTCCGGGCTCTCCACCTCCCTGTGAGGGTCATTCATCCTCGCTTGCCCTCACTGGCAAATGGGGAGCAACAGAGCCCTGCCCACTCCCACCCAGCCCCTCTCACAGCCAGATGCCCAACCGGGTGCTGGACCCCCTGACCAGGTGCTAGACCCCGCAGCTGGGTGCTGGACCCCCTGACCGGGTGCTGCACCCCCTGACTGGGTGCTGCACCCCCTGGCTGGGCACTGGACTCTGTGGCTGGGTGCTGGACCCCCTGACCGGGTGCTGCACCCCCCAGCTGGGTGCTGGACCCCACAGCTGGATGCTGGAACCCCTGGCTGGGCACTGGACCCTGTGGCTGGGTGCTGGACCCCCTGGCTGGGTGCTGGACCCTGCGGCCAGGCACCTGTAATGTCACCCCTATAGGGTGACCCCCTGCGTGGGTGTGTAAGGATCATGACATTCGTGGGACCCCGTAGCACAGGGCAGGAGGCTGCTGGTTCCTGCAGGTCTCCATCACCACACACTACTTGCAAAGCAGGAATATTCTTAGGATTATTTGCTGGCTTCACCCACGAATATGCTGTGGGAGGTGTTAGTGAAAAGACACTCACCAGACGGGTCCCGGGAGTGGGGCTGGCCAGTGGCTGACATGTCTCTGGGTGGGTGACCTGTGTCCTGGGGGCAGCCGTCTGTCTGTTGGGGCGAAGGCTGCACTGGTGGGAGCTCCCCGGGTTGGGTGCACGCTGCTTTTATGGTTGCAGTGCAGGGAGGGCGTGGGGCAGAACAGCCTTCCTGGAAGACCCGGGACACTTCTGCTTTGTGGGTTCATTATTGCAGCTTCTCTGCTCTGCCTGTAATGAGGGTGTCCTGGGCCCCCAGCGCTCCCAGTGAGACCAGCTCAGCTTCCTGGCTGCTCCCACACCACCTCTATGGACACCTGTGGGGCACCACAGCATCCCTGGGGGCACCAGCAGTGAGACCACAGCATCTCTGGGGGTCACCAGGGGTGAGACCACAGTGTCCCTGGGGTCACCAGCGGTGAGACCACAGCATCTCTCGGGTCACCAGGGGTGAGACCACAGCGTCCCTGGGGGTCTCTCTGTGTGATGTGAGACCTGCACCCACGCCAAGCCCGGTGCTGCTGCTGTGACTCCTACGAGGTCCCACAAGGATGCAGCACCGTTTAGACAAAAGCGCTACAGGCAGCGATTCAATACGAGCTGTAACATTGCAAAGCACCAACCCACAGCTCAAACCACTGGACACCCCACTGAACCGTGCCGTGCCCATGCGCCCAGGTCCAGCAACCACAACCATGGCCATGACCAGGCAGCTGCCGGACCCCAGGCAGGGACCACCCCAGGCCATGTGGTGAGAGGCACGGACCTGCTGCTGGCTGGCACGTGCATCCTACCACGTTTGGTGAGATCCGAGCATGAAGCCAGCAGGCAGAATCTACTCACACAAACTCCCCTTGTGAGGGTAAAGACAGTCCAAGGCCAGCAACATGAGCGAGCTGGCTCTGAGAGGGAATGGGTTTCAGGCTGTGGGTCCTTCAGAGGACCTGGAGGAGCAGTTTGGGTCATTCCCATGCTGTCGAAATGCCAACAGCAGCTGGCTCGCACGCAGTGATGCCCGAGGCTGGGGGCATCACAGGGACATGCTGGTGGGACCTGGCTGGTCCTTCTGCTCGGCATCGAACACTCTGTGCTCATCATGCGTGGGCTGACGGTCAGGTAAGAAATGAAATGTTAAATTTCCAGATGGAGGTGCAGAGGGAACAAGATGTGCCGGGGTGTCCTGGTTTCAGCTGGGATAGAGTTAATTTTCTTCCTAGTAGCTGGTACAGTGCTGTGTTTTGGATTTAGTAGGAGAATAATGTTGATAACACACTGATGGTTTAGTTGTTGCTGAGCAGTGCTTACACTAAGCCAAGGACTTTTCCAGCCTCCCATGCTCTGCGGGGTTCACAAGAAGCCGGGAGGGGAGGGGGCACAGCCAGGAGAGCTGATCCAAACTGGCCAAAGGGATATTACATATCATGTGACATCATGCCCAGTATATTAACTGGGGGAAGAAGAGGGAAGGGGGGGGATGTTCAGAGTGATGGCATTTGTCTTCCCAAGTCACTGTTACGTGTGATGGAGCCCTGCTTTCCTGGGGATGGCTGAACACGTACCTGCCCATGGGAAGGAGGGAATGAATTCCTTGGTTTGTTTTGCTTGCGTGCGCGGCTTTTGCTTTACCTATTAAACTGTCTTTATCTCAACCCACAAGTTTTCTCATTTTCACCCTTTTGATTCTTTCCCCCATCCCATCAGGGGGGGAGCGAGCGAGTGGCTGTGTGGGGCTGAGTTGCCGACTGGGGTCAAACCATGACAGGCTGCCTGGCATTGGGGTGACTCTTGCAGGCGCTGTGCCGCCGAGCCAGCGCCGGCCGGGTCTGCAGCCGGTGGGACAGCAGCTTTGCCTGGGGACATCACTGTGTTGGCCAAGTGAGCACTGCGGGCTGGGAGAGCAACTGAATTGCACTGAGCACTTAATCGGAATGACTGAAAGGGGCTGCGACCTGCAGTCAGGCACGCTGCTGCACGGGTCCCACTCATCGTTTGTGCTTTGCCAACCATTATGCTGTAAACTACAGTGTGTAGAGGTAGGACCAGTGAAATGATGGTATCTTTGGTGATTTGTGTTATTCACACCCTGTGGCAGAGGCCAGATCTCCAGTCTGCCAAAACTGTCATTGCTTGTAGTTGGGGAGGTCCCCAATTCCAGAGATCCCTGAGGTGTCCAGGTCAGCGTCGGTGCAGGCTGGTGCTTGGGGCTCACATGTAAATTGGGGCCGCGCCTGGGTGACAGGGAGTGAGCATCACTGCAGTCATTATACATGACCCAGCCATTTTATATATATATATATATATATATATAATAATAATAGGCAGAGGGAAAGGCAATGAAAGGAGTTTTCCCCCAAAACTCTTAGCTCTGGTGCTCCTGGCTGCCCATGACATTGTCCAACTTCATAATGAGCGAGGTGGGACCAAGGAGCCAGGGAAGCCCCTGGGCTCCGGTGGCCCCTGCTGCAGGCGGGGTAACCTGGAGGGAAGCACAAACCACCCACTTCGTTCCCTCTGGATGCGGGTTAATGGGGATCCCAGTGCTGGGAGATGAGGTGCTTGCTGAGCACCTGCCCTGGCCATTCCACCCCTCCCCTCCCAGCACGGGAACCACTGGGCAGCCCCAGCCCATACCATGTAGCAGCCCATATATGCTGTGTAGGAGCCTGTACACGTTGCGTAGGCATCTGCGTATGTTGTGTAACAACACATATATGTTGTGTAGGTGCACATCTGGCAGCCAGCACAACCACCCATGGCTTGGCTGGGCGGCTCCCTCTGCCCCTCATGTTTCAGGGGGTCAGGGGGATATTCTGCAGGAGTTCTGACACCCCCTCATTGCCATCGCAGACATCTCGTCCCGGGTCCAGCACCCTGCCCATGGAGGCTCAGGCAGTGGCATGGCCAGGGGGGCAAAGGCCTGTCATCACAACTGATATCAGCATCCTCCCCGCCCCGCCAGCTCCCAGCACATTTATCGCCTCCAACATCTCCCCTCAAGACTGGCTGTGCTCACCACATCCTGCTTTCGCAACGCTGGGGCTGAGGCTGGTTTCTGACTGTTGCGGTTGTCGGCTCTTGACATGACTGAGACCCAAAGGCAGCCCCTCCACATCCCTGGCTCACCCCTCCACATCCCTCACTCTCCCCTCCGTCACCACTTCCAGGGACCCCATTCCATCCCACCTGGGTGTTTTCCACCCCCTGTCCCCCTGCCACCTCCGTGTCCACCCCATCTCTCCCAAGCGTCCCCAGTGTCACGCTCCCGACACTGGCTAACGTCGTGTCCAGGAAGGGTCACCAGCTCCTGGCACGGCCGTTACTGACTTCTGCTTTCCTGGAAGGGCCATTCGTTATTACCAGTTCTTTCTGCTGCCCTTATCAAGGATGCCGCAGGCTCCCTGGTAAGCAGAGATCCTTCCCTGCCAGTGTGTTTCCATTACAGCTGGGTCACCCTTAGGCTGCTCCAGCAGTGTCAGAGGCTGGGTGCCAAACCCCACAGCTGGGTGCTGAGCCCTGCAGATGGGTGTCAAACCCCATGGCTGGTGGGTGCTGAACCCTGTAGATAAGTGCTGAGCCACATGGCCAGGTGACGGACCTCACAGCTGGGTGCTGAGCCTCACAGCTGAGTGCCAAGCCCCATGGCTGGGTAATGAACACCATAGCTGGGTGCTGAGCTCCGCAGCTGGGTGTCAGACCCCCTGGCTGGGTGCTGAACCCCCTGGGCAAGTGCTGCACTGGCGCTTTCACTGCCGTGCCGGCTGGCTTGGCATGGAGCCCGCGGCTGGTTTGATGCCGGCCAGAGGCGTTTGATCTCAGACCGTGAACAGCTCTGGGGCTGTTTGCATGGGCTGGCGCTCCTGGGGTTGGCCTCAGTGCCAGGGACCCGGAGGAGCCCATGGATGCATTGCCAGGGTGAGGGGCTGGGGCTGCAGCTGAGCTCTCAGGGGACCCCCTGCCACGACCCCCCAATCTGTGCAGCATCACCTGCCCTCCAACCCGGGGTGGAGCCGGGCATCCTCTGCCGTCTGTCCTGGGATGGATCCAGGCATCCCCTGCCCTCCATCCTGGGTGCTGAGCTGGGCATCCTCTGCCCTCCGTCCCAGGATGGAGCTGGGCATCCTCTGCCCTCCATCCTGGGATGGAGCTGGGCATCCTCTGCCCTCTGTCCCGGGATGAAGCCAGGCATTCCCTGCCCTCTGTCCCAGGATGGAGCTGGGCATCCCCTGCCCTCCATCCTGGGATGGAGCCGGGCATCCTCTGCCCTCCATCCTGGGATGGAGCTGGGCATCCCCTGCCCTGGGATGGAGCCAGGCATCCCCTGCCCTCCATCCTGGGATGGAGCCGGGCATCCTCTGCCCTCCATCCTGGGATGGAGCTGGGCATCCCCTGCCCTTAGTCCCAGGATGGAGCCGGGCATCCCCTGCCCTTATTCCCAGGATGGAGCCGGGCATCCCCTGCGCTCTGTCCTGGGATGGAGCTGGGCATTCCCTGCCCTCTGTCCCGGGATGGAGCTGGGCATTCCCTGCCTTCTGTCCTGGGGGGGCCTGATGAGCCCTATTGCCCAGCTGACCCCTCCCGAAGCAGCCCTGGCAGCCCGAGCTCCGGGTGCTTCTCCCCCTGCCAGGGCAGCCTGCACCGGGGAATGGCAGCATGCCAGCACCCTTCTCTGGGTGTGCCGGAGGACGGGGCGCTGCCACCACCCGGGTGCCAGCACGTGGCAGCGGTGGCTTTGGGGCCGGTTGAGCGGGCGCTGGGGGACATGCTGCTCCTGCTGCTCACGAGCGAAAGCAGGACACGCGGGGCCCGGCAAGCTCTTTTCATCTCAACCAGACTCGCCCCCCAGCTCTGACGCTGGCACGTGAGCATGGCTGCCCCTTCATGGGGTGACGACGAAAGCAAAGCCCAGCTCCCCACCGCAGGCGCCCCATCAAAGGGAGCAGCGGGGGGCCACGCGTCGCTGAGCCGCCCGTGTGCGTCGATGGGGCCCGGCTGCGTCGGCCCTGTTTGCTTTGGGGCAGGGATGACATTTTGGGTGGCTCACAAAGTGCCTCGCCACCCGCCTCTCCCCGCCTGCCCGGGGATAAAATCCCGCGGGGCTGCTGCCCAGCTCCCCGGAGGGTCCGAGCCAGCGCCCGCTGCCGTGCCGAGCTCCCAAGGGGGACGCAGGTGAGTCCCTGCTGCATCGCAGGGAAGGGGCTGCTCTCCCGCATCGGGGTGCCCTGGCTGCGGGGCATCCCCTGCCCCAGCCTGCAGCCAGAGCAGCCCCAGACCCCCTGCACCCTGCGCCCTGCACCCCTGTGCCCTGCATCCCTGCACCCACATCCTGCACCCCTGCATGCCTGCACCCTGCACCCCTGCACCCCACACCCTGCAGCCTTGCACATAACACTGCATCCTGCATCCCTGTAACCCTGCACCCCGACTCCCTGTGTCCACACACCCTGCACCCCAGCATCCCTTTACCCCTGCATCCCACACCCTGCGTCTGTGCACCCTGCACCTTGCACCCCTGGCTGCCTCCACCTCTGTACTCTGCATTCCTGCACCCCAGCACCGCTACACCACACATCATGCATCCCTGCACCCCACACACCTGTACCTAACACTCTGCACCCTGCACCCCTGCCTCCCTGTAACCCTGCACCCTGCAACCCTGCACCCCCACCCTGTACCCTGACTTCCTGCATCCACATGCCCTGCACCCCACACCCTGCACCCCAACATCCCTGTAACCCTGCACCTTGTATCCCTCTGTCCTGCACCCCTGCTCACAGCATCCCTGCACCCCTGCATCCCCCCACACCCTGCACCCCCCAAGGCTTGGCCTGGCAGCAGGAGAGCCGGGCAGGGGGCTCAGGCACCCATAGGGTGGGGGGGCTCAGCAGGGATCTGAGCACCCCTTGTCCTGCTGCCATCCCTCCCCAGGGAAGGGACAGATGGGACTGACGAGGACGCTGAAGCTGGGCCTGCTGGGCTGCCTGCTGCTCGTCCCCTGGCTGCACGGTGAGTGCCGGGGTGGGGGGACACCGCGGTGCCCCCCGCTCCTCCCCGCTGCCTGACCCCCCGCCTTCCCCGCAGGGCAGGAGCTGGCTGCCTGTGCCTGGGGCTGGGTGCCCTCCGAGGAGGGGTGCTACGGCTTCTTTCCCCGGGAGCTGAGCTGGAGAAGGGCGGAGGTGAGATGGTTGGGGGGCCGAGGGGATGTGGGTTTGGGGGTGACCCCCCATGGGGCACCCCATGGCCGCAGTGCCCCACGGTGCTTGGCAGGAAGCTGGGTTTTGGTGGTCCCTCCTGGGGCCACGCATCGGGGTGCCGGTGCCACCTGGGATGGGGGTGGTCCTCTCCGAGGAGGTCCTGGCCCCATGCGGGACTGGCTGCCGCCACAGTGGCACCGTGGCCACCCTGTGCCAAGGGAGAGCATCCAGCTGTGCCAGGCACCGCGTGCGCCTATGCGCCCGCAGCACCGGTCCTGCCATCCTCATCCTTAGTGGAGCCGGGGGTTGGGGACCGTGGGTTGGGATTGGGGACCAGGGGTTGGTGTCGGGATCTGGCATCACCCTCCCATCCCCACCGCAGGCCTTTTGCCAGCGCCTCGGTGCGGGCACCCACCTGGCCTCGGTGCACAGCGCGGAGGAGCACCAGGCCATCGCCACCCTGCTCTCCTCCCGCCCTGGCAAGGACAGTGAGGAGGAGGAGGCCGGGGACGACGGCATCTGGATCGGCCTCCACCGTCCCCTGGGGGTGAGTGCAGCCCTGGGGCAGAGCTGGGATCCTCCTGGGACCCCCGAGACCCTCTCCCAGCAGCCCTGAGCAGGGTTGGTGGCACGAGTTGGGGGTCACGGAGTCATTCCCCACCGCAGAGCCGCCGCTGGCAGTGGTCGGACAGCTCAGAGGTGGACTACGGCTCCTGGCACCGGCAGCCCGGCCCCAGGAGGAGAGCCTGCGTTGCGCTGCAGGACTCTGCCGGTGAGCACGGCCCCGCTGGTGGCACCGGGGACCTGGCCATCAGGTGGCCCCAACCACCAGCATCCCCAGCCACCAGCATCCCCAGCCATTAGGGCCCACAGTTATTGGTGTCTCTGGCCATCAGGGTCTCCAGCCACCAGAATCCCCTGTCCCAGCATCCCCAGCCACGGGTGTCCTTGGCCACCAGCGGCCCTGGTCACCCACAGCACACGCTGACCCCCACAGCGCCTGCCAGCTCACGGCTGGGGCAGCCCTCGGTGGTGGGTGGCACCCGGGCGTGCACACACGCACGGAGAGGTACACACACGGACACACGGACACCTGCACAGGCACACGCATGCTGTGCAGGAGCCAACGCACACACACACGTGCACAGTGATGGACACACGTGTGCACACACACACTGCATGCACGCACACCCACGACCCCGTGCGCACACGCGCGTGCGCACACATACGCACAATGCACACACAGACACATGCACACGTACACACCCTGTGCACACATAGACATCCCTTGCGCATATGCACACATGCGGCATGTGTGCCCCGGGCTGGCTTCGCTCCTGGCAGCACAGCTGCAGGGGGGCAGTGCCGGCATGCCTGGGGGGGTGCTGGGGGGCTCACGGCTTCTTTCCCTTCCAGATTTCATGACGTGGTACAGCGACACCTGCGCCGACAGAAAACCCTTCATCTGCAAGTCCATCGCCTAGAGCCGTGGGCAGACCCCCAGCGCTCCCCCCACTGCCCCTCCTGCCCGCCACCCCTGCCCGCCACCCTGCCCACTACCCCTGCCCGCCACCCCTGCCCGCCACCCCTGCCCGCTGCCCTGCCCACCACCCCTGCCCGCCACCCTGCCCGCCACCCCTGCCCGCCACCCCTGCCCGCCACCCCTGCCCGCCACCCCTGCCCACCATCCTGCCCGCCACCCCTGCCTGCCACCCCTGCCTGCCACCCCTGCCCACCATCCTGCCCGCCACCCCTGCCCGCCACCCCTGCCTGCCACCCCTGCCCACCATCCTGCCCGCCACCCCTGCCTGCCACCCCTGCCTGCCACCCCTGCCCGTCACCCCTGCCCGCCACCCCTGCCCGCTGCCCCTGCCCACCACAGCGCAGCCCAGCCGCCAGCCGCAGTAAAGGTCCCTGAGCCCAGCCTGGTCTGTGCATCCTTCATCCCACGCACCCAGGGCCTCGCTGCCCGGATCGGGATCCCACGCCGCCCCACAGCAACGTGGGGCTGGGGAGGGAGGGACCCAAGTGTCCTGGTGTGCACGGGGTGCTGGGATCACCCGGCCACTGATCACCACGGGGTGCAGGGACGGGGCCCAGGATGGGGACAGGGGTGGGGATGGGTACAGGGACAGTGTCCAGACGACCCGGGGCAGAGAGAGTTTCTGCCAAAGGAAGAGCCAGGGCTGGCAGAGCGAGCCCTGCAACACAGCCCTGGGATGCCCATATCCCCCACAGGACCCCCACGGCCTCTGGAAGACCCCCATCACCCCAAAGGGGCTCCCGTAGTCCCAGAGGGATCCCATGGTCCATGTGAGACCCCTGCAATCCCCAAAGGTCCCCCATGGCCTTAGGGAGAACCTGGGACTCCTGCGGATTCCCATGGTCACAGTGGGATCCCATGGCCCCTGTAGGATCCCCCATGGTTCTTGTAGAACTCTGGTGGCTCCTCTAGGACCCCCATGGGACCCCCATGGCCCATGTGGGACACCCATGGTCCCCAGCAAACCCCTGCAATGCTGCAGACCCCCTAAGGTTCCATGGGACCCCTGTGCCCCCAAGACCAGTCTCTCCTACGGATGACTCCTGCAGTGGCTGCCTGCGTCCCCTGTGTGCCCATGCCCTGCCCGCATGTCCCCATCCCTGTCCCCACGTTTGTTGTGCAGGTGCCATAGTAACTGGGGGAGGAGAGCCCGGCCAGAGCTCGGCACTGCTGAGGGTAAGGGTCCTCAGCCCTGCTAGGACCTCCGCCCCGGGGGCTGGGGGCACATCCCTGGGGTCCCAGGGGCTGGCTTCCTTGCGGTATTGGGGGCTGTATCTATGGGGTGCTGGCAGCTGTATCTATGGGGTGCTGCAGGCTGTACCTTTAGGATGCCGGGGGCTGCATCCCTGTAGTGTTGGGGGCTGTATAAATGGGGTGCTGGGGCTGTACCTATGGGGTGCTGAGGCTGCAGCCATGGGGTGCTGCAGGCTGTATCTTTGGGGTGCTGGGGCCTGCATCCATGCAGTATGGGGGGGGTGTATATACAGGGCCTAGGGGGCTGTATCTATGGGGTGCTGGAGCTACATCCCTGGGCTGCTGAGGGGCTGCGTCCCTGGGGTGCTGGGTGGGCTTCATCCCTGGGGAGCTGGGGGCTGCATCCCTGGGGTGCTTGGTGGACTGCGTCCCTGGGGTGCTGGGTGGGCTTCATCCCTGGGGTGCTGGGGGCTGCGTCCCTGGGGTGCTGAGGTTTCTCCCCTGGGGCTGTCAGGGCTGTCCCTCCCGGGGTGCTGAGCAGGGGGGTGCTGGGGTGCAGTGGGAGCCCCGGAGCTCCCCAGCCATTGTGATGCCACTGCTGCCACGTTGCTGGCTGCTCGCCCGTGGACAGCCACTGGCGCCCAGGCTGCGGACCCACGTCCCTCTCCGAGAGGGACCCTGCGGCTGGCACCAGAGGGCAGCGGGGCCAGGGTGGGGGGGTCGGGGCTGAGGGGCCGCGCTCACTCCTGGCAGGGCCCACCATGTCGGCCAACGTCTGGGTGGGCAGCTGGAGGCCCCACCGCCCTCGGGGCCCCATCGCAGCTCTCTACAGCAGCCCCGGGCCCAAGTATGGGCTCCCCACCAACGTTGGTGAGTTGGGGCCATGGGGGGCCAGGGGGGCCAGTGGTGCTGGTGGGGCACCAGGGAGCTGGGGGGCCGGGGGTCCCACACCCCACTGAACCCCCTGCCCACGCAGGCTACCATCTGCACGACCCCTCCCGCGGCCGTGCCCCTGCCTACAGCTTCGGGGTGCGCGTGGGGGGGCGGCAGGAGGAGCGCTCCCCGGGACCGGCGTACTTGCTGCCCCCCGGGACCACCGCCAAGGGCAAGGATGGGACCCCCGCTTTCTCCATCTACGGCCGCCCCCGTGACCTGCCACCAATCCGCACCCCTGGGCCAGGTGAGGGGTGGGCCGGGAGCCCCGGGGGGTGGTAGGGCCAGGGAACTCCCCAGCCGTGCCCATGGCCCAGACCCCCCGCTCCCCGCAGGCTGCTACTCCCCGGAGAGGGCTGGCAGGTTGGCCTTCCCATCTGCACCCGCCTGCTCCCTTCGCTCCCGCACCAGGCACAGCGCCAGCCACCAGACACCAGGTAGGAGAGAGGGGGGCCAGGCTGGGCCCCCCCATCATCCCTGGGCTGGGCCCCCCCAAAATCCCTGGGCCAAGCCCCCCCATCACCCTTGGGCTGAGCCCCCCCATCACCCTTGGGCTGAGGCCCCCATCTCCCCTGGGCTGGGCCCCCCATCATCCCTGGGCTGGGCCCCCCATCACCCTTGGGCTGAGGTCCCCATCTCCCCTGGGCTAGGCGCCCCACCAGCCCTAGGCTGAGCCCCCCATCACCCTTGGGCCAGGCCCCCCCATCACCCCTGGCTGACCCCTCCCTCCCCATCTCCCCCAGGTGGGTAAGCCCCCTGCCCCACTGCACCCCAGCCCCTGGGAGGGCCCGGCTGAGCCCCACTTCCCCCAGGCCCCGCTGCCTACGGGCTGCCCCCCATGCTGGGGCCCCACGTGGTGGGCAAGAGCTCGGCCCCCAACTACTCCATTCCGGGGCGCAGCAACGTCGGTGCCTTCTACGAGGACCTGTGCAAGGTGAGGTGTGGGGGGGGGCGGTGGGCTGGCAGTCAGGCTGCCAAGGGGCTGGGGGTCGGGGGGTCCAGGGGGGCACGTCACCGCACCCTCTGTCTGTAGACGCCGGGGCCCTGCAGCTACCGCGTGGTGGACGCCGATGTCTACAAGCGACGGGCACCGCAGTACAGCATGCTGGCACGCAACGCCCTCCCCGGGGACAACACCACCAAGCCCGGACCCGGTGCCTACAGCCCTGAGCAGGTGAGGGGATGACCGGGGTCCCCCGGCACAGGCAGGGTGGGGCAGGGGGTCCCAGCCATGAGACCCCCGTCCCTCACCGCTGCCGCCTCTCCCACCCAGCAGGGCCGGCAGCAGGGGCTGACCTTCGGGATCCGGCACTCGGAGTACCTGGCTCCGCTCATCGTGGATGTGCCTGACTAGGGGGTGCGGGGCCGCCGTGGGGCCGTGAGCGATGGAGATGACTGATGCCAAAAGATTGATGCCTTCAGCCACAGTCGCTCTCCTGCTCTCCTCGTGTCCCGCTGCGTCGCCTGGCCAGGGCCACCCTGTCCCACTCTGCCCCAGGTTGGGCAGCACCACCCGGACAGCACGGCCGTCCCGGGGGGATTGGGGAGTGCTGGCCCCCTGCAAGCTGCCCTTTTCCTGGCCCGTGCCCTTCTCTCCTTGGAGGAGACCCTGGCGAGGCCAGGGAAGGGAAAGCAGGGCTGAGCTCTGGCCCCACGGCCCCACAGCCCCATGGCCCCACAGCCCCATGGCCGGGGCAGTGCATGCCAGGGAGGGTGGATGCGCTGCCCACACAGGTACCAGCCCTCTCCCTGCTCCAGCCCCATCCCCGCTGCCTGCCCAGCGTACCCAGCTGGCTCTTTCTGGCTGATCGTGCTATCCCAACCCCATCCCATCCCATCCCATCCCGTCCCGTCCCATCCTGTCCCTCCTCACAGCCGGGGGCTGCTGCAGTCCCAGTCCCACAAGGAGCCCGTCCCACTGGCCCAGGGGCTCCCTCCCGACCCCGCTCTGGGGTCACCCACGGGGACCCGGGGCCTGAGGGCAGGGCTGGACCAAGGAGGGCATGGAGGGCCTGGGGACTTTCCGTGTCCCTAGGGCCACCAAGTCCCCTCCACCCCAGCCCAGGACCCCTCTTCTCTCATCCTGCCTTTTGCTGCTGACCTCTTCGCAAAAGCCCGTCCCTGTCCCATCCCAGTCCCCTCCCTATCCCCTCCCTGTCCCCTCCTCGTCCCCTCCCTGTCCCATCCCTGTCCCGTCCCTGTCCCATCCCTATCCCCTCCTTGTCGCCTCCCTGTCCCATCCCCTCCCCGTCCCATCCCCATCCCCTCCCTGTCCCCTCCTCGTCCCATCCCGTCCTATCCCTGTCCCACCCCTGTCCCGTCCCTGTCCCATCCCCATCCCCTCCCTGTCCCCTCCCTGTCCCATCCCCGTCCCATCCATCCCCTACCCGTCCCCTCCCCGTCCCCTCCGCGCCTGCCCGGCCGTGCCCCCCCCGGGCAGCAGGGCTCTGCCGCGGGCGCTCCCCGTCCCGCTCCCTGTCCCAGCCGGGCAAAGGGCAGGGGACGGCAGCGAGCCTCGGCCGGGGCAGGCCCGGTGCCACCGGCCGCCCGTGCCGCTGGGTGCTGGCACACTGCCCGCCGTGCCACGGCCCCGCGGCGGCACCGGGGCTGCCGCTCGCACCTCCCTCGGTGACCCCCGCCGCGCCGGTCCCGCTGCCGCCCGGGCCTGACCCTGGCCGCGGGTTCCCACGCCGGGCGCTCGGCCGCCCCCCGTGGCACCGGAGCCCTCGCTCAGCCCCTCGGCCGGCGCCCGCCCGGCCCCCTGCCCTGTCCCCCCCGGGGCGGGGGGACGCATCGTCACCTGGACCCCACGCAGGACCTCGGGGCGGCACCGGGGGCACCGGCCAGAGAGGGGGCGCTCGGTGGCAAAGCGCCGTGGGACACTCCCCCGTGCTGAGGGTGCCGTGGGTGCCGCACGTACCCTGGGTGCCACGGGTGCTGTGGGAGCTGTGGGTCCCGTGAGTGCTGCGGGTGGGGATGCCGAGGGCTGTGCGGGTGTGAGGCAGGGGTGGCCGTGCAGAGCCCCCGGGCATCGCCTGGGGCTGCCCCGTGGGAAATGGGGGGGCCGGGGGGGCCCCCTGCCACCCACCCACCCACTCCGGCCTCTCTCTCACTCGCTGCCCCGAGGACAGAGTCCAGCGCCGGAGACGCCTCCTCACCACAGGCACAGGGCCAGGCTGGGCTGGCTGCGAGGAGACGGCGATGGCTGCTCAAGCTTCCCTCCCAGCCCTCATCCGCAAGAAGCGGGATGGCGAGCAGCTGGAGGAAGAGGAAATCCAGAGCTTCGTGCGCGGCGTGACGGAGGGCACCGTGGAGCAGGGCCAGATCGGTGGGCGCACGGCGGGGTGGGGGGCATGGCCCGGGAACACACCGAGGGGATGGGGAAGGGGGGAGGCAGAAGGGGGATCGTGGCAGCAGGACATAGCAGGGGACACCATCCGGGGCATGGTGGGGGCCGTGGCACAGGGACATGGTGGGGAACATGGAAGAGACATGGCCAGGACAGAGCTGGGGCGGGGGGACACATTGCCAGGGGACGTGGCACAGAGTCATGGCAAAGGCTAGTGCAGTGTGACACACAGGGAGACGTGGCAGGGCAGGGCGGAGGCCCTGGAAGCGGGTGGGGTGGGTGGGCCCAGCAGAGGGCAGTGGGTGGGACAGCAATGTCGGCCCCCGGGACGTGGAAGGGGATCGTGGCTGGGGGACATGGCCAGGGACCACCCCCGGGGGGACGAGAGAGACCCTCGGGGCGGGGAGGGATGGAGATGTCAGGGCTGCAGGGCCCTGGGGTTGGGGTCCTGGGAAGGGGAGCAGGGGGGGTCACCTCCCCCGCCCACCGCTGTGCCCCCCAGGTGCCATGCTGATGGCCATCCGGCTGCGCGGCATGGACGCGGTGGAGACACTGGTGCTGACACGGGCCATGGTGGCCTCGGGCCGGGTGCTGGCCTGGCCCCCTGCCTGGCGGGGGCTGATGGTGGACAAGCACTCGACAGGTGGCGTGGGGGACAAGGTCAGCCTGGTCCTGGCCCCCGCCCTGGCCGCCTGCGGCTGCAAGGTGAGAAGGGGGTGCTGGGCGGGCCGGCAGGGCTGGGCAGGGATCCTCGCCTCTCTGCACCCACCCACCCGTGCCCACAGGTGCCCATGATCAGCGGCCGGGGCCTGGGCCACACCGGGGGCACGCTGGACAAGCTGGAGGCCATCCCCGGCTTCCGTGTCTCCCAGAGCCCCGAGCAGGTGAGGGACGGGGACGCAGGCACCGCCCCAACGTCACCCCACCAGCGCGCTGGGCTGGAGGGGACTGGGGCGGGTGGAGGGGTGGGGGTGCTGGTGGGGCACGGGACTCTGATGGGACACGGGATGCCGATGGGAGGCAGGATCCCGATGGGAAGCAGGATCCCAGTGGGATGACGGATACCGATGGGAGGCCAGATGCTGACGGGAGGCGGGATGCCAAGGGGACATGGGATGCCGGTGGGATGCGGGATGCTGATGAGAAGCAGGATCCCAATGGGACACAGGGTGTTGATGGGATGCAGGATGCCGATGGGAGGCGGGATGCCGAGGGGTGGGGGATGCCGATGGGAGGCGGGATGCTGAGGGGTGGGGGATGCTGATGGGAGGCGGGATGCTGATGGGAGACGGGATGCTGAGGGGAGGTGGGATGCTGAGGGGTGGTGGGATGCTGAGGGGTGCAGGATGCTGATGGGCAGTGGGATGCCGATGGGAGGCAGGATGTCAAGGGGAGGCGGGATGCCAATGGGGAGTGGGATGCTGATGAGACGCAGGATGCCAATGGGATGAGGGATGCTGATGGGAGGCGGGATGCCGAGGGGTGGGGGATGCTGATGGGAGGCGGGATGCCGAGGGGTGCGGGATGCCAGTGGGACACGGGATGCCGAGGGGTGCAGGGTGCCATGGGGTTCGGGATGCCAGTGGGACGCGGGATGCCGAGGGGTGCGGGATGCCGAGAGGTGCAGGATGCCGATGGGACGCAGCGCACCGATGGCCCCACAGATGCAGAGCATCCTGGAGCGGGTGGGCTGCTGCATCGTGGGGCAGAGTGAGGAGCTGGTGCCGGCTGACCGGGTGCTGTACAGCCTGCGGGACGTCACTGCCACTGTCGACAGCCTACCCCTCATCACTGGTACGGGGGGGGGAGTCCCCGGCTCTGCATGTGGCCGGGGAGGGGGCACGTAGCGGGGAGGGGGCAGCAGGTGCCAGCGAGGCTCCCCTGGCCCCAGCCTCCATCCTGAGCAAGAAGGCAGCGGAGCAGCTCTCGGCGCTGGTGCTGGACGTCAAGTTTGGGAGCGCAGCCCTGTACCCCACGCAGGAGAGTGCACGGGAGCTGGCCCAGAGCCTGGTGAGCCCCCGGCCCCCCACCCCCACAACCCCCTCGGCCCCGGGACAGCAGCCCTGCGGTCACCCCCTGCCTGGCTGGCGTCCCCGTGCAGGTGGCGGTGGGCGAGCGCCTGGGCATCCGCACGGCGGCTGTGCTGAGCCGCATGGACGAGCCGCTGGGCCGCTGCGTGGGCAACTCGCTGGAGGTGCTGGAGGCCCTGGAGTGCCTGGATGGGGGGGGTCCCCCCGACCTGCGGGAGCTGGTCACCGCCCTGGGTCAGCCACGGGGATGGGGACGGGGATGGGGACACGGCCTGGGATGGGGCCCCCACACGAGTCCCCTCCACCCCCCCACAGCCTGGGGATCTCCCCTGTGTTACCCCCCCCGCCCAGACAGCCCTGCCCCTCTCCCCCTGGGGTCCTGTCCCATGTCCCCATCCCCTTCCCCGGATCTGCCTCCCTACCTCGGTCCCCCTTGACACTCTGCCCCACAGCCCCAACCCCCCAGTGCCCCCAGGGCACACCCGGTGGGTCCCCAGAGCTCTCCCACCCACCGTGCCACGGGTGGGAGGCGCGGGATGGGGATGGCGGGGTTGGGGGTGGCGAGGCGGGGGGGTGTGGGGTCCCCACAGCAGGGTCCGCCCACGAGCCGGGGTCCCAGCCCACGTCCCGCAGGCGGGCTGCTGCTGTGGCAGTGCGGGCTGGCCGGGGCGGCGGAGCAGGGCCGCGAGCGGCTGGGCCAGGCGCTGGACGATGGCTCGGCCCTGCGCACATTCGAGGCCATGCTGGGGGCACAGGGGGTGCCCCCCGACACTGCCCAGTGCCTCTGCACTGGGACCCCTGACCAGCGCCGGCAGGTCCTGGGGCAGGCGAGGATCTGCGAGGAGCTGCTTGCACCCAGCGGAGGTGAGTGGGGACGGCCCCCAACCCCAAACACCCCCCGCCCTCGCCCCACGCTCCCCCCACGCCTGCACCCCTCTGGGAGGCTGAGGGCTCCCCCAGCCCCGAGCACCCCGAGGCCGCTGGGACCACTGCCCTGCGCCCCCCTGCCCCTCCCCAGGGCTGCTCCAGCCCCTCCTGCCACCCACCCCCACGATGCTCAGGTCTCCCCTGGCTTATCCCCTACCCTGGGGTCCCTGCCTGCACCTGCTGCCCCACAACCCCTGTATCTGGGGCTCCCTAACACCCCCAGAGCCCTCCCTATGCCCCCTGCCCCACACACCCCCATATCTGGGGCTCTCCAACACCCCCCAGGGGCCTTCCCTGCACCCCTGCCCCGCACCCCCTATGTCTGGGGCACCCCTACACTCCCCTGGGTCCCTGTCTGCACCCCCTGCCGCACACCCCCCTATCTGGGGCACCCCCAGCCCCCCAGCACCCATGCTGGGGGCTGCCCCCGGGCCCCCGCCCACCCCCGTGCCCCCCGGACAGGCTGGGTGCAGCAGGTGGAGGCCCTGCCGCTGGCCCACGTCCTGCACGAGCTGGGGGCCGGCCGGGTGCGGGCCGGGGACCCCATCAACCCCCGCGTGGGCGCCGAGGTGCTGGTGGCCGTGGGGCAGCACCTGCGGGAAGGTAAGGGGGGGGGGATAACGGGGGGGGATAACGGGGGGGCATGGCGCCCCCCCGTGACCCCCCGCCCACGGCCGGCCCTGCCCGCAGGCGAGCCCTGGCTGCGGCTGCACCACGACGGAGCCCCGGGGGGGGGTCCCCTGGGAGGGGGTCCCCGCCGGGCCCTGCAGGCCGCCCTGCGCCTGGCGGCGGCGCCCCCCCGCGCCGCCCCGCCGCTCCTGGCCGAGGCCATCCTGCCCCCCGGGACCCCCGCCGGGGCCGCCCCCGGCCGCTGACGCCGCTCTCCCGGCCCGGGGAGCCGCCGCCTGCCCGGGGTCACGGTCACGGCCGGGCGCCCCCTGGCGGAGGCGCGGCGGGACGCGCAGGCGCAGAGCAGCCACCCCGGGTGTGATCAGTGCGCATGCGCCCGCCCCGCCTCGCGCCCGCCTCGCTACTTCCGCTTCCGGCTGTAGCGGCGCGGCGCGCACCGGGCGGTGCAGGCGGGACGGGGCTCGGGGTCAGAGGGCAAAGGTCAGCGGGGGGCTGGGAGGGCAGAGGGCGGCAGGAGGGGGTGGGGTGAGGGGTGAAAGGGCAGGGAGTAGGGCAGGGCTGGGGTCAGAGGGCAGCAGGACAGACGGGGTGAGGGTCAAAGGGCACTGGGGACTGGGGTGGGGGGGTCAAAGGGGGGGAGGGTGAGGGGTCAGAGAGCAGCCAGACAGATGGGGTGGGGGTCAAAGGACATCAGGAGGGGCAGAGTGTCAAAGGGCAGTGGGAGGCAGAGCTGTGGGGGCAGAGGGCACCAGGGGGCTGGGGTCAAAGGGCACTGGGGGGGCTGGGCTGTGGGGACTGGGGCAGGGTGTCAAAGGGCATCAGGGGGCTGGGCTGTAAGGGCGGAGGGCACCGGCGGGGGGTCAAAGGGGACGGCTCCCCCTCACAGCTCCCCCTCACAGCCCTGCCATGTTCCGGGCCCTGCTGCCCACCTGCCGCCTGCCCCGCCCGCTGCCCCGCCCACCCTTCCCCACCCCCCGGCGCAGCCTGCGGGTCCTGGGAGGGTCGTCGGGGGACAGGGGGCTGCCCCTGGGGCAGCGGCTGGCGGTGGTGGGCACGTTGGGGGCGGCGGCGGGGGCGGCGTGGCTGTACCTGCGGGAGGAGAAGGCGCGGCAGCAGCGGGCGCGGCGGCGGGCGGAGCTGCGGGCGCTGGCCCTGGGCCAGGGTGACTTCCAACTGCTGGACCAGTTCGGGCAGCGGCGGCGCAAGGCCGACTTCCGCGGACAGTGGGTGCTGCTCTACTTCGGCTTCACACACTGCCCTGACGTGTGCCCCGAGGAGCTGGCGAAGCTGTGCCGCACCGTGACACTGCTGGAGCGCGAGCCGGGCCTGCCACCCCTCCAGCCACTCTTCATCACCGTCGACCCCGAGCGCGACGACGTGGCGGCGGTGGGCCGCTATGTCCGCGACTTCCACCCACGCCTGCTGGGGCTCACCGGCAGCCCCGAGGAGGTGCAGGCCGCCAGCAGAGCCTATCGCGTCTACGCCAGCGCCGGCCCCAAGGATGAGGATGGCGACTACATTGTGGACCACACCGTCCTCATCTACCTCCTGGGCCCCGACGGCCTCTTCCTTGACTACTATGGCCGCAGCAAGACTGACGCCCAGATTGCCCAGAGCGTCCGCCGCCACATGGAGACCTACGAGCCGCTCCTTGACTGATGGCAATAAAGGTGCCCATGCCCCCAAGAACCGCCTCCTGCGCCCTCCCACCCCGGCCCCCCACCACCACAGAGCCTTTACCAGAGTTGGGGTTTATTGCCGGGGGTGCTGGGGGGTCACGTCCAAGGGGGTTCCCCTGCTCAGGGGCAGGTAGAGGGGAGCTGGAAGGTGCGAAAGCGATCCTGTGCCCGCTCGTGGGTGAGGAGCCGCAGCCGCGCCGTGTCCAGCGCCTCGTCCAGCCCTGGGCTCTGCGCCAGCTCCACCACGTAGTCGTTGGCCTGGGGAGAGGGAGGGGAGTAGTGAGTGGGCTGCAGGGCATCCCGGCAGAGCTGGGGTCCTGCCAGTGCCCCCCACCTGCACTCACCAGCTGGAGGGAGGCCAGCATGTAGCGGCACACCTCAAAGGGGGGCTGCCCTGCCACCAGGCTGGCAAAGGAGCGCCACTCCCCCAGGCTCCCGCAGCTGCCCGCCAGCATGTCCCCGTAGCTGTGAATGTCGAAGGGGGCTCGCTCCTCCTGCGGGGGCAGAGAGAGGGCTCAGCCACAGGGAAAGGGGGGGCTGCCCCTAGCCCCCCGCCTGCCTGCCCTGGTCCCTGCCTGCTCCTGCAGCAGCGGCCCCATCCGCTCCTCCCAGCGGCGGATGTGCTGGGACAGTTCCGTCTCCTGCACATACTTCTGGGAGTTGGCGATGAACAGCTCCTGTGGGGAGAGGAAAGAGGGGAGTGGGGACACCCAGAGCCCCCAGCTACCTCCCCCTCTTTGCACCCACCCTGGGCCACAGCCCCCAGCCCCACGCCGCCGCCTCAGGGGGCACTTACCACATTCCTGCGCACTAGCTCCTCATAGCCCAGCGAGCCCAGGTCACAGGGATCTGCAGGGAGGGCAGAGTGTTACCAGCAGTGCCACCGCACCATCCCACCAAGCGGGAACAGGGGACGTGCCCGAGGATGGACAGATGGACGGGGTGGGGGACAGCAGGTCACCAAGGCTGTGGGGTTTGCCCGCCATGCCACCAGCGCTCAACTCACCCCCGGCTCCTTCTCCCAGCTCCTCCAGGCCCTCAGGCTGGACATCCTCATGCTCCACAAAGTCATCTGCTGGGAGGGGAGACCCACTCAGCGCCCCCGGGGCCTGCCAGCCCCCCAGGGCCCAGCCTCGGCTTGCCAAGGGAGGGGACGGGGGTCTGGGTTGCAGAAGTACCCGCTCCTTCATAGCAGTCGGCCTCACGTTCCTCCTCCAGCAGACCCAGCTCCTCCTCGCACGGCGGCACTGGCGGCAGCGTCCACAGTGGCCCCTGGTACGGAACAGGCCTGAGTCCCCTGCCCCGGGATGCACCCCTGCGCCCCTGCACGAGAGCAGGCGGGGGTCCCAGTGGGCCCAGCTCCCCCCAGACCTGCCCAGGGCTGTGCCCACTCACCACCCGGCCCTGCAGCTTCCTCTGTGCCGCCATCCGCTCCTTCAGCTGCTTCCAGTACAGCACCTCCAGATCTGCGGAGAGAGGGGGTTCCAGGCCCAGAGGCACTCCCCCTTGGCCCCCTTGGGTGGGGGGGTCTCAGCCCCTCCAGCCCCCACCCTCCTCGCAGAGCCCCCCCACCCCAGCAAAGCAAGGCTCTCGGGTGCCTTCCCGGGCTCCTCTCGCATGGTTTTGGGGCCATGGGCTGGCACAAGCGCCTGCCCTTCCCCCTCATAGAATGGGATCATAGAATGTCCTGAGTTGGAAGGGACCCACGAGGATCATCGAGTCCAACTCCTGTCCCTGCACAGGACAACCCCAAATTCACCCCGTGGCTCTGAGGGCCTTGTCCAAGTGCTTCTTGAATATCGCCAGGCTTGGTGCCGTGACTGCCTCCCTGGGGAGCCTGTTCCAGTGCTCCACCACCCTCTGGGGGAAGAACCTTCTCCTAATATCCAACCTAAACCTCCCCTGGCACATCTTCCTGCCATTCCCTCAGGTCTTATTATTGGTCACCAGAGAGAAGAGATCAGCCTTGCCCCTCATCCTCCTCCCCTTGTGAGGAAGCTGCAGACTGCGATGAGGTCTGCCCTCAGCCTCCTCTTCTCCAGGCTGAACAAACCAAGTGACTTCAGCCGCTCCTCATATGGTTTCCCCTCTAAACCCTTCACCAGCTTCGTGGCCCTCCTCTGGACACTCTCTAGTAGCTTTATATCCTTAATGTCCTGCAGCACCCAAAACTGCCCACAGCACTCAAGGTGAGGCCGCACCAGCGCAGAGCAGAGCATGACAATCCTCTCCCTCGACCGGCTGCAATGCAGTGCTCGATGCACCCCAGGTCACGGTTGGCCCTATTGGCTGTCAGGGCACTGTTGGCTCGTGTTCAACTTGCCATTGAGCAGAACCCCCAGGTCCCTCTCTGCAGAGCTGCCCTCCATCCCCTTGTCCCTGCATTCCCTGAGCGCCCCCACCACTGCAGGCAGCAGGCCCTCATCCCCTGGCCCTCCCCAAGGAACAGGAGGGCCTTTGCAGCCCGAGTCACAGAACCGGAGGCGGCTCCACACCAGTGGAGGCAAGGTTTGGTTCAGCCGGATTTCAGGTCTGCTTTTTGAAAGAGGAATAGCTGCAAACCCTAGGAACTTCCCGCGATTCCTCAACTAGGATATCCTCCTCTGGCCCTGAATCTGCTGCTGCCACCCACGCTCCCTGCCCCAAGCTCCCCTGGCACAGCCCTGCTGCAGGGAGCCCCTTCCCTCCGGGGAACTGCCTTGGTACCGGCTCCCCAGCAAGGCATCCTGCTGCTTTCCAGCCCAAAGCCCCCCCAGGGAGGCCACACGGCACGGGGCATGGCAGCAGCACAGTGTCAGGGAGCGCCTTTGCATCTGCTCAGCCCCAGCTGTGGGGCAGCAGCGAGAGCCACAGGCTGGGAGCAAAGTGGCACCTCTCCAATGCGCCCCACCGCATCCTGCTCACCTGCAAACGTCGGCCCTTTCCTCTTAGTTTTCCTGCTGTCGGTGACGTTGTTGTCTGGGGGAACCAGAGGGGATCAAAGTT
This sequence comes from Morus bassanus, assembly GCA_031468815.1. Lineage (NCBI taxonomy): Eukaryota > Metazoa > Chordata > Aves > Suliformes > Sulidae > Morus > Morus bassanus. The sequence goes on along the minus strand of CM062571.1, from coordinate 84,854,979 downwards.
AGGGATGGTGGAAGGTGCCAACACCCCGAATGCTCCCTGGGAAGCTGGCAGGGAGAACAGGCGTGTGAGGGCTGCCGGAGGGCTGCCTGCCACTGCCAACAGCACCAACTGCTTCCACTACCCTCACGGTGTGCAACAAGCCGGTGGTCACCTCCAGAGCCACCCCCTTCCCCCAAAGGCATCCCCAGCCATGTCAGGGAGACCCACCAACAGCTCCAGTCCCAGGGCCTACTGCAGCCTGCTCCCGCCGGGGAAGGCACAGCCCTGCCTTCGGGGAGGGAATGAGGGGCTCGGCGGAGCGCAGAGGCCACCTCGGGGGCATGGGAGTGGGGGGACCCCCACTCCAACCCCTCGCAGTACAACCCCCCCCCCCTTATATTTAGGCCGCTATTACTCAACCCTCGCTCTGTGCCAGCTGTAAACACGTCCTGTGCAACACCCTGCCGACAGGGAGCCTCGGACAGCTGCTTCTGCCTCAGGTCGTTTGCCCCTTTCTCCTCAGTGCCTTGGTTAAGGTGCAAGCCCGGGTGAGGAGGTCCTAGGCCAGCAAAGGTGATTCACATCCCACTCGGCAAATGGGATGGAGTTGCCTGGGTAGCTCCAGCAAGGCCAAGACCAGAGCCAAGACACCAGCTGCAGGACCGAAGCCACGGCTGAACAGGGCCAGCCAGGACCAAAGCGCCCATGGCAGAGGGGTTTGGGCAAGGCAGAGAAGGGTCCTGCCATGAGACTGGCCGGATCACAGCCGGATCCTGCAGGAAACACCATGGCCACGCTACTCACAGGCTGCAGAGAACCATTTCATGAAGTCCTGGAGCTTCCTCGGTCCCTTCCTTTTCCGCTTGCTACCAACCACGTCATCCAGGCCATGCGGCACCAGGAAGGGCTTCCCTGGATGCAGGCAGAGATCAGCAGCCCTGCAGCGGATGCCACGGGCAGAGTCCCATGCCACTGCTCCTGGCACAACCCAGCCACCCCCGAGGGTCTGGGACAGGGCAGCTGCCCCTCTCCCAGGCCCCTCTGCCCATCACGGGGCCAGGAAAGACCCGCCGTGGCTCCGGGGATGCTGAGGGACAAGCAGCTGGGAAGCTGAGCCTTACTGCCCCTGTGCAGATGGGCCCCAGTCTGTCCAGGGCAAACTGAAACCCAGGAAGCAGCCCCTCTTCCCCAGCTCCGCCACAAATACCTTTCTTAAACGGCTTGTCCTCAGAGTCACCGAAGGGGTCGAGGCTTTGCCATGGATCCAGCTTCTCCTGGGGGAGGAGTGAGCACAGATGGAGCCAGCAAAGCTCTGGGCCGCTCTGCTCCTGGCCGAGGTCTCCATGGCACCCTAGGGCGGGCGCACAGGAGCCACCCAGCTTGGCGGGTCACCCCACCGTCGGGACCACCACAGCACGGAGCGCGGTAAGGAGGGCAGGGTTGTCCCCCACAGACTCGGAGAGGCTACCCGGCTCTGGGCCCCCCTACCTTGATGTGGGCTTTGGGGTCCTCGGCAGGGGCTCGCTCCCGCAGCACATACCCCTTCGGCCGGGGCGCGTTCTGGCAGACACAAAACGAGCTGGTGAGCTTCCCGCAGCACCAGGCAGCAAAGCAGGGGGCAGCGGGGCACCGGGGAAGGAGTGGGACGGCAGCACTGCCACCAGAGCCCCTGCCCACGCCTACCCTCTGCGCCTCTATGTGTTCGTTAGCAGCTGCAGCCATTTCCACATCGTCCTCTGGGGCCCCGGGCACATCATCCCCTCTGTTGTCGTCATCGTCTGGCCCTGCAGCACCTGGCAGGGGAGTTAAATGGTCAAATGTCGCAGAAGTTTCTGGGATCCCCCATTTCCACCCCATCTGCCACAGAGTTTCCCAGGGAGCTTCGCTTGCCGTGGCCAAGGGGCCAGCTGAAGCTGCCAGGAGGACCGGACTGCCTCGATAGAACGGAGGGCAGGAGCGCCCCACACAGTGGCAGCTGCCTGAACACATGCAGCCTTGCCTGGCATGGCCAGACACGCAGGCAGGAAGGACAAAAGGCTGGGTCTCCCCTCAGCCCGCCGACCACGCACATCTCACCTCCGTCTTCAGAGAAGCTCAGCGCCTGGATGGGAGCCCTGCCGGCACTCACACGCTCCCTCCCACTGCCGAGGATGCAGGACAGCACTCCTGCCGAGGCAACAGTGGCGAGAGGTCACCAGCCGTCCCGGCTGCAGGCCCCTGCACTGCCCCTGCCCACAGGAGCCCCAGCCGCTGGCGCAGAGCGGCCCCAGCACTGCCCCTTCCCGCCAGCCCCAGCGAGGCTGATGGCCGCAGGCAGCCTCCCCCCGCAGCCAGAGAGCGGGCAGGGGGCAGCGGCTGGCGTCAGCTCCCTGCCCTTGCCCAGCACGCGACCACCTCCGGCAACCAGCGGCCCTGCCACTCTTGGCAGGCAGCGTGGTTTTGCTGGAGGCAGGCAGCAAAGCTGCAGCCACGTTTTCCCTGCCCGAGGGAGCCGGGATCTCTGGAAGCAGGCAGAGCACCCCAGGGTGCCCCCCCGCCAGAGCTGCCTCCCGGCCAGCAGCCCCACAGCAACCTGTGCCCCGAGTCCCCCATACCTGCCGCTCTGCCAGGGCTCCCCTCGTGCTGCCGCTCCTGCAGGCAGGTTGGGGAGAGGCCCGCCAGCTCCAGCAGGAAGGCTCCAGTGGCATGAGGGGTGCAGGTGTTCATCCGGAAATCCTTCCGGCTGCCGAGCATCTCCCCTTTCCGGCTGAGGGAAAAAACCCGTCAGGGGACCCCCAAGACCAGGCTCTGCCCTGTCCCGCTGGGAGCCTGGGGAGGGGGGCACTGGCCTGCCTCTGGGGGAGCCCCACAGGGGTGTCCCCAAAGCTAAAGCCCCTCTGCTCTGGGGGGGGATCAGCCCCAGCCATCCTCAGCTCCTCCGGCCCAACAAAGTCCCACCTGGATTTCCCAGCGCGGGCCCAGCTTGTCCCTCGCCTGGGGACCCTCCTGCCCTGCCTTCACCAGAGGACTCCACGCCCCCCACCAGCTCTCTGGAGCTGGTGGGATTATCCCACCTTCCTCCCATCCAGTTTGAACTGGGAAAGCGCTACTTCCTGGGCTAATGCATGGGGAAGGCCCGACCCTGCTATGGCAACAGGGGGGCCCAGCTAAACCCGCAGGGGTGGCTGAGGGGCACGGCAAGGGGGACTGTCACCTGAACAGAGGGTTGTCTCTCTTCTCGGCCTCTTCTGGGGGGACCAAAGACATTGGAGTCAAGGGAACAATGTTCACAGCCTGCAAAGGCAAGGCGGCGTAAGGGCGGCAGGGCAGGACGGATCCCAGGGAATGTGCCCGGCACAGCACAGCACTGCCTGGGCGGCACCATCCCAGCAGAGCCTGTGGGATTTGTCTGGGGAAACCCTGACGCAGGGTGGGACGGAAAAGGAGGAGAACGGCATCTCTTACATTGGGCTGATGTTCCGTCTTCATGTTCACGTTTGCCTCGCTGCTGTCCCTGATGTCATCCAGGGAGAGGAACTGCTGAGAGACCCCCACCAAGTGGTCACCCCGACTCGGCCTGCTGGGCTGCACCGCCACCGAGGGACCCTAACTAGAGCTGGGGGCCAGACACGGGGCACTCCCACGGCACCAGGACAGACCCAGCGGCAGAGACAGTGGAGCTGCAGCTTTTGCCAGCAGCTGAAACCAGCTCTGACTGCACACACAAGCCACCGAGCACTCTGCTCCCCGCGCCAGGGCACAGACGCCCCTCTCACCTCCTCCTCCTGCTCAGCCCCAAAGGTTGCATCGGCGTCTTTGCCATCAGGCCCCACAGAACTGGGCTGTTTTTCCCGCCTGAGTCAGGGAGCAAAACACATGGTCAGGATCCACCCCGAGCAGCAGCAAAGGGCTGGAGGCGAAGCGGTGGCAGGTCCCCTCCAACTCTGCTGCGGCATCTGTAAGCAGTAGCATCCCACGGTGCTACAGGCAGCAAGGAGAGGCAACGGCGTGACTGTCAGCACCACCAGACAGCTCTGCCATCAGCGTGCTCGCCTGACAAGAGCAAGCTAACACTCTCTTGGTGCCCCTCTGCGCCTGCCTCGAAGGCGGTGGGGGGCTGCAAAGGAATTGGGGCTTGTGGGAAGACGGGATCCAGCCAGCCCAACAATTCCCATCTGGAACAAACACATCCTGCCAGTTCCAGCTCGGAGGCTCTGTTACAGAAAGAGGAGGGAACATTTCACTTCAATCCCACAGCACGGAAATAATTGTCAGACACTTTCGGAAACCTCCACGGCAGCATCACATTGCTCCAGCCCAAGCAGAAGATCTTTCCCGTCATCTGCCTTGACCTCCCCAAACAACAGGCAGTGTTTCCTATGAGCGGGGCTCACAGCTGGGCAAAGTGAGGCAGGACCGTCCCTTCAGGAAGCTTATTTGTGTGGTCGGAGCCAAGCACCTCTTTGGAGCAAGGTGAAGCACAAAAACCTCCATTTTCCCCAAATCCCCAGCCTGAGCGCGGATGGGAGGGTGCCATTAGCTGACCTCTCCTCAGCAGAGAGCGTGTTCAGAGCCAGCACCGGGCCAGCAGCAGGCAAGTTACGCAAGGCAGCTTGAGAACTGCAGCTGCAAGGGCAGAGCCCTGCTTCCAGCAGAAAGGGGGAAAAAAAAAAAAAAAAATCACAAGCTGCTTTGCCACACGGGATGGTTTCTTGCCCGTTAAGATTTACTCTGCGGGACACTGGGCGCTGCCCTCTCCTTACGCAACAGCAAAGTGCCGTGGCAAGAAAACCGCAGGATGATGCCACAGGGAGAGCGTGTGGGGATGAGCATCACCCCAGGCCCTCTGGGCTGAATTAAGTCCCACCAAGGAACTTTCCTGCAGCCACAAAAATTGTTCTGCTTCAAAGAACTTTTTACGGGGCTGGAGACTGACTGTAATAGGTTTGCTCCAGCTCAGAGCTGGAGCAGGATCACGGACCTTCCCACAGGCTCCCGCTGTGGGTGGGGCAAGACCCAGCCTCGTCCCCAAAAGAGGACACACAGCTCGCGTGTTCTGACGGTAGAAGCTACCAAACCTCGGCAGGAAAGAGAGCGGGGAAGGGCTCAGGCCTTACTGCAACGCAGAGGGTGAGAGCAGCGAGGCAGAAGCACGCGGCAGTGCGTTCTGCCAAGGCAGTGAAGGCGCACTGGAAGACGGCAGCCCTGAGCCTTGGCAAAGCTGCCTCCCTGGGGCACAGGCTCCACTTACTTTTTATTGGAGATGAGGTCGAGCGTCTGGTAGACCAGCGAGTAGAGATACTCCACCTGCAAGACAGGGGCCAGGCTCTTGGAGAAGGAGAAAGCAGCTCCCAGAAAAGCTACTCCTGCTGACACCAGGATGAACCACCACCCTCCCCTTATCTCCAGGCAGCGAGAGTTCAATTCCTTGATAATCTTGTTCTTTTCACTGTTTGAGCCATTCTGAGGCCAGATTTGGGAAAGCAGGTTTTTCATATTCTGCCCTCTAGAGGAGAAAAGTGCTGAACAGCTCTTTCCCAAGCTGCCAAGCCCAACCCGTATAAAGTGATTGAATTTGGGAATTATCGATCTCTATCCTTTCCCATCAATGAGCCGTTATTACACTCAAATCTTCCAGAACCCGTTCCCCAGAGAGCCCCCGTGGAGCTCAGCCTCAGGACCACCGGCTGAGGGATCGCAGAACGGGCAAGGCGACCAGACCAGGGCCAGGACGCGGCAGCTGCCACCGGCTTCCTCACCTTCCTACTGTAGACACAGGCAGAGCCCTGGATCAGCAGGGCCGCTTCTGCGAAGTTCATGGTGGTTTTGCCATTGTCAAAGGAAATGCAGATTTGATCCAGCTGTGAAACATGCAAAAAAGAAGGAAAACAAAATGCTGGTTCACAGACTGGATTTGAGGGTAGCACAGCGAGAGGGGAGAGGCAAGAGCGGTGGCAGCGCACTGGGGGGCTGCAGGGGCGCAGGCAGGAAGCCCCCCCACCCAGGCGGGGCCAAAGGGCATCACCCCCAACCTCCTCAACCCAGTGCAGGGGGCACAGGGCCCCATTCATACCTCTTCCAGGTACTCCCCGAGCTGGGCAGCCACATCCACCTCCCAGTTCTTGGTGAGGTCGCGAATGGGCTGCAGGAGGTGCACGAAGCGTGACTCCACCTCCTCCATGGCGGCAGCTCCCGGCCCGCTCAGCGGCCGGGCAAACCCCAGTGTCGTTTAAACGGGCTTAAACCACCTGTTTCTCGACGGATGATCCCGCAGATGACATCTGAGGGTGGCGGGTCACCTTCGGCTAGGCACGACAAACATCTCGTGATAGCCAGTTAGTGTAGAAACCTGAAGTCAACCGGATCGCAACAGAAATACAAATTTTTGGTAAACACAGGATCATTTAGCTTGGAAAAGACCCTTGAGATCATCGAGTCCAACTGTTAACCTAACCCTGCCAAGTCCGCCACTAAACTATGTCGCTAAGTGCCACATCTACATGTCTTTTAAATACCCCCAGGGATGGTAACTCCACCACTTGCCCGGGCAACCTGTTCCACTGCTTGACAACCCTTTCAGTGAAAGAATATTTCATAGAATCATAGAATCATTAAGGTTGGAAAAGACCTCTAGGATCATCAAGTCCAACCACCAACCCAACACCCCCAGGCCTCCTAAACCATGTCCCAAAGTGCCACGACTGCACGGTTTTTGAACACCTCCAGGGATGGTGACTCCACCGCCTCTCTGGGCAGCCTGTTCCAGTGCCTGACCACTCCTTCAGGAAAGACATTTTTCCCAATATCCAATCTAAACCTCCCCTGGTGCAGCTTGAGGCCATTTCCTGTTATCCTATCGATAGTGACTTGGGAGAAGAGGCCAACCCCCACCTCACCACAACCTCCTTTCAGGCTGTTGCAGAGAGCGATAAGGTCTCCCCTCAGCCTCCTCTTCTCCAGACCAAACCCCCCCAGCTCCCTCAGCCGCTCCCCATCACACTTGCTCTCCAGACCCTTCCCCAGCTCCGTTGCCCTTCTCTGGACACGCTCCAGCACCTCCATGTCCTCCTTGTCCCGAGGGGCCCAAAACTGAACACAGCATTCGAGGTGCGGCCTCACCAGTGCCGAGCACAGGGCACCATCCCTGCCCTGCTCCTGCTGGCCACACCATTGCTGATACAAGCCAGGATGCCGTTGGCCTCCTTGGCCACCTGGGCACGCTGCTGGCTCGTGTCCAGCCGGCTGTCAGCCAGCACCCCCAGGGCCTTCTCCGCCGGGCAGCTTTCCAGCCATTCTGCCCCAAGCCTGGAGTGTTGCCTGGGGTTGTTGTGACCCAAGGGCAGGACCCGGCCCTTGGCCTTGTTAAACCTCACACAACTGACCTTGGCCCATGGATCCAGCCTGTCCAGATCCCTCTGCAGAGCCTTCCTGCCCTCGAGCACATCGACACTCCCGCCCCATTTGGTGACACCTGCAAACTTACTGAGGGTGCACTCGATCCCCTCGTCCAGGTCATTGATAAAGACATTAAACAAGACCGGCCCCAACACTGAGCCCTGGGGAACACCGCTCGTGACCGGCCACCAGCTGGATTTAGCTCCGTTCATCACAACTCTCTGGGCTCGGCCACCCAGCCGGTTTTGTACCCAGCCAAGAGTACGCCTGTCCCAGCCATGAGCCGCCAGCTTCTCTAGAAGGATGCTGTGAGAGACAGTGCCAAAGGCTTTACTAAAGTCCAGGACCTCCTAGACTAATACCCAACCTAAACCTCCCCTGGCACAACTTGAGGCCGTTTCCTCTTGTCCTATCGCTCGTTATTGGGAGAAGAGACCAACCCCCACCTCACCACAACCTCCCTTCAGGCAGTTGTGGAGAGGGATGAGGTCTCCGCTCAGCTTCACAGAAAAGCACAACACCGGCAGATTGCCGCCGGGGAGCCGGGACTCCAGGGACAGCGGGGGTCCCCACTCACCAGGTCTCGCCGCCAGCCCCTCTCCCCGCCGCCATTTTGTGCTTCCCGCCCGAGGTGACGCGCGGGGCGGGGCGCGCTGACGCTCCGGGCGCGCTGACGTCGCCACGCAGCGGGCGGGCGCGGTGCCGGTGGCGGTGCCGCTGCCATGGGGGACCCGCCGCGGCGGCCGCGGTCGCTGTTCCTGGCCGGGCTGGCCGCCGCTTACCTCGCCGCTTTCGCCTCGTTTTACGTCCAGATCCCCGGTACGGTGGAGGGGGGGACCGGGGCCGGGCTGCGGGGGGGGCCGGGCTGCGGGGGGGCCGGGTAGGCCGCACTGGGGCGGGTAGGCCGCACCGGGGCAGGGCGGCTGCCAGACCCTCACCCCCCCAGCACCATCACCGAGCTCTGCCCGCATAGTTCTCCCCTGCCCGCACCGGGCAGGGCCTTCATTTACCTTCTACGTGGCCAGCCTGGGTCTGGCAGTCGCTGGGCTCCACGTGGGCTCTTCCCACTTGCTGTTCCGTTCCCAGTTTCATGAGGAAACTGGGAAGCCAGCAAGCAGGGAGAACTAGCTGGAGCCCCCCTGCCAGCACCACGTTGAGGCGCTGGCAGGGGGACCCCTAGTTCTGCTCCCCCACATCTATAGGGGCTGGGGAGGCGTCGTCACCCACAATCACCATCCCCTTTCCAGGGCTGTACGGGAAGGATGGCATCCTACCGGCTCGCAAAGTGCTGCGCCTCACTGGGAAGGGGCTGTGGGAGCAACTACGGGATTTTCCCACTCTGTTGTGGCTCAGTCCTCACTTGGGTTTGGATACGGAGATGGGAATGGAACTGCTCTGTCTCCTCGGTGTGCTTGCCTCCTTCGGCGCATTGCTGTTCGAGCCCCTGCGTGACAGCCTGCTCTTTGCCCTGCTCCGGGTGCTCTATCTCTCGCTCTACCAGGTATGAGATCAGTGGGGTCATGGGGGTCTCACAGTGACGTGGAGGGGTCAGAGCAGGGACGGAGGAGGGTAGGGGGGGGAATGTTATTCTGTTAGTATTGTCCTATGAGCTCCGGCATGCTCAGTTTCCCCCACAGAACTCAGGGAAGGTGCTGGCAGCTCCCTGGCTCATGTGAGGATGTCCTGTCCCATCTCTGCTCTGGTTCTCAGTGCCTTTCCTGGGATAAAACCCTCCCAGACTTGCCTGCAAAGCCAGTTCCTGCACCGCTGTGGGAGCAGCTCTGTCCCCTGCCCACCCACGGCCTCGCTGAGCCTCCCCCAGGCCCTTGTCCCAAGTGCCAGGCCCTTTTCCCGTATCCCTGCCTGGCTGCACAAGAGCTCTGTGCCTGCTAGCCACAAATTCGCCCTCTCGAGCCATTTGTGCTTGCTGGTGGCTTCATGCAGAGGAACTCGGGTGAATCAGAGCCCAATAGTGCAGGCAGCAGGGGAGGAGAGTTTCTCTTCCCTCTGAAACCGGAGCAACTAAAGAGGAAAAAAGATGCCTGTGCTTGGAAACCCCTCCCGGGCTGGGCAGCTCTTACCCCACAGGAGAGCTCTCCCGCCCTGCCTGCCATGCTGGAAGGCGGCTGGCGCTGCTGGCAGCCCTCACTGGTCCCTCCTGCCAGGGCTCCAGCTGTGTCTGGCACCGGTGCCTGCAGGGAACAGTGTTGGGAGGCCGGGAAAGCGAGGGGCCAGTCATGGGAGCAGGACTTCTTCCGTGCTGGGGGGGCTGCCCTGCAGCGCTGTTACCCCATCCCCGCGGGACTGCGCACGGCCATGCCCCACGGGGAGCTGTTGTGAGCAGCTCCCCTCAGGCGGGCAGCCCTGCCGAGCTGCGCGGCTGTGCTTCAGGCCCGAGGAGAGGCAGGGTGGGAGCCGGGGCTCCGGAGTGACTCACTGCCTTGGCAGGGAGAGGAAGCAGCATCCGCAGCCGCAAAGCCCCGGGTGACTCCTGCCCGTGGGCACTCTGTCTCCTGGCGTGACTGTGAGGGTGCCGTTCCGCTCGGGGAGCGTGGTGTGCGCGGCTCCTGGCCCTGTGTGCTGGCTGGCCCTTCCTCTCCTTGCTCCCTTTTAAGGTGATGCTGGAGAGAAAGTCCCTGCTGCTCCCCAGCGCCAGCCTCCCTCCCTTCCAGCCCTCTGCCGTACCGGGCCTGCAGCCTGCTCTGCTGCCCAGTGCTGCTCTGGGCCCGGCTGTGGGCAGGGCAGGCAGTGAGCACCCTGGCAGCACCGAGGCATCTGGTGCTACCACTCTCAGCGACGAGTTGAGGCCGCTGCTCTGCTCCTTGGCTTTGGCTGGTGGCAGGAAGGGAGCCAGGAGGGAGCTGGGAGGGATCTGCGGCCGCCCCTTAGCCCTTCTGCCCCCTCTCTGTGAGGCGGGTGTGGGGAAGGGCCTGGAGGGGCCAAACCTGTGCTTCTGGCCTGCCCTGCTCACCTCTGTTCCCTCTCCCCACAGGTGGGGCAGGTCTTCCTCTATTTCCAGTGGTAAGTGAGCCCTACCTCAGCCCTTCCAAGGCGCAGGGGCTCTGTGCCGGGCCGCCACTTGCCCAAGCCCCAAGGTGGGGAGGGTTCTGCTGGCAGGCCGGCCGGCCCCTCGGCACCCCAGGGTCTTGGTGGCACCATGGGGTCTGTGGCCCCGGAGCGGCAGTGGCGGACAGCAGTGTTCCCCACAGGGACAGCCTCCTGCTGGAAGCGGGTTTCCTGGCGGTGCTGGTGGCCCCCCTGCGCCTGCTGAAGTGGCGGTCCACGGCCTGGCGCGCCCATGACAGCGTCACCTTCTGGCTGGTGCGCTGGCTCCTCTTCCGGCTGATGTTCGCCTCTGGCGTGGTGAAGCTGACCAGCCGCTGCCCCACCTGGTGGGGGCTCACAGGTGAGGCACACCGCGGGGTGCCATGGGCTTTGGGGCACCCCTCCCGGGCAGGGGGAGCAGGGGCATTGCCCCAGGCTTTGGGCCATGTCTCCCATGCCCCGTAGGCAGCTGTGGGGCTCTGGGCAGCTGCTGCCGGCCCCTCTTCCGTGTTGGGCACGGCTCTGTGCCAGCTTGGCCTGCTCCAAGCTGTGTCCCCGTGCCCCTCTCTGCACCCCTGACCCCTCCTGTCCCCCCAGCTCTCACCTATCACTACGAGACCCAGTGCATCCCCACACCGGGCGCCTGGTTCGCCCACCAGCTGCCCGTCTGGTTCCAGAAGTTCAGCGTGGTGGCCACCTATGTCATCGAGATCGCTGTCCCGCTCCTCTTCTTTGCACCCATCCGCCGCCTCCGGCTCTTCGCCTTCTACAGCCAGGTGGGTGGGCAGAGCCGGGCCCCTGCTCCGGCCCCTCCTGCTGCCGGGTACCGTGGGTCTCCCCACGGGCAGGGGGACTGACTCGGTCCGCAGGCAGGACAGGCTCCTCGCTCTGTGGGCCCTTGCAGGCAAGACTCCCCTGGGAGCTGGGTGCTGGGGTGGCCGTGCTGCTGGTGGCGGGGGGCCTGATGTCCTCTGCCCCCCCAGCACTGTGACACCCCAGCCCTGCCTTCGCTCCTCCCCAGGTCCTGCTGCAGGTCCTCATCATCCTCACGGGTAACTACAACTTCTTCAACATGCTCACCATCGTCCTGGCCTTCTCCCTCCTGGACGAGGAGCACGTGGGGCACTGGCTGGGGCGCAGCAGGAGGAGGCACGCCAGCAGTGAGTCCCTGGGTGCCCTGTTTGGGGAGGTGGGGTCCCCTCTCCGCTGTGCCTCGGGTGGGGAAGGGACAGGCCACCGTTGCTGACCAACCCTGTCTCGGTGCGACAGCAAGAGGCAGCATTCTGGCCACCTGCAGCTGCCCTCTGGCTGGGTGTTGTGAGAGCTGCTGCCAGCGCAGCTGCCTCGCCGGCTCCTGGGGTGGGGGTCTGTGCCTGTGGGGCGCTTGAGCCGGGGCCGCAGTGAAGCAGTGCGTTGTGCTGGGTGCAGGGATGCGCTCTGAGTGCTGCCCGCGTGCCCTCTCCCTGCCTGGGCCCGCAGGGCACAGTTCGCACCCCTCCATGCAGCGGTGGGTCGGGCTCGCCGAGCCCCCGGCGTTCAGCAGCCCTGCTCTGCCACAGCCTGGCCCCCCAGCCTGCGGGCTGTCCTCTCCACCCTGCTGGAGCTGAGCACCTACGGCTTCCTGCTCTACTGGAGCATCCAGTATTTCGGCCTGGAGATCAACTGGGAGAAGAGGCTGCTGGACTCCAAAGTGGGTACGTCGCAGCTGTGCCCGCGGGGGGCTGCCTGCCCATTGTCCCCCCTCTGCCCTCTGGGGCTCCTGCGGCAGGAGAGGCTCCTCTCTGACCCCGAGGGTTTTCCTTTGCTCCAGCCTTCACCTATCATGAGTTCACAACGTGGCTGCGGGCGGTGACCTTGCCACTGGTGGGGCTGGGCTTCCTTTCGCTCTCCTGGGAGATCCTCTCTGCCATGTACAGGTGGGTGATGGGGGGCGCTGGGGTCCCCCCGGGCCTCGCAGCTCTGCGGTGAGAGCCGAGCAGGAACAGGGCAGCCGGGGTGGGTGGCCTGACACCACCCCCGAGGGTGCGATTCTTGCGAGGAGGGACGCTGGATCTCGATGGCATGGGGCACGTGGAGCCGGGCGGAGGGCTGGACCCTGAGGCTGCGTGGGGTGGGAGCCCAGCTCGGGGGTGCTGAATGAGTTACGAAGGCTTTTCCTCTGCAGCGTTGGAGCGGAGCTGAGCCCTCCACCGCGTTGGGTGCAGCATGGGTGGCTCTGAACTCCACGGCTCACAGCCGGAGCCCCAGCCTGGGGGGCTGTGCAGCTCTGACTCATCTCCCCCCTGTCCCGCAGGTGTGCCTGTGTCCGCGGCTGCTTCTGGAAGCTCTGGGCCACGCTGCAGTGGGCCGTCTTTGCCACAGCAACCGTGGGGATGTTTGCCATCAGCTTGGTGAGCGGGTGGGAAGCATCTGGGGAGGGCAGGGCACAGCAGAGCACGCGCATGTCTCAGGGTACGGGGAGCAGGAGACTTGGCCTGGGCCCCCCAAGCTGCTCCCAGCCACGGCAACGGAGCCGCTCTCTGCTGCTCCCCAGGTGCCCTTCACCTACATCGACTACGAGTCCAACAGCAAGCTGTGGCCCGGCATCCACCAAATGTTCAGCGCGGTTGAACGCTTCCAGGTGGTGAACTCCTATGGGCTCTTCCGCAGGATGACGGGCATCGGGGGGCGGCCTGAGGTGGTGCTGGAGGGCAGCTATGACAAGCAGACCTGGACGGTGAGCCGCTGGTTCATAGAATCACAGAATCTTAGTTTGAAAGAGACCCTTAAGATCGTTGAGTCCAACCATTAACCTAACACTGCCAAGTCCACTGCTAAACCATGGCCCTAAGTGCCACGGCTACACGTCTTTTAAATACCTCCAGCGATGGTGACTCCACCACTTCCCTGGGCAGCCTGTCCCTGTGCTTGACAACCTTTTCGGTGAAGGAATTTTTCTGAATTTCCAAGCCAAACCTCCCCTGGTGCAGCTTGAGGCCGTTTCCCCTCGTCCTATCGATAGTGACTTGGGAGAAGAGACCGACCCCCACCTCACCACAACCTCCTTTCAGGCAGTTGCAGAGAGAGATAAGGTCTCCCCTCAGCCTCCTCTTCTCCAGACCAAACCCCCCCAGCTCCCTCAGCCGCTCCCCATCACACTTGCTCTCCAGACCCTTCCCCAGCTCCGTTGCCCTTCTCTGGACACGCTCCAGCACCTCCATGTCCTTGTCCCGAGGGGCCCAAAACTGAACACAGCATTCGAGGTGCGGCCTCACCAGTGCCGAGCACAGGGGCACCATCCCTGCCCTGCTCCTGCTGGCCACACCATTGCTGATACAAGCCAGGATGCCGTTGGCCTCCTTGGCCACCTGGGCACACTGCTGGCTCGTGTCCAGCCGGCTGTCAGCCAGCACCCCCAGGGCCTTCTCCGCTGGGCAGCTTTCCAGCCACTCTGCCCCAAGCCTGGAGCGTTGCCTGGGGTTGTTGTGACCCAAGGGCAGGACCCGGCACTGAGCTGTGTTGAATCAAGTTCAACAATTGTGTTAGGTGCCGAAGGGGCTGTGGGGGAGAAGGGCTGGACTGTGGCCAGTCGGGTGGGTTGGCCGGGGGACAGGCGCTGGGGAACAGACTCCGGTGGAGCCAAGCATCCCTGTCTTGCTGGCTTGGTCCCTTCAGGGCCACCCGGCGTCCCCCATGGGCTTTGTCCTTTTGCAAGGGGCTGATAACCCCGGGGGGTGAGGGAAGCGGGTCTGGGGGGGCTCTGCCCCTGGGATAGCGGACCCCTGTGTGCTGGTCCCCGCTGCTGGAGCCCCCCTCCCCAGCCCACTCTGCTCTCTGCCCACAGGAGATTGAGTTCATGTACAAGCCCGGGAACGTCAGCAGGGCCCCCCCCATGGTCGCCCCACACCAGCCCCGCCTTGACTGGCAGATGTGGTTCGCAGCCCTGGCCCACCACAGCAGCAGCCCCTGGTTCACCAGCTTCGTGTACCGCCTGCTGCAGGGCAAGAAGGACGGTGAGCGGGGCTGGGGGCCGTGGGACAGGTCGTGTCGGGGGCTCCCCGGGCCTGGCGCCGCAGCAGAGGCAGCCCGAGACCCCGCACCTGGCAGTCGCGCTGCAGCAGGGACCTCCATCCTGCACGGTGGCAGGGGCGGAGTGGAGGCTGCGTCTGCCCCAGCTGGGGGCTGTCACTGGTCCCCTGCAGTGGGTCTGTGCTCCAGGCCCTGGAGACTGGGGGCTGTTGGGCTCCAGCCCTGCAGCCATTTGGGGTGTCCCCGTGGCAAGGGGGGCTAACACTGTGTCTCTGGCAGTGATCCACCTGGTGCAGGTTGACGAGTCCCAGTACCCCTTCAGCGCCGAGCCCCCCGTCTATATCCGTGCCCAGCTCTACAAGTACTGGTTCACCGGCAGCGCCGAGGGCAGGTGAGTGTTGCTGGGACAGGTGCACCAGTGCCTGCATCCGCTCTGCGGCCACGCTCTGCTCCCTGGCGCTGGTGTGACACCGCATCGACATGCAGACAGTGCAGTCCTGGGTGCTGACTGCGCTCTGGTGGCTCAGGAGGGGGGCCTGAATCTGGGAGCTGCTTCTTATTAAGCGGCTCGTTAACTGGGCGTGCGCCTGCAGCTCATCAGTGCCCCGAGCTCTGCTTTGGCAAGGCTGGGGCACTCCTGGGGCTGCACCAGGGCTGCGTGGGGGAGGAAGGAGCCTGGCCTGCTCCTGCCTGGGCGGAGGGCTGGGCGCTGAGGTCTCCCATCCCACAGCGACGGCCCTGCGCCATGGTGGCGGCGGCAGCACGTCCAGGAGTTCTTCCCCACCGTCTCCCTGGGTGACCCCACGCTGGAGAGCCTGCTCAGCCAGCATGGGCTGAAGGTAGGACCTTGTGCTGTGGCTGCCCCGCGCTCCCGGCCCCTGGCAGGGTCCGGGGCAGCCCTGATCCCCCTCCCTCGCCCCACAGGACAAGACGCTGCTGAAGCGCTCGACAGACACCTTCCTGCCCCGGCTGCTGCAGTCCCTCCGCCAGCTCAGCCGCCCCTTCTCCGGCCCCGCTGTCCTCTGGTCCCTGTACCTCGTGGCAGCCACCGTCTGCCTCCTGCAAGCCTTGGGCCGCCGGCCCCGGGGCGGCGCGCCCCCCGCCCGCCACAAAGGCCCCCGGCGTGGGGAGCCCGCGGACCGAGGGGGTGGTGAGAAGAACGGGCAGGTGCGGAGGAAGGAGGCCAAAGAGGCAGAGGAGAAAGGTGAGGGCCGGGTGCGGGGGGCAGCCGATGGCCACAGCGATGGTGCCCGCGGCACTAAGAAGAAGAAGTAACGCCTGGAGCTGCTGCCCCAGGCCCTGTCTTCCACCCGCGGACTGATGGCGTTGCCGCCTCCCCCTTCCTGGCTGCCTACCCCTGCCTGCTTCCCCAGGCTGGGGGCCTGGGTGGGGGCGCAGGCAGGCCCCCACCCCTGCTCTAACGCTGCCCACCCCGGGGTGAGCTCGCTGCTCTCTCCCCTGCCAGTGCCTTCGCACACAGCACGGTCATCGCTTGCCAGCGGCGGTGCCGGGCAGCTCCCTCGCCTCTGCCCGGTGCCCCTGGGCCCGAGCTGCCCCCCTCACCCCGTCCTGGGCTGCGGCGAGGCGATGCTCTGCGCTGGCGGGAGCAGCTCTGGGCAGCCGCAGCAAGGCCGCACCACAGGCATAACCTCCCGGTTATCCTGCCTGGCCCCCTTGGCTGCCCCTGGACCCACGCTCGGGGCAGTTTGGGGTGCTGCCCGTGCCCCCAGAGCCCCCCGCCCTGGTGCGAGGGCTCTGGCTGTAACGTGCTTCCCGTGGGTTCAGTGGGGAGCGCAGAGGTTTCCTATAATTTTCTAAATAAAGCCTTTGACATTCCAGCCCTGCAGATCTCCTGGGGCCTGACGGGCCCGGAGTGGGGGTCCTGCCCTGGCCCTTGCCCTTGCCCTTGTGTTCCCACCCCGGGGGGAGGAAGGTCCCCCTCCCTCTCCCCGACTCTGATCCCTGCCTCAGCGAGACTGGGGGCTGCCCAGGGTGCAACTGGTGCTGGGGGTGCGTGACAAGCAAGTTTATTGCATGGCCCCGCCACCCCCCATGGCGAGGCGGCTGTGCCGTGGGGCTGGGGTTGAGCATGGGGTGCTGCGGTGTGGGGCGGCGGGGGTCCCCGCTCACCAGCAGAGCTGCCCGGGACAGTATTTGTCGATCAGGGACTGGTAGTAACCCCGCAGCTGCTGCACGTCGGGCAGCTCCTCCTGCTTGGTGTAGAGGTCGAACTTGCTGCGGGAGCCAGGGCTGATCAGTGCCAGGGGGCTGCTGCCGCCCCCCACCCCCCTCCAGCCCCCCCAGGCACACACTTGAGTTCCCTGACCCAGGGCAGCATGCGGAGGTCCTCTTCAGTGCAGAGGTGCCGGTAGTCGCCATGCGTGTGCCAGGGGTAGAAGGAGTGGAAGCGGACCATGTAGAAAGCCTGGCGGGATGGGGACGTGCCAGGCTGGCCCAGGGTGTCCCCCCACTCCCCACGGCCCGTGGGGGTCAGCCCTGCGGCCCCCCCAGCCCTCACCTCCTTGGGCAGGGCGAAGCTGTTGAATTTCATGACTCTGTACATGTACTCTGGGGAGAGACGGGGCGTGCGGGGACGGGCCCGAGCGGCCGGGACTGGACCCCCACGCAGGATGGGTGCCCCCAGAGCCGCTGCCCCCCGCCCTGTGGCCCCCCCTGCCCTGTGCAAAGGGCTCCGGGCCCGAGTCCCCCAGCGAAGGAGGCCGGGGTGGCTGGGCACAGCCACCCCGGTGCAGCTGTTTGGGGGCCAAAGGTCTTGCCCCGGGGAGGGGACCCCGGCCAGCCCCCCCGGCCCTTACCGTCGTGGCCCCAGGACATGAGGACGTTCTCCAGGCCACAGTGAGGCTGGTACATCCCGTACTCGGTGCTGGGGATGGAGCCGGGTCGGGGGCTCGGGGCCGGACCCCTCGCAGCACCCCAGCCCCTTCCCCAGCTGTGGTTCGGGCTGGGGGGCACGGCCCCCCACAGCGTCCTGCCGGGGGGTCCGGCCTCACCTGTACAGGGGGTCTCTGGTGTCGGGGTTGTCGTGGAAAGTGGAGTCCCTGAAGACCACGGACTTCTGCACCTTGCAGCCCACGGGGAAGGTGTCCCCCACCACGGCCCACTGTGGAGGGGTGCGACAGGCGTCCCGCCGGCCCGGGGGGCTCCCCCGTAGCCCGGTGTGCCCCCTCCCCACTGTCCCGCTCACCTGGGGCTCCCCGAACAGCACCAGGACCTTCCCCAGGTCGTGCAGCAACCCCACGAGGTGGAACCAGTCTGGGGGCGAGCGGGGCCGTCATCCCCCATGGGTCGGGGCCCCACACAGGCTCCGCGTTGTCCGGGGGGGGGTCAGTAGCCCTGCCTTTGTCGGGGTGGGCCCGGCGGATGCCCTCAGCGGTTTGGTAAGCGTGGTAGGAGTTGGGGAAATCCACGTCCGGGTCCGACTCGTCCACCAGCTGGTCCAGCAGCTCCAGCGCCTCCATGACGCTCATCTTGCGCAGGGAGCAGGGCCCGTACTTGGCGCTCTGGGGACACGGTGGGCGCTGGGGATGGTGACATCCCCCCGGGACCCTCCCCGCAGCCGCCGGGGGAGCGGGTGCCCCCCAAGGAGGGCACCAGGGCTGGACCTGAAGCATGGGGTGCAGGGGGGGCTGTGGCACCCCCTGCTGCGGGTGGACCCCGGGTGGGACAGGCTGGTCCCAGGGGGGTCTCGCACCTTCTTCCGGACGAAGTCGACGGTCTGGTGGGTGTGCATCAGCAGGTAGGTGTTGTAGACGCGGTCCAGCAGCTTCCCCTCCTGCGGTGCAGCATCAGGCTCCGGGGGGGGGTCTGGCGGGGTGGGGCGGGGTGGGGCGGGGGACCCCCCCCAGCATCCCTCCCAGCCTGGGGCAGCAGAGCTCCTGCTGGGCCCCTCTCCCAGCAGCAGGATGAGACTCCCCCCAGCGCGGCCGGTGGTGCGCAGCTGGACCCCCCCAGCACGCATGGGCTTGTGCTGCAGGACCCCCAGCACCCAGCCTCATGCCGCAGGACCCCCCAGCACCCAGCCTCGTGCCGCAGGACCCCCAGTGCCCAGCCTTGTGCTGCAGGACCCCCAGCACCCTGCCCGGTGCAGGGGACCCCCCACTGCCTCGGTGTCACCGCCCGTCCCAGTGGCGGCACGACCAGCAGAGCCGGGCTCACCGTGTAGTTTCGGTACTCGGCCTTGGCCTTGCCAGACTCGGGCCCCTCGGAGGGATCAGCTTCCTGCTGTGAGAGAAGCCAGGCTCGGTCAGTGGGGCCGGATCCTGCCCCTGGCCCGGCAGCCATGGGACAGAGGGTGAAACCACCCGGGGACAGTGTGTTTCTGAAAGGTTGAGGAGATAACGCCATCTCCAAAGGAAAGCCCTGAGTGCACGGCATTGCACAGTGCTGCACAGCGCTGCACAGCGCTGCACAGCCTTGCACAGCACCGTACAGAGTTACACAGCGCTGCAGAGCAAGGTACAGCACTGCACGGCCTTGCACAGCGCTGCATGACCTTGCACAGTGCCGTACAGAGTTGCACACGCTGCACAGCATGCCACACCATCACACAGTGCTGCTCCGCTGCCCCGTTCCGGTCCTGTCAGGGTGCA
The DNA here is from genome assembly GCA_031468815.1 of Morus bassanus. Classification (NCBI taxonomy): domain Eukaryota; kingdom Metazoa; phylum Chordata; class Aves; order Suliformes; family Sulidae; genus Morus; species Morus bassanus. The sequence continues at coordinate 84,835,963 of CM062571.1, read as the reverse complement.
GAACGGGGGGCCAGGGGGAGCTGCCTGCTCTGCCTGGGGCGGGGGGGCTGACCCAAGGCGATGCTGGTTTAGCGCAGCAGCTCCCAGGAGTGGCTGCCTCCGCCCCCTGCAGCCCCTGGGGCAAGGCCCATGGGTGCAACTGAGCCCATGGGTGCTGCACGACACCCTGCAGCCCCCCAGGGATGGGCACTGCCCCCCTGCCTGTCCCCAGGGGGTCAGGGCAGCCCCCAGCTCACTGGAGGGACCCCTTTTCCCCCCCCGCTGTGGTGTGTCACCTGCAGAGGGGCAAGTGTTCACTTGCTCCCTGTGGGGCTGGGTCACCCATGGGGCTGGGACACAGAGGGGCTGGGCCCCCAGTGGGGTCCCATGTGGGGCTGGCAGCCCCACTGCAGGGAGGGCATCGCTGAGGGTCCCAGGGGGTCTCCTCCACCCCCCCAAAAGGTGACAGCCCCTGCACTGAGCTGTGTGGGCTCCCACCCTGCGCCGAGGGCTGCTGCCTGTCAGCACAGACCCCACGCAGGGTGATGCTTGTGGGGCTGTGCCCCACGGCCCCGGGGACTTGGGGGGGGCTGCACGTGCCGTCTGTGTGTACCTGGGAGGAGCTGCACCCCCACACGTGGGGAGATGCAAGTGGGGTCCGAGCCCAAGGTGGGGGGCGATTCATGGGGGGGGCCAGCCCTGCGGTGCGGGGTGACATGCAGGGGTCTGACCCTAACATGGGGGGTGATGCAGATGGGTCCGACCAGGAGGTGTGGGGTGCTGGGTCCCACCTGCCCGTACTCACCGCCCGGAGGCTCCTCATGCCGGCCATGGCAGGGGGCGGTGGGCGCACGGGCTCTGGGGTGGCCGCCGAGACCCCCCGGCTTTATCCCCGCGGGGGCGGCCCAGCCTGCACCAGCCGGCCCAGGGGCAATCAGTCACCAGTTAACCTGCCCCGGTTAATGTTTGAGCTCACGGCACTGGGCTTGGGGGGATGCTGCTCCCCGAGGGTGGGCAGGGGCTGGTGGGGAGCCTGGCCTGGTCCCCGAGCTGGGGACCCCACGCTGCAGCCCCCCCGAGCTTGGAAGCCCTGGCCATGGGTGGCCCCACCAGTGGCTGACGATGGCTCTGGGCTGCTGGGCTCCTTGTGGAGGCAAAGGGACGTCCGTGTGTCCCCTCCACTGCCCATGCCAGCCACGGTGACCCCACGGGACAGGGCCACGGCACGACCCCCATCGGGACACATGGAGCGGGACCGGACCTGGCACCCCGACGGCACAGTGAGGGGCCATGGGCAGCAGCAAGGGAGCGAGTGAAGGGATGTCGGGGCTGGGGGGGGCCGGGCAGGACCGCGGGCAGGCAGTGTGGAGGGGCTGGGGGCCGCGGGAAGCAGTTTGGGGGTTGCTACCCTGGCACGGCAATTGCTGTCCGGCCGCTGATGGCCCTGCAGCCACGAGCACTCCCACGGGATCCATGTCCGGGTGGGACGGGCACCGGCTGCCCCTGTGCCTTGCAGAACGTTAAATTTAGCGACTGCCGATGTTGAAAGTGTGTGGAGCAAGACCCCGGCAGTGAGCTGCCCGGGGGGCTGGCGGGGCATCGCGCCGGGCACGTCCCGTCCCGGGGGCCGCGGGGTTGCGAGGTCCTGCCAGGAGGCTGGTGCGCACATGTGTGCAGGGGTGACGTGCGCCCGTGTGCACTGAAACAGAGCACTGCCGTGCCGGCTTGCGGCCGGGTCACGCTTGTGCCCCTGTGGTTCTGGGATGCCAGGGCAGAGGCAGCAGCAGGCACAGAGCCCATGGGCTCTGCCGTGCCCAGCATCTGCGGGCACCAGAGGTGCAGCCCCCCCCCCCCCCCCCAGTCCCTGCACCTTCCCACAGGAGCCCCCAATACATGTCTCCCCTTTGGCTTCTTCCTCCTCCTCACCCTCCTCCTCCTGCCCGCTCCTGCCCAGACATCCCTGGCCCCACGCAGCTGTGGGTGCTGCCCCTGCACTCGCTGCCGGCCCCGCTGCGTGGCTGTCCCTGCTGCACTGTGGGAAGCAGCTGGTGTCGGTCACCTTCTGTCACTGGTGGCCGTGGGACCCGGGTGCCTGTGCCCTGCCCAAGGCAGACCTCGCGCCCCGCCGAACCGTTCCGTGCCCATTCCCGTGGGAACACTGCCCGTCCCAGCACCAGCCGTGACTCCTCCTCGCACACTTTATTCTGCACAAAATCAGATTTTTCACTGGAAGAGAGAAGGGGAGTGCTCCGTGCTGCAGTGACTGCCTGGCCCAGCTCTGGTGCTGCTGCAGGGCAGGATCAGGCCTGGGCACCCACAGGGCTCAGCATGGCCCCTCTCCAGCCTGGGGGGCACCCAAGGGAGCGGGGCAAAGCCTGGGGTCCCCACACATCCCATGGCAGCACCATGTTGGGCTGTGGCCACCCATCCCCATGGGACAACACTCCGTCCCTCGGCCCGTTGCCACATGGCAGCACTGGGCCCGGGGGGCTGTGGGCAGAGCTCCTGCCTGCACCCATGGCCGCAGGCAGAGCTCCAGGCGGTGCCGGGGTCGGCCCCTGCCCATGCCAGCGAGGGGAGCCTCGGCCCAGGAACCTCCCGTGACAGGCATGGGACACCCCATTCCAGTCCTGTCCCCGTCCTGTCCCATCAGCCAGCTCGAGCGAGGGCTGGGACCCCTGGGAAGGAGGAGAGAGGGGCCGGGAGCAGCACCCCTGGGTGCTCCCTCCCACCCTCACCCAGTGCTGCTGCAGGCTGGGTGCTCCTGGGGGGCTGATGAAGTTGCTCCCAGGAAGGATGAGGGTGCTCTGGGGGCGGGGGACACAAGGATGCTCATGGGGGAGGATGAGGGTGCTCCTGGTGGGGGGAGAGGGCTGCACCCAGGGGGCGTGCGGGTGCTCATGGGAGGGTTGAGGGTGCTCCCAGGATGGAGGAGGGTGCTCATGGCAGGAAGGATCAAGGTGCTGACAGGCTGGGCTCCCTGCCCTCCCCCTGGAGGGCTGGATCCATGTGTGTCCCCCCCCACAACCACACATCCCCATCCTGCCAGGCCACGGGGGTGACACCTGCACTCCAGGGGTGTCATGGCACAGGGTGACAGGGATACCCAGGGTCTCCTCGCGTCTGCGGGCCCCCATCCCATCCCAGCCCCCACCGAGCCCGTGGGGCCTTTCCCGGCTGTGCACCACAGGGGCCTTTCCTCTGCCCCCCCATGCTTGGGGATGGCTTGCCACCCCCGGCACCCACCAGCACCCATCTCACTGCAGGGCAGTGGGCAGTATGGGGGGACGCGGGGTGTCAGGGGACAGCACCTGGGGAGGATGGGACCCCCCAAGGCACCCCAGCCTCTGCTCTGGGAAGGGACTCCCCGGGGTGCTGAGCCTGACCTGGGACCCCCGAAGTGGGAAAGGTGTGGGGGGACTGCCCCATGCCCCTGCCCAGGCGGGGGGAGCCAGGCTGCAGCAGGGTGGGTCCCTGCACCCTGGGCGTGCAGGACCCCCACCCACGTAGCTGTGCTGCCCCGGACGGGCACAGGAGGGGTCTGGGGTGGGGGCGAGGGGGGTGCCACGGGGGTGCTGCAAGCGGGGCTCCCCCCACCCGTGGCCAAGCGTGCCACGGCAGGGTGCCGAGCTGCTGAGTCAGGCGGGAGCGTGGCCAGGGGCTCGGCCCCACGCTCTTGCACAAGTCATCAGCGCTGCTGTGGTCAGCAGGATCCCCCGCCGCCCCTTGGACCCACCATCAAGAGCCCTGGCCAGACGGGCCACCGCCGGCCACCAGCTCCCCGGCCCGCGGTCCTCTTCACTCCATGGGGCTCCAGGATGGGGCGGGAGCCCCTCCGTGGGGATGCTCCCACGGGCCCTGCATCCCTGGTGGGGCCATGGCAGGAACCAGGCTCTGCTCAGGGGGACAGCGAGCATCCCCAGAAAGGTGCAGAGGGAGCCCAGCCACGTCTGACTGTGGAAGCGCTTTAGTGGGGGTCCCGCAAGGCAGGGCGGGGGGGCGCGGGGCCAGGCGGTCCAGTGCAGTGACCCCCCCTCACCCGTAGCTGTGGGGGCTGTTGGGGTTCATGGGGGACGAGTCCTGGCGGCCCGACTGGCCCATCAGCTGCCAGAGGCGGTGGCTCAGGTTCTGCACCTGGCAGGTGCCCAGCACGCAGCCCACCCGCAGCAGCTGCACGTGCTGCAGCCGCCCCGACGCGTGCCGGCGGCCCCGCGCGTGTCGGGGGCTGTGTCGCAGGACGAGGCGGCGGCCGTGCCGGGGGGCCGTGCGGCCACCGTGCCGGGGTCTGTGCCGGGGCATGAGCTTCGGGTGGCACCGTGGGATGAGCAGTCTGTGGCGGGGGGCCAGGCGGGCACCGTGCCGGGGGGTGAACCGGGTGCCGTGGCACGGGACGAGCTTCGGGCTGCGCCGGGGGACAAGCGGTCTGTGCCGAGGGCCACCGGTGGGCTGCAGCAGAGCGGGGGCCTGCGGTCCTGGGTGGTCCCCGAGGAGCGGGGCCGGGGAGGGTCTCCGGTCCGGGGGCTCCCTGCAAGAGAGCGGCAGTGGGGTCAGTGGGAGGGGGCCACGCTCAGCGGGCAGCAGTGGGCAGAGCCGCAGCACCCTGCCTGTCCCTCCTGGCCACTCCGCCCGGCTCTGCCCAGGGCCCTGGGCCTGCCAGGCCAGAAGGAGGAGGAGGAGGCAGCCAGGGAAGAGGAGCTGCTACCTGCAGCCGCACACGTACTCCATGATCCGGCGTCGTGCCACAGCGGCAGGACCGGCAGGAGCTGCCTGCCGCAGCCAGGGCTGCAGCCCTGGGCCAACCCCTTCCCACCCCAAACCAGTGGGGCTTGGGACACTCCCAGCCCCCCGCCCCATCCCGCTGGGCTCCCCGGGCAGAGAGGACCCCATGGCCCCACCATGGCACTGTGTCACCACTGCAGGCAGCCCCGTCAGGCACGCCTGCCAGCCCCACACCGAGCCCACTGCCGACCCACAAGCACAGGCACTGCTGGGGCCCTGCGGGGTCCCCAAGCTCCTGGGGGCACTGACGCTGCTGCCCCCCCCCCAAGGATTCCCCCAGGGTGCACAAACAGGGACCCCCCCTGGCGCTGCGAGCTCCAGCACAGCCCAGGTCGGCCTCCCCCACGGAGGAGCCGGTGACCCCGCACGGGCGGAGGGCACCCACCGTGGTGGCCCTGGGACTCTGCCACCCGCAGCCGCCCCAGGTCGCTGCTTGGAAGGAATCCATGGCACCCGGGTGGCTGCGGGGGCGGCACGTGGCCGCGGGGGCGGCACGTGGCCGGGGCAGCGCTGCCCAGGAGCCCCTCTGGTGCCCGCACCGGCCCTGCCTGCACACGGGCACGCGCGGTGGCACCCCGCACCGGCACCCACCACCACGCCACCCAGCCAGAGCCCCCACACCCCCTGCACATGCACACACAGCCCCGCATGCACACCCCATTCACTACCCGTGAGCACACAGGGTAACCCCTGTCCGCAGACGGGCACACGCATGTCCCAGCATGTGCACACGCATGCACACCCACTCCTAACACAGCACACCCACGGCCCGGTGTGCGCGCAGACACGCGGTGACCCCCGTGCACACATGTCCCAGCACACACACGCATGCACACGCGTGTCCCAGTGCGCACACACTCTGTAGCCCCTGCACACACAGGTACGCCCACACCCAGTGTGCACACACACACTCACCCCCAGCCCAGCGTGCATGCACACCCACGGCGTGGCCCTGGTGCAGGCGCAGGCGTTCCGACACGCACAAACAGCCCCGGGCTCGCACCACACGGATCCCCGCTGCCCCCCACCACCCAGGGCCGCGGGGAAGCTGGGTGCCAGAGGGCTCATCCTGGCACTGCACGGCCGGGTTGAGGCCGGACGCCGCTTGGCTGTGAGCCGCAGGAGCGGGGACAGAGGCCAAATTCCTCTAGCTCCGCAGAGATGGGAAGCACTGGGGGGGCCAGCAAGTACCCGCTGCCCCTTCCCGTCCCAGGACGTGTTTACAGGAGGCGGCTGGTGCCCGGAAACACCGGCAGCCTCAGCCTTTCCGTCCCGGTGCTGCCCAGGCTGTGGCATGTGGGATTTTCCCAGCCGGCTCTCCTCCAGGCAGTGCCGCGCTGCAGGCCACAGAAGCCAAGAAGCCCCCGTGCTGGCATCCCACGGGACGGCTGCCGGCTGCGGAGTTCCCCTCCCTCCCCATGCTTGGCTTCTGCCCCAGCTTCACCTCAGCTGGCCCCAGCACGGTGTGCACCCACCTCGGCCGAGCTCCCGGCGCATCCAGCTGTGCATGGGAACCCGTGGGATTGCTGCCGCTCCGGCTCCCATGCCCAGTCCCGGGGCTTTGCGAGCCTCGCCGGACATGCCGCGGGGCACCCACCGACCCTGGGGCACCCACCGACCCTGGGGCTGCCGCCAGCTGCACCAGCACCCCCCCACAGCCCCCCCAAGTGGTTCCCGCACCGCTCCCAGCCTCCTCCAGCTTCTCCCCGCTGGTGCCCACCTGGTCCCACAGCCTTTGCACTGGCGCAGAGCCGGTACCCACGCTTCCCTGCTGCAGGCACCCACACCTGGGCCCCGGGCACCCATGTGGTGGGGTCCGGCCTGGGGACACCCCCCCGCAGCAGCACAGAGCTCCCCCCCCAGGACCCCCATACCTCAGGGCCCCCATCCCAGGGACCCCCACGCCCCGGCCCATGGCAGGACATGGCTGTGGCCGTGCCATCCTGCAGCTGTGGCAGGAGCTGCCCAGCCCATGCCCGGGGTCGGGGCACCCTGGGCCCCCCGTCCATCCCCGCAGCAGGACGTGGCCCCGTGCACGGCCCAGGCAGGGCCCCCCCATCCCACACCCCCGGGAGCTGCGCCGACGGCTGCCTGCGGCGCCGGGCAGGCAGGCAGGAGCCGCTCACAGATCCCTCCGGAGCCAGACGCAGGCTTCCCACGGCGCTGGGCACAGCCCAAACCCGCTCCTCAAGCAGTAACATGCACACCCGGAGAGGCTGTGCATGCACACACGCGTGCACACCTGCACACGCGGCACCCGCGGGAGGCTCAGTCCCGGCCCGAGGCGCCTCCTTCCAAAGGGGGTCTAGAGAGGAGGCCCTGGCACCCCGCAGCCCCCAGCTGCCCCTCGCCTTGCACACATGTGCAGCCGCACACGCCTTGGCACGGGCACACCGTGGGTTCATGCAGGTGCGTGCTCTCCATCCTGGCGTGTACCAAAACCTCATCCCACCCTTGCACGCCCGCATACCCGCCTGCCCCGTGCACACGCACAGGTACCACGCTGGCCCCTGCGCCCTCCCAAACCCGCAGACCAGCCTCACTGTCCCCGACATGCTGCATCCCCACAGCCCTGGCCGCATCCTGCCCCCTCCCAGCACCGTTCCCCCATTCCCACTGGGACAGGGTGCAGTGTGGGGGCTGGGCACCCCTCACCCCGCTCCCACCACCTTGTCCCCCTGCATCCCCGCCACAGGGGTGGGCACGGGACACGCAGCAAAGACAGGGTTGGGGTCTAGGTGGGAGATAGCGCCCAGGGGACCCCTCCCAGCCCACCCCCTCTGTGCAGCCCCCGGGGCACCCATCTGCACCCACCCTCCAGGGCATCGCCCCCCCGGGCAACCTGCAGCCAGCAAGAGGGGCTTCGGTGCAGGGACAGCGGGACGGACACACGGACGTGCTGCCAGGCTGGGCCCTTCCTGAACCCCGAGGGGAGCCGGGGGGAGCGGCCGACGGGACAGACGGACACGGAGGGGAGCGGCGGAGGCCGGGACAGGGGCGCGGAGACCCCCGGGGGTGCGGGGCTGCGTCCCGGGCAGGGGGCAGAGAGCCGCCCCGCGCAGACAGGGGTGCGGGGTCCCGGGGCGGGGGGCGGGTCAGGGGTGCGGGGTCCCGGGGCGGGGGGCGGGTCAGGGGTGCGGGCTCACCTGCGCTTGGGCGAGCGGCCCCCGGGCAGGGGCAGGCAGGCGGGCAGCTCCAGCAGACACAGCACCAAGCTGATGCAACCCAGCGCAACCGGCGCCGGGGCTCTCATGGCGGGGCCGGGCCGGGACAGCGGCTGCGGGGAGAAGAGAAGGGCTCGGGGCTGGGCTCGGCTCCAGCCCCACGGTGTCCCCCGGGCTGCGGGCCGGGGGCGGTGCGGGGTCCCCGGCCGTACCTGGGCCGGGGCTACGGGGCTGGGTCCGGTCCGGTCCGGGTCCGCGTCCGGGTCCGTGCCCCGCTCGGCGCTGCCGCTCCCCGCCCCGGCCCAGGTTAAATATCGCCGGTCTCGGCGCGGCGCGGCGGGCGAGGAGGAGCCGAGCGGCCGCGGGAGGAGCCACGGGCGGGGGCGGCCCCGCACCGGCCCCCCCTGGCCCCGCCGCCCCGGGAGCCGCCCAGAGCGGGGCCGGGAAGGGATGGGCGACCCATGGCGGGGGCTGGGATGGGCTGGGGGAGCGGTTCTGGGGTGCTGGGATGGGATGGGGGAACAGTGCTGGGGGGATGGAATGGGAAGGGGCTGGGGGACCCATCCTGCGGGGGCTGGAGTGGGGCTGGGGGAGTGGTCCGGGGGGGGCTGGGATGGGGCTGGGGGAACAGTGCTGGGGGCTGGAATGGGAAGGGGCTGGGGGACCCATCCTGGGGGGAGGACTGGGATGGGATGGGGCTGGAGGAGCAATCCTGGGGGAATGGGCCAGGGCTGATGTGGGGGGTCGGGGTACCTCCACCCCCCTCCCCATCACCTGCGCCCCAGTGCCCGGTGCCGGCCGCTGCAGCGAGGGCCAGGCCAGGCAGCGCTGGGCCCTGCCAGGCCCCGGCAGCCGTGCTGCGCCACGTCGCGCCGCGCTCAGCCTTGCCAAGCCCCGCCACGTGCCTCCTGCCCAGCGCCGTGCAGCACCCCGGGGAGCAGGACCCGTCCCCAGGGGCACCCCGACAGCCCCTGTCCCATGCCCTGCATCCCACTGCCATGCAGAGGAGCTCGGGGGGGGGGGTCAGAGCCCCCCAGCTCCGCTCGCTGCTCCCCACACTCAGGGGGCAAACCCAGGCTGGAGGGCCGGGGCTGCATCCTGCCTCCCTTCCCTTCCCCGGGCTGCGTGGGGAAGTCCAGTGCAGCCCAGTGCCCCCAGTTTGGGCAGCCGCTCCTGCCCCACCTCTGCCCCACGCTGTGCCCTCGGGGGGCAGCACCCTGGCACCCCCCCCGCCGGCGCTGCAGCCGGCATCAGGAGCAGGGCTGGAGCCGCTCTCCGGGGACGTGCGCCTGCACGCACCTTCTCCCAGGGCTAAGTTAGGTTAATGTTTTTAAACATCACATGGGGCCTTTTAAAACAATTAAGGAATGTAATCCGCAGAGGTCAGACCAGTCCTGGCGTTCCCCCGCCGGGGAAGCAGCTTGCCGAAACCGGGGGCGGTGGGGAGCCGCTGCCAGCGGTGCCCGGCGGGCACAGGGGGTGGCGGGCATTGGGTGCTCCTGGGGTGCTGCTCCTCGAGCCGGGCAGCCAGAGCTCAGCAGGGGAGGGGTCCCCACCAGAGCCCCTCGGTGGGACCCCCCCACTCCTGCTGTGGGACAGGCTCTGGGTGTCCATGGTGCCCTCGCTGCTGGGATGGGGATGGGGTGAGGAGCCCCCAGCACCCCAGGGTGTCTGAGCCGGGGTCCGGGCCCCAGGGTGGGGGTGCCTGTCCCCCCTCCCCTGCCCGCTCCCCCCACCGTGGCCTCCCCAGGCTGAGGGGCCGGGGGCCTCTGCGTGCTCCGAATCGCTGGGATTCTTCCGCATTATCAGGACACAAAGGCTTCAAACACCCCGTCCCCGTGCAGGGGGATTTGCGGCAGCACCTGATTGTGGGGCGGTGGGGAAGGGGCGGGGAGCGGCAGGGACAGACCCCCCCGAGCGGGGCTGCGGGTCCAGCCCCGGCCAAAGTGGCACAGCCTTTCCTCAGCACCATGGCCCCCGGCTCCCCGTGCGTCTCCCAGGGGGAATTTTTGCGGCGTGCTGGGCTCTTCCGCTTGTTTGTTGCCGGATTATCCCAGAGAGAGAGAGAGAAACCCGGCACGAAAACAACGCGGCAGAGCTGTGGGCAGTGGCACGCGGGGCCGAGCACCCAGCACGGCCCCAGCATGGCACATGCTGCTACAAGCCACCGATGCACCGAACCCCTGCCCAGAGCTCACCACCACTGCGGCATCCCCACGGGCCGTGCGCCCATGGGATGTTACCCTGCTCTCTCCAGGGCTGAGCCTTGGCATGGCTCTGGCATGGTGCCGGCACTCCAAAGCAAAACCCAGGCAGTGCTGTGCCATGCCGTGCCATGCTGGGGGTCCGGGCTGGGGGTTGGGGACAAACCAGAGTCACTGGGGTCAGCAGTACCGGCGTGAGCCTGGGCGAGAGGAGGGGGGGCTCTGGCTAATTAGCTTAATGGGGGTTCCTGGCAGGGAGCAGCCCTCGCTGGCTGGTCGCCCCTTCCCAAGCGGTGGGTTGGGGAGCATGGGGCAGGGGGTGAGCGGGAGGTCGGGGCTCGGCTGGGACCCCCGGCATACCTCAGCTCTGCAGCTCCGGGTGCTGCTGTGGAGCAGAGGAGGAGCAGGAGCAGGTCTCTCCACCAGCCTCTGCTCCAGGCGCACATGCTGCCCTGAGCACTCAGCGGAGGCACGGCTGAGCCCCTGGGCTCCTGCAGCAAGGGCAGAACCCATCTCCCTGCCCTTCTCGGGGATTCACCACTTCTGGGCACCGGGATGACCCCAGGTCCTGCTTCACCACCCAGATGTGCTGGATCTGGCTACCAGCCCGCAGCCATCCCAGCAGAGCTCACCGCTGCCTTGGGTAACCCAGCACCCGGGCTTACCCGCACTGGAGCTGCCATCACCCGACTGCCCGGCTCAGGCAGCGCTTGCTCTCTCTCTCCCTCTCTCCCCCTGCAAGACAGCCTGGCTTCCAGCCATGGGAATCAATTGCTAAGTTTCAATTAGCTTAATTGCCTTCTGGCTGAGGCCGCTGGGGGAGAGCAGGGGCTGAGAGCAGCGGCTTCGGCCCCGCTCCTGTCTCCTGCTCACCAAAAAGCACTTTTGGGGGCAGGTGCGTGGAAAAGGAGCGGGGTGGGCTGCACCCCTGGCACGGCCCATGAACACCCACTGCGTCCCAGGAGGGGTTGGGGGGAGAAGCAGAGTGAGGTCCCTACACCCTCCTTGCCCAGCGGTCCCCCAGGTGGGGGCTGCACACCCAGGGGCCAGTACCCCATCCCCGAGTCCTGCTGGGACCCCCATGGCCACGTCCCCTGGGTCCCCCCCCCATTCTCCAGGGTGGCAGCATTGCCTGGGGGTCAGCAGAGCGTGGAGTGATGGGGGCTGCCCTGGGCGGGGGCCGGAGCCACAGACCCCCTGTCAGGGCTGGCAGCGCCGCGGCCACGCGTGACACAGGCAAGCAGGAAGGTAAACACGCCTTTACCCTGGCTGCCGGACCGCGAGCGACGGGTGCAGGAACGGGCGGCACCCTGCCGCGGCTGCACTGAATCACCCACACTCGTGCCAGGGCACCCAGGGCTTCTCCCGGTCCTCGCCTGGGTGCTGCGCTGCACCCCACGTCATGGCTTCACCCCCCCATCACGGCAGAGCCCCCCACACGGTGGCTGACGCCCACCCGTGGGGCAATGGAGGGGAGCCATGCGGGCACGGGGGCATGCGCTGGGGGGGGCTCCCTGGGGAATTCCCCTCTGAGCTGGGAATTTGGGGAGTTCTCCCAAGGAGCCACATGGAAACTTGCCAGCAGCCTCGGCCAGGGAGGGAACTGGCGGCAAACGCCCCACCGAAACCCGGCTGCTCACAGCACGCTGCCTGGCTCAGACGGAGGTGCCCAGGGCTCTGCCACCTGAAAGGTGCCCACCCCCCGAGCCCACCACCCCTGAGCACCCCAAGCGCCCATGTCACCATGCACAGCATCTCAGCCCCGCTCCCGACTCCGGCCCCGCTGCCCTGCCTGCTCCGGCTGCCTGTGCCCTTCCAGCCCCGCTCCTGCATCCCTCCCCCGCCCGGGGGCTGTGGGGCCAAGCAGCAGCTGGGCAGAGCCCACCAGCGGTGCAGGCGTGGCCGGGACCCCCGGCCCCATCAGTCCCCCCCTGCAATAGGGCTGGGGGTGGTGCTGAGCCCCCCCGAGGGCGCAGGAGGACACCCCGATGTCTCCGGGTCTGCTATGTCCCCGCAGCGTTTCCAGAGCGCTCCTTGCCCAGCATGACACGGGTGGGGACAGACTGGGCTCCTCTGCCTGCAGCCCCCGCTGCAGGGGGGCACAGTGGGCACCCCATCACTGGTTCCCCCCCGGGCAGCTCCCCCCGACCCAGTTCCTCTGGCTGCTCGGGGCTGGGAACGGCAGAGCCAGGGCACAGGGACATCCGAACCTTTCAACCCAAATGAAGGTTTTGGGTGCTGATGGCTGACAAGGGGGCGCAGGGCAGAGCCCCCCCGCTTGTCCTAGGGGAGGGGGGTCAGCCCGGGCTGCAATGGAGCATCCCTGCCCCGCCGCTCGCTGAGACGGGGGAGCGGGGTGGAAAGCGAGGTCAAGGGCTTTGCTGATGGCATGGGGATGCGGGGAGTGGCAGGAGGAGCGCGGGTTGCCGGGGACAAGCAACACCGTCAGACTGAATCACTGTTAGTAATCGCTGAGGGATGTGCCGGGGAGACGCTGCTCCCACACGGCCATGGGCTCCGGATCCGTGCCCCCAGCCAGGAAAACGGCAGCAGAGCTGCTCTGGTGGCGCTCAGCACTGTGCCGCGGGAAACAGCCAGAAATAGCTGGGAGAGGGGAGAAATGTGTCCTTTGGCTCTGCAAACATGGGGAGTGTCCCCAGGGTCCTCAGTGTCCCCAGGATCTCTAGCATCCCCAGTGTACCCAGCATCCCCAGCATCTCCAGCATTCTCAGGGTCCCCAGTGTCCCCAGCATCCCTGCAGAAGGGACCAGCCCCAGGGAAAGCAGGGAGAGGGGCACAAAGCACCGTTGGTGAGACAAGAGCCTGCTGGGGGGCGTGGGGCAGGCAGCGGTGGGATGCTCGCCTGGGCACTGGGGGGTCCCACTGCACGTGGTCTTGGGGACGCAGGCACAGCCTCTGCTGAGGCTGCCCTGAGCGGCAGATTGCTGGGGATGGATGGGGCTGTGGCCAGGATCCGTCCCTCCCCTGGCATCCACTCCCAGCTTTGCCGTTCCCCACGGGGGAGCTGGGGGGGCAGCTGTGGGACCCAGACCCCAGGCAGGGGTGCAGCCTAGGGACCCCCTGCCCTCCACCACAGGGATGGGGACCCTGGCACAGCCCCTGGCCCCGTGTCACCTGCTGGACCTCCCTCTAGCAGCAGTGGCCATGGGGCCACAGAGAACCCATGGCCATGTGGCACCCATGGGTGCAGCGGGGCTGGGGGCCCAAGTCACAGCGGGGAGGGCCCGGGCCTGGCATCACCCCCACTGAGGTGGTCCCACAGTGAGTGCCCAGCTGGGCGTGCCTCACCGCGGGATCCGGCCCCGCAGTAGTGGCTCGAGGCATCAGGGTGTCGGGGCAGGTTGGCTGCGGGGCTGCTCCTGCCCTGCGGAGCCGGGGCCACAGCTGCCCCCGGGGGCACCGCGGGCAGGGAGCCGGGGCTGTGCACAGAGCCCCGAGCACCCAGGAGTCACAGCTGTGCTGGAAACAGCTCACGGCCCGACCCCAGGAGGGTCCCGGGCACGCAGCCGCGGCTGGGGTCTGCACGTGCCTTGGGTCTCCTGTGCATGTGCCCCCATGCCTGTCCCCGCACGCATGCCCCATGCCACAGGGCTCCCTGTGCTGATCACCACTGGTGCCGATCCCTGCCAGCACCGATCCCTGCCAGTGCAGATCCCTGCCGGTGCTGATCACCACTGGTGCCGATCCCTGCCAGTGCCTATCACTGCCGGCGGCCCCACGCCCCTTCCACCCTGGCACAGGGCAAGATGCGCCCTGTGCACATTTCACCCTCGGATGCTTCCAGGGCAGCTCAGCCCGATTTCCCCATTCCCACGCTCCGGCACTGCTCCGGTCCCACGTCCCTGCCATCACCCTCTGCGGGAGCTTCCCGCTGCCTGTCCCCAGGGCCATGCCCGGGCTGCCGCCCTGCCGGTAGCCAGATGGCCGCCTCGGTGCATCCCCCGGCCCCATGTCACCGTCCCACAGGATCGCTCCCGGAGCCCCATCCCCACTGGACCTCGCCTGACCTGTGTCTCCCCCTCGTCTGCCCCAGGGGTGACCTCGCTGCCTCTGAGCTGGGTCTGGGCTGGGATCCGGCCGTGGCTCCAGCGCCAGCGGGTGCCACCAGCCCTGCAGCCCCGGCAGGGCTGGCACCGCCAGCGGAGCAGGAGGGTTTGCCCATGGCGAGACCCAACCCCATGCCTGGGGACACAGGGATGCAGAGGTGTGGGGATGTGGGGACGGCCGCCCCGGTGCTGGCCCCACGGATCGGGGAGGCAGCCCTTGGCACGGTGATGTTGGAGCCCCGGGGCTGGGAGAGTCATGACAGACCCAGCACAAGCCCTGGAAAGAGGCTGATGGCTGAGCAATGCCAACATGACAGCAAACACAGACACCCCCATTATAAACCGGGGTTCGACCCGGTATGGCCTCGGGGAGGGTGCCACCACCCACTGCCCCGCCCGGCGTGACTGGCAGCGCTTGTCACCGCCATGGCACAAGCCCCAGCAGGAGCAGTGGTGGCACTGGGGATGGCGCAGCTGGCATGGTGCCTGTCCTGGCAGCGGGGCTCTGGTGGGACCCCGTGGTGGTGCCTGGGGTGGGGAGGGGCGGACTGGGACCATGCCCTCGGCACAGAGCTGCACATGCCCTGGCATGTGGCGGCCGGTGACGCCGGGGCGGCAGGAGGTGCAAGGGCCGTGCAGGGTTGCATCATGCCCGTGCTGGCCAGGGAGTGGGGATGCGGAGGGGACCCCTCTCCATGGGGGGCTGCTGCAGCCAGCTGAGCCCTGCACCCCAGGCACCCCTCCAGCCTGGGGGGACCCCAGAGACACCGGGGAGGGGGAGAGGCCGTTCGCCAAAGTCTGCTCGGCCCGCCCAGCCCCTGAACACTCTGCCTGTGGGGAACCGTGGGATCCAGCCCAGCCCCTGCCCCCATGGGGACCTGCAGGACCTGGCCCAGCCCTGGCATCCCCCTGCCCAAGGGGATCAGCAGGGTATTTCTTCTACATCCCACAGTTCTACCTCCCCTATTTCCCTGTCCCATGGGCCTTTCCCCTGTCCCCTCTGCCCTCCGATACTGCTGGTACCCTGCTGCTGCTGCTCCCCTAAGTGGTGGGCGCATGGGGGTCTGGCTGAGGGGCAAGTGGAGCCCTGAGGGGCCGGGGGAGCTGGGGAGCTCCCGGGGGCCGCTGCCACCCGCCGGGTTTGGCAGAGCCGGACTCTGCCGGGCTGGCAGCTGCCTGCAGGCAGGTCTGACCCGCTCCTGCCTTCCCTCCGCCAGCGCCTGGCAGCCGGCAGGGCAGCGTGTGCCCGGCTCAGGGGCCGAGGCCGGGCGGTGCCGAGCTGCCCCCCCATCCTGCACGCACCCCACGTCCCTCTCCCGCGTGGGAGTGGGAACGGGGATTTTCTCCGATGAATCATTCCCCGCTCTGGCGGCAGCCGTGCCGCGGCGTGCACCCGCCAACCCTGCTCACCACGGGAGGGTCACGGCCATGGGCAGCCATGCAGCAGGTCCTGCCCCGGGACCCCCGGCCATGCAACCCGACACAGGGGTGCTCTGGGCACAGTGGCGGCTGCTGCTGCAGAACAAGACGAGACAGGACAGGACGGGACGGCCACGCTGCAAGTAGGAGGTTGCTGCTGCGGCTGGCACTTCAGCTCTTGGGCCGGTGGCACCGTGGGGCTGTGCTGGCACCCCGCGCCCCCCCCGGCCCTGTCCCTGCAGCTGGGCTTGTGCTGGGGCTGCTGCAAAAGGACGAGGGCCCCGGGTGCCAGTGGGAGCTGCCGGGGCCAGGGACGGCCAGGATGGACTCAGCGCCCCAGGAGGGACCTGCACCCGCAGCGGGGCCCTGCTCTCCTGTGGGGTGCACACCGGTGGGGGCTGTGCATCATGGGGGGACTGTGCACAGCCGAGGGGGGCCGGGCACCCCGGGGAGCATGCACACCCAGTGGGCTGGGCACCCTTGGGTGAGTGTGCGCCTGAGGCTGTGCACACTCAGGGGCTGTGCACACCCGGGGGGGCTGTACACCCCCGGGCGCCCTGCGGGGTGTACTCCCGGGAGGGGGTTGTGCAAAATGAGGGCTGCAGGCGCATGGGGGGGGCTTGCATACCGGAGGGCTGTGTGTGCACACCACGGCGGGACACGCATGCCGGGGGGGCCGTGCACACTGGGGATGGAGCTGTGCGTGGGGGTGGGCCGTGCACACCGCAGGGCTGTGCAGATCGTGGGGCAGGGGGGTTGCACACGGGTGGCTGCGCACGCCGGAGGGACTGTGCACTCCCGGGGGGGCCATTGCATGCACACCAGGGGTCCCTGCACACGCGTGGCTGCGCACAACGTGGGTGCACATATGCGCCTGGCTGTGCACGTGTGGGGTCCGTGCACACCCGGGTGGTCCCCGCACACGCGTGTTTCTGCACACCTGGGAGGGGTCCCTGCACATGCGTGTCTGTGCACACCCAGGGTGTCCCTGGACACGCGTGGCTGTGCACACACGGGGGGGCCGTGCACACCAGGTGTCCCTGCACACACGTGCCCCGCACACCGGGGCTCCCCGCACACCCGTGATCCCGGGCTCCCCGCACACCCGTGCCCTGCACACCGGGACTCCCCGCACACCCGTGATCCCGGGCTCCCCGCACACCGGGGCTCCCCGCACACCCGTGATCCTGGGCTCCCCGCGCACCCGTGCCCCGCACACCGGGACTCCCCGCACACCCGCGATCCCGGGCTCCCCGCACACCGGGGCTCCCCGCACACCCGCGATCCCGGGCTCCCCGCACACCCGTGCCCCGCACACCGGGACTCCCCGCACACCCGCGATCCCGGGCTCCCCGAGCACCCGTGCCCCGCACACCCGCGATCCCGGGCTCCCCGCACACCGGGGCTCCCCGCACACCCGCGATCCCGGGCTCCCTGCACACCCGTGCCCCGCACACCGGGGCTCCCCGCACACCCGGGATACCCCACACACCCGTGCCCCCCCCCCCCCGCCCCCCGGGGAACCCCCGCGCCGCGGCCACGCCCCCTTGTCGCCCCGCCCCCTCCCGCCTGACCCCGCCCCTCCCCTCCCTCCGCGCCCAATGGGGCGCGTCGCCCCGCCCCTCGCGGCGGCGGCGGCGCAGGCGCACTGCTGTCGGGCCGGGCCGGGCCGCGCGCGGGGGCCAAGATGGCGGCGGGGCGCGGGGAGCGCGGGCGGGCGGGGAGCGCGGCGGCGGCGGCGGCGGCGGCGGCGGGGGCGCTGTGAGGGCGGCTGGCGGCCGCCGCCCCGCCATGGCCCGCCTGGCCGACTACTTCGTCCTCGTGGGCTACGACCCCGGCAAGCGCGGTGAGCGGCGGCGCGGGGCGGCGCGGGGCCGGCGGGGGCGCCACGGCTGTCAGCCGCCGCGGGGGGCGGACACGGGGGGGGGGCGGACACGAGGGGGCGGGCACGGGCGTGGGGATAGCGGGGGGCCGCGGGGACGGGGGTGCGCGGGCGGGCCGCGCCCGTGCGACGTGGCGAGCGCCCGGCTGGGCCCGCGGGCGGGACCGCGGCCGGTACCGGGGGGGCGGCGGCGGGGGGGGCCCGGCCGGGGCCCTTCAACCGTGCGGGCCCGGCGGGGTGTCCGGGGCGGCGGGCAGTGCCGGGCAGCATCCTCCCCCCCGCCCGGGCCGCCCCCCCACGCCCCCAGAGCAAGGCCGGGGGGAAGCACCGGCACCGGGTCCGTGTGTGTGTGCAGCCCCTGCCGCCCGGGCCTGACCCGCCTTCGCCCCTTCACTGGCAGCCGGAAACGTCTGCGCGTGGTTCTGCTTAATTACGGCTTCTGTCGTTTTAGGGGTGCCCCCCCCCGCCATCGCCGAGCCGTCACCCCTCCAGATGCCGCGGCCGGCCTTGGCTTGGGTGGGGGGTTTCTGCCCTCCGCTCACTGGGCTGCGGCGTGGGGCTGCTCCGAGCCCGGCTCCCCCAGCAGGCCAAACCCCCCCTCGGACGGGGACGTCGTGCCCTGGTCGGTGCCCGGCTGGCTTTTCTCTAACGCCGCTGCCTCGGGGGCCCCCGACCCATGGGTCTGTTTAAAGACCTCGTCCCTCTGTCCTGGGCCCGCGTCTGTGCTCATCGTCAGGTGCTGGGGTCGGTTGTCTCGGTCCTGGGGGTTTGTGTGTCTGGGGGCTCTTTCCGCGATGCTTTCATCTGCCCCCTCGCACTCAACCGGTCATGGTAAAAATGAGCTTTGTTGGTGTTATAAATGAGCTGAAGTTCACCTAAAAAAAGGACTTTCTTGCAGAACGCACACCGAGAGCATCTGTTCCCCAAATTGCGTATCCACGGAAGAAGGCTGTTGGCTGGGATTGTTTTGAGCGTGTGCGCAGAGCTGATGAGAGGGAATCCTTTTCCACGCGGCGCCTGTGGCTTTGATTATCACGGGAAGCTGCTGAGGCTGAGCGCTTGATTAACGTTCAGAGCGGCTGCACAGTGCTGTGGATACGAGCGTTTGTGGTGCTCGGTGCGGATCCCAACACCCGTCACTGGCCTGCTGTCTCTCCTGTTCCAGAACAGGCCGGGGGCTCCCCTGTGGAAGGTGGGGGCTCTGGGCAGCGTGGCATGCAGCTCTGCTAAAGGTCCGGCTTTGGGAAGGTGTTTGGGCCAGAGAGCAGGCAGCCTGGATGAGAGTTTCGGTGTTTTCCGAGTACCATCTGATCACGTGGCGGGATGTTTTGCTGTTGTTATTATTGCAGGCGTCTTCCCCTGGTGTCCCAGTGTCCTGCGGCATCGGAGCAGGAGGGAGTTGCTCTCTCCCCGCGGTGCCCTCGGGTCGGGCTCTGCCTGGGAGGGCTGCGGGAGGTGGGCTGCCCAGGGTGGCACCGTCTGGGAGGCGATGCAGTGGCCCCCCCGGGAGCGAATGGAGGGCTGGGGTGATGCTTTGCAGCTGTACCATCTTCACCTCGCTTCTGAGTGCTGCCTCTGGGGCCTCTGAGCGCTTCCTTCTGTACCTCCTTGCTCGCCTCGGCCTCCCTCATGGAGCTGCGGCTGATATTTGCAGCACAAAACTCGTTGTGGTTTGTAGCGGTTAGTAAGTGGTTGGGTACGACGGGGCTTGTGGAGCAGGCGAGCGCTTTAGTCTTGTGTTTCTTGTCTTGAGACACGGAAACCTGAGTTTCAGAAGGGAATGATGCATGCCACACATCTTCCCGCTGTCATCCGAGGCTTGTTGGGGGAAGATGGACAGTGCTCCGAGGTGAAGTGGTTAATTGCAGCGGGGCATTAGAAAGGAAAGAGCTCATGATGAATGAATGGTATTCCTCTGACTTAAATGCTCACTTTTTTTACTTTAAATCTCATCTGTAGCATACAGGCCACAGAACCGAACTGAACTCGCTTGTGTTTGGGCTAGTACAGAGCTTGGCAAAGCATCCCACCTTGACTCGGAGACCTTTAGCAGGTTTTGGTAGTATAAAAAGCTGCCACCAGCTGCAGCACTTGTCCGGTGGTGGCTGTCCCGGTGAAACCGCGTCAGTGTCTGGCCTGAACCTCCCTGACCTCAGCCGCCGGCCTTGGGTTTGAGAGGCCCTCGAACCAGAAGGCAGTTACTGTGTTATTAGCTCTGCTCCCAGGAAAGTGCTTTTAGACCAGAGTCCTGTTTTAATTAGCGAAGTATTTGGAAGTTGCAGGCCTTTCCTAGGTTGTGTTTTGGCTCAGCAGAGCCACTCGAGGTCTGCGGGGCCGCTGCTTCCCTGTGACCGTGGACGGAGACCTCAGCACTGCCTCAGGGCCCATGGGGGTCACTCTGCAGCCCAGGATGTTTCTCCCTGGTAAGAAGTGGCTGTGACCCGCTCCGCTTTGTACAACTCGGGTGGGCTTTTTGCCGCTGGCACGGCAGAGAATTTGGCACCTCTGTTGGGGGTTGTCGACGGAAAACATGCAGCTGTCTTCCTTGAGCACGGCAAAGCTACGGGGTGGGGAGGAGGCGTGTCTGGAACACCATGGGGAGCTTCCGTTGCTTCTGTGGGGTGAGATACCCAGGAGTCGGGGCAGCCTCTGCCAGAGAACGAGGCTGGCCAGCAGCCTGTAAATGTCTCTTCTGGCCAGCGGCAGCTAGAGCAAAACCCTTTCCCATCCCAGTTTGCAGGCGCCTGAGTGCTCTCCTGAGCTGTGTGGCAGGGGGTTTGAAGCAAGACACGTGTCTGAGTGACGTGCCAAGCCCTCGCGAGCTCCCCCCAGGATCTCTCTGCGAAGGATGGGAAGATTGACTGATGCCAGTTATTTGATTTTTGGGATCAATATGGCAACACTTATTCCCCGGGTGCTGTCCTGTTTTCACAGTCCCCCTCCCTACAGGGAGCTTAGATAATGTTTGGAGGAAGGGCACGCCGCTCTCATCTGCGAGTGACTAATTGCTTTACAGGTTGGGTTAGTCCCGGCGGAGCTGTAGCCTGGGCAGCAGGCTGCTCTGCCGTGGCCGTGCCGTGCCGGCACCTCCCTGCCAGCTGTAAGCAAACCAGGGCTGAGTGCTGCGGGGGGAACCCGCACAGCAGCCCGGGGGGCTCGGCTGCGCAAGAGCTGCACGGGACCCCTCGCATGGGCAGGGAGGGGGCTCTGCTCTGCCCGCAGCTGGACACGGGCATACGGCAGAGACGTGTTTGCATGCGGTGAGGTGCCGTGGCTGCTGAGGAGTTCTTGTGCCAGTAGGATTAATGGTCGGGCAGGGACAGGCTGGCAGTTGGGGATGGTGGAGGGGGAAGGTCTGCTCGGGTGGTGGGACCTGAGGTAGCTCTGCATTGTCTCCAGAGGTAGACTCATAGAATGGTTTGGGTGGGAAGGGACCTTTAAAGGTCATCCAGTCCAACCCCCTGCCGTGAGCAGGGACATCTTCAACTAGATCAGGTTGCTCAGAGCCCCGTCCAACCTGACCTTGGATGTTTCCAGGGATGGGGCATCTACCACCTCTCTGAGGAACCTCTGCCAGTGTCTTACCACCCTCACAGCAAGGAATTTCTTCCTTACATCTAGTCTAAATCTCCCCTCTTTTAGTTTAAAACCATTACCCCTTGTCCTGTTGCAAGAGGCCCTGCTAAAAAGTCTGTCCCCATCTTTCTTATGAGCCCCCTTGAAGTGCTGGAAGGCTGCAATAAGGTCTCCCCGCAGCCTTCTCTTCTCCAGGCTGAACAACCCCAACTCTCCCAGCCTGTCCTCACAAGGTGTTAACGTGGCTCAGCACAGTTTTGTGGGAACAAAACCGAAAGCGAGAGAGGCCGGCTCGAGGGCTGGAGCGGGGCAGCGAGTGGCGTTCGGTGGAGCCGGCGTGGGGCTCACTGGGTGCTGCAGTGGTGGCGTCCGGCGTGTCTGCAGCGTTTGCTGGGCTTTACGGCTGGCGTCTGCTCCTGGTGCGGAGCGTTATCTTCCTGAAGGGGCCCGTCCTCCCCGTCATATGCAGGCTGGTGGTGCAGAGTCACGATGCACTGTCTCTACTGGCGTTCTGCTCATCTGGAAGGATGAGAAAACGGACCTTTAACTCTTTCAAGAAACATGCTGTCTGGCTGTGAAACTGGTGTCTTTGCAGTCCGGTGTGAGATCCTCTGGCTGAATGGTGTGACCGCCGGCTGGGCTGGCAGTCAGGCAGCCATCCAGTCGCTTTTCCCCCAGTTTTGCAAGCCACGCTGGTGTGCTGAGCTGCTGGGTTGCAGGGATTGCTTTCAGGGAAGCAGAGCACCGACACGCTACAGGGAGCCGAGCTGTCTCACCAGGAGCTGCGGCTGCTGGGCACTGATGTCCGTGTGCCCTGGTCGATTGTGGCTGCAGCCACGGCCGCTGTGCACCGAGCCAGCTCCTGTGTCCCTGCGCTTGTGTCGCGAGAGGGGCTGCACGCTTCTGGGGCTCCGGGTAAATGTGTGGAGCTAAATGTGCCCTGGCAGTGGGAAATGGGTCTTTTCATATGTGAGAGTTTGTCATATTGTGTCGTGATTGCTCACATTATTCTCTGTAAATGGATGTTTTTAAATCTCTTGGCTCTTATCATTGATGCAGACAAATGACTGCATTGCAAAACCAGGGTCTGGCTGCTTTTTGCCTTGGGATCTGAGAGGTTTTTCTGTGTCCCCTGTGGCCTGAGAGTCCAGAACAACTCAATTTCAAGACATGTTTGGCATGGATGAAGGCCTTATCTTAGAGCTTTCTATATGGAGCACTGAATGAGGCATGGCCCCTTCTCTGTGGGGATTTAGACAACAAACAAAAACAGGGGGATTTAGAATACATGCGTTTCTGAATGAGCCATTGACGATCTGCTCTGCTGTTTCTAGCTGTGTCCGAATTTGCAGCTGTCCAGCCCTCCCCAACCCTGGTGTTTCTGATCCAAAAATCGGAGCGCTGCTGCTTCCCAGGGCTTGGACAGCCCGGGAGGGGTGCCGGTTTTCTGTGTGGGGCAAGGGACTAGGGGCTAGTGTGGAGGCTGGCGAGGCTGCTCCGAGGCCGCAGCTGAGCCGGGGAGGTTGCAGCATTTTCCGTATTTTGTTGCAGTTGTGCAGAGCAGGGTGTCATGCTGTCGTGTTTAGCCCCTTCAGGATGCCTCGCTGCTCCCACCTTTGGGGCTGGGGTTTGGGCACATTAGTTCTGGTTTTGAGCATCTGTGGGAGGTGAGGGTGGATGTTGAGAGGAAACTGCCTCCGTGCTTGGTGCCGTCTCTTTCCGTGAAGCCTTTGACGCAGCTTCTGGTGGCGCAGGCCCCGTGCAGATGGTTGGAGGAACGAGGATGCAGGCATTGATGCGTCCTGTGCTCCTCCGAGGTGCTCGCAGCTCCTCTGCCTTGCAGGCTTTCACCGTGCAGCTGGAGCTGATGCCTGGAGAGAGGAGCTAATCCTGAAAGCCAGAGAAGCTGAAGTAAACCCGCTGGGCAGATGAGAGCTCTTGCAGCTCATCCTGCTACTGTCCCACCTGTGTTTTGAGTCGATTTTCAGCCTGAGAGTGCCAGGCTCTCTGCTGCTGCAAGATGTCCATGCAGCTCTCACTAGTGGGAGGCTTTTCTAACTGGCAGTAAAAATACGCTCTGCTCTGTCGTTCATGGACCTGGCCAAGTGACTCATCGGTTTGACTCAGACTGGGTTCTTGTAATGCGCGCATCTAGCAAAAAAACCCCATACGTTGAAATGCCTCCAGTGGTTGCTAACAGTGAGCCCTGTTTGCTATACAAACATTTGCAGAGGGGACCTCGGGAAGAGAGGATGTAATCCCTGTGCACGCCACGTGCAAAGCTGCCTGTCTTCCGTCCAGTTACCTGGCTGCTTGAAACGAGAGACTATTGCAGCGGTCGGCGTGGGCGCCTGTCGAAGGGGGTCACCCTACTCCTGGCAGCCGCCAGCCCCCACGCCACAGCATCCCAGCCGCACCGGTCGGTCTGGGAACTGCAGCTCCTCTGGCCCCAGATGCTCTTAATATTTGTCCCGTTCTCTTTGAACTTTTGCCCAGGAAGAGAAGCTCTGTGTGCTGCAGATCAGAAACCAGGGAGTCAGATGCCTGACGCTGACATGGGATTAGATCTTCCTTCAGCCAGCACCAGGTCTGATGGAGAGGGAGGTGGGTTTAGTCCAGCAGTGCCTTGACTTTGATAGGTCTCAGCACTTCCAGTTTCCTTGAGGTACTTTTGTAGATCAGAAGAGATTAATCCTGCAGTTGCTGTAAGATTCATGAGATAGCAGGCCCCGAAAGCCATCGTTTGTGCTGGGTGGACTCTGCTGCCGTTTCTTCACAGCTGTGTAAGTCCATCCTGCTTGTCGGGCCAGCAGCGTGGTGCTGGTAGTGCATAGGTGTGAACGCTCCCGCTGTCCTGCCAGCAGAGCTGCAGCCTGCCTTCTGCTGCCGTCATGGGCACGCCGGCGCCTGCGTGGGCGCTGCTGGGCGATCGTCTTGTGGCTTCTGAAATCTTCTTGTGCTTGCAGCGTCCGGTGAGCCCGTCACCAGCCTGTGCACGAGCTGCAGCTGCACCCGTGGGGCACTGGTTGGTGTCAGGCCTTGCTCGAGTGCCTGTTCTCCACTGCTGCGGTCTGCGCAGGAACGGCGAGGTCTTTCTTCTCTCCCCACCATCACTTCTCCCTACCCGGTACTTCTTTCTGTGGCTGTTTCCTGTGGCTGTTGGAGCTTGGTTTGGTCGACGCACAGCGGCAGCCTCCCCTGGAGGTGCCGGGGCAGCTGGAGCCCCTGCGGCTGTCTCATGCGGTCGGCAGCTCCGTTTCCCAAAGGTCACTGAGTGGGATGATGCCTTGAAACGGTCTAAATACGGCACAAGAAACATCTTGGTGTAAAGCTTTCCACAGGCTCACCTTCGCAAGTTGTAAACCTGTGATGTTGCTTCAGACAAGATGGAAAATTCTCTCTACCCTGTCTTGGGTGATCCTCCTTTTTCATGGGGGAATAAATGTATTTTATGTCAGTGTGGGATGAGTCATTTTGGCCCTGGAGCGATACCTGTGCAGGATCAATGGGCATGAAAGTTTTAATGCTCTGGTCTAGTCTTTCTCCCCCGTTGTGAGGAGACTCTCCTGTGGCCTGCTGGATCTTGTTGCCAGAAACTCCTGTTGTTGTGACTGTCGCTGAGAGGGTAGCTGCTGTTTGCATGGCTGTGCAACACCTGTGTCACGGTTTCGGGACAGTGGGTGAGCGTGAAGAGGAAGCATCAGTCTAAAACATATGTTCTAACTAGATTCTTTAACTGTTAGTAATGTTTTGTTTACTGCCAGTGATAATTTTGCAGATTTCTTTTTCGTTTCTCTCTCTTGAGCTCGCGTTTATCTCAGTTTGAGCAGGAATCTGAAGACTTCGTTTGCAGCAAGTTTCATTTTCCCATTTCTAGTGCTGGGATGCTAGGCTTGAAAAGCAGCTGCGTTTTTGTGCAGGCTAAAAACAAACAAAAAAGTCTTGGCTCGAGGTAGAAATGTGCCCTGGAGTTCCCCCGGGCTGCCCAGCTGTGTGCCCTGTGGGAGCTCCCGCTGCGGCGCTGGGGCAGGAGGAGATCTTCACTGTGAAGACCCCCTCGGTTTGGTCACTCCGAGATGCCCTGAGGGGATCAGAGGAGCGGCGGGGTGGTACTGCTGAGCCGGGGGAGACTTTTCTCCACCTCTTGCCGTGATTGTGGCATGAAGACTTCCGAGGCCGGGCTGCTTGTCTCTTCTTCTATGTGGCTCTAACGCTTTTGACCACTAAAGACTCTTATGTCAAACCAGACATTTGAGAGCCTGCAAGCGCCTCGGGACAGGGGTCATCCTGCTTCTTGAAAAGTGTCTTTCCGATATCCAAAGCACGTTCATCCCTTCCAGTTTTGCAGCTGGTAAAAGGGGAGGCACAGAGGGTTTGGTAAAGGTGGCAGCGGTTACTGGTGAGAAGGGGCAGGCGGTGGAGGTCGGGACATCTGGAGGAGCAGCGTGTGAGGGCCCTTCGTCTCCCAGGAGCAAAGGCCTTTCTCTTGCACTGATTCAAATTGGGTTTTGTTTGTGGTGTGGCTCAAAAGTGCCACGTGTCGGTTTGCAGGGAATGGCCTGCATGTTTGGCAACTGCTGCGGCCTTGTAACTGAGACTTGGATAGTCTTGCACGTTATTTTTATGTTTCTGAATGCTTTTTGATCAAGACGATGAAGCAGGAAGTTTTTTGGGGAGGAAAAAAACGAGTGTCTCTGTCTCTATTCATTAGACGTGTTTTTGTGTTGTGGGTAGCTGTAGGAAGTGGAGCAGAAAGCTAGGCAGGCTGCTTAACTCTTCTCTGTTAGGGCATCTTCCTCCCCAAACCAGAGGTCTCTGCAATGTGCTGATTGCCCAGATAACCACGCTCTTCGGTCTGGTGGAGTTGCAGCCTTTCCAAAGATGAACTGCTCTGGCATCGAAGCTGAGAGGGAAGGACCAGTGTCCTTCTGGACATGCCGTTCACCCTGCCCTGGACTTGGACAGCTTTTGATCTGGAGGATCACAGCCATGATGTACTGCTTGGTCTTGGCGCTCTGGCCAGAGGGGAGCACCTCCTGCAGACCCTGGGGCGAGTCCGGGTCCCTCTGCCCACGTACGCCGCCTCTGTGGGCAGCGCCGGCTGGCCTTGTGCACACCAGTCCTCTTGGCAGTCTCCGAGTCAACTCTGCTTCAAAACTGCGATAACGTTGCTCTTCTAGAGTGGGAAAAGACTTCTGACCTCATTTTAGGGGCCTTACCCTAATATTGCCTGCTTTGGTTTTGTTTTAGATACCTGCAGTCATGCATGTAATGTTTTGAGAACTGAGATGTTTGTCTGTTAATTGAGACCTGGGAAAGCCTGTAGGGAATTACACGCAAGACTGCCTGGTCAGGCTGTTGGGGTGTGCCGGGTATGCGGAGAACCTACGTGAAGAACCGGTGGGCGTTTTCAAGGCATGGTGCTAGGACCAGGTACCCCTGTGGCTGTAACGCCCCGGCGGTTGTTGCAGCATAAACATGCTCGTGTTTGTGCTCGAGCTCGCGGCGCGTACTGCTCCAGGATGGTTGTGTGTCCCAGTGCACGAGCACAATTGCGATGGTTGGTGCTGGTTACCTCCATCTTCGCCTGTCAGGTTCCAGCTGTATTATTCTAATGATGAACTTGGAAACGCACCTCCCCAAGGCGAGCGAGAGGAGCTTGAACCCCAGGCAGATAACACGGCGCAGAGCGTGCACGTCTCCTCCTCCTGCCTGTGCCTCTGCCTGTCCCGGCTGCCTCCGTCGTGCCGGCTGCCCCTCCGGCGCGGCTGGGGGTTGCCCTGACGGGTGGTGGGAGCACAGGGGTGGGAGGGTCGGTCAGCGCAGCTGCTGCTGTGTCCGCTGCCGAGCGGAGAGTGGGGATACTGTCCCGCGCTCGCCTTCGAACACAGCATCTCTGTTCAGCGCTGAGCGGGGCGAAGCTGGAGGACAATTGTTTGCTTCAGCTTCTTCTGGAGGAGCGGCCACGGTGGCAGCAGGGGTACCAGCGAGGGGATGCGTCATGAGTTGTATTTAGAAATCAGTGAAACCGTGGTTCTTGTGGATTCACACATCATCCAAGATGCTCAGGATGAATGTTGTCAGTGAGAAAGCGGCACGCTGGGTGGCACTTTGGACTTGGTCAGGGGCTGGGCTGGTACCGCAGGCGTTCCTTTGGAGAGGCAGGTGATTAGGAACGGGGAGAGAGAAGCTCCTGGATGAGATAAACGTGAACTTAGCAGACCTAGTTAGGAGGGAGGCCAGGCAATATGCGTGGTGAAGTGTGGTGTACCAAAGATAGACTGCCCCAGTTTACCTTCCTAATGAGAAGAATGAGACTCGCGCTGATTTATGCAGTAATTATCTGCAGGCGTGACTCCTGTGGGTTACCAGTGAGGCAATGAGCTTAAGCGCTACGTCTAGCGTTAGGTGTTTATGTGGATGAGAAGACCTGCGGTGACATTAGGAAAGCTTAGGAAAGAGGGTGCTGCCTCACCACACAGGCTGGCTCTAATAATCGGACGCACCGGAGAAGGCTTCTGTGCAGGCTGTGGCAGTTACCTCCATGCTTCGTCTGCACCTGTGTGGCCCATGCTGGAGGTGAGGCTTGGGCACCTCGTCTTAGCGTGGTGCTTCCTGTTCATTAGATCTATTTGAGATGTTAAATTGGGTAAGTAAAAGGCGGCCTCATTCCTTGGGCCAATGGCAGTGTGGATGATGACATGGTTAAATCAAGATTAGCGAGCTGTACAGGCTGTGATGATGGGGAGTCCGTGGAGTTTGCTGCAGGCTGTGGGCACAGGCAGTGCTTTTTTCCCCTAAAAGGGGAGGAGCGATCGTGCCCTTCTTGGTTTGAGGGGTATTTGAATTCTGAAGCAAAATCATAGACATCACCCTGGCAGATACGTGCTGAGCACGGGTAGCGCAATCGAGCAGCAGACCGAGGAGGGGTCGAGGACCGCGTCTCCCCAGGCGCACACAGTCGCTTCAGCGAGGGATGCTGCTGTCGCTGCGCAGGGGAAGGCGGCAGCGATAGGAGCGCTGGTGCTTTCGTGAGCTGGAAGTTGAAGGGTATAAACAACCAGTTATGCAAAACTGCGCAGGGGAGAGTTGGGTAGTACGGCACCACTGTGGCAGGTTTTGGAATAGATGTTAATTATAGCCTCCCTTAATGAGCTGGGAGAGAACCATATGTTGTTAACATTTGCAGCTGATATGAAATTGAGGGAAGGGAGTTGCCAGTATCTTAAAGCACAAAAATAATTTGGAGAGCTGCTCAGCTCTTGACTGAATCGCTCTAGAATGAAATTAAGTTTTCCGTAGTAATAATAATGGGAGACTTTTCTGAGGGAGCAGGGCACACCCCTGCTCTCTGGCAGGTGGGAGTAGCCTGGAGTGCTCTTGTTTGGGGAGGGGGAACAGGCACAGCACATGGCTGATGTTCAGGCTTCCCGCATTTGTGCTGGGACGGCGCCTCCGCCGTCGTGCTCAGCTCAGGGTCCTCGCTTCTGGAAGGGCGCTGGGTTCATGTGGGCTCGTACGCCTGGTGTGACGAGGAGATTAAAATATGTTTAAGCTAGCTAAGCAGTAACTAAGAAGACCTGCAAGTATCTGAGCGTGTAAGTGCCATACGGTCTGATGTAGCCCACTGTGTTTAACAAGGTGTTGGGCTGAAATTCCAAGGTTCTGTGTCTGTTCTGTGTTGTGCCTGGAGGAAGGTCGCTGTAAGTGTGTTTGTGCCACTGGCATCTGAGACCTCCCTCCTAGCCACAGAGCTGCCTCTTCGACTGGAGGAGCTTGGCTAGAGGAGGACTGCTTCAGCAGGCTTCTTCCATCTCCAACTCCTGGAATACTGTTATATCAACTTTGCATTTGTTTTATTACCGAGCAAAACGTCAGCGTATTTGGAGCTGTGAGCCTGGGGGTGGGGGGGAAATGCTGGGCACGGCTGTGCGGCGTGCATCTGGGCGTGAGGGGTGTTTGAGGGACTTGGCGTTCGGGGCTATAGCAGTCCAACTTGTATGCCGAGCCATTAGCGTTGTGTCTGCTGTGCCCGTTTCTGGCCAGGGTCAGCAGAGAATGCAGAGCAGCATGCAGAGCAAGCTATGCAGCAGCAGAGCACACCCATCAAGTGATGGGTCTAGTCCTGTCCCAGAGCTTGCGCTGCTCCCAGCACCGATCTCGGGAGCTTCTCGGGAGCGCTCCCAGCCTGGCTGCTTTACCCGTGCCCTCTCACCCTGGCCTCCTCCTTCTCCAGCCACGTATCTGTGCTGTTCCTGTCTGTCGCCCGCCAGGGAAGGGGACCGATTCAAAAAGACTCTTCTGAAATGCTGGTGTTGGGGTGGGTCAGGCGATGCTGGACCGGCTGCAGCAGCTCGGAGTCACTGCTGTTCCCATGGGCGTAGAGGCGGCGGTAGAGGGGTTCCGTGATGGGAGACTGGCTGGACTGGGAGAGGCGAGACAGCCGGGTGTTGTCTCGGCGGAGAGCCCCAGCTGGGCTGCAAGCCCTCGTTGTGCACCGTGGACATCAGTGAACTTCTTGAAGTTGACTGGAGTACAGCCAAGCCAAGGAAGATTTCGTTTCTTGGGAGCGTATCAGAGAATTGAGGTGCGTGTTCTGCAGCCAGTGCTTGTCTGTCAGTGTCGTCTTCTGGATTGTCCTGTGGTTCTGAGTCAGAGGAACACCTTTATCTGTAATTTTATTTATTTTAAAAAATGAGCTGAGAACAAAAAGCGTTTCTTAGGCATTGGGCAGATCTTTCATGTTTTTGTTACTTCATTTCTAGGATAAACCCTGGCTGGTTTTGGTCACTGCATGTGTTTTTAATTTTCCAGTCCGTTCTAGTGCTGCTTTCCTTGACAGCTCAGCACGACGAGCGCATCTCCGTGGATGGGAGAGCACAAAGTCCCCACTGAGGATTTGAAAATGTTCCGTACAGCTGAGGCCGTGCTGGACTGGCCTGTGTATCTGTGCTGCGAAGTGTGGCCGGCAAACAAAAGCTCTGCGCTGGTGTCCTGTGCCGGCGGAGGTGCTGTGCCGGCGGAGGTGCTGTGCCGGCGGAGGTGCTGTGCCGGCGGAGGTGCTGTGCCGGCACGGCTCTGGACGGCTGGAGTAGAGGGGGACAGCGGCACTGCAGACAAACCTCGTATGTCCTGAAGCCGTGACCTGTCTCTCCTAAGCCCGAGTGACCCAACAGCCTGTGACTCTCTTGGGGGATTTCTGCTGCTGGTTTAGTAAATTAAACTCCTCGTTCTTCTGTCTTTGACTCCAAGTTTCTCTCCGCTGCCTTGACTCTGGTCCATGTTTTCACTTTTTATTTTCCTCTGTTTGGACTGGTTTTTGGCTGTGTTTGAAGGCTGCTTTCCTCGTTTTGCATAATGATCTGCATCTTCACTGTTTTAACCTTATCAACTTTCTTTTACATCCCTGTTTTGTTCTTTCCTCTGTAAGTCCTGGCGGTGGAGGTCACTTTAACATCGTGTTCATGTAGAGGATGGGAGTGTTGATCCTCTTCTTTTGACCTTAAGTTTTCTTGACAACTCTTGTTTTATAGAATTGCCTTTTAAAAACGTTGCATCTCTTGGAAATTCCTCTCTATCAAGCACGTCAGGATTTTGTACATTTTTTAAAATGCTGATGCACGAACTTGGGGTTTGCCGTGTGTTTTGGACTCGTGTCTTGTCAGAACGAGGTGTTCAAGGAGCAGCTCCAACTGCTGCTTGAGCTGCTTCGTTCGGAGGACTTCACCCAGGACTGACTGGCGCTGTGCTGTTCAAACGTGCAGGAACTTGGTCTTCACCTGCAGTCTCCCAGTTTAACGTGATGTTTGAGGGGGCAGCACGAGAAGTAAGATGTGGACTTTCAGCACCAGCTGTGCCAGGTTGCAGCAGCAGGACTGTCTGCAATCTGCAGGTGGGGAACTCTTGCTGTTATCAGGGGAACTTTCCTCCTTCCACCACCTCTGCATGTCGCGTGGCGGCGGCCGTCTCCAGGCTCTGCCGCGGGGGGTCTTTGCTCCAGCGTGGTGGTGGGTGTTTCTGAGGGTGCTGAAGCGTAGCTCCAAGCCTGCGGGTGCTGGCAGCAGGGAAAATTCCTGCTGCTACTTCTGGCCAGCTGTCCCTGCAACAGGGCTTTATTTATGGGACTTTCTCAACTAATACCTCTGAGGGAGAAACACGAGGCCAGAATTCAAGGCCATGGAGCAATAGCCATTTGAAATAGCCATCTTCTGAAGCAGGATTATGGAGACGGATGCTCAAGAGGGCATTTAATGTAATTCTTATTAGTGACATTAATGCTGCTTTCTCCCATTCTCGGCGGAGTGCAGAATATGACATTGTTGGGTTTTGGGTTTTTGCACTTGTCTGCTCAGAGTTTAGCCCTGCAGGCGGGTGCAGAAGAGGGCTGGCTGACACTGGCTCCTCCAGGACTTGAAGCAGAGGAAGGCTGCACCGGACCTGTTAGAGGACAAATAAAAATAAACTCTGGAGAACTGGTATTTTGGCAAGAATGGACTGAGTGTTGTAAACCACCCCTTCAGAGGTGTGCAGCTATCGTCTGACTCGCTCAGAGGTGCAATAAAGGGTCTAATAGTAAGGTGGTCCAGATCATATATAATCAATACAGAAGTTAGGCAGACCTCCTCAAGGTAAGTATCATAACCCCTCCTTCATTATGGTCTTGGCCTTTTCAGAGAAGGTTTTGCCCGCGAGAAAGTGGCTACTTTCTCATAACGGCCCTTCGTAAGCATCCGTGTACCTGTGGGCATATCTTGGCACTTTGTTCTGGACATGAAAAATCCCAGGTGGCATCAAGCCAAGGAGAATAAATATGGTCTGTCATCTGACACACAAGAACATATAGAGGGCTCTGCAAGTACTGTTCCTCTGGAAATTCAGATGCTGCAGGCTTGTTTGGGTAAAGTCATGAGACAAGTGTTTCATGAAAGTAGAGGGGCTTTGGTCCTCTGAATCATTTGCTTAGAGCAATCTGTTTCCCGCTAAGGATGCAGTAGGAAGTGCGGTGGAAAGCTGAGGCTGTTCAGTCATCGAGCAGCTGAGAGCGGTGAAGTCCTGCCAAACAGCGAGAGGAGCGATGATCGCACGCCAGGCTGCGGCAGGGTAAGGGGTAGATGCGGGGGCAGCGATGCTGCCTGCGCTCCTCCAGCCAGGGCTTTCTGGCTTTCACTGTAAAAGCTGCTGTTTTCTTTCTTATAGCTCGTGGGTATATAAAGTGTTTGTGAGTCCACATAAAGTGGAAGGTGAGAAGTAAACATCCTGGGAATGCAGGTCCAGAAAGCATGTGTGACTAAAAGGAAGTGCGCTGTGGTTCTCACGGCGGTAGGAGGGTGGTGTGACTGCCTCAAGTGATGTGGGGTTGGGTGTTTTGACCAAGGAGGTAATTTCAGTTTGGGAGATGAAGGGCTGTTGTAGCCACGATCCAGTGAGAGCACTGGGTGTAGCTCAAGGGGGATAGATACCCTTGTGGGGTTACTAAAACAAAAAAAGCCCCAAAACCCCCAGACAACCACAGCTCCCCTAAAAACAGTCACAGCTTTCATCCTGGTTTTGTCAGCCCATGGAAAGTAGTCGCATCTGTGGCCTTAAAGGGTGACTACAGAATTGAATAAATACCATCTGACTTGCAGTTTCAGCATGGGAGTGCTGCGGACCTGAAGCGCTCCCAGTTCAAATGGAGGATTCTCCTGAAATCATTTCCATTGGTTTCTTCTTTGGACAACTTGTATGGTTTGGTGGTGGATAACAGTATTCTTGGTATTATCCCCCTTCAGTGCCCCGCTCACCGTTTTGTCCATCCCTGAATCCTGCTCCCCTTTCCCAGGCTCTTCAGATGTCCCTGCAGTACCGAGGCAGCCTGGGAGGCAGCGGCTTGGGGTAACGGGTTTAGGAGACACGCTCAGGGGAGTAGGAAAATCAGCTGTCGTCTGAAGGCCAGTGCTGCCTGTTCAGAGCTTTGCTGCAGAAGATGAGAATGGTTATAATGAGAAAGTGAGTAATGCTGTGGAAACGCGTGTCGTGCCTGGGGAGCAGAGCTGCTGTGCCGGTGTGAGCTGCCCCGCATGGGCAGTGTGCATGAATTCGTCTTGGGTGGTTTGTCTGTGACCATTATTTTCAGCCGTTTGGCCCAGTTCTAGGTCCAATTTTATATATTTCTACTTGTACAGCTGGAGAAGATGGATAATCAAACTCCTCTGAGGAAATAATCCTGATAGTTTAGGGAATATATTCTAGGGGGAGGGTGGTATCTACCAGCTGGATCCTCATAAATGCTCGCTTTAGTCAACGTGATGAAGTCTAGCATGCAGCTGTTTCTGTGGCTGATGGATTTGCTCTGGTGGTGTTCTCCAGGCCACCCTGCAGAGATCAGCTGCGCGTGGGCACAGCAGAGCACTGCCCACCAAGAGGGGAATGGAGACCCCGGGAAGGTGACACGTAAAATTAAGAATTGCTCCTAGAATCTTGTCAGCTTTCCTCCTCAGCCAGGACTACGGCTGTCACCCTTTGTCTTGTAAGGAGGACCAGCATCCCTGTCCCTCCTCTCCCATCTCTGTTCCCAATAACAGGACGAAAGATAAAAACATCAGTGAGGTTCTCGAGTAGCTCTTTGCCCATCAACAGCACACACATGTCAGTTAGTGTTGGATTTGTTCTTCAGTCTGTTTTCTCCTGGGCCCCGTTCCTTTGTGCGACAGCAGCTTTACATCTGAAACCAGCGTGCTGAAATCAAGCACTTGGACAAATGCTGATTCTTGCACAGACTCCAAAATATTCTCAAGAGATCACAGTTCAATAATCATCTCAAAGTTAGTGAAACCAATCCTGCAGGGCTTGAGGAAGGCTTCATTTTTACATATATATGTTTGTGTGTGTGTTTGTGTATATTGTGGTTGAATACCACTGTTGGTATGTAGCTGGGCAGAAATCCCAAATAAAAGAGCCTTTGAATATACATTAGAAAATGGTAAATGGCACATCCAGCATTTTGTTATGTGTGATAAGCTGCAGAATTGCTTTAGTATGTATAGGTGTAACTTATCCCCCTGGACAGGACGGGGGAAGTTACTGGCAGGGCGGCTTGCCCATGTTGCAGAGAGCACTGTGCTGTGCACCACGCTCAGCGCGGCCTTTTCCCTGCAGCAGGGTAACAAGGGACAAGTGTAAAATAACTTTAACACTTCTAATCTTCTTTACAGCTTTAAATTGATGTTAGAATAGGGTCTTTAAATTGCTTTCATTTAACTCAGTCTACCCTAGCTCAGCAGTTCGTCTCCAGCACTGCAGACCCTCGCAGTGCTGCCGCCTGGCTTGCCAGGCTGGGAGGCGAGGAGCCAGCTGCGGAGCCGGGGCAAGGGGCTGAAGGGCGGTGGGTGTGAGCAGTGCCCGAGGCTGAGGGTAGGCAATACTCCGGGTCTTGTCTCAAAGTGCTCATTGCTGGCGTTCCCCCCAAGCTGTATGCAAGGGTGGGAGCTGCATGGGTCTGTGACTGCAGGAAATCTCCAGCATTCAAATTTACGAGTCCCAGGATGCTCTGAGAGCGAGCGGTTTCTCCTTCTGCTTTCCAGTACTGAGCTGTGCTGGGCTTTGGCTTTGGGTGGATGTTGACTGTTGGACTTCCTTTATCATCGCCCTGTGAAGTTTGACCTGAGGGACGTGGGCAGCGCTGATGACGACCTCCCGTGCCAAGGTGCGGGTTGGGGAGCGTGGGCAGCAGGTACTGGCAGGGAGGGCATCGTCTTGGCGAGTGCCTGCTGGCATTGCCCTGCCTTCTCCGCAGGAGCCTCGCAGGGCGGAGGAGCAAGCAGCACACCCACTGAGCTTACGTGCTGCAGGTGGGTGGATGGATTGTATGAGAAACACAGAGAACAAGGACAGGGAGCCCAAAAATGGTGGGGAAGGACGGATGGCGAGACAAGGATAAACTTGACAGGGTGGGAAGGGAAGAAGTTGCATCCTGCCCTGCAGGACAACACAGAGCTGAGGAGGTGGAGGAAGGATGTGCGGCTCCTCCGAGGCAGCAGCATCGGGTGACCTTGCTGATACGTCCCCAGGTGCAGTGACAGGCCAGGGGACCTGTCCTGTGCGGCCCCACCAGCAGCGCAGCGTGCACTCCTGGGCTTAGATGGGGTGGGTGAGGCTGCTGTGGGATTTGCAGATCTTCTGCCAGATGGAGAGACTACCAGGTGTTAAAGTAAATCCCAGGGTTTACCCGTGTTTTCCAGCAGCAGCAGCGAAGCACGGCTTGGTGCTTCCACCGGCTGAGGCGAATGCGCTGCGTGACTGTGTAGCGTGGAGGATGCGTGGGAGGGAGCCTTAGCGTGCTCTGTGCTGTGGCCACCCTGTGCTGGATGTGGTCAGCCCAGCACTGTCCCTGGTCAGGAACGGACCCCCGGAGAGGGGGAGCGGGGCTCTGGTTAGCCCCCACTGTGTCGCAGCCTCTTCAGCCCCAGCAGAATAACGTCATTGAGAACCTCAGGAACGGGTCCTTCACAAACCCAGCTCCAGCTGTTGAGCAGCTGTGAGCTGACAAAGCCCATTTCAGGGCTGGGATGGTTAAAGTGGCGTTATTAGTGTGGGTTCCTGCTTGGAAACACAGACCCAGTTTGGGGTGAAAGGAGAGGGTGAGCGGAGAGAAACTGAATGTCCTGGCTCACAGGGTTCCTTGTCTGGGAATAGCACGACCAGGTCAAAAGGGTTTTTAAGGAGAATGGACTCTAAATCTTCCCCTAATCTCCAGAGGGCTTTTGAGTTGGTGCTATGGAAATAACAGCACAGCCAAATCGGTAAGAAAGGATGTCAGCGCCTGTGTCAGCGAGGCTCGGAACCCAGCAGGAGCAGATCCGTAGGTGAACCCGCTGGCGCCGAGGACCCCCTTCCACACCGCGCCAGCTCCAGCCATGGACCTTTCGGCTGAGCACCACGTAATGACCGGGTTTTGCTTTCCAGGCTAGATGGATCCAGAGCGGGTACAGGTCATGCTCCATTGAACCAGCGTGCTGTCAGTGGTGACCGGAGCTTGGCTTCAGGAGCCTCTCCCGATCCAAGCTGGTGCAGACCTAGCCAGGACGTCAGAGATCCCTGTTTGGCCTTCGCAGAGGGCCCTTTCTGAAGGTAGCGTGCTTTCCCTGGCGCTGCCTGGGACTCAGCGGTGAAATGTCGTATTTACTGGAGACGGCAGCAGGCTTTCTCTGAAGCACGGTGGCTTTCAAACTTCTGGAAGGGTTCTGTGGTGAAGCTGTCATGAATTTGGTTGCTCTTTGCTTCTGTGGGCAGAAAGCAGTAAGGACCTCTCATTCCTGGAGCTCCCCACGTCCGTAGTGTCTCCCTTTCCTCAGGATCCTGGCAGGTTTCGGTCTTGTCTCTGGGGATTTCCGACTACTGTGGTTTCCTGTTGGCTGTGCCCATATGTCCTACAGCAGCTTCTCCTACTCTAGGACAGAGCTTTCTTGAGCAAAAAAGATACTTTCCAAACGGGATAAAGTTAGCATTTCTCCTGGGAAGAGATAATCAATGAGCTGCATTGTTGTACTTCCATAAAATACAAATAAGGTGGGGTGGGGTGGATGGACACTAGACTTTACTCCTCCTTTGTTTCCCACTTTGCAGAATGATGAACATCCATCACAGCAGCTCGTTCCCTCGAGCTAACACATAACAGCCTTTGAGCAGTAATGCCACCTTGCCATAGTAGCTTGTTCCCTGTAAATCAGCTGCCAGTACTTTTGCGTTAGGGATTTATCAACCTCACTGATCCCGAGACTCATGATGAAGCATCAAGGAGTGGGGAAGCATCCGGGGAGACTACAGGAGCGTGTTCCCTGCATGCTGGTCTTGGGCTGCTGGTGGAGAGGAGCCTGTACCCTCCTGCCGTGCCATCTGAGCTCGGGGGACAGGCCGAGCTCGCACGCTGCTCCTGCCTTGTCCTCGCCTGTCTCGTTACACTGCTGACTAAAGTCCTGTTCCTGGTATTGTTTGCTGTTATCAGTCTTAAAAAAAAAAAAAAAAAAAAGCTTTTGTGGGTTGAAGGGGACTGAACGGGAAGCTGGGGTTTTCTGAGTAGCATGCAGTCCTTCAGCTGTCTTCCCTTATATAGGTCTGTACTCACCTGATTGGTGTGAGGATGGCTGCGGCTGGTGTGAGGAGGGGATGTGAAAGAGCGGTGCCAGCACTGGATGCACCAAGAGGAACTGCCCTGTCTGCTAGCTCTTTGTGTCCCCCCACCCCGTGCATCTCTCCAGGAGCTGGTCATAGACATACGGTCCATCCGGCAGCTGCGGCCGGGTCCTGGCTCTCCCCAGCTGCCTCCTGCACACGGACACACGTGCGTGCAAATGGATCTCGCGCGACCCCACACCTTACGGTCTCAGCATTTGGCCTGGACCCTCGGTTGTCTGGCTCTGGAGCCCACGCGTACCCGCCTCCCCAACCACTGACCTCCTTGCGGGCTGCTCTGGCCTGACCTTTGCTCGTGAGCATGCCGACATGGGGGCTGTCACTTGCGGCCTGGGCTCAGCCCGTCACCCCTGGCCTGATGCCAGCTGCTGGCACTTGAGCCTCCGTGTGCACATGGCAGAGCCCCCGACCCGGGACAGGGGTGGCAGTGGGGCATAGGAGAGGGCAGGAGGGCCGGGCTGGTCGGGCACGGGGCGTCCAGTGCTCACTCACCAACAGCCGGCCTCTTTCATCCCCTCATCCCCATTTCCCCACGCTTGCTCCTCCGCAGACCTCCTGGTCGCTCCCTTTCCCTTCCCTTGGTCCCTCCCCAAGCCCCCCCCCCAGCATGTCTTGTGGAGCCCCCAAATGCTCTGCCCCTGCACCCCTTGGTGTGTCCCACAGCCCTGGGCCGGGCTCCCCGTCCCTGGCTGGGTTATGGGGCTCCCGCCTGCCCTCGTGGCCCTGTGCGGGTGAGCTGCTCCTGTGCCAGCCCCAGAGCAGCCGGTGGCGAGCTGTTTGGGTCCACGTCTGAGAGGTGATTTGGGGATTTAGTCCGCTGTGTTTCTCAAGACCTTTTTATTCATGGATCTCAGGATGTCGTTGCAAATGCCAAGTCTCCCCTGCAGTGTCCAGGGAGATCAGCTGCCTCTTCCGTGTTGCCTCAGGTTCAGGAAGGGTCCAGGGCCTTGAAGGTGCCAAATGTGATGTAGGGAAAAGTTCCTGCAAAGCCAAGTGCAAAGCCTGGGAGCAGAGCTGCAACCTTGTTGTGCAGGGCATTCCCGTGATAACCTGAAATAAGTTCTCTTGAAGCATTTAAAGCTTGGCTGATAAACAGCTGCATTAAAGGGCGTCTGTGTCACCTCTCTCTAAAGTTGCAGGAGAATATAGCAATCTAATTTCTCTGTTTTTCCGTTCAGCTGCACCGGTAGAGGGGACTGTGCAGTGGTTTCCTTTACTGGAAGTAGCGGAGGATCCCAGCATCCCTGCGTACGAGTCTCCTGTCCCCTGAGTTCTGGCAGCATCTCAGAATGAAGCGTCAGCCAGCGAAGGCTTTGCCTGTGTGGCTGTGGGTGACTCCAGATCCGCAGCCTAACTCTGAGCGGTGGCAGAGAGATGAGCTTAGCCCCAGGGGGACGAGCAGGTCTGCCCCACAGCACTGTCCTGTTGTGTGGCGGGATGGATGCTCCGAGCAGAAAGCACCCAGAGTGGCTGGATGGAAAGCTGGGGCGCTTGAGTGAACGTATTGTGGAGAAGGGGCTCCGTCCGAACGCCTGCCGTGCCGTGCCCCCGCCGGGGCAGCTCCTCGCTCTGGCAGGCAGCAGTTTCCTTTCTCTTTTGAGATGAGAGCTGTCTCTGCAGTGGCTTCGCGCGGCAGGGGTTTGATTTCACCCGCCAACACTGATGTGTGCACCATGATGCTGCTCACTCTTAGCGCGCTGCTTTTCCCCTTCTTCGGCTGCGGGTGCTTCCCCGGCGGTGCTGGAAGCGCCTGGCCCGCACACCCAGCCTCCCACAGCAGAGGGGCAGCTTGTGCCTCCCTCCCCAGGGAGCCACGGCGAGGTCTCCCGGCCTGCTCACAGCTGCTGGCCCCCCACCTCGCCTTCAGCCCCTCTCTGCTGCCGTTTTCATCAGGGCAAAGCAGTCCTACATCTACTTAAAATCAATTCCTTCAGCTGGAGAGGTTGGGGAACATTAATTTTTTAGCAACCTGCAGCTTTTAAAGGGTGATGTGACTCGAGCTCTGGCTTCTCCAATTCTGGGAGAAGCCGTCCCGTGCAGGAGTTGCTGATGCAGGAGCTGGGTGCGGGAAGCAGGAGGGCAGCGGAGCCGGGGCTGGCCTCAACTGCAGCAGCCGTGCTGCCTCGGGCTCCCTGCCTCCAGCTTTGTCCTTGGGGCCAGCTCTTGCCTAAGAGAAGAGGCATAGCAGTTGGCGTCCGCAGCGAGCGGAGGTGGTTTTCACAGTCTCTTAAAACTGCTATTTTCTTCTGACGCTGGGCATGTGTGGTGCGCGTCCGTGCCTGCGGCCAGGTGTGCAGCGCTTGCATTGGTTAAGCGGTGCTGTCTTGATGAAGGGTTAATGTGGGACTACAGGGTGGTTGGTTTGTTGGTTTATTTTATGTGTTGTTTTTAGGTTGTTTGGTTGCTTTGTTTTCCTGCAGCATGAGTGTTCCACTCTTGTTTTCTTTACGCCTTGTTGTATTAAGGACAAAAGTTGTTTTCCACTTGCTGTTCTTTTTGCTTTGTCCCCTGGAGCCAGCCTAGCTGCGTTTGCCTCGGTTTCCTCTGCACTCCCATCAGCGCTGCTGGTGGGGTGAGATGCTCCGGGCTGTGACTGTTCAGCCACAACCGGACCGAAGTGCAGGCTGGCTGCGCTGGGACGGTGTCTGGCAGGGGCGTGTGCCGTGCACGCTGTCTTCATTTTCTCTGCAGCCTTGAGGAAGGCCTGTAATGCACCCATCCAGCTCAGCACGAGCTTGTGGCTACTAGCTGAGGGCGAGGGAAGTCCAACATGTGCGTGAGTGCCTGTAGGCAGCTCTTGCTTGAGGACAGGGCTGCACCCATCTGGTCAGAGCTGCTCGCTCAGACCCAAAACTGCGACGGAGCAATTCATGCCAAAAAGGGAGTTCCCAGGGTCCGGGAGAGATCTGCTTGTTGTGTTACTGGGGTTACTGTACGCTGCTGCATCTCGCATCGCTGTGTGAACTCGGATGCTGTCGATTACCTGGTCTGGCAGCCTTGCCTGTTGCCTTAGGTTTGGGAAGTGCCGGGAGCCATGCCAGCACACCAACACCAACGTGGCTGCTGGTGGCCTCGCCCCTGGGGGACCACGCTGTCCTTCCCGTTGGCTGGCCTGAGAGCGTTTCCTATTGCAGCCCTCCCTTTCTCTTTCACTGAAATCATTTGCAACGTGCTTATTTTGCTTGGCTCTGCTGCTTTGTCTCGGCCCATGAGGGCTTTGGGGTTCGTGGAATTTTCCAGGCACTGGCGTGGTTGGATGGGAGCTCCCCAGCCCTGCAGCATCTGTGAACGGGGGGCCAGCCCGCACAAATATCGCATTGGGAGTGTCATTGCGCACCGCCCCGAAAGCAAAAACCGTCTCCTCACCCCGGCATTGGGTCTGGCCTCCGGCAAGAGGAGGATGAGGAAGGGGCTCTGGAGGAGGTGGGGAGTAGGAAGGTTGCTCACTGGTCTTGGATTGCTTCCCAGAAGCGCTTGCTGGAAAATGTGGACTCCCTGGGTCCGGAGGGAGGCATGGGGAGCTGGTGGGCTTGGCCCCAGCTCCTGCTCCAGCCTGGGCTGACCGCTGCCGTGGTTTGGTGGGCTGCGTGCGGGGTTTGAGTAACCTCAACGTGCGGGCAGCAGGCTCTGTAGGCTCTTGGGTGGACAACACGTGCAGCCTCGAGCCCAAAGTGCTTGCTTTACTGATAGTACTAAAAGCTGATGGATTAAAGCAGGATCCCAGACTGGCCAAGCTCTACTCTTAAATCTTCCACCTCCTTATCTAGCCCGTGCTGTTCCTCAGGGTTGGATGCTGGGTAGGAGGTACAGAGAGCATCCTCCCTGGCAGACCTGGGCCCCGGTGCAGGCAGTGTGCGGGGGAAAGCGGGGAGCTGGGGTT
This sequence comes from Morus bassanus, assembly GCA_031468815.1. NCBI lineage: Eukaryota > Metazoa > Chordata > Aves > Suliformes > Sulidae > Morus > Morus bassanus. The sequence continues at coordinate 84,794,843 of CM062571.1, read as the reverse complement.
GCCCTGGCACCCCGGCACGGTGCTCTGAGCAGTGGGGAGCCCCGAGGACAGTCCCGGGGAGGACGGTGTTGGTGGGACGGTGCTCGGGGTGAGGTCCTGGGGCCGGGAGCGCTCTCAGGAGGAGGAGGCTCGGCGTGCCCTTCCTGAAGCAGCCACGTAACCTGGGGACGGCCAGCGAGACCTCCGCCTTGCAGAGGCAGTTTCCCCGCAGCACTGCTCCCGCTGCGGTCACTGCTGGTAAACCTGGCTATAAAGAAACTCCTTTTTGCACAGAAACCTTCAGACATGTAAGAGGAAAAGGCTGAAACCTGCCTGCAAACTAGGTCTATTCCTACGTGACGGGAGGTGTTTCTGTGCTGATGGCGACAAAATAAAGCCCAAAGCAGAGGTGGGCACAGGGAGCGAGGCGGTGATGGGGCAGAGGGTGTGTTTCAAGGAGTTGCTGTAGCAGGTTTTCCTCCCTATGCAGTTTCTCTACTTCATCTCTTATTTTAGATGGATTTGGTCTTGATTTTGGACATTTTCCCCTCTGGTGACTTACCAGTTGATGAAAGTATTTTCTGTAATGGGACTCCGGTCCCCTCCAGGGTGAGAGTCTCTTTATAAACAGCCAAAATGCTTGAACATGGGGATTTTGAGTCTGTCGTGAGCAAATCACTCTGTGACCTGTCTTTACTGGAATTGTCTTGGGGACAATTTATTTTCCTCGAATCTCTTGGGGTGAATTGTGAAATCTGATTTAGGGGAGCAAATGTGGTAAGAGAGTTTGTCAGCAGTGACGGTCGGGTGCAACGCAGCTGCCCTCCAAGTCAGCTGAGCGCGTTTCCCATTCCCCGTGGTTTTTGCACCGAGTTTCCGCCTTGTTTCGAGCAATGCTGTGTGTTACAAAGCTGAGTCCTGTGCAGGTGTGCGAGCTCCCTGCTCCGGCTCTGCCTGCCCCTGTGCGTGGCGGGTCTGCCGCAGTCCGGGCGGGCTGGCCGCTCCGCAGGCAAGCTGCCCGCACATCAGGCAGCCTGCCTAGGGGTTTTGTCTCCCAGCCCTGTGTGCCCACTCACATCTTGGTTATATGGGTCGGATTAAACCAAGCTTCTGCCTGTCACCATAAGCTCAGCTTGTTGCTGAAAGTTTTTCTGTGCTGTGATGAAGCTTAGGAAAGTGTTGTAGGGGCTTTCTCCCTTTCTGGGGAAAAAGGATCTCAACAGCCTCTCTCTGCAGTTAAAGTGCAAGCAGTTTGGAGGGCAGATGTGCAACCATGACTGAGGCTCTCTGTTGAGAGAAAAGGGCAATAAAATGCCGCAGGAGCGCAGTGCTTCCTTTCTCACATTGTTTATTCGCTGTGCAGACTCACGGCCACCCAAAGACTTCAAATGAAAGGCTGGGGAGCCTGAACCGTGCTGTCATGGCCAGGGTTAGTATGGCACCTTGCGCCGATGGCTTTCCCCGTCCACAGCCTCTCGCAGCAGGGGGCTGAAACAGCAGCCCTGTGCTGAGCGGGGTCCACAGCTCTGCCTCGGGGCCTGGGTCAGGAGCCAGGGGTTGGCATGGACTGCAGGCAACGCGTCCTGGCTGCTGCTCCCGCACACCAAGGTACCCTCTGCAAACGGAGTAACGATGGGGGCTTGGGCATCCGGACACCGACGGGCTCTTGGCTCAGACCCTGTCTTGCGGCAGGGTGCAGCAGCCCCCGGCAGCTGGGGCAGTGTGGACGGATGGCGTCGGCGTTTGTAGGCTGCAGGGGAGGCAGGGCATCCTTTGGACTCCTTGGAAGCTGCCAGCATGGGTGTTGAGCACAGTTGGGCAGCCCAGATCGTGGATTAAGCGTAGTCATTTTTCATTGGCAGGACATTACTAAAAATGGGGAGAAACGGTACAGTACTCAGTGCCCGTGGTTCCCCTCTCCCATCTCAGCTGCCAGAGTTTATAACAGTGACCTAAAGCCGCTGATGGCTCAGACAATTGGGATTATAGTACATGTAGGAGGGGCGCTGCCAAGTAGTTAAGGCTTGCATATAAATTAATGGCAAAACTGCAGTAACTTTAAAATTTAAGATTAACTGTTTCTGTGAATTTGGCATTGCATTGTTGAGTTTAGAGGCTGTGATCACTTTTTTCCTTTTAAAAAATAATTTCAACTTGGGTAGACTAGAACCTAGGTAGTACGTTACAAGCAGGACAAAAGGTCCTTAACTAAGAGCCGACAACGTGCCTGGTGCTACTGGAGACGGGTTAGTAACTGTGTCCTCAAGTGTTCACAGTGCTACATAAAGCTTGGGTGAAAGGGGAGTTCAGAAGATACTACTTGCTTTGTTTTGCATTTAGTTGCCCTCATGGAAATCTTTGTCTTGAGGGGTGGAACGGGCTTAGAGAAGAGAAATGGGTGACAAACTTGTGTGACATGGGAAAGGCCAGAGGGATGCATGGGAGCAGAGCGACAGAGGTGACGAATCCTGGAGCTGCCAGGGAGGTCGGTGGCCTTGAAGTGACGTGGGAGATCTGCAAGCAGGGACCAAGGTCTTGCCTGGCCTGCATGGTCACAGCATCTTCGGGTGCTGAGGGAACCCTGAGAGTCTTCAAGACTTTTCAGTGCTGGCATTGGAGCCGTACTTTTTTTTTTTATAGTTAAGAAATGGGTTGCTGGACACGCTGTAGCTTAGTCTCAACTGTAGGACCAAACAGAACTGAGTTAGGTCCGGATGAAGCACACTGCCGCCTCCCATCCGTCGCAGCGCACGTGTGCACCGGCTGCTGCTCACGCAGGCGTTGCGGTGCACGGTAGGATGCTGTGGGAAAGAGGAGAGGGGCAGTGATGAGTTGGACCTTGGTTCCGTCTCGTGTCTGTGTAACAGTTTCTCGCTTAATTTTTCTGACAAAGCAGCAGCAAAGATGAACGATTGCCGTTTTGAGTCTGAGCAGTTATCACAAGGCTGGAAACTCCTCTTTTGTGGCTGTAGGTGGAGAGCAGGCTGTAGGGCAGGTGTCTTAGTGACGCACTTCTGCTTTGGCTCCGTTTGTCCTCTGCTCTGTCCTCTTCATCTCTGCCAGAACCGTCACTCATCGGAGCAGTGGTTTATTTCCCTGTTCTTAAGGGTTAAGCTCTGTCATAGGTAGAAAATGCAGCCCTTGGCTTGGAGTCCAGGGGTTTGTGCCCATCCTCACACACTGTGCTGAGGCTGGGCCAGGTCTTCCTGCCTTTAGAAACAAAAAAGTGATATTACTGCTGTTCCCTGAGCTTCTGGATCGTGCGTCTGGCAGAGCGGTATGGGCCGTCGGCTCACGCCGTCTCAGAGGCAGGACGCGGTCAGACCTGCGCCCTGCCAGCCCGGGGTGCAGAGCTGCGTGGCAGGAGCTCTTGATGCTGAGTTGGCTGCGGGGATTTCTTTGGAGGAAGCCCAGCTTTCCTCCTGGACTCAGCACTGCGGTTCAGTGAAAGTCCCAGGAGATGTCCCCCACCCCGAGGGCGGCTGGGACTTGTTCGCAAAGCACGGCGTCATCTCCGAGCATCCGCTTGACCCGTGTTTGCACTGAGCCGCTTTGCTGTCCCCACTCTTGACGATGTGTTGGCTTTGTGGTCATTCCTCCAAACTTCCAGTTGTGATTTCATCCGCTCAGCGGGCAGGTCTTAATCTGTTATGACCTTTCTTACTCCTGTTAGGCTTTGCTGTCTTCCCTTGCCCTCAGAATCAGTTCTGACATTTGAATTCTTTCAGGAGATGGGGAATTTTAGGCTTGTGGAGATGGGAGGGCTCCTCAAACCATGTGGAAACTCCTCTAGCCTTGTCCTCTGGTCTCCAGGATCCACTTTCAGGGAGGCACACAGTTCTGCAGGTGTGGGCAGAAGCAGGCAGCCCGACTGGGAATGAATGACATGCTCTGCTGCCTGCCCTGTGCCTCGGGTCTGTTGATTTTGGGTAGAGGAGGAGAATTTTGTTTCCTTGCTCCTAAGAATTGGATTGAACTGTGTTTCCTTGCCTTACATGTCAAATACTTCATCTCCTGCACTGACAGAGGTGATGGATGTGCTTCAGATTGCCTAGAAGCTTCTCCTTTGGGGCTGAAATCAGTCATTCTGCTAGGCTGGAGTCTGCGAAGGGAGGGGGCTGTTCCTGCTGGGGTTACTGGGATCCAGTGTGCCAGTCGAGCATGGGGCATGCCTTTTGATTTCCCCAAGCAGAGAGCAGTCACCATCTACAGGATTGCTGGCCTGTGCTTGGGATAAAGCTGAGAAGAGCTGCATGCCCCGCTGTTCTCGAGGAGCCGGCCCAGAAGCGCTGGTCCCTGCTTCTGGCACAGCCGGAGCCGAGGGACATTGGTGGCTCTGACCTGGCAGCGGGATCAGGCTGGGACCAGCTCCGGGGAAAGGTGCCCGCAGGAGGCACTCGGTGCGGTGCTGCTGTCATTCCCGCTCGGCTCCAGTGACTTCTTAAAGGCTTTCTAGATAATCTCTTGTGTGCAGAGGATGAGGTCATTTATGTAACGTTGGGTGGGTTTGGGAGGACCCAGGACGAGCCCCGCCTGGGCGTTGGTGGTGTCCGTAGGTAGCCGGTAGCAGAAGCTGCTGGGAACATGTTAATCCTGGTAATCTGCCTCGCAGGGCTCAGTACTGGCTGGCACACCGCGGTGCTCGAGATTCCGTGCTCAGATTCGCTCGCTGCAGTGACTGTCTCCCTGCTTGTCTGCTAATTACAAAGGGATTAAAGGTGGCGAGCTGCCTGCTGCCCCCGAGCTGCAAGGGGTAGAGACCCGAGACCGGCGGAGACAGCCGGTCGGGGTGCGTGCCTCTCGCCGCTGCATCCTGTCCCTGCGTGGCGGGGTGTTTGTGGGGTGGAAGGGAATGGCAATCCCGACTCTGGGCGAGAGGAAGGTACCTCTCCCGGAGAAGCACTGTGCCCAGGCTGCAACGTCAGCCTGGCTCGGCCAGCCCTGGGGGCAGGGGGGCTGCCTCTCGCTCTGTGGGACCGGAGCTGCTGCCCCGGGGAGGGCTCTATCCTCTTCGGAAAGCGTGTGTGGTTCACTGAGGAACTGTCAATGCAGAAGCTGAAGGCTGGAGGGGAAATGCTAGTTCTCCATTCTAGAGCAGTCTGTAATTGATGGTGTTTTCAATTCTTGTTAGCATCAGCCCCTTCCTCCCCTGCGCTTGGCTGCCTGGCTCATACTGAGAGGTTCCTGCAGGAACCGTGCTGCTTCACTTCTCCTTAACCCTCTGCTCTGCCCCAGCTCCCTCCTTCCCGCTGCCCAGCCCACTCCGGGTGGCCTCTGGGTGATTCAGCCCCCCGAGGCGGGTGCTCCTTCACGGAGGTGCTCCTTCTGCCTGCGCACAGAGCTGGAAGCCCGGCGATAAGGCTGACCGCCCGGGCATCTCGGGCAAGCTGCTCAGCTGCTGCCTGCTCTCCTGCCCTTGTTGGTGAGCTGCTGTTCTGCTCCTTGCACCCTGCCCCAGCAAAGGCCTCTCGGGAAGGGTTTGCATTGCAGAGAGTCTGTGGTGTGGAGATTCGGAGGAGGAGCTGTGAAGCAGGTGGCTGTGTTGCTGGTGGAAGCAGCAGACCATAGTGATTCCTTAGCTTTCCTCCCCTGTGGACCATAAGAGTCGTGTCCTCTTTGGTTGTGGCTCTGGTGATGGTCAGTTTGCACAGCGTCCTGGCATTTCCCAGCTAGCGCAGTTCTCGGTGTGGGAAGAGGAGGAAGGGATGGGGAGGAATGGAGCGTGACCGTCGTTACCAGGCTGGGGGGCTGGGGGAGGAACTCGATCAATCAAAGACATTCCTGTTCAGGGAAGACCACAGTCCTTGGTTGCTCTCCTCTGGGTGGGCTGATGGCAGGTGAGTTTCTTCCTGCATCTCCTGCAGCAGATGCTACAGGATAGCATTTCCCCTCATTCTTTCAGTAAGGCAGGCGGATGTCTGTCGCATCCCAGTCTCCTGTTAGCACTGGGCCTGAGCTCTCGCTTTGCAGAGCTCCTGGCCTTTGCTGCCTGTAAGTCCTGTAACTTGAGACACCAGTCCTGCAAGCAACCTCAGCGATGCATTGGTCTGCGCGTTGCAGCCTGAGGCTGTGCTGGCTGACGGCAGGATGGCTCTCCACCACGAAAGCTGCCTGCTGTCCCACCCGCAGCAACCTCAGCCAGCGCAGCCCTGCGCAGTCCATGAGCACCCGCTGCCTTAACCATGCACCAGACCTCCTGACCCCGAAATAAGGTACTGCTCCCCACCAGGCACAGGCGGAGGAGTCTGGTGGGAGGCTGTATCTGACTTGTGCGGATTACGGCTGCTTGAGAGTTCATCCTGCACCGGCTGGCTGAGTTATTTTCTCACTCGGGTCCTTCTGGTTGGAGTTGGAGAGCTGACGGAGTGATCTCTGCGCGGCCGCTTTGCACAATCGCTTCAGGGCAGCCGAAGTGTCGCGGGGTGGACTGAGCACAGAGGTCTCTGGAAGAGCCTTTCCGACTGCCCCGCGGAGCTCTGGCTTTCCGATGGCGATTCGTGCTGTGGACGGTGGCTGTTCGGTAGGGTTGATGCACTCGTCCGTGCGTTGTAGCAGAGCAGTCGGTGTGCTGATGGCAGTGCTTTCTAGCAGGCTTAGTAACACATAACAACATTTCCTCACATTTCAACACTCGATGCAAGTCGCTTCGTAGTACCAGTGCTGCCGACTCTGGCTGAGGCACCTGTGGAAGCTGACCTTGGTTCTAGTTTCTTTATATCATATTCTGGCAGTTCTTGGTGCTGTCACTCACAGCACAGGTTTTTTTTTCTCCTCTGAAGGTGCTGTGCTCCCCAGTCTGACGGCAGCTCCGGCCCCATTGTTCCTCCCTGCAGCACTAGAACAAAAGCTCCTTCTGCAGTTGTGGGAGATGTTGATCCTGGCAAATTCTGTGGGTGTAAATGATCTCTGTAGGGTCGAGACAAACTGAGCTAGTGTTTAGATTGTGCCTCTTTCTTCCCTGGCATGCTTGAAAAGGGGGGGACTTGGGGTGTTCACATGTGAGCCAATGAAGAACAGTATTCTCTCTTTGCTCGTTGGCGTTTTTTCCGCTCTGTCCTTGCCTGCTTTACAGTGTATTCTGAACGGGTTAGAGGAGGGACTGAAATGCGCCGTTTGAAGAAGAGGCAGTAATTAATGAGCAGCTTTGGTGGACGGCGATGCTTGCCTGGAGGTGACTGTGGGTGGGGCTGTAGAGGCGCAGCAGAAGGACACCTGCAATCCAGAGGTGAGGGGCAGGTCCTGCTGGTCCGTAGGCATGGGGCAAGTTTGGCTCATTTCTCAGTCCTCAGCGTTAAACAGAAACCCTCACCTTGGGGTTTGTCGGTGGAAAGATGTAGAAGTGTCTTGATCAGTGCTGCAAGTCTGTGATCGGCGTGGCGATGCTTCGCCGCTGTGCGCATAGCTCTGGAGAGCATCAGGGAGTGGAATAAAGTGATGAAAGCAGACTTGTCTCAAAATACAAAAAATGTCAAGTATTAGCTAATGCAGTGGGAGAAGCCTGTGCTTAGGTCAGAGTTCAGAACAGTGAAAATCCATCGCCATATGTGATGCTGAGCGAGGCTGACCTACCATTGGAGAGCATGGTGCCGATGGGCGTTTTGGCGGGGAAAGCCCAGCTGCGCCGTAAACCTCGCTCTGCAGTTGTGGGCTTCCCATAAGCTCCTGCTCCTGGTGAGGAGCGTGAGCAGTGCCCGCTGGGCTGGGGAAGCGAGGAGCTGCCGTTCCCCTCCGCTCGTGGGCTTCGTGTGCGGGAGCTCGCAGCCTCTGTCAGAGAGGGCTGGGGACAGCATGGGCAGCGCCGCGGGTGGGTGAGACGTCAAGGGGCGCATGTCCGTCCCCTCCTGCTCTTACCGGTGTGCATGGCAGGCTGCCCCGCGCTGAGCAGGGGTAGCTGATGGGGGGTCAGGGCAGCTCCTGCCCTGCGTGCCCTTGCCCCATTAATGGTTGCCTGCAGCGTGCCTCGAAAGGGATCCAGCGCGACGCGAGGGCTGTTTGCACTCACTGTTTACATTGCCGTTTCTGCTGCCTGTTGCCTGCAAGGGGAGTTTTCCTTCAGCGTATTCCTGGCAGCATTACTTGTCCGGCCCACAGCACTTGGCTGCCCCATTCTCAAGTAGCTCCCGATCCCCGTGACGCTGGATGCGGTGAGCTGAACCCCGCTGGCGGTGGCTGCAGCAGCAGGGTGGTTTTGGTGGTCGTTTCCACTGTGGTGCTGGGAGGAGGTGCGGGGCCCCGGGGCAGGTCACCGGCTGTGTGTGCCCGAGGTTCCCGGGCAGCGTGCAAGCATTCATGGAGGATTTCAGGAGGCGAGGGCTGTTCCAGGTTTAGGATCGCACTAGAGTGGAATGTAGTCGGGCTCATGCCAGAGCTGTCCTGCAGGTGCTCGGGCACCGCTGCCCGTCAGGTTCTGGCATCAGGGTGCCGTGGGTTCGCCGAGGAGCAGGGTGCAGTTCTGTGCCATCCCTCCTTTCTTGTCAGCCAGCCGCCGGAGGTTGACGTCCTCTCCCCACCGGGCACTTGGGAAGCTCAGAGGCTGCTTTCAGCTTTTGCTCTGCAGGCTGAGAGCGATGCTGGAAGCACAACCCTGCAGGAAGCCAGTGCCGGCATCCCGGGAAAGGGAGGATGGCGGCTGTCCCTGCCAGGAACCGGGAGGTGACAGTGCAGAGCCTCTGCCGGAGCCTGTGCCGTGCAGCCAGCCTTGGGCAGGACGGGGCACGTGCGGCCCGCACGGATGGGACCCGCCGGCGGTCGGGGTGTTACGGCACTGAGCCGTCCAGTGCTGAGCTGAACAGGATGTGCTCCTCCTGCCCGGAGCTATGTCATGGGGCCAAAGCTCTGTACTGGTGTGGCTCTTGTACTGGTGGTGGCTTTTGTGCCCCGACAGCACGTGCTGCCTGCTCTGGTGCAGGCACGAGGAGCTGCGGCGGGATCCTCAGGGGCCAGCTGGCCGGGGCAGCATCATGGCAGAGGTGGTGGCGGAGCTGTGCTCGCTCCTGCCGGGAAAGGCACGGCTGGGGATGTAGCCCTGTGCGAGGGACCTCGACAGCGAGGGTGGAAAGTGATCGGAGCTCAGCTGAATGCATAGGCCGGGATCCTCGTGATGAGTGGGAGAGCTGTAACGCCTGCGCCGTAGTGTTCATCACAAACGTGCGACTAAGGGGTGTCTCACACTGAGTTTTGAATTGCGCTGAAGCACTTGGACGCTCCTTTGTTAAAACTTCAATTTGCTGTCCGGCGCAGGATTACTCCTGCCAGAGACGCGCTTCGATGCCCTGGAGCTGTGATCCCGGGCCGAGGACCTGGCAAGTCGGCACGTCTGTCTGTGCCCCGCACAGCTCAGCTGGAAGGGAACCGTGTGCTGCGTTTTGGGGTGTGCACAGCTCCCGTGTGGTTTTTGAGGTGAATATACTGCTTTCTGTGATTCTCCCCGAGGCCTCTGTGCACAGTGGACCGGAGCACTCGGAAAGCCCGCGCTGCCAGCGGGGCTGTAACATCCCAAACTTTAAGACTGAAAATACCAGTGGGTCGCAGAGGTGCAGCGTGTCCCCACGGCTGCTCCCTGAGCTGGGGTGTGCCCAGCCACCATGTCCTGTCTGCACGGCCAGAGCGGGTTTCTGGAGGGACTGGCGGGTCCCCGCTGCCGCTGCCGGGCTGTGGCGGGGCTGGAGGAGCCATCGGCGCAGCACGTGCTGTTTTTAGGCCTTGGGTAAATGTTGGTGGTGTGGCCCTGTAATTATCGGGACAGGGTGCCAGTGGAGCTGGCTAATAGCTCCCCTGGGAAGTAACTGGAATTTGGCATCAGGAAAAAATAGAACAGGTTCCTCCCCAAAACACTTTTAGCAGCTCTCCCCGTGCCTCGCCACGCGCCCGCGGAGCCACGAGTGGGCCGTGCTGTTTGCTCTGTGTCTGCCTGTGACGGCCGGGGATTACCGCGGTGCCGCTCAGCGGGACGGCTCCCCTGGCTGCGGTCGGGCTGGCCGGGCGGGAGCTATGCCCCTGGCCGCGGCGGCAGAGAGGAAGGGATGCTAAAATTGGGGCAGGGAAAACCAGCTCCATCCCTGCACCCGGATGCAGTCCCTTTCTAGCGCAGAGCTCCCGATGGGTGCTGGGTCCCCTTCTCCCAGGAGGATTTGAGCAGCAGTGTCTGCCCTGGGTGCTGCACCAGCCACAGCTCTCAGGGCCATCCCATCTAGCTTAGCAAGGCGTTATTTTTGTTGCAGGAAGAAAATCTGGACTGTGGGGCTGGTGACGGGCATGTCCCGTGCCGTGAGCCTGCTCTCTGGCTGAGCCAGCGATGTGGTCGCAGCTGGCGGTGTTGCCTGGCTGCTGGGATCAGCCTGAGCCCTGGGCTGCATCCAAACACCACGCCGGTTCCTCAGAAAAACCTTTGGTTAATTGTGGAATCTGATAACCATTTCAGACACAGGGCTTTATAACATGGGTTGCTGTAAACATGGAAGGACCGGATTAGGTTATACACAGCGAGGTCTCCTCTCGCATTATGACCCCATATACCGTGACACTGGTGTGCTCAGGAGCCGTGCGTGCTGGCACCATGTCAGTCTAAAAATCTTCTCATTGCTTAGTCTGTGTTGGAAAGGAGACACTCATATTTTGGGCCTCTTTCATATAAATATAACCCTGCATCTACTGGGCTGTACAGCCCCTTCACCTCCAGACAACTGCAATCTGTCTAAAGCAGCCTTTTGTGACCTGTTTTGATGCTCGCGCTGCTCCTATATTGCAACTTAATGCCACAGCTTCCACGACAAGGCGCGTGGGCAGGAGTGCTGATGTGCCCTGCGCAGCCCCTGCTCCAGGCATCGATCCGCGGGTGCTGGGGAGGGCAGGGAAGGGGATGGATGGAGCATCCTGCGCCGCTGAGCAGCCCTTGCAGCTCCGCTGAGCTTGTTGGGCTGCTGCACCTGCTCTTCAGCACCGAGCATCGCACCGCAGCCTCTCCCGAGTGAGGAGGAAGTGGGGTAGAAAAAGATAATTAAGATGATGCTGGCACGTACTGTCACTTCCTCTTTTTGAGTTCATGCTGCTCTGAGCCGGGGAAGGGTGAGGGTCAAACTTAATGCTGCGCTGACAAGGCTTGTTAGTGGATTTCTTAATGATTGCCACTTGGAGTGGGCATATTTTTTGAGCAGAGAGAGCCCCCGCTGCTGCCCCAGCTCAGACACGAGTGTACTGCCCGGGCAGCGGTCCTCAGTTCGTGCGTGCCTTGACGGGCAGCAGTGAGGGCAGCTCTGCTCTGAAGTGGATCGTGGAGTGTTTGATCAGGAGCACGGGTAAATCATGAGATTTGTATCCCCCAAATATCAGCTGTTCCGCATTGAAAATACCTATTAGGGTAAATCATTGGAGAAGTTCCTCCCTTCCAGAGCCCTCACGTCCCTGTACCCCTCCGCCTGAAGCCGTAACTGACTCCCAGCAGCTGTGCCGTGCTCTCCTCTCCACGCTGCTCTGAAACCTTTCTCCACCTTTAGCGTCTGCGAGGCAGCACTGGCGGGGCACCAAAAGCACCGAGGTTCACCCGGCGCCAGGAATTTGTTGGAGGCCCACAAGTGTGCTCATTGCCAAGGAAATGGTGCTTTCCGAAGCTGTCCCCAGTGTCCTGAGTTGTCCCTCCAGCTGCCCAGCAGTGCCCAGTATCTCACAGCCCCAAAGCTGGAGGAGCACTGGCGTGCTCAGCGTTCGGTCTGCGTACAGCGTTAGCAGGCCCCTGTCAGCAAACAGCTCAAGCCCGTTCCAGTAGTGGTCTGGATCAGGCAGAGCTGCTTCCCGCAACTGCAGAGGGTTGAGCTGCGCTTGAGCCGGCACAGCACGCGTTCAGCCCAGCCGTGCGAGCGTTGGCGGCAGTGCATGGATGAGATGAAAGTCTTCCTGGTGTACCTCGGTCTGGTGAGTGTGTCGCCATGAGAGCTGCCTGCGGCGTCCCTGCCTGCGCTCGCTGCCCAAAGCATGCCTGCTGTGGTGTGCCCTCTGCAAAGCTGTCCTCCTGCTCCGAGGATGCTCCGCCGAGGAAGTGGCACTTGAGACAATCTTCAAACGCCCGATGGTGGTTGTGGGAGACTGAGAACCGTGATTTTTTTTTTCTATTTTTTTGGACAAGTGAATCTGAAGTTGTAAGATGTCCTCCGTCAGGTGGTCTCATCATTTGGAGTGCTTTGCTTGCACGAGGGACCACTATTTCCACCTCAGTGAGGCCACAGTGAATGGAGAGTGCCGGAGTGGGGCAGTCAGGGTTGGGAAACGTTTTCCTTGGTTGAGGACCGTGAGTCCTTTGCAGGCCCCTTGGTAAGGTCTGACACTTTGCTGCTGCTCTCAGCCCTTCCAGAGAGGCGTTTGCAGAGGCTTGGGGCTGGAGAATTGACGCTGGGTGGGGATTCCCTCTGCAGCGCTGGGCTGGGATACAACTTTGTCTTGCTTTTTGGCAAACCGGATTCTCCAGTAACTTTTGCTAAAACGGTGGCTTTCAAGTTGTGGTTTGTAGAGATTTGGGAGTTCAGTTGCAAATCTAACCCGGCTGCAAAGTGTAAGCCGGGCAAAGCTATTTTCAGTGAGTTTAGGTTAAGGGAGAGCCTCGCAGCATTTCCAGGAGCGGGACGGGGGGGTCTGGGTCTGGGTCTGGTCACCCCACGCCTTCCCTGCCTCAGGGTGTGAGGCTGTCAAATCCATGTTTCAGGTGGAGCACATTGCTTGAGCAGCGAGGACCTGCTGTTTGGAGCCAGTTCCTCCCTCAAGAGAGAATAAACCCCAAAGTTCACGTGAGCATTTTCAGTTGGCGGTGGTGGATGGAGGATGCTGCTCCCAGCAGCTTCTGTAGCTCTGCATCCCTCCGGGCGCCTCCTGGTTTGGAGGAACACCCCTGACACCCATCTCGCCTTCTCCGTCTAAGCTGCTGGCACTGTCACACTGCAGCTCTTGATTTTGCAGTGTGTTCATGGCTTAAAGCAGCTCCTGGACTGTTGTGACTTGGGACTGTTTTTGTGGAGGGCTCCTGCGAAGGGACTTCTGGGTCCGGACGTGGGCTGGGAGGAGCGGGTGCTCTCTGCAGCAGCCGGCGGTGACCGAGGCATGCTGTTGCATGGTGGTTCGGGTGGGCTGGGGGCCCTGTGTTTGCGTGGAGGCTCTGCTGGTCGTGTCAAGCCTGAGGTATTTATGAAGGGCTTCCTGTTAGCAGTGGCAGGGAGCATTTCCAGAAATGGCTATGGGTGAACAAGTGGCAGGCAGCTGTAAAATGCTTATCTCTGTCTCCCTGCCAGTAACCCTCCGGGCCCCGAACAGCACTTTCCTGGGACGAGCTCTCGGAAACAGGCAGATTTTTTTTTTTTTAATTACTTCCTCTTATGCCTCAATGTTTCTAAAGATAAATACAGCTCTCCTCTTGGCATCTGCTCAAGGAACAGTAAAGCTTTACAAAGGAGCGACGCTCCATATCAGCGTGTACCGTGCCTAGTCTCCAAATCTGCGGTTTGTTTTGTAGATGGTAGTAAATCTTTCTCTCCAGCTCCCTGCCCAGGATGATTTATTTCGTGCTGAAAGGGAGGTCCAGCCAAGCTGGTCTCTCCTTTACTGGACCGGTCCTGGATTCTGGGATCTTTCCTGACCCGTTCAGCTGTTTATTCTGGGACATGTGTCGAGGCAGCCAAATGTCATCCTGAAAGCATCGTGCTTGGGCAAGAGCAGCGGCTTCCACCTTGTTGGGAGGTCGGAGCGGGCCTTTCCACAGGGAGCTGGGATGGTGGGAGAGCAACTGGCTCCACGTCCCCGCAGGCCCACAGGGGCTACCAGGGTTTTCCAGCCACAAGTCCTTGGCCTGCAGGGGTTTGCCAGTGTGCCCGACCCCGGTGAGTTTGCACCTTGCAGGTCCTGGTGCTGCCGTGTTGGCTCCCTGCAGCGTGGTGCTGCCCCGGGGCGGGGTCCAGTCCCCTGGGCTGCCCGCTCGTGGAGCTGCCTGCTCTGCTCGCTCACGGGGCTGCCTGCTCGTGGAGCTGCCTGCTCTGCCTGCTCGTGGGGCTGCCTGCTCGTGGGGCTGCCTGCTCTGCCCGGTCATGGAGCTGCCCGCTCACGGGGCTGCCTGCTCGTGGGGCTGCCCTGCCGGGGCTGCCTGCTCGTGGGGCTGCCCTGCCTGCTCTGCCCGCTCGTGGAGCTGCCTGCTCTGCTCGCTCACGGGGCTGCCTGCTCGTGGGGCTGCCCGCTCGTGGGGCTGCCTGCTCTGCCCGGTCATGGAGCTGCCCGCTCACGGGGCTGCCCACTCGTGGGGCTGCCCTGCCTGCTCTGCCCGCTCGTGGGGCTGCCTGCTCTGCCCGCTCGTGGGGCTGCCTGCTCTGCCCGCTCGTGGGGCTGCCTGCTCTGCCCGCTCGTGGGGCTGCCCGCTCGTGGGGCTGCCCGCTCTGCCCGCTCGTGGGGCTGCCCGCTCGTGGGGCTGCCCGCTCTGCCCGCTCGTGGGGCTGCCCGCTCGTGGGGCTGCCCGCTCTGCCCGCTCGTGGGGCTGCCCGCTCGTGGGGCTGCCCGCTCTGCCCGCTCGTGGGGCTGCCCGCTCGTGGGGCTGCCTGCTCTGCCCGCTCGTGGGGCTGCCTGCTCGTAGGGCTGCCTGCTCTGCCTGCTCGTGGGGCTGCCTGCTCTGCCCGCTCACGGGGCTGCCTGCTCGTGGGGCAGCCTGCTCTGCCTGCTCGTGGGGCTGCCCGCTCGTGGGGCTGCCTGCTCTGCCCGGTCATGGAGCTGCCTGCTCTGCTCGCTCACGGGGCTGCCTGCTCGTGGGGCTGCCCGCTCGTGGGGCTGCCTGATCTGCCCGCTCGTGGGGCTGCCCTGCCCGCTCTGCCCGCTCACAGGGCTGCCTGCTCACGGGGCTGCCCGCTCTGCCTGCTCTGCCCGGTCACGGAGCTGCCCGCTCTGCCTGCTCATGGGGCTGCCTGCTCACGGGGCTGCCTGCTCTGCCCGCTCGTGGGGCTGCCTGCTCACGGAGCTGCCCGCTCTGCCCCCTCTGCCCGCTCTGCCCGGTCATGGAGCTGCCCGCTCTGCCTGCTCATGGGGCTGCCTGCTCATGGGGCTGCCTGCTCATGGGGCTGCCCGCTCTGCCCGCTCATGGGGCTGCCCGCTCACGGAGCTGCCCTCTCTGCCGCTCTGCCCAGTCATGGAGCTGCCCTCTCTGCCCGCTCGTGGGGCTGCCTGCTCACGGAGCTGCCCGCTCTGCCCTCTCTGCCCGCTCTGCCCGGTCATGGAGCTGCCCGCTCTGCCCTCTCTGCCCGCTCTGCCTGGTCACGGAGCTGCCCGCTCTGCCTGCTCTGCCTGGTCACGGAGCTGCCCGCTCTGCCTGCTCATGGGGCTGCCTGCTCACGGGGCTGCCCGCTCTGCCTGCTCTGCCCGGTCACGGAGCTGCCTGCTCTGCCTGCTCACGGGGCTGCCCGCTCTGCCTGCTCTGCCCGGTCACGGAGCTGCCCGCTCTGCCTGCTCACGGGGCTGCCCGCTCTGCCTGCTCTGCCTGGTCACGGAGCTGCCCACTCTGCCTGCTCAGGGGGCTGCCTGCTCACAGAGCTGCCTGCTCTGCCTGCTCACGGAGCTGCCCGCTCTGCCCTCTCTGCCCGGTCATGGAGCTGCCCGCTCTGCCTGCTCGTGGGGCTGCCCGCTCACGGGGCTGCCCGCTCTGCCTGCTTGCCAGGCTGGTGCCACGCACCCGCCAGCTGGGGGGAGATGGGATGTCTCGCCAACACTTCTCAGCCTTAAATTTGAGAGTGAGTAAGAGCAGGTTTGAGGAAGGTAATGACAGCTCGGGGATGGGAGTGGGGGCCCAGGGAAGGAATGGTGTGAAAATAGAAAGGTGAAGAGTTCTGTGAGGGAGAACAATGCCGTCCAGTTCTTCAGAGGCTTTAATTTTAGCTCTTCTATAAACATCTCATTACCAAGTGGCTCATCCAGAAGAACCTCCGAGAGTGGTGACTTCCAGTGGAAGCGCTGTGCTGGGAAGACACCAGCGGGTCCTCACCACTCCGCGCCGGCTGGGCAGTGATGTTCCCTCTGACTCCTCTCGAGGATGTTTTATCTGGGAGTGAGTGACCCAAGAATGGGGTATTTTGCCTGCCTTTGGGAGGTGTTCCATCGCTGCAAGGAACTCGTGTTGTGATCGGAGTTGCGTGTAGAGTTTGCTTTGCCACCCAGTTCTGCATTCGGTCCCATCCCAAACTGTTTGTCCTTCTGATCATTATCATCTTGTGTTTACAGATGTCAAACATGTCCTCAAACATCACCAAGGCGATCATTAAACAGAATGAGTTCATTTTTTCCCTAATTTTTTTTTTTTTTAAATATACTCAGGACAGGAATTGGTGTTCCGGGTGTGACTTTGTCTCTTTGTAGATAACTTTTGCCTTAAGTGCCATCAAGACGACCTTTGTAAGAGCCAAAAGTTTGTGTGTCGTCCTGCTCCCGGCCTGCAGACTTGCTGCCAGGTGCACGTTCTGTATCTGGTTCAAATCTGCCGCCGGTCCATGGCCGTGTGTGAGGTGCCGGTGACTCGGCTGCTGCGCAGGCATCTGGTGTTCCTGCAGTCTGGGACAGGATCGAGCTTTGTCTCTCCCCAAGTTTCTTCTCCTGTGAAGACGCACTAAAACGCGAAGTGAAGGAAAATGTGTGGATTACTTATTTGTCTGGATTATTTACTCGTCTGGCTTGCTGGCCCCCCGTGCAGACAGAAAAGGCGGCCGTGCCTGCAGCAGGGACTTGGTATTCTGGGGGAGCTGGAGGGGACAGTGGGAGTCCAGTAAGTGCCACTTCATCTACACGTGGCAGCAGAATGAGTCCTCTCCCTGGCCGGCTGCGGTGGCGAGCTGAGCCCCCGGGGTGTCCGCACGGGTGGACGGCCTCCACGGTCGGTGCTGCCAGCCGCGGTCAGCGCTGCCAGGGCGGCATGGCATGGTCCGGTGGGGACAGGGGCGGCTCCTCCCGTGCTGGGGGAGACGTTGCTCGTGGCCGGTGTGTGGGGACGAGGGCAATCTGCTCGGTTGGTTTGGGGCGGGTGGGTTTTCCCCAGGGGAGGGCTCAGGGCGCCCAGGATGGTGGCAGCCGTAGGGCTGCCGGGGTGGCTGGGAGGAGCGGGCCAGCCCCGGCCCCGCCAGCCCTGCACACAGCCCTTTTGTTTTCCTCCATAGAAAAGCCATTCTTCGTGCTCCTTTCATAAATATGTAATGAGGGAACAGTGCAGTCATTGTCCTTCGTGTTGTTCTGGGGCTGCTGGGCCCACTGGTGCGGTGGATTTGGTGGGACGGGGGGAGGACTTCAGTCTCTAGGATGAGGATGGCTTGCTGGGCTTGGCTCTGAATCCCTATTTCTGCCTTACTCTCTCTCTCTGTTGTTTTATAAATCCCCAAAGCTTGTCCTTGCTCTCCAGGAAGGAGAGGCTGATGTGTATGGGCTAGAATATCCCAGCTTCTCCACTCCTGCAGGTGCTGACTCCCAGTTAACAGGAGTGCTAAGTGGTGATCCTGCCGTTCTCATCAGGTCAGCCTGAGAAGTCTTCTCGCAGGAAACTTTGAGGCCAGTGGGATGAACACAGAAGCCTAGATGTGAAGATCACACAGCTAGGGAAGATCTCAAAGGTGCCCCTCTCACACTGAGAATGAAAGAAGTGAGAAGGAGAAGGGGTTTGTCTGGAGCCTGCCTCTGGAACTGCTCTTTTGGGGCGAGGCGTGATGGGCAGAGCAGGGGAACTAGGAGCCAGCGATGACTTGGCCCGTAATGGTTATATCTGAAAGCGAAACAGGTGTGGATGTTAGAGTGAAAAATAAAATTGTATTTCCTGGTTGGCATGCTTGAGAGGAGAACCGTGCAGCTCTGAGAGCTCGGTGGGAGCCGTGGGGCTGTAGGCAGGTGTCCATCCCCATGAGGATGGGTCTCCTGGCCAACGCAGGATCCTGCTGAGATGTCCTCCAGCAGCCGTTGCGGCCGCAGCTTGCCTCCTGTTCGTCTCTGCTTGGGAGAGCTGAAAGTTACTGACTGAAATTCTGTGGGCTTTTCCCCTTTTTAAGCTGTTGAGTTATTTTTCCCTAAAAAGTGAATTTCATCAAACAGAGGAAGAGAAGTGGAGGTATGGGGAAGGGCGACGTAGCTCTTTGCGATGACTGGAAGAACTACAGTAGCTTGTTACCTGCGGTTTGACAGTTTTGTGGGCTGGGGAGTGGGATATGAGGGTTGCC
This sequence comes from Morus bassanus, assembly GCA_031468815.1. NCBI lineage: Eukaryota > Metazoa > Chordata > Aves > Suliformes > Sulidae > Morus > Morus bassanus. The sequence continues at coordinate 84,776,667 of CM062571.1, read as the reverse complement.
TGCAGACCAGCCTGCAGCTCCCGTGCGATCAGTGCGTGCTGCTGTGCATCTGCAGGTCAGACCGCAGCGTTTGCAGTGCTCTGTCCCACAACAAGCCATCTGCCTGCCGGTCTGAAGCGCAGCCTGTGGCTGAGCAGCTAGGCATGCCCGGGGAGCCGTGATGCCTGTCGAAGCTTTGTAAAGATTGCAGCCTTGGACTGCTCGCTCTCTCGCCCCTGGCAGACCTTTCCTGTTTGCTGGGCAGGTGTGAACCGGGGGAGCTTCCTGCCGTTGCTTTCTTGTCACAGGCGTCATGCAGCCAGGTGCTGAAGCGTGATCTGGCTTGGGTTCAGCTTTGATGGACTGCATCAAGGATGTGCTGCTCCCCGTCACCCTGGAAAGCTGCAGAGGGGGAGCATGGAGCCTGCCAGAGCCTCCCAGACCTCGCTCTGCACATCACATTGTTCCTGACCCCATCTCATCACAGTTTGTCACAGCAGCTGAACATAGTGGTTTTGGTTTTTAATTCCAGCCATCCTGGGTAGTCAGGTGCTGGTTTGTAATAAATACAGCCTGCACATTTTGGGTGAGAATCTCTCGCACAGGACTCCTCTAAAGAGAGCACTTGTTTTCTTCCAGACTCTGTGCAATGCCCTGTTTCTCGCTGGCCGGCACTTGGTGGCTGCACTCCCGTGCCCTTGTGCCAGGAGCCACCACCTCGCTTTGCAGGTAGAACGGAGCATTGCTGAGGGACGTGCTGGCGGGTTAGTCAGACCGCAATGCTGGTTGATGGAATAGCTTGTACTTGTTGTGGGGTAGTTGCCCAACCCTTGTTCGATACTGCTCGCAGCCCTGCAAGGGTAACGTAGATCGTTGCTCATTCCAAGAACACCATTAGCAACCTGCTCCGTAGTGCGGGGCTGGTGCCTCATTTATGTCTGATGGAGCAGGCTTGCAGGCATGGTTGGGGTATGTTGCATCACTTACTGCAGATCTTAGCAGTAAGTGCTCTTGGCAGAAGCTTCAGGTCCCCTTGCAGCTTGCGTTTCATGGCTTCGTGCCTTTTGGGTTAATACTGTTTTGCTGGAAGCCACCTCAATAACTATGGTCAGTGCTCTGTAGCATGAAGTACTTGATGATGCTTTGAAACAGCTAAACTTTTAAAATGATTTCCGCTTTGAGATACTGAGCAGCTCTTGGAAGCCTCTGCTAATGACACTTCAAAGCAATGCTGCAGTCAAGGTCCATCTCCCTGCACCGGGGATGATCTGCCAAAACATTTCTGTGTTTGAAATGATCCCCCCGCTCTCTCCCGGCAGAGCTAGACAGCCCCCAAGCCTCCGTGCTGGGAGCCAGGGGTGAAGGAAGGCTAAAGCACCTCTTGCTCATGTGTTGAGGACTTGAGAGCTCCGCATTCCCCTGTATTATATCATACCGAATTTTCGAGGTTCGGGGGTGTGGGAGTCATGTCTGAGCGTGCAGGAGGGCTGATTTCTTGAGACTGACTCTTGGGGTTGTACCGTGTTGCTTGGTGAAACGCCCTCCCGTGCTTTCAGTAACCTTCGCTGTTGAGAGCAGAGGGCTTCAAGTGTGAGTGTTGGAAAAGGACTTGTTCCAAACAAGATCCTTTGCCTAAAAAGCACATGAGAATTCACTTCTGCTGTGACTCTCCTCACTCCGTCATCGCCGCAGGCTCACAGGGAAGGTCCAGCTCCTGAAGCAGCTGGAGAAGCTGCCGCATGGTTGGGTCCCCGTTGGCCAGACCCTGCGGCTTCCCTGGAGCGGGAGCACTGGTTGCCATGCCCCTTGCTGTGCGGCAGCACCAGCCTGCCGCTGTTTCCCCGTGAGCTGGTGGGCAGTTGCTGGCTGGGTTTTCCAGGGAAGGTGGACGCCTCTCTGCAGGGAACTGGAAACACTCTGGAAAAGTGGTCTGGGGTCCCGGGAGGTGGAGTCCTGCCTTAGTCTTTCTCCAGGACATTTGGTCCGAGCTCCTCTTGTCACGTCACTTAAGAGACACTGAGAGCGAGTGAAGCGATGGGGAGTCTCTCGCTTGGCCATGACCCCACCGGACTGAGAACCGGCCGTTCCCGGAGAGCGTCCCTGGCGTGCCAGCGCTCACCGCCGCTGGCCTGCCCGAGAGTTAAGGTCATCTGGTTGTGTTGTGTCAGCTGAGTGTTTAACTTTTTGCTTATTTAGAATTTCCTGTATTATGATAACATCTCATAAACTTCCAAATATAGCTTAACGCTAATTCAGACCGTAACAGGCTGCCCCAGGAACAGTGACCAGGTGTCACCTTAAGTCGTGCTGGCCTTTTTGCAGCGTGGTGGCAGGAGGAGGCAGGAAGGAAGACGCGAAGCGAAGCAGCTGTGTGAAGGCCGATGTTCGCAGGCACACGTGTTTTCCCAGGCATCTCGGCTGGGGAAAGCAGAAGAATCGGCGGGGCTGGTCCGGCTCCCCTCCGCAGGAAGGGGCATGCTGATCAGACAGCCTGATATGGCTGGCGAGCAGCTTGGATGCTGCGTGTGTTGAATGATGGGAAGTAGGAAGGCAAGGATCAGGCCGCCTAAGGAGTAGCTGAGGAAAGCGCCTGGCAGCCTGGCTGGCCAGAATTCTTAAGTCAGGCTGCTTATTAATGGCAGTTGCTAAAATCAGGATGTACCTAGCCCACAGGTCACTAAATAGTGTGGCAGCGTTTCTGTTTGAGAAAACCCAGGAGGCCAAGTTTCCCCTTGCTCTAAAAAACTCCTCGAGTGATTTTTACGTTTGTGTTGAGGATGATCTTGTATCAGTTTCCCTTGCGACCAAGAGAGCACGAGTGAAGACGCGCGCACTCGTGGCAAGGCTGCTGGAGCAAGCCGTCGTGGAGGGCACAGGTCTGAGAGGGCTCGCCAGGACCAGGCCGTCGGAGAGCTGTACGTCTGTGCCTAAAAGGGTTTTTCCTGTCTGTGAAGCTTGAGTCGGGCTGTTTGTGCTTGGAGGAGGCAGGTCTTACTCAACGTGTTTGGCCGTGAGCACCTTGCAGCGGCTGGTGCTGTCAGCGGCGCGTGGGACCCGACCGGGGGGAGGTGGTGTCTGAGCACGGGGGCGAGGCCAGCCGGGGGGAGATTTGGTTGACCTGATGCTTGACGTTATTTTCTTCACAGCTTGGCACTGAACTTTCCATTTTGGTCCTCAGACTATAAGTGGCATCTTTTCTGATGCCTTGTTCTGCTAAATTCAGCTGTGGCTAGCTGGTGGTAAGTGGAGCAGTGGAAACAGGGCTAGGTGCCGAAAATAGCCCTTTGGTGGTGCGTGCCTTCTGGTGAGGCTCCTCCTGTTACCTGGCCCCGTCAGCAGTCCCAGGGCCAAAATCCGGCTGTGCCGGAGGGAGGCCGGAGGTGCTCGTGCTCCCAAAGGCAGCAGGTGTTACTGTAAGGGACAAGAGAGGCGGTCGTCCCCTGGGACGCTGCAGTAATCCCTTGGCAGCTCTGCAAGGGACTGAGATGGTCCTGCTTTACAGGGGCTGCTTGCTGTCATGGCTGTGCCTAGCCTGTGGTAGGAGCAAAATCCTCAGGATTTCTGATTCCCAGACTCCAGCTTGATCCACTGGAGCAGGGTTCTACTGCGAGCAGCTTTGTTGCTGAAAGGACGTGGCCAGTGTAGGAGCGCATCCCCAGCCTTGCAGGCTCCGAGAGGAGCCACCTGAGTCTCGGGGGTGGTTTAGCTGTTGTTTCAGGCTGTCCCAAGAGCTGGCTGCTACTCTCAGAAGAGCTGACCTGCTCCCTGGTGTGCCAGTTTCCATGCTTGCATGGCCGGCTAGATCAGGGCACGATCTGCATGAAGAGCAGGTTTTATTACGTGGGTTGGTGTGTGCTGGTGGGCAGGCGTGGGTGGGAGTGCTCCCCCCAGCAGCGGTGCAGGCTCCAGGTGCTGTAAAGCCGCAGAGAAACAGCAGCTCCAGGGGAACCCGAAAGTAAAACTGAGCAGCATGATGCCATTGTTCGGGGAAAATGTCAAGTGCCAAGTTGTAGATAATGAGCAGTGAATTACAGTTCAAAATCTGCGTGTGTGATCTTGTGTTAGCGACGCAAGGAAGGAAACTTAAACTTGACCAGAGATCTGCTGCACTTCTGCTTTGCCTGATAGGCTCCTTTAGATAATGAGTTTGTGAGCCGTTTGCCCATGACTATTAAAATTGCTGCTTTTCCCTCTGGCAGGGGCAGTGCTGCCGTGCAGCTGTGTTTGTGGAAGGGGCCGGGGGTCTCTTCTGTGCTGCCCATGTCCATGGAGGCCTGACACGGCGCCAGAACATCCCAGTGTTGCTTCCAGCCTGGCGTCACTGGAGGCTAAAATGCTGGCTGGGTACCTGCTGCCTGCCCTCTAATCCCCCTCTTGTCTCTGCAGGGAGCGGGGATGGACAGGGACAGATACTCCAGCGCTTCCCGGAGAAGGACTGGGAGGACAACCCCTTTCCCCAAGGCATCGAGCTGGTAAGTGTGCTGTTCCTCGGGACCAGGGCCCTGGGGAAGCGTGACCGGTGTGCGGGGCAGGTGACACCGCAGCACTGCATGCACACACCTCGCTGGGCGCTGCAGGGTCTGAGCAGGGGAGCCCACGAGAGAGGGCTTCCCACCTGCCCCCCAGTGCAGCTCCAGCTCTGGGAAACGGCGGGATCCAGCATGCTGCCTCCCAGCCAGGCTGCAGCAGAGCAGTCCAGAGGTGGTCGCTGCTGCGTGCCCTGCCTGGGGCTGGCTCCTCTCCTGGCCGCTTTGCTCGCCCTCCTCCTCGGGGATCAGCTGCTTGGGATGCTGGAACGCTTCCTAGAGGAGCCGCACGGATGCAGTGTCAGTATAAATAGCCCCGTCGCGAATAGCAGGGCTCTGCCATTGTCAGGCCTCCCCGAAGCGCTCCGCCGAGCAAACCGCTCCCCTCCTCAGGCCGGCGGCGGCTGCTCGCCCTCGGGCAGGCCTGGGTGTGCTCTGTTTGCATCCGCTCAGCGAGGAGGGTTGCTGGGCCCTGGATCCCTTGGATCCCTTCCCCAGCCCTCCGGACACATTCGCCTGCTGTTGTGAGTCCTTTGAGGTTGCGATCATTGCTGGGTCGTACCCATAAAGTGACACACCCAGTCTAATTTGGCACTGCGTGGGTTCTTCACAAACCAGCTTTTAACTAATCAAGGATAATAGGATTGTTCTCCTCGGTTGCTAAATTTGAGTAGAAGTTCTTCTCAAACCCTTCCCTGCTGCATTGGTGCTGCTGCTGAGGAGCTCTGAAGGAGCTGGTGCTCCGCTGCCAGCGAAAGCGAGTGGGTTGGGCTGCCCGCTGTCCAGACCCCTTTTCACCGCTAAACCGAGCCCCCTTCTAAGCTGCACTCCTCCTCCCCCGCCCCAGTTCTTCCCAGCTTCCAGCTGAAGAACAGTGGAGTACAAAACCTGAAGAGAGACGAGGCTTTAGAGGTTGCTTCACTGCCTGACAAACCTCACGGTGCTGGCACTATCCTGACCCCGCTCCTCGAGGCCTTGCAAGTACCTTTGCTCTGCTGCGAGATGTCGGCGCCTGCGAGGCCAGTGTGCGATGGTCGGTGCGGGGACACTGGCCAGCCGAGAGCCCCTCGTCCCCTCCTGGAGCAGAGGAGCCGGGAGCAGCCAACCCTTTCTGCCTGCGTTGGTGTGCGCAGAGGGTTTGCACCTCCCTGTTCAGATGGGGCTGGCCCGAGTCACCTGCCAGCAGGACTCACCGAAAGGCGTTCGTGCATCTCTGACGAGGTTTTGGCCAGGGGAGTCCGGGTACCTGGTGGGCTTCGCTGAGAGGGTGGCCTTGGCCTTGGGAGCTTGTTCCCTTAGAGCAGATGTGTCATGGGCATTCAGGGCACCGCATGTTGGGTCTCTGCCTTGTGCTGTCCGTGTGCAGGGTTCTGGGTACTGAGAGGGGTGGTGGCCCAGCTGGCGTCTCGTTTCATGGCCTGCACAAATTCCCTGTGCTATTTAATGCTCGTTTTCCAAGCAGTGGATCTGCAGCCGCCCCTCCTCGCCTGTCGGGACTCAGTTCTGCTCTCGGCTGCCTCCCACATTTCGTGGCCTCATTCATAGCTGGCAGTCATCTCCATCTTTGTGTGTGCTGGTGCTGGAGAGCTTCCACGTGAGCTGTGGCTGTTGGAGGCTGATCAGGACACCCCGTGTCGTGTGCCCTCCAAAGCTCCCGTGTCAGGCTTAACCAAAAATCATGGGGCTCTGCTGGCCCTTGCAAAGGCGAGCTGCCAGCGTGCTCCTCTTACCCGGCCGGGAGCAACAGCTTGTGGAGCGGAGGGTGTCAGAGCTGGACACGTCTCTCATCCCTGTCCTCGTCCCTCTGCCCCATCCCGGGCGCTTGGCTTCGACAGTCACCGCTGCAGCCGCCGCATCATGCCACATGCCTGCCAGCAAGCGTGGCCCGTCACCGGCATCAGCGGCGGTGGCCGGCTCGGCTTCCTATCGCGCGCTCACTGTAACTGCAGGGCAATTTCAGACTTTTATGTGCTATTTTATCTGAGGCAAAAATATATATTATTTTTCTGGTTAGTATTTCCTGGTTGTCTGCAGGGGACTTGGGAACTGTCCCAGGAAACAGGAAAGCTGCTTTTTTCCCAAGGGTCAAACTGTCCAGCCAAAAAATCCCTGGAATTTAAACAATTGGAGCCCCGTCCTGTTGGGAGCCAGGGGTGGCTCTGAGGCTTCCCACAAGCTGTCAGGAGGCATCCTGGGTGAACAGCACATAGGGCTGAAACTAAGGCAGCTTCCGAAAAATCAGATGGAGCCCACCCAGAGGATTTTGGGTTGTGCATTACACCGCAGTCACTGCCGTGTTTCTTTTTAACAGCTTTTTTGGGGGGGAAGGTTTTCTGGTGTGTGTAGGGAGCAGGAATTTGTAGCTTCTGCCCTTGCGTGCTGTCTGACAGCATTTCCAAACAAAAATATTTCGGTTTAATGGATGGAAGTTCCTCTGGAGAAAGACACAGGATGTGCCACATCCCTCCCCTCCCAGGCCAGAGCCGTCTCCTCTGGCAGCCCTCGAGCCCTCGGTGGGTTGCGCTGGCTGCCCTCGCCAGCCTGGTGCGGGCAGATGGGGGCAGCAGGATCTCCAGGCCCTGGGGCAACTGGGAGAACCGGGGTATTACTGCTGGTGAAACGGCGGCGGCGAGCCCCGCTTTGGGCTGTGACGAACAGCTCTCGCTTCCAAGGCGTAATGGTTGCAGTGTCTGCGGCGGTACCGAGCAAGGTGTGCGCTACGGGAATGGAGATTCTTGCTAAAACCGGTGGCTGAAGTGTGTGCTGTGGTGTGCTACACCCGCCGGTTCCTCCTGCTCCGGCGAGGGTTAGTGCAATTCCTCCTCTCCCTTCCAGATCCCACCCGCAGCGCTGGTCCTTACATCCTTCTGTACCACAGTGCCACAGGTCTGCTTAATGCAACGCGGTATTTCCCGTGTCTTAAGGCCACTTGGGGATGGTTGTTGCATACGGCAGACCGTGTCGTCGTGCCTGCTGGATGCGTCCAAGCCTCCAGACACATCTCACCTCTGCCAGCACGCAGTGGCACCCGAGCAAGCATACGCCAGTGTTCCCTCCTGGTGCCCGGGCACTGGAGAGCGGTAGGGTTTCTGCTGCTCTCCGAGATAAAACAGTGAGATTCTTTTGTTTCCAACCAACAGGTAATTGCCTGCATGTTTGCAGCTTCGATACCCTTGTTTGGTGAGGGTTGAGCACAGGTTTATACGAGGTTTGCTCCCTGGCTGCCAGGAGCGCTTGGGCAGAGGTGCTCGTAGGAGAACCCTGTGTCCTGGCCCTGGCCAGGGGAGCCTGGTGGGGCAGGGTCTGCAGGCCACAGTCTGCACTTCCAGGGGACGGTCAGGCACTCTGCTGCTCGCAGAAAAGCTTCCTTTGTTGCTTTGCTTTTGTAAGGTGATGGTAGCTTAGCAGAGCCTCTTCTGGTGCATCCGTCTTGACCGACAGATCTTTTCTTCACCTCTGATGCAGAGGAACCTAAGGTTGGCAGCCGACAGCCAAGCCCACGCAGCCAGCGGCTGTTTCGGCAGCGCTCAGGAGAGAGGAGAGCTGCTGCTATGCTTCCCTGTGGGTTTGATCAGGAGTGGAGCAGGCAGCTCCTTATCCAGTGGGACGCTGGTGACCGGCAGCTCCATGTGTCACTCCTCCTGCCTGGCAGCCGGCTCTGCTGCAGGGATGCGTTGCCCTCCCGTAGCTTTCCAGGGTGGAAATAAATGATCAGGAGGATGTCTTGGGACACCGTAGGCTAGATCCTTGCAAAATCGATCCTTGCAAACTTGGGAAAGGCCTGTGATGTAACTGGTGAAGAAGGAAAGGTGGTAAAGCAGCTCTGATCCATGCAATGCTGTGGAAAACAAGGCTTGCCAGACAGACACACACATGTTGTCATGAGAGGTTGGTTTTATTGCTAAAACCACTCTAGGCAGTGTCTGCAGAGCCCGGCATGCAGCTCTGCCTTCCTGTGGGATTTTTCTAAACAAACGAAGGTCTCTTGCTCCGGAGAGGCTCAGGTACAGCCTGGTTGGGGCATCCACCAGCGCCCGCCTGTAGGCGAGCTGCAGTACGTCCTTCGGGTCAGTCGCTTCCATCAACGCCCCCTCACGTAAGAACCGAGACTTTCTTCTCTTCTGGCTGTCTGCAGCTCGCTCGTGTTCTCCGTGGGTGAGATGTGCTGTAAGGAGAGACCGCCGCCGCCGCAGTGCTCGCTGTGCGGAGCAGCTCCCGCACGCCCCAACGGCCACGTGGAACCCTGCAGCGTGTGCCGTGTTCCTGCGCTGCGCGGGTGGGTCGTACTGCACCTGAGGGCAGACCTCTGGGAGTGCTGGGTCTGCCCGAGCAGTGGGGGAAACGAGTGCAGGGTGAGCATCCTCCCAGCGCGGATCTGAGATCGGGCAAGGCATGGGTGAAGAGCTCGCCTCTTGCACACTCAGATCCATGTAGATCTTTAGTTCTTCTTGGGGGCCCATAGTTTTGTCTTCCTTTAACTGTGGCACCTTCAGTGTTGCAGAGTGCCACAGTACCACCATCGGTCACAGTCAGGCTGCTTCTGGAGGACACTTGTTCTAATCACCAGCCAACCTACACCAGTCTTTCATGGAGGATGTATGTCCTTTTTAGAGGATCTAGCTTGAAACGAGGCAATGGTTGTGGCGGTCAGATGTCTGCGTGCCTGGTGCTTTACGAACACGTGGCTGCTTTATGTTGACTTCAGCACAATAAATCAGCTGAGGAGCGTTGAGTGCAATCAAACTGGGTGCACTGAGTGCAATCAAACCGGGCTGCAAGCAGCTCCGGGGTGTAGCTGGGGCATAGCCACATACCTCAGTGACATGACCCAATCCACGGTGTCACCTGCTATGGTTTGAAGTGACCCATGCTCTCAGCAGGTGCTATTTTTAAGCTGACTTCTTATCCTGTGGCTTTGGAAGAGTCCCAGAACAACTTGGTGCTTGGAGCTCAAGTGGGTGCCAGGAGCCTCCTGCACCTCCCGCGGTGGGACCGAGGGCTCTGGTGGTCCTCACCGAGCTCGCGCGTCGGGGGCAGAAGCTGGCGGAGCCATGCCTTGGCCTGAGCAGGTGTAACCCCGAGTGAAGAGGCTCAGGTGTGTTCACGTTTGTGTTGTGCCATCGTTTCCCTGCGCCCATTTAGCGGTGGCGTAATTGCCTCTGGGATGGGCTGCGGCTACTTGGCACGGAAGACGGCGTGACCGGGGAGCGGAGCAGAGCCTGTGCCCACTGGTGGTGGTGATGTGGATGTCCTCCTGGGGTTCCCTTCTAGAGGAGCAGTCCAGGGGATCTGGACTTCCATTTCTCAGGCCTCTGGATGAGCACGCTTGACCCCCGACACCTGGCTTGTACGTACCTGTCTCCACAGGGAAGGTGTGACACTGTGGTTGTGGAGTGCATCCCTTTGCGCTGGTATGCGGCAGTCGGGAAGCACTGGGTGGGACCCAGCAGCAAACTCCTCGAGGGCAGCAGCTTTGTGTGCTTTGCTCTCATCATTTCTGCAATGTCCGGGAAATGTTTGTGCAGAGCGGTGAGCTACGGGTTCATTGCAGAGCCCCGTGAGGAGAGGAACTCTCTTGTTGCGAGAGTGACGCTGTGTACTTACCCTGAAGGCTACTGAGCCATACCTTCCTCCTGCGTGCTGACAGGGGAGCCGGGCAGGAGGCAGCCCGGTTTGAAGATGGCACCAGAAAGGAGAGGCCGTGGGACGCAGGTTTAGAAGGACAGACTTGGCAGTGTCTGGGGAGCAGCTGCACAAGTGCTTTCGCCTCCCCTCCTTCCCGCTGCCATCCCTGGGCAGCTGAAGAAAGCCGAGCTCTTGCACTGCGGTTGATGTCCAGCTCTTGCAGCTGCGGCTGCACCGGGCTGCCCAGGGGAGGAGAGGAGGGTCTGTGCACCAGAGTGTGTGCATGCACGTGGAGCGTGAGGGTGGGCACGGAGAGTGGTGAACAGCTGGAAAACTTCACCAGGTTGAAACCAGCTTTGATTTGCAAGGTTTTGGGCTGGAGCAGCGATTTCTGCAGCTTTGCGGCATGTCAGCCCTGTCTGCCAGTCTGGCCTTGTTGCCACTTTATTCTCATCCTGGGTTTTGTTCAACTCACCTTGTCTTCGGAGTGCATCGGGCCACGGCCCCAGAAGGAGCCGAGGTGTCCTGCTCTGGGGAACTGTCTCAGGGAGGGCCCAAAAGTTTTGGGAATTTTCAACAGCTGCTCACCAGCCAAATGCAGATGCTGAGGAAATAAAGAAAAATCCCTTGAGACTTTGAAACCCAGGGGGAGTCCTGGGGCCGCTGGCTGGAATTACCCACCGGCCCTGGGAGGGTGTTTGGAAAGTCCCCAGAAACCGGTAAAACTGTGTTCGGAGCTGCCTGCAGTGCAGCATTGGTGCAACCTGGGCCGGTGTTTTCCAACTGCCTGCCCCGAGGGAGGAGTGCCGCCTCCCGGAGCAGACGCCGGTGCCTGGAGGCAGCCCTGCCCTGCGGGGAGCTCGCCCCAGGGACACATTACCTTTCCTTCCCGGAGTTTGGGCCGTGCCTGCGTGCGGCCGCCCGGCACCTTGGTGGGCTGCAGGAACTTTGTGGAGCCTGGCAAGCCTTGCAGGCTCGATGCCGGCTGCAGGTAGCTGCCTCGCGCGGCGCAGCCCGGCTCCTCGCAGCCCTTGTGCCGGGGAAGCTCCTGCGGCTCTAAGACGGATGTAGGATGCAGGGTGGTGGAGGGTGCCCAGCTCCAGTTTCTCCAAGCAGCTCCTGCTGTCCCTGCGGAGAGGAGGGAAAGGCACCTGCCCAGTTCTCCCCGACAGAGGGCACGGGAGGCTCTGGCCAGTGCTCCCCCATCCTGGACCATGGCAGCTGCGTGTGCTGCAGCACATGCTGAGGAAGGTGGCACAGCCGTTTCCCTACGTACTCTAAAGGTGATGTGCTGCCACGCCAAGCTCCCCGTCCCCAGGAGCCGGTACCCAGTGGTGTCGGTACCTGGCGGTTTGCTTTCGCATCGTCCAGCCCACCAAAGCTCCCAGCTCCCGCCGCCGAAGCGGTGCAGGGGAGCGAGGGCAGCGGCATAGGCAGGTCAGGCCCTCTGACCACTGTCCCCTGCCCTCTCTTGCAGTTCTGCCAGCCCAGCGGCTGGCAACTCTTCACGGAGAGGAACCCCCCCACCTTCTTCGTGGCTGTGCTGACCGACATCAACTCGGAGCGGCATTACTGCGCCTGCTTCACCTTCTGGGAGGCCGTCGAGAGCGCACAGGTACTGCGGGCTGCTGGGGTCCTGCCTGCGGAGGCAGGTGGGGAAGGGTGGTCGGCAGCACTGGCTGGGAAGCATCTGGCTGCCTTCAGCTTTGGCCGGTGGTTCCTGCTTTCCCCTTGGAGGAATCCACGCCCTGGCGTCAGAGGTTTGGGAGAAGGAAGAGCATCCGTTTTCTAACCCTGGGACTTGGCTGATGTGTGTCTCCCTAGCCTCAGAGCCACCCCAGGAATGGGGAGGGGGAGGAGGAGGAAGAGGAGCCATCGTCTCCTGTTCAACCCGCGCAGCTCTTTGCTCCCAAAAGCTTGGTGCTGGTGTCGCGACTGGATCATGCGGAGGTGTTCAGGGTAAGTCTGAAACACGCTGGGGCAGGGGTGCAAGGCCCCTGCTCAGGAGGGAGAGGAGAGCAATGTTAGCAAAGCCCTGGCAGCAACCGGAGCCATGCAGTCACTGCCAGGAACAGGAGCTGTAGGAGCACCCTGGCACAGCACCCTGGGGGAGAGCGGCCTGTCCCCAGCCCGCTCTTCGCATCCTGGTCCAGCTTCACAAGCCAGCTCATCAGCTGCACACTGAACCTGAACGGCTGGCTGCAGAACAGCAAGCCAAAGCCTTGGCCACGCTGGGCAGCTGGTGGCCTTGACCCAGTTTTGTTAACAGAAAAGCCGTGAAGAACAGCCCGTTCCTGTGGCAGCATTTATCTTTGCCACCTTTATTTTCTTTAAATGTGCTGCATTATGTGTCCGTAAAAGGTTTGGGAGGGCACAGGCTGCAAGCTGGTGTCTTTACAGCCTGCCTCTGTGCGTATTGTGTCCCCAGCTCTGCAGCTGGGGCAGGCAGGGTGTGGGCAGTCTCCTCCAGACCGAGCAGGCTGGCTGCCGCGCTGCTCCTCTTGGTCCGAAGGAGGAATCCACCTGGCATTTACAGTGGGCTCTCCGCTAGCTTGCCCAGGTGCTGGGCTTGCAGGAGGACAGCGTTTTCCATCAGGCCGGGTTGTGTCCTTCCTTTTTCCCCTCCCACCGTGAGGATATCAATTCTGGGTTCTGCCCTGTTCTTGAACCTCGTGTTCCCAGCCCGCTCTGTGAATGGGAGCACATGGTGTTCCCTCAGGGCGTTCAGTGCTCAAGGCATTAACACCTGACAGGAGGAAAAAAAAAAAAAATCACTCTGTTCTCTGGCTTGGAGCTGCTTCACGCAGCAGAGACTTTGGGCTTTGCAGACTCACAGCCCCAAACCGCATAACTGAGGTTGGAGGCACTCTGGAAGTCTCTGGTCCAACCCCTGCTCGAGCAGGGTCAGCTGGAGCAGGTTGTCCAGGATATCGTCCAGTTGGGTTTTGAATTATCTCCAGGGATGGACATTGTACAACTTCCCTGGGGAACCTGTGCCGGTGTTCAACCACCCTCGCAGTAAAAAAGTCTGTATTGGGTATTTTATTGGGAAAGTTGTCTGAGCCTAAGTCAGGCCTGTCTTGGCTGATAGGTGGTGTTAAAACAGCAACTCCTTCCCAGCAAGGGAGCATGCAAACAGAAACAAGCCGGGATCATCAGTCCAGTTCCCCTGTTGCAAGCAGTTGCATTGTATGGTTGTCCTCACGTGTGGGATGGGGTTTACCATGCCTGGCCTTCTGTGGAGCTGGAATTCTCTAAAACGCAGGAGCTGTTCATTTTCTCAAGCCTGGGAGAGCAGAGCGAGGTCAGCCGGGCTGCAGCGTCTGCCGCTCTCCTGCTGAGCAGAAGCCGGTCGTGCCTGGGGATGACTCTGGAGGGAAGCGGGTCAGCTAACTAGTTCCAAAAGACGGACGTTTTCTGCCAGAGTTTCTCCCCTGGGGACCGCACTGAAATAGTTCTTGGCTCGTTTCGGTCTTTGCGTACCTGGCCGCTCGTCTTCCCTGGCTGGTTTTGTTCGGAGGCCCAGTAACGTTTCCATTGCGTGCTTGGCTGCCTGATTTCATTGCTCAGTTGCTTGAGTTCTCCACCTTAGTGATTTTTGAAGAACAGATGAGTGACAAGAGCACTACAGTCCTGTTGTTCTGGGCCTCGGGTCGGTTCCCCCTTAGCTGTGACACAAACCCAGCAGTGTCGCTGGGTGTCCCCAGAAGGTCTCGGAGCGTGGCAGCTGCGGGAGCGGGATCTCTGCACCGCAACAGCGAGTGCCACCCACCTCTGACCTGCCTTTGTCCTTCGGCAGAATGGAAGGATTTCTCTGGCTAAATATGAAGTCCAGCCTCTTACTTCCCCAGCACAAGACTTGGGTTGTTGTGGCTCCTTCTCTTCTCTGATTAGGTCTGTGTGTAGCCCGAGACCTCGACCTGTTGGTCCTTTTGGTCAGCATGATGCTGGACTGAGGATCTGCCTCTGGCTCAGGGTGAGGTCGAGCTGTACACATGTTAAGCCAGGAGCCTTCACCGCAGGCCAGCAGCTGCGGTGCCGTAGCTGCCGTGCCCCCGAAGGTGGGCCAGTCTCCAGCCCTTGGGAAGAGGGCTGGGTACCCCAGATCTCCCTTCTGGCACCTGGCGAGGCTGCGCCTTCTCTCAGATCTCCTGTTTCCTCTGTGGAGTGTCTGGCAGAGCAGCGTGTGTTCATGGACGTGCAGGAGCATGAGCTTGCTCTTCACTCGGTTATTCCAGTGTGCAGTAGCCTGCCTGGCCTCTTGTCTCCAGAGCCCCAGTATTTGTGTTTTCTCTTTCCTTGCTGACATGGGGAGATGGTTTGAGTTAAAAACGCTCAGAGGGTGCCTTGAAGACAAATTCCTCAAATTCCTTATCCATCTGTGTATTATAGCTTGTGTTGAACACTGCCCTGTGCTTGTGCCCCCCAGCTCCCACTGTGCTGGAGCTGGTGTTCCTTCCTGAGTAGAGTAGAGTAGAAAAGAGTAGAGTAGAAAAGAGTAGAGTAGAATAGAATATTTCAGTTGGAAGAGACCTGCAACGATCAACTAGTCCAAGTGCCCGACCACTTCAGGGCTGACCAAGAGTTAAAGCCCATTGTTAAGGGCGTTGTCCCAATGCCAGGCAGACAGTGAGCGGAGCAGGGCCGGGCCAGATGTCTTGGCCAGCCCTCGGTGGAGAAGTGGGTCTCCTTCCCATCCCTTACCTAGGGTTTTTGTGAGACGCGATGCAAATCTGCAGGGACTGGGAGTGCTTGGGGGTGCTGGTGAAGTCCAGCTGTTTCCAGTCACCTCTGCCCATGGAGCTTTTGAACCCCTTTTGCGCTGCTCCTGCTGAGCTGTAGCCCAGGGGGCGCGTCTGGGGATGGCTCTGGTGGGGTTGGTGCTGGCATGGGGACATTGGATGGCTGGAAGCAAACCGAGCACATGCTAAATATCCTGTCCTGCTGATGAGGACTCGCTGTGAGAGGGCTGAGGGGGAAGACCTCGAGCACTGCAGCCAGGAATTGACTGTCACAAGGTGTGTCTGTCTGGTGACAAGCACTGGGAGCCCCTCCATCTGATGGCGCTCCAGACTGGAACCTCCCCAGCAGCAGCCGTACATGTCTGCTTCCTGCCCTGATGCTCAACTGTGCTGTGCTTTCCTCTCCAGAACAGCCTGGGTTTGATCTATACCATCTACGTGGACGGACTGAGTGTGTCCCTGGAGAACGTCATTGGGAACCTCCTGACGTGTACCATCCCCATCACCGGGGGAGCTCAGGTGGGTAATCTGCCCCTTCCCTCTTACCTCCCCATGCTTCTGCCTCCTAAGCAGCTCTGATAGAAGCAGGGATGTTTCGCTCAGCTGTATTCTGGTTTTGCTGTGCTGGGGTGAGCTGAGCAAGGCTGATTTGACTCGTGGGCAGAGTCTGGCTCAGTGCACTGGCTATTGAGGAGCTGCTGCAGTGCACTGCTACTGGCAAGTGCTTGGCTAGTGCAGGCAGTGCCTTCCCAAGTGCTTAAGAGTAGAAACAGCAAACCTCTGTGATTTGGAGCCGCTTACCTCCTAGATCAGCTGAGAAGATCTTGCTGCTTCACTTAGCTACAGCTTGCCATGACTAGGCAGCTTGGTCTTGGCTCCCTGCTCCCTCCAGGAGGGAGTACTGGGTGACCTGACCACCAGCTGGCTTACGTAGTCACCAACCGATCTGTGCAAACAATTGCCATGGTCTCTGGTCACTCCTGCATCAGGGAGGTCTTGCTCCTCCACTCAGGCCTGTCTCATTGCCTGGAGAGCTGCTCCAGAGCCAAGTGGTCACGGGCCATCTGTGAGAATGGGGACGAGTCAGCTCTAGGGAGACGGGCCAAGCAAGGCTAACCTTTGCCAGACGAGCAGCTTGGAGCTTTCTCCTCAAACCGCTGGCTCGTGCCTGTATGTGGCCGGCATTTCTGATGGACAGGGCTTGAGGAGCAACAGCCTCGCTTGTGCCCAGAACTGAGGCCATCAGAGATAACCCTCCTGTTTCTCCCTCTGAGCCACATGTTCCTCTAGCGCTCCTCCTCCTGCTCTAGGAGGGCCAGCTGGGCTCACGCTCGCTCATGTGAGCAGCAGATGGGTAAGGAAGGGCTAATTGAAGGTGACTTGGAGATGACAGAAGGGGAGAGAGCCCAGCTGGACCCTGTGGCAGGAGGCATTTGGAGACAGCAGCATAACCCCCTGGAGCTCTTCTGCCATGCTAACACCTGGAATGTAACCGTGGATGTGCACTTGTCTCCTGCAGTGGCTTCACTTGGAGCTGAGCTCCGCTTCCCCCAGCAAAAAATACATTTAATTCTCTCACACCCAGGCTGCAGCCAAGTGGAGGAGCCTTTGCAAGGCTGGGGCAGCACCACGGGTCCCTGGTGCCTGGAGACAGAGGTTTCTTCCACCACTGCAGCCCATGACCCCACGGGGATGCTGCTGTCTTGAACCTGTGTATCTGTGCAGGCTTCTTGGGTGGGTGCTTTCTGCTGGGCAGAAGCGGTGCCCCCTGGGCTGCTGTCATGGCCTGCCATGGGTTTGGTGCTTCCTCTAGTAATCCAGAGCAATGCAGGGCCTGTGAGGGCCCAGCCGTGGTCCTGGTGTTTGCAGGAGAGGGCTATGTGGCTCTTGTATCTGAGTCCTCCGGAGAAGAAAGCAGGGTGCTGCCCACACCCAGGGGGCTGTGACTGTGTGCCAAGCATCCCGGGTTCGCTCTGGCTGAGGGTGAGAGCAGTAGCATTCCTGCAGGATCTGCCCAGATCCGTCCGACTCCATCTGGTTCCTCCCCGGTGGCATGTGTAAGCGGCAGTATGGGAGAGGAGAGGCTGCTCAGACCAGGGCGGCTCCTCAAGCCGCTGTGGCTCGTTGAACAGCGCTTTTTGGCACAATTATTCGTCACCTCCCAGTTCTTGCAGGATTGATCTGTGCTGTGGGAACAAGTAGTGTGCTACAGGGAGGGCAGTTTGTTGGTGGCACTTCCCCTCCTGTGCTTTACCTGTTCTCCTGCTGTGTCCAAACGCTCTTTTCCAGTGTAGTAGCTTTTGCTTTTGCTTTGTGTGTGTGTGTGTGCATCTCTCCTCTCCAAGAGTGCTGGTCCCTGCTTGTTGTTGGCCTCTGTCTGTGTTCGTCTTCCCTGTTGTCTTGCTGTCTTTGTGTGTTTCTAACTGACTGTGCTATCTCTGTCTGTCTCTATCTCAGCTTGACGCGGACGACGAAGCAGCGGTACGCACACCTTTTCTTTCATTGGGTCTAACTCCTCGATAGCAACCTCTCTTGTATTGTTTTTGAGGGTGGCACACGCTGCAGCTGGTGCAGCGGTGGAGGCCCAGGCACTGTCCGTCTCGGTCAGAGCACCCTCGGGTGTGCGTGCGTCTGCGTGTGTTGCACTGACGGGCGGCCGGGAACGTGTGCCTGGGCTCTGGGGAAGGGGGTTGCATTCCTGCACCGCAGCAGACTGGCTGTGCACTGTTTGCCTCTCCGTGAGTGTGCTCTCCTGGGGGTTGTGAAAACACGGTGGCCTGCTGTGGAAGACCAGGTCAGGGGTGCTTGGTCTGCTCTGCCAGCACGGCGGCGTTCAGAAGCAGATTTCTGGGCTGTTGTGGTGGTGTGAGCTCTTGCAGCTGCAGGGGGCTGAGCAAGGAGGTGGGTTGTGTGGCGAAACCTGCTATTGCAGAGGAGTGTTTTCCCTAGAGAGGTGTAGAAAGAGGAGAAGAGGGCCAGTGATCTGGTCCTGCCCCAGCCTCTGCAGCCTGGAGAGAGGGCGGGGACGTGTAGGCTTCCCTGTGCCGCTGGGAATGAGCTTAGGTCTGGGAAAAAAATTGTATTGGAGAAGCAGCAGTCTGTCTGTCGCCAGCCCTTCTACCAGGAGCCATCAGGGCTGTCCGACAGGGGAGGCTGCAGAGCTGGTGCTGCTCCTTTGCCTGGCAGCGCTGGCTGGGCATGGCACAGGCGAGCTGTTCCCCTCTGGTTGCGAGGTCCTGGAGAGCCCTGAGTGCTGCGTCGCAGTGTGGGTCTTGGGGCTTGCTGCCGCCTTCTGCCAGTTGTCGAGGAGTTGCTCGTGCTGGCCGGGACTGCCTGCTGTTTCAGCAGGTCTTGTTCCTCCCCTTAGCCCGTGGCCCCAGCCAAGCACGCGACGTGTGTTGTTTCAGGGTCCTCTTCCCTCTTCCTGCAGCAGCCGTGCTCCAGCCGTGCTGCTGTGAGGTGGTGTGCCATGGTTGGGGGACAAGGGTTGTGCTGAGGGCACAGTCGCCCTGGCCCTGTGCGCTGGGGGTATTTGGGCTGCTGCTGGCTTGGAGAGGCAGCTGGCTTGCCCTCGATCCTTGTGCTCGCCCCTTGCTTGGGTGGATGCCCAGTGACCGGGTCTGTTTTCTCTTGCAGAGAACGATCTCTCTGGGAGCAGGGGACAGGCAGGTGATCCAGACACCCATCAATGACTCGCTTCCCGTCAGCAGCTGCAGCGTGGCCCTGCTCTTCCGCCAGCTCGGTGAGACTTCTCCCCACACCTCCTTCTCATCGGGTCCGGTGCCAAAGCCAGCTGGCCGAGCCCTGGGCTAGAGTTCCCTGCACGTCGCTTCCCACCGCGCTCCTGAGCCTGGCTTGTCGGCTCAGGGCTCTCTTCCAGCTGCAGCCACCTCAGACTGAGCCCTTCCCGGCCCCGCTTTGCTTTCCATTTCCCAGGAGGGCAGGAGACTGGCAGCTCTCCCCGGATGGGGCACAGACGCATGGCCAGATCTCATGAGAAACAGCCTGGGTGGCAGGAACGGGTGCCCGGAGGTGTGCTGCCATTAGCCTTGCACCTCTGAATAAAGGACACTGGCAGCTCAGCAGAGCTGCCGAGCATCTCTCAGAAGAGGGCCTTCCCTGGGGGAGCACATACTCGGGTGACCCAGAAGTGGCTTTTTGGGAGGATGTTGAACTCCTGTGTTGTGCAGAATGTGGAGATGGGGAGTGGAATCCAGCTCAGGTGGGGTTTAGTGGTCTCTGGTGGGGTGCGAGAGGGGAACCCTCATTTCTGAGAGCTCTTCTCTCCTTTCCTCCCCAGGCATCACCAATGTGCTGTACCTCTTCTGTGCAGCCCTTACTGAGCACAAGATCCTGTTTCTCTCCAGCAGTTACCAGAGGCTGACCGATGCCTGCCGGGCTCTCCTTGCGCTTATGTTCCCCCTCAAGTACAGGTGAGGGAACCCCACCGCCCCTCGAGCCTCTCAGCCCTCCGACAGCAGCCTCGCACCAGCGAGGGCACAGCTGCTTGCTGAGCCCATGCTGCTGTCCTCCCTCCCCTTGCTTCACGCCCTCGCTGCCTCCTGGTTTCACAGCTAGCATTACTGGTAACTAGCTGTGTTTTGGGCACTGCCGGCAAAGGGGCAGGTGAATGCCCACAGGTCTCGGCTCTGCTGAAAGCCCCTTTCCTGAAGCCTTTGGCATGCACAGCAATGTAATTCCAGAGTGTGTCCACAGCAGCGAAGGGGTGTGGACCTTCCACCCCTGCCTCCCTCCTCTTTAGAGCAAGACCGGGGCTCTCGCACTTGAAGCAGGGAGCGAGGTGTTACCAGCAGTGTCTGTAGCTCCAGGAGCTGCTGACATGCACTATTCCTAGCCGTAGCAACTCTTGACAGAGGGAAGCAAGCCCGTCAGGCTGTGGGACATGGTGCGGCAGTGCGTGATCACCCCACGGTGCGCATGGGAGAGGCCAGAGGTGCTTATCTCTCCAGAATCCATCCCCTTTCCCTTCTCTCAGCTGCATTGCAGCTCATGCAGAGGACAGAGTGCCAGTGCACCAATTCCGCTGGCAGCCCTCCGTCCCAGCCCCAGGCACAAAGTCACGCTGAATGGGGGGCTGGACACTGAGAGGCTTCCAGAAAGCCGTGGTGCAAATTCTACCCTCCCTAGAAAGGGGCATGCGCATACAGGGCTTTTGTTAAGGTGGTGGTGGCCAAGCGGCTGCGGTGACTCCTGCGGGATGGCTGGCACCCCGCTTGCCCCAGCCCCGGGGACCTGGTGATGCTGTTGACCCACGGGGCCTAGCCGGGGAGGGGGACGCCGGCTAGCAGACTGGCCGCCACTGGGGCTGTTTGCACATCTCCCAAGTAGGACAGTTGAGATAGACAGGCCATTGTTGCTGCCAGCTCCTGTCGCACTGTTTCCACGCTGGCCTGCCATACCCCCGGGCTGCAGAAAGGCTATTTGTATTCCAAAGAAAGCTTTCTTTGGGAGTTAAATTGCTCTGCTGGAAACCTTTCCCTCAGTCAGACTTAGATCATAACTCCAGGGCCAGAGGGTGATCATGGTCAGTGTCCATGAGCCTTCAGAAACCTTGTGCAGCTGTAGGCTGTGCACGTACGTAGTATGAGGGGCACGTGCTGTCTGGAGGGCTGAGAGTGCCAGGAGAGAGCCTGTCGAGGATGGTGCTTGGGTAGAGAGCAGGGCTCGACTGGCTGCAGTGATGCTCTTTTTTGGTTGCAGTTTCACGTATGTGCCCATCTTGCCTGCACAGCTCCTTGAGGTACTGAGCACGCCAACACCCTTCATTATCGGAGTCCACTCCATCTTCCAGTCGGAGACGCAGGAGCTGGTGAGATGCCATGTACCCCGTCCCTTGTGCCAGGAGCAGGTCCAAGGAAGAAGCGGGGGTCATGTGCCAGCAGTCTCAGATAGCAGCAAACGTTGTCCTGAGGGTGCCCGGGGCAGCAGGCTGACCACACCGGCTCGCACAGGCTCTGCTTGTTCAGGCTGGCCAGCCTGGGCTGCGATCCAGGTGTGCCGCACAAGCCAAGCGGGGCTGGCTGGGCCACACGTTGCTGGGGCTCTGGGCTGCAGAGCCTGCACACCAACGGCTGGGGTTGGCCGAGGATTTGATTTTGAAACTCAGCTGGCACTGCTGGCCCGAGAGGCTGTGTTGGCACTTCAGACTTTAGTTCAGAAACTGAATTAAATCAAAGCATAATGAGTCTGATCTAAATCAAAACAAGCTGAGCAAACTGCAGCATGCCACTTTGGTGTAGCAGGATGGCCTCAGTGTTGGGCCAGTGCTGGTGAGTGACACCTCAGCCAGGCTGATAGGATGCCGAGGACTCTGATGCCACAAAGTCATGGCAGATGCCTGCTGAGCAAAGCTGCGTCCCTCTTCTGCCAGGTTGTCCTCCCCCTGCCACCTTCATTGCAGGGAGTGATGGGATCCCTTGATAGCTTGTGTATTGGCAAGTGCTTGGGTTTGGTGACAATGGATAAGAGAAAATAGCTAGAGTGCTCACAGAAGATGGAGAGGAGACACACACCGTTCCTAAGCCCTCCTCTCCTGAGCTGGGCTTACCCCCTCACTAGCTCTCCGTCACCCAGCGGGAGGTGGTGGGGAGGGTGTCAGAAAGCCTGGCCTTGTCTCATGCCTGTCCTGCCACTTCCAGCTGGATGTCGTTATCGCAGACCTGGACGGTGGGACGGTGAATGTCCCTGAGTGTGTACATATCTCCCTGCTCCCTGAACCTCTGCTCCAGCAGACCCGGGAAGCCCTCTCCATGGTAAGTGCTGCAGCCTTTCTCCCATCTGCAGGGTGCGAGCACCTTGGGAATGACACACGTTTCCAAGGGGAGCTGGAAGCGGAGCAGCAGGGACTCCTCTGAGAGCAGAGGTCCATATCTCGGCGTCCTGCTGACCATGTCACAGGAGACTTTTCCTGATCCTGATGGCCTCTGGTGCGTGGCAATGCTGGAGAGGGATTCTCCTGCCAAAGGTTTCTGGGAATTAGGCGGCTGGCTCCCAGCCTGTGGGCAGGAAGCAGCTGCGGCCCTGAAGCTTTTCTGGCTGCTTGCGTGTTCCCAGAGACCGCCGGCCATGCGAGAGCGTGCCCAGGACAGCCGTGCCAAACAAATACTGCACGCCTCAGCTTCTGCTCCTCGACTGTGGCCGGGGGGAGCAGGGGGGCTGGTTCTGTTGCAGCCCCGCTGTGCTGAGCCCCCAGCCCTCCTGCAGCGTGTGTCTCCCTAGCAGAGCTGGAGAGGCTCCCCCTTCCCTGCTGCCCTCTGAGCCGTCGCCCAGCATCCACACTCTGGGCAGCGGGGCTTCATGAGGAAGGGGTCAGGCCTTGAGGCTTCCCTTGCATGACACAGTGTTTTCTGATACCTGGTGGTTCAAGCCCTGTAGGTTTGTTTCCAAGCTCCTTGGACCTTTTCTGTGGGTGCTGTTGAGTCTCTGGGGAATGCTGCTTTGCTTTTTCCAGCTGTGAACGTAGAGATCCCCCTGGGCCAGGGCTGAGCGTTATTTGTGCCTTATCTTATCAATACTTATAAGTATCTGAAGGGTGGATGTCAAGAGGATGGGGCCGGACTCTTTTGAGTGGTGCCCAACGACAGGACAAGGGGCGATGGGCACAAATTGGAACACGGGAAGTTCCACCTGAATACGAGGAAAAACTCCTTTCCTGTGAGGGTGCCGGAGCAGTGGGACAGGCTGCCCAGCGAGGCTGTGGAGTCTCCTTCCCTGGAGACATTCAAACCCTGCCTGGACGCGGTGCTGTGCCCCCTGCTCTGGGTGTGCCTGCTCAAGCAGGGGGGTTGGACAGGATGATCTCCAGAGGTCCCTTCCAACCCCTACCATTCTGTGATTCTGTGATTATGTCTGTGCAGGTCTTGGACCCAGAGCTAGAGGTGGCAGATCTCGCATTCCCCCCTTCAACAATTTCTGCCTCTTCTCTCAAAATGCAGGTGAGTGGAGCGGGGAGGAAGGGGGACCCCTCTTGTGAGGCTGCTGTCCTTGCTGGACACCCCGTTTCTTGGTCATGGGGTGGACAGACATGATTTCAGACCTCTCTCCATCTCGGTGTTGCTGAGGTTAAGAGGCAAAGCACAATACTGCCAGGACACTGAGGCCACAGCTCCAAGCCATGGCCTGGAAGCCAGCAGTGCTGTTTCAGTAGCTGGCCCATGGACCGGGGCTGCCAGGTTTACTGCCACGCTGGAGCAGGGGCTGGAGGCAGACGCTGAACATTTGGGCACTTCAGCAAACCCTGGGGCTGTGAGAGCTCCTTTTCCCTCTGCGTGCAGCATCGGGGATACTGTGA
This sequence comes from Morus bassanus, assembly GCA_031468815.1. Classification (NCBI taxonomy): domain Eukaryota; kingdom Metazoa; phylum Chordata; class Aves; order Suliformes; family Sulidae; genus Morus; species Morus bassanus. Next base: position 84,753,484 of record CM062571.1, on the reverse strand, counting down.
AGTGAGGGGTGGGGGCAGAACAGTGAATCCAGTCTGCCGTGTCCCCTTTCTCCCTGGAATCTCTGCTGAGTTTCCTGCCCTGCTCAGCAGATGCTGACCCTGACACGTGGTTTGATCCCCTCGCCTCTGTGCTGGGTGTAAACTCCTATCCCTGCACGCTGGCTCATCTGCACCTCTGCCTGACCACGCCATGACCATGCTGTCCTTCCCTCTTCGCAGGATAAGGAGATCCGTGCTGTCTTCCTCCGCTTGTTTGCACAGCTGCTTCAGGGCTATCGCTGGTGTCTGCACATCATCCGCATCCATCCTGAGCCTGTCATCCGATTCCATAAGGTGAGGTGCCGGCACAGGCACACGCGTGCAGGAGCTGACAGGCACCTCTGGCACACCACATCTACCAGCCTGGCTCTGGGCTGAGCAGGGGAAGCAGCTCCTGGAGGGGGAAAGAGCTGCTGCTGGGAGCGGAGCGATGGGGAAGGGAGGAAGCCTCTGGGGCCTGGCCAGCGAGGGAGGGCAGGGGAGCGTGTTTCTGCGGTGACTCGGCTCCGTCTGCTCTAGGGCCTCCTTTCCATGCGGCAGAACTATTTTTTCAAACTCTTTTTCCAGGTGGGTTGGGCGGAGGTTGGGATGAGTTGATCTGTGAAGAGGTTTGCACAAATACAGCTGCATCTAGAAGACAGTTCTGTGTTTCCATAAGTGACCTCTCCTACATCATTCCCAGGTCCACCTGCATCCCTTGTTTGTCCTTGACCATCCCAAGGTCTTGGGGGTCAGATAGCGCTTCCCTGTTTATGCCCCTGTGTGGTCAGATGCGCTGCAGCTGGCGTCCCGTGTGCCTGGTGCCAAGCAGCCTTTGAGGCTCACAGAAGGTGTCCCTCACGTCCTGGTCTGGAGCTGGGGATTTTCTTAAGATCTGGGGAGAGGAAGAAGGTGTTCCCCAGCGCTTCTGGAGTGTTAGCTGTACCAGAAAGGCTGGCAGGGCAGGGAGAGCAGGGAAAAGCTTGAAGGGTTTGGGCATCTATGGAGGAGACCTAATGCAGGAGAAGGCAATGGACGGGGAGCGAGAGTAGAGGGACTTGAGCGTTGCAGCTTGGCGCGGCCACATCATGCAGCCTGCGGCCCCGCTGCACGCTCGAGGTCGCTGAGGACAGACAGGCAGGAGCCTTCCTGCTGCCTGCACCTTCCCGCTCTGCCCAGCCCGCCCCGAGGTCAAGGGGGCCGCACCTTGTACCCGCAAAAGCGTGCCAGGAGAGCGCACGTGAGCGCATGTGCGCCGTGCACGGCCTGGGCTCGTGTATCGCCAGTGCTGCTCTGCGCCGTAAAATGTGCTCTGGTCTCTGACATTTGAAGTCGTCAGCATGTTCATAAGGGTTTTGAGCTATATTTTTATGCTTAATAGAGATCCCCGCCAGGTGCCCGACAAAGATTCAGTAGTTCCATAAAATCATAAACATGCAGTAAACATGAGAAAATACCCTCTCATAAAACTGCTATAAAATGAATAAAGTATAACGAACTTCCATTTCATAAAATCATTCTGTGCAGCAATAGTATGCAGTACAAAAAAGCCTGAATTACACTTATTTAGCTGCTTTGGTCACAGCAACCTGTGTGTCTCTCTTGCAGTGGGTTTAGGGCTCAGCAGTCCGTGTTCAGGTGCAGTGCCTGTGGCTCCAGCAACAAGCCCTGCGCCTCTCAACCCCTTCCCCTGGGAAGGGGCTGGTTCAGCTCCTCCGCAGAGCAGTGAGGAGAGCGAGCGTAGGTGGCATAGTGGTCCGGAGGTCCGCTGTGGGTGAGCGGTCCCTGCCATAGCACCCTCGTCCTGTCCCACTCAGTGAGTCAGCATGCAGCGAGTGGGCGAGGGTGTGTGGAGGAGCAATAGCTGTTCCCCACCGGCTGCTCCTGAAGGCACGTGGTGTGCTGTAGCCGGCGGTTCTCGGGTGGGATGAGCTCCCACGGCTCATCTGCCAAGGGGAGAGTCCTAAGGGCTTTCTGCAGACACAGGAAACCTGGTGCTTTGGGCTCCCTCTGTGGCGTTGGTGAGAGGCTCCTTCAAAGCCACATTTGGGGAAGAGGTGGGGTGAACAAGTGCTGTTCAGGATGAGGTCCTCATCGCAGCTGCCAGAAGGAGCCTGCGGCTGCTGTGCCCCTGCTTCCCCCGGGGTGCACGCTGGGGCTGATGTAGGTGCTCTTCACATGCCACCAGCAAGTCCTGCTGCAAATGCGCCTCGTGCTGCTGCGGGCCAGAGGCACAGGTTTCTGTGCAAACCCTGTCCCTGTGCCTGTGTGGGACAGGGAAGGAGGTGGCGTGGTCCCACTGCTGCATGGGCGCCTGTCCTTCGCTGCGGTAACAGTGTCACCCACGCTGCCACGTCAGCCGGGATGACTGATGCCTGGACAGCACTGCTGACGGTGCGCACTCTCCCCTCTTCCAGGCAGCCTTCCTTGGGCAGAGGGGGCTGATGGAGGATGACTTCCTCACGAAGGTGCTGGAGGGCATGGCGTTCGCTGGCTTCGTGACCGAGCGGGGGGCCCCGTACCGCTCAATCGACCTGTTTGATGAGGTAAGTGGCAGTTTGGGAGCAGCACCCCCCTGCCCAGCCGTCCTGTGTGTCCTTGCTCCGCTCAGCTCTCCTGGCCCCTCGAGGGACTGAGCTGGGATCTGCCGTGACACTCCGTCTGCAGCATTGCACTTGGGGACGGAGCCGGCATATGGGAATGGTGGCTGGATCCTACCTAGCAGGCAGCTGCTCCTCTCACCCATCTCTTGTTCTCCCAGCTTGTGGCTTATGAAGTGAAGCGCATGCATGCAGAAGAGGGGAACAAGCAGAAAATACTGCGGCACATCAAGGAGCTGGCAGAGAAACTTTACAAAAACGTGAGTCCTGGAGGCCTGAGCATAGGAGGAGGAACCTGGTCAGACCAGGGTATGGGGCAGGGAGAGCCTGGGTCAGAGTCCCGGTCAGTCTGTCCTCCCTCTGTAAGCTCTTGCTGGAGCTGATGCTCGCAGTGCGTGATCCTGTCCCACCCTGTGCTGTCAGGTGTGGTAGGGCACTGGCTGATGGGCCCAGAAATGTCTGGCCTGGCATGAGCTGCTCCCAGGAGTGGGATTCCCCAGTTTTAGGTGGTCTGGGCATCAGGCACTCCATGCCTTTGCTCCAGAGTAGCCGCTGTGCTTGTCATCTGATCCAGGGCAGGCCAGCAAAGGTCTTCTGAAAGCAAAGCAGCGCCTGTGGAGTCCTTGGATGTCTCATGACAGAGCTCCTGAATGGTGCTTTGCTTGCTGCTGTCTTCAGGACCAAAGCAAGCTGTCCTTGCAGCTCCTGGGAGCAGAGCATGCCGGCACTGCTGCCCAGACAGCCTGCCCTCAGGGCTGCAGGTTTCTGGGGTTTTGTAAATACCAGCTGGGAGAGTGTTTGGCCTCAGAGCGGCAGAGGTTGCGGAAAGATGCCTCGCTGCAGCTCCTGCCCTGGGAGAGGACGTGTGAGGGCTGTGTTCCTGAAAAGAAACTGTCTCTGCTGTGCCAGGAGAACCCGTACCCTGCAGTGACCATGCACAAGGTGCAGAAGCCCACGGAAGGCTGTCACTTGCGCCTCCACCAGAAGCCTTTTCCCCGTTTGGATGAGGGGACGGTGCAGTGGATCATCGACCAGGCCACTGCCAAGCTGCAGACGGCTCCTCCTGCTGTGAAGGCAGAGAAGAAATGCATGGTGCCATCGGGACCCCCCATTGGTACGTGTGCGCAGGGGGCCTTTCCCTGTGGGTGAGAAACCCTGCTTGGGAGGAGATTTACCCTGGCATAGCTGGCTGCCTTTCACACTACAGCACATCTGAGGGTCCCACGTGAGGAAAATGTGGGTAGTGCTGCTGTCTTGGAGAAGCAGCAGCACTGTCCCTGTTAGCTTGTGCCCCTTGGGCTGCTTAGAGCTCCCTGGAGTCTATCAGCCAGCACAAGGGGCTGGCTGAAGACCCTGTAGTATTCTTCCATCATGAGCTCTTGGAGCCTAGAGCCCTGCCCATGCGGAGCAGGGGAGGGGGCACCCATCTCTCCCCATCCAGGGGTGAAAGCCCTGCCCTGGTTGAACTAACAGGCGACTGTCTCCCCAGCTGCCATCATGGAGCGCAACGGCAATGCCCTGGCCAACAGTGCCCGTCGCCTGGAGGTGGTCAGGAACTGCATCTCCTATGTCTTTGAGAACAAGATGTTAGAAGCCAAAAAGGTGAGGGTGGCTCTTGAGGAGTCAGTTGGTTAAGGGGAGGAGAGCGGGCGTTGCTCTGCCTCTCCTCCGTGGCAGGCTGGAGAGGACGTTCCCTGCCCGTGGCCAGATCTTTGCTGGCCAGCTCTGTTCCCATATGTTCACGTGTTCTCTCAGCACTGTTCCTCCTTGTTGTGTCCCTGGGCTTTTGGTTGATCACTCCACTGTGTCAGCTTAGCACTATTTCTGCATCTCCCAGTGCCCCCCAGGGTCTGTCCCGTGGAGATAACCAGGCTGGGGTCCTCTCCCACCTTGCTGAGCTGGGACCTCCCCAGGGCTGTGCTCTGGCTGGCCAGACGTGGGGTTTTGCTCTGGTTTGCCTCCACCTCCGAGTGCATGCGGAGGAGCTGTCTGTAAACAGCCTGGTGTCAGCCAACACAGTCAGAATGTGAAGCCCTTCGTGCACCTCCTCGTTGTGGGCTGCCCTTGAGCTCACCATCTGACCAGAGCTGCGCTGGGCCCTGTCTTTCTACTCCGTGACTACTTCTTTCCTCTGCAGTTGTTCCCTGCTGTGCTGCGCGCCATGAAGGGCCGAGCAGCCAGGCACTGCCTGACCCAGGAGCTGAACCTGCATGTGCAGCAGAACCGGGCGGTGCTGGATCACCAGCAGTTTGATTTCATAATCCGCATGATGAACTGCTGTTTGCAGGTAGGAGAGGGCTGGGGAGAGTGTGTCTCTAAGGAAGGTGCTTGACTCCCCTTGTGGGAGACAGCACGGTGCAGGGGTCGGGGTAGGTCTGGGGGTCTTGCGGTGAATCCTCTTGTAACCTCTGCTCTCCTCCCCAGGACTGCACTGCCATGGACGAGCATGGGATTGCAGCTGCTCTCTTGCCGCTGGTCACCGCTTTCTGCCGAGTGAGTATCTGCAGTATCCTGACCCCCTGTACAGCCCTCGCAGACTCAGAACTCCTTGGAAGCTGCAGAGGCCGGCAGGCTGAAGGACTGAGAGCCAACGCTGCAGCCGGGCTGTGGGCAGATTGTCCTCTCGGTGCTTCTCAGAGTAGAGGGACCTGTTCAGGAGCTTCCAGCCACTCGCAAGGTTGGCCTTGGCTCACAGGCTGGCTGCGCTGGTCCCTGGGTCCGAGGCTCTCAGGATGGCAGGAGCACCTGCGGGAAGGGGGCTTAGAAACTGGGGCTGCTCTGAAGTGCCAGCCTGATCTGTCGGTCAAGCTGGGCTGACATAAAATTCTGCCTCCCATAAAGCATCTGTAGCATGCGGCCCTGTGGGGCTGTGGGTGGGTGCTGGGCAAATCCAAGAAGAGTTTGCAAGGAATGTTCGGAGGAGCTGTGATGCAAGTGTCCCTCCTGCCAGCCCAAGGGTGCGTTGCCTTTCCCAGCAACAGGCTAGAGCAAGGCTTACCTGGAGGAGAGAGCTTGGCACAAAGGCCGTGTTTGTATGAAACTCCCTTCCACCTTCTGCTTCCTCAGAAACTGAGCCCGGGCATCACGCAGTTTGCCTACAGCTGTGTGCAGGAGCATGTGGTGTGGACCAACATCCAGTTCTGGGAGGCTATGTTCTACTGCGATGTGCAGAACCACATCCGAGCCTTGTACCTGGACAACAACGAGGAGAACCACACGGATGAGGTGAGGAGGTGACAGCGGTGCCAGTGTCCCTGGAGGGCCGCTGCGCAGAAGCAGCTCTCCCCGGAAGTCCACGGGCTGATAAGGTTGCTGAACCAGCCTGAGGGACTGCATCCTGGTTCTGGGAGACTCCTGTGGGGTGACGGCTGGCAGGTCTCCTGCCCATGCAGACGATTGACGTCTCCTTCCAACTCCTTCAGGAGAGCACGGAGGAGCCACAGGAAGCCAAGTCTGCCCTGGAGATAGCATCGGAGCAGCTGAGGCTCTGGCCCACCATGAGCCGAGAGAAACAGCAGGAGCTGATCCAGAAGGAGGAGAGCACTGTTTTTAGCCAGGCCATCCACTACGCCAACCGCATGAGCTACCTGCTGTTGCCTCTCGACACCAGCAAGAACCGCCTGCTACGCAGTTCTGGGCTGGGGGATGTGGAGAGTGTCAGCAACAGCTTCGTCACCAACAGGTAGTCAGGGCTGGAAAGCTTGGCAGGGCCGTGCTGCAGGGACACCAGAGCAACCTGAACTGGGGACGGGAGCTCCTTGGTGCCGTACCTGGGGCATCTGGGTCATTCAGCTGCTGTCAGGATTGATGCAGGTTGCAGTGCCCAGGGGTGTGTCATATCAAGAGTGGAAGATCCTTTGGGCTCTGCCTGGCATGGGTTACAGCAGAGGAGAGAGATGGTCTGGGTTAACTCTTCCCTATTCCTGTTACGGCAGTATCGCTGGCAGCGTGGCTGAGAGCTATGACACAGAAAGTGGATTTGAGGATGCGGAGAGTTCCGATGTGGCCAACTATGTGGTGCGATTCATCAACCGCTTTGTGGACAAAGTCTGCACGGAGAGTGGAGTCACCAATGAGCACCTCAAGGGGCTGCATGTCATGATCCCTGGTAATATGCCTTGCAGCGGTGCTGGGGAGTGGGCGGCCCTGTGATCTCACTGGGGATTCTTCCAGACCAGCTCGGGGATCTGCTAAAGAGATGGTTCTGCAAGAAGCAGTGGGAAGGCTGAGAGAAGGCATGCACAGCGCTACAGGGCGGATTGGCAGCCTGATGGGTGGTGTGTAGGACAGGACTTTGCTTGCAGCCTCCAACTTCATGTTTGTCCACAGATATTGTACAGATGCACATAGAGACACTGGATGCTGTGCACAGGGAGAGCAAGAGGCTTCGTCCCACCCAGAAGGTAAGGACCTGGCCCGCTGCAGTGGGGGGGAAGGTTCTGGTGCTGTGTGGGGCTATCAAGTCCCCTTCCGCAGTCTGCATGGGCCTGAACTTCCTATTGTACATCCCTGTAGCCAAAGCTGTTGCACCCCAACCTGTTGGTGGGTGAGGAGTGTGTGATGGAGGGGCTCCGTGTGTACCTCATGCCTGATGGACGGGAAGAAGCTGCTGGAGGAAATATTGGTGGTCCACCTCTCCTCCCTGCAGAAGGAGCCATCTTCCTCACCACTTACCGCATCATCTTCAAAGGCACTCCCACGGACCCTCTGGGTAAGGGCACCACGTCCTCTGTCTTCAGGGGCTGGCAATGCCTGGGGAAGAGGTGGCTGGTAGCTCTCCTGGAGCAGTAGCTGCAGCTCATCTTGCTGCAGGAGCTGGTGATAAGGGCCTCCGGTGGTTGCCTTGGGTGAGCGACCAGCCAGCACTGTGCCTTGCTGGGGGGTTGCTGCAAGTGCCACAAGCTTGGTGGTTGCTCCTGGTACTACAAATGGGGTGGTTGCTCTTGTTCTCCACCTTTGGCAGATGATAAGTTACTCATGCCCATCCTAGACATCATCTACACATCGCTGTGGGCTGGCTATGGAATGTCTAACTTGTTTCTGGCCACTGTATCCTATGGGGTCTCTGGTGCTGGCCACCGAGGGTGGTCCAGTGTGGCCTGGCCTTGTGCTGGGCTGAGGCAGCGGGATGTGGCTAACCTGTTCCCATGCTTGTGCCCAGTGGGGGAGCAGGTGGTGATCCGATCCTTCCCCATCGCCTCACTGACCAAAGAGAAGAAGATCACTATCCAGGCCCCGGTGGATCATTTCTTCCAGGAGGGCTTGCAGCTGCGCTCGTGCACATTCCAGGTGAGACTGCCTGGGGCTGTGGGCTGCTCCTTGGCATTGCACTGCCTCAGCTGAGGGGCACGTTGCCGGTGAGACCCAGCAGGTTCGTGGCCATGGCTGGCACCATCCCTTGGGACGAGGCACCATCCCCTGGGACAAGGCACTCACTGCCCGGCCTGACGTGGTTTGTGGGTAGCTTTAGGTGACAGTGCACCTGAGGGGATGGAGCTGGAGGCCCCCTTGCAGAGGAGGGAGGAGGCTGTGGTCCAAAGAATCAGAGAATGGTTTGGGTTGGAAGGGACCTTAAAAGATCATCCAGTCCAATCCCCTGACATGGGCAGGGACACCTTCCACTCGACCAGGTTGCTCAAAGCCCCATCCAACCTGGCCTTGAACACTTCCAGGGATGGGACATCCACTACTTCTCTGGGCAACCTGTTCCAGTGCCTCACCACCCTCATAGTGAAGAATTTCTTCCTTATATCTAATCTAAATCTACCCTCTTTCAGTTTAAAACCATTACCCCTCATCCTGTCACTACACTCCCTGATAAAGAGTCCCTCCCCATCTCTCCTGTAGGCCCCATTTAAGTACTGGAAGGATGCTATAAGGTCTTCCTGGAGCCTTCTTTTCCTCAGGCTAAACAACCCCAACTCTCCCAGACTGTCCTTGTAGGAGAGGTGCCCCAGTCACAGTCCTGTTGTAGGCAGGAGCAACTTCTTGCTCATTACCTGGGGGCTCCTTTCCAACTGCTCCAATGTCTGCTGGAGCCCTGAGGAGGTGTGAGATGTTCCCACACGGCACCCTGGGAGGTGGTTCTGCAAAACCTTGTAGCAGGTCCTGGGAAGGGAAATACAGCACGGAGAGATGTCACAATGTGAGCAGTTATTCAGCATTTTACACCTTTGAGAGACTTGCGGAGGTAGAGCAATGCTGGGAGAAGAGCACCTCAAATGCCATGTGCTCCTTCCTGCCTGTCTTGCCTGCTCAGAGCCGCAGTGACCGGGCGCTGGGGACATCACAGGAGCAGCAGTGCTGGGCACAGAGCGGTCTCCAGGAGCAAGGAGTATGGGACAGAGTAGCTGGCACGGAGGGACGGAAAGGGCAGCCTGGCCTGTGCCTGTTGCAGTCCCTGCTCCTGACTGGGATCTGAGCTCTGCCCTGTGCTGTGGGAAGAGCCCTTCCCAGTCCCCTGTGGAGAGCACACCATGACCAAGCCTTCAGCCCGCTCTCCGCTGTTCCTGCAGTTGCTGAAGATTGCCTTCAATGAGGAGGTGGCTTCAGACAGCGCTGAGGTCTTCAGGAAGCACCTGCACAAGCTGCGCTACCCTCAGCACGTGCGTGGCACCTTCGCCTTCACCGTGGGCCAGTCACCCAAGCAAGCCATGCAGCCCAAGGCCAAGGAGAAGAACCCCTCGCTCAGGTACCCGTGCCGTGGGGAGAACAGCACGTGGAATGCGCTTGACCCTTTCAGGCACTGCAGGGCTTCTCCTCTCCCTCCTCCAGCCCACCCAGCAGAGAGCCGCTGAGCAGGGGTCACCCGAGAAAAGCTGGGGCACAGACTCCTGATCTGGAGGTCAGGGTCCCTGAGCCGACCCTGCTCAGACCTCTCCTTGCACAGGATCTCCGCTTGTCTTTGGGAGGGGGCGTGCTGCACGTCTGGCAGCAGTCTCCTAACCCCACGCAGAGGACCGGTCAAACTTGGGAAGCAGCGTGTTTGCTTCAGTGGCATTCCCTGCCCCGTTGCCCAGGCCAAAACAGTGCAAGCCCCGAGGAGGCATCTCATGGGAGAGGTTCCAGTGGGCACAAGAGAGCAGTCTCTGCTGTGCCGGAGGACGGGGAGCAGTGCGGGGCAGCGGCAAAGCTCTGTGCGTGGTGCTGACCTGCGGCCAGACCCTGCTCCTGCGCTCGGTGGCTAGGTTAAGCAATGCTGTAGCGCTGGGGTCTGGTTGCTGCTGTGTTCGCGCTTGGTGTGCCCTGGAGTCTAAGCGTCTCTCCCGTGTGTTTGTGACTCAGCTCCCAGCAGGTGACCGATATGTTCCAGGGCCTGACAGTGGGGGTCATGTCCCTTGGGCACCTTGGCCATTCAACCACGTAAGATGCCTTCACCTGGGCGGGAGCTTGCGAGGTGGCATTGGCTCAGGCTGCAGCCTTCACTGCTCCCAGGGTTTCTTCTCACCTGCTCTGCATGCGACCTGGGCTGTGGGCTTGTCACTTGGGGAATGCCCTTTTCCAGGCTGCCGCTCTGACGTTCAGGTTTGGGGTGTGCACTCTCACCATCGCAGCACTGTGGCCTCCAGAGGTGGTCAGTCGGTCATCCCGGTGCTCCATGGCACTCTGGTGGATCCCAGGACATGCAGAGGGAGCTGTGCCTGTACCACTAACCTCCAGAGACCTCTAGAGCTGCCGGGCCCAGCTCCGGGCCTGCACACAGTCTCAGAAGTCTGTCTGAACTTGCGAGATGTGCCTTGTCACCTTCCTCCAAGTCTGCTTCCAGTGCCCCACGCTATCTGCAAATCTTGTTCCTCTGGTTAGAAAGCCCTCCTATTCCTAGCCTCCGTACCTGAGCATTTGTTCTCAGGACAGCGTTTTTCCTTGGTCCTAAGGCTTTCCCTCCCTTGGTAAATGTAGGGAACAGTTGGATTCCCTCACCTCTGCTTTGCAAAGCAAAACAAGGCACCTCCTAGTCTCACTTCGGCCCCCGTCTTGATAAGGTGAATTCCTAGAAGTCTTTGCATCAGTGTAGCTGTTATCCTTGGTTGGGGATAACAGGGTTGGACGTGGCCCCTTCCCTGGCGGACGTATATCCCACATTTCCTTTATTTGTTCCCCTTTGAGCGCAGGGGCTCACCAAGGTGGTGATGAGCATGAGGTCCTCTGTGTGGGCAGGAATTCCTGCCTTCTGGAGCTCCATCGTGCGGAGCCTGTCCTGACCATGCAGCCTAATCACCCACGGGTCTTGGAAGGTCTCCCTTCCCTGCTTCTCCCAGGCTGAGCCCAGCTGCGCTCTCCCTGTCCCTTACCTGGCATCGAGCAGGTCACCTTCCGCAAGCTGCCTCCCCTCTGCCCAGGGAGGAGCAGCCCTGTGTCCAGGCTGGGCTGGCAACGTCCCTGTGGTGGACGCCCTGGCCCCTGCCGTGAGCTGGAGCCCACCTCCTCCGGGGACGAGCCAGATCGCTGCCTGTGGGAGCTCCCATGTAGAGGTGATGGCGTTAGAGCCCGGGACACGGCCGGCGTCCCCTCGGGTCGGGAGGCTGGGGCACCTGCTCAGCCTGACTGCCCCGTCCAGCCTCCCCGGGCACCCGGGTCCCCCCAGGAGAAGGCGTGTGCTGTAGGCTCTGCCTCTGGCTCGGTGCCCTCCTACAGCTGCGGAATCGGCTCCTCCCTGCCGGGGAGCTAGGAGGTGACATCTCCCCTCCTGTGGTGACAGTGACTTTGACCCCGCACCTGTAGCCGGTGGTGAGGGATGCTCCTGTCTCTGCTTTGCTCTCGGTGTGACTGAGTGTTGGTGTCTCTAACCCTTCAGGGGCTGCTCTTCTGGCCGTGCTGGGCTGTGGTCATGCATGTGCGGGAGGTGGTGTCAGCTGGCCTCAACCTCTTCTCTGGTTCCAGGACACTCTCCAAAAACCTGGTGAAAAATGCCAAGAAAACAATCGGCCGCCAGAACGTGACGCGAAAGAAATACACGCCGCCCACGTGGGAGCAGCGGGGCAGCCAGCACTTCCCAGAGGACATCGAGGATGACATCTCAGGTTGGGAGCACGCTGAGCAGGGGAGGGAGGCTGTGGGGAGCGGGGCGTTTGCTGGAGCAGGAGCATCTTCCAGCTGGGAGAGGTCTCGGCCGTTGCTCTGCGGGGGAGCAGGCATGGGAGCTTCCCTGGTGCAGAGGATTGCCACCGTGGTCGCCTCTCCCAGTTCTCGACGGTCTGCCAGCTCTCTGGGGGTGGCCAGTCAGCAACTCAACATACTTCCAATACCTCGCGAGCCCTGCGGAGAGGAGGGAGTTCTTTGGTCTGTGGCCTCAGCTCCTCAGATGAAAAGTCACAGATTTAAGCTGCAGTGAGGCAGGTTAGGTTAGGCATGAGAAGAGCTTGACTGGTTTGAGAGTAATAAAGGACTGGAAGGGCTCTGCGTTGAAGATTACAACCTTCCCAGGTGGGAAGGCCTGTCAGGGAAGACGTGGTGGATGGGATTTAGGGTTTCAATGGGGAGCGCTGTCTGCGGGGACCAGTCCGTCCTGCCGCATGTGGGGCTGGTCCGGCAGACTGGGCGTGGCTGATTTTGGATCTTTCCTTCTGTTCACCGAGATACTTTGGAGTCTGCTCCTTTTGTTTCCTCCCCAGTCTGTTTGCAGTGCTTTTCAGCTCGAGGTCTGCCACAAATGTTACAAGCCTCTTCTGTGTCCATCGTTTAAGTTATTAGCAAAAACACCAGCTGCATTCAGGCCCAGAAGAGGTGCCTTTGAGATCCATTGTTGTCCTCCGGTTCTGATGTTAGGAAATGCATTAGGAGCATTAGGAAAGCCACCTGTGGAGGGCAGCCACCAAGGGTTGTGTCCACCTGACAGTGATTTTGCCTGGATGGAGGTGTCCTGGGCTGAAAGCCTCGCTGAGCTGAGGTCTCATCCATGTTGCCCCCCTCTCCCAGGAGGCTGGTCTCCTCTGAGGGAGGAGATGAGACCAGTGTGATGGAGCAGCTCTCTGGGTAGATCTGTGTTGGGCTGTTCTTCATCTCTCAGTGGTATCAAGCAATGAGAAAGCACCGAAGAGATCTACTTTAACATCAGTGCCCAGGCAGCTGATTTTTCTTTGTGCTTTTACCTCACAAGTAAAGGCTCTCACCCCAAAGCCCAATGCCCAGCCCTTCAGACAGGGCACATGAGCTCTCCCGTTTCAGGTGAGGGTGGTGTGAAGGAGCTCCTGCCCTGTCCTGTCTCTGCTGGGCTGGGAGATGCCTCCAGCCCGGCTGTCTCCTCCAGCTGCTCGTGGGACGCCGTGTCTGTGCCGAGGGTGGACCCAGACTCCCCTTTGTCTCCACAGTGTCTGAAGAGATGGACAGAAGCACTTTGACCCCCACTACCACCATCAAACCTTCGGACAAGATGACCATCAACCACCTGGTGGAGCGAGCCTGCTGCCGCGACTACCAGCGGATGGGGCTGGGCACCCTCAGCAGCAGCCTCACCCGCTCCAAGAACGAGCCCTTCCGCATCTCCACCGTGAACCGCATGTACGCCATTTGCCGGAGGTGAGCCTCAGCGGGGCCGCGGCTGAGGAGGGGGGTCTGCAGGGTCAGGAGAGGACAGCGGGGGTCTGTCCTGCTCTGTGGGAGCTGGCGGGGGCGGGGGGTCGTGCTGCGCCCTGCTGGGCTCTGCAGAGCCTCCGCTCTCTCCTGCAGCTACCCCGGGCTGCTCATCGTGCCACAGAGCATCCAGGACAACACGATCCAGCGGATCTCCCGCTGCTACCGCCAGAACCGCTTCCCCGTGGTGTGCTGGCGAAACTCCCGCACCAAGGCCGTGCTGCTGCGCTCGGGGGGGCTGCACGGCAAGGGCGTCGTGGGCCTCTTCAAGTCCCAGAACGCCCCCACCGCAGGTGCCCATCCCCTCCGACCCTCGGCAGCGCCCACGCCGGGAGTGGGCTGCAGACCCCTCCTCGGGTCTCGTGCCGGTGGCGGAGCGGTGACGCTCGTGGCTCTCCTAGGCCCCTCGCAGACGGACTCCACCAGTTTGGAGCAGGAGAAGTACCTGCAGGCTGTGATCAACTCCATGCCGCACTACGCTGACGCCAGCGGGCGCAACACGCTCAGCGGCTTCACCTCCGCACACATGAGCAGCTCAGGTGAGGAGCTCGGCCACGGGCTGCAGCACAGCCGGGACGCAAGAGGCCTTGTGCTCGTTTGCGTGGGGCCCCAGCCTTGGGTTGTGCTGTCCATCCCAGAGCCTGGGCAGCCAGGTGAGCTGCTCTCCCCGGCCTCCCACATCAGAGGAGGCAGCAGAGCCTTCCCAGTGCGCTCTCCAGAGCTCCCAGCGCCGGCTGGGTCTCCGTGGCTGGTGGTGGGGATGGGTTTTGGGAAACCCAGTGGCCCTGGACCTGCGTGCCCTGGGAGCCCTAGACTGTGCTCGGATCCAGGCGCTCGCTGAGGACCAGGTGGGGACAAACCCCACCAGCTGAGATCTTGGCACCGTCTGCACCCCAGCGCGGCAGGCGGCGGTGCTCGGGGTCTGTTGCGAGAAGCCTCGGTAAGTCTCTGCCTCCCTTGCTCTCTGAGCAGCCTGCCCTTTCCTGCCGGGGCAGAGCTGCCCGTTGCTGCCCTGCCATGCTCCGGTGTCATTCATCCTCTGTCCCAGCCATTCCACCCCATCATTGCTGCAGAGGTGACTGGGGGCCAGAGGGACCATGGGGGATCCCAGCCAGGGGCTCTCTGAAGCCTGGGAAGGAGAGGACTTGCTGAAAGCCCCTCCGAGGCCTCTCCCCTGGAGTGGGGGACATGCCTGGAGCCATGGCTGAAGGATGGAGGGTCAGACCAGTGGTGGGCGGCAGAGGAGTGACCTGGTGTGGTGGCGAGGGAGCCGCAGAGCCAGGTGCTGCCAGGCTGCAGCAGTGCTGGGGTGATCCCCCACGGTGCGAAGCGCCTGGGGCAGGGCCGGGGCAGAGCTGCAGGAGGGTCGAGCCCCCGCTCGCACTGCTGCACCAGGCGCCTTTGCACTGCGGCTCCAGCTGGAAGGTGTTTCCCGCATGCTGGCCTCCTGGTCCCGGCTCCGGGTGCTCCTGCTTGCCGCCGCTTTCTCTCTCTGGCCCCTTTCCCTCCCTCCCAAGCAGTTGTGGGGAGGCAAGGCGGGAGGGCCCCTCTGGAACAGCACAGCGAGGCCGAGAGCTGACATTTTGTTGGTGCCACAGATTTCTCCGACAAGAGGCAGCCTAAGCTGGGATCGCTCATGAAGCAGGTGATGGGAGGGAAGGACGATGGGCCCGGTACTATTAGCCGTGGAGGTGAGGACGTGCGAGTGAACGCTGCCTCGTGGGGGCCTTGTGAAGGCCCCTGCCTCGGGGCAGCTGTTGTAGAGTAGATGCTTCCCCTTTGCTCCCCCCGAGCTCTCTGCTGTGGGGCAGCTGCAGGGAGGGAGGGAGGGACCTGCTGCAGTGCCCCAGAGCCATCTCGTTCATCCCACCCATTGCTCCAGTCGCTCCATCCGGGTCCCCGGGTGCCTCCTCCCGCCCGGCCCGCATCCGCCCAGCGAGAACGTGGGTCCGCCTCACCCCGGTGCCCTTGCTGAGGTTGCTTTCGTCCTGTGCTCTCAGGGCTCGGTCACAGAGCTAGGGTCATCACTCTCTCCACCCCCAAGTGTGTGTCGGCGAAGGGCCGTGAGACGCCCCGAGGTACGGTACTGCCGGCCACCTAACCACCACCCGGGTGCTAACCTGACCGACTGACCCCCCACACACACTCCCACCCTTCACATGACTAATGTCCCAGTAACACCCCACCTCAGCCCACTAACGCCTCCACCGAGCATGTCGCTGGCTTGGTCCAGCTCGCGGTGCCAGCGGTAAGTACCAGGCCTGTCCCCGGCTGATCCTGCAATGTCCTCTCAGGTTTGCTTAGGCTCCTTGCACATATGCTGGTGCTTGGGTGGTGGTGGCTAGGGACGGGGTCTGGCTGGCAGGGAAGGGGTCCTGGCGGTGCAGGCGCAGGTGCTGGGGCGGGAGCACGGTGCAGCTGTGCGGGTGATGGGACGCGGAGCTGCCGCGGTTGGTTTCCGTATTCACCAGGCAGGAAATCCTACAGCACCCAGCAAGGAGAAGGAGCAAAAGCAAACCTGGTTCCCAGCATCTTCCCGGCATGTGCTCCCAGGGTGCTGGGCTGCAGGGTGACAGCAGCTCGGCCGCCGCTTTCGTGGCGAGCTGCTCGCCCCCGCACCAGCCCGGCTGGGGGAACGTGGACGCCAGCGCAGCCCACGAGCCAGCCGGGGACCCCCAGCCTGACAGCCGGCTGTCTTGCAGGCAAGTGGGGCAGCATCCGAGCCAGCGGGCGCATGAGCAGCTATGGCCTGAACATGGATATTGGGTTACGCCTGGCTGGGAAAGACCTGCTGGGTGCCCAGCACAACGGCACCCCCTCGGAGGCCAGCTTCCTGCGCCAGCACCGGGCCTCACTCTACATCATCGGGGACAAGTCACAGCTGAAGGTAACCCCGACGCTTGGCAGCAGCCTCCTCGGGGGGGACAAGGGTGGCGGTGGGTCTGCTCGGGGCGTCTCAGGATGGCGCTGATGCTCTCCTCCCTCAGGGGGTGAAACCAGACCCGCTGCAGCACTGGGAGGTGGTTCCCATCGAGGTGTTTGACGTGCGGCAGGTGAAGGCCAGCTTCAAGAAGCTGATGAAGGCCTGCGTGCCCGGCTGCCCCTCGACTGACACCGGTGTCACCTACTTGCGGTCCCTGGAGGAGTCCGAGTGGCTGTCCCAGGTCAGTTGTCACCGAAAGCCTGGAGGGGCCCCGCTCCGTGCCCATGGTAGGAGTCTTGGCTGTTGGCTGTCACCCAAGGACATGTGCTCTTACCTCCTGGCAAAGTGAGAATGGGGGTGCAGGATGCTCTCCAAATCATCACGGTGGCACAGAGTGGGGGACACTTAAGGGAGCAAGGTTGGTATGAGGAAAAGGATAAAATATCCCAGAGTACTGCTCGGTGGTGCTGGACATGAGAGCTGCAAGTGCCCGGGGCAGCTGCAGGCCAGGGAAGCAGAGCAGGGCCTGCAGGACGCTGTAAAGGGTTTGGTACAAGGGAGTGCCTGCAGTAGCCGGGGTGACCCAGGTGGCTGCTGCCCTGCAGGACTGGTCCCACTGCGGAGCTGCTGCGGGACTGGACCCTCTGGCTGCTGGAGGGAGCGAGGGACCCACGGCTCTGCGAGGGACCCATGGCTCTGCTCGTGGCGTGGTGGTTCTGCCCCACTGGCCTTGCTGTTGCAGACAAAGGGTGCTGCAGAGTGTCTGAACGTGGGCATCGTGTATCGTAGCCCTGTGTAACCCCCGTGCTCTGCTTCGTTTGGCTCACCGACTTCCAGGAGAAAGGGTCACTGTGCAACGTCCAGCCAATGAGTTTCCTGCACCCTTGTAACTCTTGGCCCTTGTGTTGGTAGATCCATAAGATCCTGCAGATTTCGGTGTTGGTGGTGGAGCTCCTGGACACGGGCTCCTCTGTGTTGGTCAGCCTGGAGGACGGCTGGGACATCACCACACAGGTAGGAGCCCTACAGCAGCCGAACACGACGGCTGCCCGTGGCCATCTCCCCGCGAGCATCTCGAGCCCCCCTGTCCCTGCAGGTGGTCTCCTTGGTGCAGCTGCTGTCAGACCCCTACTACCGGACGCTGGAGGGCTTCCGCCTGCTTGTGGAGAAGGAGTGGCTCTCCTTTGGGCACCGCTTCAGCCACCGCGGGGCCCAGACCCTGGCTGGCCAGAGCAGCGGTTTTGCCCCCATCTTCCTGCAGTTCCTGGACTGCGTACACCAGGTGAGCTCTGAGCGTGCCGGCTGCCGGCTCTGCACCCCCGGGTCTCCCTGAGCACCGGGGCTGGTTGGCTCCTTGCGCAGCAGGGGACAAGTCCAGAGCCAGCCTGCAGTTTGTGAGTCCTGGGAGGTCTCACCCGTGCGGCTCTTTGCAGATCCACCTGCAGTTCCCCATGGAGTTCGAGTTCAGCCAGTACTACCTGAAGTTCCTCAGCTACCACTACGTTTCCAACCGTTTCCGGACATTCCTGCTGGACTCCGACTACGAGCGCATCGAGCTGGGTGAGGGCAGTGTGCGGGGCCCACTGCGGATGGTAGCCCAGTGCCTTGCCCCACATAACGCCCTTTCCCTGCTCTCTTTTCCGCAGGCCTCCTTTACGAGGAGAAGGGTGAGCGGAAGAGCCAGCAGGTCTACAAGTCCCTCTGGGATTACATCGACCGGCTGAACAAGAAAGCCCCCATCTTCTTCAACTACATGTATGCCCCTGAGGATGGGGAGGTGAGAGCTCTGCTCCTGCCCTGGCCCAGCCCAGCCCAGCCGAGCCCGAGCCCCCACGCGCCGCAGCCGGCTCGGACAGGGCTTTCCAGGGCACCCTGCGGTCTCCTCGCCCCCGTGGAGCCGAGCGAACAGCCCCTTGTCGGCTGCACCATGGCATTAGCCGACCTGAGCGGTTTTGCCTGGCTGCTGCACCGGGATCCTGGGGAGGGTGCCTGCCGCCTCGGGGGGCATGAGCAGGGTCAGGCCCCTGAGAGCTGTGCCCCTGCAGAGGAGTCAGGGGGACATAGGTGAGGCTGTGGAGGGATGGGGCAGAGGGGAGAGCCTGAGCTGGAGCTGTCAGGGTCTCGTTTTGGGCTCTTCACCACCACAAGCTGGGAACGTCCTTCCTCAGGGGGAGAAAGCGGCAGCTTCTGGTGCGTGGCCTCAGCAGGTCGGCAGCGCAGGGGGCTGCTCTCTGCCAATGCGGGCAGGCTGCGGCCGAGCTGCTCAGAGCTCTCGTTCGGTCTGGGCTCCGTCTTGGCCAAAGCTGGGAGCAGCTCTGCCTTTCTCTGGCAGCATTGCCTTTTCCTGACCAGCCCACAGCCTTCCAGCCTCAGCTGCCTCTTGTTACTGGTCAGAAAGCATCACCCTTGGGGAAAGCTCATTGTGAAGGGACTGATTTCCCATCTGGACAGATTGTCCCTGCAGCGTGGCCAGGGACATGTCCTGCCTGGATGCTGCTGCCCTTCCTGAGTGTAACCCTGCTTCTTCTGCAGGTGCTGAGGCCATACAGCAACATTTCCAACCTGAAGGTCTGGGACTACTATACGGAGGAGACGCTTTCTGAGGGCCCCTCCTACGACTGGGAGCTGACGCAGGGGCAGCCGGAGCACGTGGAGGAGGCGGATCGACAGGACACCAGTGCCCCCCAGACGAAGCGTAAGATCATCTGGCCGTGCTACGACAACCGGAGCCACGTCGAGCCCGACGCCATCTCCAAACTGCTGGAGGTGAGTGTGGCTGGTGGCGGCATCCTCCATGCGTTCTGGGTTCGGCCCTGGCCTGGGCTCCCCATGGTGTCCCCAGGGGTGGGACGCTGCCCCATGCACACAGTGGGACAGGGTTGTGGCAGGGATGGAGTCAGTTGAGGCCTCGGGCCAGGGACAGCAGTCCCAGGGCCCTTGTGCCCCTCCTGGGCTGATGCCCGAATCCCGCTGCAGGAGCTGCACAACCTGGAGATGGAGCTGGGGCAGGTCCCAGAGCGCTGGAAGGACACGTGGGACAAGGTCAAAGCTTCCCAGCGCACCGAGGCGCGGCAGGAGGGCAGCCGGGTAGGTTGGGGGGGCTGTGTGAGGGGTGCCAGCGCCTGGGGGTGGCTGAAAGTGGGGGTCGGCTTTGCCCATGGGTTCCCCGAGCGAAGCGGGTGTTTGCTCCAGCAGCCTGGGGCCGAGAAGGGGTGCTGGTGCTTGGCCCCCGGGCTGGGAGTGCCCGAGGGGCACGGGGCCATCCTCCCCCTCACGCTGCGCCCTCTGCTCCCCACAGACCCCCAGCTCCCTGCTGATGTCCTCCGGCCTCTCCCACCACCGGCGCTCGCTGGGCGTGTACCTGCAGGAGAGCGGGGTGGGCTCTACCCTCAACCTCAGCCTGGACAGTGACACCAGCAGCACCTCCACCCCCTCCAGTGGGAAGCAGGGCGGCCGCAAGAGCACCAGCACGCTCTACAGCCAGTTCCAGATGTCGGAGAGCGAGAACAGGCAGGCGGGGGGCTCGGGGTGCCAGGGGCTGTGGCGGTGTTGGGAGGGGGATCCCTCTCCGGGGAGGAGAAGGCATGGGGGTTCTGCAGAGCGCAGACCCCAATCGCTTCCCCTCCCCGCTGATGCTGGGGTGCCACAGACCGAAGCGCCCCTCAGCCGCTTGCTCCTTTCCGCCCTGACGCGCCGTCTGGCTCCTGCAGGTCCTACGAGGGCTCGCTCTACAAGAAAGGAGCCTTCATGAAACCGTGGAAGCCTCGCTGGTTCGTGCTGGATAAAACCAAACATCAGGTACTGAGGGGCAGGGCATGGTGAGGGGCGGGTGAGCCCCAGGGTCTGTCCTTCCATCCCTCCATCCCTCCTTCCCTCCCGTGAGCTGACGCGTGCGGGGCCTCTCCCTGCAGCTGCGGTACTACGACAGCCGGATGGACACGGAGTGCAAAGGGGTCATTGACCTGGCCGAGGTGGAGTCCATCACCCCAGGAACACCCACCATGGGGGCCCCCAAGACAGTGGACGAGAAAGCCTTCTTCGACGTGAGTGCTGTACCTTAGGGAAAGGAGCTCGGCAGCCCGTGGCCCTGCCGCGGGGCCCTGCCATTTGCTCCAGCAGCAGCAGGCTCCAGGGGCTGCGGTGCTGCTGGCTCGCCGGGTGCAGCTGCCCGGCACTGCTCACCTCCTCTCTCCTCCCCTGCAGCTGAAGACAACAAAAAGAGTTTACAATTTCTGCGCCCAGGATGTGCAGCTAGCCCAGCAGTGGATCGACCGCATCCAGAGCTGCTTGTCGGACGCGTGAGGCTGGCTCAGAGGAGCCTCTATTCCAGGCACAGAGTCTCCCGGGCCCCAGCACGTGGAGCAAAGGCAGTGCCCAGGCTCACGTCCGAGCCGGGGCTGTGACTGACTGGAGCGGAGGAGACGGCCTTCCTTCCCATCTGCCATGGGTGTGTGGTGCCGGGGAGCCCGTGGCCACGCACCCCCAGGCGGCAGTGGGGGCAGGATCAGGATGTTACACTATGGTAGGACTGTAGTGGAGGAATTCTTTGCGTTGAAGCAGGCTGGGGGTGCAGGTGGGAGCCTGTCCTGCTCTGTCCTCCCAGGCCTGTCTGAGCCCTGTAATTACTGTGTCCCCTCTGTGCACCTCCTGCGCCGGGCAGCCCTGCTCCAGCTCTCTGTGGCAGCAGGCTGGAGAGGGTGCAACTCGCTTCCCCCTGCCCCATGCTGCTGGAGAAAGCAGGAGCTGCCTGCCTCATCTTACCCACGGCTTGCATGTCTGCCGGAGCACCCACGGGGGAGAACCAGCCCCGCTCCCTCCTGACCCGGTGCCACTGCCCCGTAGTGCAGCATCTGGCCCAAGTGTCCTGGGCTTTGCTCCCGTCTTGCTGGATCCAGGGAGCTGCAGCTCAGGGCGCTGGCGTTCGTGGCAGTGACTTGCCTGAGCAC
Organism: Morus bassanus; assembly: GCA_031468815.1. Lineage (NCBI taxonomy): Eukaryota > Metazoa > Chordata > Aves > Suliformes > Sulidae > Morus > Morus bassanus. The sequence goes on along the minus strand of CM062571.1, from coordinate 84,732,428 downwards.
TGGGACCATCCTGCCCGGCTGGCGTCCCCCTGGCAGCAGCGGGCAGAGCGTCCCAGCCCTTGAGCCTCGGCTGTCGCAGACTTGCACAGGAACAACTGAGCACGGCTGCTGTCGGTGGTTGTAGCTGCTGGCACTGGGCTCCGTGTCTCCAGAGGGGATGTGGATGTGGCCACTCTGCTCCCAGGAGGCAGGTGCCTGCTTAGCCTGAGACAAAGGGGCTCCCTGTCCTGGCTGGGGCACAGGCTCTGCTGCCATGCTCAGGCTTGCTGTCGTGGGGGGCAGGGGGGCACATTCCCCATGGGAGGTGCCAAATGCAGCCTCCTCCGTGCCCCTGGGACCGTCCCCTCTGTCCCCTTGCATGGCGGGGGGGCCCACACCGGCCTCCCTCCCCAGGACGAGGGTCCTGCTCGGCTGCAGCTGGGGCCTCTGTGGCCGAGGGTCCCCGGCGGCAGCAATGCCAGGGCTGGGACATGGCTGGGCACAGTGGGGCTGGCAGGTGCCACCCAGTCTCTTTGCACAGGTCACCCCCCCCAAGCCCTCCTGTGGGAAGGAGGGGGCACCTCGGAGGGCACCGCACAGCGCTGCCCTCTTCTCCCCACCGCCTCGGGGCTCTTCCCCTAGTCCCCTTGTCCCCCGTGCTTGTGCTCTGCCCGCGCTGTCAGGCCGCGGCTGCTGGCAGAGGGGTCTCAGCCGGAGCCCTCGGCCCCGCGGAAGGGCAGCTTTGCCCTGCAGTGCTGCTGGGGGCTGCGCGTCCCACCGCCCGCTGCCGCCTCCCTGCTTGTTGCTGTCACAGTGTCAGTGCAAAGGGGGAATCTCGGTACAGAAAAGGATCCTGCAGCACCTCAGCCATCCCCTGCACTGGTGTGAACGTGGCGGGGGGAGGGGGGGAACTTTAGCCCCGCTCCACCCCAGGGTCGCTTGCCGGGAAGCCCGAAGAGGTGTTGTGAGGTCGCTCAGGACCCGCTGCCGTCCGGCGGCCGGATGGGAACCGGCCTCACAGCCCCCGGCAGAGCCACCATGCCGGCTGGGCCCAACCCTCCCACCTCCCCACAAGCTCGGCCAGCTCTTCTGTCTTCTTGTTTTTAAAGGAGTACAATGTTTTATTTCAGTGCAGAGCTCTTTGTACAGTCTTAACTCCCAGGTTCCCCCCTTTGGTTTATTGTACAATAATGGCTGTGGCAGGTAGCTGGTGTAACATGGAGGTTTGGTTTTTTTTTTTGGTTTTTTTTTTTTTTTTTGGTTTTTTTTTTGTTTGTTTGTTTTTTGTTGGTTTTTTTTTTTTTTTTTGTAACTTACCTGAGCAGTTGTAGATTATTGAAGTTTCTGTACATTGTGTCAAACATACAGAGTCCTTGTATTGTATTGTGCCTAGAGGAAAAAGGTTATTATATAAAGAGGAAAAACTAACTGAATTTAATAAAAAAAAAATTAATATGACACATGCCCTTTTGCTTCACTGCCACCAGCAGCCCAGTGCCATGGGCCAGCACTGTGGGAACAACAGGACCTGGGCTCAGCTCCTGTCCCAAGGGGACCCGCCTGTCCCCTGCGTTGTAGGGACGGAGCCGCAGGGAGAGATGCTGGCACGGCACCGGGGCCATGCCCGAGCGGAGGCTGCATCCCCCATGGCAAACGCCCACCTTTGGCTTGCGCTGTCCTACCCGCTCCTGCGCCGTCTGTCAAGTTTTACTCTTCTCCAAGGGACTCTGATGACCCCAGTGGCACCGAGGCTCAGCCGTGCTGGTTTGCCCAGGTGTGTTAGACCCTGTGTGGGCTCCGAGCTTGCAGCAGACCCTCTTCCTTGGGAAAAAGGTGGTGGGTGGCCCCTTGACTCAGCTGCACTGCACCATGTGTGTCCCTGCTGAGCAAACAGCTGTTCCCAGACCCCAGCAACGCAGGGATGGCTTCTGCAGGGCGCTGCACGGAGCTGCCACACACTGAAAACCGCCTTGCTTTGCAGCAGGGGATGGGAAACAGCGTTAAAGGAAAGCTCAAAACAAACCGGAACCCAGCAGTGCCAGTTTGCAACTCTCCTCTGCTAGTGGCCAGTGCCTGGGAGGATTGGGCACACTGAGGGACCAGGACATGAGGCACCTGGGACCCCTTGAACAGCTGTCCATAATGCTTCATTAAACACAGGGACTTCATGCCACTCGCTCTCTCCCTCTCAAACCTGCTCCTGGCTGCAGCCACCAAGACAGGGACCCCTTGGAAAACTCCAGGGCACGAGAGGAGGCTTCAGCCTCCTCGCAAAGGCCACCACGGACCAAGCTGAGCAGATGCCACTAGCACGGGCGCTCTACCTTAGTGCCGACTGCTGCCGCAGCCTTAACTGCACCACCCGCAGCTTCTTCAGGGTGAAGACTTGAGGATTTTTGGCACAAGCAGCCGTGAGACTGACCTTTTCTTACAACGCAGCTAATGTGAGTCAACAAAAGTAACTTGGCAAAGTTGCTAATGGCCAAGGCCCTCTGGTCGCTGCCTGTGATTTGCAGACTCACGCTGGGCCTTGGCACAGACTAAACCAGGGCTAAGTGAAAGCACTGTCCAGGGTGGCAGGGAGAACACCCGTCACTTTGGCGCCTCTCCCGTTAGCCAGGCGGCCGTCACAGCCTGCAGGCACCAGGGGCTTCATCCAGAACCAGCTGCCCTGCCACCGCATCACTCCTGCTCCGACGGTGAGGTGTGCATCTGTAAGAGCAAAGCCGCACCCATCTCACAGCAGTGCTGGTGCTGTACTGATCTTCCCCGAGGCAGTGCAGGCCACAACGCTGCTCCTACCGTCTCTCCCCTTTGACAGCGAGACGACTGAAAACCAGCGACCCCGACCTCCGCTTTCACCAGGGGCTGCAGGAAGCCACCCGAGCCCCTCCACCCTCCCGCCGCGGGTCCAGCTGCCCCCCGGGCTGTGCGGGCAGAAGAAACCTGCAGGTTTCCACAGGCACCGCCCGGACCCCGGCCCGCGCTCAGCCCTGCCTGCGCGCGGCGGCCGGGCCGAAGCTGGAGAGCGAAGCCGTCCCGCTCAGGCGAGCGGAGGGTGGGATGCAGCACGGCGGGGGCTGAGCCTGGCCTGCAGGATGGAGGAATCCACCACTGGCACGTGAATTTTGAGCTTTTATTGATAGTTGGAATTTACAGCCTAAAACTGACAACATAGAGAGATGCAGACTTTTTTTTGTTCTTTTTCTTTTTTCTTTTTTTTTCTTTTTTTTTTTTTTCTTTTTTACAAAAACAAAAACCAAAATAACCAAAAGCCACCAGCATCAGATTTACAATATAAAAGTTTTGACAGTAGAGAGACTAAAGTACATCTGGAATTACTCAGAAAAATAAACAGGGAAAAAAGGCAGTAAGTCAAAATTTGTCCCTCATATATACACATAGATACACAGACATTGCTTACAAAGACCCGGTTTCAACATTTAAGGGCAGTAGGCATCATGAGAAAAAAGGCTCCCCTATGTCATTGCACTAAATTAATTAACCCAGGTGGGCACCCCGCTTTGCCGCCCCTTCCCAGTTTAGAGGAAAGGCCACATGAAGCTAGAACGGGATTTCTGCATTCCCCAGCGCCGAGCCCCAGGCGTCCCGGGCCCGGTGAGGACCCTCCTCTCACCAGCCACGGTCTTATCCCTCAGCCGTTACCGGTACGGCCGCTGCGGCAGCCCCAGGACACCGTCTATGCAGGCAAGTGTTTCTTATTGCTATACAGAGTGCATCTTACCTACCAGCCACCGGTTTATGGGTTGTTGTTTTTTTTAAAGGCATAGATTCAGCCCCTAGCGCTTGCTTTTCCAGCCAGGCCACCTGGGCGCCTGCACACAAAACCTGCCCCCGAGCTGCTGCTCGGGGAAGCTCCGCAGCTGGACTTCCCAACAGCGCTCAACAGGTCACGGGCACATTTTCAGGGAAATTCGGCTCTCGGGACACCGAAACAAAACGATCAGATTTTTAGCAGAGCAGAGAAAAGCAGGTGCAGAGCTATGCTGAAAATCTGGGCTCACGCTGGGCACAGAGCACTGCAAAACCCAGCTCTCAAATACATTAATGCCCCATCCCCGCTCCACCCACAGCTGCAGCGCCTTCCCCCAAGCTTGGACCGGAGGATTTCAAGGGTCTCCTGTTCTCAGGGGCCCAGGACGGTTTCACCTCACATCCCCCACGGCCCAGACTTCAGCTCTACCCTGGTTGCGACACGGGGACTGCAGCGGTGGCCGTCTCCTTGGTCTTCTCCTGAAACGAGCAGCTGCAGCGAAGAGCAAACCCCAGGAGCAGGGCACGGCCGCCGGCGCCCCGGCCGCTCACGCACCCTCCCCGGCCGGAGCTCTGCTCCCTTTAGGGGATGCCTGGATGAACCTGCCAGCTCCCAGGCTCTGACCAGCATCGCTGCAGTCGCTACAGCCTCCCAGTTCTCCTGCAGATAAGTAATTATTTAAAAATAAAAAAAATAAAAACCACCCAACTGTTTTGGTTTCTTTTTAGTTCAAACAAGCATTTCGGGTCCTTTAGCCTAAGGTGGCAACTGGTGGATCTTGTAGGGTGGACGGGCCTTAAATAAGTGGTGTGTGCTAACAGTCAAAAAGCCAAACGTTTCCAATCACCTCAAGTCTGAACTGCAGCCTAATGCCAAACAGAAAAGAAACCGATGGAGGTTACGGAAAAGCCCCGAGAAGCAGCTCCAGAAGCTCCAATTCAACAGACCGTGGACCAAGATAAGGTGGCAAAGAAAATTTAATATTCTGATTGCTTTAAATATGCTAAGTGCAAATTAACTGGTTAAACGATGGCGTCCTGTCGAGTTAGGAAAATCAGAGCCTGAAGAGGAAGTTTCTGTTTGTCTGAGCAGATACACCCAAGAGTAAAAAATATCATTAGAACCACGGATATTTTAATGTGCAATAATACAGGTTACCTGCTCCCATGTATGTGCATATATGTATGCATGTACACACGCACACACACACATATATATGAGACGACTGTCCTAAGCACTGCCAGCCTGATCTAGTGCCAGTACGTGGGCTGTGTTAAAGAAAAGGTTTACAAAATACCAGATCAAGAAAAAGGCTTCTATAAAACTTTACATTTCAACTGAAGCTGCTCATCTAAATTTTAAACACTGTCAAAACCCGGTTTAGATACAAAAGGCAAAGACAGAAAGAGACAAGGAACAAAAGTTAAAAATCAACGACCTTCTTTTCCACGAGCCTCACTGAGAAAAATGCCAAAACAAAGAACACCCGTGAGCACTTTTTTTTTTTCCAGCCTGAAAACACAGCTTTACCTACCCAGCGACAACGGCAACAAGTACACAATAGTATTCTATCTTGAACTGAAAACCCCAAACCACGTCATTTTGTTCTCATGCCTCAGCCCGGTGGAAGTGAGGCCCCAGCGAATCCTGCCCTTCCAGAGACCCACCTCCGTGCGCCCAGTACCTTTGATTTTTTTTTTTATTTGTACCAATGATTAAGCTGTTTTAGAAGGTGCACACTTACTAATCAAGAAGTTATATGCAAACCCAAAAGCTCTGAGAAAAATAGGTTTAAGGTGAATTTAGAAATATATATATATATACATATATATATATAAATAGTCCCTATATACATTGACAAGTGAAGATGAAGAGCGGAGGAAGGGAATAAAGAGCCAAGGACGTACAAACCCAGCGCTCTCTGGCCAGCAGCTCCTTCCACCAAGCCCGTGCCCTGCCCGGGATCTGCTCCTGCCCGTCCTGCAGCCGCCTGCCAGCACAGCCCTCGTCCTAGCAACTTCCACCTCGCAAATAAAACTGCCTTTTCTTTTATTGGGCACAACCTTCTGCAAGCAGAGAAGAGAGCTGATGCTTTGATTTCATAAAAATACACAAAAAATATTTCGGGCACAGCAAGCAAATGGAAGGGTGTTTCTCGCTTCTGAATCTGCTCTTTAAGTTACCAACAAGGCCGGCAGAAGAAATAATTTTCTTCCTTGAAATCCCAATAATTCTTTCAATCACAAGGTCTCTTCTGTCTCATGGTCCAAGCCCACAAGTCGTGGGTTGCTTACGTCCTCAGCCAAATAGGAAACCAACAGGAAAAGTTAACACGCCCCTGGATGCTGTAAAAATATCTACAAAGTGGGGTGGGGGTGGTCGAGTGTTATTTACCACTTGGCCGCACGTCCGTCGGCACTGACCGGCTGGGAGGTCTCCAGGCCGCTCCGACATCCCTGCGGCGCCCGCCCCAACACAAACCTCGTGCCGCTTTCCCCGTATGCCTTCTTGGACCCAAACCAGCCAGCGAGCTCAGCCTAACTCCAACCACTGTCTTTGTTTCAAGGCCCGGTGTTAAGGGTGGGTTACAGACGTGCGCACAGCCACGGCGTCCGAAGCCTCCGAGATTAAAACCCCGCAGGAGAGGCGGACGCCCCTTTGCCCTGCAGTCAAGGGTACCTCCGTCACCGGGGCTCCTTGCGCGCTCCGGCTCCACCGACACGCGGCTGGGTCTGGGAACGCCAGCCCGGCCAAGCGCAAGGTGCTTCCCAACCCAGGGGAGACCCTCGGCTCCCTCGGCTGGAGCCATCAGCGGGGAGGCGGCGCAGGCGCGTGCGCCTCATCCGCTGCCGAGGGCTGCACCGGGGTGAATGAAGACGGCAGCTTTGGGCTGCCTCGTGACTCCCAAGCCGAGCCGTACACCAACCCACCCGATAGCTTCTGGCGGGTTGGGCCGGCTGGCACCGAAGGACGAGCCGCGTCACGCCGGTGACACCGGTAACGGCACAGCTCCTGCAACGCGCCCGTTAGCAACCTGCAAACCGGGGACCCCACAGGACAGCTCGGGTCAATATAAATTCTTATCTCTCCTCGTACGCCCGTCAGTTCCCGCATTAGTACACCCTTCGGAAGTCTGATTTACGGTGAAGGCAGCTCCGGCCCCGACCTGCGTCACACGACGGGCTGCGGATCCGCAGGACCCCACCGAAGGCCAACGATCCTCACGTACGGCCCCGAACCGCACAGCTGGCTTGTGCCGAGTTCGACGGCCAGAGCACGGCCCGACTTCAGCGTGCGCCAGCTGAACGCAGAATGTTTTAATGTTTCCATCAGCTCCTGTTATACTGAATCCGTGCTGCTACTGAAGGTGTGAATAATGGTAAGAGGGAAAAGCTTGTCAGCAGCTTTTCAGGTATTTCTCAGTGACTGCTTTGCAGAAAAATTGCTTTTCATTCAAAACACAAAATTCAGATGAGGAATATTTATATTTCGTAAGGGGAAAATATTTACATGCCCATATTGACAAATGAGGTTTTAATTTAAATTACACATTAAATAATAAAATATTTAATATTAAATATTAGTTATATTTAAACACAAAATTACGTATAATCAATTTCTTAGGCGCTTTTAAGCATAGCTTCTCTAACCCTTGGAGGACAAATTCAATGTACTTTTTTCAGCTGGATGTCAATAAAACATTCTGAATAGGCAGCAGGATGTACATCAAATTTACCTGTACTACTCCAGGTTAAACGCGCTGCTGCACCAGCCGCCGTCGCGCAATTTCTATTACCCTTTAGAAAAAGGAGCCTGTTCTTGCACCGCCCTGTCCTGAAAGGCAACCCAGGGACCTTCTGCACGGAAAGAGCGATTCCCGAACGGCATCTTCCCTTCTCTTTTGTGAAATACTGACACGCGAGCTGGCGCGGAGGCACGGCGGCGCCGACAGCGCTGCGACGCCTCCCGGCTCCCCGGGCGCTACCGGTGCACGCGATCGTTTAGTAACGGCCCTCAAGTCGCCTTCACGCCCTGACTCCGCATAAAAGCCCACGGAGGAAGGGAAGGGGTCCCTGTTGCAGCCCCCGGCGAAGACGACCTCGCTGGACTCACCCGGGAGCTCGTCGCGGGAAACAGCCACAGCCGGGAAGCTCGGCGGCGCGCGCCGGGGGATGCGCTCGGCGGCACGAGCAGCTGTGAGGTTCGGGAGGCGTAAGAGGAGGAAGAGCCCAAGGAACAGGAACACCTTTTGTCGGGATCTGGATGGATATAAGGCACTCGGAACAACAGCGGGGTATTTGAAAATTACTATTATTACAGCACGGGATCCTTCTGCGCATCACGTTCCCTTTCCCTGTTTCCCGGCTACCTGGAGATGAAACGCGACTTGGTTCCAGAGCTGGAATGAGAAGAGATTACTCCTTCTGAACCAAAACAAAGGCACTGGTGTTTTTGTATCTGAAATTTTTATTGCTGATCATTGTTTTGCCCTAGAGGCAGTTCACTCCTTCAAGGGCACTCGGTCATCAGCTGGAACGCAAACGGGGCGAGCTCTCCGCAGGAGCGAGGATGGGGTCCAGGATGGGAACGGGACGGCGGTGCCAACGAGGGAGCCAAGGCCAGCCCAGCCACGGCGGAGCGGGCGGTCCCGACCCCGAACCCCAGCGGCAGGTCTCCGTCAGAGCAGCGGCTGCAGATGCCGCAAACGCATCTTGGTGCACGAAAGACAACACACGTACTTGCAAGATGATGCGATTCTGCTCCTGATCACCGTGACAGATAACTTCAGGGGAAGGCAGGCCGGGAAGGATCGTCTTGTGGATTGGTACCATAAAAGGTAAAGTATGAAAGTGTGAGAAATGAGACAAACTGAGGTTACCAAAAAAAAAAAAAAAAAAAAAAAAAAAGGCTCTGTCCCAGCGAGGAGCTGGTGTTTAAGTGAGCAGAAATGCCTTTTCTTGGTGAAGTTTCAGCAGACACACTGACAGGGAGAGGAGTTTTTCAGAGGTTTACAAGGGAGTAATGCAATGTGACACAATAAATGGAAGTTAATTACAAATTAAGAGGAGACATGTCACATGAAGAAAAGTTTCTGAAAGGAAACAAAGGAGTCCCCAGTACTTTGAACTCTCCCACCCCGTGCTTTGGCCAATTTATTTTGAGAAAGAAAGAAAGAGAAGTCTGTTCAAAGTCTCAGGGGAAAAAAAACGGTGCTTTGAAAATGACTGTGAAGATATTCTTCACAAAGATAATGTTTCTATTTAAAATCATGCATAGGAACTGAACACTGCATTAACTATTACAACTCACTGTGTTATTTACTACTCTGCTTCCTTTTTTTAACTTCTAATGTTTTCATGTAACATGCATATTTTTATGTGATCCATATGTTACAGTCAAAATTTACACAAATTTATAGCATGAGGTAATTAATGGTTTTCATTACGTTATTTGATTCTGAAAGAGTAAGAATGCAGAACTTTAAACTACCTGTAGTCATTGCACTTTAAGGCAAGTTTAGTGCCTGTGTAATCCCAACCCACACTGGCGTGTTTCCCCTAAAAAGGGTCCGTCCCCGCTCCGTAAGGTGCCATGGAGAACAAAGGCCGTTTTGCCTGTCGGCCCTTTGAACGGTTTGGGCGGACACACCTGGAGAGGTGGCGATGTGTAGAGAGAGCCCGGACGGAGAGAACGCCCTGCTGCGCAAGAGGCGGATGTCGCCCGACCTCGGCTGAGAAGAGGTGATTTTCTGCATAAAGCCATTTTTCCAGATTGTCCTGGCAAGTCAGTCACGGTTTTGTGTTTAAGCCTTAGTCTGAAGATGAGATGAGCAGGAGAAGAGTTAAAGTTTTAGTGCAAAGCCACTGCAACGTGCCACCACGGTGCCAGCTCAGGGCTCCCGGCAACAGAGCGGCACAACCCTCCTCTCGCACAGCCCCCAGTGCAAACGAGTACCCCGGGTGGTTCTTCGACGCCTATTCTGTGCATCAAAGCCCGCACGGACGCAGCATCCAAGAGACCCGGCTACAGACACTCTAGTCCGTGCTTCAGATGAGGACGGAGCAAGACCAGGACCTCACCGCCGGCGACTCAGCTCTGGCTGGCTCTGACGCAACGTTCAGCATTTTGGCAAAGGATTTCCATGGGCTTAGCAACGAGTGAGAAATGGTTCCGCGCTGTACACGACGAGGAGTTTTCAGTTAGCATTTGCTGTGCCTCTAGTTAAGTACGTTTCAAGTTTCGTTCCAGTAACGATCTAGCCTAGGAGACGCTTTTGCAGCGTCTGCCATGGCACGCTTTACTGCAGAAGACAAGCGTACTCAAAATCCACCAACAGTGGGAAATTCTCTACAGCATTTCTAGAATTCCTATAAAGTTCTGAAAAACCAGCTATAAGCATCAAAATTACACAATAAAAGATTTTTAATAGTTTACATCTGTCCAAACAGTTTGAGAAAATAAAAAATAGATGGGGAAGGATCTGTCCTTTATAAAAGCCCCCCACCTTCAGGGAGAGAAAAAGGATTCTTCTCTCCCGATCAGCATCAAATACAAAAATACATTTTACATCTAAGCATATTTCACTAACATTTTTATACTTACGTTGTGAAAGGTGACAGATAACAGCCCCTAGGAAATACAGTTAACTTTTGTACCAAAATGGACCGGGAGGTCGGACTGGTCACCGCAATGCCCTTCTAGTCATGAGGTAAGCGAGTTCTGGATGAGATCAGCTAACATATAGGAGTCAAATCGTTTATTTTCTGCATTCAAATCTGTCAGGAAGTTTTTACGTAAATGTACACAGAAAACGCCTGCTTAGGTTTACCAGAAGCTTCCTACCAGCTGGCATTTTGTCAGCAGCTGCCTCGGAGGGAAACCACCACCAAAAACCACTTTCTCACCCCAAACGAAACAGCATTCCCTGTGAAGTTGGAAACGCCAGCCAGTATAAAATCAACAGGAATTGTATCAAACCCATTTTCCAAAGAGTCTTAAACTTTCACTGAACTGAATTTTAAAAGTGGTCTAATAGGTGAAGTACCTCTGAGGTGCCCGTTTCTGCTACCTAAGACCTATAAAAATAATTAACGACGCGTAGCTCTGGAAACAAGCTAAGGCACTGTCCATAATGACGCTGAAAACACGCGGTTCCCCTGGTCAGAAGGATTTCTTTTTTGCAAGTTGTCAGGCAAAGGTAAAATTATTACTTCAAACTTTATCCCAAGTTCTTTTAAAATATCGTAATAATGGAAATCATGTGCTTAGGAGCTTACAATGCCCAAGTCTGAGATACGGCACTGTGGTCCAACTCGGCCACCACACTGGTGCAACCTTACCAAGAAATATTTAACACTAAATGTCTCTTTCCAAGATTCAATGAGCTACAAGTGGGTTTGGGTTGTTGTCGAGTTTGGGACTCTCTTTTGGCTCCAAAAACGTTTCTAGCTTTGATGGAGAAACGAACAATGACGGTATCTTCTATCCACAACACAAGAACCGCCAAGACAACACATGGATTAAGGAAAGGGGAAAAGCCCACTTGCATGAAGCCAGTCTTAGCCCATCTTACAAAGGTTATCCCACCCATTTCCAAAACAGAGAGCTCTCCCCTCTTGTGCCACGTGCCAGCAGCAAGGCGTTGCGTTCAGCTCCAGCAGAGGCAACGGTGCTCTGCTCGAGCTCCAGTTTCTGAATGCACAGACTCTGAGGGGGTCTGAGCTGAAAAAGAAGAGGTACGCATCGCAAATGCAAAGCGCCACAAACTCAAATTTAACCTCAACAAAGGAACAAATCCTGTTGCAACCTGATTAGTTAGCTATTGAATCAGAGAACAGCTACGAATACCTAAGCCCTAGATTTTTTTGAAGACACGTACTGCTGCACTCAACGTCAATACACTTGATAGCCTCCAAAGCCAAGGTTTTAATTAGCTTTCAGAGAGCCCTCAGCTCTTCCCTGCCCATGTTGCTCTTGAAAATAAAACTAAATCCTTCCAAGCCTAGCGTTAACCATATTATACTCAACCGTACTCTGGATTACAGGGTGGTTTGAGTAACAAGGCTTAAACAAATCCTTTTATTAGGGAAACCATGCAAGTTAGGACAAGACTGGAAAAGAAAGAAGCAGTAGCACTAATGTGAAATGTACTCTGCAATGAAAGTAACAGCTTTTCTAAAGCCACTCTGAAGCGTGCAGGAGCATCAATTTACAGTTATGAGGCTACTGTGAACTCTCTGCGTACGGTACTGAATGCAACGTGTCCTAGTTTAAGCCAATTAATAGTAAGCCCCCGAACGACACGACGTCGTGAAGACGGATACACCCGAGTACAGCTCTCCATCTTCCTTCAGCTCTTTCCTGTGCGTCAAGCTTTTTCAAGTGAAGCCCCCATCCCATGCAATCTGAGCAGAAAGCTGGAAGATCTCAGAACGAGGGGGCACCTTTCACCTGTTTGTTTGGTTTTTAATGCCCTGTGAAGTCCAAACCAGAGAAAACCTCTCCTGCACCGCAGGCCAACAGCCACACTCCTGAACCACGATCCTGCACCGTACTGCACAACTCTTTCAGTGTTTTCCCCTACTGAGTGCTCTCCCCTAACACCGAGGGACTGGGCTGAGATTAAGGAATTGAATTTCACTTCAAGGAAAAGCATCTAAAAATGTTTCATTTTAAAGCTGAGCTTGGCAAAAGAGCACGTAAGTGCATTACGCTTGCCTTGCGAGAGCTCGCAACCGGAGATACAGACGCTTTCAGAACAGAGTACGCGGCAGGATAGGATTTCATAGAGAACTGATGCCAGGTAAAAAAAAAAACAACCCAACAAACAAAGCAAAGAAAATTAGCACGCCATTGTAAACAGAAGGTTTCATTTTGTCTCTTTTTTCTAATGACAACAAACCCTCTTCTAACAGCAAAATCAATTGTTTGTAATTTCTGAACGTGATTCAGGGCGAGCATGCTTTGGGAAGAGGAGAAAACCTCTTTAAATGATTGAAAACTGCAAGATGAGCTGCTATACGGCATCAAAAAAGTCAAGTATTGCATTGCAAAAATATCAATTGATCTTATTTATCAAGTATAATTAATCTGGCAGCCAGGATGCAGGACCTTCCTCTCTCATGAAGTCTCAGGGGACATCAAATTGCAAGGTCAGTATCAGAGTACTTGCAAGAATTTGTTGCACCTCTTCTACCACGAGTAGCAAAGCCCTTTGGTCTTTAACATTTGCAGAAATCGGGGACTCTGCCATACAGCAGCTGCTTCCCCTACCAGATAAAGTGACCAACTGAAGGAAATGAGGCTCTTCCAGCTTTACTGCGATTATCGTTGCAGTAAGACAGTGCTTAGAACAACGCAAGGTGAAGCCTGGGGCGGGGGGGGACCAAACAAAAAACCAAACAAACTTACTAGTAAATGCTGACAAAAATACTGCAGGAGATGGTTAAGAGTGTCAGAAAAGAAGTGCAAAGAAAGAGGTGTAAAAACCAAAAAGCCCCAGCACGGGGCTCTAGAGCCCCAGGCTGTGTTCTCACGCAGAGCTCTAACCGGGCAGGAGGGAAATCAAGGCGCTTCGTGGCTGGAAGGATTAAGCTGAGACTGAAACACTAAGGAGCGTAAGGCATGGTGTAAACCTTTCGGGACTGGCAATAAGATCTGCACTAAGTCATGCCACTGATAAATAAGGATTTCAATTACAGCTCGCTGGCTAATTTTTGGAAAAATGGTTTTGGGATGCCAGTAGACAACAGTAAAGCCCTTTTTAATTTCTTCCTTTAGATGCATTACTCAGGAATGCCCCTTACCTTTCATCCACTTGCACGCTGCACCATACCCAAAACCTTTCTGCTGGTAAAATGGGAAACCCGAGTCTTTCTGAATAGATGCTGAGGGGAACACTGTGGGGTTTTTGTTGTTGTCGGGTTTTTTACTTCTTTTTTTTTGTTTTATATTTGTGCACCCACTGGTTTTCCATTCTGCTTGCCAGCTGCAGCTCTCTAAAAAGCAATAAGGGCAGCAAAGCCTCAGGACACTCACGAAATTTATATCAGGCTTTGCTGAGGACGTATTATCCAGATGAATAACTGGGATTTTGTCTGCCATAACTGTTATGACTCAGGAGAAGCAGCAATAAATTGTATCTGAGTGTGGGAAAACTTTGTCAGAAGACTGGTAAAACTGTTGAATAAACTACAGTCATGTTCCTTGATCACTTTCCTTCAAAGGGCTATCTCACCTAAACTTTAATTTGAAGCTGGTGGATACAGTTTTAGAGAGGACCTCACCTCTTTGGGACAGCAAGGGAATTCAAACCCATGAACCCAACTCCCCGTCTCCCCCAGTTTGAAGAGGGCACGTAACCACCCGCCTGCTCATAGTGCTGTCGTCCCTGTACCCCGCATTAAAAGCCTGTAGTGAACAACAGAAATAACTAATCCACTTGAGTTTTTATCTGCTATTGAATCACATCCCCATGGCTCCAAACTAGTTACGCTTGATCTTTCTGCAGCACAGGGTTTTTCTGGTTGCAAGGCCCCCCCCCCCCGCTTAATACCCAGGTACTGAACACAGGAGTTTGGACGCCTGAAAACAGTCATCTGATGCGATGACGGAAGGACTCCCGAACAGCTGCATCATCCAAAGGAGCGTGTTTTTCTCACAACCCAACCCGCCACAGACAAACGTGCTACGATTCAAGAATTATTTAGCGTTGGCTGAACTGATCACTTTTTAACTGCTAATTGTGCAGAAGCCCCCTCCTCTCCCAGTGGGAAAGCACGTGGGCACGGCTCTGCAGCGACAGGGACGCCAGGAGCAACAGCGGGATCACAGGACAAGCCGCTGCTCTCTTGTAATCCACCGTATCGATGCCCAGCTGGGGAAAACCATTGAACGAGAATGTTCTAGCAGAACCATTCCCCCCAGTAAGGTACGCCTTGCTGGTTTCGGTTTTGTACAACAAATGTTTGTCGATGACTTGCTATTGATCATGGAGCTGTACGCAGATATAAAAGGCTCATTGTGCTCTGAGTCTCTGCTTCACCAGGTTTCTCACAATATCCAACTGTGTGTGTATAAATATACATGGAATAATACATATTGCAAATATATATCTATAAACACACTCATCAGTGTACATATTCAAACCTGAAATTATATATACCATATCGATACGGACAGATTCAAAGTACTGCACATAAATGAGGAAGGACAGTGCTGAATATAACTTCTGTTTAGTCTTCATTGCTTTCTGATGAAGTATCTAAGCAAGCCGAGGGGTTTTTTAAAGGGTACAGCAGGGTTAAGCAAATGCATTTTCAGTAGACAATACATCCTGCTCCAACCTTGGGTAACAGTCCTTCCCTAGAGCACACGGCTTACGCGGTGAGAAGGTAACACAGCTCTCCAGGAGTCCCTGTGCCCCGAGATGCCACCGTGAACAACCACCACGGCGACACAGTGCTGGCACCGCACGTGGCACAGCCTGACCCATGGAAAGGGCTCCATCGAGTCATGCATGCTGTGCCTTACGGCCACCTGAAAACAGAAAGCAGTCAGGGAGCCCAGCTGCCCTGAGAGCGTTGGGCAGCAGTCTGGGACAGCAAGGAAGAAAGCTCAGACAGCAACGGGGACCGAGAGAGGCCACAGGCAGTGGGACCCTCCAACCTCTACACATCCACTGCGACTCCAGAGAGGTGGGAAGCTCAAACTTACAATGAGGAAGAAACTTACACACGGTTTACCTATAAAATTATTTGAGCCAGGCAAGGAAACCATCATCTGACTCTGGATCTGTTCTGAACTGCAAACTCCAGCATACCAAGGATGAGGAACTTTTTCTAGATCAGCTCGTTGGCTGGTGTGGGAGCGATGAGGTATAACTCAGAGCTTAAATCCCAAATGTGGAGAAATCATTCACTGTCACAAAAGCAAGAGAGCTTGTGCATTTCTACAAATCTATTTAACTACCGGTAAAATGTCGTATCACAAAAGTAACTGGACACAAGTAACCAAATTAATAAACTTCCATAACGAGCCCCTCATTAACTAAGCCTGTGTTGTTAGATCTGCTTGCTGGATATGCTTAAATCTATTATTAAAGCTTTCAGTTAAATGTACGGACTCAAAGCCAAAAGCTAACGAATGACAGGTTCAGAATCTGCAAGGAAAGGCACAGACAGACGTGTCCTTGCGTATCTCTCCGAAACGTTTTAGGATGTTATTGCTGCCAGCTCTTCCGTACCACTTCTCGGGTGGAGGTTCCTGCTCCCCAAACCAAGGCTTCGTGAACAGATCAGGTGGGTACAGCTAATCAGTATCCTTGCAATGTCGGCCAGCATGGCTCGAGGTGATGTAAGGTGACCCCTGTCCGTGACGTAACCTAATGCAAAGGTCATTTATCTGTTTAACAAGCTGGCTGAGAACGTATCAAGCCAGAAGGATGATCAAATTCTGCCTGCTATGGACATTTCCCCTTAATCTCTCGATCCTACATGGACTTGGTCATAATCATAGCATGGTGGAACCTGCAAGCACCACAGTCAAGAACCATGAACGAGAACAGACTGGAAGAGAACTATTGCCATCCCCTGGTATTTAATGGGACTGAAGCCCAATCATGGTCTTCAACCAGTGCTGGAATAAGCTGCACTGATGTTGTGTTAGGTGAATGATTTTTCACTTTTCATAGTATCCTTTTTGGGTGTTTAAAGAATGCCCGAAGAGAACCTGATTTTCAGAAAACCTCTAGCACCAATCCTCTGAAAATTAAGACTTTAATGTGTCTCCAATTAGGAACTCAAAACCACAAATCATTTCTGATAATCCTGGCTAACAGTGAGATTGACCTCCAAATAGCAAGCAGGGTAACCACAGCAGAAAGCGAGATTTTTTTCCCTCCTAGCGCAATGTATCTTTAAATTATTTATTTTAAGTTACAAGGAGTGAGTGAGAAGACTTCCAGAACAACAGTACTGTGCCATGAAAGCACCTGCTTACCGAGTAATTGCAGCTGAGAGAAATCACAGCTATGTCAGCAGCATACAAGTGGCCCACAACCCTAGCACACAACTTCCAAGATGCACACAGTAATCTCATCCTGCTTTTTGCACTGCAACCGCCATATCGGGTATTCCAGCAAAGCAAATCCTCAATCTTCCCTAAGAGCAAAAATGAAAATACGTTATCTTTGGGCGCACAAGGATAACCTCGTGCTGCGGGTACGTCACCGTCGGATACCGATCCAGCAGAACAGACTAACTCTAACAGTGAAAACATTTTGTTCGTCTCACTCCCCGTCCCCCCCCCGCCCCAATACAGTTAAGAAAATTTCATATGCACTACATACATATCACAGTTAAAAATAAATTTTTTTAAAAGACTGAAGTCTGGCTAGGATGCCTTTGCTCATAACAACAGATCTGTGTGAGGTACTTTTTCATACTCACAGGGTAAAGTCCCTCGTTATGCACAAGTGAGAATACATCTGAAAATAAGCTATTTGGCTACCTATGTGTCAAGCTTCATGCTTTTATTCCAAAGTGAATGATTTTCCAGCTTAGGTCTTGGACTAATAAAATAAGCGGCATTTAACATTTGACAGGTGGATTTCAGCATACGGCTTACACACAAAAGCAGGCCCAGCTCTGTATCTAGACTACAGGGGTAGAGAATAAGCACTGGAGCACTGGTTGTGGCGATCTGCTGTTACCAGCCCGAGCCTGCTTCTGCAAGTGGCCCAACATCTACACCCGTATGATCTATGTGCACAAGTCCAGTCTGGGAACAAGCTCAAAGCAGAGGCCAGCACCACTCAGTGCAGACCTGTGTCTGAAACTGGTACAGTCTTTACAGGAGTAGGTCCTTCAGCCTACGCAGAAGATCCTGTGTTCCAGAGTCAAGTACACACCTTCAACTGACCTTGCTCCCAGGCAGTTTGAAGCGCAGTCCGTTTCTCCGTACTGTTTTACTCTACTATCCCCAGGCAGCGGTACGTGTCCCCCCCACCCGAACTCCTCCGTGACCGACTACCTGGGGAGTAACAGCAGGAGTCCTGTGCTGGGGCCATTTCACTCTCCAATGTTGTCACTAGGTACAAAGTGCAAAAGTGTTGCTGTTCCTGCATCCATTAAAAACTTTAAAAACAGAACAAAACAAACAGAAAAGGATTTCCATAATAATTTGAAAATACATTAGTCTCCAAAAAGCCAGCAAACACCTGATAACCTGTTTGTGCCATATCTGCTCTCATTCCTGCATGGCAGCAGTCCAGTGGATCATTATCCTCTCAGCTGGCAAACAACACGCTACCTTCTTTGCATACTCTCCAGCCAATGGAGGACGACATCCGGGAAGTTGACTTTTGATGGCTCGGACAGAAGAGACCAATTGCTAACCGACCCAAGATCCTGCAGTGAACCATCAGGTCTCCAGAGGAGAGAGCACTGAGCAATTCACTGGAATGCAGAGACTTCCCATTTCTCAAGACAGTTCAGCATTACAGCAAGTTAGCTACTTAGCCTCTGGCTTGGGACGATGTCAATGACTTCCCTCCCACCCCACAAAAATGTAAAAGAAAATCCCTCCCTGCTTCATCCCATTTAAAGTGTTTGCATCTTTTCCTCTTATGAAATGTTTCTGATAAGGCTTTATTGCTATACAAAAGCGGTGCAAATGCTGCCCAAAGACAGCTCCATCAGGAACTTTGGTCACACGACTGCGGGACTCTTGTGCACTGTCCAAGTCCCAGCGTTAGACCTGCTACCTTTCTGAAGAGAAGCTGAATACTGTGTGCAATAACACTAAGAAAATAGGACTGAACCCCAAATACAAAACAAAATCAAGGGAGAGAGGGAAGAGGACAAGGAACTAAAATTAGGCAGAAGGCTTGCTTGGGAAGAACCCCATCATTCCTGTGATGACTAACTGATCAATGCTACATTTAGACAATGCAAGTGTCTTTCAGAACAGATTGTTGGTGTTGAAACTGCGTGTCTGGTCCTGAATGCCAGCTCTCTCATCAATGCAGCATTTATTAAAAAATAAAATTAAAATGAAAAAAAAAAAAAAAAAAATTTGACAAATTGCATCACCAGGTAGCAGCCTGGCCTGGATCACACACGTCCCATTGCATCTGTTTCATCAAGCAGGGCCATTTAATGTGGCTTCAGCACAGGGCAAGACTTCTTCTTTCCTAAAGAGAAACCCAAAGAGTAGTATTAGAGGAATATAACTACTGGAACATACTCGCTCCTAAAGCTTACTTTCATCCTGGTTGGAAACTTTCCTCTTCAGTAGTATCTGAGCCATCCTTCCTCTATTTTTGTTTCTTCTGCCTGCTAAAATATTATTAGCTTCCTAATGAGAACCTCCTCCAAGTCCTTTACAAAATACTACGTTTAAAAATCAAAACAGAAACTGAGAAGTCAGCTTTGACCACCGATTACACAAGATTAATTAATTTATTGCATCAGAAGTTTGGAACATGACTGTCAGGGTCCCGAGTCCACCAGAAGGCTCTGACCTGACCAGCCTTGTCCGGAGCCTCCCCGCCTCCCGGGCGCCCTCCACCATCAGCCTGGGAGCTGGGTTTAGGTCTTTGCCGGAGTTATGCCACACACATGGCTTTGCACCTTCCTGCCGCAGACCTGCCGACTCGACTCCATGGCTTGTCCCAGGACCTGCCTCGTCCCAGGACGAGGACGTGAATGGCAATCGCTGGGTGGGGTCCCACGGACTGGGCACCTTGTCTGCAGGGTTTTTTCCCCCACCTTGCTGTCACCTTGGGTCCCGGCTCAGCTCCCCCTGCCCGCTGGCGCACTCAGGGCCCTGACAGTACCTGGGGTGCGGTGGTGAGAACGACGACCCGATGGGATACTCAGCTTCCTCCCCAGTACGAGTTACACTAGCACCAGAATCTGTGTGAGACTGGTTGCAAATTGTGAGCTCAGATACTAGGCAATAGCTGTGCCGGGGAGACACAAGAAGCAATAGTGCCAATAGCCACGACAGATTTTAATGGGAGTGGAGTTGAGTGGATTGGTTGCGTGAAGCTCGAAGTGCTGTTAGAATTTCTTCCTCTCACCAAAAGTACCTAACAGAATAAATTCCCATAGGACAGTCCAGATGTCTGGCTTCAGCTAAGCACCATCATTTGAGATTCAATCTAACAGCAAGCTTGCTCCAGGAGGACTGAGACACCCAAGAGAGGCTGTCTTTGCTCAAGAAGAGCAGAAGCACTTCATTACCGATACGCACCTCTCTGGCCAAAAACAGGAGCCAGAGCAAAGCCGTGGAGGTGACAGCACTAGATGTGCAGAAGGATTGGTTTCCATATTTAAAAAGACCTGAACTGTCACATTCACAAAAATTATTACTATCCTTTCTCCTTGAGACTAATTCCAGTTTAAGTTATCCAAACACATTCCCAACTTTCCTCATAATAATTTAACTGTAAATGTCTATACGTTCACCTGAACATACAAACCCATACTATCTGAGTATTTGTTATGCATGAGTTAAGTAATGAGAGGACCATTATTTTAATAAAACAGATGATTTGACAGCATTTCTGGGAAACTGAAAGATATGGGCAATATATTGCCGTAATAGCTCTACACTGACTGCAGTATAATGCACTCCAAGACACTCCAGATGTACTACTTGTGTAACTTGGACCGTGCGCTAACGGTACAATAACCGCATTCAGTGACACAGTAAAAACCAATTCTCTGTCACAGGCTGGTAACGGAGAGTTTTGACCATCTCACCTGTCTTTTGTGGCTGTTTCCATGACAGCTGTGACAACAGCAGCGGTGTTCTGGTGCTCCTCCGAGTGCTGGGCCACGTTGTTCAGGGGTTTGGATGCTTTTGTTGTTCCGATGTCAGTGATGGCCAGCTTATCAATAACCATGCAGTCTGCATCACTGTGTGGGGAGAATTCAAGTTTGCATTAAAATGTCAATTAACGAGACTTAAATTCCAAGAGAGGAAAAAAAACATTCCTCCTCTCCTAGCACAGGCCACAAAAATCCCATAAAGAAATAAGAACTGAAAATAAACTGGAATTACAAAGCAGTGTACGCATCCTGGAGGCTATATCTCCTAAAAATCAACAAGACACCGAACACGCCCAAGAACGACAGCTCCTCAGGAAAGCCGTTCCCATTTCGTGCAGCAAAACCCAGCCTAAGAGTTCCCCATACATCCCTATCGCCTGCAAACCAGATATTTTGCCACCTTCTGCGACCACCTCTGCTGGTGCACTCTCCTATGGACAAACACGGAAAAAAACCAGAAGAAGGATGCAAACGTGAAGCACGTTCGGCCAAGACTCTGCAAGTTTAGAGGGCCCAGAAAGTCGGGTTTACCACTGGGAGCAACAAACCAAAAGCAGACTGCTTGCCTTGGTGGTAACCGGAGACCGTCAGTACCGGGACACAGGGCCACAGAACAGCCCGGGCTGGAAGGAGCCTCAGCAGATCCTCTGGTCCAGCCTTTCGTGGGAAAGGCAGCCCAGAGGAGTTCACTTCTCCTGGAGTTGCCCTCCATTACCCAACACCGCCAAGATTTCCAAGCCCACTGCTCCTTAAACTCCTGGGTTTGGCAAAGTGTATTTCTGATCTAATACAAGCAGCTACGCTGCTCTACTCTACAGATTTTTCCCAAGTGGCACCTGATATTTGTGTCTGCACCTAGGAAAGACTTAAATTTAAGTACAGAACCTAAAATCCTGAGGAAGAAAAAAAGGTTGATTGGATGTTCATGAGTGGTATCTTCAGAAGCCGAACGTGGTTAAATTAACTTGCTTTCAGTAACACATCAAAGAAGAGATTCCGCACCCGAAGGATAACATTTCCAATGACGTCTCCCTACGACAAAACAGAAGCTCAAATCCTGAAAAAGGAAAAAAATTGCTAGCACAAAACCTCCAAATCTTCTACACTTGTATCAAGAAGACCCACATTTCTAACTGGAGAAGTTATTTCTGCGAATATCTTTATTTTTTTGCCTTCTAAGGCAGAGGACAACCTTGCACGTGAACGATCTTCCTCACAGTTTTAACCCAGTCCCAGTTTCAAGAATGATTTCTTCTCCTTCTTTCAGAGAGCACGCCTACAGAAATGGAAGGAAAGCTCAGTAGATGATTGAGCTGGAATCCTGTCACCAGCTGCCAGGGAACTTTCTAATGCATATAATATAATCACAGTCTGGTAATTAAGACATGTGACAGATTTTTGAGATCACGATTCTATTTCTGTAGCTACTTTTCTGTGTGCTGTTGAAAAAAAAAACACATAAAAAATGAGGAATAATGAGATCAAAACATTTATCTTCCTGAAGAGCTAACATGCTCTTAAAAAGAAATACCACAAATAGAAAAATATACCTTAGAGAAACTGCAGGGCATAGATATGAGAACAGAGAATTGAACTAAGTTGCCAGAAATGTCATTAGAAAACAACTTCCCACACAAGAAACTGCAGCTTATGAGATTTAAATTGGTCAAAGATAAACTTCTTAAATTCAATCACTGCAATTTCCATGACACAAAGATTCCGATGTTATGAAGTCCTGACCACGGAGGGGGCATGGAAATTTATCTTTCTTCAACAGGCTCACAGAAAAACAACGCTGGACACGCAAACCTCTGCGGAAGGACACTTACAGGCCAAACTAACGGGGTAAAACAAAACAAGGAGTTTGTGTGGAACACCGAATACCATGACCCACGCAGGACGGTTAATAACAATATCTAATTCTAGCCTAGAATAAACTCTAGTACCTATAAATATTTTGCATTACTATTCCTCTGGTCAGCTTATTTTCAGCAGCTAGCTGTGTCCCTTAAACGCCAGCCTGGTGTAACCCTGCTGCCAGTGCTGTCAATCACACGGTCGACCTCCACGTCACCAAAGAGCCTGGTTACGTGCTCCAAACCCTGACCGGGCTGAGGGCAGGGAGCCTGGTACCGGCAAAGAATACAACTGTTCTCTCGTGAGGCTGGCTAAGGCAGGCTAAGGCAGAAGAGTTATCAGCAACAGCGTCTGTATCTACTGTAGACTCCTCTTAGTTAAGCTCTGCAAACAGACCTCTAACACTTCCCACTCCAGAAAGAATTTGGAATTTTTAAGCTCTAACTCAAAGCCACTTACACAAATTTTCCAACAGCAAGCGTTAGTCTGTCCAGAATTGTGTCTTTTTTCACAATGGACAAGCACTCAGCACAAACAGCTTGCGAATGCCACCTACAGCCGTGCCCACTGGGCTTGCCAACACGACAGCCAGGACAATTTTCCTTTATGTCCACCAAGTTCAACATCGTAGCCAAATTCTGCAATTTAACCACCAAGTTTGTAAATACTACTCTGGAGGTCACTTGTAACAGAGACTCCTCTCTTTCCACATGCACTCCAGTGCTTTCTGAGATATCTAACCACCCCCAGTGCACAAGATGAATGTCCAAACTCTTCAGTCTTATCTGAAAATAAGACTAGAAAATATGACCTGCATTATTAGGCCCAGTCATCTTGCCCTCTAGAAGGTTAGAACAGAGTTTGCGTAAAATAAGCTGGAGATGTCTCCTCCTAACCAGGGGCTGGTTTCTCCTCACCTGGGTGCTTGGTGAATACCGGGCTTAGCAGAGCCGACCAAGTTTGATTTACTGTGGGTATGACACAGCTGAGCTCAAAGCATCCTGAACAGGACAGTCTCTACTTCACCTTTATACAACAGGGCTTCTGCAGGAGAACTTTAAAAAGATCATCTTGGGGTCTAGAGACAGAAGGAAGTTTGTGGCAGCAGTGGACTACTACTGCCGGGTGTCCAGCAAAGTGAAGAAAGCAGGCAATTAATCAGCTGGGCATCTCCGGGGCGGGTAAATACCTGTGTGCTATTACAGGCAGTGGCAAGGAATACCTCCTGCCGGAGCCAGCTTCGGAACATGGAATTCAGTGAGTTTTGGCCATAGTCACTCGAGGGTGATGAACGGAGGAATACCCTCCAGTGACACAATTCACAGACTGCTTTGAAGCATGGCAGGGGATTGTAAAGAGAGGGAAAGGGAAACAAGTCAGCCATTCTTACTCTTCCTGATGTGTTTGTTACGTGATGTATTTTGTATCTTAAACATCTTCTATGGTTTGTCTTTTAGGGCAGCAAGTTCCTTGAGGCAGGTACCATCGCACTCCTCTGGGTGATGCGTAATGCCAAGCACTCGGGATTTCACTTTGAATAATTATGTGATAAATTACAATAATAATTTTAAGCTCAGAAGTATTCAAAATGCTACTACTTCAAAAGCTCTTGCTTTATGTTACTGATGTATACGTGTATTGAACAAGGAAGGCTACCAGAAGACTTCTGGTCAAAGTCGCTGGTGTCTGTGCAAAATACACACGCACGCAGACGTACACATATATTGCCTCGCCACCGGGAAAGGTGAACCAGTTTTCTGCTTCCACCAACAACCAGAAGAGAAGGCAGTCATGGGAAGCCGTGACAGTATCGCATCTGGTTCGAGGCAGCTTCCAAATGCACACACATTGCTTTAGACAACAGACTTGAGAAATTGAACTTTGGCTTCTAGCTGCCCCTGGGGAAGGTTCCACCTTCTGCTGGGAGCCCAACAGGGATGAGCTGGCACAGGGCGGAGGACTTGCTCATCCCGCACTCGTGTGAATGCTTTGCAGAGATTTGCTTTTCACACGCTGCTGAAAACTTGCAGCTCTCTCAAGTAATGAGCTGCAACTACATCAACTTCTTAGAGAAACATCTGCCATAAAGATAGCATGGAGTTCTCAGCTTTTCCTACATGTAATATAATACATGTAAACAAGAAATATTATATATCCTCCTTCCAGACCTCCAGTGCTACAAAATGGTCGTTCATTCTTTTTTGCTCTAATGCCCAAATCCTGCAAACGCAAACCTTCCTCAAACTAACAATACAACTCTTTTCCTTGAAGTGCAATTTCTTCTTAGAAAAACAGGATCCAAAGTTCATAATTACCAAAGCTGTCATAAAACCATTCTGTATCGAAACTGATACCCAGCTAAAATAAAGTGATATGCTGTTCTCTTTAAGAAGATGAAAACGTCAGGAGCTCAGGTAACTTTTGATAACAATTCGGTTCTTCCTATAGATTTCCACCAGCTTTATAGAGAAAATACTTCAGCATTGCAATTTTTTTGAACACCTCTCTCTTACCCAGTTTCATTATGCAAACTTCTTTTTAACACCCATTGCGACAGCACTACTGCAGAACACTGCTCTCACCCTGTCTTTCAGCTGGTCTGTTTACTGAGAGCCTTTCGGGTCTAGCAAGACAAATTAAGCTATAACAGCTTTGCTGGTGGTTCAAATAAGCCAAACTGACCCTGAATTGTAGCGCCAGATGGAAATCCACGTGCTACAGCACCTAACGCAGCTCCTCCCAACGCCAAGTGCAATACTGATCTACATCTCATTGCCGACGGGTCTGTAAAGAATTCAGGCTGTAGTCCCAAATGATCAAAGAGCTTTATGTATTTCAGGAAGGAAGGAATGAAACAGCCTTAGAGTTCTACCCACCTCTGAAGCTCACTACTGTGGCTCCTGGGATACACTTTAGATATCCTCTAGTCTCTTTGGTAAACAATTAGTATCACAGACAACAAAACACTGTGAAGACACACTAGGAAAAACAGCGGTACCATAAACAAAGAAGCAAGATGTGTATAAAAAGCGTACCTAAACACAAGCCTCATGCTAGGCCCACAAGCAAGTCTTTAAAAACCAGGCTCTGCAACGACCAACCACAAGACAAAGCAAGAGATGCAAGGGCAGCCATGCTACACGCACACTTCTCGGCACACTGGAAAATTATTTGTTGGCTGTGCGTTAGACAAAGTCCCACGGCACAGGAGGTCCAGCTTCCAAATTTACATGCAATCTTCCATTAAAAAGGCCAACACTTATGTCAGCTTAGAAGATCCCATCTACGCCAATTATTGCACTAAGTGTTCATCTTTGATTGGAAAAGTTTTCTGGTGAAATGGGACCTCAGATTAGTCACTTTTATGTTTCTTTCTGAAAAAATGTACACTGATATGCAGCCAAATTTTACAAAAATGGTGGTGTCTCGCTCCAAGCCCCACTTCCCACAGCATGCTTGTCTCCCCTCATCATCTGTTCAAAGCATTCCAGCCACTCTTTGCAAGTGGGCGGCAAAACGAGACACGAGCAAGGCAACTGTTTCTCATGCTGATGTTTCACGCTCATCACGTGCAACGGCAAATCCGAATGTCATGCAAGACGAACAGTCGACAGGCACAGAAAAGGAAAACATATCCCAAGATGGGAGAGCTCAAAACATCCACTGTGACAACGTCACTCCACTCAGCTTGGGAAACTGGAGGATTATTTTCTCTACTGCACGTAAGCGGACGCTGCACCAAAACTCACTGCTCAGTATCAGCCAACGGCCGCCCTGCGCAAGCGCCTGGCCCGGCCCCCGGGGACCCCCGTGCGGTGCGGAGCCCCAGTCCCCTCCCGGCCCCCATGCCCAGAGCAACGGGAGGAACCACTGCCAGCGGCTATTTCTGAGCTATTTCAGCAATTTAGGGTTGTCACTGCTCTTAGAACGGAAGTTACGTACTTTCATCCCGTGTATGATCAGAAACAAGAGGAGACTTTTGCAGGGATTTTATAGAAACTGTAATGCAGAAATTTCTGCAAAATGCAGAATTGGCTAGTGTTGTCTCATTTTCACCTCGATTCTAAGGAAACGGCTGCAGTGCCTACAGTGTCTGCCTCCAAAGCTGCAGAATGTACTAAATGAAAATTGGCATCATACAGATACAGAAGAAATAGATTTGGTTTTAACAGACAGCCCTACTATTGTTCAGGTGGATTCCAGAGCCCCCTCTAAACTTTCAGTTGCTTATCCGAGCTAGTCGGGCGAGGAGGCACTAGAGAGAAGGGGACAGTAAACCATTTAAAAAAAAAAAAAAGAAAAAGAAAAAAGAAAAGATTAAAGGGGAAAAAAGCATTTCAGGTAAAGTTAATAAACTGAAAGAGAAATTAAAAGTTACAAACATCCCAAGCCCACTATCACCATACACAGTAAAAGCTGGATTTCTTTTTTTTTATTATTATTTTGAAGTGCAGCTCATCTTTTAAGAAGCTGCTTAGAAACCTTATTTGAACAATTCAGCAGCAAAATACTTCAGGATAGCTTTTGAAAATCATAAAGAAGAAATGCAAAAGCTCAGCTTAGTATCATACAATTAAAAATTAAGCACACAAACACGGAAATGCAAGCCATTTCCCACAAAAAGTACTGCTCACATTGCACACACTTTTGCATCCATTATTCTCTTTCCCCATTAAATGCAAGTCTCATGACTGTTCGTTCTGCTGCGCGTAGGTCGATAAATGCGAGCAGCGCGTTGCTGCCGGGGCTACCTCCGCTGCAGAGCCCTCCCTCGCATTTCACCTGCCTTGTTCATCGATTGCTTCTACAACTTCAGCAAAGCCTTGCAGAAATTTCCGAGACCTTCACAGCTTGCGCTTGCTCTGAACAGCTTTGAGGACACTCATCCAGTCCAATACTGGCACGGACTACACCTCTCGGATCGCTCATTAACAGCCTGAATATTACTATATTCTTGCGGCAAAAGGTACGGCCTGATAGCACGTACTGTGAGATAAATGCAATACGCACTCGCCTGCTTAGGAAAGAGGCAGAAAACTTCCAAAAGTTTTTGTTAAAATGGCATTGTTAATTATTAAAATAAGTTAAATAAGTACATGTTGTAATTACAACTATTTTAAAACACCGCACAGCTTGCAATTCTGGAAGCCCTTAGTCTCTGGACACTGCAGGCACGTGCTGAGCTACCCTGACCCTCCTGCTCAGGGAAGGCAGGACGGCATTTCTGTTCACCGGGTAACTGTCCTCTCTGGATATGGAAGTTTGCACACTTGCTGTAACATACTCCTCTTCAAACGAAACAGTTATGAGACATGCTTATTACAGTGAATTTTTCTTTTTGTCTCTGATCTCATCCAGAAATTACAGCAAAGTCTTGCCAGCTTGCACAGTGACTGGGAAAATTCATTTAAATGGATGAATTCTAGAACATTAATTAGTAAAACGCCACAATTTAAAACAGAAAGAAAACTTTTTGGGGAAAAAAAAAAAGTATTTTGTAAAAAAATAGCCTTTGGAAACACACCAACCATTATCTTATGGCGTATTACAGCATACAAGTAAAATGTTTGTAAGTGCTGTTGTGAGAAAGTCTCGAGAGACTTGACCACAACCCCATCTAACAAGGCAGCAATTCCAGGAGCGTGTGCGTTAGCAAACTGCAGTCAGCAAGGCTCTTCTATAGTCATCTTGACCAGAGCATGAACCTCCCTTTTAAAATAATAAAAAAAATCCTATTTGCAGAAAGAGCTCACAAACAGGTGGAATGGCAGAAGCTCAAGGACACGATGCATGAAACCGCTGAACGCCGTATGTGCTTTTTAATGGTTCATCCCCGGCTATGTTGACTGTGCGCATACTTTCACAAAGGACTATACACAACCTCAAATTCAGGTTTTCGAAATATAATTTCTGGGATCTGTTTTAACTGATTGTGAAAAGATGAGCTTTCCCAGTCCAACAGCTCTTTTTCCAGCCCAGTATGAAGTAACTAATGGGAGAAACTACTTGTCAGGTGGATGTTTGGAACCCTGAGAAGATCACCGTCATACATACCCTCTGACTGCAGGTCTAAATACTCTGAGCAATACCCACAGCAAGAGAGAAAGGCAGCAAGAGAGGCAGAAGTAGAAAGAAAGCAAAGAAAGGAAGAAAAAGAAAACAGTAAAGATTGTTGAAAAAACAGACAAAAGAGTAAACTTTGCAACCGTATCCTCAGGCGGCGTTCCTGCCAGGAGAGTATGCAGGAACATTTTAGAAGCTATTTCAGAGTACAATCACCGAACACGGCATTTTCCACATAAAATTCAGATCAACATACAAAAAAGCAGAAGATTCAATACACCGTAAAAAGCATCCTTCTCAAGCCTAACACCCACACTCTGAAGTTATCAAAGAGCAAGATTTGGCAATACTGGAAGCTCTGCAAAATTACTGATTTTTTTCACAAGAAACTACCATATAGAATTAGATATGGGAAAGGAAGTTAGCTAAATATATTTAAAGTAGAGAAGTTACCTAGATACATCTGATACACCTGCTTTGTGTATGATTTTTAAACTACTACTATGGCTACTTCAAGCGGAACTGCCATGAGGGACATTCTGCTAAGCCACACGAGGACAAATAATTAACTTTCCAGAGTTTAAATTTTGGGGCAGTACGGGCAGGCAGAGAAGCATCAGCAGTTAAGACGATGATCATGGAGGGTATTAAAGGCACGTACTGTAACATCTGGATCTTTCATGACCGTAGTTAGAATCTACAGAGTCCTTGAGTAGCTCCAAGGAGTATTAAAGATCTCCACTGTAGGTTTCAGCATTGCTGGGAGGGAAGACCCATTTCTACAGAAACGGGAATGTGGTGAAAGTTTGGCGCTTCTGGGGAAGTGCTTGTAGAAAGTCATCAAGAACCACACATTCAATCTGAAAAATTCTTAGACTTCTGGTATAGTTCATTTCCTTGGAATCTTTAAGGAACACAGCAAGAAATGAATGTATTCACTACTGGCCATTTGAGTTTAACTGCGTCTGTTCCAAAAGGAGGCAGATTGGTTTGGGAGAGCTGCGGATACCGGGAGGTTGCCATTATCGTCACTGGTCAATGTGGCAATTCATACACTGGGAGAAACCTGGCTACTGGACAGATCTGGAGCAGCTGAAATCACCATCTATGTAACAGGTCTGTGTCTTCCCACAGCTTCTATTTTGATTTTTGGCTACGGTTATAGTAGTGGAAAGCTACAGACACCTTTAAAGTGGAGACTGTGGTTATTCAAGTATTTACTTTCTTTGCCAAAATGGTTTGTAGAACTGCAGTCATGCAAAACCAAGCAGCTTCTGGAAGCCTTGTCCTCACTGGAAGTGCTCGAGATATACACACTCATTTAGAGAGGAAAAACACATTTGAAATTCCACTGCCCAAAACAGCAGCACAGCCCACAACATCTAACCAGCCAAATCAGAAAAAAAAAAATTTTTGCCTACCTGCTAGGAAATAAACAGAAGACATGAGAACGTGCCAAGCAGGATTTACACTGCTAGTGTGAATCGAGACAGTCACATGTGTAATACTGCTCTACCACAAACACCACGCATCCAGAGAGGAAAAAAACATCTGGAGCACAGAGTTTGTTTTAGATACACATGCCAATGGATTTAATTAGATATAATTCAAGTGCAACGAAAACTGGAAAAGGAGATGCTGCTTTTAGCACAGCAGGCAGTATTCTTATTTTCCTCATCTTTCATTTTTTGTGAAGCCAGTCTGCCTGGCCATGCCATCCCTCTGCATGCAAACTAACTCAGGTTATCAAAACAGCTCTTCAGATACAATCACTGCAAGCAAAGACATCTCAGGCATCTCACTCATTTCAAGCATGAAGAGTAAAGGCCGTTTGAGGTAGACATCAGAAATAAAAACCAGTCATGTTATTAAAAACTCAGCTCAGAGTTGCCTAACCGAACATAACTTCCTCCCATACTTTTACCTAGTTCTGAAACCCCACCTGTTTTCTGAGCCACTGCTTTTTAATGCCTGGCAGCTATTTGCTGGAGTGTGTACACATGCCAAGCAGCTCACGGTGACTATCCAAAAAAGTCACATAACCACAACATTATAAAAAGTAAATACCTGTTCCTGAGTCAGATGCATAAAATACAGGGACTCCAACTAGTTAAATCATACCCTACATACTCATAAGGAATATGAGGAAAAAACCCAAATATCGTAAAATTGGGTAATATTTCTGGAGGCACCGAAGTGAACTAGACGCTTACTGTTCTGAAAAGCTGTTTCCCCTCTCAAATGATTTGAGTAGGCTAGATTCGAGCACTTGCAATTCCAACCAAATTGCTGCCCAAAAGCTAACAAATCTCAGGATCTGCTGTATCTTTTTCTGGCATTTTTCATTTTTTATCATTTACTGTCTATGATGTACTACCTTGACAACGAGGGGGAAACGACAGCTTGAGACATTTAAATGTTCCCCCTGCAAGACCGCACACTGCTTCCATGTCAGACCTCGCACTTGCCATCGTGTGAGGCTTTGCTCGACTCCTCTGTGCGGTCTGACCTGGCATCCCTGCCACGAGCCCAGGCCCGGATCTCTTCTGCAGCCAGCCAGCCAGACAGGCGATGCTTCTGTGACGTGGCTCAGTGGCTAAAATGAGCCACACGCGTTATAAATATTTTCTTAAAACAAACCCCTGTAACAAGAAAGCTGTAAGACATCCTCACAAAGGACATTTAGAACCACGGTGTCTAAAAGGGAAAAGTAATACATTAACCCCTAGCCACACAAGGGGCTGAAACCAGGGCAGCGCAGGACCCCAGCCCAAGGAGATTCCTTTCGCACCTGGTGAAAACAGCCTTCTCGTTTTTAGCATCCATAGTCAGCTTGATGGTTTCCTGGCCCGAGCCTGTGCTGATGGTTTCGGTGACGATATCAGCCTTATCCTCCTCCTCATCGCTGTCGGAGCCTCCAGAGGAGCTGCTGTCTGAGGCCACCAGCGGCGCCTTCCTCGTGACACAGACGTTCCAAACACAGGGAGAGGCAGTGTCGACTGAGAAGAAGTAAATAATTCACGTTGCAAAATGAACAAAACCACAGGAACAACTCCCCAGGTATGACCCTAAGTAAGTAGCGTGCTGTAAAATGGAGTGCTTAGAACTACTGCAAATTTAGAGATGATAGTTTCTGTGCAGATCCCACAGCATACAATATTATTTTAGCAAGTAAGGAAAAAAAAAACCAACCCCACAAATTGGTGGTCTCCACCTGCCACCTCCTGTCTGTGTTTCATACAAACAGCAGAGCAGACTCTGTTCTTCACTTGTTGAACGGCGAGAACTCTGAACGGAGGATTACGGCAGTCCCTGGGGTCCCTGCTGACTGCGACCTAGCTCTGAGAACTCGCTGGGGTATAATTTAAGCAGGTATACTTTTTCAGGTGTGCATTGGTTTCAATTCCACATGCAAGGAAAGCCTCTCACAAAAGTGGCAAAGAAGTGCTGCAGTCTCAGGAAGTGTTTTTCTTCCCAAAGTTGGTACCTGCTCACACAACTTGATGTAAGGCACTGAAGTGCCTGACTGAAGATCACCACCTGGGCAGACTTAAACCACGCGCATACATAAAGCAATCACCACATGCGGTCTGCGCTCTGCTGAACCGGACTCCAACTCCGCTGGGAGAGTATACCAGAAAATGCGCGGGGCAGAAAAAGGCACCGTGCTATCCCTTCCAGGATTAGCCACCTTTCCGTGGTTACTACAGGCAAAAGTTTAATTTAGTTCCATCAACGTCCTTCGTTAAATTTTATTTTTCCTTGCTCAGAAAGAAGGAGGGGAAAGAAATCAGACTGAAGCTAACCACCTGGCTCGGCACAATTACCAACAGCACAACTTACCCTATCCTTTTAATTTTTGGCAAGTAATTTTATAATCAAACATACAGTTAAAATGGGACTTTTGAACAGTTTATAAATGAATTGTCTCTGTGACATCAACTCTTACTAACTTAAATTTCATCCTTTTCTTGCTGAATAGTGTTATCCCAACAAGCATTCAGGATTTCTGAGTCACTATCTTCATAGATTGGTCTCTGTACAGAAGAAAGCCTTCAAGTAGGGTCAGGCAGACACTGGAGGGAAGTTCTCCCTGGTAGACTTGGTACGCTATGCAAAATTTCAAACAACTTAACATTCTCACTTACAGTTCTTGTCTTGACTCTGCTTCGGGTTTCCATCTGAATCACTGCTTTCTGTGTCGACAGGAGAACTGCATCGTGGACCTGATTCAGAGCTAAAGTGGAGGTGGGGGGAAAGCCTTGAGAATGAAGTACAGGAATCTTGGTTGTGCTTCTAAATATCCCCACCAGCAGAAATCATTAGGGCTTACTTTTTCTTTAGACAAATACTTTTATCTTCTACAAAACGTAGTTATTTACTTATTTTATACTCTTAGTGTAGCAGCAGAGACGATACATAAAGTATTCCTATATCATAAGACATGAATGCTAACACCAGTTAGCAGCACTGGAAGGCAAAGGGAAGTAGGAAGCCCTGATCCAGAATATTCAGACGATATTAAAAAAAAGGGGTAGCAAGGGGAAGGGAGAGGGAAGAAGAAAAGATTACAGGCAATGTACTCCATCAAACCGTATTTCAAATATTCTTTCATTCAAAATTTATAAAGAAATTGAAAGAATGTGTGTGCCTCTCACCAACAGAAAGGCTGGAAGTCTGTAAACTTTGCCCATCCCTTCTCCTCTGGCGTGGTGTTCTCTGGGGCTGCCGAATCCCATACGCTCGATCCAACATCCATGGCAACACAGGGCGTGGGGGGCTTCGAGTTCACGGGCTCAAACGGAGCTGTCCATCCAGACCCTGGAGACACACAACAGCAGACTGGAACTCCTATGAGCTTTCAGAATCTTTGGCCACCCCAAAAATATTCCAAAGTCATCCCAGAGACAAAAAAAAGACGATCCAACGGCACTCCTTCAAAATCTACAGGAAGCTGCCTGTCTCACACGTTACAGACAATCAGCTTGAAAAACCCTCTTCTGATAAATACTAATGTTATCCAAAAGAGAGAAGCATCAATTAAGAAAAATGACATCATGAATGTCTTCATTCTGAGCCAGTGATTTTCAGCTGAACTCTATGTACCTTAGCTTCCTGTCAAAAGCTAAGTGGCACGGCTTTCAACCTTTTCAGTCGCTCACTGTTTAATTTTGGCACTTACAGGTAAGGAATTGATATACGGATTAAAATGTTTAAGATCACAGAAGTGATCTTGAGAAAAACTAAGAACATAATTTGTTTTCACAGTCCCAGTCTACTCCTTATTCATCAGAACATACTTCTACTCCTACAAATCACAAATTTTTAAAAAGCATTTTTCACTACCTTTTCTCAAGAAAGAGAAGGGATTGCAGAGGTTTGTTGTGCAAACTGATTTGCATGCAACAAAACTGAGAGCAGGAGAGATCCACCAAGTCTACACTCAAAAATGGAACCAAAATCTGAACCGAAGTCTCTAGAAGGGTAACTGATGTACACGATCCACAGGTCACCGTTTGTGTTGTTTATACTGGTTCCTCCCAAGAAGAATTGAAAGTATCTGACACTACCAAATGGGCATAGAGAGCTGATTGCTGGAATAAATATGCATTATGCTCATAGGTACAGTACAAAGACATCGCCTAGAAAAAGAAACCTTTTTAAACTGAAAATGCTTGCACCAAACAAGGAATGAACGATAACGTTTTTGTTCCTTTACTTCAGTTGAGTGAATTTGTTTTGCTGGCAACACTGTGTGTCTCGCAGACTTACACAGCATTATTTCCAATGTGATCTGCGAAAACCTTGCCCCTCTACAGTCTTCCTCCAGGCATTGTAAGAAAGGGTTTACAACACGCAAACTAAAACTAGAAAGGCAATTAGACAGAAAAGGCAGATACATGGAGTGTGGAGGTACTTGGCAAGGGTCTGCATAAAACTCTTAGAATATAATGTAAGGAGTCAGTGTCATAATCCTCCACTAATATTTTGTTCATTAGTATTTGTACTAAAAGAGCCAGTAGTATTATTGTACTTGCACCTGTGTGGTTGTCTTAGCGTAACTGAAGGATCACACTGCTAGTCTGAAGAAGCTGGGCAGGGCTCAATCTCACTAATATTTCAGGGGCAAAAACGAAGACTGAATTTCACACTTCTCATCTGCACAGGTGGAGTTACAGAATAGCCATAGGAACCTGGCAATTTGCAAACTGCTAATCTGCAGAGATGATTACAGATCTCATTTCAAACGGGATGACGCTGTTCTAAACTCTTTACCTTCAGAGGAGTCGGACTCTTTCTGCTCAGAAATATTATTCTTGTTGTTTGCTGAGGAAGGAGGTGGCTGCTGTTCTGTCTCCTCCTCTTCTTCAGAGTCCACACTACCATCATGATCTCCATTCTCAAGATCACTTTTTGACGAACTCTCTGAAGTCTGAGACGCTCCAAATCTAAATCACAGAACTCAGAATTAGAAAAACCCTTACAGCAGTCAGTTCATCCCTCTCCTGCTTCCTCCCTGCCCCAAGGAGAAAGCACAAACTGTGAATTGACCAGTGATGCAGAACGCCTCTTACAGGGCTTATTTCCCAAAAAGATACAAATCTGACAGGAACTCTCTAGGTATTTCCACTGAAGTCCTTGAGTGCTTTCCTTGTCAAAATGCATCTGCAGAGTCGTAATGGGGAATATGCTGCAGTGACATATTCAGAGCGGGAGATTGGTACGAGCAGACAAAACAGTACCAAACAAGGGGGACGCTAGCGTGGTATCAATTCTGTGTCTGAACAAGACAATCAGTTTACTGATGCTAGGCAAATAAACACTAAGGACTTGGGCCAGTTTTCCTGTCTCATTTCATCATATCTTCAGACTTAGAGTTACAGAAGTAGCTTTATTTAATAACTGACTATATCAAAGGGATGAAAAATTGCAAATGATTTGCAATCTGCAATTGCAGAAATGCACCAGGGGAGGTCACTCATTCTCACGCAAAACTTTACTTTTCTTCTTTTAACATTTTAAAAAAGAATATTCTGTCTACTGCCCTCAGTCTTACAATTCTTTCAACGTCCTCCTCTCCAACTATGAGGAAAGGAGTAAGTTCTAAGTATTTCAAATTAAGGGTGGGGTTTTTTAATATCTTTGATAATAGACACAGTAATTAGGTGTTACCATCACAATTGCATTCCCTCAAATTGGATCTTTGTTTCACATTCAAGACAAACCAGCACCTCCTTTTGCAGAAGTGTGACATGTAAAGCACTCTGTTTTATGCCAGCAAAAGGCCTCACAGCACAGAAATAACAATTAAGTAGGCACTTAACTATAATGTACAGTTTCCAAGCATTGGGTGGGAGGGGGGGAATTAAAAAAAGTTCTTTCTTTTTCACCTTACCGTGTTCTTGATTTAACTTGGGTTGCATAGGTTATCTCCTTCTCTTCCCAGATATCTTCTTCCTCCTCGTTATCATCAAATTGTTGGATCCGTTCATTGCAGCAGGCTTCAAAGAGGGAAGCATTGGGCTAAAATAACATTAA
Source organism: Morus bassanus (assembly GCA_031468815.1). Taxonomy (NCBI): domain Eukaryota; kingdom Metazoa; phylum Chordata; class Aves; order Suliformes; family Sulidae; genus Morus; species Morus bassanus. Next base: position 84,696,377 of record CM062571.1, on the reverse strand, counting down.
AAATAAATCAAATTCTATTAATTCTTTAGAGACAGAAACAAGAACTTCAATGATGAGGAAGTTCCTAGAACAGCATTTGTACACAACTAATACCATGAAGGTGTTTGCATTTATTTCATTTTACATCCAAGTTGTGCAACAAGCAATGTTCAGCTGTGGAAGAGTAATAATAGCACAGTATGTTCAGAAGCAGCAAGGCTGTGATAGATCAAGAAAGAAACACAACAGCGTCTCAGCCTACACTGCTTCCAAAATAGCAGGAGCTCCTGCACGCTGCCTCATAGCTGTTCTGTTACATGACTCTCTCCGTATCCCTCCTAAGTGGTAGGGATATAAAGTCACCTTAGAAGGGGGCTGGAAACAATTCCTTTAAGAATACATCTGCAAACTGACCAGTTTGGAACTTAGAGAATAAAGTGATGCAACGTATGCAAACTGTCCTGCTTGGACTAACAAGCCACAGTGCAATTTCTCTCAATGACTGCTTTCTTCCTGATAGAACTGCAGGGAGCTTCTAAGCAAATATGATAATACTTAACTCACGTGCACACCCCCCTTCAAAACATACAACCTTCCACCCTGGAAATGAGTTTTCAGACACTGGTAAAGAGAGGTATCCTTGTAAATACACAAACGATCTGCCTATTTCAGCCTTCTGGGATCTCTCAACTAAAAGATTGACCAAGTGCTGTCTTTCAGATGGTGCACAGTCCAAACCAAGAGCTGCATTAGAATTGCATCACACACAAAAACTGTCTACTCAGGACAAAAACAAGTTAAGATAAGCATATAAACAGCTCTTGGTGGCTGCAGACTTAGCTGGCAGATTCAAAAAGAAAACCAATTTTCTGTATCTATAGGGCACCGCCTAGAGCAGCCAGAAGAGAGGGGAGAAAAAAAATACCCTTCATAGTACTGTTTAAGTGAAAAAGAAAGTATTTTAAGAATAAGGAGACCTAAGTCTTAGTATTGACTAAAATAAGCTTCGGTCAGGAGACGAGCTTGGAATCACCTCTTAAGCCACTGTCCAGCTTCCTCAGTGGGTATTGATCTAGGTCAATAAAACAGAAAAGCAGGACACAACATAGCAATATTTAGACCTGTAAGAAACCCAGTCCTCTCTGTTTGCATTTTTTCCTTGACTGTGTATGGAAAGATTATCAAAGTGAAAATAAGGGCAACAGATTCACACTGCAGAGAGAGAGAGAGAGAGAGAGAGAGAGAAAGATTCCTCCAACGTAGACTACTACTCCTGAAGATCCTCAACAATGCAATAAAACATAGGGAGATTCTCCGAGGGTACACGTCATGCCCCGAGTTCCTTACCTGGACTCAGCTACGACTCCAGTTACCAGTTTTCATTTACCAAGATGACATACCAAGTATTTTTTCTTTCAAGATGACAACAGTTAATTCAAGCATGAACTAACTTGCCGAAATCTGTCCTACTAAATAAATATCCCAAAATACCCACTTACACTGTCATCATCAGCATCTATATTGAAGTTTATCTCTGCGATCCTGTCAAAGGGAGCACTGCAAAGAGAAAGAAAAGAAACTTCAGTGATGGCACAGAGTAACAAAGCACTTTCGCAGCCCCAGCACAAGACTAAGGATGGCTAACCACAGAGACACTTTATATGACCACACAATGCCTTCTGCATTTGTTCCTGGAATATTCACTTCCGCATTATGTGCAATGGCTTCCTCTCTTTGAGATGAAAGATTATTTTGTATTTTTGAATATTTGAAAAAATACGTAGGGTTTTCATTCTTAGCTCTGAATGAAGAACCTCTGTTGTTATCTTGCCGATATGGTATTTTGAGGCTTTGTGGCCACCACAGCAATGTCTGGCTGTTATTTTGCAACTCCCATGGTACCTACGCAGAGTACGGGCTATCTTAATTTTTTTCGCCAGGTCTCTCCAGCTGAACCAAATCTTATAGCAAAAAACCAAACTCAATTTAATTAAAAAGAGAAGGAGCTGTACCCAGCTGCTCTGGGATTCCAGTCCTATGTTCACCCAAGAACTCCACCGGGTTCCCCAGCATGAGATGAGACCCAGAGAGACTGAATCCTGCACGCTGGGCATATAGCCAGAAATATCCAGATGGGATTGCACCTACTTGTTTTAACACAATTACAGTAACTTCAGAGAATCTTAGTGTACCTGTGGCTCAGCAACCCTGATGCATTATTAGGACATGAACGCTGCAAAAATCCTTAAATAACCCAGTTTCTGATTTGGCCCTAAGAGTGTCTGCTGTAAGAACAGCAGAGGGTGCTACAGGCCAACAAACGCCAACCCACTAGCCCAGTTCGGGGCAATGCAGCGGTTTTTCACCTTATCTCTAAGTTTGGACAGTGTTATTTTCTTTTAAAGAAGACTGTTCAGTTAGTAAAAAACAACCAGGACATTGAAACATGATTAATACTTCTTAAAATATTCAAATTCATATCTGCAACAGTTTTCAACAGCTGGAAAACAGATGACAGGGAGCACCACTCTTGGAATGTTCAATGCCAGAACAGTTTTGTAGTATATTCCTCCTTTTCTAGCCACAAATACAGCGGAGGCTACCACATCCCAACTACACACTTTGTTCAGTTTCACGTTCATTTTCAAATGGACATTAGCTACTCCTCACGTAGGTCAATTCTTCCCCTCCACCTACACACACACAAGGTCAGTATTTGCTGCTATCTGATAAGAAGTTAAAAGTTAAAAGTTTATTTTATTTTTAAAAAATGTGTAGAACTAAGTACTCCATGTTCAATTAAACTCCTATTCTAGCCTGAAACTTTTTTGCCTTATTGAAGTTCTGGACACCTACAATGCTCTGAAAAAAAGACAGGAAAGCTGGACTCCAAAATCTTTCTCCAGGTTAGAATACAGCTCCCAGGTATTTGGGAAACACCTTAATGGGGTTCCTATGACCCCAGCGATCTTATGACTCTCTACTTTGATTCACACTTGAAAGCAACTCTGAAGCAGCCAAACTACTTCCACATTGTCATTCCATTTAAGATATTTCATGGAGCCCAACAGTTGCCAAAAACATGGTCTGAGCAGAACCAGCAAAAGAATCCTCAGAAAATCAGTAGCCAAAGAGTCAGAGCGATGTGACATGCCCAGAGCTTTCTGGGCTAAAAGCTTCCTGTTTCTGTCAGGGTTCCAGGACACTAGGATCCTGCAGTTCTTTGCAGAGCAGACCCAACATCTGCTGGCCTATGAGTATCGTCCCTAGGATGGTACGGACAGCAGGTACTGCCACACGTTCTCCCTGTCACCTTGGATGACAAATAATTCCTTCGATGGAGACGAACTTTGCCACAAGATGAAAGTGAATGGGCAAAATCGATGAGCAGGAAACACACTGGGTTTGACACTTTCCTGTCAATAAATGTATACTAAATGGTTAACAATTTCTGAACCATTATGGACAAGCAGGATAATTAGAGTCCCAGTAATTTCCTTAGCTACAACTTTTAAGGTGAGAAGATGAGCTGCAGCTGTAATTAGATTACAGCAGTTGTTCTATAAAAGCAGCACCAGTTCCGAACACTGAATCCGGAAAGTCGCGTAACATGAAATCCACCTATATCTGCCTTTTTTTAACTGTTATTTTTTCCTGCCTTATCTATGCTTCCTTATTCCTAAGAGAGCAAATGGCTAATTTTTTCTGTGGACTTCATCAGAACACTATTCTTTCTACTCCTAATTTCAATAAGGACTTAATGCCACTGGAGAATATCTGTATAATTGCCTAGAGTTAGCTCTAATGCTTTGCTTTCTGTGCAATTAGATTTATTCTAGGCTATGGCTGGATAATAGTTGCGTGTTTTATTTAAAATGTTTCTCTTCAAAATGAAGAAATGCTTTTCCTTAGTTCTGCAACTGTCTTTGGAGAGTAGGCGTGGTCTCCTATAAAAAGAAAAAAGTCAGCTGTTTCCCAAGCCATTGATCAGCCTTCTGTTTGTTTCAAACCAACGGAGGTATACAGTGAGGTTCATTTTAAAACCTGAACCAGAAGAAGAAAGATTAGATGCAAAGAGGCTTAAATGCTAAATATAAGCCTCCTGAAGTTTTATAAACTTACTTGATATTATCATCCTGGTCTGCAAATTCCTCATCGTTAAAGCCAAACTGATCCACAAAGTTAGCTGTCATCTGCTGGATCTGGTACTCAGAGAAGGCCTGAGCAACACAACCCAAAAAGAGCTATCGTTAAGGTGTCCAAAGATATTCAATTAAGTTGGCTGAAAACACATATTCTAAAAAGCATTAAAATCATAGAAAACTGACGAACTTTGAGAAATCATCTACTCCAACCCCCTTTCTCAAAGGAGGATCTCAAACAGACTGTTCTCAGACTTCTTCAAGTCCAGGACAGATGCTTCTCTGATCTGCTCTTACCTTCTTCCAAAAAGAGTTATGGAATTTTCCTAGGAAGCCACTTGTTGGCTTCATTCTTCTATTAGAACATTGTGTTGGGGTTTTTTCATTTGTCTTCCCCGGATGCAGTATGGAATTTACCTTGCAGCAACTTAAACCCACCACGAACATCAAGAAGGTACTTTTAATTTCCTCTAAATCCCTCTTCCTTGTAGGATGAGGCATATGTCTCCACATAATCTTGTCTTCTTTTGACCAAGTGGACCAAATTATTTCAACTTTTCTTCCTATGTCGTGTTCTACACCTCTGATCATTCTCATCGCTATCCTCCAGCTTACCTTTTGCTAATACAAATCACTGGTGAAGTTCACCCTCTCCAACTGGGCATTCAGAAAATGGGAAAATTATTGCATGTGTCTTTGGGACAACACTCCCACCTATCACACGTCTGGTTTCCCACAGCAGCTTGGGTCTTCTGTTTTTCAGCTTGCACCTCAGGATAATTGCCCAGATATGCTTTTGGTCACATTATTGCCTACTCATCCATGCCTCATTCTCTATTTATGAAAAGGATTGCTTCTACCTCCAAATAGAATCTCACACTTGCTTTTATGCACTGCATTTTTTTTTTCCCCGAGATCATCTCTCCTATTTGGAGGATAATTCTGAATGCTGGTAGGTAGCCCACTCCAGCTACAGCTAAGTAATTCAAACGTGCATCTCCGCAGCTGCACCTTGCCATGACTCCGCTGCCGGTGATATGAAGTACCTGTGTTCCTGTCTGAGGAGTTCTGAGCAGGCTCCTGTCAACATTTCTATTGATACTTGTCACAATAAAAGACAAAACAGTTTTTTTTCTTTACAAAGGCAGTGCATTTTCCCTTTTTTAATGTGCTTTCTAAGTATCAGCTGAGGAAAAGAAAGGTATTTGCAATGTCAGAGTAGCCAATTAAGATTATTTGGACACAAGAATAACTATCAATTATTTTCAGCTCATTTTCACCCTTAACTAGATTTCAGATTGAGATTGTCTTTTCACTCCCCGTAAGTAGCTTCCTACTAAATACGCTGAAACCTGTATGTTCTGCTAATGCTCTTTATGTTCTTAGCATCAAAAAAGGTTGGAAGAACTTGTCTAAATATTTCATCCTGAAATGCAGCTTCCATATACTTGATGGAGCTTTAGCAGAGTACCTCTGAGTTTGAGGATCCCAAGGTCTTTGCTACATGCAAATGAACCCTTAATTACCTCTGTTTCTTCCTAAGTCAAGGCTTTTTACTGCTCTTATTGCTACTGTTTACTGCTCTTTACTGCGACCATTTTATTCTGTTAAAAGCTGAAAGAGCCATAAGTCTGCACAGCCTAAGAGGAAGCAGAACCCCTCCATCAGCTCCAATTCCACGGCAGGTAAGGTGATGCACACTACCTCGTTGGCTGGGAAACACCGCAACTCACTGCAGCTGGTCGACAACACCAGGACCACCCAGCCCCCTCATGCGGGGAGAACCAGGAAAAGAGCAAGAAATACACAGTGCCTCACAGAAAGGTGAGACACATCATGATATGGGACTGGCAAGCAGTCTGAGCCAGATTTATTCCCACTTGGAGTCTAGACCATGTAAGTAACTATACTGGAAAAACACAGAAGAGCTGAACACATTGACTAAGAGTAAAATTTAGGAAGTTGGTCTATACTAGGATGGATTAAGGGCAAATCAGAGAAGCAAACTTCCCAGGAACAGTGAAGAACACGTTGTCAACTCACCTGCTGGAGAGAAAGTTCATTGGGAAAAGCACTCTCAATGTCTTCATCCTCACTGGAAGAGTGCAGATGGTGAGTGCTCACCTGAAAAAAGTACAAAAAAATAAGCACAAGTGAAAGCTAAGACAGCTCAAATACTTTCGTTCCACACATACAATCAAAGACCAAATTCCAACCGTCCCAATAAGTAACACAGAAACATGGACTCGAGTTTACCAACATGTACCAGAGTTGCTGCTGCTTCAAGAACTATTAAGGAATATGTTTTCTACAACCACTCTGCCCTCGTAAGCCTACTTCATAAAAACAAGCAAAAGAAGAAAAAAACCCAGCAATATCCCTTTTTTTTTTTTTTTAAGTTAAAGAAAGTCCAGAAGATAGCAGGCCTATCTGAAATATGCACAGTATCACCGTTCTCACCAAATCCACTGTATTCCTCCTGTTTGTTTCCGTCAGTGTCTCCTCTACAAAACTCTCCCATCTCCCTCTACAATCTTCAGGTAGCTCTGTAATGAAAAGGTCGCCATAAAGATTACCACAACTCAACGAGATGGGATCAAAGCCAGTCATTCAGCCCCACTGGTTACCTGGAAGTTTTTGAGCAGACACATACACCTGCACACGAGCTAAGCAATGCATGCATTATGTAAGTGCTCTGCAAAGGGAATTATATTTTACTCCTCATTTTCTAAAAATGGTAAATTCTGCAGAAAAAGGAACATCTTTCATTAGGCCAACCAGTAATATATCACTGCTTTTAACAATCTTAACTCGCTCGTGGAATTACAGTGGGCTAAAGATACAAAACTTCTACTACAAGTTTCTGAAAACCAGCATACGCGTGACTTAAGTTTTACTTTTTTCTTCCTTTCCTTTCATGGTGATTGTGGTGGGTTGGCCGCAGCCAGCAACTGAGCACCCACCCAGCCGCTCGCTCGCTCCACCCCACAGCAGGATGGGGGAGAGAACTGGAAGACCAAAAGCAAGAAAAACTCATGGGTTGAGATAAAGAAAGTTTAGTAAGCGGAGAAAAGAGGAAAAAAAAAAAAACCAAACCAAGTGATGCAACGGCACTCACTCACCACCTCCCACCAGCAGCCTGATGCTCAGCCAGACTCTGAGCAGGAGCTGCCTTGGAAAGACCGTTCCCCAAGTTCCTACTGCTGAGTACACGGCATGGAAAATCCCTTCTGTCAATCCAGATCAGCGGTCCGGCTGTGTCCCCTCCCAGCCTCTTGTCCACCCCCCGTCTGCCCCCCGGGGCGGGGACAGAGTGGGTAAAAGAGAAAGCCTTGGCACCATGCAGCACTGCTCAGCAACAGCTGAAACAGCGGTGTGTTATCAACGCCGTTTTAGTCACAAATCCGAAACACAGCACCGCACAGCTGCTATGAATGAAGTTATCTTCGTTCCAGCCAGACCCAGTACAGTAAAACAACGGAGAGAAATAATTGTGACTTGTGAAACTTCCAGTCTTTACTAAAATATTTATGACTTCTCAATTTTCATGTAGATACGACAACACACCAAGTTACTATATTACTATTTGATATGTTCATTAGATGCCAAAAATGGAAATTCAAGTCATATTTGTACTCATTGTTTCCCTTAGTAGATGCAGATGGAAAATCTTATTTCCTCTCACACAAAAATGTCAGACAGAACTAGTTCTCAAAATGAAATCTGATGAAGACATGACGGACAGAGCCTGGCAATGTGAATATCTCCAACAAAGCGGAGATGTAGGGCCTCTGTGATCATTTACTCTGGTGTCTCTCTTCCTCTCGGACAGGTATAAGAATACGGAAGTACATAAACACCGTTCATAAGCACCACCCTAGAATGCTGTAAATAAGCACTATAAACGTACACACAAATCCAGAGGAAAAGAAGCACAAAAAGCTGCAAAACCAAAGTTTCAACAATTTCAGTGTAATTGTATGAAAACAAAGAGTAATGAAATTTCATCTAGACAATTTTGTAAGTTACGGAAATTGTGATATTTAACTGGAAATTCTTTTCATTATAAAAGGGACCCTCATGAAATACATGCAATAAAAGCCTTTCCAAAAGGCCTGCAAGGGTTATTTAACCAAGGGGGGGTGAGGGGGGAAAGGAATGGAGAAAGGAGCATGTACCTTTAATGAACTCACTAATTTGAGTCTGCATGGGGCCCTTCTCCATGTTCTGTACCACAGCGTTGGCTATCCGGGTGAGGTGGCCCATATTGCCTCGCCTCATTCCACCTTCCGCCCTGAAAAGAGAAAACAGCCAGCAGCGATATAACCAGGCACCGAGAGGCACAGGCTCACAGCCACAACCACCTCAACAACCTAGGCATGCTAAGAGTCCCCCGCTGCTGCGACAGTCTGACACACGTACACGTTACTCCAAGCAGGGTTAGTATAGAAGATGCAGCAGAGAATCAGCGGGAATGCTCTCTGCTTATGCAGGCAGAGCACGGGATGAGTTTACCCAGAACAAATGAAGCTTTCTGCATTTTTTCATGTATTGAGAGGGAAGAGAGAGCTCATCCAGTTTGAATGCGCTAGATAAATTTAAGCCAGTTACAAAGAGTAAGCTAATTGGGTACACTGAAAGACCAGTGCAGAACTAAATAATCTGGTTATAATTTCCACTAAAGAAAGCTCACAGCAATAAGAATTTGCACCACTGGTACTGAAAAAGCTTTAGAGTTTTACTTGCAATTGAAGCATTTAGCAGATGAATTCAAGAGAACAAAAGACACTGATCTACAACCGTTAGACTTCCCCCTTACAAAAAAAAATAAAAAAAAAATATAGGAAGCTAACACTAAGTCCAAGAGGTCTCTAAGTCACTTTTCTTTGAATCTTCATTGGTTCGCTTCACTGGATAGCAAAGCAGCAATCTAAACATCAGGGCATGAAAAGCCTGAAATAATTCTGCTTTCCACAGTATCCAAAGAAGGACTGATGAGATTTGGGAAGAAAAATGTAAACCCTAGTGGCAGATTCCTGGTAAGAAATTTCACAGTACCACATTTAGAAACCATTTCTGCCTTTAAATTGGCAGGTGCTGAAAAAAAGCCCAAACAAAATTCCTACATACGATGCTATTATTCATTGTAACATTATGCAAATTAAAGTACCCCAAAGCCTGAAGTCAAATTCAGAAATTGTTATTTTCTGATGTAGCACAAGGAGCGTGCAAGGTTGACTCAAGCCACCACAAACAGAATTCGTGGGTCAGAATCAAAGTAAATGAAAATAAAACCCTTACAAACAGGATGACAAGAAGTTTCCACCTCACGTTACTAAGTCTCCAGCTGTAAAACAAAGCTTTCTTTCCGAGATGCTAACAGAGCCAACGCATAATAAAGACTTTCATTTTTCCTTGGGAGAGAGGAATACACTAAATACAACAGAGTTAATTTTGAGCTGCTATGCAGTGCTCATGTGAATTCTTCTCTTCCCTTGCTGCGCAGCGGTCTAAGCTGACAGCTCGAATAGAGCAAAGTCTTCAGACAGTATCAGCTCTCCTGACCACATGCAGTTACAGCTACATTTTTAAGCTTTTTTTTTTTTTTTTATGATCCCCACACCCCTTGAAAAGAGTAATCATCACCTCCTGAATCTCTAGAAAGGATAAGTTTATACTGAAATTATCTCAGGTTTTCCCCTAACGCTGGACCTGAACATGTGCAGGTGAGGAGACTAGATGGGTTGGGAAAATACCCGCCTTACCCCTCCACGTGTTCCCCTACCAAAACCCAGAGTACAAAGCCAATACAAACTGCAAATGTACGTATGTCCTACAGTGAGAACAGCATTAACTCTGACCCCAAATTCAGGGTTTAGAACTATTCAAACAAAACGAACACCTGGAAACGAGTTCCCAATGCCAAGCTACAGCCTTTCGCACACCGGCTCGTGGCAATTTCTTTCGCATCCCGAACCAACGAGAGAGCAAATAGCCCCGGCCCAGAGCCCCGGCACTGCCGAGCGCCTCGGCTGCACCAGTCCTGCTGCGAGCCCAGAGCTGCCCCCGGCACCACCGCTCTCAGGTCGCACGAGGGCAGCTGGAAACACGGGGCACCGCCGGACACACCGGACCCCGCAGGCACACCCAGAGAGGGGTCAGAGCAGCACTTCACCGGGGCCCTGCCGAAGAGCCGCACTAGGGCTCTGGAGGACAAAACCCATGGGTAGATGGGGCGAAGGGACGCAGCCCTGGCACCACCAGCAGCGCTGTCCTATTGCTCTCTATAAAAATGTATGGCTTTCAGCAACTTGCAAAGCTCAGCTTTCTCAAAAATTTAAAGTGTATGGCGAGAAAAGCAGTGTACAGCAACGTTCTATCTGTCATCTTCGGTTGCATACTCTGGGAGGACCAAGACAACATTCTTCCTGAGTTGCGCGGTCCTTAACACACTGCTGGACTGCAGGCAGCAAACATCCAAATTAAAAAGTATTTGAAAGTATTGAAATAAAAATTATCAACTCTGCCGCAATTGGTGGTTACTGCATTTACACAAAGGGAAGGCAAACAAAGATGTGCTACAGTAAACTGATATTTCCTATAAACTCACATTGCTGACCGGACTTACTTTATTTTAAATTCTAATTACCTAGGCAGATCAAATGGACTGCAGTAAAATAATTATGTGGGTTACCTAGAAGTTAAATTCTAGTAGTTACAAAGTCCTTTATCAAGAACATATGGAATAACTAAAACTAGGAGAACCCATGGAGAAATTCCATGTTCCACCAGGAAAACATATTACCACCATTCTTGCTGATGATTTTTAAGAAATAATTCCCAAGCTCTCGGTTGGAATCCCTGATGCTGTGGCTCCCAGTGCTTGACTCCATCTCCTCACTGAGTGCGTACAATAATCTTCATATGAACTCAAACTTCTTAAAGTACACCAGCTGAGATACCTCTCTGTTAACTCAGTAGTTTTTTCTTGCCATTAAAATTCTTTCCAGTGTGGTGACTGGAACTGTTTGGCATGAAATATGTATGAGCTCTAGTTTCTATATAATTTAATTAGGAAAACTCTTAAGCAGCAACCACAGATATTTCTGTTACCTACAAAACTGTGCACAATGATAGCTGTGCAATGAAACTATCAGCAAAATTTGTTATCAACAGCCCAAGGGGCTGCAAGAGGGAAAAAACAAAAAAAAAACCCCAACGAAACCAAACCAACCAAAAACAAAAAATCGAACCAAACCCAACCCACCAATTATGGCCTGACAGTCAGCCTAAAATAATTACAGTGGGACTACAAAGCACTTTGAAGCCATAAAGAGCTCAAAATAGTGAGAGAGGACTAAAATATTTAGATGGACAAAGAAACAGAAGCCTAGATAATCTTTTCACTTTAATATGCTTTACGTTTTTTTAATTATTTAGTTCTTATAATCATCGCAATATCAGCATGAAATCCAAGTGTTTTATAAAGTTAGAATAGTAAATGCGGGGCAAATCTGGGGCAAAAACACTTGCCCACCTCAGTTTCCATAGGAGTTGCTCACTTTAGAGGGAATATAATTATGCATTTAAAGAAAAAAAGATAAAGCAAAAAGTTAACATTCTATGTAATTAATATGCTATGCGATTTCCTGAGAAAGCAAGAAAGAGCCATATTGTGTATTTGGGTTGAGATGTTTTAAGCATTTAAAAAAAACCCCATGCTTTCAAATTTTATGCCTATTTGGTGAATTTACTTTTTAACATGCAAATAATCCTAATTCCAAATCCAACCCAAAATTTTAGACACCATTACACTGTAAATTATCCAAATAATTGAAAGAATATTTCAAGGCAATATTCGAAATCTGCAGCCCTAGAACAAGGGCCTTCGGAACCTGAAATCCCTTACTGTATTTTGTCATTGGCCTCCCAGGCATCCAATATCCTTTGCACTAGGCAGCATTTCTGGAACAGCTAGAGGGGGAGAAAAAAAAAAAAAGAGATAGGAAGAACATTTCAAAAGTTTGCCAAAGTAAGACTCATGCCTTAGGAAGTCTGTACTGAACTATAGTTACTTTTGTTCGTTCCTTCACTCCTACTGAACAAGAACTTAAAGTTCAGCACTTATCTTTCCCAAGAGCTCAAGTTTCTTCTTTCTCAATTTTTTTCTCAGAGGATCCAGGGAAAACAGCAATACCTATAAATATCTTCAGCCTGCTTTTGGGCTTCACATGAGCAGCAATGAAGAACCTTGTTGTCATTTTACAAACACAATAAATTTTCATCATCAGGGCCACAATGCAGAAGCTAAAATGTAGTTAGCTAGTTGTAGTTACTATTTTTTTTTAAATCCAAAGTTTATATGCATCTTTACTAAAAAATTATTTAAATAAAAATGGATTCACAAGCCCATTAAATGACATGGGTGGTATGTTTATTTTGTAATTGGATGCTAAAAACAAATGTACAAAAGCAAATACACTTCCATCCAGAACTGACAGAACCAAGTTATCTCTAGACACTTTTAAATAAACTCATGCTCTTGAACAGTTCCTCATACCATTTTCTTGTTAATGCATATTCAGGCTGAATCAATCAGTCTAAAAGTCTCGGGTGACATGACCAGACTTACATGAGTAACCATGATATTCTCGGTATTGTTTTCTGGAGTCTCTAAGTTCTCTGTGGCCACATTTCCATTCAGCACCTCTTCTTTGCTTTCTAAGTCATTAGTAGTATTTTTTCCCTCTTGCACAGAGTGTGAGAGAATAGCTGCTATGGACAATTCCACTTGGAAATGCAAAAAGTTATTCCATGTGTATTTAAAAAATAAGTCCTGGAAAAAAAATGAGAAACAAAAGAACTCACTCCAGATACACCTTCCTATTCTTAACGATCAAAATATTAGAACATTGCCCAACTAGTTGTTTAATCAGCAATTCCACTAGAACAATGTTACTTATATGCCTCAGTATCCACTTGTAGTTGAACATGCCCTGTTTGCTCTGCTGTAATGTATGCTCTCCTATAAGCTGAGCACATTGGAAATGCTCTCATACACAGCTAGGGCTGACAGCACAGGCACACCGAAAAAAGTGTTCTCTACTCTGGGACTGAATTAATCATAAGGAAAATATTAACTGAATAATTTCTAAGTATAAAAATAATTTTCCGAAAGACTGTCCTGGTTATACTGGCAGTTTTCAGAACACGTCCCTGTTCACAGCTAGATGAGAAGATCAGCTCTCAGTATTATGAGAGCTGATATACACACCATACCCAAGCTTTCTCAGTAACCAGACTATTTTGCATACACATTACTAAACTACTGCAACAATAAATCTGAAGCATGAGGTTCAGTTCAAAATACTAAGCAACCGTACTTGTACGACAAGAGCTATTCTGAGGACGGATGTTCAGCAGATTAGAAAAATAATTAGGCACTGGCACACATGAAACAAAGTACCCTGCACTGAGCAGATGAAAGGGAAAGCAAAAATGCTCCCAGATTAGAGTTATTCCCCCTCTCCCCATTCACAGTGTCACACTATATTACTCACAAGTAATAAATTCATGGTACTGAGTCTGCATAGTTCCTGATTAATACTGGGAGTGTTTGTGTGAAGCAGAGCAGCTATTAGACGAGATCCATGAAGACGAGCATTCCCCAGTGGCTCCTCCAAGACACCAATTGTAGTCAGGATTGCTGTTTTCTATCAGAGAAACCGATAATGAGTTCTCTCAGTAAAGATCAGCATTTGCTTGGGTGTATACGCACCACGATTTGACTAAACATAACTAGTTCATTTCATAAATATTCTCTCCAGGTAACTGTAAACCATCTTCCCACACAAAGGACGGTGTGACCACTGTGAGACTTGTACTTCTAAAACCGAAGATTAAAATCAAAATATCCACTAACTAAAAAGTTCCTTTCTCTTCAGCCCCTCACCATCTCTACACAAGCCACCAGTCCCAACATACCTCTACTTCTCCGTTTTACTCGAATACAACAGCTTTCAAAATTCCTACTGCTTAGTCCCTAAGCACTTGAATTAGAAACTTTAAGCTTTATTTATTAACGAATTTTTCTTCAAAAGATGATCGCCTGTTGCAGCATATGGTGTTTTCAGAGAATATCCAGGAAGCCTGTGTATAAGGAAAGGGAAACCCTGGAACGCAGGTGAGGAGCCATTTGCTCCTGAGAAAGGCTGAGGCGCTTTACCTTGGGAGGGCTGAGCAGCAGCTGGTGGAAATCTTTTAGCCTTGGTTCAATACCATGTAAGATGCTGCTATTGACAGTGTAAGACCTTTCAAATCCCTGAGTGTATGAGTCCATCAGTCCTTCCACTCTGTAAGGAGAAAAGCACATCAGTTAAGATTTGACAAAATCTTAAAATGGTCTCCAGTCACACTACCACATTGGTCATTTTCTCTTGAAAAATAACTACAAGTATGAAAAATAATAACTTCCAGCTACTGAGTATATTTACATAACTACACAATATTAATATATCATTTACAAGATGATATTCACATAATCAAAACGGTGAATGAGATGAGTGGGAAGACAGACAATAAGCTGTCTGCAGAGCTGACAAAGACAAATTACTAAAGAGCTTCCTGGTTTTCAAAACTTCCCAAACATCTGAAAAGTAAATTACATCCACAAGAGTTAACTATAAACATGCTAAAAAACTGTAAACCTTCCACAAGTGTTCAAAAAGAAGTACATAAATACACTAAGTGACAAAAACCTTGAGCAGGCACGTAGCTGTGCTCACAATCATACCTCTTTACGGGCAAGCAGAGAATTACAACTACTACTACTAGCCCCTTCCAACAGCAGAGTCTTACATAGGAATGAAAGAAACACTTTTGTTTCAGTAATGAAATGTAATTCCAGCAAGGCAGGAATGGGCTAGATAGGAACCCCATAGCCTCCGACTCACAACCCTTCAGAGATCCGGGGCACAAGACACAGCAGAATTAGCATCTCAACCTTTCCGTTTTAACTCTGCACATGACTTTCTGACTAGCAACTGGTTTGCCCAGTGCCATCTTCTGTCCTCCTCTCGGGTACCTCTTCCCAATCTGCCATTAGCTCCTTCACTCTTCCTTATTTTCTCCTTTTTTAGAAATCGAGATTTTCAGCATCTCACTTCCTCCCCAGAACTCTCTTCTGCCTTTTCTCTCCTCTATCTCCATAAAAAGAAATAAAAGGGGGATATAATTTTAAAAACAAAACTAAAACTATACAGCCATACAGATATACACATCATCACACAGATTACACGTGATGTACCACTTCCTCCCCCACTCCACACACACGCCGCTGGAAGATCTCTGCCGTTACAGACAAGACTTTGCTGTACACGTGTGTGAGAACTAGAAGAGCCCACAGAAGGGCCCAGCTGCCGACTGGTACCATTGCCATGAGGTACAGCTACTGCATCAAAACAACTAAACAGCTTTTCTTGCACTCATTTTTAGACAGCACTTCACACTAGGCCAAAAAAATTCCTCTTTTGCTTAAGTAAAACCAGACCAGAGTCCCTAAAATCGTTCTTGCCAGGGAAGAAGGTGCTAACTTACCCAGAGCGCCTTGTTTCCAGCAATGTTAGAAGAACTTGTGTTCCATTCACTATGCAATTTTCAGTCTGTTCTCCATCAAACATATTCTTCAAGAGTTGCTCCACACATTCCTGCCTGTTGATCAACACACGCATTAGCGGTGTAAGAATTAGAAATATTTGGCAGTTGCTTTAATCACAAAATATCCACTTCTGGGTTTTCTGGAGGAAAAAAAAGGCTGTAATTTTTTTTTTTTTTTTTTTTTAAGAATAAACACATTCCCCTCTGAAGTCTCACATAACAAGAATGGTTCTACACCAGGTTTCTGAACTTGCTTACTCCCCACTAAGGGAAGACCTGGCTATAAACACTCCAAAACAAACTGTCATTCTACTTTACCAACAGGATATACCTCTTAGTTATAAACTGGAAGACAACCAATGTGTTAACTCAGTCAATTTAATTTATTAAAGACAATATGTAGCTATTAGCTGATAGCCTAAAATTATCCATTGGAATTGCAGAATACAGACAACAAACAGTGCAAGTTGACCCTTATCATTTGCTACTGGCAGAAGACGATCCAGGACCGGAAAACAGAGGCCAAGAAATGCAAATTGTAAACAATACGCACACTTTTAGTAGTCTTGGCTATTATGCCCTTGAAATATTGTAATCAATTCACCATCTCTTTGAGCCCTTTAATCAAGATAAGGTGCCTCTCAAATACTGACAGATTTGGGGCCAGGTGGAGGGACCACCACGCAAAGTGCTGAAGACTGCTGGAGTCAGGATGAATAATGACAGCGGTCCTTTCCGGCATTAAAAATTATTCTGACACTCGAGCATGGCCTTAGAATTGAAGAATAATTGGCACAGAGGTAACAGCCCACTTCTCTCTCTCCACTATTTGCCATGCTAAATGAATGATAGATATGAGGAACACAAGGCTCAGGCTGGTACTGCTACTCATCTACAGGTACTTGACTGCAGCAGTGCCTGCTTCCATCTCTGCATTCAGATTCTTTCCCCTGCTAATTCTGTGGCTGCTAATGACATTTCTCAAAAATCTAGCACTCAGCAAGTGCCTTTCTTGACTTGCTAAGTCACATGTCCAGCTAAAAACAGTATTATTCAAGTTCACAGTCTAATTTTTACTATTTCCTAACATTTGAAAAAATCTCATTTACATGTTTATAAATAAAATATGAGATAAAAATGTAAAATACATGAATAATGCATGAGATACAATTATTTTAACAAGTAGCATCTAACTACACTCCATCAGCACAAGCAGAAGAGGCAGAGTCAGGAAAAAGAAGTAACAGTTTACCGTGATTAACTGAATTCACTTTTACTGCATACAGCCAGCAGTTATTGGAAATCTAGATTTGATATTTATTCCATAACCCTGATC
Organism: Morus bassanus; assembly: GCA_031468815.1. Taxonomy (NCBI): domain Eukaryota; kingdom Metazoa; phylum Chordata; class Aves; order Suliformes; family Sulidae; genus Morus; species Morus bassanus. Next base: position 84,679,265 of record CM062571.1, on the reverse strand, counting down.
ATGGCTTCTTCTTGCTGCACTAGCTGATCATTAGTTCGTGATTCATAGATTAAAAAAAAAAGTTATCCAAAGATCAAAAAGGGTTACCAGTAATGCCCGGAAAAAAACAGCCAAGAAAAGTAATGAGATAAGTGACCTTCAGCAGAAAGGTAATTTGTGCAAAAAAATCACTTTTGTTCAAAATACTCTTTCTTCTAAGCAGTGAAATGGTATAATGACTTTTAGAAAGGCTTTTATTCATCTCATGGAAGTTACAGGTAGTGCTTCAAAACATGCAAAGCGTAGACACAGAGAACACCAGGGAAGCGAGGGCGACTGGGAGGAAGAACGAAGGGCCGGGGGAAGAAGCTGAAGACCATGTGAGTAAAGTATGAGCCAAACTTCAAACTGCAGCTTTGTATAACTCTTGTGTAATCCAGGAAACTTGCAGAGTTCCACATTGCTCTCCAAAGCTACTGAGAAAGTCTAAATCTACCGAGAAAGTCTGAACGTACCGCGTTCTCCACAGACCACCACACCGCCCACCACAGTGAACCGTGACCCTCGTTAAAGGCCCTGGACTTGCCATGTGAAATGGCCAAGCTGGAGGCTCATCTCCAAACTTCAAAGGGCTCAAAACTGATACAGCCTCCATGAGATGCTGAAGGCTCCCCAGTCAGGGCTGCAATCTATACTGAAAATCCAACGCTGTGCTACTCACTAAGAAAACATTGTGGTAAGGCATGGGACAAAAGGCCAGGTCTGCCTTATTTCTGCAGGTGCAGTAAAGGAAATGAAGCATTTAAGAAAGAGCATTTCCTTGCAGGGGCTGAGTTACATGTTGAGACCGTGGAAGATCCTGTGCACACCTGCAGAGACCACGGCTTTTCAGCGCTCATGTGCAGCACGATTCACATCCTGTTTTCACCTACACACATCAGCTCCTGTCCCAACAGATGCCCCTGATGTTCATGGATGAACTGCCCGTTCAGAATCAGGAGAAAATAACAGCAAAGCCACATAAATCAAGAAAGCTCTGGGTTGACAAAAATGTTGTAGAAGAGGAATTTTAAGCCCTAGTTATAGATGCTATATTATTCACGGCAAGACTTGTTTCATCCCTTTTCTGTCCAAATAGCGCCTTTAGGCCTAAAAGAGCCTTTTTTGGTTTTAATCTCATGTTGAATCTCCAGTAAATGTTTTTAGGTTTGAAGCAAATATAGGAAGTGGTAAACATGCTAACACGAGTGATTTAAAACTACATTATAAAGAGCAAAGAAACAATGCCAAGAGAATAGACTAAACTGGGATCACAAGCATCCTTACATCCTGTTTGCATGAGAACACCTTCTATCAAACGTAACTTAAAAAACCTGAAAAACTACAAATGCTTCTTTTGCCGACTATACACTAGTGCCATTTTATCACTAGATCACGTCTTTAGAACAACCCAACGCACCCCAACAGTTTCCAAATGATGGAATTCATTGGATTCTCCTCCCCACAATTATTTTAGTGACAGAGTACATTCAAGTAGGTTATACAAGATCATCTGCAAACATGACAAAACACTTAGGAACCAAAACAGCTTTTCTACTTTTCCAGCCAAACTACTAGGGCTAATAAAAGACAATAATATCTCTATTTACAAATCTTGTCTGCAATGTCTATCAACCAGAAGGTAGAAAATGATTAAACCGTTTATGTATCTGCATTGTGATATGTCATCTCTAATTAAAGCATTGCACAATGTTTCTGAGACACGATAAGAACTCACGATGGTCACAGGTGACAGGACTTTGAGGAAAAAGAAGTAGCTGACACTAACGTGAATGTATTAAGGGATTCACGGGGAAGGTGTAGAGAGAGAGGAGATCTGAACTGTCACCGTCTAGCCCTAATGCCACAAATAACTGGAATGACTTTTTGAATGATGAGGGAGGGCTAGGGAGACATTTAAAGCTTACTTCTTTCAGGGTTCAACCAAATTTGGAGAATAAAACCAGGGAGATTAATGATTCAGACTAAGTAACAGGCAGGCAGACAATCTTTGGTGAGATGTATCAGGCAGTATCTCAGCATCACCTTATCTCTGTGGAAGAGCATGCAACCCACCATTAAGTTAAGAAATCTACAACTGATATTTGACGCAGGAGCCAAAAATAGCATGCCAGAGGACACTCAGTGTGCAAGGAGACCACAGCAAAGGTTGGAAGGCAAGTTGATAATGCTCCGTACAAAGTGCACGGTGACATACGAGCTACTACAGTGAGAGAACTCCTTCTGTTGTTACTGCATTTTCTTCCCCATTTTGAAGAACAGCAACTTGGATGATCTGAAATCTGGTGCAACATGTTTACCAGCGGGGAATAAGAGCCACTGACTCGCCAAGTATGCCTGAAGCCTTGCACCTAAAAGTCACACTTGGCACCAAGGAATGCTGTCAACACAGGAATGTTAAGATTTGTCTTTGTGGGATCTCCCTCAACTATTGCCATGGCAGTTCCGAATTCACTATTCGGTAGCATGTATTAACACACTCATGAGTATTGCCTTGCCTTGAATTGCTTGTGAGCTTTGGGATCATTAACCCCTACCTCCTGCCTTCAGACAGAGCTGCAAAACACAGAAATCTCAACAGAGGCGCTTAAGTGATGCTACAATTTAAAAGCAGTATTAAATGGTTAGCACAAATGTCAAGAGTTCAGCAAAGGTTTGACAGGCGTAGTTTGTGTCTCTTAGTAGCAAATAGTTTCGCAACAGTCCTCTGACAAGTACTTACGATTCCAGTGCTGTGAGAAGTGGGTCAGGCTCAGGTATATCCTGGAGTTGATTGCTCTGGTCTCTGCTCAATCTTATGATATCACACAGGGTCTGGGAAGCATTTGATTGCCTCTGTAAACAACGACATAGAGCACATTTCAGTGCTAACGTCTCAGCTTGGGTCATTCTGGCTCTCAGGGAAAATTTAACATAGCTGGAAATCCAAGAAACTGAATAAACCATTTTTTCAGAACAAGTGCTACCATGCTCTAGATTATTATTCCGTTAAATACAACGTTGATGTGAATTATTAGAAGCATTAACAGATTTTAAAATCAAAGAGGAAGTTTTCCTGAATTAACAATTAAATGCAGTTAAAGATTTCAGAAAGCGAGGATTCTTTTTTTATCTTCCTGACCAAGTGTGTTAACTTGCAAATTTCAAATACAAGTATTTCATTCTTACTTCTCACTACAGGTTTCCTGCATGAAGAAAAATAAATGGCTTGATAAAACCCTTTACAATTACTTACTATGCATTAAAAGGCTTTAAAGTAGTATTTTGATAAATTGATCATCTCATTCTGGCTATCAATCAAAGACTCTCTGTAGCTACTATACGTGTAAGATCTTATGCTGTAATTTAGCATCCAGCCATAAGACAGCACTGCTGAAGGCATACAAATCAGCATGTTACTTCCCGTTTTTTCGCTCAGAAGGGGCAATTTTTGCTGCGATGAGAGGAGGGAATCATATTGTCAGCATTAAGACTACATCGGAAGAATCCCATGCCATCCAGTTCGCTTTGCTGCTGGCACTCGCAGGAATCTGTTAACAAGTGCCCCCATCCCCATCTAAGTCGAAGCAGGCCAGCTGGAGATCAACACGCTTCTTGTGTTTTTCCTGCTCAGCATCAGGGATGGCGGTCAACACCCAAATGTGACATGATAGTGTAGGAAACTGAAGTTCAGACCTAGAGCTCCTGGCTCGGATGTTTTGTGAAAATTATTGAAAGAAAAAAAAAAAAGGGGGGGGGGGGGGACACACACACAAAAAGACAGCACTCATAATTTAATATTCGGCATGTTCATGGGCTCAGAGAATTGCATCTTGTAGGTTTTATATCTGAATACCTACTTATGGTCTAAAGAGAACTGAAAATTACAGTGAACTAGTTAACTTAAAAAGTTTTTCAACAGCTTGTTTCAAATAGCAGGTTCCTACTTAAAATCAGGTTACCGCTGACCGTAGATACTGAGACAAACTGATGCAGCAGCAGAATGAACTAAGAAATTGGCAGTAAAGTAAGTCAAAACCAGATTAAAAATACAACTAAACATTTTGGTATTGAGCTTGGCAACCAGAGGACAGGATGTCCACCCATCAGATCATCCCTCACTGTCTCCTTCCATACGTCACCTGGGCATTATCCAAGAGACAGAGAGAGATGCTTCTGGACCTTACAGGACCCACCACCCACAAAGACAAAACTTCGTCTTGTCATACTCACATCCTCGTCCTGGCTTGAATGGATCAGTTCCACAAGTCTCTGAATAATTTTTGCTTCATTAAGCCACTGGAGGGAAAGGAAGGGGAAAAGAAAATCCTTGTTGATATCACAGAATTCAAAACAAGAGGATCTTCGAGACGCTTGGCATAACACAGGCTTTTCAAGAAGGGGAAGCCCTTTCCTTCTACTTCATAATCAAAGCCACAGGCAAGACACAAACTCCCCTAGGCACAGACAGAGATGCATTTTAATTTGCATCAGTATGTGCGCCCTGCCCATGGAACTAAAAACCCAAATACCTTTGGAAAACATGGAATAGCTCAGTCCTAAGTATTACCTCATCTGAAGCAGTATTAGTGTAATTATCAACATGTTCTTCTCCTACCTTTTCCTATTCTTACAGTCATACAGCTGTTTACGCTAAATAATTTCTCAGACTTTGAGATGACATAACAATGCTGTTATTATACCTCGACTCCTTCCTCTATGCCAACTTCAGACTACTTCCTTTTCCTAGTGCAAGCTATCACTTTATCTCCCTCTCCTGACCACATGCAAACCAAGTATGCCATCTGCAAATCATATGTTCCAGTTTCTCCCTCCTCAGCTTCATCTGCAAGCTCAACACCTCATTTCCACCCATCCATTTTCACTCAAGTTTCTACAGTCTTCATCCCAGGCAAATTGCTGGATGTCTAACATTAATCAAACTAATCAGTCAAATCAGTCAAACTAATGCATTCTCAGTTGCTTTTGAAATGACTGACCAGACATTAATTAAAAGGAAAAAGACTTTGGAGGTTTCTGCAATGATATCATCTTCCATCACCCTTCAGATGAGTCATGGAGAAAATCAACAGTCCCCTGCCCTCCACTTCTCTATAAGGCGGCTCTGTGCATATCTTCTCCCCCTGAACACTCATTTTTATATTATCTATTCATATGACTTCAACTGTAATCCTTACGCTGACTCTTTTACCAGCTTTGCTCTAATAACCCTCCTACAGATCTCATCCTCTCCAATGACATGTTGAGTATGATGTATGGTTGACTTAAAAAAAAAAATCCAGACCACCATTTTTTGGTGACTTTTCCCATGAATAATACTGCTGTTTTCCTACTAAGTTTAAAATATCTGACTCTTTCTCCTTTCTGGTACACCTTATTATTGCAAAAATACTAATATTGTCCAAAAATCTTCCCAGCATACAGCTGGGAAACCAAGTATTTCATTCAAGACCATATGTTCAGATCTGATTTCTGTAATTTCTTCTTCCCAACATCCAGTTCACCCAAAAGTTAAAAAAAAATGGGTTCCTAAGACATTTTTCCTCACGAGTCTCTCCACCAACCTATCTCTTCAGATTCTTCCACTGGTTTCTGGTTTCCCAGCATGATCAGGAGCATCCAAAATGACCAGGAGCATCACAGTAGAGCTGATCCCTGCTGTGTCTCAATACATCTGTCTTGCCATCTCCATCCCACTGATAAGGCAACTGTCCATTCCCCCTCTGCTCATTTAGTCTACAAGCATCTTTTCCCATCTCCCCGTGCTTGGATATGACTACTGAAATTCTTCTTTCAAATCCTAAGACTCAGGCTTCCGATGACAGCTCAGGTAGCTGTCAACTGGCAATTTACCAAAACTGCTTCATCAAGATTAATGAAATTCTCATTTGTATCTTCTAAAAAACAGCTGCTCAAATCTATCAATTATGCCTACTGGCAGGCTCTGTAACAATAAAACTACCCATCTCTCCTCTCCCTTTCTCTGTGCTATATTTGCATGCTTCATTTTGCATCATCAGTTACACACCCTGTGTTTGCACAGCACCGTGATTACAAGCCCACGTTTTGGCTGCAATCTCTGGGTATTCCCACAGTATTAACACATTGCACAACTTCAATTAAAAAAAAAAAAAACCAACAAAACAAAACAACCTATATCAATTTTTACCTGCAAGTTTCCTATCTTAAAATAATAAGCTCCATAGATATGGTACAGTGGGTATTTCAGCCTGTTTGTTGCTTCGCGGCAGAACCTACCTGCCAATCTGTGTCAGCAGAGGAACTTTTACCTATCGAAGTTCCATCTACCCTTACGACTTCCATAGCCCAGAAGAAAATTCCTTATTAACACTCCTACATTAACTGTGTTTTCTTTCCCTTGCAGAGCACAGCTAGTTAAATCCCAGCCCTCCACTGTAGTTTCAGCTTTATTCTGTATCAACATCTTCCCCCAAGCCCCACATCGGTTGAGCCTATGGGCCTTATTAATTATAACTGGAAGTTACACCATTAGCAGGGACAAGAAGGTTTGCTCTTTTTGCCCAGAATGCCATAATCGTGGGCTCTGGGGGGAGTTGGATGGCCAGAGAAAAGTACTGAAGGGAGAGAAGCAGGATCATTCATGTGAACAAAGGAATTACTGTTCCTGGGAACTGAGGGACACAGAACATGAAATTCAAAAGAAAAAAACCAACTGAAATAATCTGTTAAGATCAGAAGAGCAATACCAAAATCTGGCGAATTAAGAAGCACCTAGTAAAGCTGGAAGAGATCAATTCCTCTGTCTTGAGGCTGTTGTTGAAGAGATGGACTTTGACACTCACAAGAAAAGGAACGCTCTGTAATTGAGTCCTCAAACGAAAGCTGTGACGCTTGCAGGACTTACCTACCTGGACCGAAGTAGGACAGCGATACCCTCAGCATCTCCCTTAAGAGTCACACCTGAAACACAAACTATTCTGACCACGTGCAACTCAGCAGCCTGTTTACTCTCACTGAGAAATGACACGCTTGTAGGGAATTCACGGACAGAAAACTTGCACGTATGTGCAACCTGAATTATTCTACAGGAAAGGAAGACTGCAAGACGCAGGGCCAGCAAGCAGGAGGCAGTTGATGCAGCAGTTGTTTGTTGTCTGCAAACAAACCAGGGTCCTGTTTGCTGCCTCCTGATTAGGGAGCGTTGGGCTTCTGCCCAACTGCTTCTGGGGAGCACCTGTATCACGTATGCTCAGGCACCATAGAACAAGTGGGACACGGTGAACTGGTCCAGGCAAACTGGGACTCTGCAGTTAATGAGGCAGTGGGCATGGAAGGGGGTGTGGAGGTGCTGCTCGAGGCTGCTTGGGACTGCAAGAACAGTGCAACCTCAGTGGTGACATGCAAGAGGGCACGGTGCCCACCACCAGCTGGGGCAACTGAATCTGGCACACAGAAGGCCTCAACCCACGTGGAGCTCCTGAGAGAGGGCACGGCCAACCAGGCCCCAGGCTGCAGGGGGTGCCTGGTGCTTCTCCTTGGTGGACAAAATGGTCCTCACCCACAGCAGACGCACTCTCGTAAAGGCGCTGTGCTGCCAGGTGATGGGAGTTACGGGCGGAGGTGAGAAGACAATGTAGTATTATATTCTGGATAAACAGAATTTCAACAGGTTTGGTTTTTCCTTTTTTTTTTTTTTTTTTTTTTTTTTACAGATACCATGGAAAAGGTCAGGGTTTTCTGGACCCTAATTTTGCATGGAGGAAGGGATACCAGAGACTACACAGGAATTAGAGGATGGAGACTCCCAAGGCAGGAGTGGCCAGAAGCTGGCAATATGAGAAAAGCTCTTTCACCACCAGGAGAAGCGCACCTACAGAACAGGCATAATGGCTTGGCGGTAACAGGCGAGGAGGAACAGGTTTCCAGAAGGGAGTCATCAGAGCCACCTGAGCCTGAAACTCGCACCAACGAAAGAGGTGGCAGCAGATGAGCGCGGCTGGAGACTCCCTTCTGCAGGGAACAAAGAACCCACTCACCAGCCAGATCTGCTGTTTCAACAAGCGCGCTGCTTGCCAGCAGCTCCGACTCCCCCAGTGTGTGGGGAGGCTGCCAAGGCTTATCCAGCCCTCGGACGACCACTCCTTCCTCCTGATGCCATGCGTGCACCAATACCACTGCCAAGGGACATCTCCGGTGTATCACGAGTAACTACAGGGCCCTGCTAGGTGAAGCCCTGGCTCAGTCCCTGCGCTGCCCGTCACATCCTTTGCCAGGTTCAACTCTGGCTGAGCTTTGGCTTTCCTAACAACATCCCTGCCTGCTCGGGCAGCCGCTCACTGCCGCTCCTGAGTGCTCCATCCCCACTCCACCAGCTCTGCACTGTCTGTGCGTGCGTGAGCTCAGGCAGGAGTGCCCTGCTCACCCATGCGGACCTTCTCCCACGCCTCCTTGACTTTCTGCATGTCGGGACGGACCCTTCTGCTTAAGTACTAACTCTCATCTTTCTCTGCAATGACCTCCCTCCCACAGAACCTGCTACTAGGCTCAAGGACCAGGTTGGCCTAACAGCAGACACTACCAGTAAAAAAATCAGTCAGTAGTGGCAACCAGTACTGCTAAGTGTTTTCATTAAAGACTTGGAAAATGGGAAAAACACACCTGCAGCAAGTTCGTGAGCAATACCACATTGGGGAGCAGCAGCTGATATGCAGGAGGGGAGGAACCTAGACATGCTGGAGAAATGGCCTGGGAAGAACCTCAGATGTTCAAAAAAGGCAAAATGCAAAGTCCTGCATGGGGGATGGAATAACCCCACGCAGCAGGTCGGGGTGGGAGTCAATCAGCCAGGAACAGCTTGCAGAAAAGGCCGAGAGGGCCCTTAGTGGTCCCATTACTCCAGGAGTCAGCGTTGTCCCCCTGCAGCAAAGAAGGCCCAGCCACATCCCAGGCTGTGACAGCCCGAGGGCAGCCAGCAGCATGACAGCAGGGATTGCTCCCCTCCATTCAGCACCAGTGAGACCCATCAAGATACTGGGGCCAGGCTGGGGCTCACCAGTGCAGGACAGAGATTGCAATAGTGCAGCAGGTCCCATGGAGGCCACCGAGATGGTTGGAGCACATGAGGTCAGAGGAGAGGCTGAGTGGGGTTTGCTCAGCCTGGAGAGGAGAAGGCGAAGGGGAGACCCGATTGTGGTCTGTGACTGGGCTGGGGAGAGACGACGGAGCCAGGATGCTCTCGGAGGTGCCGTGATGGGATGGGAGGCATGAGATGCAACAAGGGAAATTCCAACTGGATATTAGGAAAAAAAATCTCCACTTGAGGGTGATCAAACATGGGAAGAGGGCCCAGAAAGGTCTCCACTCCTGGAGACATTGAACACTCATCTGGATAAGGCCTTGAAGAATCTACTTCAATGGGACCTGCTCTGCGGAGGCAACCGGACCTTCTTGGGGGCCTTCCAACCTGCATTATGCCACGAAGGAATCTCTGAGGTCTGGCAGAGTCAATGCTTAAGAAAGTCTGTTATATTAGGACTTCAACAAACCTTTGTTTTCTAAAACGTACTGAAAATATACCTATTAACAGTGTGACTTTGGTTTGCATATCCCTTATCAACCACAGTACAGAAAGTTCATGCCTTATTGTTTAAGGTGGTAGTCAAACAAGGGACTCTGCAACAATCAACAGACCAAGTTGACTGATCTTTCAAGGATCACAACATCAATAGTCACTTCACTGAAGTATTCACATTAAACTTTCCTCAGCTGAGGACTGATCTTGCAGTAGGACAACTTGTGTTACAAGAAAAAAAGATATCTGCGTTCGTCTAATCTAGCTGTGGGAGCTACCGTTTCTGTAGGGTAAAGACAGCAGGAAGAATACACCCTTTTTATTTTTGCAGTTTGTTACCCATGAAAGCAACAGAGAAAAGTGGGACAACATGCAGGAGGGTTTTCTTCTGTGCTATGATAGCTATCCATGTTAGACTGACAAAAAGGGTACCAGATACCCTGGCTACAAGCAGTGAAAAGTGGAAGATCAGCTCAACCACAGAGGTACTGCGCTTGCGAGGGGTTTCTGCAGAAGCCATGGTCCACGCCTGGGTGCTCTTCACCAGTACCCAGGGAGAAGAGATGGATCCAGCCAGGACAAGCAGATTTCTCTTCAGAATAAGAGAGATCACATTCTCCTGATTCCCAAGGAAACCGCATCAGGTACGTCGAATGGTGTAACCCACTCTGCAGCCCAAAGGTGGGGTTTTGTGGCGAGATCCCCATGATGACTCACTGTGCTCCAGCTGAGTCATAGTGGGTTTTCTCCTCCGGACCTGAATCAGGAGGACAGGCTAATTCTCCTCAGTGAAGATTATACAACAGAAGCTGTACTTTTTGTCACTAAGGCAAGCATGAGAAGATGAAGTGCAGAAGTGAGATCCACAATAACTGGATCTGCTTCACATAAATTCCCAGTACTCGCCAGCAAAATCAGATGTGGAGTCTTCTCACAGCGGTTGTGCCTCTTCACATTTTTCTAGGTAAGATTTTGTACTAATAACACGCAGACACAGGACAGACTTCTTTGATGCCATCTATCTTGCTTCAAGAAGCAACCCATATCTGAGCTTTCTTGCTGCACAAGAAGTAAATTATTTAAAGTCAATATTATTTCTTTCACAAATCCACAGAGACATTCCAGGATCAAATGACACTGATCAAAGAGAATATGCTGTCATCGGTCTGTATGATGTCAGATTTGTCCAAGGATATCAAATTGTAGGTGCCTGAAAGACAAGCTTGCTGGAAGCACCTCCTTAGAGGTTTCTGATGAAGACTCTTCTCGTATTTTCAATTGTGAGAGTCCAGAAAGAGGGAGGAGACATGGCTGTGAAGATGCAATGTAGACAACAAATTATTTCACTTTCATCACACCTACCCATGGGCTGCTGAATCCGGAGGCTTCCTTGTACAGTGGTGCTTCTGTCAAACTCAGGACTGAAGCATGGAGGAACAGCATGTGCTAGCCAAGTTTTTTCTTGACGGCACAGCTCTCCAAATCAACAAAATCCGAGCTACACAAACAAAGCATTCCTCTGTCATGCATGAACAGAAGGAAATGGATAAAGAATTATCATATTTTCATATTAAGTCCAGGCCCTCAATTACAGATCAAGGAAGAGAAAGGGAAAAAACACCACAAACTGTAGTTCTGCTAGGAGTTTAAGAATACATAAAATGGCACTGCCACCTTCTCTCTGCTCATACTCATCCACTTATCTTCTGCTCCTTTCTCCTCCCTTATCATTGCACAATTCCATGAAAAAAAAGAAAACACAAAAAAAATTCCAAAAAACCAACAACCAAAAACAAAAAAAAAAAAAACCAACAAACAAACAAACAAACCCCCCAACCAACCCCCCCCCCAAAAAAAAAAAAAACAAACCACAAAACAAAACAAAAACAAACAAAAAAAACCGAAAAGCCAAACCAAATCCAACGCAACCCAAGGAACTGACCTGGCTGAAAACAATCCTGGCAAAAAAAAAAGAAATAAAAGGGAGGTGTTTTTGGTCGGGTCAATTCCCTAGTCCACGTCACCTTACAACCACATGAACACTTCAGCTGGCAAGATTCAAGAGGAGCTGGCTAGGCAGAGCAAGCAGCAAGAAGGTGACAGCAGGACTGCCTCTTTCTCTGGCAATGCCAACTTACAGCGCTCGTGGAATTGCCGGCTCAGCTTCCCTCGGCACTGGAAGTCAAATGCTTGCGCTAGGACAGTGAGAACCTCTACCCTGGCTACCGTCATCTGAGCAAGAGGTAGACAAGGCAACTTCAAGAACACACTTTAGAAGGTCCGTTCAGCAGAAAACAGAGCAGAGAATGGAGCCACCAGCACTGTCCAGCTATCACAGTCTAAGGATCTGTAAAATGGAAGGCCAGTGAATTAGACTCTTGTGCCATTATCAGGGCTCACCGAGTCAAAGCAACAATGTGGACATCAAATCCCGAAGGAGAGGTGCTGCGGGACTTGTTATGCAGAATATAATTTTGGTTAACTTAAAACTTAAGCCATCACCTTCATAAATCTGACACTGTACAACAGTACCTTTCCAGACAGCAAGAAACATATAACGAACCAACTGAAGTTCACAGGATTCTGCCAGCACAGCAACGCCAAGTGGAAAAGTGGTCTTTTCACACCCCGAAGTGATGTACCCTCGACAGCAGCACTTTCCAGTGAAAAAAGCTGCTTCTCAAACTTTACTTGGACAGCAGTTTTCCACTTTTGCTAAGTCACACAAACACAACATAGGAGGCATTCATACTCTACTTGGGAAGTAGCTGGAGCATAACCTGGAGACCCTGATGTAATGTTAGACCTCCTTAGGTACCATCCAGTACCAGAGTACATCACTACTAGGGAAGCCTTAAAATACTAAGTTTAATTGCTGTCACTGTGCTACAAAACTAATTCATAAACAGCTAGCCAAAAATCTATGGCACAGGACGTCTATCCAAAACTGGCTTCTGTGGGGAGGAAGATGTGCAGATCAGGAAAAAACCCTGAATAATAGCATTTAAAGACATGCTGTCAGGGAATGACGCTTGCATGCAGGTTCAACATATGGATAGAGCAATCAATAACTGGAAACTGTTTAACAGAAGATGACAACACCCAGGAGTTTATAAGACGCAATATATAAGAAGTTAATTAAATGCACAGAAATGAAAAAGTGCAGCTTAGATCCAGATCACAAGACAGATGGACTCCGCTGTGCAGTTTGACAACGGGTGCACGGCCTTATGGTTACCATCTAATATGCTGCGCGACGGACCATGTTCTCCTGAATCTCAGCAGTTAGGAGTGGGAGAAGAGCAGCTAAGCAGGAGTGAGAACCTGGGAAGATCTGCCACCTGCAGCTGTATGAGTTCCTGAAAAATTAATAACAACACTTTTCCTCTTGCTAGAACTCAAAAGAGCCTGACACCCCTCTGAGGTGCCCAGCATCCCAAAGAAACAAGAAGACTGCTTTGAGACCGCAACCCATTCGCATCCATTCTAGCTACTAGCCGACAAACAGTATTTTTTTCCTGCTGTGATGAAAAGCTAAAGCAGTCCATGAAGTATAAGTTTTATTTCTAATACCTACCAAAATCAAGATTGCAATTTAACTTTTCTGGAGACTTAAGTTTCTGAATGTATTGCCAAAATTGCTGGTTAAGTGGCTTCTCTAAACATTCAATCCCAAATTTCAATACTGCTACTACTTTCTGTTTTTCTCAGGAGTCATTAAGCCATCAAATTTTTAAGTGCTTGGGGATAATACTTATATCAAGACTATTTGGAAAAAAACCTTCAGGTGCACCTCCAGTGCCACCTGGTGTCTTCACTTTGTTTTCATTTTTTTGACTGTGTGAAATCTTTAACAGGCAGAATTAACCTGACAGGACGGGGTTAAAATACATCCCATCCAGATCTGCGTGTTTATGTACAGTTAATCTTTGGGAGCCTGGATATTTGGAAGTTTCCTGGATGGAATCCACCCATCCAGGAGAAACGCTACTCAGTTGAAATGCCATTTTAACATCAGCAGAAAAAATAATTGCATTTATCTTGGTAAAGACATTATGCCGCACTACTGCAACCTTTGCCCTGCACTGGTGAGCCCCAGCTTGGCCCCAGTATCTTGATGGGTCTCACCAGTGCTGAGCAGAGGGGAGCAACCCTTGCCCTCGGGCCGTCATGGCCTGGGACGTGGCTGGACCTTTCCTGCAAAGCTGCTTTCTCTTCCAGTGAATCCTCCGTTATTATTATCTTCCATCAGTCCATCCCTTGAAGGCTTCTTCCTCCCATCGCCTTTCTTGGTATTACTATTTGATGGCTAACCAACTGAACTGCTCACTTCCCTGTCAAAAAACGAAGACTTCCTTTCACGGGTGAATGCCCATACAAGTCTGTAAGGATCGACCTGTGCCTGTGTTTTTTTCCTTCTCTGTAACAGCGTGTGTACTGCACGATGCACCGTAAGGCTGAGAGGAGGAACCGAACAATGACAACCATCTATCGTGAGTCTCTGCAAAGAACATTTACCTGCTCAGCTATGGTGCGGTCAATGCTCCGGACACGGAAGACTTAGGCAGCGAAGTTTGCCAAACTTATAAATCCTGGTGTGGGCTTCAATGACTCGAGTACAGTTCTCCATACGGCACACTGCTCTTCTTGTTTACTGAGAGGGAGCTAAAGCAGGTTTTTTTTTCCTCCAGTCCTGCACATCTGCCCACTAAAGGGGGGCTGATGCAGCCTCACCCAGACTGGGCTATGAAGGGAGAAAAACTTGTCCTACCTGTAAGGCAAACTAAGCATCTCAATGAGATATTTTATAAGGCAGCCCATTAAAAAGGAAGGGGAAGGAGGAGGCACAAGATATCATCTCCAAAAATCACATACACCCTTGAACATGGTGAGGAATTAAACAAATTACTGTCCCAAATGATCAGTCTAAAATGGTGAACACTGGGAAAGATTACAGATTTCCTCTGTCAAAGCTCTACAGCAAAACCAGCTAGAGTAAACAGTGGCTGCTATATGGAAAAATGAGTTGAAAATCCTTTACTGCCAGTGACTGAACCAGGCTTGCTCTGCCATGCAAGCCCCAAACAGGCTGAAGTACCCCAAGTAACTGATGTGCAGACTCTAGCACTACAAAAAAATAGTTTTCAGAAGAGTGGATCTGCTCTCATAATAAATGACAAAAAGAATTATATTTCTTTAAGACACAAATAAACAAACCCCCTTGTTCCCAATCTTGTAAAGATAAAAAAAGCAGTAGATTCTCACATTCAGTACTTCCTGCCGTAGAGTCGCGGGCTCCACACAGCTGATTAGACGAAGCAGGAGGTCCATCATTGCTGATGTATCTATATGCTTTAGCACCAGGCTAATAAATTGGTCTTTTTTCCTTAAAAATGCAATCACCTAAAAATAAAAGTGTCATTGTCAGTTGCTAGTACAACATACAGACATGGCACACAGAACTTCCTATACTTCACCTTGTCTCAACCAACCAATCTTGATGCAAAACAGCTACTAAGTTGAGAAATTCTCCAGAGAATGAGAGAATAACGTTCTTGTTCCAAGGCAATCCTAAACCAAATCTTTTTAGCTATCTTTTCTTTCCCCTGTGCCACAAAGAAACCCAAGCCCACAGGAATGAGAGCACCAAGAAGCTGGTGAAGCTGAGGAATTTTTCATTCCACTAAGGCTCTCTGACAGCCTCCATTTAAAAAAATCAATTTTGAATTGGAACACATGTATTCCTAAAATACTGTTCAGCTCATGTTTCCAGCACCCTTTTTAGAGGTGTGAGGCCGAGGCATTGTTTATGTAACGAGATGACTCTGGGCAATAGTCAAAGGATGTGTCAATATGCTTTTGTACAAAAAAGAAAGCTGTAGCTGTGGCACAGGAATACCCCAGCTACTGCAGATCTGAAACCAACACCATGCAGAAGCATCTAAATGAGCCAGCAACTCCCTCAACTGAGGAAGTTTGAAGAACCTCTCAGAGCCTACATTTCAACTCCAACCTTAAAGAGCACAGCAAGCTATTTTTCAACTCTAAGAATACAACGAGATCACGAGGGTAGCAATGCTACCGCCATACAACACAAGCAACGTTAGTGAATTCATTTGTGCTTACGTATCAGGACAAATCTAATCACTACCTGTTCCGTTTTTCTTGCAATGAGATTCCCAATAGTCTTACTGAAGAAACTGGCAAGCAAAGGGTTCAAAGGAGGCTCGTGATCCAAGAAGTCATAGAGGATATTCAGCAGGGTTTCATCCCCTCCTAGCTTGTCATTGATCTGTGGCACATCTGAGGTCAGCAGTTCACAGGCTGTGTTTGGATATCTGGGAGGACAGAACCAGAGCAACTAAAGGTGAAATGAAAACTCTCAAGAAAATCTTCCCTTATTAAAGTTACGAAGTAAAGAGTAGGAGGATTGCACTTCCTGGAGACAGAGGGGAAACAAACAAACCACACGACAAACAAGGGTCATCTACATTAATGGCACATTTTAAGGAAGGACTATTTCCTGTAGCACATCATGTGTTTTTTTTCAAACCACTAAATTCAAATTGCAGTTAGTTCTGGTTTTTAAAAGTGATGCTTAATCATTTTCAATACACTTAAAATCTCTTAAAATCTTTTAACGTGAATCCACTTCCATAACTAAAATTAACCAAAAATTGAAGGTTGACGAAGAACGCATATTTTAGCAGGTTTCTGTAACATTTCTGTAAATTATTCTTTCCACTACTGCAGCTGAATTAAACATGAACACTTTTTTTAAATCAAGAGGACTAGAATTTAGAGACAGAACATTAGATCTAACACAAAACTCCTAGCAAATGAGCATACACTATGTACAACAAACAATTCATAGCCAACCTCTTGAGTTTCAATTTCTCAGTAATGTCTACAGTCTTCTGTAAAATTAACCTGTTTTTCAGAAAATATTACTGTGCCTGGTTGAAACAGTTTTGCTCACTTACATCAGAATATGAAATGATATTTGACAGCTGATGAAATCCTTTCTTTTCCTGACCTTGTTTCTTGCTCTTCCAGGTGGTGCTTTTAGAAATAGGTCGCATTTGTGATCAGAAAAGGTAATACCATGTTGATAATGAATATTATCTTTATAATTAGACGAAGTCTCAAATATCAAAGTGCATCCATACAAAACAATAATCTAATGTCAACGCTAAAACCACTTTTTGGGGACTGTTAGTTTAGCTGAAAGACTAAGTTTCCTCAGGTTGAGATTCTACACTACAAGCCCACCGTAAGGTACAGCTACATGGCACTGTTTTGCAAACATTTAACTGATTCAGTCTCTCCATTACTCATGCGATGAAGGAACTAAGCAGGGGATGGGAGGCTGCCTTGCAGGCACACTACAGCACTGGAATTCTTCTGGCTTTATTTTATTTTTTTTAAAACCTCATTTCAGCATTTCATTGTTAGAGTAGTGTCTTAATTTAATATTCTAGCTACTGTCCAACTATAAACAGGGCTTAAGGGAACTCATTAGAAAAAGACCTCTTCACCATCACACCGAGGTTATTGTGGTCAGAAACAGCCATCCATTAGTGCTGTAAAATTCCACCTAGCACAGAATTTTAACACTATTTTCACAGTTTCGATGATATATATGATCCTAGAGTCAAAAGGCACTTGGACTTTATTTTCAAGCCATGATTTACTCTTACCCCACTAATTGTTTAAAGACCCTGACAGAGCGTGCTCAAGTGCTTCAGCAGTTCTAAGCACAAAGCAGCAGTTCTGAACACCGAACCTCCCGCTGAGTGCCAGTTCTCATCCACGCTTCCCAAAGTAGTGTTGATTTGTTATCAAGTAATACAGATTAAAAACAAACCCTGTCCTCCACAGTTTGAGCATTTTCTCTCTATAAGCAGAGCTGGTTATCTTCCTTTTTTTTCCAAAAGCAAAAAGAAAATTTACTATGTATTTTAATAACGGCCAACTAAAATAATAACAACATTAAAAAACAGAATACAGAATACTCTTGCTGCAAATGCATGTTCTTTCTTTTAGTGCATTCGCCTTCCAAATAAATATTGTGCCATTCCGTACGACACAAACCCAAGAGATTGCCCACTTTCAGTAATCACGCATGGTCTACCACTTTCTGTACCTTCAGACACAAGCCAACTCCAAGACCAATACAAAACACTCCTGCAATAATATGACTGTTTCTGCAACACAAAGGGAATATCTTCACTTCTGTAGAACACTGTAGCTGGAACCATCTTTCACTACACAGCAAGTTTGGTTTTGTTTTTTTTTTTTTTTCCCCAGCCTCAAAGGAAAAAACCAGGCAGAAGACCGCTGTGGAAATGGCTAGGTGACTTGGTACTGGGGAGGTAACTCTCACATCTCCACCACCTTTGCAGTAAGGCCTGTGAGCGAGTAACAGAATCTGGGTTACAGCATTTATCTGCTGTGTTTCTCTCTGCTGGAATTAGTTAAGATTTCTGCTCTAGACCTCATTAAGAGAAAATCAAGAAGAAATCTTAACAGAACCTCCCGAACTTGAAGTGGGACCCCCTGCTCTGAGCTTTGATCTCCCACCTTCCCAGCAGCAGCAGGTTTCATGCTTCTGGCAATGCTTCCTAAGCTAATGACCACCTATCAGGGAAGGAATAGTGGAATTACTGTAGGTCTTTGGAAACCTCAGCTCAGTTCTTGGAGAGACAAGATGGACACGTGGATTGCTGGCAATCATACAGGAAGAACAGACAGGAAAAACACCGCGTCATTACATGAATTCACAGTATGCCCATATCTCAAGCACAGCATGTTTGAGCACGCCATCGTACAAAGACATTGCTAGGACCGTTGTCAGGGACCAGCCACCAGGAAAGGAAGATCTTTTTGGTTGATCCCACGTGGCTGTTTTTGGCATTTGCACTTCTTCTGTGAAGAGGCCTGCAGCTCTTTCTTCAGCTGACTGTCCACTCGCCTGTTCTTCTTCCCATGGGTTTGCTTTAGCTGTACCCGGAGTTACGTACACATGGCCTAACTGGCAGGATGCTCTGCCGGTCCTTGGCTCTTTTCAATTCACAGCTCAGGCTGGAGCTTCCTTTCAGTTATTATGCTTTCCAGTGCATCACTGTATGCCCACTTTTACCCTAATAATTGCTACTGGTTTGGTTTTTTTATATTCATTGAATAGAATTTTTATTTTGGAAGAAATTCCACACCCTGACCCTCCCAATTTAAGCCTTACTTTACTCATCACAGTTCCATTTGGTTCTCAACAAGGAAAATACTTCTTGCCCTGGTAGTATATAAAGGGTGAAGACAAGTGTTAGAGGACAATAACTTTTCCAGTACGTACACTGGATTGCTTTGTGTAGAGCCTTGTGCTTTCCATCACGAACACACCCTGGCATTCACTGTTTATCGGGTATTTCCAGCACACTGCCCACGAGGACTCCAAAGCCCTCCCCATGATGTAAAAGCTGACCTGAAGCCCGTCAACGTGCGCGTGGACCTTAGGCCACCAGTCATTACACAACCAGCACTGACTGTATTTGCTTTATTACTGCTTGGCCATATAACACGATGAAATTCTCCTACCTTTTAGCTAACCTAAGTCATTCTGCATTATCAACTTTCTACATTTATAATCCATCTCCCCTCTTCATGTGTGAATATATCAAACAGCACAGGACTCAGTAGTGCAAAACCAGAAAGCTGGAACTGGCCATTTTTCCCTCATCTATATTTCTTCTCTTTAAACAGTTACTAATTGATGACAGAGCCCTTCTCTGTCATCCCATGACAGCTTGTTTTCAACAGTCTTTGATAAGGGGCCTTATCTTTTCAGGACCGTACTTATGCCACATTAGGCATATCACCATTTTCCATGTGTCTCACTGACTCCGTCAAGCTCAGCTCCCGAGCTGAAGCCTGCCTCCCCTCTGCAGAAGCGGCACTGTGCGATGGCTGAGGGCCTGCATTTGGAGAGGTGCCTATGAATCATAATGCTGTACCGTACCGTTTTCAATGTGCACAAAGCAGAAGCCAGATTTACTGGCTCACAGACCCTTCTTATGAACTGGTGGCCTATTTGCCACTTCCGTTCCACCAGTTTTAAGGTTGACCAGGTAAGCAATTTCATATTTGAGTTACCTTAAATCACTTGGGTGAATACCAGCCAATCCTAACAATTACGCTACTGACTATGTTCCCCAGATGCCCCAATTTGAGACAGTTCCCCTGTAAAGACAGACACCACTTGGGAATCTCCTGAGAAGTCTCTGAAGTGAGCACCAACACAGTTTAATTTAATTTTCTGCTACGGTCCTATGGCCCTGTCTTCCTTTTGACACTTGGATCACCCACCCGCCCTACACATTCTCAGAGAGGCTTCCTTATTTTGATGGGTTTAGAGTATTAGTGATTTTGCCTTTAGCAAACTGCTTCTCAAAATCCCGTCATCCAGTCTCACAGATTAACTAGCCATAATATCTTTTTTCCGTATCTGGACACAACTTCCCTTTTGTGAGGATGTACTTTTACCTGGAAGGGGTTATTTGGTTTTAACCAAGCCAGTTTCCTACATTAGGATTTTTTTAAAAATCCTTGTAATACAAGCTCTGCATTTACCACGAGCCACTAAAATGTTTCCAGGCCAGCTGTGAGCTTTTTACCCTTTCACAGCACCATTTACTTCCTAACCGGCCTCCTCATATTTGTGTAGTTCCATTCCTAAAAGTTAGAAAAACAAACCCCAAGCCCTTGATAATGCTGTTTATGTCTTTTTTGCTCCTACAAGGATGTTAAATCTGAGTACATTATGGTTACTATTACAAAGTGATTTTACAACAGTTACATTTCTTAGAGCCCCCAAGGGTATATCAGGAGTTATTTCTCCTTTTTCTGGTTCATTGCTCCATGCAAAAGGCATTCACGATTCCTAAAAACTCATGCACTGTGCCTCCCTGTGATATATATCCTGTCAACAGGGGGATAAATGAAACCCCTCATTGTTAGAGCACATTCTGCTCTCGCAGCCTTTACAGACTCCAAGTTTCACACAGTCAGATCTAATACTTCACCCTTTCCATTCAGGCACGGCATCCCAACCCGTAAGGCTTCCACGCTGCAGCTAACTTACCTCACTTGACACTCAGCTCTCTATCCCCTACAGCCCACCCTTACACTAGCAGAGTCTACTCTGCCTTTCCTATAAGCTGTACTCTCACTACTGCATGGTCTCAACAGGCTTATGAGACACTCTAGTATGTCAACAAGTTCATTATAAAGAGACACTACAGTTCAAATAGTTTACACACTTCTTTAATTGCTACAGGTCTTCATCTGGTCGCTTAGTTTTGCATGCTATGCTTAGATGGGGATTTACTGTTGAGTTTTCCTCTTTGCAATTCTCCTCCTGAACTTCCATCCTCCTGACGTTTCAAGACTAAAGCATTTTGATGGTTCTATTTCCACTGCATGCATCATTCGGAGCTGCATGTCCTTCCAAACCTATCAAGTTTCTCCCCTGTTCCAGTTTAAAAACTTTCTTAACCTTTTCTTTAGAGCCAAAAATTGGATTCCATTTGGATTTAGACAGCGTCCATTCTTCTTGCTTAGCCTTTATTTATTCCAAAAGCTTCCCCAGATTTTAATAAGCTTACACGCTCTCCATCCCCTCTCCAGTGCCTCATCATGCTTTGAAAATGCTTCTCTGCCTGGTCTACGTACAGTACTGGAAGCATTTCCCAAAAAATACTTGATGAAGATCCGCTCTGTTTGTCCTGGTGAGAAGGTCGCTTGTTGCCATCAGCCTCACCCATCTCTCTCTGGTGTATAACCCCACTTCCCACCACTATACTTGCTTTTTGAGCAGGCACCTTACGGACTGCTCTTAGAAGAAGAGGAGTATGTAACACCATCATCTGATGAAGAGATCAGTGAATGAGGCTGCTAACTGAAGGCCTTCCCAACACAAGACCTTCTTCTACCTTGCCACGACAGGGGACTGCAACACTGGCGGCTGACCTCTTCCCACCGTCTACCCTTGTGCCTTCTCATCAGCCAAGCTGGCCTTGAGCTGCCTCAACCACACGCTACCTTCAAAAGCTGATGAAAGGGCATATAAATCCTGCACGTGAAATTCAAGGACACCTGGGAGTAAACACTCTCATACTGAGCTTCCCTCCTCATTTTGGTTTGCATTAAGGATTTTGCTTCTTGAGAAATTTTTGTTTGTCCCCACCTTTCCTTATTCTTAGTCTGTTCGGTTACAGTAGGAAAAGGTTTCCACTTCCACCCTTCAGCATGCAGGACCAGAGACATACACAGCAGCCACGAAAATCTCAAAAAGAACAGGACTTAAAAATATGGCCTGGTTAACTGAAGTAGTCTTCTGCAGTGATATGGACATCGTTTGAGTTAGTACTGGCATGGTGCTGGAACCCCTCACCTCTCCCCCAGCAAAACACACCCAGATGCCAGCAAAGGACCACATCTCGCACTGTTCAACACCGCCTCTGATCATTAACTCTTAGCACTAAGGAAAGTATTGCCCATCACCTTCAACCAGACCTTTTGGGTTTGAGCTTGTCTCAGGTGAGCCGTGCAAACGGTATGGATGAAGAGCTGCAATAAGCACAACGCCAGTCCCCCCAGGAAAAGCCAGTTACTCTGATACGATACAGGAAATACAAAAAGCCAAAAGACTGTTGTGTGCCACATCCCTGGTTTAAACTTGCACAAAATTTGCATTTGTAGGACAACAGTATAAAACTAATACTCCTGGTTCCTTTTGGTAATTCACCTTTTATAGCAGAAGCTCGGCAGAAGCAGCCATATAGTATTCAGTTACTACATAATGTATTTCCTGGCATTCACTTACCTGGAAATAGTCACCTAAACCTAGTTGATCAACTGTCTCACCTAGTAATAAGCCTAAACAATACAAGTTTCTTCTGTGGATTTCAAGCAACAACAGCAATAACCAACACTGATCCATTCCCACAGTATTTATTTATACACAGAGCAGCCTTTTATTTTTACATAAACTTAACAAAGAAAAACAAACTTCCCAAATCCAAAATGTAAATATTTTCAAGTATACATTTAGTTAAAAATGTATAAACACAGCTTGATGTGAGAACCAAACACATCCAGAGTTCTCCACCAGAAGAAAGAGGCTCTTCACCAAGTTAGGCCCTCTCCCTGACTGTAAGGAGACTGAAATCAGCAGGTTTTGCATATGCAGCACACTGAAAATATTACTTCTTTTATTCACTGTACAGCTCATTTTCTTTTGTGAATCAAACCAATCAAGTTCAGAAATTCATAACTCAGAGAAGAATGCTCTTTGCTTGCAATTTTGATAAACATACCAAAGGTACTTTCGAGATACTGATTATTTTGCTTGCAAAGTTTCAAACAAAGAGCAAGAGCTTTTTTTTTTTCAGACAAACTCAATGTTAAACCATTAAAAATAAAGAAACAAGCTTCTGAAAATTCACTACAAATAACAAAATGCTGTGAAATATTTCACAATACTGGAAAGCCTTTTCCCCAAGACTGAAAAGGTTACATCCATCTTGCACCACAGCATTTCCGACAGCAAGATCTCTCACATTCAGTTTTCTTCGTATAGGACAGAAAACAAATACCTACTTGAAGCGGACCTTCTCATCCATATCCACAGGGGGCTCATGTGTGATGAGGTTGACCAGCTCCTCCATGCAGTGCTGCTGGCAAAGGAAGTCCAGCAGCTTGCGGTTCTGAGCCTTGCACTCCTGTAAGATGTCATCTTCGTCCATCAGCTCGTGAAGTGTCACATCTTCTTTATCCAGCAGCTTGTCCACATGTGATGTTGTGTTCAAATCAAACTTCCAGAACATGTTGATGGGACACAACTAGCTGTAACGCAAGAGAATGTGAGTTAATCTTCCACCTTCATTATTTATTCCTCCTTTATAATTCAGAGCAGAATGCCTTAATGCAGGTGCCAGCCAGCTTGTAAAAATCAGTTCAATTCCATAAACAAAATTAACAACTTTTTGCACCAGAAAACTAACATGACACAGATTATAGCTGTATAATATCAACAACGGACACAATATATGCATGAATAAACTTCAACTGCAAGTAGCTTGAACTAAAAATCAAGGACTATGCTCATACACAGAAATGCTCTGATGGATTAGAATCGAGGCTGGTCACAGATAGGGAAGCCACACTATCGCACTAAAAGCAGTTTGCATTAAAGGGTTTGGGGTTTTTTTGTATTACTTATATTTCAGTCCCATGCTCATCAGCCAAAACTGCAACAATCAATGATTTATGTAAGTGGAAGAAAGGCCTCCAATGTATACATAACAGCAAGAGATAAAGAGAGTAGACCGTAAGCGGAAAGTATTTCAAAAAACAAAACAAAACAAAAACAAAACTACTGGACACTGCGCACGATATCATCAGCAAACCTAGAGCTGGACTGCTAATGAATATAAACCTTATGGAACACTAGAATACGCTATTAATCTCATAGACATCACAGAACTAAAACTGTGAGTTGTCTTTTGTGGAGCAGAAGAGTGTATTTGGGTTCCATGCACACAAAAGCGTGCGCGTGTGCAGTCTGCAGCCGTAAGATCTGCAGCTCCAGAGCCGGCTGCCAGCAGGACCATTAACCTCTCCAGGAGAAGCCGAGTACGCGCGGTCAGGAACGTGCAGAGCGGTTCGCTGGATGGCACCATCAGTAGAAAGTTCCAAAATTCTGAACTCTAACCTTACGGGGGGGAAAAATGAGGCTTAGAGAGCAGTGGTTTCTGTTACCTAAAGGGTGTACGGCTGGGCAGCTAAAATTTGGTCTGTAAAGTAACACCCAGATTCTGTTCTTGACCATTCTAAAACAGACAATACTTAACAACCTCCGCACACTCACCTCTTAACCAGGGCCTGCACATTTTACCACGTGCTGGGATTGGGACTTAGAGGTGTTTACCAATAACAGACATGGCAAAAGGATACTATAAATCAAAGCTAGAAATCCATACCAAAGGAACGGCCTCCTTTTCCTACATGTTCTGGATCTCAAGTCCTCGTAAATACTTGCTGAAAGGAAACCCTCCTCACCATCACCTCCCTTCACAGGAAGTTTCATATGGGCAACTAAATTTCCCAACTAAATTTTAAAAAAAAAAAAAAAAAATTGATACAGTTCTCTGCCAAAGTGGTAAAACTGAGATACTGCAAGTAACAAAGAACGACAAACTATTAAAGACCGGCTCGAGCTGGAGCCCAGTCCCACAGAAACATGGGAAGTCACCTTTCATGAACCGTGATCGAACCCTGCCCCAGCTGCAGTCTTTGCCCCCTCCGAGTCTCCCCGGCAGTGCTCGGGGACCCCCTGCCCAAGCAGGGCTCCCCCAAACCCGCTCGCAATGGCTCAGGTTGTCCCCTCTGACTTCCCTCTCCGCACCCGCTGCGCTTTGCAGGAGTCTTCGGCATGTGACCAGAATCACACGCTGTGTTTCAGATGGGGTTTCACTATTGCCATGCATATTAGTAAGAATATTCCCCTTCAAACAATTTTTGCTAAATATAGAGCACTGCACTTTGTATTACTCATTTGCATCCTTCTCCTACCCCTAACACTTTCTTTCCTTTTTTGTTACCCTGATTTTTCTCTGTGGGCTCTATTAATGATCTTTTTCCAGTTAGCTTCCCCAATATACTTTAACTTTAGAAGAGTCATTAATTATATCAAAATAAGACAGTGTTCACACTATCCCTAAGACACTCTTCCAGTGGTCTTCCTCTTGCTTAATATTTTCTCTTATAATTCCGCCCTTTACTATCCGACCTCAGGATTTGGCTAATTCACCACGATTCCTCAACGAGCCATAATCTTTCACAATCCTGCTCTGGCTGTCGTACCAAATATCTTAATGATCTCCACAGAGAAACAAGATTTACTGAATTTCTTTTCTTTAGAGTATCAGCTGCCAAAGCAAGAGCTCAGATTACTTGGGCACAATTTAAATTACTGATTTTCATTTCATTTTTCATTGTCATATCTTTTACTGTTCCCTACAGGGAGCAAATAAGGAGCAATCTTAATTCTTCCCCAGTAACACTTCCAGTATCTTCAGAGAATACAAGATAACTCCAATTCCTCATCAGTAGACGCTGGTACTTCAAAAAGCAGCTAAGTCACTTAACTATCTGAGAATCTGAGTACAGCCTTTCATTTCTGGCTCCCGTCTAGTGTTTCAGACTAAACTCTCCCCCAGACACTGTCTCATCCTCACTCAATCCCCACGGCTCTGCTACATGTACAGAAGCCTAACGAAAGGGGAAAAAGAGCTTCTGAAGGAAGAAGCCCTGTGCAGGCAGAGCTGTTTGACTCCTGGCTCCGTATCCTACGCAGAAGGTCAGGGCAACGAGAGACCACAAAGGGACGGCATCGTGCTGTAGGCCATGGGGATCAACGATGGTTTCAAGAAAAAAACCTATCATTAATGTTAAAGAAAGCAAGAGAGTAACTGTTATTCCCCATTGACAAAGGTGATAAGCACAGCTCAGACAAGACAAACGTTCTGTGTAATAATATCGTTAAGCTAAAAAACATTTTATAAAATGAAGTAAATTGGATGAGACGTGTCAGTGTGCTACACTCCCAGATTATTTGTATATAAGCATGTGATTTTATACAACAGGATCACAACGCTTTTTTTAACCTAACCCACATTACTATTTCCGCAGCAGCAGGAACACTTGCTCCAACCATTCATTTTGCTTTTTCCAGCATCCAAATGTGTTGCCACGCCTGATCTTTTGCCAGCTCCACTGCTTGCATAACTACATCTAAGACAGAATTTTGAAATTATCCTGTTCAAAAAACAAACAGAAAACAACACTTTTTTTTCCTCCAGGAAGGTTTACCGAAGAAGGGCGGGCACTGCTTTCCCGTTACCACAGCTGGGCAATTTAAAAGCTTATGTAAAGACCCAGATTTTTTTAATTACATGTTTAAATATCTGGGTCCCTTGCAGTGTGTCTTTCACACTGAATCTCCAACTGAAGGGCTTACAGGAACTACTAAATGAAACACATTAAAAGAAACACCGACTTTTTATTTATTTTTACCAATATTGACATGCATTTTCTGCCCTACCTCAGTTCAAGGACTCTTTGCGTGTGCGTGTGTGTGTCTAAGGATCTCTAAAAGAAAAAGGACTACCTTACGAAATTAAGGCTATTTTTTTCTGGGAATAGCCGTGATATTTGATAACAAACTCCGTGGAGCTCCACTCAGTGCTTCAAAATTTGTCACAGATAACCTTCCTATTTCAGAGAGCTTTTCTCCATGTCAATGTAATTCTTTCTTTTAATGTCTTTATCTCAGAGATTTAGAAGAAAGCAAGAAAACCTTTGCAAGTCTGTCTTTTGTGGCACAGCGCTGCTGATACGTTGAAGCCCTACTTGAATGCATTGGTGTTGCAAGACGTGATTATGAAGGGAACACCGAAGCTATGAACCGTCAAGCCATTCGAAGCGCAGCCTCCTGGTAACTCTGTCTTCCCACAGTCCTCCTGCCGCCACATTTACTCGCCAGGTTTGGACTTTCAGCTTTTTGAGGTAGAGCTCACATACACATTATGGGGAAGTACGTGGCCTCGAGCCCAGCAGAAACAGGGCTGAGATCCTGATCAAGCATCACATCTAAAAGGTCACTTTATAAAGTTCCTTCCACACATCAAGTGTCAACCACCTCTAGTCAAACCTACAGCATCATATTTCTTGTAAAGCTACCTACGGATGTCGAGGCTATAGGCTTTATTCATGATGGGCCCAAGCTCAGAGTTACTGGGAGGAAGGTGGGGGGATGCTGTCCAAGACAAAAGCTTACCCAGACCTCCCCCATGGCCCATCCACTGCCATTTCCTAACAACCTTCCAAACTGCCAGATTAACTAGTTTAGGTTGATCCTAGTCTTTTGGGAACTAGTCCCCCCAGAAAATAGCACAAAACATGGCAGAGAGAGAAGCAGTTTCTAATTTGAGTTGTTTAAATCAACAGTATATTGAAATGAAAAAAAAAAAAGTTAACTTTTAGCATTACGGCACCAAGCAAGAGCTTCTTCATCCATCCATGCAGCTACTGAAAATGCACTCAAGTAACTGAATTTCTGAGTTAGGAACAGACATCTGAATTTTCAACCTACGTGACATTTCTGTGACAGTAATGCTGTTTGGCTGTATAGAGTGTTCATTACAAACTGTTCTTCAGATATTTTTAACTAACTATGCTTAGTTATAAATTCACCAAGCGAAAAGCTGGCATAAAAGGCCTTAAATTAAGAATGTTTGGGTGCACAGTTAACCCAAATACATACAGATTCCATACATATATGTGGAATACACACGTAAATCTCACTTTTCAAATTCAAACCCATTACAAATCTGTCAATTCTACAGCTTTTCAAAACTTTTCATGTATCTATAGGAAAAGCTGTCTAATCTATAGGAGATGAGCTGATAAAGTGTCCTTAGGAAAGGAAGCCAGCTCTTTTCTCAGCACAGAGCAGGCAGATCTCCTTCCCAACCTCCTCCTTAAAACAAGGCTGAGGAGAATTGCTGAGGAGTTTGGCCTCTCCCGGTCCTCGCGGGCGAACCGAGCCTCTGCAAGAGGCTGATGCAATTCCCAGCATCCTGGGACTGGGTGCAGCCGCAGCCACCGGGAAGGGAGGCTGCCCTGCACCAGTTACTCTCCCACCACATTGCCCAAAGCACGTGCAACCACACAAGACTCTTCTTTGCCCTCGCTCCAGCCAAAAAAAGCTCTTTTAGCTACAGTGATCTTACAGGCTACTCAGTAAAATGCAGCAACTGAGATCTGGCAATGCTTGTTCATAGCATACTGAAACCAGCAGACAGTTAGGCCAAAGCAGGTGTCCAGGCAATGAAATGAGGTTTTGTAATCCACATAATATCTCTGCAAGCTTGAAAGTGGAACGGTACCACACACAGAAAAACCCAAAGGGACATACACGCCACTTAAGGACCAGCAGAATGAGTCACAACCTACAGGAGCCAGATGAACTGTCCTGGCAGGCCACAAGCAGGCACAAGAGAGAGAAAATACGCTGCTGTAACACTGCCCAAAGGGTCTGAACTACGGTGTCTCTAGAAGCAGAGAAGTACAGCTAAGGCTGAACAAGCAGCTCCTAGCGCTAGTGAATTCATGGAGTCACAGAATGGTTTGGGTTGGAAGGGACCTTTAAAGATGACCTGGTCCATGGGCAGGGACACCTTCCACTAGATCAGGTTGCTCAAAGCCCCATCCAACCTGATGTTGAACACTTCCAGGGAGGGAGCACTTACCACCTCTGGGCAACCTGTGCCAGTGTTTCACCACCCTCATAGTAAAGAATTCCTTCCTTGCATCTAGTCTAAATCTACCCTTCTTTTAGTTTAAAACCATTACCCCCTGTCCTATCTCAACAGGCCCTGCTAAAAAGTCTGTCCCCATCTTTCTTATAATCACCCTTTAAGTACTGGAAGGCCACAATAAGGTCTCCGCACAGCCTTCTCTTCTCCAGGCTGAACAACCCCAACTCTCTCAGCCTGTCCTCGTAGCAGAGGTGCTCCAGCCCTCGGATCATTTTTGTGGCCTCCTCTGGACCCGCTCCAACAGGTCCGTGTCTTTCCTACGCTGCGAACCCCCGAGCTGGACGCAGTACTGCGCGGGGGTCTCACCAGAGTGGAGTTGAGGGGCAGAATCCCCTCCCTCGACCTGCCGGCCACGCTTCTTGTGATGCAGCCCAGGATGCAGTTAGCTTTCTGGGCTGCGAGTGCACATTACCGGCTCTCACCCAATTTTTCACCCCCCAGTACCCCAAAGTCCTTCTCTGCAGGGCTGCTCTCAATCCCTTCATCCCCCAGCCTATATTGATACCGGGGATTGCCCCGACCCAGGTGCAGGACCTTGCACTTGGCCTTGTTGAACTTCACGAGGTTCACAAAGGCCCGCTCCTCGAGCCTGTGAAGGTCCCTCTCCGTGGCATCCCATCCCTTTAGCAAATCAACTGCACCACTCAGCTTAGTGTCATCTCCAAACGTGGTGAGGGTGCACTCAATCCCACTGTCGTTGATGAAGATATTAAATAGTACTGGTCCCAGTATGGACCCTTGAGGGACACCACTTGTTACAGGTTTCCACTTGGACACCGAGCCATTGACTATAACTCTTTGGACACGACCATCCAGCCAATTTCTTACTCAACTACCAGTCCATCCATCAAACCCATATCTCTCCAATTTAGTGGCCAGAATCTTGTGTGGGACCATATCAAAGGCCTTACAGAAGTCCAGACAGATGACATTTGTAGCTCTACCCTTGTCCGCTGATACAGTCGCTCCATTGTAGAAGGCCACTAGATTAGTCAGGCACGATTTGCCCTTGGTGAAGCTGTCTCATCACCTCCCTGTCTTCCATATGTTTCTACATCTTCCAGGAGGTCTGCTCCATGATCTCATCCGGCACAGAGGTGAGGCTGACTGGTTGGTAGTTCCCAGGGACCTCCTTTTTACTCTTTTTAAAAATTGAGATGATGTTTCCCTTTTTACAGTCACTGGGTACTTCACCTGACTGCTGCAACTTTCAAATATATGATTGAGAGTGGCTTGGCAACTACATCAGCCAATTCCCTCAGGATCTTGCTATGGAGCTTGTTGGGTACCATGGACTTATGTATGTTCTCCAGGTGGTCTCAAATCTGATCCTCCCTTACAATGGGAGGGACTGCCTTGAGGTTCAGGGGCTCCAGAGATGTGGGAAGAATGATTACCATTGAAAACTGAGGCAGAAAAATTGTTGAGTACCCCAGCCTTCTCCATGTCAGCTGTCACCAGTTCCCCTGCCTTATTTATTGGGGGGGGCAGCTATAGATTTTCTTTAATCTTCCTTTTCTGGCCAACATACCTGTAGAAGCCCTTCTTACTATTCTTCATGTCCCTTTCCACACAACCATCAACACATCCAACACCAGGATGCTTGCAGCCGATGGTGGGGGCAATGGCACACCACTACCCATACCCAGGCAGCACCAACAAGACAGAAGAGGGGAGCTCTTAGTGAAACCCAGCTATCCCATCTGTGGAAGAATCAGGATACGTACACATACCTACAGGCACGCGTACAACACACGTGCTGATTTCAGTACGCCTATTTTTGCATGAAGCACATGCAATCTTTTGTAATACACAATGTAACTGCTGAAGCACATGAAAATATATCAAAAAAACACAGGATGGAGGGCCAGAAAAAATTTCTACATGATCGAAGTTACACCCCTAGGAACGTTCCATTTTGAGTTGTATCAAGAAACAAACTGGTACGTCTATAACGTAATAAAAAACGTTCAGGATTACTTTAAAAAAAACCTGTTGATCTAGAAAAGTAACTGCCCCATTCTGCAATGATTAGCTAATTAATTTTCTTTAATCTGCTTCACTGTAGGTAAGTCATCAGAACTAACAAGGCACTTGTTCTCTACAAGCTATGGAGAGCTTGAAGAGAAGCACTGGTAAGAAATGGGATCTCCCCATAAAGAACCTGAGCTACTGCAAAAAGCTTCAGCAGCATTAATCACCAAACTGCAGTTCATCTAACAGGACCTACCACAGGAAACAAACCAGAGTGATCCACCTACCAAAACGACAGTATCGCCTTGCAGAGCCAGGAGGCCAGAATGAGCAAGGCCATTCTTTTGGCATTAGGATATAAATCCACCTTCTTTCTACAACTCAAAAAGTGCACTTCACCCCCTTCCAAAATGCTGGTAAGAAAAAACGCCTACTGAGTAACAGGAAATGGGCTACGAGAAACTGAAAACAGCCAGAGAGTTGCTGAGTATTATGAGCCGAATAAATGGTAAATACAATTTCTTCTCGTGATACGTGACTTACAAAGATTCAACACCATTTCCTGTTTCTGCTGTCTTTAAGGCACCTCTTTAAACTTGAGGAACTTCTAAATACTAAAATATTAAACACCAGAAATCACTAATAAAGTTAAAGAACACAAGGTAACCGTACAGCAGAAGTAGATGAAAAAACAAGAATATGAAAGAATATCCTACTTTCTCTAGCCATTTGCTGCATTGCACACCCCAATAAAGAAAAAAAAACAGGAAATTAAATCAAATCAGGGGCATCTTCGGCATCCGATGGCAAAAAATAAAAAAATAAAAAAAACCTGCAGATTTCCAAGACAAAAGACCACAAAGAAGTGGATGCCAACCACCAACTTCAAATGTTTCCAACTCTCAAGCATTAAGCAGAGTTCTGTTCTCTGGTTTCAGGCTCTGGTGGGCACGGTTAATGCCACTTCTCAATGATCTCACAAAGCAAGGCTCTCTCGGGCCTTTGCACCCAGCGTGAATGGGAGGGCTCTCTGCAGCTGAAAGGCATGTTTTACTCCCTCCTGCAAAAGCCAGTTTTGGAAATGGTAGCATCAAACAGACTCGTGTAGGGAAGTCAGTAATAAGAGGTTAGGAAAGGAAGTATACTCTGTTCTCCACAAGCAAGTGGGTCGCTATCGAAGCCGACGGCGTGCAGCTGTAACTGACTGGGGACAAAAGCAGAAGAGGCCCTCTCCAGAGCCTGTGCCTCTTCCCCAACGGCTAAGGCACTACTTGCTGGTCAGAGCAGGAGAAGGAACATCCTATCTACGCTGAATAATTTTGTGGTCTGCATTGTCTCCTCTTGCAGAATTACTGAATCTTCTTAGAGAGCTCAGCTTGGTCTTTTATGTCCCTTAGGTGCAAACTGCTTTCTGCATTCACTCCCGCATTTGTGTTGAGGAGGTCCCAGTCCTCAGAACAGTAGGGCCTCAATGGCCTCTCGGTATTCCCAAAATCCTACCAACAAGAATATCATGACCATGTTCAACATCCAACAAGCTACCACATCCAAGCCACCTCTATCTGTACAGTAGCAAAGAGGAGGGAACCCTACGAAAGAGGCAAGCACAACTAGCTGTCCCTCCACTCGCAGGAATTTGAGCTTTTTTCCCATGCTTCTGCAGTACCTTTTAGTGCATTGTGGAGATCTGAAAGACCAGTTTAGCCAGGTGCACTTAGTTTAATATGTGCATCTGTAGAAAGGCTGATGAATATCTCTCTTCTCCAAAGAAAACACACTTTTTCCACAACTTTGACTCTTGGCCTTATGCCTTACAATGCGGTATCATCTCATGGATGGTTTCAGTTACCCGGATACAAAACTACTAAGAAGCATTAAAGTCTGCTAAGAGGACTCAAAATTTATTCACCTTTGATTAGGTCCCCACTCAAGGGAAGGCTTGCTGCACAGCTCTAGCAGATTCTAACAAGATCTGTTATTGACATTTCCGATCAGAAAAGCAATATAGCATATCCGTACAGTTGCGTGATTGCTCCTGCCTTCTTTCCCTGATAATCACTAACCTCCCACACACCCTGCTGGCACAAGTAATAGTTAACAAACAAGACAGGAACAGAGTACCTGCTTCGTCAACAACAGATGCTGAATCTCTGGCACCATCGGATCATCCTACTTCTCTCGTTCTTTGACTGTAACTGCTGAACTATTTGACCTTCATCTCTAAGTGAAGAAGGCTTCAGGTCTCAAGCAATGTCTGAGCAATACTTTCCACAAAGGCCATAAAAGTCAGGAGACAGAGACTGAACGTTAAGACACATCAGAAAGCAGTATGGAGAAACATTTCTTCAAGGTTTATGAAAGTCTGCTATACAAACACATACCAACTCCTTTATGGTCACATAACATACTACTGCCTTTCATGAAGCCTTCACAGTGTTTAAGGTTATTTATTCTATGTCCAGAAAAGCATCAGAGTATAACATGATGAGACTCCGATGTGCTGGGAGTTTCAGGGATATAACAGTAAGGAACAAGGCCAAATGCAGGAGTGTCAGAAGCAGCAGCCTAGCCTAGAGTGCTAGAGGGATGAGGACATACTCAGGAATTGGTTTTTACAAGTATCTTTAATAGGAGCAAAATCCTTCAAACTGTTACATTTCAACAAACTGCTTTTCCTCAGGTCTAAATGATGCAATAGCCTATTCTGACATTAATAGCAGTACAGTAGTTTTAATTTTGAAAGAGCTTTCCATTCTGAAGTAAGAGGGAAAAGTTTGTCAAACAAAGAATGCCCATTTCCCCCCCAAGTTGTCATTATATAAAAGTTTGGGCTGGACTTTTGATTCAACCTTTGATCCTACTTCAAGAACACGTCTTCAGTGCTGAAAGCACTCTCGTGTACTGTCAGAGTTCCCCAACTATCCTTCTGCAAAGTCTTTGCTTACCCCACTTTGAAACTACCACTACTTTGCATCAACTTAGTCCAGACAAGGAGGCTTAGGTTTCCAGGCACACGATGCATTTTTGTTTTTTCCTACCCTCAGTATAGGGCTGAGAAGGGAAGGGAAGTGTTTATTAACCCAGGAGACAAGAAGCCAAACAGAACCCAACCCTCAGCCTCCAACCTCAGCCTCTGGCAGATGAAAATCTCCCCCTCTGTAAATGAAGGAGCTTTTATGATTTTTTTCTTGAAATACAGTAACTTCTTTGGTCAGGATTTCTTCATTTCTTGGATCTTCTCAGAAAAAGCAAAGCACTGCCTCAAAAAAAGGCTAAATTAGCACTGGGACGCCTTATCAACGCAGGAAGCAATACGCTGTGGCAGTCTTCAGTGAGAACAGCCCCTCCCCGAAGTACAGGACCTGAACGCTGGAAAGCAAGGCAAGAGTGAGCTTTTTCTGGTCCACTGCCTCAGCCTTCCGTTATCATTTCTTCAAAGATAATCTTAAGTCACACCTGAAATCTCATGTTTGAGAATTATCAGTGAATACATTCTATGGATACACTTGATCTTTTTAAACCCACTTGGGCTTTCAGTCAGAAGCGTTCTCTGACCTTACACCATACCAAAGTTTCAAATTGTTTGGAAAAGTGCTTTTTAAACCAGCTGTTGTGAATTTACTGCATAACGCTCCTCCTCCCACCCATGCCAAGTTATAAAATACAGTTGCCTCACGTTCGCTTTCTCCATACCATCTCTCTGGAACACAAACTGTTCAAGCAACACCAGCCACTTCTGAAAAACTAATCTATTAAAAGCAGAAGGGAGTAAAGCAAAAGTATAAAGACAATGTTGATCACAAGGCTAGAATGCAGTAAACAGTTTTATCTGTATACAGTGGCTACATTGTATGCATTAAAATAATTGCTTTGAGTTAAAATTGTTTAAGAAGTACATGAGGATTGTACAAGTTACAGGATAAGTTAAAAACTTCAAGCTGTATACAGCAGAGAATTAAGAGAAAGTTGCTCTGTAAGGTGATTTTTAGGAAATATGACATTGGAAAGCTATAATATAGTTTTTTCTGTACATAAGAAGTTAGAGTTAAGTCTCTGTCTTTGTTTCAGTCTGATCCCTCCACTAAAATAGCCAGTATCTTTATAAAAATTATTTAAAAACAAAAGGGTGCAAACAAAAAGGAGCATTTGGTGAAAGTGGTAACTTTTTCTTAAAGATGATGGGTAAGTTCCTTGGATAAACTCAAGGAAGAGAACAGAGACGAAAGTGCTTTCTGGACCATAACTAAAGAGTTGTCATTCCAAATGAATCTGAATTTTCTAATTTTACTAACAATATTCCTCTTCAGCTATTTCATTGCCTTTCACCGAACCTCACACTACAAAAAGCTTGTCCCTGCCATCTACTATGGTTCACTTATTCTCCCCATATTTAAGTTTCCAGTTTTGTAAAACGGGGGAAGTCCTGAGCTGCACGAGGATGTTACAGAGATTAACAGCTGTGAACAGCTTAAAATAAGCTTTCCATAACCGGGTATTTCCTCACCAAGCTGTTATCCCCCACCACCGGCTTGGCTTTATTTGTAGCCACGGCGAAGTTCGCCTGAGATACCAGCGGGCTGCTTACAGCCATGTAGATATCCAAAACAATCCCTGTCACACAGCTTCTCAAGTTTCACTTTCCTTCCTTAAACAACAAGTGAAAAAAGAGCTAAATCAGAATATGAGAACATGAGGATAAACATGTTAGGGTCAAGGTTCACATTCTTGCTGCTCAAGATAACTCCTGGTATTTTTCTTTTAAAGCTGTTTCTAGCTCTTGTATTTGGGGAAAAAAAAAATTCAAATGTACTCATTTTAAGTGCTACAGTGACACTTGTCAGTCTGCAAGTTTTCTTCAGCAGTGGAAAAGGCAGCAAGAAACAACAGGCACAAACTCTGCTTACATCTAGCCAACGCAGAAGCTAACGGTCGCCCTGTTCCAGCAGGAGCCCGGGCTGCTCCGCAGGCTTGGAAGCCCAGCTGGGGTTGACACGGACAGCTCCATCCGTGGTGATCAGACATCTCTACGGCAGGACAGCTCAGAGTAATGCGGAAGGAGCCGACAGAAGGCCGTCGAGCAATTCTGCCTCCCGATCAGCTCAGGCGTGCTGTTCATAGCGGTTTGCAAGGGACTTGAGGCCTTCGTTTTCCCAAGCGCTTTCACCAGCTGTGAAGCAATTACTGGTACTGACCTCTAACGGCTCCCAATTGTCTCCAAATTACCTCAAAGAATCACTGTTGTTCACACTTAGCTTTTGATTCAGGTTTTTTATAGATGTAAAATAAAAGATCCAAGTTGCTTATTTCAAAGCAGCTAATTCAATCCCAGCGGCACAGCTGATACCCAGCTGCAGGTAATTTTATCCGGGCAACCCCTTTACTGAACAGCTTCCTTAACGTTGTATTTTGATTTACACCCAAAATAATCCAGGTATATTTTCAATCTTTATGCATAAGTAGCACTTTCCCTGTCCTCTGCATCTTTAACACTGTAATAGCACAGAGTGCTAGAAGACTTTTACTGAAGGACAGCTACGGAGCGAGAGAAGAGGGTCTGACAGCCCGGCCTGGGCAGGAGCAAGCTGCACCCTGCAAAGCTAGTAGTAGGGAGAAACGGGGTCTTACAACTCGTCACGTGCTCTGCTGTCCTGTGACAGTCATCTTTGGTGTCAAAATGAAATAAGATTCAGAATTTAGTGCCCTGATTCATTAGCTTTCTTCTGCTCTTGCTTGGAGCTGCAAAAATAAGACTTTCTGAAAGCTAGGTGTGCTCTACCACGTTGAAGGAACAAGGCACTTCACTGAAGGCTGCCACCAGCAGGCAGCTCTGACAAATCATGCCCTTAAAAAAAATAAAAGGACAAATTCCATATTACAATTCACAGCAAAAAACAGGCCAGGTTCAAAACATTTGGTATGGAAGATAGATTTCATTCATTTATGGTTATGAACAGCTTTTAAGGAAGGCAGGTGCTTTCCAGACTCACACGGAGGAGGACCATCCTTGCTCTACGGAGTATGGAGGAAAAAAAAAAAGGAAAACACCCCAGGCTACTAAGCAGATGGAGAACAAGAGAAAAAACAGAGCAGAGATGGCAAAAGGTGTTCCTTGTTTGATATTTTTCAAGAGTAAGTGGATTAATTGCTGCAGCTTTTTGTAAACTCATCTTTAAACCTAGTCTGTAACAGCGCTCGCCTGCGTGAGCCAGGGGAGGACGGTTTTGTCAGCAGTGGTTGCTCTCCTCAGCACGTTCAAACCAACACATCCCTTCGGCCTCATCCTTTGTGGGCAAGAAATAACATACACAACTCCGAGGAGGCAAGGTATGTCAGTCTTGTAATTGTGCATAGGAACAGGGAGATGAAACATTTCCTACATTTTTCTGAACAAGTGAAATATCACAGCCTTTCCATTTTATTATGAAAATTAATTAACTGTATGTATTCGAAACTTGTACTACTGCCTAAAGCACCAGCACATTCAGGTTTCAGTCCAGACGAGGCCCAAGCACACAGCCACAAAAAGTGCCTTTCTCCTGGTGTCTGCCACATCTCAGGTCGTCTAGCTCACCTAAGTCCGTCTAGCTCACCTAAGTCAACAGGGAAATGTCTTTCACTTTTTCAGGCAGACATCTCAAAGTTGCTCATATTATTTCTGAACTGGAGTATCGAATTAAAGGAAAAAACCATACTGATTTAAGGAAACAAGTTTTCTGTAACTATAAGATGCCACTTGAGGATTAACTGCTTTATGGTGAGCATTTCTAAATTTGATACATGTAGAATTAAACTGTCATTCGAACACCTGCTATTTGCCAACAATGCACTGCGGGAATTTTTTAATATTTAGAAGGTATGCAGAGGCTTCAGTCAAGAAGCAGAAGAACACGCAAGGCAATCCCTGGCTGCACACAGATTCTGGGGTAGAGGTTTAAAAACATAAAATTAATAAAAAAATGTCCTCTTACTATGTATGTTTCAAAGTAATCACTATTTTTTGTCTTATTCCTTCTACAAGTAGAATGTCAGACGCCTCCCTTCTCCTCTGTGAGGCCTGTAATGACAGGTTCACCCCTTTTGTCTCACTTCATCTCATCCTTCCACTTATCAGTGTTTTCCACTTCGTGGCTTGGATTTTATTTTAGTGAACAATTGTGTAGGGGCCGGGGGGATCTTTTTAAAGCCTCCACCCAAGTACCATTCTGTTTGGTAAAGGCCTCTACCTTTTCTAGAAAGTGTCAGAAGGAGTCTGCAAAAATAACAGGCCATTAAAATTCACCGACTGAAAGACCAGTCGTTCTACGTATCACAAAACTTACAGCATCCTGCAATGCTTCTTTGGTTACCATAAAAAAATACACTGCATCTCCTGCTTCCCCTAAAACTCTGGGTGAATTTGTGTCTTACTCTCTATCTGAATTTTCTATTTGCGTTATTTTGCCCAGGACTATTACTGCAGTCAGTTCCGTAGTTACCGAAGGCTACCCCGAGCCTCCCTGAATATGGGCAAACATACAAAAAGCCCACAGCATTTTCCAACCTTTTCGAATGCTCTCAGTACTCCAAGACCAGTAAAAACCAACATGGAGGGCCAGCAATCACCACAGGCAACTCCTCCTGGAAACTGGGAGGAAATTACCAAGATTTACTGATTTTTTTATGTAAGCCTATTTAAACCCATTCCTGATAAAATAAAACATTCAAGATTTTCCACTTAGTTACTAAGTGGAAACACATGGAAATGCTGAGAGAAGTACATTATCCTACTTGTTTCCAAAAAGAAAGTATTTTTGAATACTTTTGACTTTCCTGTAACATCCTTTCTGTTACACAAAGGGCAAACATAACTTCAGCAGCTATGTCACAGCTGAAGAGTCTTCCTGGGTCCTACTGAATTCAGTCTTGTCTCTTTAGTCTCGGCAGCCATGGATTTTAAGGTTATTTTATGTTGGGGTTTTTTTGCTGTTTTAATAAAAAATCTCCTTTATTTCCTCTATAAACATAAATAATTTTAAGGTTTGCTACACAGAGCAAAGAAAAAAAAACCCTAGGTAATTCTCTCAAATTGCAATATCTGAGAAAGTTTTAGAACACACCTGCAAGTCAGATGATAACGGGTCACCAGGACTAGATGGCATTCACCCAAGAGCTCTACACCTTTAAAATGCAGCTACCGAAAAACTAATTGCAGGGAATAAAGTATCACTTTATTTTACCTGGTGAACTTGAAGCCTATAAACTAGCTTTTTAAGCAAACTGTTGCACAATTTAAAAAACCCAAAACGAAAACATACAGATGGACAAGGACAGTACGATCGATAGTTCATCCGAATTCCCACAGAAGTATTTTGCACGGGCTTCTCCAAACAACTTTAAAGAAAAGCTCACTTTCTTTTGTGAATCAGCAGCTGGTTAAAACATAAGAAATAAATCAAAAGCAAATTAAAAAAATAGAAAAAGGCAGCAAGTAGGGTCCCAAAAGAAACAGTGGTGCTCAATGTATTTATACGCAATCTCAGAAGAAAGATGAATAGCAAGGTAGCAACATTTGCTAGTGATATAAGAATTATTTAGCTTAAACCTACCAAAGCTGTCCCAAACATCTGCAGAAGGATTTCATGTGAATAAATAGCCAGACAATGCAATTGCAGGTTTAACTCCGTGCTGACAAAAGCAAAGTACTAATCATGGGAGAAACCCCCACCGAACAAGGACCGCTCTGATCAGGGACCTGTGCCCATCCAGTACATTCAGACAGAACTACCCAAATCTTTATTAGGGGCATGCTAGGAAAATAAATACTTGCAGGGTTTATAAACATCACCAACAGGTATTTGAGCAGCAACTGCATCACTTCAGGTGAATTTGTCTTTTTGAAAGAGGACAAGCAGGGGATAAGCAATTTGCCCCTGTCCACTATGTCCTGACTGGCAAATCCTTTCCTCTGGGCTTGGTTCAGTCTAACGCAGGAGCTTTCTGGGACCAGTCAATGTCTGCAGTGTCCTCTGGATCCTCAGGAAGTCTCCCATTCTCCATCAGTTCTGAAGCCAGGCTGTCCATCTGCCCCTTGCTCATCTGAGACGTATCCCACGCTGTCCTGCGCCGCAAGCTTCTTTCCTGCTGAGCTTTCACACACTCACTCTTCTGCCTGCCCCATCCCACGTTCTGGGAACTTCTTCCCCCAAGTGTGCTCAGATGATCCCAGGAAGGAGCCATCTCCCCTCCTTCCGGAGGGCTTTGCCTGACCGGAGTGCCACAGCCAGGACAAAGCAAACAAGCAGCCCTCCTCTGTGACGCAAGGCAAACCTTTTGAAGAAACATGACATTTTAACATACAAATAGAGCAGATCCTGTTTGTTACAGCCATTTGGAAATTATCTTGGAGCCACTGTTCAAGGATCTCAACATAGAGCAGCAGCCAAAGAGGTAAAAGTAATGTCAAAAGCTATTACAAGAAAGAATAAGCAAGTAAACAGAAGGCATGACATCATTTGACTATCGTGTGTTTGCATCTCGAGTGCTGGTCTGGTTAGCTTCTCTCGGAACGGACAGTAGAGCTCAAACAAGTACAGCTGCTCTGATTAGCGTCTCTCAAGAGAGATTGAGCGGAACGTGAAACAGCACAGCTTCTAATGGAAGATGCATTAAACTGGACTTGATATATGACTACAGCTCAGAAAAACAACAGATACAGAGAGAGGCATGTGTGGCATTAAGAAGGCAAACGGACAGTTATTTACAGCTTCCTACAAACCCAAGAACCGGGACACCTCACAAAGTTATCAAGCAGCCAACTCAGAAACAGGCAGAATGAAATACTAATTGTGTTCTGCATGGGAAGAAGAAACCCTGAGGAACCTACTGCCATAGATGGTTGTGGAGTCCAAAGGCTCAGCTGAGCTCAGAAACTCAGCTGGTTACACCAGTTCACAAAACACAGGTTTATAAAGGACCCTCAAATGTTTTACAGCCACTGCTGTTTCAGAAAAATCACTAACCTGGATGACTGCCAGAAAGTGGGAGTGCCTACCCCTACATTTAGACTGTTCTAAACTTCTCCCAAGTACATGGTTAGGAGGAACAGGTATCAGAGGGTCCTGAGCCAGCTGGACCTCAACGATGATTAATTTGCCAGACTGCGCTACACTATTATTTCTAACTACTTTTTTTTTATTTCTATATGTCTCACTGGCATAAATGACTACGGATGTCTAGAGCATGCATCCACATGCTCTAGTTCCTAGATGGCTTCCAGGACAATTTTCACAGAGTCATAGGATGGTTTGGGTGGGAAGGGACCTTTAGAGGTCATCTAGTCCAACCCCCTGCCATGGGCAAGGACATCTTCAACCAGATCAGGTTGTTCAGAGCCCCGTCCAACCTGACCTTGGATGTTCCTAGGGATGGGGCATCTACCACCTCTCCGGGCAGCCTGTGCCAGGGTTTCACCACCCTCACAATAAAGAATTTCTTCCCTACATCTAGTCTGAATCTACCCTCAATTTTCACCAGTTTCAAGACATCAGGTCTGACATCCAACATAAATATAACCAGCTCCATCAGCAGTAGCATCTTTATTTACAGCTCACCTAAAACCCGCACTTTTCTGCAACAAAACTTAGGGTCTCCTCCTCCTCTTAGGAGTTTTAAGAATGCCTTTAATTCATAACCTATTACCATGGGAGACCTTGCTTTATGTGAAATCTCTTGCCATTGTGGCATTTAGAAAGCTTTTCCTAACTGAATTACCGACAGGAAAATGACCGAGTCGGCCAGCTCCACTGCCAGCACCAGGAAGGATTGCAGTGCTCCCACAGGCAGCCCGTCCACCTCCAAATAATCCTAAGGCAGTGAATCCCCAATGTGATTACATGCTGCATGAAAGGGCAGTTCCTCTTGTTTGCTTTAAACTGCCTGGCTGGTAACTTTGGCGGATGCTTCCAGTTTCTCACCTTACGAAAACCAGTGAGTAATCATGGCCTATTCACTTTCACTACCCCAATGACAAAACGTACTGCGGGTCAGTTCCATAGTGTTACTTCTTGGAACAGGCACAAGCAGTTCCCAGAAGTACGGGTAGCCACCAGAAAGGAAAAAAGAAGTTCCATCTTCTTCCCATCAATTATGTCCATTAAACTAGAGCTCAAGTTTTGAGAAGCACTTACCAGCTAAACCTGGTTTCAGGGAGTAACCTGACCAACATGCCATGACTAGACTGCAGGCTCAACAACCGCAGAGGAACTGAGCTTCTCAGCTGTATGTCACCAGCTCTGCTTCTCCTCAGCAGGACCATCCCGGTGACACTACAGTTCCCTCTCAAACGACTCCAGGTATTACATACCAACAACAGTCTCACTAGCAGCCACCAGAACACATAATACAGCATTATAAAGCACGCTGCCATTACTGAGCTTAAAAAGGAAAGGTAGATGTGCATACCTTCAGTAGAAGTTATTTCAAACATGAAATCTTCTCCACAGACAGAGAAACATTTGGGTTACAGTTCCTGGAATATACCCAGCTTCAGAAAATTATTTTCATCCAGTGTGAATTCTTTCTCAAGCTTCCTATCCTGGAAAATATTTTAAAAAGTTACTATTAACCAAAGGTAACTGAGGGCCAAAGATTTTTTCCCTAAGCAAACTTCCACATACCCCTTCAGCCCACAGACAAATTTCAGGAAGGCTGTAGGTGACTAAGGCTCTTTGCAAAGCCACCACCACGGCAGACATAGTCCTTTCAGTTAACCACCCCTTCGGCAGCACCGGGCCAGCATGAACCTTCACACCACGTCCTGACAACAGAGGGGTTAACAGCCCCTTCCCCTTCAAGCACTCCGACTGAGCTGTGAGACTTGTACCTCATTCAAGAACACGTTTGTTTTCTTGACATCGCTTCAAAAGAAAGCTATAGGTTGTCAAGGAAACCTAACGGTCATTTTCACTTGTTCCAAGAATAATTGCAGCAACAATACCCGTATTTCACATTCGGCCTGGGGCCCCCATCACCTTAGGGAGGCAGCGAGGCACTCGCCTCTAGAGGAGAGTTCACAGTGCTCGCAGAAGGTGACTCACAGAAGGGAAGCAGGCAAGAGAACTAAGCTGGGCTTAGCCTGCCGAGCCCCCCTACAATTGACAGAGCTGGGTTGTAACCAAGGCCCTCTCGGAATCCAGGTA
Organism: Morus bassanus; assembly: GCA_031468815.1. Lineage (NCBI taxonomy): Eukaryota > Metazoa > Chordata > Aves > Suliformes > Sulidae > Morus > Morus bassanus. The sequence goes on along the minus strand of CM062571.1, from coordinate 84,636,084 downwards.
TTCCTTTTGTACTGTGGGGTTCTGACCAAACGGAAAACAGCAGCAATCAGTCCCTAGGCAGAACGATAATGTTCCCACGCTACCCCAACAGAGAGTCTGCTCACGTTACTAGGGCAAACACTCTGAAGAGCCTCGCAAACCTCTGTGTCAGAACCCAGAGAAGGCACGACAGCGTAACACAGAGAGCCCTAGCGAAAAGGACAACATATTTTCTCACCTCAGCATCGTGAATTACTTAATCGGAGGTACAATATTCACCCAAAACCGAAGTCATCAATTCGAATGGACAGCATACATGATTTTATTGTGCATATTAAGGTCTATAAGTTTGATGCCTTCTTTTTTCCCCGTGTTTGTCCTACAAAGTCTTTTAAATGTTATAAGTGATAAACTGAACATAAAACAATGCGGCTTAGATTTAAAATCATAACCTGAGGCCCAACAATTAAAGTGCTGCTCCGAAACAGACTGAATTGTTTCCCAGAGAAATCCCTGTACACACCTCAGATGTAGTCAGAATGCAGCAGGAATACTTCGAGACAGAGTCTGCGAAAAAGCTACGCTTGTTTGATCCTACATATCCCTTTAAAAGACAAACTCTATTTTGGAAATTATTCTGTAGTTTTGCTGTATTTCTACTTAAAAGCAGAGGGTGAGAAGAAAACCTCTGAATAATGACTTTAAGTTTGGCAGAGTGCAATTAGTACTTAGAAGCTACTTTATTGTGGAAATTCAAAACATCTGCACCATTCTGACACTCTTGTTTGTTGTGCTTGTGGTCAAGCTAAACCATGCTTCGCTCCACAAGATCTGTAGTAGTACCTCAGCCCCGATTCTGTTAAGCTTGTGCCTAAATCCCAGCACTACGAGCAGTCCTGTTGGACTTGCTGAGCCCAAAAACCAGGCACGTGTTTACAAGTTCACGTGATCTGTGTGAAGGCGGTGGGCAGAACAGCACGCCGACTCCACGTACAGAGTATCCTGCACTCCCTCAACGCTTTCTTCAACACCGAGTCCATACAGCAAGACCCAGGAAGAACAGGAACAAGCGCCCATCTTGTTCTTACTGAAAGTGCATTCACAGCAGCGTATCTTAAGGACACGATCAAGTCGCACCTTACTGAAACAGCCTCCCGGATTACGGGAAGATGGAGACAAGCCTACGTGACGTTGTCTTTCTAACTTGAAAAGGAGTAAGAATTTAATCTCTAACATTTCAAGTGACTGACATCAGCCTCAGATCTGTCATCTTTAGTCTTTATGCTATATTCATCTCAATTTTTCTTCAGTTTCCTCAATTATTTTTCAATTGGAATAGTTACTGAATGAATTTCCAAATAAGAGCGGTAGGACGACTGGATCTGCAGTATTTCACCACTGTTGAAACACAGATTTGGATGATGTGGTTAATTACTTTCTTCCATTCTGAGCACATACTGCTGAGACTTCAGCCTTACTCTCTTCTGGAGACGTATTTTATCTGACACACCAATTTGAAACAAAGCACAATAAAGTAGTTAAAGTAAATAACAGTTTATATTTTCTACCCTCTCTCCTAGTGATTTTACATTTTTTGCTCAGCTCACTGCAAGTTAACCAGCTACACACACAGACATGTTCAAAAGTTTAGCATAGCTTACCCCTATAGAAGTTCAGTTTTGAAGTCAAACCACGCCTGGGTTTCTATATTGTCAAAAACAAAGCGTCTCGTTTCTAACAGGAGAAATCACCCACCTCAAAATAACAACCAGTATCTCCAGTGATTTCCTGAAACGGGGTAGAGAGAATAAACCCAGCAGATCAAACACACTCTCCGTACTCACAGATTTCAGAGGAGATGTAATCTAACCGAGGCTATGAATTTTCAGTTATATTCCAGACAGAGCATGCCGTGATTCCCTCCAGTACAGACACAGCAGTAGCAAGGTGAATGGGCAGCTGTTAGCAAATTCTTTTTAAAAGCATCTGTATGGAGACAGAAGCATTCCCAGGTTCCACAAGGAAATAACTAAGCACGTATGGCTTCAGAAAAGCCAAACCACCCCAAGTCTTACTGGTGCCACAGGAGCTCTCATCTTTGGGAACACGACACCACTTCACAGACACACCTAAATTTGGAATAGTGCCGCTGTAATCCAACAGTAAGATACAGCTCTTCAGTTTGGGGAGGTTCAAAGCTGAATTAGGTTAAATTCAAGCTGACTACCTTCCTTATGCCAACAGCACATTTCTGATTCTTTGCAAATGAAATGTTTGTAAGATGCCACAGTGCTAGACTTGCTCCTATCCTTCAGACCTCCAGCATATGCATCCCAGACTAAGTCTGCAGCGGAAGTACTCACTGGTAAGGCAACGTGCCTAAAAACAATCAATAGGAAACTGATTATTTTGAATGACAATCAACAGAATTCACTGCCATGCCATAAAAGCTAAGAGTTTTGTAAAATTCTACAGATCTCTGGTTTAAATGGATAACGAAGCTTTGGACAGCTCATAGATGCAGATGGAAACACTTTGGGAGAACAAGCAGAAATCCTCCTGACGTACAGAACAAGCCAGCTGCTCAGCGGCTGTCGTTAGGTAGCTGACTGGGGGAGAGGGGTTCGGGGTGGGGTTTGGGGTTGGGAGAAGTTGTCTCATTCTTTTACATTAACTTTGCATTCCACAAAGAAAAGTTTTTCACCCATGCTACAGGTCGCTACCTGAGACAGGACGCGAGCAGATCCAGCCCGGTGAACCCTCGTCACCCCTGTGCTCCTCTGCATGCTCCTCTGCCGGCACGGCACAGAGCCACACGTCCTGGCGCAGGAAAGCCACAGCACCACTCCGAAGAGCCTCCGAGGGCCAAGCACCACTGACTAACACTTACTTGCACATTAGCACCTCCCTGCTGAGCTCAGCATTTCATGCCACCATGTGGTGTCATTACTTTGTCATCATTACCTGTCTTGCAATCATATATCCCTGAAAAAACGGAATACTCTTAGTTATGCAAGCAACTGGTGAAGTTGTTATACAAAGAACGAGAGGCTGCTAAGACTACTGTTCGGCACTACTTAATGATTCCCAGCTTCAAAGTAGTCACGCACCAGCCAAACCTTTCAAACAGTTGTTAGAACCAACAAGGCAGGAAAAAACTGAACCACTTTCGCTTTATGAAAGAACGTTGGCAAAATGCCCAAGTGATTTGCCCAAAGTTTAGTGTGAGCAAAATCTAAAGGAATTCAAGAGACTGCTGATTTACAGCTCCTTTCATTAGCCAGCATTTGTTTCCAAATATCCAGAATAACTAAAAATAGCTGTCTTTCATATAGCAAGACATGCTTCCAAACATATTAACTCTAAGATGCAAATTAAAATACCAATCAAGAGTGAAAGTCCAGTTTGTATATAGTTTAGCTCTAAGTCACTATGAAACTAAGGTGTGGTGCAGCTTTTCCATATGTTTCTCTTCAAACATCCTGCGAGTAGAGCCCAGCTTCCCTACCGCTGCTCCTCCTTGCAGTCCTTAAGACAGCGGGGTTTTGAGAGATATTCCACAGCCTTTTTATGGAATCCACTCTGATAACTAAGAAAAGCTGATTACTGAACAGTCTAAAATCCACTATATAAACCTCTACAATGCCTTTGAAAGAGCATTTACACTTTAGCAAGTCAAGAAAAAAATGTTAAAAATATCCCAGCTTCTCAGCTACCTCCTGAGCCTTCTTCAGGAAATTTCCACCTGAAAAAAGAGTTGCTGAAGGATCTGCACAACCTATTATACGAACCCCTCTATTACTTTGGGTAGCATATGCCAAGACAACCTATGTAATAATGGAAAACCAGAGACAGTGTGGGCACTGTGCGGGAAGGACTGGCGCTGCACACCTGCAGCTCAGCCCCTCTCTGCGAGCCGACCCGGGTCCAGCAGAGTGGGGCACCTCTGGCCCAGCATCCCCCGGCTGTGGCTGGCTCCCGAGGGCCGCCCAGCAACAGCTCAGGCCGGAGGCGGTGGGCTCCCCGACACCTCTGCTGAGAAGGGCCGTTCAGACCCGGCCCTGCGAGCCTCCAGAAGTCAGCCTGAATCCAGCCAAGACAGCAGCACGCCTGCAGCATGGGCACCAGGAGAGCTCGGACGCCTCTTGTAGTGCTCCTCTGCTTAAAAAAAGCAAGACGTTAAAAAGAGAGCACACGTAAGGACGTCGTTAGTAAGCAGAGAACTCTCCTTGGGCTCCTCCGGCTTTGGAACCTGCTACTACAGGGGAAGCAGGGAGAAGAGATCGAACTGCACCGCGGCACCTGGAGGCTGGAACACCGCTTCCCTGCAGCGAATCCATACACACAATTTCTGTTAACCACTAATACAGGAGTGTTTACCTGGAAGAGGCACTTGAAGAGGAAAATATTGAGGAGAATGATAATTCCTAGATAAAAATAATCAAAAGGTACATTTAACTCTTAAAAAAGAGCATCTCTGGCTAGCTATTCTAACGGCTTGGCCATAGCAAGAGAGAAACAAGACTCTTGCCTTCCCCAGATGCACCGGTGGCACCTCACAGTAGTCAGGAGCAGGACGCAAGCATATGAAAAAGGACGTGCATGTTTTGATAATACTATATAAAAAGCAAGCTATTTTTAAAGAAATTTAAAGTCTTCCCACTGCCTTAGTTACTTTCACATGGTTGTTCAGAAATATCAAGCAAGATTAACTAAATTCAACCTTTTACATAAGCTATAACATCCCTCAAGACTTTACTGATAAAGTTAGAAATTTAGTTATCCAAACTAAGAAAAAAAAAGCATTTCTACAGGGTATCTCCACAGCAGTTAAAGAGCTAAACAAGGGAGCAGGTAGCTTACATAAAACCAGTAACAGCCACAAACAACTCTCTAGTCAATTTTATCTCCACTTGCCTGTATTCTGGAATTCATTCAACCACTTCCCACCTACTTTAAGAGCAGTCACAAAAAAAATTATCATAATCCAAAGGAAAAAAAAAAGCCCAGTACAGAGCAGGCATCCTTCCCATCTTTTCCCCTCCAGTGCAACAAGTGAGAAATGCAAGTACTATTTAAGTCGGTCCGGAGGCTTGCCCATTCATGGGATTTTATACCATCAACACCTGTATCAAGTTTCTGAAGTTGGGCTTTTCTGAGATCATCAACTCTTGTCTTAACCCTACTTCTCTCAAGATAACGCTGCCAGGAATTCAGGAATAAAAGGGTGGAATAGCTGTAAAATTTTCAAGAAGAATAACAAACACCCCTTCTTTATTCTTTCCAAAAGATGGGTGAGAAGTCAGGATCCTTTTTATGCCTTCTAGAAAGCTGTCAAGAGCTCACCCTCCACAAAAGACAACAGTTTGTCCTTAGGTCTTCAAGGCGTTGCTGTCAGCTCTAGCATCCGCATCACCCCACAGGCACTCAGGCATCAAGACAGTTTGACAAAGTCGTGGCCTCGTACGTAGCACTGATATCTTATTTGGAAATTAATTCATAGGCACTAAGGAAACGGCTCCCTGGCAGTATTCTGCTGAGCAAAGGTACCACGCTAATCCTCAGCTAGAACTGCAAAGTTAAGACAAGCATCAAACGACCGAGATTATTACTCCAGATATTCTGATTTTAGTCCACAAAATCCTGCATCCTGCTGCTAACCTACACGCAGCCCCGAGATCACTTAGACGATGTTTGGCCTTTTCCACTTCCTCATTTCCCAACAAAAATAAAAAATAATCAAAAAAAATCCATACACCAACTCTGAGACTCTGCCATAATATGGGAAGTTAAATATTCCCATAGTCACCGGTTGTAACAGTAAATCAACACAACAGCTTACACAAACGAACCACCGCACAGTTAATGGGCGCTTCTGGCACGTATTGGTGTACATCCAGCATTAGGCATGGTGCTGGTTTTTTCAGAAACTACGCTGTAAACAAAGTTATAGGGAATCCTCCCTCCAACTCCCGTTGCCACGTCATGTCATTTTCAGAAGAGAATTTGGCTCCCTGCACATCTTCAGAGCACTTGACGTTTTACAGAAATTGCTGAAATTAAACAAAAAACAAAAAACCAAACCAAGAAACACCAATAAACAACATTTCATTTGCAGACAAAACCAAACTGATCTACCATCCTTTTTAACAATGTATGTTTTGAAGCAAGAGGTTCGTGTCTCACTAAAGACTTAATGTTGTCCTTGCTGAATCTGAAGTAATAGATGGCAGATTTTGGAAAGAGATTAAACGAGGCCAGCTGCATCTTCCTGCATCTTCACAGGCTGCAAACTTACAGCATAAGCTGCCAGGGGCCTCTGTCTTCACATTTCTCTCCAACAATAATGAGGACTGCCTGGTGTCTCATGCAAGGAGCTGGTTTGGTTTTAACACTTCCCACAGAGAACAAAACAGTAATCTTGGGTTTTATCAACCCCTTAGGATCGTTCCCAGTATCAACAGTATTTCTGCAGCAGCAGTACTGTCCGGAGTCCAATCTCAGCTATTTTACCCCAGTCCTTTAGTCACACAAAGGGTGTGAAATGCCATTTAAAGAGTCAGCAACAGCTTTAATCTTGGATTAGCATTTAATATTATTGTCTCATAACAGAAGAATTCCTTTAAATAATTAAGTGTAGGTATAGACCCTCCCATTTCAAGAGACTAAAATATTTGCCTTTTTCCACTCTCCCTGGAATTCATTTTCTCTCCTAACCGTAAGAGCAGACAGCCGGCTCCTCTCTACCCAAATGCCGATTTCTGCTTCCAGCCTCTGCGATCCGTTTCTCAGACTTCACACACACACTTTTAACAGCAAATACCAGTTCAAAACACATCCTTCATAAATTCAGGTTCAGAGCGACTGCAAATTTATTTTCCCCTCCATCTGGACAGTTGCAAAATGATATGCAAATAATAAGATACATGAAATGATACTGGTAATTATAGAAGTAACCGAGACCAGTTACTATTTTAAACTTTTGGCCAAGCACTGTGACTGTCTTCCACAGAAGCTGACTGATCCACACAAACAGCGCGTTATGGTGCCAGAGCTTGCATGAAACCTTCTCAAATCTGTTAAGTACAACGCAGGATGAAAGTGAAGTCATCGTAGTTTTTTGAGTCAGACAATAAAGACCGTAGAAGGCCCCATCCACAAGGCCAGGCATAACCAGATAATCTTCAGCTTGCTTTTAGTTATCTAAGTGCAGTTATTTATGGCAATAGGCAGCCAAACGGCACCAGAGCTGTAGCAGAGAAGGAAATCAAGGACAGCGTTTTATTGTCAAATGTGCTGGCTGGAAAGAAGCTGGAGTCTACGATAAATCACCTGCAGTGGTGTGGAAGGCCCCACAAAACATCCTGCTGCTTCTTACCGAGCATTAACAGCAGCAGCAGTGTCACGCTAGAGCCCAGCGACGCACAAGGCAGGGGACGGGGTCATTTCAACCAGTTTTTCTCCTACTGCCAATGCAGCGTACTGCTCTTTCACACTCCCAAGCTGATACTTCAAGTCAGCTACAATCCATTTTAAGAATCTGTCAAGCCACTCAGTAACTAAACAAGCTGAGGAAAGTTGCCAGTTTAATACATAACATCACGCTGTTGCCTCACAAGAATTTACATTTTCAGCATTTTTATCACCAAGATCTTCCCAAGAAATTTGATCATTTGGGTTATCAAGATTTTTTAACTGCACAACCTAAGTTGCCTAAAAAGGGCCCAACTTTCCAGAAGAGTTAAGTGAACACCCTCCAAAATTTAGAGCACACTACAATGTCTCGAGTCATCCATGACAAAGTCTGCAGATACATCTGAAAGTCCTCCTCCTATGAATACTGGAGAAAGGAGACAGAAAGGCGTCACCCCAGAACCAGCTCATATCAAAAAAGGCACAAGACACTCTTGAGAATCACCCTTGTTTATCCAAGCTCTTGTTCTAGAAAACAGTAAGTCCGTATGCTATTCTGAGCAAAAGTTGATTTAAAGTCAACCAATAAAACAAAACAATGGATGAGCTCTGCAATTCAGTAACATAACCTGAGACCAACATTTGTTCAACTAGCACAAAGCTCCGTGACGGAAACCCGTTCGCTGCTGCTCCCACGGCCGCTGCAGAGCAGCCTGCCCCCTTCCCCTCGCACTCCCCATTGCTGCTTCTCAGAGAAACCAAGAAAGTCCAGGTATAATTACAACCAACCTCAATCCACGGTTCAGTACAGTCACAAGCACTGTGCCTGGTATGCCCACAGCATTAGAGCCAGTAAGGAAAAGCAAGCAGATTAAACTAATTCTACTTAAGAATTTAAATTTTTAGTTTTAATGTACAAAATCCACAACATATTAAAAACTAATGCTTGTTCATATCCGCAATGCTAAAACCCAAGCCTGCTGAACTCTTCAGGTACTCTGTGACAAACACACCTACGGACAGGCCATGGGGACAGAACAAAGACTGTCAGCACACCGTACAAAATTCCTTGCTAGAAAAAGAAATAACAATCACACGGAGCCCAAGGCTGACAACATCTACTTCTAGAAGACACACAAATGTATAAAAATACTACCTAAAACTTATCATGCTCCTGACTCAAGGCACAAAAATAATCTATTTCAATGAAAACATACAGTTTTAAGAGCATGGCACACTAGGCAGTCTAGAAGTAATTCCAATAAAACCTGGAAGTATTGAAGCTTCTGTACATGTCACCATAATCTCTCTCGCATCTTCCACGCTTCAGGCCTTGCTGCCAGCAGCAGTCAGGGTCTCTTCACCTCGATTCTCACCTTTCCCATCACTCACAAAAAAAAACAGGGCTGTCAGTGGTTTCCATCTATTTGTTCAATAGCACATGCAACGCCTTACATCTGTCACAGTGAGAGGGAAAAGGCACATGAGAAATAATTTAATCCTGTATCGGTTATTTGCCCCAGCTAAAACGAGCGCTTCTGAATTACAGCTCTGCAACAGCTCAAGCCAATCTCTAACTCACACTGCCACGTCTCTTCCCTTGGACGAGCACCACTGCTCGCCTAAGCCCTTGGCCTGCCAGCCTCGGGTGCCAAGCCGGCAGGAAAAACCCAGCGAGGCAGTAAACAGTGCAGGCTGGGGGCTGGTTTAGTGCCCAGGACCTCGCCAAGCATTCACAAAAAACAACTGTGCCAGAAAGGTGCAAACTGCTGTGAAGCCACACTAAGTCTAACCAAACGCATGGACACCAAGCTACAGTCACGCCATGTTTCTATATCCACCCACAGACAATGCAATCTGAACATCGTAATTCAGCATTGAATTCATAGGCAGCAACCAAACAAAGCCTGCTCGACTTAGTTTCCCCAGACTTAAAAGACTCATGGCTGGACTTACAAAAACACATGGCCTCTGCCTCCTTCGGCCAGGTCTTACAACAGCTGAGCGCGCTCACACCACCGCTACACCCGGGAACTCAGGGCCTGTTGTCCATTCTCAAGACTCTCTGCTCTTCCCCAGAAGTGCACTTACAGGGCACAGCACGCATTAATTTAGGGGTCAAACCTGCAACCGAAAGGAAATAAGCCTCCCTGGACACGCTATGAACGGACGAGCACCACCTGGAAAGGTGCTTCCAGTCACTGCTCGAATGAGCTGCTGTCAATGGCACTCCTCCAACAGAAAGTCAAAAACTCCTCACAGTAAAAACACATGCCACACTGTTCACCACTGTGGAATATCATCGCTGTTCTTGCTTGGTTTTGTTTCTAAGAACTGAACAGAAAGATGCAGGAATGTCTTATTTACTTCTACATAAGTATTTTAAGATGCTATCTGATGTTCCCATGTCAGATACATGCATACTACCAAAATTACAAAAATACCATAAAGAGTACACACAGGAATCGTGTTGCAAACAGGAAAGGGAAAAAAAAAAAGGAGAAACATGCTCTTTCCAGAAGTCTTACTTTGAAGGCACGGCAGCTGTGCATGTGGCAAGAGCAACGCTCTTTCTGAAATCAGTGGAACTGCAAGCACGTCTCCCGATGTGCACTGCCACTTAACCCTCGCGTAACGCTCTTTTCAAAAAGGAGCTTCCCGATCACACTGACGACTATTTGCATGCCATTTTCTCTGAAATTCAACTTGCATAACAAGAGCTCCGAGAACATTTCTTTTTGTACTACCAGAGAAACAACTTTGCAGAGTAAATGGAAAAAGTGTCTGGTTCCAAACCCTCCAAGGCGGCTTTGGCAGCACACTGCTGACAAGTAGCATGCTCCTAGGCCTTGGGTCCATGGGAAGCTGGGAGGGGGGGAATAAAAAAGAAAAAGACAAAAAAGGAGCACCGCTGAGTTGTTTGGTACCTATTAAGAGAGTTACCGGCTCACCAGCCAGAAGAAATGTGTCTGGTGAGCTCTGACAGTAACAAGTTTTGCACCAACAAAAGGGCTACAGATCTCCTGGGCATTCTTCCACGTAAGCCTAACTTGCCAGAAGGAATCGGCAATAAGTATATCTACCAACTAAAAAGATAACTGGTCTCATTTTTGCTTCATCCCATTCTTTTATTACCACAGATTTTAAAAACCCTTTCCCAATTTAAAAAGATCACTGCATAAGCATCACCCCCACACCACCGAACAGCTCTGAGGAGGAAGCACTGCCCGGTGACCGGTCTCCCCTCCTGAAGAAAGTCTTCATATTACCCAAATTTCAGCGTATTTCAGGTTAAGGGGGAGAGGACGTGGGGACAGGGATAGCAGGGAGTTTCCATTTTGTTTGCAACTGAAACTGAGCCAGTACGATGGCTGGCAAGTAGAAGGTTCGTTACGTTCCCCCAGGGTCTCCCAAACACACGGACTTTGTACAGAAATTTGACGTTTTTCCTTGAGCATTCACAGTCTTCTTTAAGGCTCTTTTCCACTTGCTTCCAGCAGTATTTTAAACCACGTTCTCCTGCTGGAAGCAAGTTCTGTTTAGAAATTTGCGTAACATCTCGGAGAACAATTCCGAAGCATCTATGCCAGCCCGCGGCAGCCACAGAGCACACTTCCACCCCAGCAGCCCCTGGAGAGGCAGAGCCCCGCACCGCCCGCCGCGCCGCGCGTAGCCTTAGGAAGGCTGAGAAAGGTGCCGAGCCCGGACCTTGCCCAACGCTGCAAAACATCCTCCACCACCTCACCCGACAGGGCTGGCACAGAGAGGCCACACACCACTAGTGCTATTTCTAGACGCAAAAGCGTCCACCACCAACCCGGACAAACGGCATGCCGATTAGGAGATGCTTCTGGGTGAAGGGTCCGTTCTGCTTGTTCCCATTTTCAACATTCTCACCTTCTTCGCTTTCCCTCTGACGGTCAGGTCAGGGCACATTCAGATAGAAAACTCAGTTCCCCCTTTTCTGGGAAGAGTATTTCTCACCTGATGTAGCTTAAAAGAAAATCAGCAAGCATGTGGACTATCACAGAACCAGTCCATTAAATGTTGTCCTAAAATGAAACTGATAAAAAGCTGATCGGCAAATGACAGCACAGCTAAAGCTAACTCTGCACAAGGCAGGAAATAGAAAGCAAAAATACCATCGACCGCACGCTGCCGTACTGACTGCAATCTCTGGAACTCTGGATCACAAGAATGATTCAGACCCTTTTGAGCAAGCTGATGTAAGTAAGGAGAAACTGCATCGGTTTATGAGCTGTGGTGTGTGGTGCGTCCCACAGAACTGGATGCTTTTACCCTGATGCTTGTGTAACCCTGAGCTTGTGACAGCCGCACTGACCAGTTCACAGACCATCCTCAGCGGGTGCCAGGGCTCGCACTGCGATAGGAGACACAACACACGTGTGTCCAGAAGCATTGCGGACTCCTGTGCCAAAATATAACAATGCAAATAAAGTCAACGGGCTGTTCCTGTCGAGGACTGCAGCCCGACAGCGGTCTCGGGGCACGCAACGATCCTCAAGCGCTTGCTGCCCTGAACGGTACGGTTTGAGAGACTCCTTAAGACAAAGTAAAGACGTGGCAGCTTCATGCAAATTAAGGACAGGCATGCACAGCACCGTTTACGGTTTAGCAGCTTTTACCTTAACAAGGATATGAGCCAGCAGTTTCCTGTAACCGCAACAGTCACAGAACGGAGGAGACAGAAGGGTATCTATCTCTGGAGATCATCTGGTCCAGCCCACTGCTTTTCAAAGCAGGGTCAGCTGGAGCTGGCTGCCCAGGACCACGTCCAGGCAGGACGTGGACGTCTCCAAGGATGGAGACTCCACCACGTCTTTGGGCAGCCTCTGCCTGGGTTCAGCCACTCTCACAGTAAAAGCCTGTTCCCTTTCATTTAGTTTACTGTATTTCAACTTGTGCCCACTGCCTCTTGTCCTGTCACTGGGTACGACCGAGTAGAGCCTGGCTCCATCTTCTGTACTCCCCCACGAGGAATTTATGCACATTGATGAGATCCCTTCGAGCCATCTCTTCGCTAGGATGAGCAGCCCCAGCTCTCCTCACATGGGAAATGCTCCAATTGCTTAAACAACTTTGTGGCTCTTTGCGGGACTCTCTCCACTACGTCCCTGTCTCTTGCCCTGCAGAGCCCAGCACTGGACTCAGAGCTCCAGATGCGGCCCCACCAGTGCTGGGCAGATGGGAAGGATCACCTCCCTTGACCTGCTGGCAACGCTCCGCACGTCGCAGCCCAGAAGGCTGCTGGTCACTTTTGCAGCCAGGGAACGCTGCTGGCTCCTGGCCAGCCTTGTGTCCACCGAGACCCCAAGGTCATTCACTGCAGAGCTGCTTTCCAGCTGCTCAGCCCCAGCCTGTACTGGTGCGTGGGGTTATCCCTCCCCAGGGGCAGGGCTTGGCAGCTCCCTTGGCTGAACTGCATCAGGCTGCTACTGGCCCATCTCTCCAGTCTGCTGACGTCCCTCTGTACGGCAGCACAGGTCTATTAAGCACTCCTCCCAGTTTCGTGTCATACAGTGCATCCCAGATGCGCTTCATTTCATCCTCTCAGAAGATACGCTGTTATGTGTCGAGGGACAGGTAAATGCGCATCATTCAAAAAGGGAAAAAAAAAATCAAGCTTTTGAAGATGCAAATACTTCACAACTGCAGTTCTGCATTGTAGGTGACCAGAACAGTGTTATGCATTTAAGAGCAGAAACAAGGAAAGAGTTGTTAGTGAATCTGTTCTAAACAATTGAAAAATACACTCCAGACACATGAACAGTCTCTTTGAAATAATTCTTTCTGCAGCTCCTACCAACCACCAGCTGTTGTGTTTGTAGGGATTTTAGCCCAGTCAGACCGATGGAAATCTCAATGATGTTTTAACCTACACCACATAGAGCATGAATTAGATGTTAGCATCTTCTGATTGTGTTTTAATGCCTCAAGTTCTGTCCCGCTGCTAAGGCCCTACTCACCTACCTCTTTTTTTCTGCTGTTGCACACACCACTTTGGTGAATCTTGAGGATTTAACTGCTGTGTCCTGTCAAAAGACAACCGTCTGCAATACACAGACTACCTGCGTTACAGTATTCTGTACTCCACTACTTCCAACCTTTTGGTATCAATGCCGTGCTGCTTCTTTGTACCTCCACACCCCAGGCTGCCATCCCTTCAAACCCCACTGCAATCGCCTGTCCCCAGTACGAGGTTACTGGCTGTCACTTGCTGCCTCTCACTGCCTCGGCAGTTCATTGTGACCAATACCTCCAGTCCCACCACCATCCCGCCCTCACCTTCCAGCTCCATGACCCCATCGCTGGCAACCGGACTCCTCCCGCCCCCAGTACAGCCAGAAGCCTATTACGGGGGATACGGCACAGTACGGTACAGGCCCCGGCCCGGCAGAGCCTGGATCCAGCACCATGCCGTGCTGTTGAAGTATGCCCACAATACAGGTTACAGATGACTTACAGCAGCCTTCTCTCCTTTGGGTTCAAAACGCTCAGATTCTACGTTTCAGTCTGCCAGGGGAAGAGAATCATGAGCTACTCAATTACTTCTAGAGCTCACTCTCTTTAGGATCCTACTTCAGACTCTTTAGGAATGCACTCAGTGCTTGTTTCCAAGACAAAACAACACTGATAAAAAATTTCCTCATTCATCTTATAACATAGCCAAGATCAAATCAAAGACCTGTATTGATTCCTCTTACATTCACACCAGGCACGAAGAACAGTGAAAAACCCCAACAGAGAAAAGGAAAAGCTTGCTATGTAAATAAATACCGTAGCTCAAGAGGAGAGATTTTTTTCCAGATTATTATGAAATTATACCCAAGAGGTCTGTGGTTCTCCAGACAAACTAAAGCAGTACTGGGGAATTCCTGCCATATCTAATAAGCATTGGAGCTGCTGAAGCCCACTGCTATATGGCAAACTGCCTTTCAGGCAGTCACGTATCTCCTTCCTACCAGCTCTATTTCTCCTGGGAAGTAGCTGTCCATGGAGCCACAAGACGGCAAAATTAAAAATAGAAAGTTAAAGGCAGGAAATACAGAACGCCTCTTCACCAACCTTCTACTTCTTTCTAGCCCACCTCATCTGTAATTTGGAAGGACTCAAACTTCATTAATACGCACTGCTCCAAATTCAAACTGGTATCACGTCCGCCCTTGGTAGTCATGCTATCTTTGACTGTAATCGAAAATTCAACCTTATTACAGAGGAGCCTCTCTTACCTGGAAGAGTGTTCTCCTCTTTAGAAACCTACTTGCAGACACCCTTTGAAAGCCAAGCCTTGGCAGGCTTTACGTCAGCCCCTCCCCATACACAAAAGTGTCACATCAACCCAACAACAACAAAAATAGACGTTATGGAGTGTTATGTGACAGGCTCCACGTGCTTTCGCAAGTAATGCTAACATGGGTAGGCATTATTTTAAGTACAGTCTGTTGCAAGCAATAAAGCCCAAAGCATAAGAGTCAAATAGGAAGATACAAATCTGTCTTCTACTGGTATACAGAGCTTTAATCTCCCAAGATCAAACATTCGGGCAAACCTGTTCCAACTTTGGTGCCACGCTGAAACTGTAGCTTAATACTACAATGAAGGACTAAGCACAAAGCCATGAGAAAAACAGAAACCAAGGTTTTGGTTATAGCTTGTGAAATAAATAACCGTTCACGTAGCAAACCAATGAGAACCCAATGTTACAAGCAATAGCCACAGTAGGTTAAGGAACTAAGATGAAATGAGCAGCTGCCCTTAATACAGCGGCCTGAGTCCAAACCAGCCTTCTCTGTTCCCAAATTAAGATCACGCTATGAGCCCATCCTTGCTCGAAACAGCTAGCTATAGGTTTAGTGAAAATAAAGCCAAGGGACATTACCTATGAAGGGTTCTCTATGAAACTCTGCAAGAGGCATCACTGCAGTTTCAGGACACCTTTAGAAGTTGTAGGACATGAATAAATAACAACTATTTTAACATCAGAATTTTACATAAGTGGATTCACATTCATCACTATCCTCTTTGTTCCCTTCCCTCATTTATTTGCCCGATTCTTTTTTATAAACTCGGAATAAAAGGCAAAGCAGGATAGACTAGAGTCCTCAGAGGCAACGATGGTTCCGGCAACTGTCCACGCACACCCCAGTTAGCACACGCATCCCACTGGACATCGAACTCTTACAGTCTTGCCAATTTCTGCCAAGCTCTGACCGCACATGTACACATCAAAGTCTCAAGAACATAAAACACAGAAATGAATTATAGCCTTTATTCCCTCCTACAACCGAGCATACAAAATTATAAATTGTCTCTATTGTACTCAGCTGGCTTTGTAGTTAGCTATTATCATAGTACTGGGGTAACTTAAATACTTAAAACCTGTGAAAACTGGTATCTTATACCATGTTTCAGTCTTAGTAGAAAAAAATTGACTTGGTTTATTGTTATTTCATTACTTCATCCTCCTTCCACCCCCTCAGTGTCTCATAACCTTCAGAGGTGAACAGTCTAACAGTCAGAAGCCTCTGTTTTGTACAGGTGAAGGATGCATCTCAGTGGGGGGAAGAGTATTTTGCCCGTAGGCCACTTTAGAGCAGAAGGCCAGCAAAGCTTTGTCCAAATGGCAGAATGGTTTGTCAAGGTCTTGCGGAGTGGAAACGGCTTTGTATAGTGAGCGCAGCCCTGAACTCCAGTGCAGCATCTGCTTCTGCCTCCCAAGCTTCGGCTGCTTAAAGAAGTGAAGGACGGGTTATCATCCTGCCAGACACAGGCAAACACCTCCTGAACAATGAGGAGTCAAATCTCCCAACCGACACTTTTCACGCTACATCAACCTGGTACCCCAACCCCACGGCACCAATTAAGCAGTGGTCACAATACACATTAGTAATGGCATTTTCAGCAAAGATTTAGTATCGGAATGTCAGTATTCCAGCACCACCGAATCCAGCACTGTAGACTCAGCCACAGTCACGCTTCCCGACGTGGAGGGACCCGTGCCTTGTGCAGCAGCGCCGAAATCCACCTGGCAGCCCAGCAGCACCAGCCGGCTCTGAGCTCCCACTCCTCCTTTCACCGTGGTACCAGCTCTGCAGCTCCTCTTCCCCTAACCTCTTCTTCGCAGCGTTCTGGCACAACATTCTCCTGCCACATTGCTCAGGGTTTGCCTGGTGACTCTCTCCGCCCCCAGCATCAGAAAACAGAGGAAAATCTCTGTCCCGAATCCTAATCTGCTCAGAAACTGCGCACAACCTCTTGAGGGCACCCGAGCTACAGGAGGCACTCGCGTCGCTCCGTGGCCACAGCGAACACGCGAGGAAGAAGATGGAAACACTGGACAGAGGTTTCTGTTAATCTTCAAATGTTACCATATAACTAAAGATGCGTTTCAGCTTCTCGAGAAAGAAGCTTAGCCTGAGCTGTTGGTTTGGAAACCCTTAGATACACTTAAAATTCTCAGGATTTATTCTTAACCAAAACAGTATTTCACCAGTTAGCCAAGAGCCTCCTTTTGTTTTCCTCTTCTGAGCTAGCGATATGAATTTCTCCATTTGTTCTTAATGTCTAACTGGCAAATGAAAGACATCTACGTCTACATTCCTTGGACACACAGAGTAAATCTCAAGTACTGCAGGGGAGAGGCTGGTATACCAGCGCAGTGAGGGGTTGCGTTGGGTTTTTCTTCTTTTAATAAAAAACTGCTGCAGGCAAAAAATGATGAAGGCCTGTCTGTTGTACAAATATGCACACAAAATTAAGAGCTACTTCTAATTATTCTACGCTTCTGAAGTTCCCTAATAAAGAGATGATATCAAGAAGTACTTTGTTTTGATGATCAACCTTATCCTCATCTAGTATCTAGTTAAACAGCCTTCTAATTGACGCCCTACCCCATGCTAAGGACAAAATTTGCACAGCTTCTTTATTTAAATGTTACATTTTTAATTAAATTCAACACACCCAGACACTGAAGAAACTGCAGCGCTTCAAAAAATGCAGGAAAAAGGTAGCCAGAAACCTATACCAAATGCACTGTGAACATAATTGCACAAAAAAGGTCTTCTTTTCTAGGTCAGTCAAGAGCATATGGAGCGAAACACACAGCAAAGAATTCAACTCCACAGCCTACCAGCTTCACGTCATAGAATCATTAAGGTTGGAAAGGACCTCTAAGTCCAGCTGTCATCTACAAGGGCAGAGTTATCTCCACATTTTTAACCTGTATTTCACTCTATCACTAATAATTTATGAAGATTAATAGTCAAGCCTTTGCAGCTACTACTCTGATACCGTAGCTCTAGCGTCCGGCTCCCCCATGGAAGCAGGCATCAGCAGCATCTACAAGGGACGCCAGGTGGATTTCTGTGCTTCACTTGAAAGATTAACAGGTTTGCAGCTTGGTTTGAATATTAAAAAGCTAACACACAATCACTGTTAAAACAAGCAAACAAAGTCAGGGTGGGGGATGGGGGTGTTTAAGTGTCAATTCACATCTCTTGCCGGACTCCTCAGACACTCCACTCCTCAGTCACTTGCACCGCTTACATTAATAAACAAGACTTTGATGCCACTTAGACTGTTTACTTCACATTGTTGAAGCAACAAATTAAATTTTTTCCTGGATCACCATAGCTAAACCCTTCAGAAATAATTATTATGCTGGTATTTACTGGGGTGCACACGCAGCATTTTTCAGAAAGCCCAGTTTGTCGAAGTCGTTTACCACGCTGATCTCTGGACTCCGGAGAGTTTATTTCTTGCTGCACACAGAATAAGGCGTTATTACAAAAGAAACAGCACACCGCTCAGACTATTAGGTAGCAAAGCAGCAGCATTTGCAAACTCAGACTTCCTGTTGTTCTTTACAAGAGGATCAAGAGCTGTACAGTTCAGATGCACCTATTTTATCAGTACCACGATGTCCTCAAATGAGCAAGAAAAACAACGGCTTGCGTGCCTTTAATGGTCCAAGTTCAAAGCTTCAAAACTGCATTGGTGCCTCCACATTTTTTGCATGCTGCAGTTTTTACCAGAATATTCTGATGTTGCGCTGTTCTACCAACCAACCTACATGGAAACGAGGCACAACATTGCTTTGCCAAAACCGTAACAAACCGGTGCCTTAAAACAGGATATTAAACAACGTATGCATTTTAATTTCCTTAATCTTTCAGGACATCATATAGTCAAGGTCCACATGAAGTTTACATAGTTATACAGTTAAAACAGATATTAAGACACTTCAGAACAAAAATCTTGTCTACGACAGTGGACCACTAGCCTGTTTTCCCTGCATGGCACCACTTAAACTATATTTATGGGCTAAGCTTATTTCGTCATAAAATAACATTGAAAGGCAAACAGTCATTTGGAAATCTCAGACCCACCCTTTGGAGTTCAACAGGCTTTACCTGGACAAATAAACATTAAAGCTCAGATTGCTCTTGAAATCACAAACCAGAATTATGCGCTGATAACGTCAGGCCGTAGTTTGCCACGTATTTAAACCTGCGCTGCCGAGAAAAACATCGTTCTCCTTTTCCTTGCGGTATTAGCAGAAAAAAAGTTCAGCTGGATCACTCCCCCAAACTGGTTCCCAACTCAGCTGCACAAATGCTCGTGCCAGCAAGGAGGGAGGGTAGACAAGTGACGAAGAACAGGTATGAGCAGCAAGAAGGGGACAGCTTTTCGGCAGTAGCGCCAGCTTAAATGCATGTCGAACTACGGCTTTAAGCACAAAGTCTAAGAAGTCATTCACATTGTAACTAAACAGCCTTAATCATAACCAAAACCACTAATAAAAAGCACGGAATCTGTAACAGAAAAGGTGGAGATTTCAAACGACTGAAAAGGATGACACTTACTTTTCCAAGTTTAATAAAGACTTCTAGGGATTGTATAAACTTTGGGAAAATAAATTAACATCAACCTTGCACAAAAGATCATCACTAAGTACTCTTGGTCTCTAAAAATACCTCAGAGAATGCAAATTATGATAGCTGCAGGAACAGAGCATCATCTTAGTGATCATCTCTGACTATCATAAAACCTTGTACTCAAGCTTGCTTGCTCTTGCAACTAAATATTCAGTTACAAGGAGTCATCATAAAACATTAATTTGCATATAACACTCAAAGTCTATTTGACTAACAATCCCCATGTCAGAAACTCACTTTCAGGCAAAGCACACCGTACGCGACAAACGTTTGCCCCACTGCTGCAGACAAGGGCTCTCCAGCGCCGAGAGCGCTCGCCACCGTGCACCTCAATGGGCCTGACAAGCAACTTGGCTCGAGTGAAATCTCTTCCAGTTAATTTAAAACCTGACTTCTCAAACTATGAAGAATACAGAAGACTATCAATCCCTTCTAAAGACGAGAGAGTTCCTTTTGCTTTCTACAAATTCTGGAGGTAAGGCGTGGGGTTTTTTTCCCAGCTGGAAAATACTATAGTGACATTTTAAATTGAATAATTAAGGTTGGAAAAGACCTCTGAGATCAAGTTCTTGTTGCTTCTACATCTGAATAGCACGATAAAGCGCCGTATTAAGAGATGCCCCTCCCTGTTTAGCAAGCTGGTACATTTACATGTGCAGTACAATGCAGCACAGAGACACCAGCTCAAGTTTCGAAAACAGAGAAGCCGCATCAGCCCGGCACGGAGCTGGAGGTGATGTAACGGGACAGACTCCTTCCAGCCCTACAGCTCCTCCACAGATCTCTCTGCATCGCGTTCAGCCGCGTGGTGCAGACACAACCTCAGGAGCCTAAGCTCCATTTCGCTCCGCTGCTGCGTGTAACAGTCCAAGTAAGAACAAAGAAGTGGTAAGGGAAAGGTCTCAAGTAAGCAATATCATTGTAGAGAAACAGCTGGTGGCATTCGGTCCCTGGAAGCAGGCAGAATCAGCTGTCTCAGGTACAGAAAAACCGGTACAGGACTACAGGAGCATAATGCGCTGAAGAATACGAGAAGACACAGAAGGAGGGTCTTCCCAATTCCACCGGTATACTTCCCAGCATATTAAGGTGGTGTTCAGCATTACGCATAAATAAGAGGGGAAAACATTTGTTTAACAGGTAAAACACCCACACTAACTCTTGGCCTAATCAATAGCCCTGACATCGAGCTTGACAAGTTATACACACGCCCAAAATCGTGACCGAGAAATACACTTAGAATTCCACACACATCATCGGACTTCCCCTTGCTTTTTTTAAATATAGCAGATTACCCAGTACGGTTTTTATCTTCTCTGCCCTGCTATTTTCTTTAATCACATACCTCAAAATTGTCTGTAACACTAACATACATAATATTTTGCCATTTTCAGGCACAGCATCCATTCCAATAATTATACTTTCAACGTTATTTTGGCTTATTACTTCACACACCGAGATGATTTTTCACAGACCTTCCATCAACGCTGCCTGGTCTTCCCCCATCTCTTCCCCATGAGGCAGCCAGAATTTAAACCAGCCAATATAGAAATATTGTAGTGATTTCCTTCCAGCAAGAATTGCCTTTCATGGATTAGAACTTAAACACGTAGGTCCGCAGAAGACTGCTTCTTTTTACCAAGGGCCTTTGAGGTCCTCCGTTTTCTCCGAACACTAGATCTGCTGTTTCATTGTGAGTGGGTTGGTAAAGTTTCTGCTTTTCCCCAAATAGTACATTTATGACCGGGGCACAGTCCACCAGCTCTAACAACAAACCACGATTATGCAACAGCATTTTCCTCACATGGCAAATGTCTACCGTGACTACTAGGTGATTCGGCTTCACTTCACAGTGCCTTGTAAAAAGGCAAGTATATATCCAAACCCCAAGTATACACTAAATATTTTTACCTGCTGTTCTCTTCTAAGACGAAAAATAATTAAATAGTTTTGTTCTTGGGAACTGCACCACTTCATTCCAACATTTTCTTCTGGGTATTTTAAAAACCAGCACTTACAAGCTGACTTCAATTGAGTGAAAAAATTTCACTCATGAAAAATGAAGTCGAAGCAGTGAGGTTATTTTCTGCAAGACACAACATTCTTTAGCAGCGCTGCTATTTAAAATGGAGGGGAAAAACAGGACTGTGGAGGCCACGGACACACCGGATGAAAGCACTACAGATATTAACACTACTTACTTGTAGCAGTTACTTTATAGGGACTACAGCTAGCTAAGAACAAAGATGACAAAAGTAACAGGAAAAAGAGAAGTAATGAAATTAGCTGCCTATTTTGTAAGAGGAAACAGTAGGTACAGTGCAACATCAATGGAATCGAATATGCATTTATTCCTGGCACTGCATCCCGAAAACATTATGCGCCTTTCTGCAAAATTTGGCATCCTCAAGCCCCTTCGTATTTTTTGTAAACTACTCTGCTATTTCATCCCTGAGTCTTCACAAGACTCAGACACGTGTAGCAGTCTCTAGGACTGGTCATAATTAAACAGCCTTTGGAGAAAGTACAAGGAAAAAACTCAATATTTACATTTACTAAAACAGCGATAAACAACTTCTCAGCTTAGGGTCCTCTTCATGCTAAGCGCTGAGGAAACACGGAGAAATCCTGTCTTCTGCACCATGGAGGTTACTGCTTATTTACGACCCAAACGAGGCAGACGATCACAACGTATAGCTACTCCTCTGGCTAGCACCTGTACATCTCAAACAGAATCCGGAGAACCAGCTGTGCTGGTCATGTACATGACAAAAACTTAAGCTTGTGTTATTGTATTGGTCTTAAAGAGATATAACCATATGCTTCTGAATCATTTAGAGACACTGCTTTCAACCTCAAACTTGTCAGTCAGCTATGAAAGGGGAAGAAGATTCATCAAGCAGAGCTAAGGGCACAGCACATGGCAAAACATATCCCATGTCTCATTCACCTTACAATCCATCAAGGGCAAGAGGCAACCTCAGTGAGATGAGGAGGTCCCCATGAGAATCTCTGCCTAGCGAGCCGAGTCTTCTGCAACAGGATCTGTCTCACCTAACGTGTAGATATTTATACTATGGATGACTAATCTGAGTTAGTCACCCAGACTCCCTTTGCAGCAGGAGAGAAATGAGCACTTCTACAGCAAAACTCATCTCTATTTCAGACTTCTGCATCAAAAGAAGATAAGCATCTGTTTCTCTCCATTGACTAAAAAAGAAATCCTAAATGATTACCTCAGATGTAGGCGTTCACATCATAGATATGTGAACTTCGGTGAGAGGTCTCCAGCCCCTTGAAAGTGAAGGAGAGTCTGAAACACAATGTTATATGGGGGGGAAAAGAAGAAAAAAAAAAAAGGCTTAGAAAGTCATGGAATAAAATAAAAAAAATAAAAGAAAATTTAGGATATACCATGGACAATGTAACGTTAAAATGTAATATAGTAAAGGACTGGGAGAATGCAGAAGTAGTAAAAAACAACTGAGCACTAAGAAAAACGATCTTCCATATTAAAACAAGAAAGATAACACGCAACACAACTAAGTTGAAACCCATCATTTAGTATTTTCCAATTAGTTAAGCAGAGCAGTGATTGCGCATCTGCTGACCATTAATCGGGTACTCCAGCTCAGGAGCTGAGGGATGGCACCTGGGCCTCTGAGGAGGACCTGGATATTCTATTCACTAGGCTTAGTTCAATTTAACCTAACACAGGATCGGGGCTTTTGTTAACACTGCTGCAGCCCCACTCTTCCCAACCCCTTCCCATTTAAACTGTCCGGCAAACGTGCCAGCAGCGGCGCTCATCTGTTCCTACCATGCCTGTTAAATAAACCAAACCAGGAGAAAGCGAGCAGGGGCCGGGGGGACAGTCTTCTGCCAGACTGGCTCCCTGTAAGCATGGGACCAGCGCTAACGCAGGGCGACAAAGCAGGAAGGTGTTGCACTGCAAGCCCGGATTAGCGACATGGAACCACACCCCATTTAAATCCAGCCGGTGAGAGACCTGCTCTTTTTACTCTTCTCCTTCCTGGGTCACACATTCCTGCATCCTCCCTTGTGTGAGCACTTGCTTATGCAACTACACACCCAGCTGGCTGAGGGAGCTGATCCAGCTGAAAACTACTCCCTCCAAGCAGGGTTAGCGTTCAGCCTGCTCAGCTCTCCGAGGTGGCGTACCACACGGTTACACAAATATTACTGCCAACACATGGCAACCTGGACTCGGGCCCGTTGATGTCGCTGTGGAACTGTGCCCTTAGTCCTCTGGCTCGGGGAGACGGGATACGGTTTTCAACCTGTTAGCTTACAGTCTCAATTATCCTTTTAAAAAAAAAAAAAAGAAATCCGTCTTTACAGAAAAGAATTATATTAAATGGCATACCAGAGGATCTTCTGAAGGAAGAAAATGAAAAACAGCTAAAGAAACACAACCTTCCTCATCCCACCCCGCTGCACATGAAAGTAAGAAGCTGAAACAATCCATAGGTTTTGCGAGACTACGAGGAATGAAAAGCGAGGAAGACATTGCTGCGCAGAAGTCAATCTAAGTTGCTTATCAGAAAATGTCACGGCGTACCCATCACGCATTTTCTCAGCTAACATAATTAAGTCTCCCATAGAAAAAATCAAAGACAAAACTGAAACTGAAATATCTTGTGTTCTATTTCCTTCTTCCTTCCTGTAGGTTGCAGCAAGAAAGACCATCTCCACTACTGTAGTCTTTGCAGTTTTTTGTCCTTCTCCCAGTAAGCAGTGCCAGTCTCTGCTTTGCTGCTATTGCGCCTAATTCTGCCAAACAAAATCAGAATCAAAGTGACTTAATAGTTATCAGTGTCACTGCAGGCCACAATGCTCTGAATAGCAGCAAACTGCAGAACTGAAATAAAATTTAAAAACAAAAAAAGAAGATAACTAGCATAGGCCCACTGGAAAGAACAGCAGAGACTTTCGCCAGCTGAACACAAACCTTGAATTCAAGCTATCAACACGCCTGGAAAGTTTTCCTTGCAAACCACGTAGATTGCCTACCACGCCACCTACCAAAACAAAAGCTGGTGGAAGCGTCTTTTTTTGCCTAGGTAAAGAAGTAGTTCCAAGCTCTGCCTGTTTGGCTCCAATAACTTCTTGAGCTTTGCCATTTAACCGTAATGTTATTTTCTCATGCCTTCCGGTTTCCCCTTCTGTCGAGGTAAGACTGCGTCCTTAAGCACACGACATTGACACAACGGTAAGAAATTTGGCATTTGCAACGCAGTGACATCCAGAGGCACCACTTCAGGGACGGGCTGCCCCCGTGCCAGGCAGCACACGCGCCGACGGCACGGCCGCTGCCCCGGAGAGCTTCCAATCCGTGCACAGAATGAGCAAACAGGTAAAGAAAGAGAAATTGAGAGGGAAAATTAGTAGCAGTCAGCAGTCACAGCTCAACAGCTGCAGACCCTCCACACTCAGGCTAATGATTTTAACATTTAACACGATTTCTTTCGACATTATGTTCTCCTAAGCTAGCTCATCCTAATTTTGCTGACAACCCCCTTTCCAAAGCTCAGTGCCACATGGCGTTTAGTTTGAAGCGACCCCTGCCAAAGATGACAATTTTAGTTAGGCTTTAGGCACTGCGATGCAGCCATTTGTTATTGTAACTACTTGCACTATCTCAGCTTCATCTAGGACTAAATGGCTTTAATAAGCAAGAAGATAGAACGTCACTGTTAATTCAGCCAGTGATGTCAAACCTCCCATTTGCAGACCCGATCCGAACACCATGTCCGCGATGCGCGTGGCATTCAAATTCCACAGAAATCCGAGCTTTTTCAGTCTGAGATTTTTAACCTTGGCTACAAAAGCTTCATTTCCCGAGATAACTAGTATTTATTTGCCCCAGTTTCCCCCCCAAACCAGAGTTAACAGGCAGGTAAAAATAGCCAAGGCCTGTAATAATAATGTCAATATTGGTTATTGCACTGCTGACTGTTTTAGCAGATCAAAACAAGGAGCAGAGAAGTCCATCACGGGGGAAGGGAGGGTGGTGGGAGGAATACAGACAGGGAGAGAGAAAGAGAAAAGCGCAATTAAAGAAACAAGCGCCCTAGAAACATAGCAGCGGACAGAAAAGACAACATACTTTTGCTTCTAATAATATTGAATCAAAGAAGACACTTAAGTTCCTTTGTTGCTACTATTGGTCACACAGAGGCCACATTCTTTCCCTGATCCTTATATAAACCCACTCACATCTGTAGATTTTCTGTGAATAGGAGGTAACAAACAGTCAAACCGATTCCCCAGCCCATAAAACGTAATTAAGACCAGAACTGTCTTAGCCCTATTTATAGGGTAAGAGTAAAAGACTGCTGCTCTGAACTGTGGCTCCATATTTGAGTGCTCAGATGGAGCGCTGGCATCATTCACGAATCCAGTCTGTTAACTTTGCTCTCTTCAATTAGTTTTTCAGTCATTTTACAGCTAGCAAAAGAAGACCTCCCACAAATATTCCTCCCTATAAAGTTCTCAAAAGTTCTGTCAAGCACCTGGCTCCTGCTTCCCTCTCAACTCACTGACCTCATCCACTTTTCCCGTGTCATTTACACCCAAGTTTCCCAGTTATTCTTGTCATTCTGCTATTGTTTCAGAAACATTTACTATAACCAGATACTCTCCTATTTCTTGGCATTCCAGTTTGCCCATTTTTACGGCTGAGCTTATTACACCGTTCTAGCTATTGCCCTTCAGGCACTAACACTTCAGGCTCCAAGCCACCGTGTTAAGAAAACATACTACTTGATTATGTATGTGAAGTCATTTTCCCTAACATATAATCTACAGCTTTTGCACTTACACTTCTACACACCTTATTTATTATCAGAAACACAGAGTAAGAAAGCTCAACCTGTTCCCCCCGCCCCGAGCGCTTCTCAAACGTAACGCCTTTCTTTGCCGAAATTCTTCTGTACCTCTAATGCCCTACTGCACGTCAGGGAAGGAAACAGCTCTGGTGTCCCTTCGACACCTCAGCCAACAGCCAGTGAAATTCGGGGGAGAAGATGCACGAAGCGCTCCTTCCACAGAGCACGGAAAAGCACGATCAGCTACGCCTGGGACACCTCCCCACCAAAGCGGAGGGGAAGCGTAACTAAATGATTCCTCCTTCCAGCTCAGCATCGCACTATCTGGGGACAGCGAGGATTTAATTCCCTCCAGCTGACTCCCAGTCCAACCAGCAACTGTGAGGCAGGGGTGGGGGGAGCCCCGCTCTGAAGAGTTGCCGGCCCCCCCCCCCCGCAGAAGGGGGGCTGCGAGGGCCTGAGCCTTCGCCCACAGCAAAGCACCGCAACAGGCTATGCCACTCGTGACAGCGGCCTGGAGTTTTCTAAAAATAATTTAAGCCCACAGACCAAAGATGCTTGCTTACTGGGGGGGGGGGACAACAACAAAACCACCAAAAGATAAGCTCTCAAGGGTAGTTTTCTCTTTGTTACGCATTTCTGACGGTCTCCAATTTCTGAACTATGAACTTAGACATTCAACCTGTCCCCCCTACTGCACAGCCAAGACCTCATCGAGTGGCAGGCTCAGGAGGAGGATGCTTCAGCGCTCCCTGCCATCCCCAGAACAAACGCTCGACATCAGTCGCTCTCTCACAGTCTGAGGTTTGCAGGAACCTCCCAAAAACCTCAACGCCGTTTTCCGCACCACCTGTCTGATACCGTTCTGCTACAGACCGAGCTCTTCCCAGAAAGCTGCCGCAGCGCCACGAGCTTTCCACGATTTCCAGACAGGACGTTGTCCTAGGTCCCTGCATTTGCAGCGTAATACAAAGAAAGTACAAGAGTCACCAGAAATGTCTGCGTATCGAATATACGAAAAACAACGCCAGCCTTCAATTTCAAACCATTCTGCTCTCATCCCATCCCCAGTCATCTTCTCCCAGGCGAACGTTTATCGGTATCGCTCAAACCAGTACAGATCATTATGTGTTCCTATTGCACGTTCCAAAATTTAACTCTGCTTACCACAATATCGCCATTGGTTGCTATGGAAATCGCTATATTACCATCCACCCGATTTTTTTACCACTGAAGCATTTTGGCAGACTGTTTGCTTTTAAGTGTCAGAATAATAAGAGAAATCGTAAAGTTTATTCTCCCACTGCTCTTGAAACGGTGCTTTATAACAAAAGTCTGCTAGTAAGCGATTACATGCTCGGCTTCAAACGTGTAGCTCTGGACAGGACCGGAATCACAACTTTCTCCTTTGTTTTTTGGGAGAGAAAATAAAGTATGCTATGAAAACATGCTTCAGTTTTCAAAATATTCATTTTTCAAGTGGGAGATCAAGATACAAAAAATACCTCAGGTCCCTCCAAGTTCTCTCAGTTTCTCTTTTTCACTTCCTAGTTTGCTGTGTTGTTTTTTTGTTTGTTTTTTTTTTGTTTGTTTTTGTTTTTTTAACTAGTGCAAAACAAGGCCTTCAAATCAGGAAGGCAGCCCTCGTTAGACTCGTCAAGAAGTCGCCTTTCTGCAAGATTACGTGTTGCAGCGATTCCATTTGCGGCTGCAACTCCTACCCCAGTTTCTGCACGTTAATAACACCAGCCCGGTGACATTTATTTCCACCGGCTGCACACGGGAGGCCGCGGGGGTCCCCGGCTCGGGCCCCGGAGGCTGACCCCCGCCTCCGACCTTGCCAACGCCACCTCTCCCGGCCGCCTCGGCGGGTGACCGCCGGCTGGGGGGTCACGGAGAGCTGGACCCCCCGCCCCCCCCCCAAAAAAAAAAAAAAAAAATTAAAAGCCGAGCCGTGACACGCGCAGAAAGTCCGATTTAACGCAGAGTCGGCACGGAACGGCCCGGCGGGGCTCCAGCACGGCCGAGAGCAAGGGCTCGAGGATGGACCCCCGAGCTGCGGGAGGGGCGGCGCGGCCAGCACCGGCGGGGCTCCGGGCTCGCTAACCCCCCCCCAGAGCAGTGGGAAAACAAGCCGGGGGCAGCGGCGGCGGCCCCGGCAGCGCCGCGGAGCCACGGCCCGGCTCCTCCCGGCGGCGCGGGGGTGCGGCGGGGGCGTCGCTGCGGCCGAGGAGGCCGAAGCGGCGGCGGGGGAAGGAGGCGGCGGGGCCGGCAGGCCGCGCACCGCCCCCGCGGCTCCGCCGGGCCCAGCGCCCCGGCCGCGGCGCTGCGAGGGGGAAGCGGCCCGCGGCCCGGCCCCGGCGGGCGGCGGTGACAGCTCGGCGGGGCGGGCGGCGGGCCCGACGGCGGGTCTCACCTGCTGGGGGTCCGGGCCTGCCCTCCGCCCCGCGGCGAGGCCGCTGGCGCGCTGCCTGGCTGCGAGGACCGGCGGCCCGGCGGGCATGGGCCGCGGCCGAGGCGGGGCGCGGCGGCCGGGGCTGCGCTGACAGCGGGCGGCGAGGCGGCGAGTTGCGGGCGCTCCGGCTGCCTCCAAAATGGCGGCGGCCCCGGGGCTGCCCAGCGCCGCGCGGGGGGGGCGGCGGGGCGGGGGCGGGGCCGGGGGCGGGGCCGGCGGGGCGGGCAACGCCCCGGGGCGGGGGCGGGGGCGGCGGGGTCCCGGGGTCCGGCGGGGCGGCCCCGACCGGGGGGGCACGGCACAGCCCCCCTCCCCCCCCACACCCCTCCCGGGACGGCGCTGTGCGGCGGGGGGACCGGCCCCCCGACCCCCCCGGCTGGCTGTTGGTGGGGGGCGGGCGGGAAGGTGGCGGGGCCCGGGGGTGCGGGAGTCATGTCCCGACCGGGGGGGCACGGCACAGCCCCCCCCCCACACCCCCCCCGGGACGGCGCTGTGCGGCGGCGGGACCGGCCCCCCGACCCCCCCGGGTGGCTGTTGGTGGGGGGCGGGCGGGACCCCGGCCCTGCTCAGGCTCACGGCCCCGGGGGCCGGGGGGGGCCAGACCGGGAGGAGGGTAGGACCCCGGGGCCGGGGCGGGGGCACTGCCGTGGGGCTGGGAGCATTAACGCTGGGGTGACACGGAGTGTCCTGGGAGGTGGGGATCAGCCTGGGGGAGAAGGGAGGGAGGGAGGGAGGGCGGCAGGGTGAGGAGGGTGAGGAGGAGGAGGAGGAGGAGGAGGAGGAGGAGAGGAACGACCCAAAAGATGGAAGAAAACAGGACCGGGGAGAAAGATACCTCTTAGTCATGCTTGCCTGCTGGGTTAAGTAGATTTCATTGTTGCCTTGCCCAGATTTGTCTTCCTCCGTGAATAAACTCCTTTCTACGTGCCAACATCGTACAGGAACCCGACAGGAACCGATCCAATTCTTCTCTCGATTCCAAAGCGAATTCCTGCCGTTGGAGTTACCGCTACATCTTGTCTTCTTCGCTAGTCTTATTTAGGCCTTGACCCCGCAAATATCGATACCCGTGGGTAAAATTTAACGCGTACGTGTCTGCTTCAGAACCTATGGACGGATCTGCCGTGGAAGCGCCTGCTGGAACAGCCCTGGTGGCAAACGTGGATGGCGATGATAACAAGGGAAAACGTGGGGTTTGCCAGCAAGGCGTGTGAAAAATTACACGGTTCTATACTGCCCTGTTTACACTACAGGGTTTGGGGGTTTTGCCACAGAAATGCCACCAAAAATTTCACCCATAACTGAATGGGCAAAATATCCAGTTTATGCCTGTTTTTTCACCGTAAGGGCTTGAAGGCACGAGCTCCTGGACTTTTAATAGTACACAGTGTGGTAATTAACACTTTGTTGGCCATTAACAAGGAAAAAAAAAAGTACAACCTCCCAAGTTTCATTTTTCTGCTTTGTCTGTTGGAAGGTAATGAGATTATAGAGCGTTTTTTGTGGCATATTGTGGCTGCCGGGGACGTGACGACGGCTATCCGAGCAAATTCCCAAGTCTTCCAGCCACTCCCAGAGTGTGTTCACTTCCCCGCGTAGCGCAGGAGGGCTGCGGCTGTAGACCTGCCTTCTCCAGCTGATTTCTAGAGTAGCAGTCTTGGAACAGTTTCCTTCTTTTCTCCTCCAGCCCTATGAAACACACAAAAATACAGCTGAACTATCTGGGCTTGGCAGCGAGCACAGGCTCGGGCTGCCAGCTCACCTCTCCCGGCCAGGACGCAGGCAGGTACAAGAACAGGGAGAGCTACTTAAGTAGGGAAAATAACCCACGGGTCCCAGACCCTGGCTGTTTTACGAGGGCAGCTATATTCTACTGTGAACAAACTGTCGGTCCCTCCTGCGGCTACTCGTGCTGACATGCAGATGCTGAAGACAAGTATGACCTCTTGCCTGTTCAAACAGATACAAAAATCAGCGTTTGCCTACTTGTGCACATAGGAAAACTCAGTAATTTTAGGTTTCACATCCCTTGCTGTAGTTAAAATCCACCCTGGGATGTAAGTAATGAAAAATATTATCATGTTATTGTCCTCTCACCAATGTTTCAGCTGTCCTACGCAGGAAGAGGCTGATCATTTAGTGTCCTTCCAACGGTTTTAGCACTCCCAGGGCAATTGTGTATCGGCATTCATGCTGTCCGTATTCAGTCCAATGTGTACCTGAAAACATGTAACTTGAATGATCTTAGGATTATTTAGTTTCCAATACAGCAAAAATATATTCAGAAAAGGACTGCCTCTTTCACAGTTTTATAGTAAAACGCCTAAGGATTTTTACCATTTTGTACTAAACTAGTACGGTGGTCTCGCCAGGTTACAAAAACGTGAATTTACTTTTAAATCCTAACGCCTGTGAGTAAGGAAGAGCTTTGCTGTTTACACGGTGTTTTCTATCAGCCTGGTTTCCCCACCGATCGTTTCAAAAGTCACACAGAATGAACAGAAAGAAGGAGCAAGGTGCAACAGTGCCAGCTCTGCTTAAATTAACAGTAACTGAAGCGCTGGGACGGAGCCGCTATTCTGGCCAGTGACCTCAGTTCTCCCTGTCTTGGAGAGAGATTAAGCAGCTGAGTCTGCCTGCCATTGTGCCGTGTCAAAAAGTCTTGTGGAATAGCATCTCGGCCGCAAGCTCTCCGAGATAGCAGAGCTGTCATCGTGCCAATTTGGATGTCGTTTAGCATATTGTTGACGCTAACAGTAATGGATACGGAGAATTTAGAAACAATCCAAACTGTGTAAGCACGCAACGTATAAAACTCATTCTCGCAGGTGGCACAACGAGAATTCACCCCGCTGCTCCCAACGGGGACAGCCTGTCACTGTGATTTCGTTACCGGCGCTGTTGCAGACCCGTACCTAAAGCCCTGGCTTCAGACCACCACCACGTCCAGCCCCGGGGCAGCGAGCCCCGCTTCCTTCGGCCTCGCACCCCAGGTATTAGCACACGTAATTGCATATTCGTCCCATATGCAAACTTTCGGTCTTTGGACCACAAGGCTGGTGAGCACCATCTCGCTTTTCTTCTACGCAGCGAGCGTATATTTCACAACCAAACCTACGTCATTAACATACACCTCTGAACTTGAAAAGCTGCCACTCTTTAACTCAAATAACTTGATTTACACATCAAGCAGGCAGGACATATGAAATGGTGTTTTGTTGTGTGACTTGCTGTACTACTAGCTAGCCGGGGTTCGTTTGCTCCTTTGAAGCGCTGAACCCTGTTCTAAGGAAGTTCTCATTCTGAATTTGAAGTTCAGTGAAAAAGCATAAAACCCAGATTTTTGTCAGGAATCCAAAGACCGCTGCAGCAAAGACTTGGGCAGGGTACGGATACTCGCGTCTTCAGACCCACAGCACAAGGAGCGTTTCAGGTTTCAGGCCCTGAGCACAGCTCCCCGGTTCTGGAACCGGAGGAATGAGCCTGAGCCTCCCTAAGACTCACACCTAGAGCAGGATTAGGCACACATTTTGCTAGGAGGCTGCACGACCAGAAATAGGATGTCGATGACCAAGAATGCTGGGCTCTATTCTTGGCTTAGAAATGAAGTGTGATCTAGTGCCTAGGACAGACATCATATCAGGATCGCCAAGCTACAGTTTTGACATTAATTCTGAGAAACACTGAAGGGAGGAGGGGAAGAGTCTTAGTTCGTTCTACTGGAGTCATAGGCTCTTTTCCTAAATATAATTTGCGTGTTAGGTTTTCCAAACACCAAGAATTATATTTGGCTGCCTTTTGGGGCAAGTTACAAGGCCTTGTTCAAATAACAAAGCTCTGAAGTGCGCAGAATATAAACAGCAATCAGAAGTGAGACTGGTGAGCTAACATTTCTTGGCTTACAGCACATTGCACGTTCCTCTAGTCTGCAGGGTATTTATGTTTCTCCTCTTGTCTGGGGAATATTATCCTGACTGGCAATGCAAGAGAAAAGGCAGGCAAACTGAAGCTGAATGCAAAATATCCTGCAAAATCTGGTAGGCCGGTTGCTCTTGAGAGCTCTGATGCAAAAGATAATTATAGATGAAAGTGTAGCAACCGCTGTGGTTAAGGTTGCGAAATGTTCTATTTACTCAGGTTGCTTAGGAGCCGTGCAAAAACGACATGCTGGCCCTGTGCAGTGCAGTATCTCCGGCGAGGCCGGAGCTTTGGGGAGGATCAGATCTGCAGCGTTCTCGAGTTCTGCAGAACCTTCATTGCCCAAATATGGTCCAGGAGCATATAGGCGCTTAAAAGGCGAGAAATTGTGGGCCTGTGATTAGCTGTTTCGGAGAGACCGAAAGCTCAGAAGGCCCAGCCCTCCATGCTGAGCAGATTAAATTATTCTCTTAGAGGAAATACCTCTTTGCAGCTTTCTCTGCAGAAGTCCGGAGGAGCAGAGGGCCAGCACCATCCCCACCCCTTGCAGAAGGGCTGCAGAGCCACATACCCATCAGGGCTCAAAGTCTTCCCCGTTTCTGTTTCAAGACAAGCTGAGGAAATTAATTATAAAAGCTCCTGTGTTTAGACAACATTAAAACACAAATACTCTGGGGCATGTCCTCAGCTTGTGTAAATTGTCAGGATATCAAAGGAAAGATCAAATGCCAGGCCTTCCCTCAGCTACCCTGCCTGTGTTATGACACAGCAGCTACACGTGGTCAGAAATTGTTTCCCAAGGAGCTGGATAATGCAACGGTGAGGCTAACGATGCGGTAGGACCACCTCATATTGTGCTAACCAGCATCATCCCCTTGTCTTTTTTTTTTTTTTTTTTTTTTTTTTTTTTGCGCTTCCATGACCCTGACACTCTGTTTCTTTGTGCTTAAGCCATATAATCTCCTTGTCTGGATTGTATCGCACCTTGCTAAATGTAGCCGTGGCCCATTCTAGGGTGCAGAGGTGCTACACTAGCACAAACAATGAACTGTTATATTAACTGTTAAGTAACACTGATTATTATAGGCTCTCAGCATACTGCATCTAAGGAATTTTTGTTATGATACACGACATTACTCGTTTAACGATCTGCCCAGTTATATAGCTGTCACAATACATACACATATGGAGAACAAGCTTTTTAGTCTTCCTATTGTTGAGGACTTTCTTCATCAGCCAATTTCGCCACTGTAATCGTATGAAATGTTGGTGAGGTCTCTAGAGAAGTCCAGTGTAAGAGACACATCTACTTTGGTCCTACTTACAAGCTCAGAAAATCCTAATGATATAATCATATAATGATATATAATGACAATAATCCTATGATTCTAATACATTTTTCTTTCTTACTAAATGTGTAGGACAGGTTATCAAAGGAAACGAGTGAAAAAAAAAAAAACCAACAACAACCCTGCAAGCTTATAGCTGCTTCTTGCCAAAAAAGGGGCATGACGAAAAGATAAGAAAAATAACCCAAATAAAAAATACCTAAAAATTTTCTTTGACATCCTTTGTCCCATAGTAAAAATCACCTTTAGTCTTATTGCCAAGGAGTTCCATATAGCTGATTTCACTGCAGCCACACATACATCACTGCCTTGCTGAGCAGAAGAAAATTTACTATGAATTAAAAGGGTAA
This sequence comes from Morus bassanus, assembly GCA_031468815.1. Classification (NCBI taxonomy): domain Eukaryota; kingdom Metazoa; phylum Chordata; class Aves; order Suliformes; family Sulidae; genus Morus; species Morus bassanus. Next base: position 84,601,812 of record CM062571.1, on the reverse strand, counting down.
TGAAAGTACTTACAACAGCTGAGAAATATCAAAACAATAGCTGAAAGACTTAAACTAATATTGAAACACACACCTTTACTCTGAACAGGAGTCTATCAGAGGCACAAAGTCAGCACAGATTTAAGATCTCTAGTTCTCCCTTCTCAGGGGCAATTTCCAAGAGGCATACTGCAGGGCAGGCAAGCATGGGAATATTAAATTGAGTTTTGAATTTATCAGTATGTTGGACATATAGCCAAAGGAAAGGACACAAATTCCTCTGTCCTGGTGAAAGGAGATCTCTCTCTGTATCCGATAAGGCAGATTCTCCTCTAAAATCACGTAAATCTGAAACAGTTCTAGTGGTTTTGACAGAATTACCCCCAATTTGTACCCTTGGGTCATGACACAATTTACCAAGGAAGCGCACAGAAATGTGCACATCTCTTCCCATACAATTCGACAACAAAACTTTGGTTTAGCCCAATAAAGAGGCTTTACAGCCAAGCTCACACGCCTAATGTTAGGACCGAGGTTACTGCTCGTGTGAGTGAAAACCAGCTTCTCTGTCACATAACTCAGCAGATAAACTTCTCTAGGAGGCACAGGGCACGGGGGGACACGCAGAGAGTCTGTCAGTGTGAGCCTGACTAAGCTGGTGCTGCTGCAGACTCTTTCTCCTTCTTAGGCTTTTTCTTTACAGTGGCCCTAGTGCTCCTCTGCTCCATGGCTGAAACTGGCTGAACAGCAGCCTAGCAGTAAGAAAGGAAAAAAAAAAAAAAAAAAAAGTGACTTCGTTTTACCAGCGCCTCAGGAAACCTGCCACGAAACTGTTTCTGACCACGGATACTTCAGCAGTTCCCAGATGTCGCCGTCCTCCCACCCCAAGCGCTGCATGAACGTGGGAAGGAAGCAGCTCGTGCCACAGAGCTCACGTGCCCTAAATCTGACAAAACCGAGCACGTTACGGTCCCAATTTGCCCTTTGCCGTTTACTTTGGATAACGGCCACCCTGTGCCGAGCAGGGCTCTGCCGGACACCCCCCGGCGATGCGGGGGAGTCAGCGCGCTCCCTCCCTGCCACCGGCGCCATTCCCAGCCTGCCCGGGACCACGGGCCGGGCCGGGCCGCGGCCCCCGGGCCCCGGGAGCTGCCCCCGCGGTGTGGGCCGAGGAGGGGCGGGAGGCCCGGACTCCACGGCCCAGCCAGGCCGCGGGGGTGCAGCTGCGGCCCGGGGCGAGCGGCGGGCGGCGGGGTGAGGCCCCGAGGAGCCGCGGCCCCCGGCGGGGCGCCGGGGCGGGGCGGGGGAGGGGGCAGTTTAACGGCGGCCGCGTCCCCCCGTGTTTTCGACCGCCGCGGGGAACAGGCCGCCCGCCCGGCCCGCCATGACACCTCCAGCCCCGGGCCGCTCTGCGCGCCTGGAGCCGTCTCGATGGTGGGGGCGGCGGGCGCGGGACCTCCGGGCCGCCGGGGGGCGCGGCGCGGCGCGGCGGGGCGGGGCGGGGCGGGGCGGGGCCGGCGGAGCGGGCGCTGCCATGGACGCCCTGTGCCGGGCCGAGCCCCGGACCCGCCGGCCCCGGGCCGCCGCCGCCGCCTCCCCGCTGCCCTGGGCCCGCTTCTCCGCCTGGCTCGACTGTGTCTGCGTGGTCACCTTCGACCTGGAGCTGGGCCAGGCCATGGAGGTGCGGGCGGGGCCGGGGGGCGTGTGGGGGGGGGTGTGGGCCCGGGCAGGGCCGGGGGTCTGGGGTGGATCTGGGCCTAGGCAGGGCCGGGGGTCTGGGGTGGATCTGGGCCTAGGGAGGACCGGGGTTGTCGGGTGGATCTGGGCCTAAGCTAGGCCGGTGGTCTGTGGGGGATCTGGGCCTAGGCAGGGCCGGGGGTCTGGGGTGGATCTGGGCCTAAGCAAGGCCGGTGGTCTGTGGGGGATCTGGGCCTAGGCAGGGCCAGGGGTCTGGGGTGGATCTGGGCCTAGGCAGGGCCGGGGGTCTGGCAGGGTCTGAGCCTAGGTCTGACCCTGAGTCTGGGCCCAGGCAGGGCTGGGGGCTGTGGAGAAGGGGGTGTGTGGGGCCTGTGAGGCAGGCAGGGTGTGGGGGAGAAGGGGCTTTGTGTGGGGCAGCGAACAGGCAGGGGAGGGAGGGGGCAGAGCAGAGATGGGGGTGAGGGCGACAGGGCAGGGCTGGGGTGAGGGGAGACTGGAGTGGGCAGGGTGAGATGGGAAAGCAGGGGAGAGGGAGCAGGCAAAGGGCGGGTGGTGGGGAACGGGCAGGGCCAGAGAAGGGCCCAGTGTGTGGGAAGGCAGGGCAGAATTAGTGCTGGAGACAGGCAGGTGTGGGTAAGGCGGGGGGTGTGGGGGGGCTGGGGGCAGCTGGGCTGTCCTCTGGGCTAAGGCTGGGGGGGGGGGGGGGACGGGATGGTGTATAGAATCACAGAATCGTTAAGGTTGGAAAAGACCTCCAGGACCATCAAGTCCAACCGCCAACCCAACACCCCCAGGCCTCCTAAACCACATCCCCAGGTGCCACGGCTACACGGTTTTTGAACACCCCCAGGGATGGTGACTCCACCACCGCTCTGGGCAGCCTGTTCCAGTGCCTGACCACTCCTTCAGGAAAGATATTTTCCCTAATATCCAATCTAAACCTCCCCTGGCGCAGCTTGAGGCCATTTCCTCTCGTCCTATCGATAGTGACTTGGGAGAAGAGGCCAACCCCCACCTCACCACAACCTCCTTTCAGGCAGATGCAGAGAGTGATAAGGTCTCCCCTCAGCCTCCTCTTCTCCAGACCAAACCCCCCCAGCTCCCTCAGCCGCTCCCCATCACACTTGTTCTCCAGACCCTTCCCCAGCTCCGTTGCCCTTCTCTGGACACGCTCCAGCACCAGTATGTGCAAGGCAGGAGGGGGCAGGACAGGGCCTGGGTGTGCAGGGCCAAGAGGATCTGGGGCAGCCCAGGGTGCTGGGGGGTGTGTGTATAAGGGCTGGGGGGGCTCTGAAGGGGGGTGGCTGGGCTGGGCAGTGGGCTGCAGGACTGCTGAGAAGGGGGAGCAGGCTGTGAAGGGAGGAGGGTGGTGGGGAGAAGGCTGGGGAGGAAGGATTGTGGAAAACAGCCCACGGAGGCCGGAAGGCCTGGGGTTAGGGAGCAGCAGTAGAGGTGAATCTTGCTCTGAAATACAGATCTGAGATGTGGGGTCAGCAGGCGCTGAGGAGGGGCTGAGGTGGATGTCGCAGCACAATGATGGGGAAGGAGTCAGCAGCTGGGTGGGAAGCGGGGAAGTGATGGGGAGATAACGGAGCACAGTGGAGTGGGCAGCTGAGGCGGCTCTGTCAGCCTGAGGACTTGTGGTGTCAGAAGCTTCCCAGGAGGTCTGATATGCCTGTGGGGATCATTGGGGGGCAGAGGGGATGAATTTGGAGCGAAAGGGTAGGACCAGTTTTTCGCTATTCCCTGGCAGATTGTGCTGTTTGCCTCTGAAAGAGGATTTGAAGGGAGTTAGATACCTAAGGCTTGTAACGTGACCAAAGGCAAGAGCTGGTTGGTGTTCTAAGAAAATGTAACATAAGGGGAGCAGATATCTCTGGATTATGCTGAACCTAAGGCGTGATCTCAAATTCCTTGATATTTGTTGTGTAATTGTGGGAAGGACTCCTCGCTGCCTTTGTGTAAGGTGGTTAACACTGTTTTTCAGAGGGTTGAGACTTTCCATTTTTAAAGTCACGCTGAAGCTTCTGAAGGGAATGGAAAGCGGTGGAGATCAAGTTAGCCTGTTGCTGCTCTGTTTTTTTAAATACTTGACTATGTTTCTTTCCATGAAGCCTGAAAATAAATAAAAAAATCTGCTGCAGACCTAAGTTTCGCATGCTCTATACTCTTTCCTGCAAAACCAGACCTAATATACCCTGGAAAGGATATGAATATGGGGATAATAATTAGTGTTTACAATTTAATGCTTCAGAGGTGTGTTTTAATATGTAGCTACAAAGGTGCTTTCTTACTAGTTTTATTAGCTGTCTAGCACTATAAGGAGGGGTCTTTGTGATCAGATATGCAGTAATACGGTTTGTTAATCCCCAGAAAGGTTTTTTTTTCTTCTTTTTCTTCCTTTCCTCCCTTTTCCTCCTTTGCCTATATAAGTATTGATGGGAAAAATATTTCTCATGTGGCATAATTGACCAAGAAGACCAGGAACTTCTCAGCATCTGGTCTGAGTGGCGACACAGCCCCACCGTCACTTTTCCTTTGGCCTGTCCATTGTGATTTCTGTCTCAAAGCGAAGAGTTTGGGCAAGGAACAGGGGTCTGCGTTGGGTAAGAGGCCCAGAAAGGAAGCCAGGCAAAGGAGAAGCTGTGTGATAAAGATCCCATCTTCCATTGTTGATGGGGTTGGAAAAATACAAAAAGCTCAAGCTGTTACTGGCTTACCAGGGAATTCCAAGTAAAATTGTTTCAAAATTTCAAAAAAGTGTAAACGTCACTATTGCTGGTAGTCAAACGGTGTCATTATCTTCCTGCTTATTCCCGATTTCCATCTGTCGCCTTGCTTGCTTTAGATTGGGTCCAGATCCTGCAGCTTGTCTCCAAGCAGGTTGATTTCTGCAGCTGAGAAAAGGGAGTTTTATGATTTGGGCTCTCGACTGCAAGTTTCTCGGATAAAAAAATGCGTCTGTGGCACCCAGCCCTGTGGGACTTCAGTCCTGGCTGAGTTTGCACGGGAAGTTTGCCATAGACATTACCAGATCAGTGTAGCTGACTGAGATTAGATCTTGACAGAGCTCCCTGTGGTTTTGTGGATGTACGTATATCCCTCTGAAGAGTGATTTACGCGCAGAGGCTGTTCACGCACCCAAGGATTACACAGAGTAACAGGCTACAAATACTTGGAGTAACTTGCGCTACCTCACTTGCTCACAGCAAAGTGAGTCAGAAGGAAGGGAAACCTCCCGCTCTGGAGGTTGCAATATACTTTTGCATCATCTCTGTAAATCAGCGTGTGAAGATGCAGGCAGGCATCCCTAGTCCAACCGTAGGATGTCCCCTGCAGTCCTGCTTTAGGAGCAGGCCTGTCTCAGTCAGGGTTTCTGTGCTGAAACTGTGTCATCCGTTCCTGAAGATTACTTTTTCCTAAGTAGAGGATTCTTCCCAGATAAAACATCTCTTTTCTTCCCTTGCCGCCCAAATCTATGCGGAAGCCACGTTGTTGAAGCCTGCTTCACGTGTGTTGTCTGGCCTTCAGTGGCACTGAGCAGAAAGGCAAAATTACCCCGGAATGGGGTAGGCTCTGTGGATACAACTTCACAGCCAAGTCCTTGTTTAGGCTCTGCTCAGGTATCTGAGTATTGTGTGACTTGTGTTCTGTGCAGTCGTCTCGCGGTGTAGATATACCATCGGCCTGAAATTCAGTGAGTCCCACTCTGCTGCTACTTAAATATACAGTAGAGAAGGTGTTACAAAGGAAAACACAGGTTAATGCAGAAATTACGTATAATTACTGTTTCTGACTCATCCACCCATTTACATTTCTTCAAACAGTCAACTACAGACAGCGAAAATACCAGGGAGAGAGAAGACATGTTTCTGAGATGATCCTCTCGGCTAGCAGCCTGCGTCCGGCAGGAGCAGCCCTCCCCACCAGCCGCTCACCGTCCGACTCCGCAAGGGCTCTGATTTCTCTGGTGCCGCTGTCATAGAAACGCTGAAAATTCATCCCCATGGTTCTGAAATATCCCTTTTCACAACCGCACTGGCTCCTCCCTCCTCGAGCCTTTCCAAACACAGGCACTTTGTGAAGCTGGGTTACTTCAGAGTCACCAGAAGTCATTTTCTGGGATGTTCTCCATGTTGCTATGACAGCAGCGGAGTACTTGGCACTCGTGCGATATCAACAGCAAAGCTTTAGTGCAAGGATCCGTTTTCAAGAACATGTGTCACCTCCATGCTTGTTAAGTCAGTATTGATGGGAGAGCAAGCTACGTCACAAGTTGTGACTTAATTTAAGCCCTTTTGGGCCACTTCTGAGATATCCAGGGACTCCTACAAATAAAAAGCTCCTTTTTGTTTACTGTCTTTTTGCTTTTGAAAAGTTCTGGTGACTAGGATTCTTACTGTTTTAGGTTGGGGTTTTAATCTTGTAAATAATTAGTGATTTCCCCCCTACCTCAAACACAGAAGTGCACGTCAGACTGTTGAACTGAAGGGGAAGCGAAGATGCAGAACATAAGGCCTATTTTTCAAAAACATAGTATCTGAATTTTTCAGTCCGTTGGTGCTTCTGTGCTCAGTCAGAAGCATTTGAGCCTGATTTTTTTTTCCTTTTTTTTTTTCCTTTTCTCCCTCCCCCCCCCCCCCCCCAAGCACTGAGCACGCATCTCCAGGTGAAATGTACACTTAGCACATCTTAAACTTGGACCCACAAAGCAGCTAGGAGCAGACAGTATCCAGTATCTGGTCTGATTTACTTGCAGAAAGACCCCCCCCAAAAGGCAGCAGGAGAAGTAGAAGTCTGTCTTGACTCTTGAACTCAAGTTTAGATCAGCAGCAGGCATTGCAGAAAGCGCGGTGCTGTGAGATTCCTGAGCTTCTTGATGAATCAGCATCAGATGTCCAGGTCTCTGTTCCTGGTCTATGCATTATTATACGGGAATTAACAAAATAAATGTTTGTGTGTGATCATTAAATTAGTCATAACCACAAGAATTTATTCTGTCGCCTAATGCAAAAATATAGCAAGCAGAGAAGTGTGTCTCCTCCTGTGGCGTAGGTGTAATGCATCCCTTCATGCTTCAGTGTCTAAAAAGCCTTCATTCTCTGTCATGCCTTAATGTGCTGCCTCATCGCTGTAACTTGTATGTGATAATTTTACTCCCGTATTTTTGTAGCTTTCGTCTTTCAGAGAAGCTTTAACCGAAGGCTAATCAGCGTAATTTTTAATTGTTAATGTGGCTCACTCTCTGAAGCTGATTAGATGACCTTGCCAAGGAATCAGTGGGGAATTGTTAGAGCGAAGCGAGCTAGCTCAGTGAACTGCCAGCACTCTGGCGCGGTGCCACCCTTGCTATTTATAGGCTTGCAAGAAGAGTCAAGCACTGAAGAGAGCTCCTGATTTGAGCACCGGATGACTTGCACGCTGACCTGAAGCAGAGTTACTGCCCGGGAGCTGCAGAAGTCTGATCTCCATTTTTCAAGTCATTCAGTGCTAGTTTCTTTCTCATCCACTTATTTAAAGCCACCTGCAATTTCTGCTTTTCCCAATCAGTAAGTGCTGTAAAGGCTGTGTACTTTACTTCTGCAGATTTGTAAGTACTTTGGTTTCTATCCTCTGTCCAGTGACATATGAAACTCGTTATTGCTGTAGCTGTGTCATTTCTCACTTCTCAGCATGATTGTTTCTGTAGAGGATCTTGCTGGTGGATCTTGCTTGCAGTTCTGCCCTCAGCCCTGACCTGAGAAGCTTTGCATTGAGTTCTCTTTTATTGGGTTACAGTAAATGCAGGAAGAGCGTTATCAGCATTTACATAGTTCAGCTGCAAAGCTAGAGTCTTTAACTAGATGCTTTAAAATTCTTGACGATCTCTCTTATCTGCAATGCCCGATGATAAATTGGGCGTAACACAATTGAGCCGTCACTGGTATGCTGACAAAGCATGAATCCTCAAGCCTGTGCCAGACCCGCCTCTTTCTGTACAAAATAAACCTTGGCTTGTCTTTCTAACAACAGACCAAATCAGGGAGGCTAAACCAAATCCTCTCAAACTTCTCCTGCTTCTCATCTTCTGCTCTTTGGTCACTGTGAAGAGCATCTTTAGCTGACCAGTCACTCAGGACTGCTAAATAAGCATTTTCACCCTGGAGGCTAGGATATACACCCAAGTCTGTGTCCAACACCAGGCTTCGTATTGGTTAGTGTACATAGGATAGGTTGTTTTCTAATCTCTTCATATGGCTAGAACCTTTGTCCAGACTGTCATTGTCTCGCTCTTGATTATTGCTGCATCCTTTCCTCTGCCCTTGAGGACAGTGACCTTGCCCTGCCTGCATCTTTGCAGAATGCTGCTGCAAAGGTTGTTTCCCCAGCCACGGCTGTGAACGCTCTCTGTGCCATCCTCCAGTGGCTCTTCTTCCCGTACCTCATCACGTGTATGCATAGCTTCGTTTTCAAAGCCATTCTTAGTCTGTCCCTACTGCCCGTCTTCTTATTTCTTTGCTGTGAAATCTGGTTTTACCCCTCAGCAGCTTGGGATGCCAGCCTTCCTCACTCCTTCTGAATATTTGGTGGATTTAGTGAATTGTAAGTGACTTTTCAGCAGGATTTAAAAAATCAAAATAAAAAGTGACCCCCCCCCTGCAAACAGCAATTAGAAATAGTCCAAAGCTCTGTACATAGGACATTATTTTGGGCAATTTTAAAACTTGTATTTAGGTGCAAAATTGAATATTAATGCTTTCCAGGCTTGGAGTTTGGAGAGTAAGTATAGGTTAACATAATTTCAGGCAGCATTGGAATAGTACTCTCCTGCCTGCTTTAGAGAAAACAAATGTTTGCACATCAGTAGTCTGTGCAGAGAAGTTACCAACAGGCTGCTGGGGCTGTCTGTTCACCGAGCTATCAACTCTCAAGTTAAAATCCAAGTAAAATATAAGCCATTCAGTCTGTCTCCAAATCTACTAGCATAAATACAGATTCTGTGACAAGTTCAGTGCAGTGGGCTATTGTCAGTCAGATTTTCAACGGGTAGATGTACCTTCCTGTAGGGTATGTTACCTGGGAAGAAATGAGGCACCTCCTGTACGGAAGCAATGTTTATAGACCTATGTGGAAGTCACGGGGGAACTGGGTGATCGACTTACTGACTCTTGTCTCTTTTGCAGTTGGTGTATCCTTATGACTTTAGACTAACGGAGAAAGAGGTAATGGCTATTTTTTCTTCCTGGTTTTAAAGATACTGAGCAGTGGTGGTGGAGGTTGTCTTACTGTGTGTTTTTGTTTGTTACAGAAAACTAGTATCTGCTACTTGTCCTTCCCAGACTCCTACTCAGGTAGGTAGCATCTGCTGGCCTTGCCTGCAGCCTGCGGGATGGTTCGTTGCCGTTATGAAAGAAGTGGGTTCATGATGGGAAGAGTGAGTCATTGCCTCTAACGCAGCAGAGACTGATGGGCTGTATCTTCTAGAACTGTGACGCCAAGGAGCTCCCAGCCCTTAGGTCTGAACAAAGAGGCTTCTTGTCTTTTTGATTGCTCTCTGGATATAGAATCTGCGATCTAGTGGGTGACAGGACAATTTCTTGATAAACTTTGCACACTCATGCTTCACCCATGCCAATAAAATATAAAAATAAGTCACGAAGGGCAGGTTCCCTGAGGTTTGCAGCTGTCAGCTGTCAGCATTTCTGTGTTTGTGAGTGAAGTGCTCAGTGAAGAGAAATAGATGGGGAGAGGATGCTTTCACAGCAGAAGTATTCCCAAAGCTTATTGCCCAGAAAGGTGGTGATAAGAAATTAGCAGGTTAATTCATCCCAGTGCCTGTTTCTTTAAGCCTGGTGCCTGACTTAGTTTTCTACAGCTTTGCCCAGTTTAGGATTGTAAGGATGTTTTTAAGGATGCAGTTTCACTAGTTTCTCAGAGCTTAGTGAACACTCGGGCTAAATGTCCCTTTTATTAAAGTAAATTATTTATTAATAGTAATATCTTCATAACACACACCACAGTCTTTACTCTCCTTCGGAGCATAGCTCTACAAACAGTGGGAAGGGAGTACGTCCTCTTACCCCGCTGTGGTGCCTTACTCTGTTTAGCCATGTTTTTTGTTCAGTGAGCTTAGTGCATTTAACTCTTTCCTCATAACTGACCTCTTTGTACATACTCAGCCCTACTCCTTCTGGCCGTCCGACTGATGAAAACTTCTGAGGACTTCAGGCTTCTTTTTTTCCTGCTGTACAAAGTATGCTTGGTGGGAGGGGGAGCAGCATAGCGTGACCCGGGAGGTGGTGCTTGTCTAGGTCATTTGCTAGAACTGTTGTGCAGGGGACTGTTGTTAAAATCAGTGTTTGTGTGGTCTTGGATTAAGGCTGTTTGTAGGGTTTCCAGTACGGTGCGTAAGAAGTGGTGGCTGCAGCTACTCCGGATAGGTGATACTGGCTGATGTCTATAAGTTTCCCAGCAACGGCCTGGCAAGGCTTAGCTTAATGGTACCAGTTCTTGTATTCAGCTGTGTATTCCTCCTGTCTTGCACTGGGATTTTGGGGTTTCTTTATGCTGTTACTCTCCATTTTCAGTTTTGGAGTTCCTTGTAAATCAGCATCCCTGTTCCTGTCAGCATTTCTGATTTAAGCAATTTCCAGCTTTCTCTTTACTGTTACTTCTTCCTGAGCGTTTGTGATCTTCTCTGTCTCAGGTGGCCTGGGGGATACTCAATTTAGCTTCCGCCTTCGTCAGTCTGGGGGACAGAGGACCACTCATTACGAGGACGATGGCGAGTACAATAGGGAAGCACCCCTAACGCTGCAGGTCGGTTGCATTTCAGTGCACTACTTATACCTGCTAAGCAAAAAGTAGTGTTATTGGGTTAAAAGCCAAATACGCTTTTGATTTGTTTTCTCTGCATAAAATACCCATTTTCTCTGGCCATGGGGATAGTCAGAAAAGGAGAAAGCTTTCAGCACAGGGACTTATTTTCACGTTAGTACTCACAGAGGGCCGCGTTGAGAATCCCAGCTACTCTGAGAGATGGAACTGAAGCAGGGGGGCCCCAGATTAGAGCAGTGGTCATGTCTACAGCGAAAAGATAAAGGGTGGCACACAGGTGACATCCAACACCTGTGCGCGTTACCATGAGGCCAGACAAGGATATCCTTGTCTGTGGTAAATGAGATGTTTACCTCTTTTGTTGAAGGATGACAGTTCTTTTCATTTATTGCAGGATCTACGCGTGTGAAAACATGCGGAATAATTGGCATGCCACAAATCCACGCTTTGGCTTGCAATATGCAGGCTGGTTTAACCAGACCCAAGCACTAATATCAGGAGTGTCTTTAGTTGTGGTTTTTCCATCAGTGAACTGCCTGTCCGTTTCCTGCAGAGAAGGGATGTGCTGAGCGCTGTTGCTTCTTTTAATTGAGCAGATGGCCATCAGATCAACTTGTCCTCTTCTGCTTTCTCCTTTGAGATGATGCTTCCTGTGCACGTGCCTTTTTAACACTTCTGCAATCTTTTTGTGATATGCTTTTGTGATATGCCATCCAGAAAAGGGTTGCTGGTCTGAGCGGGAGCAGGAGGATTTCTTTTCCTAAATGCTGGTCTAGAGATTTTTCAGCTTGCATGCATCTTTACTGCTTTGTAGTAATTGGGCACTGTCTCACAGATTCACCTAGCTTTAAAGAAGTAAGGGAAGTAAAACTGCCAAAGTACTGGATTATGTATATAATATATATATATAAAATAATATTTGGGAAGAAAAAGGTGCCTTAAACCGTGGGGCCTGTGGGGCTTCAAAAAAATTATATTAAGGATGGTCTTTGTGTCGGCACTGATAACTATCCTTCCTCCTCGATGTCTGGGGGAACGTAGAAGGCACAGCGTGTTTGAAATGATCGCTGGGGATTTGTATTAAATCTGTTAGTTTTCATGGCTGCTGTGGAGGAAGCATCATTCAGCTTTGTGCTTCATCCTGAGAAAAGTTTGACTGGTACTGCCTTAAATACCTGACTAAAGGGGAACGCAACAGGTATGGTAGAGGACGTTTCCTCCTCTCAGAAGATGAGGTATTCCTTCCTCAACAATACATTATCTTCTAGCTGGCAAACAAAACTGACAGTCAGAGCACGTTGGTGGCAGCACGGGATGCCAGGACGAGCTCAGTGGGTTGGCCCAGCTGGTTGTATTAGTGGAAACCTCAATTAACCCTGTAGATGATGGCCCTGAAGTTGCTGCAGAAAGGGGCTAGTGAAAGGTGCTACCTGGAGGCTGTAATTTTTTGTGAATTTAGTTGTTTGTATCTCCTCTCTATCTTCCCATTTGGTAACCTCTCCCAGATAGCTGAGCATGGATAACTTCGGTAAATAGGAGGGAGTGCTGTATTTGTATCATAGCAGGAGTGAGGTATGGTGTTCGGTCAGCGGCTGGAGGGAGTTTGGTGCTAGCAGGAATCGGTTTCTCGCTAACAGCATTGTTGGTCTCTCTTGCAGCGGGAGTCAGCTCATTACTTTGGTTATGTATACTTCAGGCAAGTCAAGGACAGCTCGATGAAGAGAGGTTATTTTCAGAAGGTGAGTACTGAAACCAGATAGCTTGCTACTCTCAACTGGTACGTAGCTGTAAAAAGGCACCTATCCATAGCTGTAAAATAGCACCACTTCCTACGTGACACCCACAGTGTTTCTGCAGGAAACAGCAAAGGTCATGGAGAACAGGAATATGTGGAAAGTGTAATTCCAAACAAACCTGGATGTGGTTGCCATGGTGCGTTAATCACATGAGCAGTGACCTGCTGACTGAATCATGCGATCCTGAAGTACTCGAACATTTGCTTCAGTATGTACTCTAGTGTCACAGGCAGCGAGAGGACATACTTCGTTATTGCAGTCTGTGCTAGTTATACCTTAGCCCCGCTTTTATAATTGCTTTAATCTTTCTTCTTCCTAGTAGCTGTCTGGGAATGGATTTCCTGCTGGGCTGATTGCTTCTAACTAGCAGTAGTGAACACTGCTGGTATCTCACCAACCTTGTCTCTTATCATAGATTCCTTTGACACAGACAGTGGGAAAAATAATACCAACTGCATGTTTATTTCAGCATGAATATGCAAAGTGCTTTGTTTTATTCAGCCAGATAGTTATGGTCACTGCCTGAAAGAGAGTGACATTTCCAACTTCTTCTAGAGAAGGAAAATATTTTACTTTGATCCTAAGATCCATTTTTCCCCATGGATCCATGGAATTACTCTTTCAGTAGTGTTTTTTCACATCAAAAGCTAAAATGCCATCCTCTCGAACAAGCGAACCTTGAACACCTGCTCTTCAGAGAGCAATGCTCCATAGCAGATCAGTCAGGTGACTTGCTGGCAGATGGGGACGCCATCCTGTCCCAGCAGTTACTTGGCCTGCTGTGCTTTCTGTCCTCCACCTCTGGGCAGTGACATGGAGTTTCTTTCCAAGAGACGTGCTAATACAGAAATGAGTTTCTTCATCGCCACTAAAGCAGTGGTTTGATCATTCAAAAAGGTGGAGGATTAGAGAAACTGGACAACATGGGGACCTGCTGAACAGATATTTATACCAGGCTCATGTGCTTGCTCTTTGGTAGACTTACAAAAGTAGTGGGCACATTGAATTCCTCAGTGAAGTACATTGTCACGCTTGGATGGTCTTTTTATTTCTAACGGCAAAGTTTTGGGTTGGAAAGGAGGTGTTTAAATGACTATTGCAGAAATTTTCACTGGATTCTAATTAATGTATTCATTAATGATTAGAGGAAGAACATAATCAGCATCATAATGAAAACCCCGCGTGGGACTGAGCTGGAAAAGCTGTAAAAAAAAGTAATACATTTCATAAAGAAGTATTAGAAAGACGCCAAAATAACAACAGAAAAAGGCATTGCTGGGAACAAATTGGCATTATCTCAAGTTACTTTGTTTCTTCTTCCCCAGAATTCCTTCATTTGGTTTCTCTACCTGATTTCAGTTTCAGTGATCTGCTCCTTTGCTTTGAACCTATCGGCAATTTATTTTTGGTTTTCCTCCAGGTGATCTTTTGCTAGGTCACAAACTCAGCCCTCTTAGTTGCAGTGGCTCCCTGGTAGAAGCTGCCAGCTGAGCTTATTCATCAAACAAAAATCTCCTTGCCTGTGTGGATACCCAGGGTCTCCCAGAGCCTGAGGGTTCAACAGCTAGGTAGCTAGCAAGAACTCCACCAGTAAAAGTGCTGCTTTTGAGCTCTTTCATGTTTTTGATGTTGGTTTTTAAGTGTAGCCCTCTAGTAAGCAGTATAAGTATATGCAGTGCTAGAAATGATCACGTCAGGGGATCTCTGACTCCTAAATGTACCTTTTTTCAGTCGTTGGTGCTGGTGTCACGCCTTCCATATGTGAACTTGTTCCAGTCATTGCTGCAGCTGATTGCTCCGGAATACTTTGACAAGCTGGAGCCATGCCTGGAGGCAGGTGAGCAGTCAGATCTAGGAGGGAGGGTTTGCATATTGAAATCTTTCAGAGGTTTTATCAGGAGGTTCCTGAAAGACAGCTGAAATGTTCCAGATTAGTTCATTCTGGAACAAATTCCAACAGGGAAAAACTTTCATCCAAGTGGTTGGCTTGTCAAAATTATAAACAGCTGTAAAGGATGCATTAATGGGAAATGTCTGACAACCTTAATAGACGATGCTGTCAGTTTTGCATTCAGTGTATTCCCAGAGAGAGGGAAAAACTGCTAATGCTACATCTCTGTCTAGGTCTTTATTGCACTGTTCAACTTAATCATGATTTATCAACAGTATAGTGCTGCTGGGCCTGCGCTGGAAACAGTGGTGCAGCCGTAAGTCTGGTGTCTGACCTAAACTGCACAATTATTTGATACAGTGTTTGTTTGCAGCTAGCCAGGGGGACACGTGAACTAGGAATGAGCGATAATTAAATTGGCGGAACTCACAGGACCAGCTGAATTAGCTGTATTGACCTTCAGATTAAACTTTTTCCTTTACCTGTGTCCCTGCAGTGTGCAATGAGATTGATCAGTGGCCGCCTCCTGTGCCAGGACAGACTCTGAACCTTCCAGTGATGGGAGTTGTCATTCAGGTACTCGTTGCTGATGATCTGTACTCAGCAGCAGACTGAGGGAAACTGGGAAGTGGAAGATGCATTCCCTTTTCTTCTGGATGTTAAAATTGCTGTTTACTCTATATTATTTCCCTTTATTCCTAACCTCTGAAAAATTAATTGAGGAAGCTTTCTCATGTGGATGGTTGTTAGGGAAGAAAGCAAAGTGTGTGTGCATGCTAACTGATTCCATCGCCCTGGATAATCTGTCTGTTCTTATTTGTAATCTAGGTGAGAATCCCATCAAGGGTGGATAAGCCAGGATCAAGCCCAGTGAAGCAGTTCAATCAAGAGGTGAGATGAAGTGTGGCATGACACAAACCAGTGATGAGCAGAATCTAGACTACTAAGGAAGGACGGTGGAGAACTGGAACTCTTTCAGCCTTATCCTATTTGAAACCATTTTGGCCTGGGATTAATGTGGTTTAAGCCACCCATCTGGTTCAAACTGCACACTGTCATGCCTCTGTCTTTCAAAACAGGACTCTGCACAGAATTTGAGTCCTTCAAGTCATGTATGTGCATTGTTCTCACAGTTTTTGTTCACCTTGCCTTTCCTGGGAATTCACGCGTAGGTAGGTCTCCACGAGACCCTGCCTTAGTCTTCCATGTTGTTTTGCAGCATTTGCTCTCTGAGCATCTTTACTGCTTTTATTCAGCTTTGATTTTGTTTCTTGTTCATTTGATTTTTTCCCCCCCTTTTTCTCTCCTTTGAATAATGCCATATTTCACAACTTTTGGTACCCATATTACCAGCCCTTATTGTCTCTATCTGTAGCTTAAGCTCTGCCTTGTGCCAGAAGAAACTCTAGAAAATAAAGGAGCAGACACAGGAAGTCTTTCACATCTCGAAAAGAAGGAATTCTTGGCTATCTTCTAGCAAAGGAAATTCATTTGGACCTTGAATGCTCAATCCAAATCTGTTCCTGGCTTGTATCTCTAAGCGTTAACCTTGTTCTCTTCTTTTTATGCTTATTGTAGAGGGAGCTACTTTGTGGTTGATGTGGTCAGTTTAGAAGGCATTTCAGTCAGGATGCTTCCGTTTACTAACAATTTTGGGTTTGTTTGATATTTTTTTTCCCCCTTCCTCATTTAGAATCTGTTACCAGCCCCACTGGTTCTCCCCAGTATTCATGAACTGGATCTCTTCAGGTGAGAGCCACCATCCCTGCAACCCTCTCCTTTCCATCTGCTTTTCCTGCTCATAGTGTCCTATAAATCATAGGTATAGTGAAGATGTCAAATGAGGAACCAAAAATTACTGCTTTGCAGAGCATCATTTAGAATACTGGGCTTGCAGAGCTTGTGCGGTGTTTAAACCTGCGCACGCTGCCCTTAACACAACCCCCTGTATCCTGGTTAGAGGAGGGTTTCTTTTCTTGACCTCATCAGCTGGTGATCAGCTTAAGCTCTAAAGCATATGCATTGTGTGTCTGAACCAAACTTTTCAGCATTATAGGTTCTATTCTGATAGATGTACATCTGCTGTAATCCACATGCTCTTTGCTTTGCTTAGATGAAAAGACATACTGAGAGCAACATGATCAGCAGGTTGCTTTACGTTGCTGAAAGCATTTCCTTTAAACGTATAAAATGGTTGAGCAATGGCATGTGTAAAGACACATGGCATTCTGTTGTGGGATGCTAAAAATCAATCCTAGATTTCAAATTGCTGGATGGAAACATATCTGAATTGGCTTATATGCAATAACTGTGTCTGGTCTCTTCTGAACTGCATTTCTAACCTCATTCTTCCTTTCACTAACAGGTGTTTCCAGCCAGTGCTAATTCATATCCAGATGTTATGGGAGCTGATGTTACTAGGAGAGCCAATTGTTGTGATGGCACCATCCCCCACAGTTTCTTCAGAAATGGTTCTGGCACTTACCAGGTAATGCCTTCAAATTCTGAGACCCAGGTAACTCTAATAGTAAATTCTGGCAGTTTTTCTCTTTCAGATCCACTCTTCTGCCGAGTCAGTTGTTTTAGATTTAGTTTGCCTATGAAAGCATGTAAGACAAATAGCATAGCAAGTGAGTCTTGCTCATATTCCACCAATGGTAGAGAAGAGTAAAAGTGAATCTCCTGTGTTGGGAGACCTGATGGTTCATAGCCCCGAGGAACTTTGTCTCCCCAGCTTTGAGCTCTGCTTTAGCAAAAAAAGCCTAGAACTCCTCCAGAATGTTACCTCTGGCAGGACAAAACACTGCTCTAGGACATAAACCTCGTGTAAACACACACTCCTCCTCTGTGAAGTTTGTATCGCAACTATTCTGTCTATTGTTACAGCTGCCTTGCTCCTCTGAGGTACTGTTGTGACTACCGCCCCTATTTTACTATCCACGACAGTGAATTTAAAGAGTATACCACCAGGACACAGGCTCCGTAAGTAGCCAGTAGACCCGTGCTACCCGCTTGCCACTGTCTGTGTGAAGGAAACCCTGAGCTTAGCATTGTTCTGCTTTTTTCCACGTCTTTCTAGGCCAAACATCGTTGTGGGAGTCACAAACCCTTTCTTTATCAAAACTCTCCAGCACTGGCCACACATTCTTCGGGTTGGGGAGCTCAGAATGTCAGGTAAGGGTGGAACCAAAGTCCTGTTGTGCTGGTAGACCTTGTTAGAGGCTAGTAGTGAGCTGACAGTTGCGGTGCTAGCCATCATTTTACACATATTCATTCCTGTGAGAGCTGAGAATCCAAAGGGAAGTCTAGATTCTGATTCAGTTGATGTGCAGGATGAGCGCAAACAGTGGTGGAGACAAATCGTTGCGAGGATAGCTTGCTGTGTTTTTTTTCTGAAGCGTTAAGAAAACGAGAAGTCCTTCCTGGGCAGGAAAGAGAAAATTGCCTAGAAAAGAATAGAGGGGTGGAGAGAGAGACTCTGATTATGATCCACAAAGCCAAGAAAACCTCTAGGTTGAGGCATGGGGTTTTTGCAATGCCTCCTCAACGCGTTCCTGTTCCAAGATTTTGGCAGGGAGGTTAGCAGATGAGAAGGCTTATGTGAGGGTGGAGTTAAGGGAGGATATGATTTAAGAGGTACAAGTGTAGGACTGGATGTTCTGGAGGGCAGAGTCTCTCATGTGTGTGCTGTGGCTGTCAGGGTAGATTCAGAGCCTGAAGTAGTCATTTGATGTCTTTCCACAGGAGACCTGCCCAAGCAAGTTAAGGTGAAGAAGCTAGCTAAACTAAAAACTCTAGACACAAAACCGGGTAAGTCCTTTTGTCAGACGTCATTTAATTTTATTTGCCCTTCCACGTGGGGGATCTTGCAGGCTTTGCAGGCATGTGACCCTTGCATGCGTTATTCTTTGTATCTCAACAAACAGACATTTTGGTGTTATCATCTTCTCATACTCCATGTGCTACACAGTCCTCTGTAGTGGCATCCCCCATCTAATACAGGGAAACCGTACATCTTTGTTCTGAGATTGAAAAAGACAATTAAACACATTATTTTAGTGTTGGGAGAACTTCTGGTTTTCTTGAATTTATTTTATATATCATATCTGCTTTTTAGATGCGATGGAAGTCAAAGGAACTTGCTTACCTAGATACAGCTATCTGTCAGTTACCTAACTTCAGCTCAGGCCTAGCCATAAGCTGACTCCAGTAAGTTATCTCACCATAAGCTCAGCATAAGAAGGTCCTTGAGGTAGTTCAGTGTCCTTTGATCCTGCTGTACTAGCTGCATTAGCAATGTTGTAATTTTTGTAAATAATTTCTTATCATTTTTGTAATTATACACACACAGAGACCTGCCAGGGTTTGTGCTAGGAATTTCAGTTCTGTTATTTTTATTCATTTATGTTATTTTTATTCTGCACTATATAATAATATATAATCTAGAGCCTCCTCGAGATACGTGGGCAAAGTTTTGTTTTTAACTTCTGTTTTTTTCTGGTTTTGTTTTGTTTTGTTTTGTTTTCAATCTAGGAATCTACACTTCTTATAAAACATTTCTTCACAAAGACAAAACCCTGATAAAAAGATTACTAAAGGTAAGCAGTTTCAACTCTACCCTACATCCTGTATGTCATTATGGGAAAACCGTGCTAACAGCTTGGTTGAAACAGACCAAACTCTCCAAAAGGAACGGGCTTTTTACAGTGTGTAATGATTTAGTCAAGTACACTTGGACATGTTTTACTGTGCCAGTTTTAAGATTTTTCACTGAATATTATGGATTAAATGCTGGCGCTAATGATAACCGAAGTGAGAACAATTGTTATCAAAAAAAGAGTCTGAAAAAACAGATTCCATGTAGTGAAATGCGAGTGATGTGTTTAACTAGAGAGTGGAATACGTATTTTGGGCGGTACGGTTTTCCAGACTGCTCTGGACCGGTTGCTTATAGCTGCGGTGTTTGCAAATTCTGCATCCATCTGCACAATAGAGAATAGCGCCTTTGTGAATGCGCCGCTTGTGCTTGCAGGGGATTCAGCGGAAACGCCCGTCTGAAGTCCAAAGTGCCCTTCTGAGGCGTCACCTCCTGGAGCTCACCCAGAGTTTCATTATTCCCCTGGTGAGTTGAGCAGAGACTTGTCAGAGCGGTGTAAAGGTGAGGGGAGGTGAACAGCAGATGCTCGAGTGACAAGTTTGCACTTGCCCTCTTTTATTCATTTGTAGCTGAGCACCTGTAATAGATTCAGGATGTGGCACTCTATAGAGATGTCTTACTCCATGGAAAGGAACTAAATGTCGCTTGAACGCAAATTTCAGTAATTAGCATGAAAGTCTGCAGGTTGGATATTCAGCACACTGTGTGTAACGACAGAACATTGTCTCCTGCAACGTAGGAATAGGTGTTCGATGTTAGTGGATTATAATGCCAACTCTTTGCTCTTTTCAACAGGCAGTCAAAGCAGATATATAGGGAAGGGATGGGAGCCCAAAACATTCCTCTTCCCCTCTAACGCTGGAATCAAACCCATTGCCCATGTGAAACCCTCCCAAAAGGCTTTGGGAAGCTTTGCCCCAGAGCTTGAGGCCTGTCCACGCGGTGATCACCGCCCTAAGGCAGATTTTAGCGAATGCTTTCTTTCAAGGCCTTCCCTTTCTAGTCCCACTAGAATGCTGCTGGTGCTTTTTTGGTGACCATCCAGTTGGCCAGGTTTGGCTCCTCCACTTTCTTTTCTACACCACCTTCAGAGGTAGTACATGGGAGGGCAGAGCATCTTCTCAGATTCTGGTCCCTCCTGCCAACTTCTTCCCACCTGACCTTTTCTCACACGGCATGCTGAGGATTCTTGCAGCATGGTTTTGTGACCTAGCCCCTGGTGGGAAACCAGCTGGAACACTTAGGCTCATGTAAAATGCAACTACGAAGAAAAAAACCAGAGAGAGTAGGAGGCTGTTGATTGTGCCTGTGATGCATTGGAGAAGACCATCACACTTGGTGACCACGCAAGAGGCTCCTTGGTTGTTGTAACTTTATTTTATTTTATTTCATTTTATTTTTTATTTCTTCTTAGGAGCATTATATTGCAAGTCTGATGCCTCTGCAGAGGGCCATTACTCCATGGAAGGTATGTTCAATTTTCCAATCGCTTCTGCTTTTCTTTGACTGCGGGGATCGGGAATAGTTATGCCATATGCCGATCACGTACTCTGATACTCTGTGTGAACTTCCCTCGTTGAAGGAAGAGGGTTATTACTCCTTTAAAAAAAAAAAAAAAGTCAAAACAAACATTGGGACAGATGCTTCCTGTTTTGCAGTAAGCTCAGCTATTGTGAATTTAATTTGAATTTTGCTAGCAAGGCTGGTTAAGATGTTAATACTTTTTTTTGTTCTCATCGTTATTGCGTCTGCCTTGTGCAGCCTTTTCCACTGTAAATATAGACCTCATTTTCCCCTGGTTTCTTTTGGGTGCCATGGTAACACGGTCTTTCTGTTGTGCAGAATCCTCCACAGATTCGTCCTTTCCGTCAGGAAGATTTCATGAAGACCCTCGAGCATGCTGGTCCCCAACTGACCTGTGTACTTAAGGGTGACTGGTTAGGCCTCTACAGGTAAGATTTTGGTAATTACTTGCCTTATCCCCTTAACAGCTGATGCAAGTTATGATGAACATCAAATCCTGAATTAGAACTGGGAGCAAAAAGGGAGTTTCAGGACAGAGAGTGGTCACCTGAGAAACTCGTGCCTATGAAGGATTGATTAATAACGGTCAGGAAGAGCAAATGCAGGGCAGAATCAATCCTGGGTTTTATGTAGTCTGTTAAATGAGTAGATAGAGTCGGGTTTAGAAGCTGTCAACTTTCCATCTTCAGGAACTTTTAAGTCCTCACTGCTGGAGAAGGGGACCCACCTCTGACATCAGCTATGTCATTTATTGTCCTCCAGGAAATCTTTCTTTTTGAAGTGTCTGGTCCTGGGCAGGTGGCGTATAGCGACTTGTAGGTCTTCATCCAGTCATGGTTTTATGCGTTTGGACAGCATTCGGGACAACGGCCATTTCATTTGTACTGCACGATGGCAATGCTGTTAGGACATAGAAGGACGTAGTTCCTTCAGGGTAGACTTCAAGAGAGCATGCAGGAGAGTTCGTCCGCAGTTTTCGTAAAGGATAGTTAGTTATAAATGGGGGATGGAGAAGACACTTATCACAATATGAGTAGGAAAAATCCCGAAATTGGATACCCAGTGGGAAGGAAAATGGGAGATGTACGCGTATGGAGAAGTGAAAAAACTCCACAAAGTGAGCAGAGACAGTAGTCATGGATTAGTATGTTTTGTTGCTGTGATGAAGTCTGTACCGTTTCGTGCTTTAATGTATTCAGCAGAAAACGAGCAGTTCCGTTCCGTATGGCGTGGGTGTGGCAGACAGTAAGATTTAATTTTGGATGTCTAATATTTTGAAAAATAGTAACAGACAACGAGCTGTTTCAATAAATTGGTTGAGGTTTGCAGGCAACCGACGTACGTGCAGAAGTTTCCAGAGTTCTTAACTGTGTGAGATTTTGTGCATGTACTATTTCTTGTGCTCCTAAGTCAAACCCTTGATTAGAAAACAAGTCTGTCTGTATCACAGTGCCATCTTGAGATCTTGGCTGGGTTTAGGACTCCTCTGTGCTGGGGAGAGCGCACCAGAGCAAGACTCCTTGAAGTTGCGAAAAGAAACTGTACAAACATCCGCTGAGTTTTGCTGGTGAAGTGCTCTCTGCAGGTAGCCTGAGGAAATAGTTATAGGGCCACTCTTAACAGAGGAAAATGCTGAAATACAGCATCTGAGATATCCCCACTGTTAATCAAAGAGCTGCAAAGAATGTGCTGCTAGAGTGGCTGTTACTCAGCGCTATATGGCATCTTAAACTTTCTCATCTTTTTTTTTTCCTTGCTGCTACAGCCCTTGTCTTTCAGTTAGTGGCTTTTCAATCCCATTTGGAATTTGATCTAAAGTTCTATAACACTCCGAGATAAAAACAGGTATTGTGCTGCCCCCTGTTCATTTTCCTGCGTAGCTCAGTAAAAACGGCAGTTTATTACTGTACTGCACCGGAAAGGTGTAAATTATGTGTCCTTTGACGTAGCCTAGGTGATACCTTGTTTATGTAGGAGAAGTGTAAATCACCACTTATATGGGACTTAGGTCTGTGCTAGCAAATGGTTGAAAGCTTTAAATATCAGGAAAGGAGAGGAATTAAGCAAGATACTGCGGAGGAATGTGAATTTCTTCCCACGTTGAACCATCCCAGCTATCATAACTGCAAAGGAGGAGTGGGCCAAAATAAGGGCAAAGAGAACTGCTTCTAGCATTGGCTGGGGCTTGAGCCGCGGCAGAGGAAGGTGTGAGACTGGCAGGATTGCCCCTCTTGTTGGTGACAATCTGGTAAAGCTGCTCAGCTGTATCGTGTTAGTGCCTGACAGAAGAGAAGCCTCTGGAGTAGAAAAGATACGAAAAGAGAGTATTAGCTCATAATCGGTTGCCATCCCTAATGACACTGTGAATCAGAATGTCTTTTCCTCTCACGTCCGTGTCTGCTGCTGTGGGAAGGGGAATCTGTGTGCAGTGGAGCCTGTGTGCTTCTCTGGATGCCCCTCTGTCCCCTTCTCAATGTCGCCTCTTTCTGCAGGCGTTTCTTCAAGTCTCCCAACTTCGACGGCTGGTACCGTCAGAGGCACAAGGAAATGACCCAGAAGCTGGAGGCCCTTCATTTGGAGGCAATCTGTGAAGCGGTATGTTCCAGCTACAGGTATTAAAACCAACACCAGACTTCTCAGGCCTGACACCTGGGAGGTCAGGGCACTGCTGCCTTGGACGCTTATCGATGCATCTCGATTCTGCGCTGACAGATGGGGGACAGTGCTTTGTGCCCTTGGGAATCGCAGTTCTGCCTCATGTCTGTCAGTGCACAGGAGTAGCAGTGCATGTGGGGGATGAGAACACGAGCAGCTCAGCTCCCCTACTTTGTTAGCCAACGCAGGTCCTGCTCTGGCTGCTTCTATCAACTATTTTTCATTCATCAGGCCCTTCAGAGTGCCGGACTATAAGCATCATCTATTGCTGGCTTCCTTAATGCCTAATGAAAATAGGTAGGATCTTTAGTAGTAACTGCAGGTACAATTTCTTAAACTGAGCAGCTGCTGGGGTAGTCCCAGGAGCTCTGGCATCCTACCCAGGTGCATCTTGCAGCTGCAGTGCTTGCTCCACTGTTCAGCAGTGCAGGTCCTTGAGCACGGTGTGGGGAATGCCAAAGCAGCCTCCTTTTTTAACAGGCCCAACTCTGGCAAATAGATTTAAATTCAGAGCACAGTACAAGATTTGTGGTGCTGACTGGAGGAGGGGAGCCCTGCACTGCCTGCAAATTACTGCATCTTTCCTTAATTCTCCTCTTGCAGGCAAGAGCTTGATGTTGTCGTGCTCAGAAAAGTGGGGAGAGCTCTGGCTTGCTCATTTAGGCTTAAGTGCTGCGAGCAGGGTTGTGAAAGAGGATGAGAAACCTCCTCCTCGCTTTTATTTCAGGCTTTGCTTAGGGGTATCTCTTTGAGAAAAGATTCTGTAAAGGAGAAACATCCCTGAAGAAAGCTGTTCTTTTTCTTTAGAACATCGTGGCCTGGATGAAGGACAAGTCTGAGGTGGAGATTGTAGACCTGGTGCTAAAACTTCGTGAGAAGCTGGTAAGTTTTCCTCCCTTCTTCCTACACTCGTCCCTTTTTGTCTGTATCTCTGTGGCAGAGAGAGACCAGGGACATGGCTCGCACTTGTTGCTTAGAAAACTTAGTTCTGGCTCCCTGATTTGGAGAACTGGCAAATGGGACAGCTGTGAAACTTTAGCGTTCATGTAGAAGAGGATTCAAAGTTCTGACTCTTTTCATCTCCCTGCGGCTCAGGTGACGGTTTCCTGTCTGTTGTCTCATACCCTGAACTAAAGAGACAACGTGAAGTTTGCTCGGTCAATGGCGAAGAAGAAAGAGGAACTTTGAAGCTGTTACACAATTCCTCTGTTTCTCTCCTCTCTCTCCCTGTAGGTAAGAGCCAGGTGCCAGCACCTCCCTGTGAAGGAGGAAACTCTGCAGCGGGTGGGCCTGTATATCGAGACCATCATTGGCTCCTTGCCGGAGGATCTCCAGACCGTGCTGCACCACCACTGAGCACAGCGAAGGGACTCTGTTGGAGAAGGAAGGGCCCTCCCACCCTGCTGTGGGCAGCTGCAGTTGTGTTTGGAAAGGAAGCTTCTTCCCTGATCCAGCCAGCATGATCTGATCTGGACCTTGCTCACAACTGTGTACGATCTTGAGCATGTGAGCATGTGGGTCAGAACTGTAGCAGAAAGGGGGAACCGCGCGCGCTATTCTGTCTAGTCCTGCTTTGAGGAGCTGGATTAGGGGACTGTAAATGAGAAACTGTTCCCTGTGTGGCTGTTAGTAGGTCAGAAAGTGACAGCCAGGCTTCCAGCAGCATGCGATAGGCTGTGCAAAACATGTGTTGCCCATATATACACATCCATCTTTGTCTAGTGCTCAGGCTCCCAAAATTTCAATGCCGTCATCCTGCCTGGAAGAAGCAGGACCAGCTCTGTAGAGGGGAGTTGTTTTCAGGACAGCTCCTGATGGTAATGAAAGAGGTGCTAGTCCCCCACATACAAATGATGTGAGAAAATTGTCACTGCCCATTCAGCAGCCTGACTCATGCTGGCAAGAGCTTCAGCTCTGATGGGAGTGGGAGGATGAATTGCTGGACGTGGAATGCTGTTGTTTTTTTCCCAATGCAGAGACAGAGAACAAGGGGCTGGTGCATCTGCAAGGAACAGAGCTCTCCAGACATCACGGCTGGGTGCTGTGTGAATGGGAATAGCTACTGGAGCTCCACAGGGAGGAGCTGGCCTCCAAATGTAATTTATTCTGTTTGAAAAATCAAGTTTGTGTGCTCTAATAACATACAAGACAGCTGGAGCTCTGCCTTGGGCAATGGGATATCTAATGTGGTCAGCCCACTTGCCGATAAAACTTGTTGGAGAATCTGATTTTTACGGCCTGTGTCAGCCTTGCCAAGTGGGAGGTCGCAGAGTGGCCCTTGCGTGGGTGCATGGGCCCCGCTGTGAGAGGTGCGTGCTCGCCCTGTGCTGGGGTCAGTGGGGAGCGACCTCTCCAGCTCGCACCACAGCTTGCTCTTACCACAACCCGGCTTCCAGCTCGGTCATTCTGCTCCCG
This sequence comes from Morus bassanus, assembly GCA_031468815.1. Classification (NCBI taxonomy): domain Eukaryota; kingdom Metazoa; phylum Chordata; class Aves; order Suliformes; family Sulidae; genus Morus; species Morus bassanus. Next base: position 84,576,380 of record CM062571.1, on the reverse strand, counting down.
TTCACCTTCTGGGGAAGACACACACACGTGTGTGCTTCTGGGCTGAACGCAGGAGAGACTTGAGGCTCTGCTGCCGGCTTTGGAGGCAGTTGCCCTCTGCCTGAGAGAGCAGTCTTTCTCTCCGCTGCCTTGGAAATGGATTTACTGTAACCCCAGGGTTGATTGCTGCTACTGTAACTGCATTTCACCATCTGCCAGTCTGGCCAGGGCCTGAATGTTTGCCTTAAGAATGGGTTTTAGGATGGGTCTGGCAGCCTGATGCACTCCTGTTCTGTAAGAAGCCCTGGAGTGTACCTCTGCACGTGGCGGGAGAGTTCGCCATTTCAGCCGAGACCTGCACAGAGCTCTCGGCAGTGCCCAGTGCTCGTGGGGTGGAAGCTGTGCTGTTTCGCTAGCCGTCTCTGCCCGTTGCTGCACTGCCTCGGGGCTGGGGGATGTCAGTGAGTCTCAGAGGTGGCTGAACCCTTCCTGCAATTTCCCCCGCCAGCGCCAGGCACAGACAGTGCAGGAACAGTGGGAGGCTGCTCGGTTTCCCACAGCCTCCAGCCTGGAAGCAGCCGAGCGAGGAGACACGGCCATGCCTCCTCGTAGTAAGGAATTCTGTACACTACTCCTTAGTGGCAGCCCTGCCTGTACAGTGTATATTCTGTATATAGAGTTTGTGTGTACGTCCGTGCAATAGCTCTGCAGTGACTGTGGTGGACCGAAGCACTAATGTATAGTAGAAAATATTAGTTAAAAAAAAAGAAAAATGAAGCCAAGTTGTCTTCTGTTTCGGGTCTCTCTCAGTAGATTTATTTGTTTAGGGATGGGGTTTCTCTGCAGAGGTGCTGTCAAGCTTGGTCGCTCATGGCCCTCAGCGTGGTGTTTTCTCAGTCCCCATTAGACGTCTGTCCAGGGCTCTCGGTCAGCACAGAGGCTCCCGTCCCCTTTGGCAGACCTCTCCATAAGGTTCACTAAGCCCAGCCCTGCAAAGGGCAGCTCGCACCCGCCTGCTGCTGTGCGTCCCTCTGCCCTACCCACGGCACGGCCGAGGCACCTGCAAAGCAAACGCTGCGTGGGGTGGAGGGTCCTGCGGGCAGAAGCCTTGGGACCAGCCGCCCACCCCAGCCGCTTGGGCAGAAAAATCCCCTTGCCGCGGATCTCAGAGTTCAGGTTCACTTCAGGCTGCCATCTTCCACCTTCTTTGTACCCGGCTGAGCCCTTTTGGCTCTTGTGTGCTGGTTGCCGCTCTTGTGTACGCTGGTTTCTCTCCCCCCTCCAGCTCTGTCACCACTCCTTCCAGGACGGGTTTGTCCTTGGCTGGTTTTGGTACTCCAGAGACACTGGCACTCCTGGATCCAGCTCTTCACCTCTTTCTACTTGGGTATCGATTTATGGCGTTTTGTCATCCTGTTCTGCTGCTCCTTGTTCTAGTTTTGGGCCCCTCAGGACAAGAAGGACATGGAGGTGCTGGAGCGTGTCCAGAGAAGGGCAACGGAGCTGGGGAAGGGTCTGGAGCACAAGTGTGATGGGGAGCGGCTGAGGGAGCTGGGGGGGTTTGGTCTGGAGAAGAGGAGGCTGAGGGGAGACCTTATCGCTCTCTGCAACTGCCTGAATGGAGGTTGTGGTGAGGTGGGGGTCGGTCTCTTCTCCCACATTAATGGCGATAGGAGAAGAGGAAATGGCCTCAAGCTGCGCCAGGGGATGTTTAGATTGGATATTAGGGAAAATGTCTTTCCTGCAAGAGTGGTCAGGCACTGGAACAGGCTGCCCAGAGCGGTGGTGGAGTCACCATCCCTGGGGGTGTTCAAAAACCGTGCAGACGTGGCACTTGGGGACATGGTTTAGGAGGCCTGGGGGTGTTGGGTTGGGGGTTGGACTTGATGGTCCTGGAGGTCTTTTCCAACCTTAATGACTGTATGATTCTATGATTCTTCCTTTTACCTCCCTCTGGAGGTGCTGGTTTGCCTCCTTCCCTTTCACTGGGTTGGAGTTGTGGCCCTGCCGCTGTGTGCCCTGATGGTGCCCAGCCTGTGGCGTTGGTTGTGGGCCTGCCCTGCACTTGTCCAACAGTATCTTCACAGTATTTTCAGTAGCATGACTGAAGAGATGGGGAGGGTCACCCTCGTTCTCCTAGTCTTGTGGTTTCTCTCTCTTCTCTCCCCCAGCTGCCTTACTATTTTCCAGCCCTTCCTTTCCTCTGGGAATCTCCTGGAGTGGGATCTGAGGTTGACCCAACTTGTCCTCCCCATCACTGTGCCCCTCTGTCTCTCTGCTCCCCCCACCCGTTTGCTCCCATTTCTACTTGCAAAGCCTTTGCCACCCCTGTAGCCCTAGCAGTGGCTTTGTTCCTTTTTCTCCTAGCAAGCCTCAGCCTAATTATTTTCTCCTCCAACCACCATGTGGGAGAGGGTCATACCACAAACACTTCTGGCACTCACGTACCCACGAGAGGAGGCCCTGGGTGCTCGCAGCCTCACGGCCTTATGACTTGTGTTACGCCAAAGCAAACAGCGGGTTGCACTGTCCGGCAGAGATTCATCCCTCCCATCCTACACGGGTGCGCTGTCCCGCCCTGACACCAAACGAATCGTTTGTCGTCCTTGCTGCGTCTTCTTTGACGGTTGGACTTGATGACCTTAGAGGTCTTTTCCAACCTTAATGATTCTATGATTCTTCTGTACCAATACACATTGTATGGCCCTGGGGGCCAGAGGGTGTGCTCGGAGGCGCACCCTTATCTTGTGCAGTGCTCAGCAGTTGCTGGCTCATCTTCCCATCGCCTTTTAGCTGTTCCTCAACAGCCCAAACATCCTCCTTCAGGTATTATTCCCCTTGTCTACGTATGTTTAGCTTTGCATTCCTCTCATGGAGGTCAGATCCTATTTCCTGCAAGTCACACCCATTATTATCCTTTTCACTTTCCTACCTAGGCTAATACGCACTGTCTATTTTTCTCTCTACCCTCCTCATCTTCTAACAGGCTTTTCTGCTCTGCCGTGTTCCTAAGTCATGGTTCACATGCCTGTATCAAGAGCCTGGGACCTTGTCCCTGTCATCCCCCAGCAACATCAGCATTGTGCCGCTGGTAATAACCAACTTTTAAATGACTCTGAGTCCTCACTCCCCTCCTCACCTCCATTTCTGGAGGCGCTGGCGCCCCAGAGATCACCAAACAGCACGGGGTGGCAGACGGGATCCTGCCAAGCCAGCGCCCAGTCGGTCCATGCTCCCACCTCCCCGTGCGGTAGCTCCCCCGTGGTCCCCCCACTGCAGCCCTCGTGGGCCGTCGCACCCCTCTGCTCGTTGGTACTGGAGCCCATCTCAGCACTGTCTCCGTCCCCAGCCTCAGCAGCTTTTGACGGCACTCCTGGCTCTTGCCCTGAGCTATTTTCCCTGGGCCGGAGGTCTCCAAATGCTCTTTCTGTGTCCATTTGTGCTAGCTGATGGCGCGATGGGGGTGAGCACGGCCCCACCAACACCCCCCTGAGGGTTTGGCTTTGCACAGGTGATGGTGCTTGAGCACTCTCATCCCCAGAAGTAGAGGTGGTACAAGTGAGCGTTCAGGCTGATGTTAACTTGTTGGTGAAGCTGGGGCCTGGCAGGAGGCAGAATCATCCCCAGCCACGGCTCCTACATCTCCGTTGGCATGGCCTTGGCCAGGAACCTTCCCCCAGGGCAGGAAGGAGGCATGAGCTGCCTGGCTCACCGCCCGTTTCTGTTATCCAACAGCAGCAAAGCCCAGGAGCACCTCAACCATAACACCTTTATTTGTAAGCACCTTCTCCCGAGCCCTGCGGAGGAATTTGGGTTGCTCTCTGGCAGAAAGCGTAACACTGAAACAAGACAGAAGGAACTGCCACCTTCCCCAGGATAGTCGCAGTCGATGTTCAGTTGCTGGAAGCTCTAGGGATTGCCAAATTGCCTGCGTGGCACCAGCCTCCTCCTACGGCACCTGGATGCTCAGGAGCCTGCAGAGCCCTGCTGCTGCCAACAGCCGAGTCGTTCGTGGTGCACAACAGGGGCGTCCTTCTTCCAGAGAGCTCCTGTCCCGCCTCCCGTGGTCCATCTCCTGTGCAGCAACTGCTTGTGGTTTTGCTGTCTGCGTGGTGCAGGCGGCGGGAAGGCGGGCTGCCTCCAGCAGCGAGGGGCTACGGGTGGGCTTCCCACTGGGGCAGAGCCACTGCAGCCCCCCGCCACTGTCGGAAACCTGCCCAGCACTGCCTGCGCCTCGCTCAAACCTTTCTAGGCACGAAGGCCCAAGTCCAGAGAGATCCTGCCCGGCTACAGACGGGCTGCGGGGAACTGTCGGGGATGTGCAAATCCTGCTGAGGCTTTGGGCAGCCCGGAGGCACTGGGATGAGGTGGCAGCCTACGGAACGGCCCCCAGGGACTCGTCGTAGAAAGCCTTGAGGCCCCGGGGGTGCTGCAGGGAGAGACTCTTGCCCACCACCTCCTGACGGAAGTTTTGCCTCAGCCAGCCGTAGACCAAACTGTGCAGGAAGCCCTGGAGGGAGACGGTGAGGGCCTGCGAGAGAGAGGGCAGCGGCGAGCGCTGGCTTTACCTGCCCCTGTGCTGCAGGAGTGCGGCAAACCCCATCGCCCTCTCCATGCCGGAGAGGAGCCGCGTGGGATCAGCCCGCGTGAGCGCACAGGCAGGGTGACACAGGGACACAGGAGCTGCCCTTCCTCTTGGCATGGTCAGCTAAAACAAGGGAGACACCTGGGCAGAGCTGAGGAGCAAAACACCAACCACCAAACCAGGGGGAAGAGCCCCGGCAGAGCCGGGCTGGGACCAGGGCTGCCACCAGCAACCGGGGGGCCTTTGCCCTGCGTCCGTCCTGGGAGGCACCTGGTCGGGTGTCACCGGCGCGGGCTGGCAGCACCCGCAGAGCTCACCCTGCCCAGGGAGGCATCACTCTGCTTGGCGGGGAGCGGCGTGCTCCCGGACCCCTCGCCCGGCTCCCACAGCCCTGCCGCTGCGGCACGGCGGCAGCACAGCTCTCGCAGCACCGCTGTTGCAGAGGGGCCCCCCCACCCCATCACCGCTCACACCTCTGATGGGGACAAATGTCCCAGCTCTGGAGCCCGGGAAACGGGTTTTTACTTACTGTAGCAACATAGAGGACAAAGACCGAGGCAGGTTTGATGCTGGTGAAGGAGAGGAGCGTGAGGAGGAAGGCTGCGGATAGAAGACAAAAGGACACTCCTTGGTCTCCCTCTCTCTGATAACGCTTCATGTGGAGTTTCCCTCTCCAAGTGGCAAATACCCTTCCCCTGCCACAGCCTAGTTCCCATGGCACAGGGTCTACATAGGACAAGCACGTGTGTGTACAATGAGGTCCTTCCCAATGCGGTCCCTTGGGAAGCTCATTGCCACAGGTTTCTGTAAGGCTGAAAGCACAAATGGGTCCCCAAGGGGATGAGATATTGCTAAAAAGCTGGTCCACCAAACATGATCCACCCTCCAGCTCAGGAAATGCTGCTGGAAAAAAACCCTGTCATTGTAAGAGCAGGGTGGGCTAAACCAGCCGCTGGTCGGACTCCGTGGCGGTGATCGGGGCTCTCGTTCTGGGTCTGCCCAGCCACAGGGTCCTACAGACACCCGGAGGCTTTGCAGTTATTCGGTCTAAGCCTCTTGTCTTGGACGTGGGTGCTGTCTCAGCCTGGGAATGAAGGGGCTGGAGCAGGACTTGTGGCAGCTCCTGCCTGCCAGGGCTTTGGGGCATCCCCACTCTGACTTGCCTGGTGCCCAGCAGAGCAGGAAAACCAGCTGGAAGTAGTGCGAGACTTTGCTGACGCTGCGGATGCTCCTGCCTGCAAAGCCGTCCTTCTCCAGGGTCAGCAAAGGCGCCGCGGCATTCCTCTGGCACCAGAGCTTCACCCTGCGGTACAGGAGCTGGGCGGCGGGGAGCAGCGTCAGCCGGGGCGCGCTGGCTGCTGCGGCCGGACCCTGCGCTCGCCCCGCTGTTTGTGCTGTGCCTCTGGCTTACCGTGCAGCAGCTGAGCACCAGCAGCAGGTAGACGAAGAAGATGATTTTCCCCTCCAGGCCCACATCCTTCCTACCTACATACTGAGAGGCAATGGGAAATCAGCGGGGCCACGGGCCAGCCCTGCCCCAAGCAGTTCTTTCCACAGGGACAGGGCTGAGCTGGGCCACAAGTCCCAGGGCATGGAGCAGCAGCGCCAGGGCGCTGCCGGAGCTGGGAGCTGCCCCTCTGCCTCTGCCCGAGCAGGGACACCCCTGCCCCATCCCTCTGGCAGCATCTGCCCACGCACCGCAGACCCGCTGCCTTCCCAGTGTCCTTCTGAGCCCACCCGCCCTTGGCAGCGCTGGGCAGCGGTGTCTGCTAGATGGGGAAAGAGAGCAGTAGGACGGACAGGCACCCAGCAGCGCTCACCTCGTAGCAGATATCCTGGGCACGGTGGATGAGGAGCAGGCAGCTGAAAGGACAGAGGATGCTGGTGGTGGTCTCCTAATGCCCCAGCATCATCCCTGGGGCATTTTTTGATTTCTTCGCCCACCCCAAAGCCTTTACCACACAGAGGTGACCCTTGCAGGGCTGCAGCGTGCCCAAGCCCATTGGGAAGGGAGGGGGGCACCCCCCCCCGGCTCTCCTCCTGGGGTCAGGGTGGCAGGACGGCGCGGTACCTGGAGCAGTAAAGGCTGTAGGTCTCGTGGGAGCCATTTCCTTTCCACGGCACGATGGGCTCGATGGGTTTCGGTGCAATGTCGGTGATGGTGGTGCCGCGGGCGATCAGCTGTCCCAGGAGCATGAGCGCTGGCACCAGCCTTGCAGGGAGAGGCGGAGGTGAGCACATCCATCCCATCCCGGGCAGAGCCGGGAGGGCAGGTGCTGTGCCACAGCCCTGCCCAGGTGAGGGGGGGGCCGGGGCTGGCGGCTGGCACCTACCAGGCCAGGATGTAGGGCAGCCCCTGCCTTGCGCTCTCCAGGCACCCGCTCCTCTCCTGCATGGAGGAAACCGCTGGTGACCCGGGGCTGGAGGTCTCACCGCGGCTTGAGGCTCCAGCCTCGCTTTGCCAGGACACAGGGTGCAGGGGAAGCCACTAACGCCCAGGGAAAGGGGCTGCCCTTGGATCCCCCTGCTGTTCCCCGGGTCCTCACAGGGCCAAAATGGCCATGTGTGGGAAGGGCGATGCTCGGCCACACCACATCCAGGGGTCACCAACCTGCAGAGCTCCCACATGCCAGGCTCTCCAGCCGTGGACGGTGCGGTAGGCTTCATATGCATAGACAACAACCATCAGGAATGAGACCGCGTAGAAAGTCTGGGAGAGGAGAGGGAGAGCGGGGCTCCTGCTGTGCCCAGTGCCCCAAAGGCACCTTCCCCTTTCCCTCCTCGTGCTCTGCACCCTGACATCCCGCTGTGTCCCCAGCAGAGCTGTGCCAGCAGCAGCCATGCAACAAGGGAGCAGCTCCCTGAGACACACAGCAAACGGCCTTGTGCTGTCCCTGTGCCCACCCTGGGGAGGGGGACCGGGTGGCCTCTGTCCGGTGGCTTTATCAGGGCAGGCAGCTGCAGGCAGCACTGACCACCCGGGTCCATCTGTCCATGCTGGGCTTCAGGTGGCACAAACAGGGCTCTGCCCGTGTCCGGTCAGCAGGCCTGCAACCGCGGGGATGGTTGCCCTGTGCACTGTGCAACCAGGCAGGCTGATACGTGCAAAGCGGAGCAGAGCTGGCCCCGCGATGCTGAGCCCCTCCTGCGCGTGGCTGAGGCCAAGGCCCTGTCACCAGCAGATGAGCCTGCAGCAGGAGGGAAGCAGCACTGCCCGCCGCGGGGTCTGTGCACCAGGCAGGGCAGGGAGCTGCTGGTGGAGCCGCAGGCGCTGGGTGAGTTTGGGCACGAAGGGGAGAGCACATCCGCACGCGGGAGAGCCGTGCTCTGCTTTGCTCTGGCACACGCGAGTGGCTGCATTCGGGTTCGCCCTCCCAGAGTTGGCGGCAGGGTACAGTGGGGGTGAGCGGGATGCTGCTGGGGGGATGCGGCGCTTGCCTCTCTGGGGCTGGGGAGAAACACTGGGCATGTTTCCCCAAGGAATCAGCCTTGGTGGCTCAGGACAGTGATAGGGGGAACAGGAGCCATTTCTTGGTAAGAGGAATAGTTCCTCACCCCGGGGCTTCCCCGGGGACACTCCAGCCCACAGATGGATCTCAGCTCACGTGTGAGCCATGGTGCGACCTGATCTCCTTACCGTGGCCAGCATCAGTCCGTAGGGGCAGGCAGCGTACACTGGGATGAACAGCGGGGCTGGCAGCAGCTGGATGGTGGCTGTGCTCAGCAGCACAGCAGCAGCCAGGAAATCTGCCAGGGCAAGGAGGAAAAGGGGGCGAAGCTGGGGAACGGGACATGGCGTTAGCTCTGGCTGGCAGCATCACCCCAGCAGCAGCCGCCTCCCAACAGCCCTGTAGAGCTGCCGTGGCCACGTCCCTCCCCAGGCCAGCCAGGAGCGGAGCTGGGACCGTCTGCTCTCAGGGGAGGCTGGTGCAAGCATCCTGCATCTCCTGCCCCATCGAGACCCACTGTGCATTAAGCCCTGCTGCAGTGGTGCTGGCCCAGCTCTGCCTCAGGCTTAGCCAGGGCCAAGACCTGTCCCTGCACCCCTGGGAGCTGGCTGCACTCACCTGGATGTGGCAGCATCGCCTCCGCCGGGAGGTGACAGCGAGGACCGACCCACTGCCCAGGAGGCTGGAAGAGACAGGGCTGCTGGTTAATGTCCTGGCGGAGCAGAGCTGTTGGTGCCTCAGCATGGTGGCTCCCCGCTGAACCCGTCACGGCGGGGATCCCGCGCTCAGCCTTCCACAAGACCAGGAAGGGCTGGCAGGGGTAGGGGGTGTGGGGGGGGGGGGTCCCCACCCTACAAAGGCAATGGGATGGGGCAGAGACCCGGGTTGGTGCGAGGCCAGATCCCCAGCTCCCAGGTTTGGGGACCGAGCGGGCTGCGGGTGCGACAAGAGGCCACGTGCAGGCAGGGCTACGGCTGCTGCCTCCCCCCCCCGGCACCACAGGGCTCAGCCACAGCCAAAGGGCCGGGGGGCAGAACCCACCTCAGCAGCGAGGCCGGCAGGTAGATGCACGTCAGCACGAAGACCTGAGGGAGAGATGGAGAGGAGCGCAGGCTCAGGCCACAGTGGGAGCCTCGGCTGCCCCATGGCACGGGAGGATGTGGAGCCCCAGGCACGGCCGGACTCGCTTCCCTCGGGCATCGCCGGCCGAAGCTGCAGCGGGCGGCCGGTGCCGTGTGTCACCGCAGAGTGGGCAGAGCCGAGGCAAAAAAGGTGTCTTCTCTGAGAGGCTGTGCCTGGGGGCTGGAGCCCTTTGCTGGCGGTGGGCAAAGCAGAGGGGCCAGCAGCCGGTTCCTTGCCAGCCCCACGGTGCTGCTGCCTGGGACGGGCCCCTCGGCGGTGGCTGCATGAGGAGGTTTCCCTGCTGCATCCTCCTGAGCTTGCCTCACCGCAGCACCTGGGTTTCCCTCGCCCAGGGCTGGGGAGTGCCAAGAAGCTGCGTCCCGCTCCGGGCCGCGCTGCTGAGAGCAGCTCCCAGAGAGCGCAGCGTGGGGCTGCCGTGGAGGAACCGGTGAGAATGCCGGAGCCGGACGGCTCCCAGGGCCCAGTGAGTCACGCACAGCGGAGCAGGAGCAGCCGCCCTGGGAAGCGTTGCTCAGGCCACAGCAAGCACAAGCCTGCAAAGCCCCGGGCCGGGCAGCTGGAACCCCTTTGCTGGCAGCTGTGGCCGTGTTTTGCAGCACCCCCAGAGTGCTGCCCCCGCATCTCCGTTGTGCGGGAAGCCCCCTCGGCCAGGGCCCATGGGGGAAGCCTGAAGAGGGTCTGCAGTGTTTGGCAGCAGCTTTCCCAGGTCTCTGCAGAGGGTTTCCCGCACGTACACACACCTTTACCTGGTTATCAGAGAGAGCCGACGGGTGTTCCTCTTCGTTCGCCATGGCCGGGCAGCTCGGAGCCGGGCGCCTTCCTGTCTTCCCTCTGCCACCGGGCACAGCCTGGGGCCTGGCCGGCTGCACCGGAGCAGCCTCTGCAGCCGCTGCTGGCTGGGCTCACTCCGCACCCCGTCTGCAGGGGCACGGCCACCGCTCTGCCTGCGCAGCCCAGCCGGAGGAACCTGCCTGGCTGGGGCAGCAGGAGATTCCCCACTGATGCACAGGCTGCTACGTGCAAGCCCTGCGAGCAGGGAGGGGATCAGCCCCTCGTGCTCGCGGAGCCCAGGTAAACGCGCAGCAGCCTCCTTCGCACCTCCCTCCTGCACTCTGGGGAGTGCGAACGCAGCGAGAGACTCGGCTCTCCGTGGTGCCGGGGTGCAGACGCGAGCCTGGCCGTTCTCCGTCCCCTGTGCCTCCCGGCTGCTCGGTCTGCTGCAAACCAGCATGTGCAGCCAGGGACAGGCATCCCCACATCTGCTGCTATGGGCGCGGGCAGACTTCTCCTTGCTAAACTGGTAAAGAAGTGAGGCACGTAAAAAGGGTCAGAGAAAGCCCGTGCAAGGCGAGTCCTAGAGCCCAGTGCCCCAGCCAGTGCTGCGACTGCAGACTGTGCTGTCGTGCTGCGGGACAGGACGGCTGCTCTGCCAACACGAGGCCGGGCACGAGCAGGGATGGGACGACAGGAGGGCTCGGCGCAGGTGCCTCTGCAGGATGCGGCCACGATGCGGCCCCGCTGGTTGCTTGCGGCAGGAAGCTCTGGGAGGGAAAGCCCACACGCGCACAGCAGATGCTGCCGAGAGCAGCAGAAAGGCTGCTGGAAGGGGGAAACGTGCCAGCCGGGAGAGCTGCCCCGCAGGCCGCCGCCACGCCGGCGAGGGCAACCGCGGCCCCCAACAACACACGGGGCTCAGACGTGGTGCAAAGGAACTTGCTGCGCCTTTATTGAGAGGGCTGCAATCAGCAGGAGCTGGCACAGAACTGTGTAGACACGCATGAAACACTGGTAAAAATGTGCCCAGCCTGGGGAAAGGGCGCTTGCGTGACACCGAGGCAAGCCGGGCTCCCCAGGGCGCAGGGCTGAGCTCGCAGCAGGGCTGCGCTCGCAGCAGGGCTGAGCTCGCTGCCCCCAGTGCCGCAGCCTGCACCACCGCATCCTTCCACCCCGGGCAGCTCATCAGACCTCCCCAGAGGGAGAGGGAAAGACGTTTCTTACACCCCAACAGCAAATATAACGCGCTGCTGTTTGCACGGTGCTTTGAGGGCACAGCACCACCTGAGAGAAGGGGGACAAACCCCCGGGGCAGCCGGTTGCGGCAGCGTGCCGAGGGAGGCCGAGGGCGAAGCGCTGCGTAAGCACACGCCGGCAGCCAGCCCGTGCACGGCTCGCCACTTAAACCACAGGTCACCAAACAGCAGTTACGCTTCAAAGAGGGTTTTTTTTTGTTTATTTTGGACAGTATTGGCTAGATGAAGAAAGAGGGAGGGATGTGGGGGAAGGTCTGAGGGAAGAAGGAGTAGGGATAGGGGCTGCAGGGGAACAGAGAAAGGAATTGCACTGGGAGAGCTGCACAAGGTCAACAGCAACGCGGAGGACCTCGCTTTGGCAGCTCCTGGAGATGCTCCCCCGCAGCAGCTCCCAGCTGCCTCCTTTGTAGCTGCTCCCTTTTTCCTCCACCAGGTGAGGAAACGCTCCTTAGGCCCTGCCAGCCACTGAGCAGCGGCTCCACATGGCCCCAGCTGGACCCCATTTTGTTCCCCTCCTCACCCTCACCGCTGCCGCTGCAGCCTCCCGCCGGCCAGTCTCTCTCCAGCTTGGCTCGCATTTTTTCCTGCCGTGGACGAGAGAAGGACCCCAGACCTGTCACCTCACAGTGCTCCTGGGACAGCAGGGTCGGTCCTGCTGCATCCAACAACCACCACAAAACCCAGCGCTGCTTGGGATCTCTTCTGGGTTACTTCATTCTCCAGGCAGAGGCTCTTCCAGAAGAGCACGAGGCACAGGGCGAACAGGGATCCCCTCAGCCTGTGCAGCGAAGCCAAAGCAGGAGGAAGCACCATCATCCTCAGCCATTGCGGGAACGGCTCCCATTCCCGCAGGGTAAGATTTTGAGCAATGTCTGTTGTTTCAGAGGCACCACTTGACTCAAACTTTCCAAATCGGGACCACTGGCCTCTTCTCAGCAGATCTCTTGGCTGAGCCAACACGCATATCGTTGACAACTCCTTCAAAGCCGAGGAGCCCAGGACCAAACAGTCCCTGGAACAAACTCTCCAATTTCTATCCAGTTGCCTCTATCAGAGCAGCACGTGGATCCTGCGTGGGACCAACCGCTGATGCTCTCAGCCTGGCCCCTGCGCAGAGGCGAAGTCCACGCCAGCACGAGGAACTGTTGACTGCTTGGCTTTGCCATCCCCTGCCAAGACCTCCAGCAGGCACAGGTTCTGCCTGGGGCATGCTTCCTCTGAGGATTTTTTTGAGGAGAAATTGGCACCAAGGGTTGCGCTAGCCGGAGCGCTGCCCTCGCCTTCAGCGAGGTGGGATTTGTGGAGCTCACTCCAGGGAACTCGGCCACTGAGAGGACAAGGACCACTGGCACAGCACTGAGAGGGGAAAAGACCCCGTCCTGCTCAGCTGCTAAAGCTCTCCGCGCATCCCAGGCACTTGAATTGCAGAGGCACTCGCAGCCTCCGGCTCCCTGTGCCGGAGCGGGAGGCGGGGAAGGGTGCAGCGTCCGGGGAGCCCCGCTCGGCTCCTGCAGCCTCTCAGAGCCCACTTCCTCTGCGAGAAAAACATCGCGTGCCGCGCTGGCCTCATCACGTGTGCCCGGGCACGCTCCCGTAAAAGAGCAGCAGCGGCTGCAGAGCTGCAGCCGTGCAAGGACCGTGCACTCAAGAGCGAGCAGCGCGTACCTGTGCTGAGCAGCGGGGCTCGTCCGGCCGGAGCAGCGACAGCTCATCAACCCGGCTGAGCCGGCGCGAGCTGCCGGCGGCACCGGCGCTGCAGCTCCCTCCCGAAGAGCTGCCCAGGCTGTGCCAAGGCCTCCCCGGGCAGCACGGCATCGCGAGCTGCTGAATCAACCTGTTTGTTAACTCGGCTCCAGGGCTTGGGAGAAGCCTGGGGATCGTTATAACAAGATTTAATGCCAGTGTTTACAAACACTTTCCCTGTACGCTGGGACTGGGAAGCTGTGCTTTAGTAGCCAAGCTTTAATTAAAAACAAAGCAGGTGCACAAAACCAAAACTCAAGCGAGGTTTTGCCTACGCAGATGAGAAAGCTCTAGAAGCTTCAGCAAAAGCACAGCTGGGAGTAGCCGGTTCCCAGGGCTGCAGGCAACCACCCAACATCTCTGGAAGCAAAACGTCCCTCCCTGGTTTTCAGAGAGTGGTGACCATTTAAATATCAGCACAAACACTTCCTGATGGGCGCTCTTCCAGGAGATCCAGCCAGTACAGCTCTTCCGGCCTCCCAGAGATGCTCCTTCCCGTTTCGGATAACTTAATGCCCACAGGCAGCACTGGACACACAATAGCCGGCATGCTCATTTTTATTCCTCCTGACCCTGCAAAACCTTCGTTACAGAAAGCCTCGGCGCCCTGCCCCAACCTCCAGAGCAGTTCACTGCAGCCAGCGACGTTTTGGACAGAGAAACCTGCCCCGCTGACCCTGCAGAACCTCTCCCACCTGCGGAGCCCAAAGCCCCCGCGTGAGCTGCCCTGAGATACAGCATTGCCCCCCGGCCACGCGGACCAGCCAGGATCCAGGCTCGGCTGTGGTCGCTGAGCCTTCTCATGCCACTTGCTGCTCTCCTTGTGTGTCACTTCTCACAGCCAGGTCCCGTCCCGGGGGAGCAGGCCCTGGCAGTGCCCGGGCTGGCTGCAGCGGGAGGGATGCTGCACCCTAGGGCCCCTATCCCTGGGGACTGGGCAACTGGTGGGTGCCCTCTAGTGGCCCCAGCACCCAGGGGATCAGCTGGGGAGATCCCCAGGGACCCAGCTTGTCCTTCCAGACAGGGGGCTGCTTCCCTTGTCTCAGCCATCAACCTGGCAGGGGGGAGACGGAAGGCAAAGGGAAGGCAACAGGGTCAAGCCAGCGGCTGCCCTAGCCCTTCGACCGGTGAAAACACGGGCTTTGAGGGTGAAACAGCGCGTTCCCCTTCTCCAGCCTGTCAGCTCTCAAGGCACCCGAGCAGAGAGCTCAAACAACAAAAGGAAAGTCAGATTCCTGCCCCAGCAGAGGGAGGAGGAGTTTGCTCATGCCAGCGCTGGCCTTGCACGGAGCCCGCCAGCTGCCCTCCCCGGCGCGGGGGCAGGAGCAGGCAGCTCCCCCAGCACACCCCCAGCTGCACGCCGCAGCTCCCCGAGGCCCTGACCCTTCTCACACAGCCCACTAATATTCAAAACACCCGCTCTGCTTTTAGTTTTGCAAACGTTCCTAAAACGGCTGTTACAGCCATCTTGCCACTGAGCCGGGGCTTTCAGCTCAGTCGTTCTGGGGCTGAGCAGTCACGAGCCGGCAGATCCGGAGCACGACCGCACCAGGCAGGCGTGCCAGCGGGGAGCTGACAGCGGTCCACCAAAGCCAGGTGTTTCAAAATGTTTTGGCTTCCTTCCTGCCATGCCTACCAATTCACGAGGAAGTTACGCAAGAACCTCAAGGTCTGTGCAGCAGCAGGCCCGATCTTCATCCTCACACAGTGTTTACTGCAAGCCCAGGGCACACACCGCCCCCGAGCTGTTCGCTTCTGCCCCTCGCTGCTGCTTGCTGCTTCTATCCCAGCAGGAGCAATGCCTTGCTCCCAAAATGCTCCCAAAACCAACACTGCAGAATATCCAAAACTTCACCAAAACTCCCAAACGCTCAGGAAGCGACTGCTGAAGGGTCAAAGTTCCTATTCCAGCTTTTCCTCAGTTTGCTCTCTGCAGCACCATGGTTCCCATCTCGAAGAGGGTCAGAAAGCTGAGATATCTGCTCTAAAAGAACTGCTACATAGCACCTGCTGGTCCGACACTGCTGGGGAACCGCTGCTTGCACCACTGCAGTTACAAGGGCTCAGACTGTTAAACACTTAGGATATGTTTCCTCCTTCCTGGAAACATCAATAACTGCAGAGAGAATCCCCGCTCGACCACGAGAGCACACCGTAACACGCTGTGCCATCGGATGGTCCCCAGTGCTACGAGGAGCTGCTGTATCCACCGGTACAAATTTGGCTCTAGGTAAAAAAAAAAACCAAACTTTTGAGAAATTGCTCATGATTTTCTGCATTTGGATGATGCTGGTAGTTAAGACTCATCCTTCTTGCGGGGTTTCAGCTCTTTGTCTTATTTTAGCACCGCGTTAAGTGCTTCCCCCCACCCCGCCTTTAAACCTTTTGAGTCACAAGCCTGTCTGGTGTTTGAAGATAGGAGCAAGTTCCACTCTAATAGAGCTCCTCACCCTACGCCTGACAGGTCGGGATCTTTTAAAAATTGTGTTTAAAAAAGCATCAGTATCTTCAATTTTTTTTTTTTTTTAAATCAAGTTCCAACTCAGAGAAATTCTCACACCAGAGAGCAAGAGAGCACTGCGGTCCTACTGGAACAGTTGGCACAATTCTACTTTAAATTAGTGCTAAGAGCACTAGTTTAAGCCCAGTTCTTTGCTGAAAGCTCCCAGCTCCATCGCACAGTTGGAGAGAGGTTACACCACAAGTGAAGTGGTCTTAGTTAATAATCAGAAACGTGTTACTGTGCAAAAGCAGTTCGGAACAAAAGCTACCATCTCATCTCTTCCCAGACAGCCACCAGCTGCTGTAAGTCGACTGTTTTGTAATAGTTTGCTTTTCTTCTGGGCTGAAATGCAGAATAGTCAATATGGCAGTTAGAGTCTGCTGGCGACCAAGGGAATCTGGCAGTGTCAAAAATCTATAGACGATGTTCTTGAGGTATTCCAGGTTGGCTCCCTCTCTGCTCTTATCTCTGAAATTCTTCTCAATTTCGCTCTGAAGTGCGGATACCTCTTCCCGGTGCTTCTCCTCCTCAACCAAGATTTTCTCCTGGAGCTGGTGAACTTGCATTTCCAGCTTGTGCTTCTGCTTCCTCAGCGCTACAATCTCCACTTCTTTGCGAGCCAGCTGCTCCGCGTACAAGAAGAAGGTGGGCTCGCTGCTGGCGGAGAGGTGAAGAGCCTGGGGGAGAATCTCTGAGGAATCATTACCCGGTGAGTCATCGCTAGTAACGTCACTCCCTGACGCTAGGTAGTTTTTGGATCCTTGAAGCCCGTAAGGCAACGTGACAGATCTCAGCTGCTCCAGCTCTTGGTCCTTCTCTGCCAGCACCGCCAGTGCTCGGTCCCGCTGTTTGTGCATCTCCTCCTCCAGCTTCAGCGCCCGTTCCCTGTAGTCAAGCTGACATCGCTCTAACTCCTGCCTATGAATTTGCTGCAGCTGGGACAACTCTTGCTTCTTGGCTTCCATGTCTTGCTGGTGCTGCTTCTCCATTTCATCACAGGACAGCTGAAGCACAACGTATTTCTCTTTCAGGTCAGCCAGCTGCTCTTGAGCTTCCTCCAGTTCTTTCGCCAGATTGCAGTCTTTGGCCGACTTGTTCTTGAGAACCACTTGTGCCCTCATCTTGTACCTTTCAAACTCTTCCTTCAGCTGCTTCAGCTCCTGCTGATAGTACAAAGCAGTGGCCTTCTCACCATCCCCAGCCTCAGTGCCCTTTGGCAGTTCCAGCTCACACAGCTTCTCGATGTCCAGAGCGGGCTGACTCTTCTTAGCTGCCGCCTGCAAGAGCTTCTTCAGCTTCTCCATTTTATCCTTTAGAACATTAACATCAAGATTGGCTTCTTCCACGTGGATATCAACAGGGGATCGGCTGGAGGCAGCAATGGCCAGGGTTTTGTTCTCCAGGTCCAACTGTATGATGCGGTCCTTTAGCTTCTGAATGACCGCTTGGTCTTTCTGCTTGGCTTTTTCGTAAGTGCCAAGTAGTTCTGACACTTCGGAGACTTGGCCCTCCAGGTCGGCCACTCGCCGCTCCTCCATCTGGGCGTGCTGGCGGAGCTGCTCCTCTGCCTGTGCGGTCTGAGAGCAGAGAGACACAGCGGGGTTAGATTAGCTCAACACTCTGGGCAGGAGGGCTGCGGTTCACACAGGGGCTTAATTCCGCTCTGCTGAACTCGAAAGAAGTGCAGGGCCAGCCTTTCCCCTAGAATCCTGTACAAGCCACCACACTGACTTGGCCCTTTTGGATATTTGTTTATTTTGGGATAAAATAAACTAAAAGCATTTTTGCTTTTGTTCCCTGCTCTGCAGAGTTCCTGTTACCAGCATTATCTGCATTGCTGTAGGTGTGCAGGGGGGCGGGAAGCAGCAAACTCACGTCACAATCTGCTACGGGATTTTTTTAAAACGTGCGTGTGTGCTCTAAAGCCTTCATACATCTAACTGCAATTTACTTAAATGCCACGCTTTGTTGCACTGATATTAATATAATTCAGTGGTTTCTGAGTAGCTACAGCAAACACCTGGCGTTCAGTTTTTACAGCTATTGAGATCTGACTGACTAAGAAGAACCCTGGACAACGGCAGCGCCTGACAATCACCATCGTGAACTAAAACACAGCCAGAGTCAGGTCACCTCCACCGCTGTCAGAGAGGCTGCTAGAGACCACTTCCAAAAAAGGGGCAATTGCACTAAATCAGCCTGATGTTTCAGATTAGAAAGAAGACGACTTGTTCCAGACTGCAAGGAGATGAGGAAGATCCCATTCCAGAGTGTTTCCAGATGCAAGTTCGGTTACTGGTGTCAAACCCCCGATGCCAGCCCCGGAGCACGTTGCCCCACAACCCGCAGAGTTACACAGGTTCCTCTTTTCCACCACATCCCTCTTTCTAGCTCTTCACTCTCCCCCTGCACGCACACAGGCTAGAGCCTTTCTCCCGTATTTACCTTTCTTCTTCCCCTAGAGCACTCTGAGCTTTGCTGAAGAAGGTTAGTTAGAAGGTATTTCCTTTCTATGAGCTCCTGGAATTGTACCTTGCATTGCACTTACGTACTTTACGAGACAAGACCACACTCATTGCCATAGCGGGTCAGAGGAAAGGCCTCTCCTCCCAAGCCCAGCCACTGTCTCACCAGACGGTAACACGTTCAGAACCAAATGACACCGTGGAGGACAGTCACCACGTAATCACCTCAAAGGTTGCTCCCAGATCCAATGCTCACCACTCCCTGATTAATGATTTATTTGCTGTATCACAAAACAGCATTTATTTGCCTCAGGGACTATCATCCCATCAAAGCCATGATGCTCTCATTTATTTCAAATTTCTTGAACTCTGCGGGACCAGGAAGGGGAAATTGCGCTCCTCCAGCCTCAAACCCTGCCCCGATCGCTGCTGATACATCCCACAGAGTGAGCTGCTCCAGGGCCCGGACAGGGAATTACCTTCCTCATCTCCTGCAGCAGCTGCACTTGGAAGTGGTTCTTAAGGCTGGCCATCTCCTCCTGCAGATCCTGTACCCGGGGGTCTGGCTTGTTGCTCTCCTCCTGAACAGCTTGCAGCTTTCTCTTCAGGTCTTCCACCTCCTGGCTCAGCTGCTTGATCTGCAGCTCGTACCCCTCTGCGCGGTCAGCCATGCACGCCCTCCCGGCCAACGCCTCCCTGGTCTCCTCCAGCTTCAGCTCCGCATCCTGGCGCAAAGTCCTCTCGTTCTGCAGCAGCTTCTGCAGCTCTCGCAGCATAACAGCGTGGTCACTCTGTTCTTGGGCTCGGTCATGCTGCTGCGTGATCAGACGGGCTTTGGTCTCAGCTAGCTGTTCCTGGACAGACTTCAGATCTGTCTCCAGCTTCTCGGTCTCGTCCTCTGCTTTCTTAATGGCATCATCCAGGTCCTGCTTCATCTTCTTCTTGTCTGCTTGGTAGGAGGCTTCCATGCGGGACTTCTCCTGCGTGACTGTTGACAGAGCACTGGTCAAAGTGGCCAGCTGGGTCTTCAGCTGGAGCACTCTTTTATCGGCCTCACTAGCAGCAGACGGCACATCCCCGCTGCTCGTGCTGACACCGCTCTCTGAACCGCTCGTCTCTTCTGATTTAAGAGAGGAAGCGGTGGCCGCAGGCTTATCATCCTCAGGCCCTGGTTCACCCTTGGTACTGGCCAGACTGGCAGCAGTGTCTGCACTGGTAGCTGTCCCCACGCTATCTTCACTGTGAACCGAGCTCCTGTCATCAGCAGAATCGGCAAAGGAGGAGTTGGAGCCTGCCACAGAGGCAGACTGAGCACCGCTCAAGCCAACGTCTGCCTCGTGGGACACTGACAATACTTTCAAGCTGGCTTCCAAGGCCTCCTTCTCTTTGAGTAGGCTCTTGTAGGCTCTGACAACATCCTTCAGCCGAACCTGGTACTGAAGAAGCTGCTTCTTCTGCGATTCAATAGTCTCTAGGAGATCTTTTTTACTTGGGCCACCTCCAAAGTTCATGCCAAACTTCTCCATGATTCACACAATCTGAAAGGAGAAAACCAGCACAACGGCTAAACGAGCAGCAAAGGCACATGTATCAGCAATAGCATGGCCAGCAGGAGCAGGGCAGGGATGGTGCCCTGTGCTCGGCCCTGGTGAGGCCGCCCCTCGAATGCTGTGTTCAGTTTTGGGCCCCTCGGGACAAGAAGGACATGGAGGTGCTGGAGTGTGTCCAGAGAAGGGCAACGGAGCTGGGGAAGGGTCTGGAGAACAAGTGTGATGGGGAGCGGCTGAGGGAGCTGGGGGGGTTTGGTCTGGAGAAGAGGAGGCTGAGGGGAGACCTTATCTCTCTCTGCAACTGCTTGAAAGGAGGTTGTGGTGAGGTGGGGGTCGGTCTCTTCTCCCAAGTCACTATCGATAGGACGAGGGGAAACGGCCTCAAGCTGCACCAGGGGAGGTTTAGATTGGATATTAGGGAAAATGTCTTTCCTGAAGGAGTGGTCAGGCACTGGAACAGGCTGCCCTGAGAGGTGGTGGAGTCACCATCCCTGGGGGTGTTCAAAACACCTGCAGCCGTGGCACCTGGGGACATGGTTTAGGAGGCCTGGGGGTGCTGGGTTGGTGGTTGGACTTGATGGTCCGAGAGATCTTTTCCAACCTTAATGATTCTATGATCTGCCATCGGCAGGAGCACATGGCTAAGCAGGACCCCCATCCTGACCCCCCCAGGACACCACATGGTTAACGACTCTGCAACGCATCTGTCACCATGCCTTGAACCCTGCAAAGTGCCTGCGTTCCCCTGGGGCCACAGGGCTCAGTGTGCAGGTAGTGAGGCGAAACATGCTCCTGCCACAACTCGGATGCCTCAAGCTTCTCAGCCAGAGTCAGAGAAAACGCTTTAACACGTTGTACAGCAATATCTGCCACTGCAGACGCCCCCGCTTTGGTCAGTCGGGGGGGGGGGGTTACACCTATGAATGGCTCCATTTTTACTTTTCAAGAGAAACAATCTCTTGGCCCATCCCTTGGCAGCGCAGCTGCGAAGGTCGTCCACCCACTGCCAGCTCTGGGTGCGGGGCTCCAGCTCGCGGGGGTCCCCACGGCAGGTCACGGGGTGGGGGGGGTGTCCCACTGCAGGGGGGCTGCTGCGGGGCGGCGGGGTGGTGGCACCCGGGGCCGGAGACGTCACAGGAGGGGAAGGGTGACAGGGTGGGACGGGGACACGGAAGGGTTCGGGGAGCGGGGGGTGTAAAATGCGGGGGGAGGGGCTGGGGGCAGCCGCTGAGGGGAAGGGGCTGCGGGGTGGTGGAATAGGGGCCGTAGGACTGGAGCAGAGGGGCCGTGGGGGGCCCATTGGGGGGGCCCGTGGGGCAGGGGGGGCTTTTGGACAATGACGGAGAGGCTGATGGGGCAGGGGAGGCCGCGGGGCCGTGGCGAGGGGCCCGGGGGGGGTGGGTCACGGGTGGCCGTGGGACGGGGGCGGCCAGGGGGCGGCCGAGGGGCGGGGGGCCCGGAGTGCGTTTGGGCAGTGGCGGAGAGGCCGGCGGGGGAGGGGAGGCCGCGGGGCCGTGGCGGAGGACCCGGGGGGTGTCACGGGTGGCCGTGGGGCGGGGAGGCCCGAGGTGGCCCGTGGGGCAGGGGGGGCCCGAGGGGCAGGGGGGACTTTGGGCAGTGGCGGAGAGGCCGGCGGGGCAGGGGAGGCCGCGGGGCAGGGGAGGCCGCGGGGCCGTGGCGGGGGCCCGGGGGGGGGGGGGGGTGTCACGGGTGGCCGTGGGGAGCCGCGGGGGTGCCCCAGGCCTTACCTCCGGGCCGGCACCCGCCGCGCACGCGCAGAACACCGCGCAGCCACTTCCGCCGGACGCCACTTCCGCCGACACCCCCCCCCCACCGCCGGACGCGCACCGCGCATGCGCGGGACTCGGAGAGGTCTGTGGGAAGGGGTGTGGCCAAAGGGGCGGGGCGGGACCATAAACCATGGGGCGTGGCCAGGCGGCAGAGGGTGTGTCGGAGGGGGGCGGGGCTGGTCCGTGAGGGGCGGGGCTTGACAGCGGGGGAGCGGTGGCGGTGGTCGTGGGGGCGGTGCCCGGGGCGCGGGGGCGGGGCCCGGGGCGCGGGGGCGGTGCCCGGGGCGCGGGGGCGGTGCCCGGGGCGCGGGGGCGGGGCCCGGGGCGCGGCGGAGCGCGGAGGCAGCGGGGGTGGCGGCGCGGCCGTCCCGTCCCGTCCCGTCCCGTCCCGTCCCTCCCGCCGCCGCCATGGGCCTCACGGTCTCCGCCATCTTCTCCCGCATCTTCGGCAAGAAGCAGATGCGGATCCTGATGGGTGAGGGCGGGGGCGGCGGAGCATGGCCGGGCGGGGGATGGGGATGGGGATGGGGCCGGGGCACGTACCGGTACCGGCGCCTATGACACCGCTTCTTCCTCGCAGTGGGGCTGGACGCCGCCGGTAAGACCACCATCCTCTACAAGCTGAAGCTGGGTGAGATCGTCACCACCATCCCCACCATCGGTGAGTGCGCCGGCACCGGGCAGGGCAAGCGCCGAGCACCGGGTACCGGGCAGGGCACCCCCCCGCCGCCTCTGACCGCCGGCACCGGGCAGGGCCCCCGCCGAGCACCGGGTACCGGGCAGGGCACCCCCCCCACCTCTGACCGCCGGCACCGGGCAGGGTCCCCGCCGAGCACCGGGTACCGGGCAGGGCACCCCCCCCACCTCTGACCGCCGGCACCGGGCAGGGTCCCCGCCGAGCACCGGGTACCGGGCAGGGCACCCCCCCGCCGCCTCTGACCGCCGGCACCGGGCAGGGCCCCCGCCGAGCACCTGGTACTGGGCAGGGTCCCCCCCACCCCGCCTCTGACCGCCGGCACCGGGCAGGGCCCCCTCCAAGCACCGGGTACTGGGCAGGGCTCCCCCCCACCGCCTCTGACCACCGGCACCGGGCAGAGCCCCCCCCGACACATGGTGCGGGCCGTGCCGCCCACCCGGGTACCGCTTTTCCGTGGGTCCCCCCGGGCCGAGCCCCGGTGCACCCCGAGCAGCCGGGGCCGTGAGAGGTGCCGCAGGACAGCCCGGTGCCCCGTCCGCACAACCGTCACCCTCGCGCTATCCCCTGCCCATCTGGGTGCTGCGGCACGGCCACGGGTGGTGCCCGGTGGGGAGCCGGGCTCGCACCCCAAAACGCCCCTTGCGGTCCCCGGCATGGGCATCGGCACAGACCAGCCACCCCGACCTGCGCAGCGCAGCGGGTGCAAACCCCGATTTGCCGCCCCGGTTTGCTGCCCTCCGCCTGCCCCGCAGTGGCGGACGTGGAGCCGGAGCCGTTATCTCGCTCCGATCCGGAGAGTGCAAAGGTGCTTCCGTGGGCAGGAGGTCACTCAGCCCATGCAGGTCCAGTCTGCCTGAGCCGGGCAGGCAGGGCAGGCTGCTGTCCTGCCAGATCCTGGGTGCAAAGCCTTCAGCGGGGCGCTCAGCACCATCTTCCATAGCATCTCTGCTGGGTAAAAAACCGGCTGGATGGCCGAGCCCAGAGAGTTGTGGTGAACGGAGCTAAATCCAGCTGGCGGCCGGTCACGAGCGGTGTTCCCCAGGGCTCAGTGTTGGGGCCGGTCTTGTTTAATGTCTCTATCAATGACCTGGATGAGGGGATCGAGTGCACCCTCAGTAAGTTTGCAGGTGACACCAAATTGGGTGGGAGTGTCGATGTGCTCGAGGGCAGGAAGGCTCTGCAGAGGGATCTGGACAGGCTGGATCCATGGGCCGAGGTCAGTTGTGTGAGGTTTAACAAGGCCAAGGGCCGGGTCCTGCCCTTGGGTCACAACAACCCCAGGCAACGCTCCAGGCTTGGGGCAGAGTGGCTGGAAAGCTGCCCGGCGGAGAAGGCCCTGGGGGTGCTGGCTGACAGCCGGCTGGACACGAGCCAGCAGCGTGCCCAGGTGGCCAAGGAGGCCAACGGCATCCTGGCTTGTGTCAGCAATGGTGTGGGCAGCAGGAGCAGGGCAGGGATGGTGCCCTGTGCTCGGCACTGGTGAGGCCGCCCCTCGAATGCTGGGTTCAGTTTTGGGCCCCTCAGGACAAGAAGGACATGGAGGTGCTGGAGCGTGTCCAGAGAAGGGCAACGGAGCTGGGGAAGGGTCTGGAGCACAAGTGTGATGGGGAGCGGCTGAGGGAGCTGGGGGGGTTTGGTCTGGAGAAGAGGAGGCTGAGGGGAGACCTTATCGCTCTCTGCAACTGCCTGAGAGGAGGTGGTGGTGAGGTGGGGGTTGGCCTCTTCTCCCAAGTCACAGTGATAGGATGAGGGGAAACGGCCTCAAGCTGTGTCAGGGGAGGTTTAGATTGGATATTGGGAAAAATGTCTTTCCTGAAGGAGTGATCAGCACTGGAACAGGCTGCCCAGAGAGGTGGTGGAGTCACCATCCCTGGGGGTGTTCAAAAACTATGTAGCCATGGCACTTGGGGACGTGGTTTAGGAGGCCTGGGGGTGTTGGGTTGGCGGTTGGACTTGGTGATCTTAGAGATCTTTTCCAACCTTAGTGATTCTGATTCTATGATTCTATGATCTCCCATGAGCCGATGGAGGTGGACTGGGAACGGGCTGAGCGGATGGGTCAGGGAGGCCGGTCACCCATGGTGCACCGCACTGGCCAGCGCTGCTGGACGTCTTCATTAGTGCTGGGTGATGGGGGGAGAGCACCCTCGGGAAGCTTGCAGACGGTCTCGAGCTAGGAGGAGGGGTTGTACACCAGCAGTTCGTGCTGCCGTCCAGGGGGATCTGGGCAGGCTGGAGAAATGAGCAGAGGAACCTCATGGAGTTCAACCAGAGTCCTGCCCTTGGAGAGGAACAAGCCCAGGCGTTGGTACCTGTTGGAGAGCAGCCCTGGGGAGAAGGTCCCGGCAGTCCTGATGGGAAGCAACCTGAGCAAGCACCAGGCATGTGCCCTTGTGACTCGGGGCCACCAGACCCTGGGCTGTGCTGGGCAGAGCTCCTGCCCCTCCACTCAGCTCTGCTGAGACTCCGCGGGGTGCTGGGGCTGGCGCTGGGCTCCCCAGTGCAGGAGAGACAGGGACAACTGGGGTAAGTCCAGTGCAGGGCCACGATGATGAAGGGACTGGAGCATCTCTCATACAAGGAGAGGCTGGGAGAGCTGGGGCTGCTCAGCCTGGAGAAGAGATGGCTCGGGGGGATCTCATCCGTGTGTGTAAGTCCTTCATGGGGGGCTGTACCCAGAGGCAGTGGGCAGCCTCTCCCCATGCCCTTCCTGTCCCCATGCAGGGTTCAATGTGGAGACGGTGGAGTACAAGAACATTTGCTTCACCGTCTGGGATGTGGGCGGCCAGGACAAAATCCGACCCCTCTGGAGGCACTACTTCCAAAACACACAGGTACGTGGAGGGTGGACGTGGGCAGGGCAGGGGTAACCTTCATCAGCTGCGGCGGGGCTGGCCTGGGGTTCCCCGGGGCTTGTGGCCTGATCCTGCCTGAATGGGGCGTGTGAGTGGCAGCAGGGAACGCGTCCCGGTCCCTGGTGCGGTGGCCCCGCTGGGGGTGCTGGGACCTCACGTGGGTGTTTGCCCCGTCGCCCCATCGGAGGGGAGCGAGGCAGAGGGGTCTGGCGGAGGAGCAGGTGAGGGGGCAGCGTCCTCCCCGGGGTCCTCTGGCTCTGCAGGGGGTGCACGGGGGGGCCCGGGGAGGCAGCGGGGCTGCTCTCCCCCTTGTTCTGGGGGTGCTTGCAGCCCGCCTGGCATGTCCCCCTCTTCTCTGTGCAACCTGCCCGCTGCAAGCCTGGTCTCTCCCACAGGGTCTCATCTTTGTGGTGGACAGCAACGACCGAGAGCGAGTGCAGGAGTCTGCTGATGAGCTGCAGAAGATGGTGAGTGATGGGGGGCATTTGGTCTGGCAGGGAGGTGGGCGTCCCCCAGCCCTCCTCCTGCTCGCCCGGCTCTGCGGGAATGCTTGGGTGGGTGCGAGGTGAGACCTGGCTCGGCTCTGCCTGCGACACAGAGCCAGGGGCATCCAGCCAGAGACAAGCTCGGGGACCCGACAGCGACTCATCTGCCAGGCAGAGGCTGGACCCGCAGGGATCGGGAGCAATTGCAAGGGGGAAAAATGGCCAAGAAAATGCGGTTCTAGGCTTTACTTAGTCAGGGCTTTGCTAGCAGAGGGCCCAGGGCACGTGGGGAGGGGAGGCAGCATCCAGAGACAAGGTCCGAAAGCCAACCTGAGAGGTGGGGGTCATTTACTCCTTGGCACGGCTGCCTGTGTGGGGCAGAGCATCCCTGGAGGGGGAAGCTGGTGCAGAGTGGAGCGTGCCGCAGCCTGAGAACAGAGAGGAGGGACAGGCAGATGCCCGCTGCCTGCTTGCTGTTGTTTGGAGAGCATCATGCCTGCTCTCTTGCGCTGCCCCCATGGCGGTGGCTGTTCCCTCCCTCCCCTGCAGCCCCACGCTCCAACACAGGCGTCCCGTCTGTGAAGGGCACGGGTGCTCCTGGAAGAGCGTCCCGGTGCCACCGACACCTCCAGGCAACGGTGGGGGCAGAAGGGCAGCCTGGAGTGAGCGGAGGAGCTGGAGGGCCCTCCCGGCTCTTTGGATCTGTCCAAGCTGGGTCTTGCTTGCCGGGGAGCCGGTGCTGCGGAGGCTTACCGAGGGCTCACCGAGAGCTGTCCTCCGGCAGCGCCCGGCTCAGCCGTCCCCGCTCTCTCTGCAGCTGCAGGAGGACGAGCTGCGGGATGCCGTCTTGCTGGTGTTTGCCAACAAGCAGGACATGCCCAACGCCATGGCGGTGAGCGAGCTGACTGACAAGCTGGGGCTGCAGACGCTGCGCAGCAGGACCGTGAGTGGCCGGGGTGCCATCCCCGTCCCTGCGGGAGGGACCCGTGGGGCTGTGGGGCCACTCCTGGGGAGCACCGGGCTGGCGATCTGCAGAGCCCAAAGCCCTTTTCTCCATCTCCCTCTGTTTTGCAGTGGTATGTGCAGGCAACATGTGCGACCCAGGGCACGGGGCTCTACGACGGGCTGGACTGGCTATCACACGAGCTCTCCAAGCGCTAGCTGGGCCAGCAGCACAGGGACCGGATGAGCCATGGACGTCTCTTCCAACTGCTCTTTTGTTTGGTTTTCTTTGTTTTATTTGTGGGGGGGTTGGTTCCTTTCTCCCCCGAGTGGCCTCGTCTCTGTGTTTATCTGGTAGGACTTGAAAACCTCAAGGACTCTTCCCGCAGCTCCACTTCGCGGTGTCCTGCCTTCACCCCAGCAGTGCTGCGTGCTGGCCATCCTCCCCACCTGCATGTGCCGTCTGCGAGAGCTTGCCCGGACCTGCTGGGGTGGCATGTCCCCAAGTGTCCCCGCTCCTCGCCCGGAGCCGGCGGTGGGGGCTGAGCTTGGCTGGGAGGCAGCCCTGCCACTGCGAGACAGGAAGGATCCTCCTTTTTATCCTTCGATAAACTTTATAGTTCTCTTTCTCTCGGGGAGGGGGTGTATGGCTGCATAACGTGCTGTTGTATATCGAGTAATTAAACACCACCACTTTGTACCCTGCGCCCGGCGCATTTCTGGCTGGCTGCGGGTGCCACCTTAGATGCTCCCCAACGCGCATCTTCCACGAGCATCTCTGGGCATGGGGATTTGGGCCTTAATAAAGCCCTGCGTGCACTAAGCTGGGACACAGAGGAGGTGGGTAGAGGCTCCGAGATGCGTTTGCAAGCTCATTTCCTTGTCACCTGGTGCCAGGAGGGGGTCTGACCTGTTTTATAGCTGCTGCAGGGTGCTGTTGGGGTCGGTGCTGCCTCCGCACGGTGCTGCCTGCCTGCTCCAGGGGGCTGGGGTCACGCTGGCAGAAAGCCCTGGGTCAGCTCAGGGCACATGCTGCAGGAGTGCTAATTGGGTTGTAATTAGCGTGACTGGGCAAAGCCAAATCCAACGGCGGCCACGTTCTGGCAGCGAGGGGCTGAGCCGCGGGCGCTGGGAGAAGGGGGAGCAGACCGGCCCTGGGCGCTGCCTCCGAAAGGCCCGAGGCTGGCTGGTGGGAGGCAGCAGGGCTGGCGCATCCCGTGGGGAATGGCAGCAGCAGTGCTGCGTGTGGCTGGGGTCGGGCATCTCCCAGCAAGGTGCACCGGCAAGCTGCGTGCCCTGCAAAAAAACGCGCTCCCTGCATGGAGCTGAGCCGTGTGCTGGCGGTCCCTGCAGGGGTGTGCTGCTCTCCTCCCAGGGCTGTCCCTGCGGGGGTGCGCTGGCTGCTCCCCCAGGCTGTCCCTGTGGGGATGCGCTGGCTGTCCCCATGCAATGGCTCAGGTGGATGCTCAGTGCACCAGCACCCATCCTGCGGGGGGAGCTTCCCCCCAGCCCAGGGGTGCCTGGCCAGGGAGCGAGGGGGCAGTGGGGGCTGGGCCAGGGAGATGGGAGCCGGGGGAGCCAAGGGGGAGGCGGGACCCAGACCCACCGCTCCTTGGTGGCAGACTTGGGGCTGGCCCTCTGCATGCCCCTTCCCTCTGGGGGGCAGCTGGGGGGCGGCTGGAGCCTGAGGGCAGAGCTCGCAGTTTCCCAGGGCTCAGCAGTGCTGCCCCAGAGCTCCAACTCTGCCACCGGAGCTGATGCAGGTTGTTGCTGTTGGTGGAGAAATGTGGGGGGATAGTATGGGACGGGGGATTCCACGGTGCTTTGGTGTAAGGTTTCTCCTGAGCACGTGGCTCTGGGGTGCAGCACCGCGGTCGGACTGGTGCTGGTTTGGAGCCAGGATTGTTCATGGTGCAGAGGCGTGAGAGCAGGGCTGCAGGCAGAGCACAGGGAGCCCAGGCTGGACAAGAGGCAGAGGCACCCGAGCTGGCTCCGTGATGGAAGGAGGGGGTTAAGCCATGGCCTTTGTAGCACACATCCATCCCACCCGATGTGGGGCACTAGGCTTGATTTACAGCACAACTAGAGAATCCTTAGGGACTGAGAAAGGACCGGGAGAAGCCATATCCCAGCTGGTGGTACATCAGCTGCTGGGCTGCTTGGCTGAAAAGCAGCCTCCCCACGATCACGGCAGCCTCGAGCCTCAAAAGCCGCTTTGCAGCAGAGGACAAGGTGATGCCGGTGCCTTCGCTTGCTGCCACGGCTCCTGGGGGATGCTTAATCCCTGCAAGGTGGGTGACGTTTCACAGTGATGTTGGATCACCCGTGCCCATCAGCTCCCGGTGCCAGGCTCCCTCCCCTGGGTCGTGGATGGTCCTGCCGGCACTGGGGACAGCTCTGCCCCCCATCTCCCCGGAGACAGCCCAGAGCAGCAGCCTGGGGGGCACTCAGCTCTGCGTCCAACATGCAGAACCCTCCTGCGCCCGGCAGCGTGGTGCACTGCGGGGCTGGAGCCCGGCTCACCCCGCTCTCAGAGAGCTGGGAAACAAAAGGACAGCCACTCACTCTAAATAATTTAATGCCCCATTTAGCACCAGTTCCTCCAGCCTGGCCTGGACATCACCCTCAGGCTGAGATGAAGTGCCCTGAAAACGCCAGCTGTAAGGCTGTGGGGCGTCCCTTTGGCACCAACCACTGCCCCCTCCAAGGCAGCAACCCAGGAGCGCATGTGCCGTTATGCCCTTTGCAGTCCGCCAGGTTTGCTGACCACTCTGCCCTGGCTGCCTCCAGCCCTGCTGGTTCCCCACGGCCCCGGCTGCCGGCGGGTGCCCAGCTGTGCCGGAGTCCCCTCTCCTCCAGCGGTGTGGCCAGGACACGTCCCCTTGGCCGTGCTGAGGTCCCTGGTTTGCTCAGCGCTGCCGGTGCTGCAGGAGCCTAGAGGCAGGAGAGCAGGCAGGAGAGCTTGCTGCCCGCTTGCTTCTCCGGGGGAGGTTTGCAAAACTTCCCTGCGCGCAGGTCATTGCACAGTCACAGCAAAGTGGGGGGGGAGCAAACGCCCCGGCTGCACCCCGAGCCAGGGAAGGAGCCCCCCACCACACCACGGCTGCCGGTGAGGGCTCTCTGTGGGACGGCGCCTTTGTACGAGCTGCCGAAGGGCTGGAGGGGGTTCCTGCCCTGCACGCCATCCCCATGGCCAGGCACCCCGAGGGCTGGCTCTCTGCAGGCTCCTAGCACCCCACAGAATTTCGGGTGCCCCAGGAGGGCACCTGCAGACCCACCTGCCCCCACAAAAAAGGTCCCACACTATGTGAACAAGCGTGTTGGCAGCAGTGTCCCACGCTGGCCACCAGCCTCTCCTGAGGCCTCTTCTAGTGGATCCAGCAATTTCAGCTTTAAATGTTTTGAAGGGCTGGGTATGAATCGCGGCTCTGCTGCCGAGCGGTGCCGCAGGGCCTGAGTACCGGTGACCGCGGCAGCTGGCCTCCTGCAGCCCCTGAAAAATACACCCAAATCCGGTTGAGTCACTCCCTGTTTCTGGAAGAAAAAGGCTCCTTTGGAGCTGCCGTGGGACGTTTGGAGGTCCCAGACTTGAGCAGGCATTTCGCAGCCTCGCACCGCCGGCCGCAGCGGGGAGCGGCTGCGGCTTCAGGTATTGCCGGGGCACGGTGGTGGCTGCTGTGCACAGCCTCGGTCTGCCGCCATCGCAGCAGTGCCATCCGTGCTGTCCCCATCCCTGTCCCTGGGGCTGAACATGGTTGAAATCCCACTGCCGTGGGCTCCATGCGTGTGGTGGAGCCGCCTGGGGCCGTGACGGCTGTTTGCAGCCCTGGCTGTGCTGGGTGCTCGGCAGCCCACAGCGTTGCGCAGGCTGCAGCACACGGGCAGAGGGAGCCGCTCGGTGCAGCTGCAGCCCGAGGGTGCCGGGGCTTGGGGTGGCCCAGGACACCAGGGGACATCAGAGATGTCCCCATTCCCATAAGGCTTTCCCCATAAGCTGGTCGGTAACACATGCCGTGAGTTTGGCAGGTCTCAGCCCACCTCTCCATGGGCAGCTGTGTGCTGCCCTAGTCCTGGGATGCTGCTGCAGCTCAGCTGGGTGGCCAGGACAGACAGACGGCCAAGACGGGGCTGGGGCTGCTGCAGCCGCTGTGTCATGGGTGCAGGCGAGTCCTCAGAGACGCCATCAGCGTGTCCCAAGACTGAACAACCAGGATGACACGGCTGTGTCCTCCTGGTTTGGTTTTTTCACTTAGAAAAACCCATAGAACAATTTTCTCTTATAGAAATTATTTTTTCTTCCTTAAAAAGACACAAACTAAGCTGAAGCCTGACATTGTCCTGGGGGAGAGAGGGGCCCCCCGGGGCTGCCCTCAGACTGGTCTGCTGAGGCTGGGCTCCCGGCCAGGGGCCGTGGGGACGGTGACCACTGCCCAGTGTCCCTGCCAGGGCCCTGCAAAGGGGTAAAACCCTCACCTCGGGCTGAGCCCCCCCCAAGCCGGTTTCCGTTGGCTGAAGAAAACAATCATTTTCCTTCAAATAAAACCATTTCTTCAGCCTGCAGCGGTGCTCCGTGCCAGCGATGGGCACCGTTAAATTCCATTTCTAAACAAACAGTAACCCAAAACTTTTTATTTAGATCAAGGCTCTGCCGCGCAGCCGGGGCCTGTCGGCTCTGCGAGGTCGCGGTGGAGGGACCCGTGGGGGATCCGGGATGGCTGGAGCTGGTCCTGGCTGTGCCGCACGGTCCTGCCCGCCGACGTCCCATCTCCGCACTGGGGTGTGCTGAAGTGATACCGCAGCTCGGGGGCTCGCCAGCAGCTACGGGCAATCGCCGGGGGGGGCACAAAAGCCACAGCGAGTTTTTTTTCCCTCTTGCCCATCCTGCAAAGCCCCTGTTCCCCGGCTCTGGAGACTCCCCAGAGAGCTCCCTCCGGGCTAGAGGTTTCTCCAGAGGTGCCAGGAGAAGTCCCTATTTAACAGCGTGGTGCCCCCTGTTTTCCAACAGCCCCCACCCCGGAGCCAGCGATTCATGGTGCTGTGGCAGGGATGCAGCGTGAGCCTGGCAGGAGAAGGGGTCCCTGGCCGGGCTCCCGCGCTGCCGCCTGCGCTGCTCCGCATCCTCCCGCGCATCCCCACCGAGCAGCACCCCGGCACCTGGAGCAGAGGTGCTTGCAGCGGTGATGCACCGTGCATCGGCAGCGGGGAACCAGAGGCTCTGCAGGGAAGAGGGACTCAGGGGCCGCTCGGGCCGGCTGCCTCGGGGGGGGACAGGCAGCCTCTGCTTGGGGCCGAGCCCCAGCTCCGCTCACCAGTGCTGCCCTGACACCTGGGCAGAGATGGGCAGAAGCGCCCAGCAGCTGCACCAGTCCCTGTTGCGACGGTGTCGTGCATCGGCGCTCACGGCAGGGTGGATGGGAGCTTGGGCATTGACTATCCCTCCTCACAGGCTGTTAATTAACTTTTCCCAGGGTAATTTAATGGTATTGTAAATAGGAGGGGGGGAAAGCTTGAAGTGGATGGAGGGATGCTAATTGGGGGATGCAGCAGCGAAGCGGGGCAGTGGCACTGCCCATCCTTCTGCTGTGTCCCAGGGGCTGGGACAGGGACACAAGCACTGGGGATGGTGACAAATGCTCCAGCGTGATGAGGGGTCCCCAAGGCGCTCGGCTCCCACTGCCTGACCCCAACCACAGCCCCAGGGATGCGGTTGTGGTCCTGGTCCCCACAAGCCACGCAAGGCAGCTGAGGAAGAGGCCGGTGGCCGGGCAAAGCCCGGAATGAAGCTTTCCTGCCTTGGGGTGTCAAAACTCCCGCTGGGACAGATGCAGGTTTGGGGAGCTGCTGGGGGCTGTCCCAGCCATGCTGTGCCCCAGCTGGAGCTGGGCTGGGATCAGAGCGGGTCTGGGGTGGGGGAGAAGGAAGGGGGGGCTGCAGGGTCTGTGGGATGGGTTTGGGGGTGCCACGGGAGATGGGGGTGGCCCAGGGGAAGCAGCCAGCTGGATGATGAATGCATGGAGAGGCTGTGGGGACCCTGCAGTGCAGACGGCAGGATGCTGACACTGTGGGTGAGCTGCAAGGCATCGTCCCACCAAAGCCTTGCAGGACAAGTTACAGCTCTGCAGGCTGGCAGGGCTGCGCCGCAGCCGGTAGCACTGGGATAAACCCCTCGCCCAGCCGGGAAGAGGCACACTCATCCCCCCATGTGCCCACAAGGGTTTGAGCCCCAATAACCTGAGCCCGGGCGGCACAGCAGGACACTTTCCATGTGTCCTGGGAGATGTTTCCATCTCCCCCGAGCACCCACCCACTCTGTCCCACTTGAACCTGCAGGGCTGAGCTCCTGGGAGGGTGACGGGGAGTCCTGACTTGGAGGGGGCAGGCAGTGAGGTGACGGTGACCCAGCTGTCACCAGCATGCACCCGTGCAAGAACATCCTCGTCTCACTGCACCGGAGGGTGTGTCAGAGCCCCCCGCCTCACCGGGGACCCTCAGAGCCAGGGGCACCCCGGTGCGTGGAGGCGAGTGAGGGGCTCCATCGAGCTGGTGTGGAGTGGCAGCGCTGGGGGGCTCAGCGGGGGTCCAGGCAGCAGGCTGGCAGCGGGGTGCAGGTGAGCCCGGGGGGGCAGCAGGGCGAAGGGGGGGCCCTCCAGGGGCTGCCAGGGGGCCGGAGGGGGGCTGCCGCCGGGGGCCAAGCCTGCGGGATGGAAATGGGGCTCAGGCAGCGCATGGAGCTGGGGAGCATCACCCTCGCCCCAAGCCCCACTCTGCCATGGGGCAGGGAACACCCACCCCACAGCATCCACCCACCATCACTACAGGGCTGGGGCCAGGCAGGGAGGGCGACCGGCTCCCTGCACCTTCCAGCACCCCATGGGGTCCCGCACGCTGCCGCCAGCTCCCACCCTGGCCATGCCCGGGGGTCCCAGC
The DNA here is from genome assembly GCA_031468815.1 of Morus bassanus. NCBI lineage: Eukaryota > Metazoa > Chordata > Aves > Suliformes > Sulidae > Morus > Morus bassanus. The sequence continues at coordinate 84,543,237 of CM062571.1, read as the reverse complement.
CACCCTCCCGGCCCTTTTACCACAGCAAGCATCATCCCAGGCGCAGGGACCGGAGGTGCAGAGGTGCAGCGGGGCCGAGGTGCCGGGGTAGGCGGTGAGGACGTGGCTATGACCATGACCTTGGAGGGGCTGCGGCGAGCCGGCAGGGGCGGCCGGGAGGTGCTGTGCAGAGAACACAGAGCAGGATGTCACAGGGCATCCACGGGGTTGCACTGGGACCAGACCACCCCAAAGGGGACCTGCAAAGTGTCACCCTCGGGGGCGGTTCAAGAAACAGCTCCCTGGGGAGGGCAGCGTCCGGAGAGCTCAGAGCAGCCAGGCAGTAGGAGCACAGGCTCCAGAGGGTGTCCAGAGATTGTCGGGGTGCTGGTGAGGCCTCCCCATCACCCCCCGGCCATCTCCTACCTGTGCTGAGCTGGCTGTTGTTATGGCGCGGGAGAGGAAAGCAGCCACGGCCGCCCCGCAGGGCGGCATCCAGTCGCACCAGGAGCCTGGGTGGAGAGAGGTGGGGAGGGCAGCGTGCCGGCTCGGGACCACGCTCGACCCCAGCCTTGATTCTGGGGAATTGAACCCAGGCATCCCCGTGCTCAGTGCCAAATTTTAGCTTCACTCCCTCCCAGGGTGGTCCCTGGATCCCATCCCTTTCCCTCCACCCCTGGGCTGTCACCTGCACCACCAGCCTCCAGCTTCTGCTTGGCCTCACGTCTCCATTTCGCTCGTCGGTTTGAGAACCAGACCTGGGGAGGAGGGAAGGGGCTGAGGCTGCTGCCCCCCACCTCATGGCTCCCTCGCCCCGGGGAGTGCCCCAGCTCCTTGGCACCACTCTTCCCTCGGGGACAGGGGCTCTTCACACGCCCATGGGCATGGGCATGGGCAGAGGAAGGGGTTTGATCCTGCGTCTTCTCCACTTTGTCGGGCTGCAAGCACGTGCCAGGCTCCGGGGGGCTTCTCCAGCACCGGGCATGGGAGACACGTGCGTGCCTTGCCACGGCACGGGGTGACCGTGTGCATGGGCAGCCCTGCCCCGGCAGAGGGGGGGACTCGCTGCTGTCACTACCTGGGGCACCGAGACGACCAGTGATGGTCCGTGGCTGGGAGGGGAAGGGGATCCACGAGCCTGTGAAGGTTTGCCAGCGGCACGGAGATGGCTGCCTGGAGCTACTGAGTGTGCCCTGGGTATGTGTTCGAGGGGTGTATGCCGGGGAGCGTGCCAGGGAGTGTGCCGTGGAGTGTGCCACAAAACCTGCCATGCAGCATGCCACGGAGCATGCCACAGAGCATGCCACAGAGTGTGCCATGGAGCATGCCATGGCTCCGCAGCGCTGTTCTGTCCTCTCCTGCACCCCTGCCCCGTGGCACCATCCTGGGGTGCAGCAGTGCCCCCACAACCTCCCAGGCTCTGCACTGGCCCCATGGCGGGGCAGAGCTGGGGAGGGCAGAGGCCAGGAGCAGGGCTGGAGCGGTGGCTGCACTGGGACGGGGCACGCAGCCGCTCGTGGCTGCGCAGCACAGGCGTGCGTTGTCTCTGACAGAGGTGCTGGGCACAGGGGCTGCTGCCGAGGAGCAGCCTGAAGGTCCCACTCCCCCAGCCCTTACCCCAGCAGACAGGAGGGAGCATGAGAGACTGGCATGTCCTGACAGAGCCAGCCCTGGCCTGCTCCTGCCTGTGCCCAGCCATCAGAGGGTAGAGACCCCTGAGCTGGGGATGAAACCTGCTCTCAGGGGTCACCCCACGTTGTCTGCCGCATGGATGCTGCCCGCCTGAGCCCATTCCCACCTCTGCCACCACCGCCAGCAGGAGTGTCATGGTTTGGAGATGTCCCTGCGTGCCAGGAGGGAGCCCTGTCCTTGCTGGCACTGGCAGGCTGGGCAGCCCCAAGCCCAGCGCCCCAGCTGGGGTGCTTTGGCCGACAGGATCAGGCCAGGCACGCTCCTGGCCGGACAGCGGCAGTGCGGAGGGTCTCCTCTTACCCTGATGGTTGCGTCGGGCAGCTGGGTGGCCACGGCCAGTCTCTCCCGGGTGACAGTGTCTGGGTACTGTCCCCTCTGAAACTCTGCAAAGGAGATTGCAGTGAGATCAGCCTGTCCAGCGCAGCCACCCCCCCAGCGCCTTGGTGGGCAATGCCAGGGTGCACGGCTGCAGCCGGTTCATCTCCGGGCCCCAGTGCCCGCAATTCGGAGCGGTTTGGGGCACTGCGGCGATGGCTGTGCCATTCAGAGGGGCAGGAGCCCATCCAGAGAGTGGCAATGCCCTCCCCTGGGAATGGCTCTGATCCATCCCGGCACCCTGCGGTAGCTCAGGGCAGACACACCGAATGCCCCAGCTTCGGCCGGTGTCCTGTGGGAGCCGCACCTTTCTCCAGGGCCTCTGACTGCTGGCTGGAGAAGACCGTCCTGTTCCTGTGCTGGGTGCTCGGCGGGAGCCGCCGGCTGGACACAGAGCCCTGTGGAGGGTGCTGGGTCCCCGGGGAGACGGCGGCACCGGCTTCAGCAGGTGAGCGGCAGCCTGGGGGGTGCGGGGGGGAGGGGGAGGCGAGAGGGGACACTGTGGGGACAGAAAGGCAGAAAGTGAGGGGGGGGCTCCCCAGGAGGGGCTGGGAAGGGGCAAGGAGGGTCGACAAGCCCCTTTGCTTTGGGGGCACAGGGTCAGTGCAGGAGGAGCCGTGTGCACGCACATGCATGCATGTGTGTGCACGCAAGTGTGCATGCACGCATGGATGTCCGTGCAGCTGGGAGGCCAGCGGTGGCAGGAGCTCTCTGCCCGCTCGGAGCAGGTCTCTCCCATGGGGTGCACCCAGCCCCTGCTCCCCGAGGCCTCACTCGCAGCAAGGCTCACCCTGTGGCAGCGGGTCCCTCGCAAAACCCCGCTCAGCCGCCAGCCGCAGGTCACTGGGCAGGTTCCTCAGCACCCGGTTGATGGAGGAGACCTGGGCAGGGAGAGACGGGGCTACGCCATGTGCAGGGGGTGCAAGGCCCCACAAGGGTGGGAGCAGGGGCGACTGGGCAAAGCCCCCGCCTGCGGCGGGCATCCCTCCACTCCCCGCAGGAGCCAGAGACGTGCTCGGGCAGCACCGAGGTGGGGAGGAATCGAAGCTGATGCCCCAAAGCTCATGCCCGAGGTGCTCTCCTGCAGCCACGCATGAGCACGTGCCAGGGATTCTCCGCGCCGGGGCCATGCCCATCTGCTCCGCTGTTTGTTGATACAGGCAACCCTTTAATTTCGGTGGACTAACAATATTTGATGTAAGGCAATCTGTACCTCGGGGCTGGAGACCGTGAGATTTATGCGGGTGGGTCTGTCATTAGGAAGCACAGCTCTCTGCGCTGACGCTGCAGATTGCATTTTATTGCCCCTGCTGACCAGTGGCACTTGTAACAGACCCACCACGAGTGTCCCAGTGCCCGAGATGGCGACCAGGCTTGCTGGGGATGGCTGGCGGGGCTCTGCTTTAGCTGGGAGGGAGCGATTTGCCTTCCCCTCCCTGCCTGCTTCTCCCTCTGCCATCTCGCCAAGCACCGAGCCCTTCCCCGTGCATCCTCCCCATTGCCCCCCGCCCACCCCAGCGAGGGACACCCCCCCAGCACCCCAGCTGAGGGGTCGAACCCCTGCGCAGTGCCTGGCCCCGGCGTCCCCGCAGCCCCCCGCGGCTCTCCTCGGCAGGGACTCACGCTGGGGGTCCTGTCGCTGGCGCAGATGCCCTCGGCGTGCAGCTGCCGACGGATCTCCCAGGCGAAGAGGGAGGGCTGCTCCAGCTTCAGCTGGGCGATCCTGGCCACCACCTCAGGGGTGGCCATGCGGGGCTTGCTGCCCCCGATGGCTTTGGGCTCCACGGCCCCTGTCCGGTAGTAGTGGCCCAGGATCTTGCTGACGCAGCCGTTGGACACCTGCGGATGGGGCAGCTGGGGCAGAGGCTCAGCGGGAAAAGGATTTGGAGGAGAATCCCCGACCCAGGCGCACCTTGAGGCTGCGGGAGATGTCCGAGGTCCGGACGCCGCACGCCGCCAGCTCGATGATCCTCTTCCTCTTGCAGGTGGGGAGGGGGCGGCCATTCACGAAGAGACCCCCGAGCTGGTTCACGCCGCTGGGCCCTGGGGAGAGGCCAGGCAGCCGGTGACGGGGACAGGGCTTGCCGTGAGGGGGGACGCTGTCTGTCCGTCCCTCCCCAGCTCACTGGGAGAGCACTGGGGCCTGAGGCTTTGCAGGGTGGAGGACCGGTGGCGTCGGGGACCCCTGTGCATTGAGTGGGGGTTTGGAGGGAGCCGGGCAAGAGGACTTGGAGCAACGTGGGGCTCGTTTGCTGGGGTGTGGGTGCAGGCAGCGTGCGGCAGAAGCAGGCAGGGAACAGGGGGACCAGCCCAGGTGATGCTGGCAGAAAAAATACCTCATGGAGGAGCACGGGGAGGAGGTTCCTCCAGGCAAAGGCAGCAGGGGAAGGCAGCTGCAAAGCAGGGGTGACAGGCTGGGGTGGGCAGGGAAGCACTGGACATCATCAGGGGGCTGGGAGGACTCTGCGGAGCCACAGGTGTAACAGCTACCAACACCCAATGGAGGATTTGTGGGGGAAAAGCAGCCTCATTTGTGATGGAGCAAGGACCAACACAGCACCTCCCCGGTTCCCCCAGGACCATGGACTCTGGGACCGTGCTCCCTGAGCCGCCCCAGTGCAGCAGCATCGCTCACCTCGGTGTTGCATAGTGAGGCTTCACAGGGCTTTCGGTGCCTGGGAATTGCCAAGAGGAGATGGCTGCTGTTGTGAGGCCGGATAAATCAGTGACAGTGTCCAGGGCTCAGCCACGTCCCTGCCCACCCTCCTGCAAGAAGAAGGGGGAGCAAGGGCAGAAATACGCTTAAGGGCATCTGACTGCTTAGGAAATCATTGCACGCCAGGCACAGAGGATCAAAGGGAGCTGGGCTTTAAGGTGCTCACACAGCTGCAAGAGGCATTCCGGCTCTGAAGTGACTGGGGAGATGCTGGGAATGCTGCCTGCACTGCCTGTACCTAGCAGCCACTGGCGTGCATCAGAGCTGGCTTGGCTGAGCCATGTCCCAGTGCCTGCATGCTGTCCCTTGGACAAGCCACGGGGAACAGAGGGTTTCCCCATGCCCACCCCGCTGCGGCTGAGCGCTGGGGTCCTGCAGGGTGTCGGGAGGAGGGGGGCAGGAGGCGGCAGTAGCAGAGGAGACAAGAGGATTAGGAGCTCTGGGTTTGTGTGCAACAGCTTTGGTGCTGGTTCATGGGCTGTTTATCACCCGTTTTAACCCTTCCCTGCTGCCTCTCCAGTGGCTCCAGGCACAAGCACCTGTGCATGGGATCACCACTTCCCCCCCGCCCATGTCCTCGCCGGCAGCGTTGCTGTCTCTTGGCATATTTATTTATCTCAGAGGGAGCGTCTGGCCCTGCGCTCCCGTTGCTCTGCTCTAAATCCAGAGCGGCTCAGCTGCAGCCGATGGTGTGGGGCTGGGTTTGCAGCACCGAGAGCCTAACCCAGCCAAGGAGAGACTGGCAAGCGATAACTAGGTTAGCAGGAGCCTCCCCTCCTTTGGTTGGAGAGGCTCCACCGCTCTGCCACCTCCTCTGCCAGCTCAGAAGATCAAGGCTGGGTTTCCCCACATGCATGCACACACACCCCCAGAGCCCCTGCACTTTTCCCCATCCCCAGCACTTCTCTCTGCCCCCCCACGCGCCTTCCCTCGCTCCAGATCCTGACCTAAGGCAGCCCCACGGATTTAGCCACCGATGCCTCAACTGTGGGACACCACCACCGCACCCAGCACCCCTGGAGCAAGCGCTGCCCCCCATTCCTGCCCATCCTGCCCTCCAGCTCTCCCGCTGCTCCGCTGGGATCTGCAGGGTGAATGCCACCTCCTCCCACCCTGGGGATTTACCGGCAGCCAGGAACCCAACAGCAGCAGCATGTCCCACAGGACACCTGGAGAGAGACACTTTGCCAAGTCCCGGTGGTGCCTCTGAGGCCACCTGGGACCACGACGGGGTGAGGGCAGCAATTCCTCCTGGAGGAGATGGCCCCGGCCGGAACCAGGGCAGGAGGGGCCGGACACCACCGGCTCACCCCTGGTGTCCCCAGAGACACGTGAGGTTTCAGTCCTGTGGAAGCGGGAGGAAAGGCAGCTCCAAGCACCAGGCATCAGCAAGGGCTGCTGCGGGGTCCGGGGCAGCACCCTGCCCTGTGAAATGGGGGAGAGAGGACATTTCCCCAGGGACGCTGGTGCCAGCCCTTCTCTCAAGGAAAACCCTGCTCCCCTTGCTGTCTGCTCAGGCAGAAACACTCGTGGTAATTAATGAGCAGCACGCTGAGCCACAGAGGTGCCACACAGCCTGACGGCTGCTGCTGCCACCGCTGCCTTGCCAAAGCCCGGGCAGCCTGGATGGCACCCTGGTTAACCTGGGATTTCACCTGAAACACCCTAAAAACGCCTGGGCACCCCCAGGATGGGGCTTTCCCTGCTACAGTCCCCCAAATCCCACTGCAGCCTCGGCACTGCTTCCCTGCACAGCTTGAGAATGTTGTTTGGAGACACTGACCCTGATTATGAAAGTCAAGAAAGGCAAAATAAATCCAACAATGGGGACAACGCGGCAAATTTCCCGCAGGTGAAAAGCGAATGTGTGGTGCACCCAATCTCCCTCTGGTGAGGAAAGGGACAGGTTGCCCTGGAGCAAAGCACACGAGGCTGCTCCGGGAAGGAGGGAACAAGCGGTGCCGCCAGGATGCGTGTCCCCTCGGGGGCCAGCGCAGCTCCCACCAGCATTCCCCAGCTTTGCCCCGGCCAAGGATTTGGCCCGTGCCGTGCCAGGAGGCGGCCCGGGGTTTCCTTTCCCCATGGAGAACTGGGTGCATTGGGAAAGCCAAGTGAGTTGTGGTCCCTCTCAGGTCCTGCTGAGGGATCTCGGAGCGGGGGTGAGCTTGGTCTTTGCGCAGGACGCAGAGGAGAGGAGTAAACAAGACGGGACTCAACTGGGCTAGACCAGAGCAGATCATTCCTGGAGGAAGCCCAAAGCCTTCTCCGTTTTAAGGCACCTTCACCACCCAATTCCTACTGGGAATTGCTTGCCGTGGCTGCACAGGACAAGAAATCACACACCCCCACCCCAGAGCAGGCCTCCCGTGCCCGAGCTTGCCCCGTGCTACGCCCCATGCGCATGCAAGCGTGCATGGATGCCTGCGCACACGTATCCGTGCGTGCACGCACTTCTGAGTGCATCTATGTGCACGCACATGCTCCTTTCTCCGCGTGCCCAGCTGCACACACGTGTGCGTGCGCTTTTGCACGCGCCCACGCCGCCGTGTGCGCATACACATGCGTGTAGTCGTGCACGCATGTCCGTACGCATGGGACTGAGAGCAGGGATGCCCGGAGGGGTGCGAGGGGGTACCTGTGGAGCCACGAAGGAGCCGAACCGGATCGTCCTCGGAGCCAGCCGGGTGCTGCCGTGCCGGTGTCGTGCGGGGCGGTGGATGAGGGAGCGGGGCCGTGATGTCACGGGGCAGGAGAAAGAGGAGGATGGGGAGGAAGGGGCGGCCCGATGGGGAACGAGCTGCCGCGCCCAGCACACGCCCGGCCCCGGGGGGCTCCGTCGTGGATGGGGGCCGGCCCCGAGCCCCGACGGAGCCCCCCGGGCCGGACGGTGAGTCGGTACCGGCCTTGCCTCCGGTATTTCAGCACCGGCGCCCGGCGGACAGCACGGGCCGGGCCGCGTCCCGCCGCCCCGAGCATCCCCGGGAACCCCCGGCGGAGCCTGCCCGGGGGGCTTCGCTCCCTCGTCTCCCGCAAGAGCAAACAGGGGCAGACACAGCTGCCAGATGGTGAAGCGCTTGGGATTCAATCATAAATCCAGATTCGCTTTTATTACATTGATTTAATTTTTTTTTTTTTTTTTTTTTTTTTTTTGTTGTTGGGTGCTGAACAAATAGAAGGCGGCCCGGTGCGGATGGGCACCGCGGGGACTGCCCCGGTGTGCAACCCGAGGGCCCGGCACAGATGGCCCCCCTCTTCGGAGATAAAAAAAAAAAAAAACAACCCCACGTTGTAAACCTTTCAAGTAAAATATTTGACGAGCAAATATTAGCCAGCGGGGAGCCCAGCACCGCGGCCCTCCGCGCCCGGCCCCGCGAGTAATTGAGCGTTATTAGCACCCCGCTCCCGGCCCCCGCGCTCCGCGCACAACTGCCCGCCTTTGCAAAATACCATATGCTCCGAATTACACATTAACCACGGCCCTGCGGGGCCCGGCCCCGGCCCCGGCCCCCCGGGAGCCGCCGCGCCGCCCCCCGCCACCCCCGGGGCGCCCCGGCCGTGCGTGTCCCCCCCCACCCGTGCCCGCCCGCGGAACCGGGGCCGGGCTCCCGGCGGTGCGGGGAGCGCTGGCAGCCGGGGCCGGGCCCCCCCCCGCTCCGCCCCGGCCGCCGGGGAGCCCCGGCGGAGCCCCCGGGACGGGCGAGCCCCGTGCGTAACGCGGCGCCGGGGAGCGGGGCGCGGGGCTCGGGGCCGGCGGGGGGGGGCGGCCCGGCGGCGGCCGGCCGGTCCCGCCGCTCCCCCGCCCCGGCTCGGGCGGCGGGGGGGGGGGCGCGGGGGGCGGGCGGTGCGGGGCCGGGCGGGCGCGGGGGCGGCCGGCGCGGCCCCCCGGGGCTGTGCGCACCGGGACCGGGCGCGCCGCGGCGGGCGGGGGAGCGGCGCCCGGGGCGGCGGGGCGGGGGAGAGCGGGCCCGGCCGTGCCCCCGGCGGCGTGGGGAGCCCGCGGAGCCGCCCGGAGCCCCGGGAGGCCGGCGGAGCCCGGCGGGCCCCGGGGACGCGGGAGCGGCGGGCGGCGGGTCGTGCGTCCCCGGCGCGGCACCGGAGCGACAGCGGGGAGCGGGGAAGGGCGGGCACGGGGGGAGTCGGGGGAGGGGAGTCGGGGAGGTGGGGAGGTGGGAGATGGAGAGGTGGGAGATGGAGAGGTGGGAGATGGAGAGGTGGGAGATGGAGAGGTGCGGAGGTGGAGAGGTGGGGAGATAGAGGGACGGGACATGGAGAGATGGGAAGACGGAGACGTGGCGAAATGGAGGGACAGATGGAGAGGTGGAGAGGTGCGGAGGTGGGGAGATGGGGAATTGGGGAGATGGAGGGGTGGAGAGGTGGAGAGACAGGGAGATGGGGAGATGGAGAGAAAGAGGGACGGGGACATGGAGAGATGGGAAGACGGAGACGTGGCGAAATGGAGGGACAGATGGAGAGGTGGAGGCATGGAGAGGCATGGAGTGATGGAGATGTGGAGACAGAGATATGGAGAGGTGGAGAGATGCTCCAGGTCCCACCGCGTCTGCATTTCGTGCTTGCTTGCACATCTCCTCCCATCCACCTTCCTCCACACCTCAGGGAAGAGCTTTTTGCAGATATTTTTTCGCGGTGGGAAGTGCAGCCAGCGCCGGCGTGCAGCACAGCGGGGCAGCCTGGGGCAGGGACGGGACATGGCAGGATGGGGTCGGGCAGGAGCTGGCGGGGGGGCAATGCCCCTCCCTCCTCTCCTGCCTTTCTCTGGGCCTGGTCAGGCACCTCCTGTGCCGGGACCTGACAGTGCACGGGGGCCCTGGGACAGCCTCTCCACGTCCCCTGCTCCGGGACCCCACAGGCCTCCCCACGCTGTGACCACAGCTCAGAAAGTGCCACACAAATGCCCAGTGCTGCCCCATGCCTCAGGAATCCACTCCAGAAAGCCAGGGGTGGCTTTTGCATCTTCATGCCTCTGTGTTAGCTGTGGGTGGTGGGATGAAGGGCTTATTCCTGGTGAGTTTGGCTGTGTCATGGGCTCCGCTGTTCATCATCATGGTGTAATTACTGTTTCTCCAAGCCGGCGTTTCATTTCAAAGCAGAACACGGCGCGCTTCAGCCTGGCCCACGAGGCTGAACCCAAGACCTCGGCTTCGGTTTGGATCCGACTTCACAAATTTTCCCCTACGTGGTGGGCAGGGAGCGTGTGGGGAGGGAGAGGGTTTAAGGGTGCTGCCTGTGGGTGCTCAGCAGACGCACCTCTGCCGGCACAGGCAGGGGAGGCATGGCAGCACGGAGGGCAGCTCCCCCCCTGCCCGCCCTCACCTGCCCGAAGGACCAGGCAGTGCCTCCCTGCTGAAGAGCAAATGGAAGATGCCCTGGCAGCCCCACCGGCGACGGGTGCCGTGAGCCGCCGAGCCGGGCTCCCGCTTGCCCAGACTTGCGCTGCCGTGACCGTGGTGCCAGCCCTCGCCGCAGCCAGTGCCAAGCAGCCTTCGGGCAGCACCTTCACCCCATGGGGAGCGTAAATACGAACGCCTGGGGGGGGAGGGGCTGGAGGAAGGAGGAAAGGGGGGGATGCTGGGGTGTCCTGGGGACGGTTGGGGATACTGTGCTGCCCTCAGGCAGGAGAGGGACTGAGTGCTGTTCTGGGACAGGACAGGGAAGCTGAGCATCCCAGGGGCAGGATGAGGGTGCTATTCTTGCCAGGGGAAGGACAAGGATGCTGAACATCCCAAGGGCAGGATGGGTATGCTGAGCATCCCAGGGGCAGGATGGGGGTGCTGAGCATCCTGGGGGTGTGATGGGAATGCTGAGCATCTGAGAGGCAGAATGGGGGTGCTGTGCTTCCCGGGGGAAGGACAAGAATGCTGGGCTGCCTGGGTTTTCAGTGGCTGGCACATGGTGGTACTGGCCTGAGGACCTTGCTGGCTGATCCCCTCCTGACCGTATGTGCCATCATATACCGTCGTGGCTGGTGGGCACCAAAGTGTCCCCTCTCACCAGCTCCTGATCATCCCAGCTGCCAGGAGAGCTCTCCCCCTGGGATCCAGGAGTCCCAGGGCAGAGCTGCAGCAGCCAGGCCAGCCCCAGCCAGGAGCACGGTACCCCCTTCCCCACCTTCACTTTGGGTCTTGCTGTAGGGAGGAGGGATGTGGGGTGGGACTGGGTGCAGCAGCGAGGGCACGCAGGGGCTGGCCAGCATCGGTGGGCAGGGCTGAGACATGGAGGGGGTGGAGAGGGGGTCGGGGGGGAATTTACTGCTGCTTCTCACCATGTGCGAGCATGGCATGAGCGTGGCATGAACGCGGCATGAGCGTGGTGAGCCGCTCTCTGTGCCCGGGGAGCACCCTGTCCCTTGCAGGCAAATACTGCAGGTATTTAGGATGAGCTGTGCCCAAGGTGCTGCTTAGTGCAGGGGGAGAGGGAGGAAGAGGGAAGGCAAGGCAAGGCAAAAGGTAGGAAGGCGGGGGAAACCCAGGAGAGAGGATACGGTTGGGTATTTTCACGCCATCTAAGCAGCGGCACGATATTATTCCGGGCTTTCCTCTGCTGCAGGCTCTGTCCCAACCTTTGCTCAGACACCCAGGCAAGGGCCTGTGGAAGACCAGCAGCCACTCAGGCCTCCGAAATCCCCTGTGGAGCCACTGGAGCCTCAGTCCTTCCCTGCAGCCAGCTCCAGAGACACCCTCCCCAGCCTCCTCCCTCGTGGCTGGGCAGCCGGGGGCACTGAGTGGCGCTGAGGAAGGTCCCTGCTCTGCGGTGGAGGAATAAATCCAAACACATGAAAAATTAGAAAATTAAGTACCTGGCCCCAGGAAAAGCATTCCTTTGCCAGGGATAGATTGTTTCCCACCTCCCTGATAACAGGCAATTTTCTGCCTGGAGCATTTGCCCAGAGTGGGGCTTTTGGCACCGGCGGCTCCTGGTGCTGCCAGCGGCAGGAGAGCGCATCTGGAGCCGGCTGCCACCGGAGCAGCATCCGTCCCTCCAGGCTGGGGTGTGGGAAAGGGCATGGGGGTTGTGCTGGGGTGCAGCCGGGCGCCCCAGGGCATCGCCACCCTGCCATGGGACGCTCCAGGAGTTGCCTCCTTTCTCCTGCATCCCAGTGGCTTGCAGGGACCAGCGGGCAGGAAGCCTGCGCTGCCGCAGCCCTCCCTGTGCCCCCAGCTTTTTCCAGCCTCCCCAGCTCTGGCGTTATCTGAGGCAGCTCCAGCACCCACAGTCTGGGGCAGAGGAGAGGTAATTTCTGCTTTCTGGCAGTCATGCCCCATCCCTGCAAGCTGCTGCACCCCGGAGCAGACCTCGGGTCTCCCCATAGCTCCCCGCTTCTTCCCAGCGCCCTGCGGTGGAAGAGCAGCTTCCACCAGTCTGTGCTGGGACGCTGCCGGACACAGGGCAACGCTGAGTGGCTTTGCAGGCAGGAGACCTGCCCACGCTGCAGGGGAGCCGCTGGGGAGCTCTCGGCTGCCCATGGCCCTGCCGGAGACCCTGGGAGCTCACCGGGCTGTGGGCCTCTTCCCGAAGCTGCCGTCTCTCCTGCAGCCCCTCCAGCCTCCCGGGGCTGTCAGAGCCTCGGGGCTGCCGTGTCCCAAGGGATCCCCTCTCGGAGGCGGCACCGGGCAGGGTGCCTGGCTCTCCTGCCCCACGGGAGCACCCAGTGGCACCCAGGTCTCCACTGCCACGGCAGTCCCCACGGCAGAAGGAGGGGCATGTCGGGGGCACTGGGGGCTGCGGAAGTGAGCGCAATATTCCGGATGTCCCAAAGGGAGGGCATGTCCCAGGCAAGGCGCTGAGGTGCTGGTTTGGCACCAGCTCAGCAGTGAGGTGGTGTTTACCATGGCTGCTGGTGTGTCGGGGTGTTTGGACGGGACGGGGGTCCAGCCAAGCAGATCTGTTGTCTTCGTCTTCATCTCCTTTTTTAAGTAGGTTTCAGGCCTGTCTGATAAAGACACCCATGTTGATAGAGGGTGATTTGATTTCTGCAAGACATTTCACTTAGTACGGCATGACGGTTTGATTAAAACCCTCTTGCTATGTGAAATTAAGCGAGCGCACGTTAGGCAGATGAGAAGCTGGCTCCCGACTAACGGGAAACGCTGTTCATAGGGAGCCAGTCCGCAGCAGAGCAGCACAGCAGGACCCAGGGGACCAGCCGCAGCCACCGGCATCGCATTTTCTGAGCGGTGGCATTTCCAGTGGCCTGTGCAGCAAAGGGGGAAGAGGACAGGTGGGGGCACCTGGGACCAGGGCTGCCGGTGACCGCCGCGGGATAGCTGAGAAGGCAGAGCCCCAAGGCTCACCCCAAAGCCCGAGCTCTCTGGGCAGACATGAGCTCTGACGAGCCATCATTAACCCATAATTACAATCAAATGTAATTGCAGGTGGCTGGGTGTTGCCGAGCTCTCCCTACCCGGGAAAGAGATTCCTCTGTGCCCCTGCCAGCTGGGTTTGGGGAGTTTAACCAGAGGGTGCCCAGCAGCTGGAGCACGGGGCCGGGGCCAGGGTCCTGCCCTGTCCTGAGACCTGCCTGGGGAGCTCCCCAAGGAGATGCAGCCTGAGAGCAAAGTGGGGGACAGTGGGGCCTTGAGGATGTGCTTTCGGGTCCCTCCCCTCCTTATGTCTCCCATGCTGTGCCGGTGGGAGGAACGGGGCCAGACAACCCTGCCCGGCATGGCTGTGGCTCGGGGCAAAGCAGCTCTGCACAGCGGGTCCGAGCTGCTGTCGGTGGGGCTGGGGCTGAACAGAGGCATAGGGACTAGTTCTGCTCCCAAAGTCCCATCCTTGATCCCACTGGAGATGTCCGGAAGGTTTTTCCTTTCTTGGGAGCTGGCAGTGGGCTGGAGACAGACTTGGTCCAGGGAGGGAATGATGAGCAGCTTCCCTGTGCCTGGGAGCACCGGTGATGCTCGACAGCGCTAATGAGCCAGAGCTGGGAGCAATGGCCCCTTGGCCCCCGCCCTGGGAGGTCTGTGTGGCATCAGGTACCTGGGCTCGCAGCGAGGAAACTCATCGTGCGGCTGGGAAGGGACACAGGAATGTAAATGGGACCCCGCAGGGACAAGGGATGAGGAGGTGGGAGGACAGAGCCGACCAGCTCTCTGCAAGCAGAGCTCACAATCATTAATAGTGCCACGGGCACTGCACGGGAATGGGGACACAGAGGGAGCGGAACAGGGAATGCAATTATTACATGGGAGTTTTAGCAGCAAGATGCTCACTTGCCATTGCTCGTTCTGGGGCTTTGTCCGGCATTCAGCAGCGGCTTCATTCCCGGGTAGCACCATCAGGAGAAGGGAGCAGGAGGGGCAGAGCCCCTGTCCCGTGCAGACTGTCTGCTGCCCGTTCAAATGAATGAAGCACCAGGAGATCATTAGTGCTGTCGCGAGGCTGCACTCGGGGTATTGATGCTCGCGGTAACAGGCTTCAGAACACGCTTGAAAATTACTTACCACCCCTGACAAGGGGAGACCAGGTCGCTAAGGCGTTCCAACTCCCAGTTACTGATTTTCCCCCTCCTCATCCCGGCTGAGAGCCACCTCCATGCTGGTCCCGGGGGACACGGCCGGGAGGGGCCGAGCGTCACCCACCACAGCAGGTGCTCTGCGGCCAACGAGGGTGGTGGCACCAGCAGGGCCCCGTGCAAAGTGCCGGGATGCTCCGAGACAGGCCAGAGGGGCAGGAGGGTGAAGTGCAGCTCTCCCGGGACGGCTGGGCCAAGGGGGGACCTTGAGCCACTGGGCACTTCCAGGAGATGAGGGTGGTCTGGAAAGCCCTAATGGGAAAAGTGGCCCTGGGAGAGGAGGGAGGAGAGGACAAGCCTCGCATCCAGCCCTGCTGATGGCTGGCTGCGTTGGCGGGTTGGCTGGGGAATTGGTGCACTGCAGGGTTGTCCCGGGGGTCAGCACGGGGCCCCTGGCACTGCTGGGGGCAGGGGGACACCCCACTTAACCAGCAGCAGAGCAGCCTTTGCCTGCACAGCTCCTAGTAGAGCCAGGGACGTGCCCACCAACCTCATCCTGCATCGCAGGGGATGCTTTTCAGACCACCAACGTGCTTGTCCAGGAGGCTGGAAACCCCTGGGGCTCCCCAGGGAGCTCGCGCCTGGTGCCCACCCCTGCGCGGCCACACGGTCCCCGGCCAGGTCCCTTCTGGTGCCTGGTGTCGCAGCGATGCGCCCAGCCCGTGGACTGCTGGGGCTCCCTGCGGGGCTCAGGTGGGATTTGCATGCAGGAGCCCGGGGGCAGCAACCAGCCCCTTCCCGCAGCCTCGTGTCCCTGCACACGGGCCAGCCGTGCTCCGGCACCCGTGATGCCGACCTGCTCTGCTGGCAGCTGGCCGGCACCGCCGTCCTGGGGCTCCATGCCTCTCAGCTGCGCCGCCTCCACCCCAATTAATTGCAAAACGCATCACTCCGCGTTGTATTAAAATGTCAGTGCTTGACGCGAAATATTTATGGGCTCTGCATTGAAATACAGCCCAGGCGCTTCCCTGGCATGCAAAGGACACGGTGACGGCACCGGGAAGCCCTGGGGCACGGAGCAGGGCTGGGGCATCGGTGCAGTGCTGCAGCAGCGTTGGGATGGCTGGGCAGGAGCGATGAGGGCAGGTCCCTCCCTGGGGACCCGAATTTCCACCCAGGCTGAGTGATGGCGAGAACAGGTCCTGGGTCTCATCCGACCATGGTGGCAGCTCGACGAGGTGGTACAGAGACCCTGCAGCGACGGATGGGACCTCGCATCCCACAGCGGGACCGAAGCTGGGGCAGGTTGGGGGTCGGTTCAGTTAGCCCAGAGCCAACCCCGGGCACAGAGAAGAGCTTCCCCCTCCCCTTCATAGCTCCTTTTATACGTCCAAGGCTGTTTTGCGTCTTGCTAGGCTTTCCCTCTGCAGCAGGTGACCCTGTTCCTCACTGAGCGCTGGGGATGGCTGGAAAAAATCCTTTCTTTTCTCCTCCAGAAAGCACACATGAAAGTTAAAAGCCCAGATGAGTCAGCCAACCAAGAAAACCTAATTTATCTAAGCATTTCCACCTACATTTTAACTTTTCTTTCGATCAAAAAGATGATTATTAAAATATTCTGGCTAAAAGAGGCAATCTCGGGGCTTGAAGACGCCTTCACCAGAGCCGGAGCTGGTGCTGGAGCACACGCTGTGCTCCTTTGCCTCCCCGGTATAGCCCAGTGGGATGTAGCCGCAAGCCGGGACAACGGCACGTCGAGGAGCGGGCCCAGAAATGCCATAAATCAGGGTAACAGAGCAGCTTTGCCAGGTTTTTGGGCAGAGGAAAAGATTTCCTGCCCTTTGTGAGTGAGCTCTCGCCCGGGTGCTCATGAATCACGGTGCAAAACATTAAAAAGAAAAAGGGGGAGAAAAACAAAGAAATAAATTATCGTAAAACGAGCTGGAGCAAGAAAATTAGAAGTGGTGGAGAGCTGCAGCAGGTGGGGAGCGAGCCAGGAGGAGGATCCCTCCCACTCCAGCCCAGCCAGGGGTCGGAGACCTTGGCAAGGGCAGTGTCGGGGTGAAATGCGGGGAGCAGGACCTTGGGGACACGCCGGCAGAGGGGCCAAAGGCTGCACCGCTGCCAGGCTTCGCCTGCAAGAACCAAATCCTGCATTACAGGAACATCATTAACACGAGGGTTGCAAAATGTGCCCTGAACAGGTAGAAGATGCCAGCAGGGCGGCACAGCCCTGATCCCCGGCGGGACGGCGCCAACACGCAGGCAGGAGCCAGGCTACTCCGCAGAGCCCCGATGCATTCGCTGCAGCTGCTTCCCCGCGAGGGGGTCACGCCGCGGGGGGCAATGACAGGACCGGCGGACCCTGTCAGGGCACCCAGGCAGTGGCGTCCATGCCATCGGCATCGCCTGCCCGGCACGCCGCTGCTCCCAAGGCTGGAGCGCCGGGGTGCCGCAGTGCTGCCGAAGCCAGGGGCTCGCAGCTGGAGGCAGAGCCTGGATGGAGGGACGAGCTCACGCCGCTGCTGGGGGGCTTCCCCGCAGCACCGAGGTGGCCCCCGTGGTACCCAGGGGCCGGTGCCCGCTCCCCGAGGCCGGGAGGGAGGCGCTTCCGAAGAGCGGCTCGGACATCCTGGCCAGGCGGCGCGGGTGGGCTCCCTCCCACGCTCGGGGGGCTTCGGCACCCGGTGCAGCGAGGTCCGGCTGCCCGGCGGGAGATGGGACCACCGTCACAGCAGCAGCAACGGCTGCAGCCGCTCCCGCCAGCCCGATGAGGGGAGCGGGGATTGCGGAGAGATGCAATTGCCTGGATTCCCTACGTGACCACTCAAAAAGAGGATAATCATTTTCTACCACCCACAAATGACACGACTCAGTACCGGGCTGGCAGTTCCTGAGCTGGCAGAGGCAGGCGCTGAGCTGAGCGGCAGCTGCGGCAGGGTGTGAGGAGCCGGCCCTGCCCCGCACCGTGCCCCACGCGCCCCGGCACCGTGGTGAGGGGCACAACGCAGGGCTGCCACTGAACGCTGCACCGGGTGCGCTGGGGGCAGAGATGCCGCTGGGGAATGGCCACGGATGGCGTCTCCGGCCAGGTAAGCACTGGGGGCATCCCCGAATCGCCTCCCAAGTGGGGCAGAGCGCTTGTCCGTGCGTGGACCACCAGCCGGACGGTCGCTTGCCGGCTCAGGTGCGTGCCCACAGCAACGGGGCACGCTGGGGCAGAGCAGGAGCGAGCCCAGGTCTCAGCCCTGTGCTCGCTCCCTGGGCCCCTCTGCTCCGGACGGGAAGTTTGGGGTCACCTGAAGACGTGAGGTCTGTACCAACAGCCCCGTCGGCGAGAAGGGCGGCTGCACCGTGCCGGTGTTCCCAGTGGGACGACATCCCGGAGCCGCAGCCGGACTGCAAGTCCCCACTGCCAGGACGCGACGATGATGGGTGACCTCGGTCGGCCAACGCCATGGGGCTGACGGACCTCGCCGTGCGGTGCCGGCGGCCCCGGTCGCCTCGCGGGACGTGGATGCCACTGGCGCAGGAGCCGCGGCCTCATGGTAGGGCGCGGGTGTCCGTGGGGCGGCCGAGCGGGCGGGCGTGGGGAGGGGGCGCAGGACGGGTGGGAGACGTGTGTGCTCACAGCCAGCCCACGGGGCGGCAGGGACTGGCCCTGCCGCTGCGCACCCCAAAACGGGCCACAAGGACCCCTGGGGGAGGGGCCCCATTTTCCTCCTGTTTTACCCCAAGACTGCTGCGCGGGAGATGGCGGGAGCTGCCGGGCTGGGGCACATGGCCGGGCCGTGAGCAGTGCCTGGAGCCTCCAGCAGCGCCGTGGCTCTGCCTCGGCACGGGGGGGGCCCTGTGACCCCCATCCCGTGGGGCTGTGCTGTGGGAACCCCCCCCTCTGCTGACCCCCCGTGGGGCTGTGCCGTGGGACCCCCCCTTCCCCTGACCCCCCCCGTGGGGCTGTGCCGTGGGACCCCCCCTCCCCTGACCCCCCGTGGGGCTGTGCCGTGGGAACCCCCCCTCCCCTGACCCCCCCGTGGGGCTGTGCCGTGGGACCCCCCCTTCCCCTGACCCCCCCCCGTGGGGCTGTGCCGTGGGAACCCCCCTCCCTGACCCCCCCGTGGGGCTGTGCCGTGGGACCCCCCCTTCCCCTGACCCCCCCCCGTGGGGCTGTGCCGTGGGAACCCCCCTCCCTGACCCCCCCATGGGGCTGTGCCGTGGGACCCCCCCTTCCCCTGACCCGCCCCCCGTGGGGCTGTGCCGTGGGACCCCCCCTTCCCCTGACCCCGCCGTGGGGCTGTGCGGTGAGAACTCCCCTCCCTGACCCCCCCGTGGGGCTGTGCCGTGGGACCCCCCCGTGGGGCTGTGCGGTGAGAACCCCCCTCCCCTGACCCCCCCCGTGGGGCTGTGCCGTGGATCCTCCTCCCCTGACCCCCCCTGTGGGGCTGTGCCGTGGGACCCCCCCCGTGGGGCTGTGCGGTGAGAACCCCCCTCCCCTGACCCCCCCGTGGGGCTGTGCCGTGGATCCTCCTCCCCTGACCCCCCCGTGGGGCTGTGCCGTGGGAACCCCCCTCCCTGACCCCCCCGTGGGGCTGTGCCGTGGGGACCCCCCTCCCCTGACCCCGCCATGGGGCTGTGCCGTAGGAACCCCCCCTCCCCTGACCCCCCCCGTGGGGCTGTGCCGTGGGACCCCCCTCCCCTGACCCCGCCGTGGGGCTGTGCCGTAGGAACCCCCCCTCCCGTGACCCCCCCCGTGGGGCTGTGCCGTGGGGACCCCCCTCCCCTAACCCCGCCGTGGGGCTGTGCCGTAGGAACCCCCCCCCCTCCCCTGACCCCCCCCGTGGGGCTGTGCCCTGGGTCCTCCTCCCCTGACCCCCCCTGTGGGGCTGTGCCGTGGGACCCCCCCGTGGGGCTGTGCCGTGGGACCCCCCCTCCTCTGACCCCCCCGTGGGGCTGTGCCGTGGGAACCCCCCTCCCTGACCCCCCCGTGGGGCTGTGCCGTGGATCCTCCTCCCCTGACCCCCCCGTGGGGCTGTGCCGTGGGACCCCCCCTCCCCTGACCGCCCCGTGGGGCTGTGCCGTGGGTCCTCCTCCCCTGACCCCCCCGTGGGGCTGTGCCGTGGGAACCCCCCCTCCCCTGACCCCCCTGTGGGGCTGTGCCGTGGGAACCCCCCGTCCCCTGACCCCCACGTGGGGCTGTGCCGTGGGAACCCCCCGTCCCCTGACCCCCACGTGGGGCTGTGCCGTGGGAACCCCCCTCCCTGACCCCCACGTGGGGCTGTGCCGTGGGAACCCCCCCTCCCCTGACCCCCCCGTGGGGCTGTGCCGTGGGGACTCCCCCTCCCCTGACCCCCCCGTGGGGCTGTGCCGTGGGAACCCCCCCTCCCTGACCCCCCCGTGGGGCTGTGCCGTGGGAACCCCCCTCCCTGACCCCCCCGTGGGGCTGTGCCGTGGGAACCCCCCTCCCTGACCCCCCCGTGGGGCTGTGCCGTGGGAACCCCCCTCCCTGACCCCCCCGTGGGGCTGTGCCGTGGGTCCTCCTCCCCTGACCCCCCCAGTGGGTGTCCCCGGTGCTCGGCGCTGCACGCACGCGGCGTGGGTGGTGACGTAGAGGGGCGTGTCCCCGCTAAGCCCCGCCCCCTCGCGGCGGGAGGCCACGCGGGAGTGCGGGCGGCCCTTTGCCGACGTGTCCCTGGCGCCGCGTGCCCCGGAAGTCCCGCCCTCCCTCCAGGGGGCGGGCCCTCCCATGACGTCACCCCCCGCAACGGCCTCTCGGGCCGGTGCTGCGGCTCCGCGCGTCGCCATTGGCCGGGGCGCGGCGGGGCGGGGCGGAGCGGGCGGCGGGACCGGCCTCCCGTTGGCCGTTAGCCGGGCGGCTGGGCGGGGCGGCGGGGAGGCCCCGCCTCTCTCGGGGCGAGGCCACGCCCCCCTTCCCGCCCCTCCCCGCGGCTCCCTTCCGCGCTCGCGCCGGGCCACCTCCGCTCCCGCCGCGCTCGCCCCGTCCGTGCCCCCCCTCCCCCTCCCCGCCATGGCCTCCGCGGCCGCCCCCGGGCCGGGCGGCTCCGCGCCGCCCCTCGCCGTGCAGCGCGGCATCGTCAAGATGGTAAGGGCTCTGCCCGCCGCTCCCGCCGGCCTCCCCCCGCCCCGCTCCGCTCCCTCCCCGGGACCCCCCTCCCTGGGACCCGGGACCCTCGCCCCGCCCCGTGCAATCCCTCCTCCAGGCCCGGGACCCCCCCTCGCCTTCCCGCCGCCCTTCCCGGGACCCCCCTTCCGCTCCCCTCCGCCCCGGGACCCCCCCTTCCCTCCCCCGCCGCCCCGGGTCCCTCCCCCCGCCGCGCCTTCCGCCGTCTCCGGGCCCCTTCCCCGTCCCCGGGGCCCCCCCCGTGCTCCCAGCCCACCCCGCACCCCCGGTGCTGCTCCCCAGCTGCTGCCCTTCCCCCCCCCCCCCCGGTAGCACCGGGACCGCCCCCCCCCCCCGGGCGGGGGTGTTGGGGGTGGGGTGCCTAGGGCTCCTTGTCCCCTTCTGGGGCCGGGGGCGAGGGTGGCCCGGGGGCCCCTTCGGGCTTTTGGACCCCCCCCACATGTCCCGGGGCTGGCCCGGGTCCCGGGGGGGCCGGTGGTCCCGCTCTGCTGCTGGCCTCGAAGCCCCCATAGCCCGGGGAAGCCCGGGATTCTGCGGCACCGTGGGCTGGGACGTCCCTCGGGGTGTCCCACCTGCTCCTCTCCCTCCTCTTCCTCCCACACCCGTAGCGTCCCCATGGGAAGGAGCGGTGGGACGGGGTCCCTGAGCCCCTCCGCATCCGGTCCCCACCTCTGCCGGCAGCGGAGACCTGGAGGGCGAAGGTCGGGATCCGGCAGCTGCCGCTGGGATCGGGGCCCTGGCACCGCGTCCAGCCCGTCCCGGTGCCTTTCCGGCCCCCCCCGGGTTCCCTGCTGTGTCCCCCGCCGCCGCCTCGGTGAGGATTTGGGCGCGGGCTGCCGGTCCCCGCGGCTGCTCCCGCTGGCCTGTGGGAGAGGACGGCTTGGTGGGATCCGACCCTGCTCTCCACGTGTCTGCGTCGAGCCGGGCTCACGCGCCAGCACGGTCCTGCTCCCTTCTCCGAGCCCGTTGGCCACTAAAGGCTCCTTGCAGCGCCCGCGTCGTCGTCCCGTTGCCCAAACGCAGGTTTTTCTTGGGCCCAAATACCGTTTTTTTTCTCGAGGTTGCAGGCGACCCCCGCCCCAGGCAGGCGTCAGCGCTGGCTGCAAACCCCACCGCTGCCTTCAAAACAAGACCTTCGCTCGGGGCACCGCATCCCCCCGGAGCCCGCTGCAGTGGTGGGGACAGGGCTGGGGACGCGGGAGGTTGGGGGACGCTGCCTTCCCCGTGCTTTAGCTCACCGGTGGCGTGGGGAACCGTTCCTGCCGCCTCCTGCCATCTCGCGCCCAATAAGCGGATCTTGGGTTGCTCAGGAAAACCCTCGCCCGGCCGCTCGTGCTGGCCTGGCTCCACCCGAGGGGATGTGGATCCGTAGCGTGACTTTGGGCGGGATGGTTGGTGTCTGCTGGCTGCGAGGCAGCCGTGCACGGCGGGCACCAGCTCCTGGGGGCCACACGCTGCCCCGGGGCCCCGTGCCTGGCGGGTGGGTGCTGCGGGATTGCCGGCTGGGCACCCCAGCTGCTGCCTGGGGTGTGCCCCGTGGTCGCCCTTCCCTTTCCAGCCCAAAATCCCTGCTCAGGGGAGCACCCCGGAGAGGTGGGGGTCCCTGGCTCTCCGTGGTCGCTGCTCTGCTTCGTGGTGGTGCCGCAGAGCCAGGAGCTGCCGGGGCCAGCCGGAGCGGTGCCGGCTGTGTGCTCCGCTGCAGTTCCCATCGCAGCTTTTTGAACTTGAAAGTTTTGGGGGCTTTCTGCACCTTCCTGATGGACGGTATCGCCTGAAATCGCAGCAGGGCCGCAAGGTTTGGGAGCGGGGTGGGGGCTCGTCCTGGCGCAGCAGAGCAGGATGGGGTGGAAGAGCGTGAGCAGGGAGGTGATGGGGGTCGTGGCCCTGCAGCCACTGGGTGCCCCCCGCGCTGGGGGCCAGGCTGGGGCTCTGCCCCATGGGGTGGGATGGGGCGGCAGCAGGCTTCTTCCTTCTGGGGGGCTTGAGGAGCTGGGGGAGCACGTGGAGTCCTGGGGGGGGAGGTAAGGTATGGCTGGGCTCAGGGCAGGCGGGTGTGCTGGGGTCCGGCTCCGCTCTGGGGTGCCGGTAGCTGGGCTGGAAGGAGCGCGGCGCGGCGTGGCACGGCCCTGGCCAGCAGCATGGATTCCCCTGGCTTAGAGCTGGGGCTCTGCGTTGGTGAGCCTCCAGGTAAACAGAGAGCTGGGTCACTGGCTGCCCTTCTCCTTGCTGGTGCATTGGGACCCTGCCTTTGCTTTTCATCACCTTCCTTCCCGTTCCGGCGACATCCCCTCCCATGCTCGGGGGACGACTCTTCTGCGGGAGCTGGGTCCGTCCGACCCATGTCCCTGTGCCGTGCCCTGGCCTTGGTGCATCTGTCACGCTCTCGGCTCTGAGCCTGCGCTAACTCCTTGGGTCAGCAATACAGCTTTTGCGGCCCGGTTTAAGCCTGGGTTCCTCTGGCTGGAGCACGAGGCAGGGCTGATATTTGCCGAGCAGGGCAGGAGAGCACGGCTTGGGCTGGCAGGAGGGAGCTGGGGCTGCTTTGGGGAGGGTGAAGCCTGGGTGCTGGGACAGCCTCCTGGTCCCATCGCTGTCTGAGCCCGGGCAGGAGCTGCTGCCCGTGAAGGTGTGCGTGCTTCCCCGCAGCGGAGAGGCGGTGTGGCTGCTCCGTGGGCACGGGCTTGGGCTGTTCGGTGCCGGGGGTGGCATGCCCGCCCCAAAGCGCTGCATGCACCCGGGGAGCACGGAGCGGCTCCGCTAACAAACCTGTCCCCTTCCCAGGATCCAGAGTTTGTACTGGTGATTGGATAAAACAGTTACAGCATCTGACTTCTTTCCCCGTGCCCTATAAATTAAAGATTAAGGTTAATTACAGTGATGAAACCTCTAAGTCCTTAAGTATCAAGCACTGAGCCTTTGCCAGGGGATCGCTCCCTTTGCGGCTCAGGCTTAATTTGAAGCTGGATTCCCAGTAGCTCGTGCAGCATGCAGGTCTCCGCCGTGGGGCCGGGCGTGCAGGAGGCGGTGTGGAGCCGCGAGCGTGATGCTGTGGTGCGGCCAGACCCTTGGGGTCGGCACGGTGGGGCTCGTCCGTGCGAGCCAGTGGCCTTGGAGCTGGGCCGGCTCCTCTGAGAGGGTACGAGTGCTCTGGCTGTGGGATGTGCTGCGAGCGTCCGTGGGGGATTTCGGGTGGGCAGCGAGCCAGGGCACGTGCTGAAATCCGACCCAGAGGGTTTTTTTGCGATCTCTTCGGCAGCATCAATCCCGCGTGCAGGGAGCCAGCGCTGATTAAAACGGGAACAGGGTGATCCCCGGCATGCTTGCCCTGCCTGGCCGGGGGCCCAGCTTGGTGGCTGGAGCTGGCCCTGCCGATGCCGTGGCTGGCGGGCGGGTGGCGTGGGGTCTTGTACGGGGACGGAGCTGTTGAGAAACCTTGGGGTTTTTGTAGGGCGGATGACGCTGGTTACTGTAATTGAGTTGGGTGCAAGGAAGAGAGGTCCAGTTTGGGTCTCTGCGGTTTTTGGGGATTCTCCCAGCAGTTTCCCCCATACAAGTTTATTTGTCTGACCTCAACGCCGTTTCTTGGCTGAGATAGCCAGCCGTGGGCGCGGGGTGCGGCCAGCCCATTGCTGGTGCCTGTGGCCCCTTCACTCCCACTGGGTCAAATCCCCCGGTAAAGGTCTTAACGCCACGGTAGGTGCAAGCATCTGCTCTGAGCGTGCTCCTCGCTCCTGTAAGCCTCGCCGAGGCCGTGCTGCGCAGCCCAGGCGGTTAAAGCTCTTGTGCCGAGAGCGGCGTCCCTCTGGGCTGGCTGGCTGCGGGCATGTTCCCCCTCTGCGTGCCCTGTCCCAGGAGGCTTCCCTGGGAAATCTGGCACCGCCGCTGCCCCTGCCTGCATCCTCCTGTGCCGTGCCTGCAGCTGCGCGGAGCCCCTCGGGGTGCTGCAGGCATGGTGCCCTCTGGAACACGGGGGTCCCCCTGCAGCAGCGGGGAGCGATGGGGCTGCCGGAGCCCTGGGAGGGGGGTGGGATGGGACAGGACTGCCCAGCGTGGCCGTGTTCCTGGCGCGGAGCACTTGGCAGCCAAAGCAGCAGGGGCGATGGCCCGGCTGGGCTCATCTGGCGGGTCGGCACCGGGATTAAAATCCCGATCTGCCAAGTCCTTTGTGTTATCCGCCACACTTGCATCGCCTTGCATGCGGTTGTGCTGTGCTCTGAAGGAGGGGATGGGATGTTTGACAGGTACCGCTGTGAAAGTGCAGGGTGTGGAGCTTGGCTCCATCCCGCATGTCCAAGCAGGAAACCTGGGGCCACTCCTGACTTTGCCAGGCCCATGAGAAGTTGTGCCCTGTGGTGCCGAGTTTCCCGTGCCCTGCCTGGGGCGGGATCCATCCCTGGAAGTCTGTCTGTCCTCACAGAATCACCTGCCTGCATGCTCAGCTCCATCACCTCTTGCCTTGCCAGCCTCCTGGCTGCTCTCCTTTGCCACCTGCTACCGAGGGGCTGCTGCCGGGGACCCCCTGTAACCCCTCTGCCTCCCCGCAGGTGCTGTCGGGCTGTGCCATCATCGTCCGCGGGCAGCCCCGAGGCGGGCCGCCCCCTGAGCGCCAGATCAACCTCAGCAACATCCGTGCCGGGAACCTCGCCCGCCGCGCCGCCGCGGGCCAGCCGGATGCCAAGGACACCCCAGATGAGGTGGGTGCCTCCCGTGAGCGGTGCCATGTGGCCCCCCTGCCCCGAGCTGGCGGGCTAAGCTGGACGGGATGCCTCCAGGCTGCTGGCCCAGCCCTGCAGACGGCAGCACCCTCTGCTCCGCTGTTGCAAGACGCATCGCCCGTTCCCAGACCTGCTGTTGCCGTCCCATGGGGCGCAGGCAGCTCCCTCCTTGCCAATGTTGCCGCCTTCCCCAGCTCAGGGGCCTGCGGGGTGCTGCAGCTGCAGGATGAAACGGTCCCTTCAATCATCCTTTAAGAGATCCTTTCCCTGTTCCAGCCCCGCAGTGTGGATTTTGGGGCAGAATTCTCCTTCCTCACCCTGCTTCCCGGGTGGGATGGGGCAGGCATCATCTGCTGGTGAGGACCAGGTGTGGCTGGGCAAGGTCTGCAGGACCAGGGGAAAGCTGGTGGTGCCTCCAATCTTCCTCTGCAGGGCTTTGCCTGCCCCGGAGCTGGGGCCACGGGAGGCAACGGGGGCGTTGCTTTGGCAGATTGGGTGCAGGCAGGGCTGCCTGTACTGGCAGCGGGGCACAGTGGTTGGGAACAGTGGGTTTGTGTCGGGGGGGAGCCCAGCCCTGGCCACCCATCCTCCCAGCCCCGGGGGTGGTGCAGAGCATTAGCAGCTAATTGCTCTCCCTGGGGAGTTTGTCTTCTAAACACTGCTTCAGCCTTTAAATGTCAGTCTTTTAAAAAATTATGCCTGTCAGGTTTGCTAATTGTTTATGAGCACGTCATGTTCTCTCCTCCGGACCGCGTTCCCCACCCACCCGCTGCGGTGGAGTGGGGCTGAGCTCGCCGGGGCTCCGGTGCGTTTGTGCCGCGGTGCAGGGACGTGCCGGGAAGGATGCGAAAGCCCGCTTCTCCCAGCTAGGCACAGCCGCTGCGCTGGTCCCGCTCCCCTCCTTCACCACGGACACCTGCATAGCCTCGGGCAGGAGCCGGAGGAGCCCCCCGCCAGTGTCCCTGGGAGCTGGGGCTGGTCCAGCCCCCTACGTCGCCGCAGATCCAGCCCTGCTCCCTCTGCCCCAGGAGCCTTCCTGGGCTCGGCCGGCTGGGTCTGGCTGTGCTCGGGGAGCAGGAGGCTGGCTGGAAAACCAACCGTGACCCCTTTGCGGGGATGGAGAGGGAGAGAGGGGGTGATACTCCTGCAGAGTAACAGGGTCGGTTCCTCTGCAAGCTCATGGGCTGCAAACAGTCTCCAGCGTGGTCCTGGGCTAACGCAGCGTGCATGGAGGAGAGCACGAGTCCCCTGGGGTGGGGAGGCTCTGGGCTTCCCCAGCTGCGTTCGACCCATCGGCTCATGTCGACTTCTTTCCCTCCAGCCCTGGGGGTTCCCGGCTCGTGAGTTCCTGCGGAAGAAGCTGATCGGGAAGGAGGTCTGCTTTACTGTGGAGTACAAGACCCCGCAGGGCCGGGAGTACGGGATGGTGTACTTGGGCAAAGGTGAGTGCAGAGGGGTCCGACGGGCACCTAAAGGGCTGGTGGGGAGGGTGCGGCGCTCTTAGCCAGAGCTACTGTCCGAGAGGGTGGGTTGGGATGCAGCAGAAGGATGCGTGCCCACTTTTTGATGGAGCACCAGCTTTTGGAGGGCAGTGATGCCCAGCGATGGTCCTGGCTGACTGCGGGGCTGCGCAGAGCCGGAGCGTGGCTGCGCTCACTGGAGCTGCAGCTGCTGGTCGATGCACCACAGCACACTGTTGCAGGCTGTGGCGTTAGGTGAATTCCAACAGGTTTCCCCTTGCCATCTTTTTTTGTCGTTCTAAATCTCTTGCTCATATCTGGCTGATTGAAGTCTCCCAAAAAGAACCAGCTTACCTGTGGCCCCCAAGGATGCGGCGGGGTGCCGGGAGTGAAGCCGCTCAGCCCAAATGCTGCGCAATGCCTGCGGGCAGTGCTCTCCGTGGCTCAGAGCAGCTTGGGGCAGGGTGGCCGCCTTGGTGCTGGTGCAGGTGGGCTTTGGCTCCGGTTAGGTCCCCTCTCATGGTGAGCACAACGCTGGACTGCACTCTGCCAGGTGCTGCCAGCCTCTGCCAACGGCCCTGGCTGATTTTGGTTCCAGCCATGCTGGTGGATGAGTGTTTGGGCTCTCACTCCCCATGGTTAGCCCTCAGTCGTTGCCCGGTCTGGTGAGAGTAACAGTAAGAGAAAGTGGCTGAGAGGTGACCGCATCCTGCTGCCGGCTTCTGGGCTGCACCGCTGTGCTGGGTTTAGCTCCTGGTTAGACTTCCCGTGCCCTTGGGTTTCAAGAAGGGGGACGAGACCCACTCGATGCAGGTGGGCTCCTGGGAAGTGGGTGCTCACCAGGACCCAGCTTGTCCTCCAGTGCCGCCCAGCTCAGGGTTACTGGGGCAGATGGATGCACTGGCTCGGCACAGGGCAGGAGATGCGCTGAGTGAACAGTGCACCTCTGTGCTCACTGAAGAGTCGGTGCGGAGCCAGGATGGCCCCACGACTGGGGTATTTGGGATACAATCAGGGTGTAGGTCGGGCTCAGCCACGGCTCCCTGGCAGCCTCCTCTCCCATGGGAGGCTCAGCGGGGTGACTCCTTGCAGCTGGGGGAAGGAGGGAAGGATGAGGTGTGTGCAAGGGGCTGTAAAGGAGCTCAGGGGCTGCTGAATTTTGGGTGTGTGTCCCCTGGGGTAGCTCCGGCACAGACTGGGGGGTCAGGTGCCCTTGGCCCTGTGTCCCTGCAGGCTCTGCTGCCTGTGGCTCAGCGTGCAGGGCTAGACTGGAGAGGGCGAGCGGGTGCTGTGAGGCACCCTTGTCTCCAGACGCACATCCTGGCATCACTGTGGGGTGCTTGGGGCCCTTCCTGCAGTGGAAGCGGGAGATCTGGGGGGAGAGGCTCCCTCTGGGTCTGTGGCAGGAGTTGCCAGTGCTTGTGGCTGGGCAGGATGAGGATTGCCAGCCATCAGCTCTGCTGCATGGCCGGAAAGCCCAGCATCGCTGCTGGCTCCTGGTTCCCTGCTGCAGAGGATCAGCGGGTGCATTCGCAGCCATGCAGCTCCCCAGGGAGGCTGGAGCTCTCTTGTCAGAGGTTTTCAGGCTTGGCTGGACGTGGCCAGGGCCAGCGTGGCCCGGGGTGGGCAATAGCCCTGCCTGGAGCCCCTTTCCATCGCCTTGTCACTGCTGTGAGGGAAACCCAGGGCTGGCTTCCCATCCCAGCACGCTCCAGCCAGCATCTCCCACATCCCTGTGGGGGTTCCCCTCCGGCACAGGAATGCAACAGCCCCACGGTCCCCAGGCTGCGAGAAAGGGGAGCAGGGCTCTACGTGCTGCCAGGACGAGGCTGTACCCTGAGACCACAAATAACTGGATATCAAAGTTACCTCCATGCTCATTCTGAGCTTCCAGTTTGCTCGTGGGCTGGGGGACTGGGAAGCCCTTTGAGATGGGGATCCCCTCCTGCAGAGTGGGGGATCATAGTTTTGGAGAACTGCAGCTCTCTGCTTTCCCACCCTGTGGGCCGTCCTTCAGCAGGAATCCTGGCAGGTCCTGACGGTGTTGTCTGCAACAAATAAACCTTGAAAGGTGTTTTGTTGTTTGGTGACACCGCGATCGGTAAAGTGCTCCCT
The DNA here is from genome assembly GCA_031468815.1 of Morus bassanus. Lineage (NCBI taxonomy): Eukaryota > Metazoa > Chordata > Aves > Suliformes > Sulidae > Morus > Morus bassanus. The sequence goes on along the minus strand of CM062571.1, from coordinate 84,514,577 downwards.
TTCAGTCATCTGCAGCCTTGTTGTCTGCCACATTAAGGACTTTCATGCGTGCCTCCCGCGTAGGTGTCGTCCTTATTGTTAAATCCCAGCCTGTCACACCGCGGAGGTGAGAAATGAAGCATAAAATGTTTCCTGATGAAGTTTGTCAAGGTTTAAATACTATTAATATGGAAACGCTGCGACAGCTTCCCTGGCAGCGATGCAGCAGCTGTCTGCGGCTCCGGGCGTTGGAGGGGTGGGGGTTTGCCATTGCTTGCCAGCGGTGGCGGAGCCGGAGCGGAGGTGCTGGGGAAGGGTGGGGGTCTGGGCAGTGCCCTACACCCCCTCCCTGGCCACCCCCCGCTGCTGCTCGGGGCTGTGCAACCCTGCACGCTCCCCTCTCCGTGGGCAGCCGAGGGTTCCTCCTGGGGGATTCTGCCCGAATCCTCCCGTTTATCGGCTCTCCTCGGCTGGGGATCCCCCCTGGACCGTGGTGTTTGTCCCCTGCCTCCCTGCGGGCTCTGGCTCCTGGTGGCCGTGAACCCCCGTGTTTCTGCAGGGGAAGGATGCCTTGTGCAGAGACAGCCTTTGCAGGTCGTGCTGGTTCTGCAGCCTTTGTTGGAAATCCAGAGAGCCCCTTTGGTGCTGGGAGGGTGTTACCTGTCTCCCCTGGGTGCTGAGGATGTCCCCTTCCCATGGAGGTGGTTCTGGGTGACAGCAAGCCTTGCAGCCCAGTGGTGCATCAGAGCAACGTGCCGCCTTCCCACTTGCTTAGCCCTGGTTTGGGGGAAATAGTGTCCCCAGGAGAGCCGTGGGCTGCTCCGCTCGATGCATCACGATGGCCATGTGCTGCTGGGACACCGGGATGGTGATGGGAGCCTTGCGCTCCCGGATTGCTCTGGCACTTGTTAGCTGGAATTGTCTTGGGAGTGCTTTCCAGGACTGAGGTCTGTGTGCCTCCGGGCCACCCCGCGCGCTGGTGGCTCGTCTCACTGACTCCTCTCCTCCTCTCTCCGCAGACACGAGCGGCGAGAACATTGCTGAGTCCCTTGTGGCTGAAGGGCTGGCCTCCCGCCGGGAAGGGATCCGAGCCAACAAGTACGTATGCGGCTGCGTTCCTGCGCTGCCCCGGTGAGCCCGCGCTGCGTGGCCGCGCTGATCCTCTGTGGTTATTTACCCAGGCGCGGAGCCGTTGGGTTCCTGGGCTTTGGCCAGGCACCCATTCCTGCTCCAGGGCTCTCTGTGGTGCCTGGGTTTCGCAGGCATCGGTATCCCAGCACGGTGACCCCTTGTCTTTAGGGTTGGGGTGATGAGGGGCTGTGGAGGGGGAGCCGGGTGTCTCTTTGCCCTGGACGCTGAAGCACCAGAGCTGTGGCCCTGGGCTGCAGAGCAGAAAATCTTCTGAAGCTCTTGGTCGCTGGAAAATAATGCCTGGCGTGGAGTTGAGGTGCTTTAATTCATGCTAGAGAGGTGATGTTGTGGTGTTCCTGCCCCTCGTCCTACATCCGGGCGGTGCGATGCCTGTGCCGATGCTGTGTCCTGGCCCTGTTGCATCCTGGAGCAAGGGAGAAGCCTGGCCTCAGCTGCCGCGTGCCGGCATCCCTGCGCACAGCCCTGGACGCCAGCTATCCTGTTCCAGGGGTGCGAGTTGTTTCTGTGGCACTGCAGTAAATACCGGTCGGACACTGTTTCCATCGCTGCGCCTGCTGGGCTGGAAGCTTGCCCGTGTCGCTTCCTAAAACTGTTCCTGGCACACTTGGATGCTTTCCACCCAGTGTTTTCAGTAGTGCAGCCTGTAAACAGGTACATTGAGTAAATAGAGTGTGCATTGCCAAGGGCGTGGATGGGTTATTTTATGCCTGGGCTTGCCAGTGCTGAAGCCTCGAGTGCCGGCGGGTCCTGCCTGCCTGGGGATGCAGTCCCTGTCCTGAGCCCCTGGGGAACGTGCTCCCTGCCCGGCGCTGGTGGGCTCTGGGTGCTGTTGGCAGAGTTCAATGGCTCTGCTCTGGCACGGTCGGGGACCGCCACAGGGCAGCGATACCTGGGAGAGGCACAAAAGCCGCTGTGCTTGTGCTGGAGGGGCTGCAGAAGCCATCAGCCTGCAGGGCTGCTGGGGCTGGGGGCAAGGAGCTGCTGGGAGAGCGGGTGCAGCACCGGCGCTGGAGCCCGGTGAGGACCGGCGGCGTTCGTAGGATGAATAGGGTTCAGCCAGAGTCGGCTCTTGCCGCCCTGTCCTGCTTCTGCACCTCCCGCATAGCTCTTGAGCTGCGGAGGTGGAGTGGAGGAGGAAAGCCTCCGCCTGGCAGTCCGTTGGGGTTTTTGCACTGACTTTCTTCTGCTTCCCATTGGAAGGGTCCCTGGGGAGGCTTGTGCTGAAGGGGCACCGCGAGCCCGTGCAGGGCTGGTCGCGAGCAGCCGGGCCGGGTCGGCTGTCACCGCTGGTGGCTGTGTGACACCCGCGGGAAGCTGTGCTCGCACGGTGGAGGGATGGCCAGCGGAGAGCGCCGGGGCTGGTGCTGCCCCAGGGCCTGGAAGCCAGGGTGGTGGGCCAGGCAGGACCTTGGCTCTGACTTGGCTCCTGTTGTGGTTTAACCCGGCAGGCAGCTAAACACCATGCAGCGGCTCGCTCGCCCCCCATGCCGGTGGGATGGGGAGGAGAGGCGGAAGAGCAAAAGTGAGAAAACTTGTGGGTTGAGATAAGAACAGTTTAACAATTAAAATAGTAATAGTAATGATAATGGCAGTGATGATAATATGAGAGAGAGAGATGAAACCCAGGGAAGAAAAACAAGTGATGCAACCGCTCACCACCTGCCGACAGATGCCACCGGTCCTTGAGCTGCAATCGCTGCTTCCCCTGACCAGCTCGCCCCAGTTCATATACTGGGCATGACGTCATATGATGTGGAATATCCCTTTGGCCAGTTGGGATCAGCTCTCCTGGCTGTGCCCCCTCCCCTCCCGGCTTCTTGTGTACCTGGCAGAGCATGGGAAGCTGGAAAAGTCCTTGACTAGTGTAAGCACTACCTAGCAACAACTAAAACACCTCTGCATTACCAGCACTGGTTTTAGCACAAATCCGAAACACAGCCCCATTCTAGCTACTATGAAGAAAATTAACTCGATCCCAGGCAAAACCATTAGAACCACACAGCTGCTTGCTTGACCCCCGCCCCGGTGGGATGGGGGAGAGGATCAGAAGGGCAAAAGTAAGAAAACCTGTGGGTTGAGATAAGAACAGTTTATTAATTAAATTAAAATAATAATGGTATTGTAATGAAAAGGGAAACAATGAGAGAGAGGTGAAACCCAGGGAAAAAACAAATGATGCAACCGCTCACCACGTGCTGACCGATGCCCAGCCAGTCCCCGAGCCACAATCAGTGCTTCCCCCAGCCAACTCCACCCAGTTAATGTACTGGGCATGATGTCCTGTGGTATGGCTTACCCTTTGGCCAGTTAGGATCAGCTGTCTTGGCTCCCGGCTTCTTGTGCACCCGGCAGAGCATGGGAGGCTGGAAAAGCCAACTAGTGTAAGCACTGCTTAGCAACAACTCAAACATCGGTGTGATATCAACATTATTCTCATGCTAAATCCAAAACACAGCACTGTACCAGCTACTAGAAAGAAAATTAACTCTATCCCAGCCGAAACCAGGACAGTTCCTCTGCGCTCGTCCCTGCTTTCCAGCCAGCCTTCCCCACCGAAGCCCCCTCCCCTGGCTCCAGCGCAGGCGCACCTCGGCTGCGGCCGTGCCGCTGATCCCACCGGAGGGTGGTTGTGTGGTGGCTCAGCTCGGGGAGCCCCTCGCTTCAGCTGGAGAGGTGACCAAGGTCCCCTGTGCGTTTGCTCTCCGGGACTTTTCAGGCGCTTTTGGACTGGCCTGCTGTGCTGGAGGGAAGGAAAGCGGGGCGCAGGGTGGGTGTTGTCTGCTGCTTGTGCTGGGGGGACCTGGGCGGCCCCTCGGGGACCTTCTGGTGGCTTTGGACTTGCGGGGGTCTGCTGCTCCGGTCCTTCAACCTGTTCCTGCAGCATGCCCGGTGAAGCCAGTCACCCTGACCCCCCGTAATGACAGTGCGGGAGCAGGACACGCAGCCCCCCAGGCCGGGCGACGCTGCTGCCGCGAGCTCCATCACCAGCACAGCGGGGCTGGTGCAGCGCAGTTAGCACAGGACTGAGCTTCCTGCAATTAAATATCGCCTGGAGCGTATTGCTGCTCTGTGTTTGCTCTCCTAATTCAAAGGGTGCGTTAATTAACGGGTGCGTGAGGTGGCTCTCAGCCACTCGCTCATCAGCTCTTCAGCTTGGGCGCTTCTGCAGTGAACTCGGGATTCATCACGTTGCAGCTTTGCCCTGAGTTGAAGAGTGCTAAAACACAAATATGACCGAATGTGCTTAACGGGTTAGGAGAGCGCGTGGCAGGGCTGGCCGTCGGCGCTGGCAGGGGGCTGCCGCTGTGCTCTGCCTTCGGCAGCCGCCTGCGCGTGCAGGGCCGGGGACGGTCTGTGGTTTGGTACGGCACGTGAGCTGCGTACCTGGGCGCGCCGTCCCTCCTCTCCCAAAGCGTGCTCTGCCGCGCCGGGAGTTGGGGCTGCCTTTCCATCGCGGTGCACAGAGCAGCCTCCGAAAGGGTTGCATGGCCTAAACCTCCCCAGTCTGTCAGAAGCGGGGCTTCCAGCGGCGGGTATTCGGACATCGACGGTGCAGCCTCTGTGCCGTGGTGCTGGAGAAACTTACTTTGATTTACTGCGCGTTGCTTTCAGCAGCACAAAGCATCGCTCACCAGCTCACCCAGGCAGTGCCTTTTCTAGACGCGAGTGGTCAGATTGCTAAAGCATCCAGAGAAGTGCCTGGAAGATGGATGTTCTCGGTCATAAAACATGCAGGGACCGGCAGCGTCCTGCCTGCCCCAGACCTGGCCTCACCCCGTCTCGTCCTGTCCTTGCAGCCCCGAGCAGAGCAGGCTGGCGGAGCTGGAGGAGCAGGCCAAGAGTGCCAAGAAGGGGATGTGGAGTGAGGGGACGGGCTCCCACACCATCCGGGATCTCAAGTACACGATTGAAAACCCCCGGCATTTCGTGGACTCCATGCACCAGAAGCCAGTCAACGGTAAGCTGGCACCAACTCTGGCCCTCGCTGCCGGGCGCTGGGGTCACCCGTCCTCTGTCCTCTGCTGCCTGCGCTGCACTGCTTGGGTGCTGTTCCCGGCACCCCCTTGCTGCAGAGAGCTGGCTCTGGCTCCGTGGCTCCTGCCGAGCCCCTCCACAGCAGCACCAACCTCTCTGCTTTTGCTCCATAGCTATCATAGAGCACGTCCGGGACGGCAGCGTGGTGAGAGCCCTCCTCCTCCCCGATTACTACCTGGTCACCGTCATGCTTTCGGGGATCAAGGTGAGGCTCAGCTGCTGGCCCCGTCCCCGGCAGGCTCAGCAGTCCTCTTTGCAGCGAGTTCCCTCTTGAATTTGCATCGTCATTCACTGTGCATCCTTCTCGGCGCCTTTCGGCACTGGGGCAAGTGTGCAGGGCTTGCACCCATACCTGCCTGCTGCCCCAGCCCCTGGGCTCGTGGGCAGGCAGGGATGCAGCTGCCTTGTGGCTCGCTGTGTCGTCCTGTGTGCACCTTCCAGCAACAGGCTGCTTGCAGCCCGTGGTTGCGTGTATGCTGGTGCGGGGTGTCGCTGTCGGGGATGGGGATGGGTTTGGGTTAGGTGGGTACCAGCTCCACGCTGCCAGGTCCGGCAGCAGCCCGAGCTCTGGGCTGTCAGACGCCCTGCAAGGATCCCCTGGTTGCTGGGTGAGTGGTCGTCCCTGCTCCGCTGGCATGGGCTGGCGTCGGGGTGGCTGCTGCTGCGTGGGCTGGAGAGCTCGGCCACCCGGCGTGGCAGGAGGCCGATGTGGAGGGCGGCTCGTGGGCTGGGGCTCCTGGGGCGGCCGGGATCCACCCTAGGCAGGACTACGCTGGGAGTTGTCCCCATACGCGCGTTTGCTCCCAGCAGTGTTTGCTGGGGTGGGTAACGGGCTGTGTCAGTGCAAAATGGCACGAAAGCATCGGTCCGCGCAGCCCCTGATGTGCAGCCCCCCAGCCTGCCTCTCCCAGAAGCTACAGCCGGAGCACGGGGGCTGCGTGCAGCCTTCCTCCCCACGGAGGTTTCCCCCCTGCTTGCCAAGGTTTTAGGGGCCAGCGCGTGCCCTGACTGTCCCCCCTCTGCTGCAGTGCCCCACGTTCAAGCGGGAGGCGGATGCCCCCGAAGTCCCTGAGCCGTTTGCAGCTGAAGCCAAGTTCTTCACGGAGTCGCGGCTGCTGCAGAGGGACGTGCAGATCGTCCTGGAGAGCTGCCACAACCAGAACATCCTGGGCACCATCCTGCACCCGGCAAGTGGGGCTGGCAGTGGCAAGGGGTGGGAGAGGGTCCCGGCGGGCTGTCGGGCTGTTGGTCGTCGCTCGCTGGAGATGCTAAAGGTGGTTGCGAGGTCCAGGTGCCTCTGGTGGGGGCTCAGCGCAGCTGGGAGTCACGGGCTCTTTACTGGGGGTTGTGGGAGACCATGGTCCATCTGATCGGCCCACGAGCAGAGCGGAGTCCCGTCGGTATCGCTGGGGTGGTCTCGATAGCCCTGTGGGTGGTGGGTGCTGTGGCCAGTCCTTGCAGGGATCTCTGGGGACCTGTGACATCTAAGGGGCTGAGCAGGGGGAGGCCAGCTCTCCTTGGGGGTGCAGGGGTAGGTGTCGATGCCGCGCCCCCCGCAGCTGAGCGCTCGCCTCCTCCCCTTCTCCGCAGAACGGGAACATCACCGAGCTCTTGCTGAAGGAGGGCTTTGCCCGCTGCGTGGACTGGTCCATCGCCGTCTACACCCGCGGCGCTGACAAGCTGCGCGCGGCCGAGAGGTGAGTCCGACGCCGAGAGCCGCAGGGCTGGGTGCTGGGGTGGGCATGCTCCGAGCCGCACCCGTGGGGTGCCCGGGCTGACCCCGGCCCCTTCTCCCCATCCACATGTGGGGTACCCCCAGTGCTCTCCCGGGTGGGGCGTAGATGATCTCTCCTTGCAAGTCTGCGCCAGCCTCGCTGCCTCTGCCAGGGTTTTGCTGGACGATTTAATTGACGGCACGTCCGTCCCTGCTGGGGATACCTGCCTGGGCATCACGCCTGTCCGTCCCCCCCCGCCAGGTTTGCCAAGGAGCGCAAGCTGAGGATCTGGAGGGACTACGTGGCCCCCACAGCAAACCTGGATCAGAAGGACAAGCAGTTCGTAGCCAAGGTGAGTGGCTGGCAAAGCAAAGGAAGGGGCAAACGGGGTCTGCCTCTGCACGGGTGGGGTGCCCGGCTGGCCTTGCTGGCCCTCTGGGGGCCCAGAGGGTTTTCCTTCTGCTACGTCCCCACCACGGACCACGATGCACGACTGCCCAGGCGCACGCTGGGATGTCGGGCGGGCCTGGGGTGGGAAGAGGTGAAACAAAGCGGAGGGCAGGGGAAGGGCCCACGCTGCATGGGGAAGGGCTGGTGGGTGCCCTGGAGCCTCCCCCCAGCTGGCCGAGCGCAGAGATGCTCTCACCCTGCCTGCCGCTCTCCTGCCTGCAGAGGGCTGCTCGGGCTCGGCAGAGTTCTCCTTCCCTCTCCTGCCTGCATTTCCAGGGTGGTGTCAGGCTCAGCCCCTGCCCTGATCCCAGGGGTTGCTGGTGTGGAGCCGTGGGGCAGAGCCCCCGGCCGGCACCTCCCTGCAGCGGCTGGCCCAGCTCTGGGGCCTCGTTATCCCCACGCATGCGAGAGCAGCTCCAGGGGTGCCCCACCGCAGCGGTGCCCGCGTTCCTGCCGCACGGAAACCGTGCCTACTCCTGCCCTGGCGCGGTTTGGAGAGCGCGGCCGATGCAAAGGGGACAACGCGAGGGGAGGCGAGTGGGGCTGACCTGGTGCTGCCCCTGCCCTGCGTGGTGGATGTCCCTGCGGAGGAGCATCTCGCCCGGGAGCGCGGCGGTGGGCTGTGGCAGGGCACGGGGGTCCGGGCACCGCTCGGGGGAGCAGCCCGCTAGATGGTGCTGCCGGCTCGCCCGGCGCAGGCAGCCGGGGGCTTCAGTTCTGGTGGGAACCCTGGGAAATGTGCAGCAGCCGGATTCCTTGGAAATTCAGCTTAACCCCTGTGCTCACCCCGTGCCCGGGTCGGGTCCTGCCCCGGAGCATCCTTGCAGCTGCTCCGTCCCTGCCGCGGAGGAAGCCGGGGTTGTGCATGGGCACCTCTGCCTGCGGGCACGGGAGCGAGCCGGGCTGCTCCTGGGGCGCTGCTCCTTCCCTGCCTGCCCCGGCGCTGCGGGGTAGACCGGGGTGGCAGCAGCAGGGCTTGGGGCCGAGCACGCCTGACCAGCCGCTGGCTGGGGGAGCTCTGGTGCTGCTGGGCAGGGCAAAGCCAGGAGCTCTTGCAGCTGGTCCAGTCTCAGCCGTGCGGTGCAACCAGCTTACTTAGCTCATCCGTGCGGTGCTGTCGCCGGGATCTGCGCGGCAGCCCCTGTCCTGCGGGGCGAGGCTGGGGAGATGCTGGCTCGTGCGTTAACTCTGAGATTACGCCCTTCTCTGCAACTGCCTGTTCGTCAGCTCAGATAGGGCTGGTAGTAGCGGTAGCGGAGGTCCCCAAAAACTTCCCACCAGCTTCCCCAGGCAGTGGAGGGCTTGCTGGGCTTTTCCTCTTCAAGTGGCTTATGAACACGGCCCAAATGCCAAGCCCAGAGGGTCTCTGAGAAGGCCAGAGGTGAGAGCCCGTCCCTGGAGAGAAGGACCATGTTCGGTCCCTGCCCAAGGTGCTGCTATCACAGTGAGAAATAACACGCGGGCAAATGCCCCTGCGGGCACGAGGATGGCCGTGCGAAGGAGCTGGTGTGCTGGGAAGCACCATCCTGCCGCTGGCAGAGGCTGCCACCAGAGACCGCGCCAGGAGCCGGCATGGGGGCCGTTAGTCATGCTTTGCTCAGCAGCTTGCGGAGGGCTGGTGGAGGGGGCGGATGGACGCTCCTGGCATTTCAAAGATGCCCGTTATTTTGTTGAATAGCTCGTGTGCGGGCTGGGATGCTGGCAGAGAGCTGTGGCAGGCAGGTGTCTCATCCTGAGCCCCCCTGGCAAGGGAGCAAAGGTGTGTGCAGTGGGTTTGGGGCTCAGCGGTGTCTCCCGCCCTTGTGCCGGGTGTTGCCATGGGGCAGCCATCCCTCTGGGAGCGGTGGGAATCCACCCCCGGTGCCGTGGAGCACAGGGGACCCCAATGTGCAGGCTGCATCCTGCTGAGGGTTCTGGGGCACAGCATGCAGGATGGCTCCCTGGACCTGGGCACAGCCCCTCGCCCTGCTGGGCTCCCCCCAGGACTGGGAGCGCTCAATTCCCCCCCCGGCTTGTTGCAGCCGGGGTCTGCTCCGGCATGGTTTGGCTGCCCTGGCTCTGCAGTAAGAGCCTCCAAACACAGTGAACACTACCATGTCGTCCTGCTTCCTGGGGAGGAGACGCAGAATTTCTCCGCCTTCGGTTAAAACCTGCTTTTTATGCAGGCTCGTGCAAATCAGCATTTAGGGAGCTGTCAGCCGAAGCCCGCCCCGGGCGCTGTTGGTTTTGCAGTGTCAATTTTTGGTCTTTTTCCCTTCCCAGGAATTGTAAGTGACAGGGAAAATCAGGACAAATGCCCGCACGCCTTGGAGTGCCGGAGCTGAACTCAGAGCTGGGCACATGCCCAGCTTCCCCGGGGGCCCCCGTGAGCCCCCATCCGTCCTCCCAGTGCCCTGCAGAGGGGTCTGAGCACCTGCAGGCAGCAGGCAGGCAGGCAGGCAGCGATTGCTCCAGCGCTGAAGCCGCCTCCGTGCTCGGCAGAATGCCAAGGTGCTCGTTTGCAGCGGCAGAGCTGACGTAGGAGCTGCCAGGGGGCGGCGGGGGGATGGAGGAGGAGGAGGAGGAAGATCCCAACCTGTCTTTGCACCGTTGAGCAACCGCAACAAATCGGCTCCGGCTAATTTTGGATCCTGCTGCCGTCGCGGTCAGCTGCTGGTGCTTTTAGCAGAGAGGTTGGTTTGGGGAGAAATTAAGGCTTGGCCTCAATTGTGGATTTGATGCCTATGAGTGGCAAGAAGAAAAGTGGTGGAATAAAAATGTGAAGAGGCTGGAGGCTTTCTCCTGAATTCCCTATGTCAGCTTGTCTTAGAGCACCCAGGAATTTGGGACAGCGCTGCTTAGAGCTGAATACATAACGCTGAAAGCTATCCTCTGCCAAAAGCTGTTTATAATACAGCTTTGTACGTGGGGCTCGGAGGGCTGTGCGAGGTTGTGTCGTCCCATCTCCCTGCTGCGGGGCAGGATCAACCCCCTCGGGGTCGGGGGGAGCGGTTGAGAGCAGCAGCTCGCTTGGGGTGCGCTGGGCTCCGTGGGCAGCCCCCTCGGCCGCATCCATGCTCGCTGCCTGGGCTGCGCATCGCCTCCTGCCATGCACCGGCTCCAGCGCTTTGCAGGCTGGAGGAGGCGGTTGTGGATGAGCTGTGCCCGTGTTTTTTGTTTTTTTTTTTTTTTTCCCCCCTTTGCAAAATGCTTGGAGCCTTTGTCATGGCCAAGTCATCTCAGATCTCAGTGGGATGTGCCAGCGCCAGCCCAGGAGCTGCTCTTCTGCTGAGCTGAGTGCCAGACCCTGCCAAAACCCTTCAAAAAGCAGTTTTCTCTTTGTGGGCAGCACTGGCCCCTCTCTCAGTGCTGGCCACCAGCTCCCAAAGTGCCACCATCCCTGTCTTGCAAGGTCAGGGCGCAGGAGGTCGCTGCCTTCGGGGGTGCTCCCTGTGCAGCAGCCTGTCCCAGGAGATCTAATGAGCTGCCCTCGTTACCACCAGGCAGGGAGTGCAAGCCAGCGGCGGGGCGAGCAAAGCCCTGGGGTGGAAAAACTGGAAACCTTGTTGGGTTCAACGCTCTCAGTGAGAAGAACTGATTGCGTGAAAAATATCGACAAGGCGCTGCTCTGACCTTCTTGCCCCGGGGGAGCAGTGACGGGGGCGAGGGTGACAAGCGTGGCCGGGGCTCGGCCGCAGGTCGCTGGAGCCCATCTGCCCGCAGGGACGTCACCCAGCCCTCCCCTCCATGCACCCCGGCTGGAGGAGCCTGGGCGTGGGGTGAAGGCTGTGTCCTGGGGGTTGGTTTGGGGAAGCGGCACCAGAGCACGCAGACTCTGCAAGAAGCGGCTGCAGAGATTTAAAAAAAAAAAATCCTTTCAATCCGTTTATCAAAGTGCCTTTCTGAGGCAGGTGAAGCCACCATAAATATTGGATAAAGGAAGCTGCCCACAGCAAGCTGAGAAATTGTTAGGAAGAAAAATGGCACAGCCTCTGAGGCTGTGCTGTCTCTGGTTCTGCTGCTGCTGTCCCCTCTGTCACCGTGCCCCGCTCCTGCCTGCAGGGTGCTGGGGAGGGGGCTGCGAAGCGCCTTCTGCTGCTTCCCTGCATGGGGCGATGCTGCCGAGCTGGGGCTGCGGCTCCTGCCTGGAGGAGGGGAGCGGGTGCCCGAGGAGGGGTGGGCACCTGGGGATCACCCTCGGCTCCTGCTGCCACCCTGCCCTGTCCTGCCTGGGACTTGCAGCCCCTGGGTGCCCCGGCCCCAGGCACCACGTCCTGCAGCACCCCATGCCCCTGCATCACAGCCGGGTCAGCCTGGCGAAGGGCCCTGCAAGGCAATTCCTGCCAGGAAGGGGATGCTCGGGGCCGGAGGGGCTTGGTGAGTCCCTGGCGCCAGTCTTCGGCTCCTGCATGTAACCCGGGCTGTGCCGGAGGCCGGGGTGCCAGGAGCTCGTGGCTGCCGGCTGGCAGGAGCCTGCCCTGCTGCGGCCTCCTGCCAGAGAACAAATGAGATCTGACCGCGGCTCCTGCAGCTCCAACATGGAAGTGTGGAGTGCGCGTGATGGATGCGTAATGTAGCGCAGGATTCTCCCCCGGATCTGACCTGCAGCTCCCCTGGCTGCAGTGTCTTATCTTCGCGTCTTGCTTTTTTCGAAGCCTCCTGCGAGAGGGAAGGGATGGATGCCCAACGTGCTGCTGGGGTCCCGTCCTGACTCCTCCAGCGTCCTGACCCCTCCAGCGATGAGGATGCCCTGAAGCATGAGATTTGATTACTCCATTTAGCATGCAAACTGCTTTGGGCTCGGTTCTGCCCGATGAAAAACAAAGGATCTGGGCCCCGGGAGAGGCCAAGTCTGTGGGTAGGGACGTCCCCTGCGGGGTTTGCTGTGCCGAGAGGAGCCCCGGCAATCCTCGGTGTCTGCTCTAATTTTAATTCTTATAATCCTGTTATCCCTTTGGCTAAGCACGTTTTGAGGGACTGATGTGCTTGCTGGGGCAAAAAGTGCTGCAAGGGGGACAAATCCGTGCCCTCCTGCCTCCGCTTTCCCCCGAGCTCTGGCTCGGCTCTTGGGGGGATGCGTGAGGCTGCGCTTCCTGGGCTGGTCATGGATGAGCAACAATGGGAACCTTTTGTCCTGGTGTGATGGGGGGACTGGGTTTGTGCTGGCAGCGGGCAGGGGAAGGTCTGTGCCCTGCCAGTGGGAATACCCCGGTGCCTTGTCCTGCTCTGCTGCTGCTGCTCAATCCGGGCTGGAGACCGGCATTTAATGAAAACTGAGAAGATTAGAACAGCGTGCCCTGAGCCCTGCTGTCCTCTGCCTGCCTGCACAGCCCTGCCTGCCTTTGCCACCAGTTTTTCTAATTAATTTGCTCCCCGGGTGCGTGGAGAGCCACCAGCCAGGACACGCGGTGTGGGGTGGAAGACTCTCCGCTGTGGGCTTTGCTCGCTCCCTCCTCTCTGCGTGCTTGTCCATCATCCGGTATCGATGCCTGTGGTCCAGACCCCTCTCTGGTTTTGTTTTTGGAGTGAAACCCGGGGGGCTGAGCCCTAGTGCAGGACAGCGGGCAGCTGGTGATGTGCTGGTGTGCCACGGCATCACCGTCCGGGGACCTTGGAGGGCTCTGACCAGCGCTGAGCTCCTTGGGCTCGATGAGCAGGGCCGTGGATACGCCGGCAAGCCACGTTCGCTCCGGTGACCCACTGGGCACCTGGCATGGGCTTGGAGTCACTCGCTCTGTGCTGTCTGCCGGGAGCCGGGGTGGGTTAGGGTGCATGCCAGAGCTTGGGCAGCGTCGTGGCGGTGCCCGGCTCCGGGGTTCGTGCTGCCTGCTGGCATGGTGTTCACCTCGGCCTCTCTCTCTCCCCAGGTGATGCAGGTGCTGAACGCGGACGCCATCGTGGTGAAGCTGAACTCTGGGGACCACAAAACCATTCACCTGTCCAGCATCCGACCCCCCCGGCTGGAGGGGGACAGCACGCAGGTGACCGTGGGGATGCGTGGCGGGGAGGTGACCGTGGGGTGAGACAGGGAGGGTGCTCTGCTCTGCTCCCCAGCAGTCCAGGCAGCAGTCACCGACATCTGTAACCATCCCTGGATAGAGTCCCCTCCTTACGAGGCTCCTCTTCTATCTGCCCTGGTCCCCCCCTGCCAAGAACCCCCTCTTTCTTCCCATGGGAGCCCCATCTCACGGGCTGCAGGAGGCCTTGGGGAGGGTTTGGGTGCGCACTCCGATGGCTGCAGGGAGACAGACGCCTCCCTCGTCCCCTGCCTCAGTTTCCCCCTCGGTATCGCGGGTGCCATTGCGGCTCTCTGCTCTGGGGAGGTGGGGGAGCCCCGTTTCCAGGGCGCGGGTTCGTGGACAATGTGCGGTGGGATGCTGCTCCGGGACGTGCGGGCGGATGGGTGACCTGACCCTGCGGACTTGTGCCCCTCGGTGGACGGGCACACGGGCGAGCTGATGCTCGGCGTCCTCCGGTCCTTTGCCAGCCGCAGGCTCTGGGCTGGGGCTGCTCCTTTGCTCACGCGGTGCAGCAGCAGCTCTGCTCCCCCCTTCCCCTGCGGCCTGATGTTTGGCCATCTCTGGGGGGAGAAGCAGGAGGCTGCGGGGCTGCTGGAGATGATGCAAAGTGCGCGAAACCCTTTGGTTTTCCCTTTCGTTTTCCCTTTCCTCCCTGCTGTGCTGTTCAGCGTGGTGCTCGGCCCTGAGCATCTCTCCCCGCCGCGGCGGGGCTCTCTGGGGTCAGGGAGTGCTTCCCTCCTTCCTCCCCGCCTCTCGGAGGAGCAGGCTCCTCTGTCCTCTGGCTTGAAGGGATGCTGGGGTCTGGCTCGTGGAGACCTGCAGCGTCGGGATCTGATGGAGAAGTCCCGGGGACTGAAATCGGAAAATGCCGCATTGTTCGTGCACAGTTTGGTCTCTGCTGTGCTTGGTCTGAGCGTCTTGCAAGCCAGCGTGCACTGGACCTCGAGCCCCGCGCTCGGCAGCGACATGAAAGCACCGCAAATAAGCTCTGCCGCGCGGCTGCAGGTCGCACGCCGGGTCCCCTTCGCCTCCGCTCAAAGTGGCTCTGCTGAGCCAGGAGCCAGGGCGCCGGTTTGATCCCCGTGCCCCTCTCTCGGCGTGGAGCAGGTGGCAGCAGGGGCAGCCGGTACCTGCCGGCAGGGCTGTGACCTGCGGCGTGGGGACAGGAGCCAGGCACTGCCCGGCTTCGCCTGGCAGCAACCAATCTCAAACCATCCAGAAAGCTCCTTAGGGCAGGGATTTATCTGCTTGCTGCTTTTCTTTCTTTTATTCTCCCCACCCCCCACAATGGTTGGTGCGCTTGAGAGCTGCTGAGACACCCGCCGAGCACCCACATTGTTCCTAGCGGAAACCTCCTCCTCATCCAGTGCCTCTCGAGATGGCGAGGAGCGCTCCCGCCTGCGAGCGAGAGGAGGGCTTTCCAGCCTGGACCAGAAAGCCAGCCTTCACCCAGGATTACGCGAAAGCCGCCTTTTCCAGGGCCTTTTTTTTTTCTTTTTTTTTCTTTTTTTTTTTTTTTTTTTTTTGCCGTATGACACCAATGCACTGAGTGCCGTCTCGGGCCGGCCTCGCCACGCTGGCAGGCGACAGCACCGCATGCCACGACTCCCCGAGCTGTTGGTGTGCGCAGGGGCCGAGCCCGGGTTGCTGTGGGAACGGTAATTCGGAAATTCCTCCCTCCTAGGATGCCGCCTTGTTTTGTACACACTGAATTATGAATAACTTCCCAGATTAGCCTCTTCCTCCCGCTGTTTCTCTGGCGTCAGCGCTGGGTGGACGGGAGCTGCCGCGAGCTGAGCGGCACGCTGGCACGGCGGGGAGGGCACGGGGCGGCTGCAAAGCGGCCACCGGTGCCAGCGGCGGGGACCTGCTCCCTCGTGCCCCACCGGCGCTGTGCGGCGCTGCCGGGAGGAGCGTGGTTTCTTTGCCGAGCGGTCGTAGTCTCCAAGGAGACTGCAGAAAGGCGGCTGCCCCCCACTGCGCTGCCGGCTCCCCCGGCAAAATCCTTTGCTTGCTTCGGACGCTGCGGCCCCGGCGCGCGGGTGGTTGCGTCTCCCTGCCTACCGGGAGCTGCCAGGCTCGCTGCCGGCCCCGCCGCCATGCACAGTGCTGCCCCGGGGGACGCCCTGAACGTGGGCTCTTCCCTCCTCTTTCGCCACGCTTCGGCGCGTTGAGCGCGTCGGGGGCACGCTCGCAAGCGCGCTGCAGATGCCCCAGCACCCCGAAGCGGCTGGATCGCAGCCAAGTCGCTGGTCTGCATCTGGCTTCTCGTTTCGGGAGCTCGCTGTACGGAGCGGGCTTGGTATTTGGAAACATCTGCACCTTTACGTTGCATCCAGGGTTTGCAGGTGCCAGGTCCCGCTGCCAGACCCTCTGGTGGTGTGAAGTCAGCTGTCCTCACGAGCGTGGCCTGGCCAGCACGACCCCAGGCCGTGCAGCACCGCTGCGGAGCAGGAGCTGCTTCCATCTTCCTCCTCTCCTTCCTTCTCCTACAAGAGCTGGTGCAGCCGGCACGCCGGAGCCCATCCTGCCCCGGTCTCGGGGCGACCCTGCGTGGCCATGACGGCTGTAGTGATGAGATTCAGAAAATACCCATTTGGGTACTTGGCTTGCTGCTGCCGTGCCAGCCTCCTCCATCCCCAGACCAGGAGGGTTTCAGGCCCCGGCACCGGTGTGAGCTCTCCTGCCCTTCATGGTCTCCCCAACGCTGCTTGTGGGTGCCCTTGCCCCGTGCGGGAGCGAGTTCGGCCACCCTGGCTTGTGGATACCCCAGTTAAACCTCATTTATTTCTTTCTGGGTTTTATCCTTCTTTAGGTCCTTCTGCATTTTCATCTCTGGCTCTGCTTATGCGGTTGCTTAATTACCTGTGAATGCAATTAATGAAATGTTTACCCCCCTCCCCTTCCAGATCATTAGTTTCAAAAAAAAAAAAAAAAAAAAAAAAAAAAAAAAAAAAAAAAAAAAAAAAAAAAAAACCCAACAACGAAGCAAAAAAGCCCCATCCAGACAAACTGGGTACCTTGCTCAGCTGTGTGCCCCTCTTGCCTATCCCTGACTCAGTGCTTTGCTGCTTGCAGGGGGGTGCTTTCTGCCCCCGAGCTCCCCCGGCCCCGCAGGGGACCCTTGGGTGCTGCTGCTGCTCCTTATTAATTAAAGCTGGGAGGGGTGGCTGATACACCAGAAGGCTGTGCTGCCATCCAGCGAGACCTGGACAGGCTGGAGAGCTGGGCCCAGGGGAACCTCATGGAATTCAACAAGAGCAAGTGCAGGGTCCTGCCCCTGGGGAGGAACAACCCCACGCACCAGTACAGGTTGGGGCTGACCTGCTGGAAAGCGGCTCTGCTGAGAAGGCCCTGGCAGTGCTGGTGGGCAGCAGGGTGACCATGAGCCAGCAACGTGCCCTCGTGGGCAAGAAGGCCAGCGGTGTCCTGGGATGCATAAAGAGGAGTGTCACTAGCAGGTCGAGGGAGGTTATCCTCCCACTCTACTCCGCCCTAGTGAGGCCACATTTGGAGTGCTGCGTCCAGTTCTGGGCTCCCCAGTTCAAGAAGGACAGGGAACTGCTGGAGAGAGTCCAGCTGAGAGCTACAGAGATGATCAGGGGACTGGAGCATCTCCATTATGGGGAAAGGCTGAGAGACCTGGCTCTGTTCAGCCTGGAGAAGAGAAGGCTGAGGGGGGATCTTGTCAGTGCTTATAAATATCTGAAGGGTGGGTGTCAGGAGGATGGGCCAGACTCTTTTCAGCGGTGCCCAACGACAGGACAAGGGGCAATGGGCACAAGTTGGAACACGGGAAGTTCCACCTGAATATGAGGAAAAACTCCTTTCCTGTGAGGGTGCCGGAGCAGTGGAACAGGCTGCCCAGAGAGGCTGTGGAGTCTCCTTCCCTGGAGACATTCAAACCCCTCCTGGACGCGGTGCTGTGCCCCCTGCTCTGGGTGTGCCTGCTCAAGCAGGGGGGTTGGACGGGGTGATCTCCAGAGGTCCCTTCCAACCCCCGCCATTATTCTGTAATTCTGTAATCCCTGCTCCAGCTCCTATGGTCTGGAGCTTTCTGCACTGGGGAACTCGTTGTGGGAGACCCCGATTTGCCCTTGCAAAGATGCAGCCTGAGCTCAAGGTACGCACACACATATATACATGTATTGGGTTGATTTTGGGCTGTTCTGGAAGACTTTACCCATGAGGTGCCGTGTGTGGGTCTGGCAGCTCCGTAGCAGAGCGCCGGGGCTCGGCAGCCTTGGCTGCGAGCCTCTGCCTGCGGTTGGGGCTAGACGTGTACCCACCGTAGTAACACGTGGTTAGCGCGGCTCTGCCGGGGAGATCCATCTCCATCCCGCTGAGTGCAAATTGGTCCCAAGGCACCTGATCGAGTAGATGGGAAATGACAAACTGAAAATTCAGCATAATAAAATCCTACAGCCTTTCATCTCCCGCCTTCATCACCAGCACGAAATGAATCCTGAGAGCAGGAGCTGATAGCATTTAATATCTCTATTGCTTGTCTCTGTCGAGGAACATAACATATTCAGATGAAGATACGTCTCCTGCGCTGCCCAGGTGCTGGGCCTGCAGGTGCAGTGCTGGTGCCGGCCGGAGCCCCTTGCTGGGACGGCCGGAGCCCCTCGCTGGGCCGGCCCCCTTGCTTCGGGGCAGCATCCCTGGAGCAGGATGCAGCATGGCTCCTTCCAGCTGTGCAGCCTCAAAAGCCGAGTGTTCCTGGCCGTCCTTCCCCAAGCCACGTCCTGCCACCGCCATGGGCTTCGCGGCTCACCGGGATGGAGGCTGAGCCGTACCACCGTGCTCACCGCGGCTGGTGCTGCGCTCGCCTCCGGTGAAATTGTCTGGTCCTTGTTTGGCCGGGCTGGTTTCTGCTGTGTTTAAGCCCGCAGCCTTGAAGCACAAGCTTATTTCGCAGCAGGACCTCGTTTCACAACTGTTGTCCACATCTGGGGCTTGAAACGTGGGGTGCTCCAACCTTTGGGGTGAGCGAGGTGTCTCCGGGCACAGGGAAGCCCTTCCCCGTCGCTGCAGCTGGTGCCCATCGCTCTGGCGTCCCGCACCGCTCAGCCCTCGTACCCCGTGGTGGGGTTTGTGCTCCGTCCGTCTTGCTGATGGATCCGGCCCTGCCGAAGCAGGTTGCCAGTGCATCGGATCCGACCGAAGGCAGAGCAGCCCGTGTACCGGCGGGCGTGGGAGCAGAGCCCCGTCCGGCAGCGCCGCCGGTGTGTGTTTCCGTGGGATGGGAGGAAGAGGAAGCCCCCGGGGGGGCAGCGGTGGCTGCGAGGGGCTCTGACCCGCCGGATCCACTGGCGCGGGCGCTGCCCGCTGCGGGCAGCAAGCGGTGATTCTGGCTCGGGGACCGGGGCTCTCCGGGGTCTCGGTGTCACCACCGTTCCCAGCGTTCGGGAGGTTTCAGCTTCGCTTTTTTGATCAGAAATTCACTCCCTCGGACAGCTAATTTACAGAATCTCGTTAGCGGCTCTGTGCTCTAGCAAGCTATATTTGCCCAATTGATGCAACGGCAGTACAAATCTGTTCCAATCCCGCAATTTATCTAAATTGATATCTTAATTGGTAATACTCTTGGAGTGGGGGAGTCAAACACATGGACCCTGATTCAAAGAGAAAAAACAGGGAAAAAGCCATCCTGCTGGTGGTGGGTTGGGTTTTTCTGAAGTCTGAAAGTGGGGCAGTGTCTCCCCTGGCCAGAGCAGGGCTGCGGGGAGGGATGCGATTGCTGCTGGGGGGCTTGGGGTTTTGGCAGCGCTGGGGCCCCTCCTCGGCCCTGGGAGCAAGAGGGAGGAGGTGGAAAGGGAATCGGGAGCGGAGATGTCCCAGCTCCTTTCCTGGCTGTGCCGCTGCTCCGGGACTCCGTGGTCCCTGCTCCTGCCTGCGCAGCGGAGATAAGGTTGACATTGGCGGTGTCAAAGACATCCTTTCTTCAAGGATTGTCTGGATGGCCCTGGGGCACCCTCCAGCCGCATTTTCTGAGGACACAAAGCCAATGCTGTCTGGTTTTTCTTGTTTATCCTGGTCACTGGCTCACGCCTGTCCACCCACCGCCCTGCACTGACGCCTACGGCAGGGTGCTGGGGAGGGCTCTTGGGCACCTTTGGGTGCCTCCAGCCCCATCGGGCCGGGGTGCAGGGTGGTGGGTCTCCGGAGTAGCAGGATCCTGGTGCTGTGTCGGCTCTGGCTGCCGGGGCTCGCCGGCTGCCAGCGTGCTGCTGGAGCAACAGCGAGCCTCGCGTCTGCCGGGAGCGCGTTTGGCACGGCGGCAGCTAATTGTGAAGCTGACACGAGCGTCAGGGCTATCACCGCACCGGGCAAGGTTAGAGGAGCAGGCGCTGCCGCAAACAGAAAGCAGTGAAACGGAGGGAAGCTGGAAATGGCTTCAGAAAAAGAAAAAAACAGACAGATTTGGGCTTGGATGTTCCCCCCACCCCCTCAAATGGGCTTGTGCGCGGGTTCCTTGGCTTTCTGATACGTTTCCAAAGGCAGGGAACTGCTGGCTCCCGTTGGGCTGTGAGTAGATGAGGGATTAGCCAGCCCCCTCGCCCGCCAGCCTCCGGAGAGTGGGAGCTGGCGCCCGCGAGTCCTTGTTCCCGGCCGGTGGAGACCCTCGCAGCCAGGGATCAGCCCTGCACTGGGGCTGGCAGGAGGGCGAGCCCGCAGCCCCCGGCTTGACCCGCCGGGTGGTCTCAGCATCTCTGCTCGGCTGGGATTCAGGGTCCCGTGGTCCCATGGAGGGGTGATGCCGGGCAAAACGCACGTGGCTCTGTCCCTCTGTCCATCCAGCCGGGCATGGCGCGTCCTGCCGCAGAGAGCAACGCCGCCAGAAGGTTGGTGTTGGGGCAGCCGCGTGAAGACGCCGCGCGGCTCTGCTGGGCTTCGGCTCCTCATGTGGTGTTTGCAAACCGCCGGCTCCCAGAGCTGCCGATATTTAAGTCCCGACAAGGATTTTTCTCTGCCCTGAATCTCACGTCCAACCTGTCTTCTAGCAGCTTACCCCGGTGACCTTCGTCACCCCCTCGCCACCGGGCAGTGAGGAGCAATGCCGGGATGAAGGCAGAGCATCGGCCATGCGGCATGAGGGCGGGTGATGGACGGTGGCCCCCGGCAGCACCGCTGCTCCCGCTCCTCATCATTCTGCCCTGCGGACTCTCTGCCACGCTCCAGCAGATTTTGGAAAGAGCCATATTTTACCCAAATCCCATCAAACTGCAGTACTTTCTCTCTGCTCCTTTCTCTGACACTCGCTGATTGCTGGGATATTTATGTGAAACTGGAAGCCCATTGTAAAAATGACCTGCCCAGCTTGCTGCCAGCCCTGGTCGGCACCGCCGGAGCAGGAGCTGCCGGGGGCTGCGTGGCTTGGGAAGGGCAGGGGACGGACCTCAGGGTCAAGGGCAGCTGCGCCCCCCCGAGCTGCTGGTTTTGGTGCTGTTTGAAATGGATTTATAACCTTGTTTGAGATTTGGGAAACGAGCTATTCAGGAAGGATCCCACCACACCTGTTTTTAGCAATCGCAGCTGCTTTATCTCTGGAAATGAGCTTTTTCTTCCAGTGTTGTGACACTTCGGGGTACCCGATGGCGCGCGGGTCTCGCTGGCAGAGCCTCGGGTGCCTGTGGGTGCCGTGTCCCGCTCGGCCCCTCTCGGCGGGAGCCGCCCGCGGTCGGTGCCGTGCGAGGCGAGGCGAGGGCTGCTCGACAGATGGTTTGCAGGTGTCTGCCTGGTGCTTTTCTGCATCAAGCCCGATTTTGGAGAGAGGGCGGCTGCGCTCGGCTTGGCAGAAGTTTCAACGTTAGCTGTGAATGCGGATCGGTTCCTCCTGTCCCTGCAGAGGCTCTTCTGGCATGCTCGGCTCGGCAGGCTCTGGGGAGCGCGGGCTGGGGACCGTGGCCCCTGCCAGGAGAGGCGGCGTCGCAGCACGGCGCGGCTGGCTGCGCCCCCACCGCGCTGCCGGGGCGGTTGGGAGTTCGGTGGAGGCTGCTTGGAGGTGGCACGTTGGCCGGCGAGCGAAGTGCTTGGTTTGCTTTGCGAAGCCCCTCCGGAGCTGTTTGGGTGACAAGAGCAGTGGTTACGGTGGTTACGATGCCGATGGTGCAGCAGCCCAGGCTTGTTCAGTGCCAAAAACGGGGGAGCCGCTCGCTACCCCAGCTTGTCGCCTCTGGCCCCTCTCTGGTTCGGTACTGGCAGCAGCTCTGCCACCAAGCTCCGACTTTCCCGGGGCAGCACCGGAGCTGGGGTGCAGGGGTGGTTTTCCTCTGCGGCTCCCACCACGCCTGCTAGCGCGCATCCCTCGCAGCCACCTCCTGGGAGCCGGGCTGTGCCGGCAGGGCCGTCTCCTCCTGCCCTGCTCTGCCTGCACATCCTCCGCCATGGGCAGCAGCGAGCCGGCTGTCTGGAGGGCTCTGCCTGCTCGGGAGCTCCCCATCGCTGCCGAAACCCTCGGACGCGGCTTGGGGTCCCCCTGGGCTTTTCCAGTAGCTTTCCACAGGTTATTTCATGCCTCCCTCCTTCCCTCCCCTGCCCGTGAGCCCCTCGGCACGGCGGTGGCAGCTCTCGCCGGTGTCTCCGGTGCAGCGGTTCCGTTGCTGCAGCCTGCCCAGGCTGTCAGCATGGTCTTTGAAGACGTTTTGGTGGCTGGGAAGGAAAGAGGAGCGCCTGGACCTGCCAGCCTGGCGGGAGGCTCGTTGGTCGGCTCCCTGGGAATCCCCCTGGTAGCCAGAGCCGAGGGCTGAGACGGGAGCGCGGGGAAGGGGAGCTGCGCTGGGACTCCCCGAGGGCACTAATTACACGGGACGTGCGCCCTCGACTTTCCCTTCTCGGCAATTTTAGGGCAGCAGCAATGCGTCCGGACTGATGCTATCGGACATCCCTTCTCTGTTGTTTTTGAAGTCTCCAGTACCAAACTCATCTCCTGTTGTCCATCCCAGGGAGGCGTTCAGGCTGCTCCCAAGCTCGGCAGGGGTTTCCATCCCTTCCCCAGGAGGATCCCTCATTTTCTTGGCTTATCGCCCATCCGCTGGCTTCTCCCGTTGCTTTGGTACCTTCACCCTTCTAGTAACGGGTGCCTCAAGGCAACCAGCCTTGGAGGAACCTGGGGGACCCCAGCTCAGCCAAGCTCCGCCGGGACGTCCAGCTTGTCGCCATCGTCCCCCCTTGGCGCAATGAGGATGGTCCCTGTCTGCAGCAGCTCAAAGCCTGCGGGTCATGCCCAGCTGGCCCAGATCTCTGCGCCGGAGTTGAATTCGAGGCTCCCGCAGCCGAGGTGAGGGATGCCGTACGGCTCCGTGGCGGCAGACAGATCGCCTGCGAGGGCAGCGGGGTCCGCCTGGAGAGAGGATCTTGTTTCCCTATTTGTTGAGCAGGGTTTGTACTACAAAAAGCACGCCGCACTCAACAAGCATAAAAGATTAATGAGAAACAAACCCATGAACTCATCAGTGTCTCATCTCCGCTAAATTACAGTTACAAGGATCATCGTAGCTCATCCATGTATTGTGTAACAGAACTGATTGCTGGCATGGAAGGGGCACGCAGCGAGCCCTGCCACGCTGGCGGAGCAGCGCGGCGTAAAATGCTAAGTGCTTGGGCATATGGCCTTAATGCATTCTAAATATTGGCAGAGGAGAGGTGCATCTGAGGAGAGGCGGGAGCACAAAGTGGGGGCACTGGAGTTCCCTGATCAATATTTAATAGGGGCTGCAATAGCTTCCAGGGAGAAGACATATGAAGTCAGCATGTTCTTGCAACCTGTTTTCCGCCCTCTGGGTAGTGTGCTTTTTCTAGTGTAAAAATGATTATCTTGCATCTCTCCCCACTGTTCCTCTCTCCCTTCTCCCTAAGTCTTTCCACAGTGGGAAAGCAATTGTTTGGCATTTGATCTGGGACTCCAGATTGCTGACATACAGCTCCCGGCAGCGCAGGATGCTAAATTCTAGGCTGAGGGCTTTTGGGGGGGCTTTGGGCTGATCCAGACCCCTGGTAAAATACCGCTGCTTTATCGCAGGAGGATTTTCCTCCCCCGGCTGAAAGCAAACGTGCAAACATGCGACGGCAAAGCCAGAGCCTGGCTCCCAAGGGATCTGTTGGGGCCAGGTACGAGGCCTGATCCAGGTTGGATTACTTTGTGAGCTGGCACAGCTGGGCTCCTGTATGGATTACAGCCTCTGGCATCCCAGGAAATTGTTCATGGCTTAGAGGGCAAAAGCTTAGCAGCAAAAAAGAAAAGAAAAAACCCCAAAGCGGTAAAGCAGCAGCGTGGAGGAGCAGAGGCTGGGCTGGTGGCGGGCTGCGGGCAGCCGGCC
The DNA here is from genome assembly GCA_031468815.1 of Morus bassanus. NCBI lineage: Eukaryota > Metazoa > Chordata > Aves > Suliformes > Sulidae > Morus > Morus bassanus. The sequence goes on along the minus strand of CM062571.1, from coordinate 84,490,925 downwards.
AGCCCTGGAGCCGTGGCTGATGCCGGTTTGGGGAGATGGGCAGGAGCTTGCCGGCAATTACGGAGCAGCCTCTCTACAAGGCAATGGCTCCGTGACCGCAGGCAATAGCTAACTCACACTGCGTGGCTCCAGGGCCCGTGTCGCCGGGAGGAGGATGCAGCTCCAGACCATATGCTCTGCGAATCGCAGTGGCGCTTAAGTGCTTGGTCTTACTGATGCCGTGTAAGTAATAAGCCCTAAAGATTCGGCTGTGGTAAAATACTTCCCAAACAACTTACATTTAAGTGTTGTAATTCTTCTGACCCAGCAAAAGTGCCTGGTGTTTTGACACTGGTGCTTTGAGGAGGATCCAGGCACCTGCCAGCTCGCATTTAGGAGGACGACGCTCCAGCTGGGCTTTGCATCGTGCTCTCTGGGAGCTGCTCTGCTCGGAGAGGCTTAATCATCTCCAGCACCCGCAGTCCAGAAGCATTAAAAGCAGAAACGGGCTGACCTGGCGTCCTCTGCGCGCGGCCGCCCGGCTTCTGGGGACGGCTGGGCCTGACGCCGTGCTAAGGCTGTGGCAAATGTTTCTTCATCTGCTGGGCGAGCGTGAAAGCGCTGATGGGAGAATGAAGCTTTGACCTTTTGATCTCATCAGGAAGCTACTGTGAATCCTCTATTGATGGTTAAATTGCACTAAATTAGAGAGGAGCTGTGCAATTCTGCCACATTGCTGAACTGTGCAATTAACGTCCTGCCTAGCAACAGCACCCTTGTGTCTCAGGAAACTTAAGCCCGTGATTTTAGGTATGTGATGAACCTGCCTCTGCGAAGGCTTAATTTTTTTTTCCCCAGCAGCGTATGGCTTTAGGAGCCTCTCTGCTCCATCTGGGAGGCAGCCAGAGCCGTCCCTGCCGGCAGCGCTCTGCTCTGCGGGGAGCCACGGCGTCCTGCAAGGAGGTTGAGTTTGGTGCTTGGCACGGCTGCGGTGAGGCTCTGCCTCCGCACCCAGCATCACGCCGGCGTCACCTCGAATGCTGGCCTGTCACCAGTGGGATCGCCCCTTGGCGCCTCAGGGTGACCGAGGGGATGCTGGAGGGCTCGGCTGGGGCACACGTTGGCTCAAGGGCATCGCCACGGAGCTGGCATCGCCTTTGCTGGCTTGCTCCGGCTGGCTGGTGGGGTAACCCCCCCACCCCAGCTCCCTGCGGCGGTGAAGGGATACCGGGAGCTCCATCACCACACGGACCCGCTGCGGCGTTGGGCTGGAGGCAGGAGGGGGAATCTCCCTCGCCAAGAACCGACCCAGGCTCATGTCCTCGTCCCACCGCCTCGCTCCTCCTCCTGCCCTCGTCTTGCTTTAGAGCTGGTTACAGCAAAGCTCGCTGCTGCCTGCGGGTCAGGGCTCAGCTTTTATACCTCCAGCCAGGAGCATGACAAAGGCATCCCTCTCTGCAGAGGAGGGGGATTGCTGGAGCGGAGAGCTCGGCGCCTCCCCCAGCCCCCCTTGCATCACTGGAGCGTTTCAGCTGTGTTAACACCTCCCTCCACGCACCTCTCCCAGCGCTGCGCGAAGCTCTCCCGGCTCAGAGTAATCATGAATATTCCCCCTGCCATTAGCACCGGCTGCTGGAGATCTCTATTTAGTCGCTAGACATTTGAAGACGTGCTGCAAGGGATGGTGTGCGTCCCTCGCTGGCACCCGCAGCCCACCCAGCTCTTTCGCCTGCGGGTGGGCTGCAGGGAGGGGATGCTCCAGCACGTGTTCGTGGACCTTTTCTGGCACAGGTCACCCATGGGGACTGCAAGGGGTGCTGCACTCCTGTTCCCACGCCCCAGCGCGGAGGGGACGAAGCTTTGCCCCTGCACCGAGCTCCTTTTGGTGCAGCCCCAAGCCCGCTCTCGCCTCCGGGCCACGGGCGTGCGGGCAGGCTTTGCTGGCGCCCAGCTGTGGCAGGAGCGCTCGGTGGTTGTCACCACCCCGACATGTTGTATGTGAACAGCTCCTGCCTTGGCACCTCCTGAAATCCCCGGTGCAAGGGGCAAAGCCGCTGGGCTCTTTGGAAACAAGCTTCCCGTGGAGGAGCTGCCCTGGATCTGCAGGTGCCGGGGAGGGGCTCGTCCCCTCCCGGTGCAGGGGTGCCTTGGCACAGCATAGCCCCGGTGTCACCCGTGGGCGCGCTGCCGGGGACACGGGACGTGGACCGCACGTGGTGTGCCCTCCTTCGGTTTACTGCAAACAGCTGCCTCTCGGGCTCCGCGGAAGGATGAACTGGCTAAATTTTATGGAGGCTCCGGCTGCCGGGCCGAGGGCTGCCGGGTCGCGCTCGGTGTGCCGGATGAGGGGCAGCAGTGGGGCTGGACGGACATCTCTGCAGGCACCAGCTCTGGTGCCTCGGCTCCGCAGCCTCCCCAGTGCTAAAGGTCCTAGGCAAGGGACAAAGAGCGAGGACGAGGGACAGTGCAGGACAACCCCCTTTGGCATTTCCTACCCCGACCCTCTGCTGTAGGGCCTGAGGATGGACCCTGCCTGCGCCACGGACCCTGCCTGCCTGCACCGCTGCCAGCCTTAAGGCAGCCGCTGGCACGAAGCGGCTTCCCCGGGGCTGGCGAGGGGGTCGCAGGATGGCCTGCGAGCAGGACGGGGGGTGGTGGTGGTGCTGCGGACAGTGACAGCTCAAGATGTCCCCTCTCCCGGGCCCCACGGAGGGGATGGCAGCTCCATCCTTAAAAGCTTTTTGCCTCCCTCCCCTGTCCTAGTTTTCGCTGGCTGCTATTCTTCCCCTCCGTCACGTGCGGGTTCGGCACGGTGCGCTCGAATACAGCTTCATCTTCTGCTGGCTTCTGCGGGTGGCTCTGAGCTGGGCCCTGAGCTACTCCCACGACTTAAAACATCTCTCAGCCTGGCACCCGGGGCTGTGCCGGTGCATCGTGGGGCTGTGCTTCACAGGCTGGAGGATTAGCAGAAATTAAATCCCCCAGGACCAGGGATGCGGTCAGAAGGGGATGTATGTGTGTTCCCTCCCATGCTCCGGAAGGGCGTGCGACCCCGAAGCCAGGGCAGTGAGGTCTATCGAGTGACAGCCCCGGTACGCATCCCTCGTGGTTTGCAGTTATCATCTGAAATTCGGGTTAACGGTGTCGAAAGGGCGGAGGTTTTTCCTTAAGTCCTGAAATGGCTGCCGCCGCCCGTGACGGGGAGCCTGCCAGCAGCTGCTGGCTCTTTTCCTCTGAGCAGAGCCCATCCCCGTCCCCTTGGGGATGGCTTTAGGCTGGGCTGAAAGAAGGCAGAAGCGTCTCCTGGCTTTGCAGAGTCCCGTGGCCAGGCTTTGGGTCTGAATCAGCCCCGTTCTGAGACTGGTGACCCTGTTTGCACTCTCCTTGGGAGCAGATCAGCCAAAATGCTGCTCGAGACCCTAAAGCTGCATGACCCCTTGCTTGGTGCCCCACGGCGTCGGTGCCCGCAGTGGTGCCCCGTCCCAACGCCTGTGCAGCTGGATTTCAAGCTGCTGAGCCTCCCATACCCACCGCCGGCTGTTCTGTCCCCGGCTGCTGGCGCGGCATCACACCGGCTGCACCCAAAATGCTGGGGAAGGTGTGAGATGCCAGCGCTGAGCCTCGGGGAGCTGCCGTGACAGCAGAGCTGGAGGTGAGCCAGGTCTGCCTGGGAGCACCGGGGAGCTCGGGGACGCGTGGGCAGCACGGGGGACCCCGGGTACCCCGCGGGGCTGCCCGGCTTGGGTCGGGGGGTAGCCCAAAACCACCGTCTCTTACCCGACATGGGTTTTGCCCATTATCTGTCCAACTGCTCTTGGTCCTCAGCCCTGCCTGTGGTAGGCTCGATGCGCTGGGGTAGCCCCGGGCTTCGGCTGGGGTGTCGGGGGAGATGCAGCGTGGGGATGTCCCTGGGTGGGGTCTGCAGCACCAGCGGTCGGGGGGTGCAAGCGTTATTCAGTCTGGGGGTGTCTGTCCTTCACTCTCCCTCCCCTTCCCACGAGGGCTGCAGGGAGGAATCCCTCCTCCGGCAGAGCTAGCCGTGCCAGCCGCCAGCGCTTGTACCGGTTAGGACAATTAGCGTATCGAATCACTTTCCTCTGAGGTTTTGGAAGATTAATTACTTTTTGGTCAAAAATAATATAAAAGCCCTATTAGGTGTGGATGGAGGCGTTTGTGGAGCCAGGGCTGCTGCTCTGCTGGGGTTCTGGGTGGCTTAATGCGTTTGGGATCGGCTGGGTGGGATGGGTGCTGGGGCTTTGTGCCCGTGCCAGCCACCTCCCTTCAGCGCTTTGGGGACAGAAGGGTGGCAGAAGCGACCCCCGGGGTGCCCCCCTGTGACTGATGGTGGGGACTGCTGCTGCAGCGAGGAGGGAGCCAGGTTATCTCGCAGAGCCCACCGGCGAGGGGCAGCTTGGCAAGAGGCTGCTCTGGGCTCCGCTGCCCGGCACGGTGTTGTGGGGTGCCCAGGGTAAGCGGGGTGCTCTATGGCACACCAAGATGTGGGTCTCTTTCCAGAAAAGTGCCGCGTTTGGGTGATTTTTGCAGCAGACGTTCTCTCGTGCTCTGTCCTGTGGAGGGGGCCCAGCGGCTGACTCAGACCCCTGCTGCCGGGGCCAGCAATGCGGCGCAGGGTGCCGCTGCCATCGTCCTCCCCTGCAAATCCCCAGGGACTGCTGACGTGAGTCAGGCTGGTGAGAGTCCTCCTCCGGCACTGCAAGCTCCCTTCCTTCATCTCCCTCTGGCTTGGAGAGCAGTGTGGGAAGGACTGGAGTCAGCGTGGTCTGGCAGGGCGCTCTATCCCAGAGATTTCCCTCCAGCAGGCAGCGGGGACGGGGACGCTGCCTTGCGTGCCCTGACCGAGCCTTGCTGCTGGTTTGCAGGCAGGCAGGGGCAGGGCTGGCCCCCCTTGCTGGGGCAGGAGCTGTGCCGTGCCACTGTGCCTGCATTGTCTCCTCCCGTGCTGGCTCCCTCCTGCAGCCGGGTGCTCCGAGCATCACTCTCTGCTTGGGGCTGGGTCGTGGCAGGACTTGACGTTGGCGTTGCTGAGGGTGGGGACCCCCCCGGGGTCTGTCCACGGGGGTCTGTCTCCTGGGGGCTCCCTGGATGGGGGGGAGCAGCCCCGACGGCCCCCCAGGACGGTGCCGGTGTGCTGCTGGGCTGGGGAGCTGGTCTTCGGCTGGCACAGCGGAGCCCCCGGGGATGCGGGGCGATGCTCGGACCAGCCCGGTTATCTGCTGCGATCCTGCATGGAGCAGGGCAGGGACGGTTTCTGTCCCCTCTGGAGGTGGCTGCAGCGTGTTGGAGACACGAGCGTGGTGTGGGTGGGCAGAGGAAACCCCCGGGGGGGCTGCGCGTCCTCCCTGCCCGTGCATGGGGGTGGCTGAGCTTTAAGGCAAAGGTGAGAGGTTGAAACCACGGAAGAAAAAATTTTTTAAAATGTTCCATAAGCCCTGCGAGGGTCTGCGTTACAGCGAGCAGATGGGTATTCAGCATAAACCCGAATTACATAGCATGAGTTCTCCGTTATTTTTTGGACAAAAGCATGTCTGGGGAAGTCACATGAGCTGTGGGTGGACTAAATCTGGTGTTGGGAGGAAGAATGCCGTGTCTCCCGTTTAACTGTCCCTTTCAGGGAGAACCTGGGCTGGTCCGGCGTGCTTTGAGAGGGATGCTCCTGGCCGCCCTGGACCGTGCTCGGGGCTGTCGGCTCCCTGTGGGCCACTGGTGCCGCTGCAGCATCTCCGGCACGTTACGGTGCAACCCGGTAACGGGCTGGATCAGCTTTTCCAGGGGTCTCGGCAGGGAGGCATTCAGAGCATCGCGCACTGGGCTGCTTTTCTGGTGCTCCCTTGGCTCGGCAAGGGCGTCGGGGGAGAGTCAGGTTCATTTAAAATAGAATTCAAACACTGTGGTTTTGTAAAATTAAAAAAGAAAAAAAGACAAAAAATAACCTTCTGAAATTACCGAGTTTTTTAATACGTCTCAATTTCCTCATCAGCAGCAACATTATCTCCTTGTCTGCGGAGAGGGGGCTCTTTGTGCGCGTTGCCAAAGCGCCGCCGGTTAATGAATTCCCCATTGACGGGTAACGTCGCGCTCGGGTGATTTCCCCGATTAGTTCCTAGGAAAGGGCGCTGCCTTCCCTGCCGCTACCTGAAGACGCTCGTAGCGCACAGAGGTTACCGCGGAGCCGTGAAACGCCCCTTCAGACGCTCTCGCTCCAGCACCAAAGCCTGAATTCAGGAGTTATTCCCCAAATATTCCCCAAATATTCAGAATATAGAAATATTCTCTAACGCCGGCGAAACAAAAACTTCAATTGCTTAGAAATTACTTTTCGCAAGAATCTTGATGGATTTAAGCAGAGGCTTTCCTTGCAGAGGGTAATCCCGTTTTTAACGAGGTAATTTATAGTTGCTGATTATGGCCCCGAACGGTCCTGTGTGAGCAAACACGCTGGAGCAATGCACACGCTATCTGCTGGTGACAGGCTCCCGCGGGTCGAGAGTTGAGAGGGAGATATCCAAAGGATGCCTGTAATTAGCCCGACCGTTTAATTTAATAAAACAAGTGACTAAAAACATAAGCGTGCTGTATTCTGAAAGCGTTGCACATAATTACAAATTATCTTAATTCAGCGCTGGCACAGCCAACTTGGTAATCACCTCATAAATAACTTTCATTAGCTGATTTCAGCATCCGCGATCAGCGCTACCTCCAAGGGTACTGGTGATTTGGGGGGGATTCAGGGAAGGAGGGGGCTCTGTGGGGCGCGCGGTCTGGTGTCGGGAGCGCGGCTGCGCGGCATCCGTCTGCGAGGCCGCCGGCGCCGCCGTGCTTTGGCCGCGGCGCCCGCCGGTGATGCCCCTCCAGGCTCGGGTTTGGGAGATTGCAAGGCGACGCTGCCGCGGGTGCTCCGGGGCGTCACTGGGCGCGTGTCCCCAGCCCGCAGGGCGACACCTCTACCAGTGCCCTTCCCAAAAATGCCCGTTTCACCCCCGAGCCCTGTGAGCCGCTGCCCATCTGATGATATTTTGTGCTGAAACAGCGTCTGCAGCTTCATCTTTTATTTTCATGCCGGGAGAGAGATGTTGATCGTATCGATCGCGTGGTTTCCATTTGTCCTGTGGCTTTTCTGCTGGGGCTGTTTTATTTCTCTGCGAACGGGAGCAGCGGAGGCTTCACCGTGGCTGCGTGCCACAAGCTTTCTGCTGCCCTCGTCCCCGTCCCTGACGTTGCCCGGCCCTCCTGATGGCTGCGCGAACGCTGCCTTGGAGCGAGCAGGAGCGAGCAGCGAGCGAGCGCCTGCCATGAGAGCACCAGCCCCTCGATGAACCCAGGGCGAACCGCTCTGGGGGGAGCATGTCCCCACGTCGGGGCCTCCCAGGTGGGGGCTGCCGCGGCGTGATGCTGAAGACACCGAGCTCCTCCCTGGGGATGGGGAGGGGTGCCAGCAGACCGGGGTCGCTTACGGCAGCGGGGACGCTGTAATGGGGCAGTGCCGGCGGCAGGGCCGGCTTGTCCTGGGCAGGATCCAGCTCGTCCCTGTGCCGTGGGATCGCGGCTCCCGAGAGGGTGCTTGCTCAACGTGTAGCACATGCTGACAAGACAAACAACTTTATTAATTTAAGCCCGCTGCTAATGCGATTGCAAGCAGCCATGCAAAGGAGGGTTGCGGGGGCACGGAGCATCCTCCGCCTGGAGCGGCTGCGGCCAGCACGGCCACCCTGGCAGGGGACCCGGCGGGTTTTGTTCCTCTTTGTAAAACCACGTTCTTGTGGGTGAGGAGCAAAGCCCTGGTGCGGAGCCTTCAAAGAATTATGGGCCACAAACAAAATGTGCTTTTGTACCTGCTTTTGAGGAGTTAGAGGCACTGAGCACGGCAGCTAAGGGAGATACATACAGGCTCTGCTCTTGCAAAGCAATTAGAAGTATGGCGGCTTTGGTCTTGGCTGTGCCCGGGCTTGGTTTTGAGCCCAAAGAGGGAGCGGGGACAGTTTCGCAGTGCAGGTGGGAGTTGCCGGCGTTGCACTTGCCGTTTGCCCCAGGGATGCTGCAGCACTGGCTGCTGAGCACACAGTGGGACGTGCACTTCTCGTGTCGGCACACACCCTGGCTGCCTCCCTCTGGGATGCAGGAAGGTGGAGGAACGAGGCTGGGGACCGCTGGGGACCCGCCGCCGGTCCAGAGCAGCACATGCTGGGTGGAAGGCGTTCACTGCAGCGATGGAAATTCCTGCAGAAAATGCTGTGTCCTGCTTCATCTGCTGCTCCATCAGGCGAGAGGAGCCCCAAGGTGACCTCTTATGTCACCGTGCTTGTCCTGTGTGCACTTGGGATGGGCTGTGCCGTGCTCCGAGCGCTGCGGTGGGTAAGCATCTCTGCTGCTGAAAGCCACCCCGCGGTGCTGCCCGCATCCCGAGAGGCACCTGCGTCGTGCGGCCCCATAAGCCCTGTTCCACTCTGGGGCTGGACCCACCAGCATCTCCCCCGTGGCAGCCTCAGGTGCCTCTTGCCGCAGCAGGCGGTGGGTTCCTGGAGGGAGACCTGGAGGGTTTCAGGTGGGATCCAGCCTGCCGCCAACTTCTGCTCCATGCAAGGGGCTCCCAGCTCAAACAGCTGCTGGTGCATCCAGAGAGGAGGAAAACCTTTCCTTTCCTACTTTGGGATCCCATTAGCCTGGGTAAGGGTCCCTCCGGGGATGCCCGTGGCTTGGTGGGACCCTGCTTTGGGGGACACCTCTTGGCAGTACCTTCCTGGTGCTGCCACTCCTCCGTGCTGTTTCGTGCTGCCTCATCGCTGGGAGTGGCATGAACACCCTGAGCCCATTGCAGGATGCTCCCCATCACCACGGGCTGCGGGTCCTCCCGCTCCTCACTGACCATAGAATCATAGAATCATTTAGGTTGGAAAAGACCTCCAGGATCACCAAGTCCAACCGCCAACCCAACACCCCCAGGCCTCCTAAACCATGTCCCCAGGTGCCATGGCTACATGGTTTTTGAACCCCCCCAGGGATGGTGACTCCAGCACCGCTCTGGGCAGCCTGTTCCAGTGCCTGACCACTCTTGCAGGAAAGACATTTTCCCAATATCCAATCTAAACCTCCCCTGGCGCAGCTTGAGGCCGTTTCCCCTCATCCTATCACTAGTGACTTGGGAGAAGAGGCCAACCCCCACCTCACCACAACCTCCTTTCAGGCAGTTGCAGAGAGCGATAAGGTCTCCCCTCAGCCTCCTCTTCTCCAGACCAAACCCCCCCAGCTCCCTCAGCCGCTCCCCATCACACTTGTTCTCCAGACCCTTCCCCAGCTCCGTTGCCCTTCTCCGGACACGCTCCAGCACCTCCATGTCCTCCTTGTCCCGAGGGGCCCAAAACTGAACACAGCATTCGAGGGGTGGCCTCACCAGGGCCGAGCACAGGGCACCATCCCTGCCCTGCTCCTGCTGGCCACACCATTGCTGATACAAGCCCGGATGCCGTTGGCCTCCTTGGCCACCTGGGCACGCTGCTGGCTCGTGTCCAGCCAGCTGTCAGCCAGCACCCCCAGGGCCTTCTCCGCCGGGCAGCTTTCCAGCCATTCTGCCCCAAGCCTGGAGCGTTGCCTGGGGTTGTTGTGACCCAAGGGCAGGACCCGGCCCTTGGCCTTGTTAAACCTCACACAACTGACCTCGGCCCATGGATCCAGCCTGTCCAGATCCCTCTGCAGAGCCTTCCTGCCCTCGAGCACATCGACGCTCCCGCCCCATTTGGTGACACCTGCAAACTGACTGAGGGTGCACTCGATCCCCTCGTCCAGGTCATTGATAAAGACATTAAACAAGACCAGCCCCAACACTGAGCCCTGGGGAACACCGCTCGTGACCGGCCACCAGCTGGATTTAGCTCCGTTCATCACAACTCTCTGGGCTCGGCCATCCAGCCGGTTTTGTACCCAGCCAAGAGTACGCCTGTCCCAGCCATGAGCCGCCAGCTTCTCTGGGAGGAGGCTGTGATGAAACAGGCTGGCAGAGGGAGACGAGCAGGCAGCATGTGGCAGCAGGCAGAAGGTTTAAATTAGGGCCTCTCTCTAATGTGATTAATAGGTGCCTTCAGGCTTGATGGAGATTGATGGCTGCTGGCGAGGCTGCAGGAGTGAGCCCAGGCGTGCGGTGAGCACAGCCCCGATGCCCTGGGGAGGAGACCGGGGCGGCGTGCGCCAGCAACACCGTCAATACCAGGGTTTGGCTCTGACGGGTCTTATGGAGAAGGCGGAGGGTGGATACAGGATAAGGCAGGAAAAGACAGCGGCTGGGATGGAGCAGCCTTTCCCCCTCCTGGCAGCACTCCCTGGGTTGCTCTTGTGCGCTGGGCTGGTTTTGGGAAGGGGACTGGAGGATGCAGAAAACTTGCTCCATGCTGTACGTGGTTCAGCCTGGCTCCGTGTCCAGCTGCAGACCCGGCTCCGTGTTGGGGATGACGGTGGAGAAAAGCCTTTGGTGCCCCTGTGCGGTGTGCCGGCGGCTGGGGCTGGGCTGGTTGTGCTTGGGGCCACCAAAAACCTGGCTGTCCCCTGCCTCCCCGAGCTGGCTGCGGGTGTGCTGAGCCCCTCAGCTGCCGGGGAAGCTGCTGCAGGAGAAGCAGAAGAGCATTTGCAGAGCGGCGAGGCCTCAGCGTGGCTGCCGCGGCGAGTTGTGTTGGGAAGCGAGGAAGGACGGCACCGAGCTGAGCCCATCTGCGCGCACCGTGAAGGGCGACTGCCGGCGAGCTCAGCCCGGCCGGCGCTGCCGCAGTGCTGAAACGCCGCGGCTGGAGTTGCCGCCACCGTGCAAGGTCCCTGTGCCCGAGGGGACAGCACCGTACCCGCGGTGCTGAGCAGGTGCTGGGGTGCGGGGACGCCCCTGCCTCCCCCCGCCCTGGGTCACGGTGCCGGTGCCGTGCAGGGCCGGGGGCCGGAGGGGAGCGCTCCTGTGAGCCTCTCAATACGCTTTGATAAAATGCAAATCGCATTAAAATGGTCGACTTCCAATTACAAGGCTCCAGCGGGGAGCCTGTTTTGATAATGAAAGTGATTAAAATGGGGGCCTCTCTTTCTTCGTTGGGTATGGATGCTCAGCTCAGGAGGAGTTTGTTTTTCTGTCTTTAATTGGACTCTGCTAACAACATTTGAGTAATTCCTGGGCCTGAGATGCTCTGATACCACCCAGGGGCTGAGCAGGACTTTGGGGAAAACCTTCTACCCCCGCGGTGCCGGGACGGGGTCAGCGCAGCCACGGTGCTCGCTCCTTGGGGCGTCTTCCCCAGCTCCAGCACGGTTGGTGCCGGGAGCACCACACCGGCGCTGCTGCCCTCACCGTGCTCTCCGCTGGCGCTGTGCGTTAACGTCCCCGTGGGTGGCCGTGCCATCCCCGTGGCACCCCCGGGCAGCGCTGCTTTGGGCCGAGCTGGCCCAAAAGGACGACTCGGGTGGGTGCAAGGTGACCTGGGCTGGCATCGGCGTGAGCACCCGGCACTGCTGGCTGGAGCACCCGTATTGCTGAGCTCGGGTGGTGGGAGCGATCAGCCGGGGCTTTTGAAGCTGCCTGCTCTCACCGCCGGCAGGTGATACAGAAGGAGGTGGGAGCCGTCTTGTAGCAGCAGCCGCAGGATAACAGGCTTCCAGGGGAAGCTTCTTCCTGACCCCCATTAGTTTAGAGGCGTCCCTTTGTGTGAGTATCAGAGAGCTCCCAGAGCGGCTGCTGGCGTTAATCCTCTTAGGGCTGTAACTCTGGCCGGTCTCGTTAGCTGAAGCAGCGGCCGCTGAGATGCTCTGATCTTCCCTGTGCCCTCCCTAAGAGCAGCTGGAAAAGAGCTGCTCTCCCAGCCTGGCAGGGGGGGCTGCCAGGGGGCTGCCGGCCCTGCCTGCGCCCCTCAAACTCGTTAGTCCTCGGCCGCTGCCACAAACGACTCCGCTCCTGCACGGCCCCCGCCTGAGACCTGGCTGTGGCCCGGCTGCGACCGATCCCTGTGCCGGTCCGGTCCGCCCCGCCGAGTGCGGCTGTGGTGGCGTCACCGTGGTCATCGCTGCGGCTGAGGATGCAACCAGGTGGGGTTGGCGACCCGTGCAAGCCCCCGGGGCTGCCCGTGGGCTCGCTGGCAGCAGGGCAGGGCAAGGCAAGGCAGGGCAGGGCTGCCCTCCCCGCTCTGCCAGCACTCGGTCACTCCAGCGGGGTCTCTGGGCATGCACTTTCTCCCTTATTGCCATTTAAAAATGCTCTCCAGCTCTGCCGTGGCCACCCAGCATTTATGACTCAAGTGGCTTGGTATCAAGTGCCTGCTGCCAGAGAGGTGCTCTGCAGGCAAACAGGGAGCGGAGAACACTTCTGCAGGAGAGCAGGCAAGTGGCAGAGCAGGCAGAGCACTGGAGGAGCTGAATACACGCTTCACGCTTCGCATCCAGAATTGGCACCTGCTTGCGTGAGACGGGGCCGCCCAAGCAGAGACGCTGCTTAATTCTCTGGTGCGGTGGGAGCCCCTCATCCTTGTTTCCTCGCTGCAGCACGTGCCTGTAATCCTCAGGGCCGTTGCTTTCCTATAGCTGTTTCTGCTCCTGGCGTCATCCTCTTCCTTGCAGAAGTGCTGTCCGGCTCCTGGGACAGACCCATGAACGAGCTGATGCCGTTTGTAAGATCACCACCCACGTGCGTGCCGTTCAAACAGATGCGTGCCTTGCCATTTTTGCAGAGCAGAGCTTCGATGCGCTACAGAGGCTTTGATATGGAAAAGCCTGTCCCCAAACGTTCGGCAGCAGCACGCTTCTGCTCGCCAGCTGCAGGCTCCTCTTGGAGCCCTGCGCCAGGTCTGCTTGTTACACCAGCACGGAGCGCGCCACTGTGTTTGCTGTCACCGCCTCACCGGCCTCGGTGATGGATTTCCCACTCGGCACATCCCCCGGCGAGCCGAGCGTGCCGGGTTCAGCCGAGGATGCGCCGGGGCGGGAGGGCTGGGAACCGCAGGCATGACGCTGCTAATGAACCGTCTCCCCTTCCCTCCTTCGCCTTCGCGCTCCCCGTGCCGGGGGGGAGCAGGAGCTGACTCCCGGCGTTTGCCATGCAGCCCGGGTCGCCCCCGCTGCCGCCCCGAGGATTCCTCTGCCTGCGGGAGGGAGCCCCGCTCGCTCCGGATCGGGTCCTTCCCCACCCGGCAGCCTCTGAACGGGGCAGGTTCCCCCCACCCGTGGGTCCCTCTGGGGCTGCTGCATCCCCGAGGAGCCCCACGGCCGCCATGCCCCGGTGACACCGGGCACGCTGCCGGCGCAGCTTTCGGTGGCAGCTGGTAATCTCCACCTCGGCTTATTCTCGCATGTCGCTTCAAGTTGATTTGCTATGCTAATGGCTTTGCAAATTCCCTAATTGTGCCGGCAGGGAAGGGGAGAACCCTCCCCACCTGTGGTCCCGCGGCACCACCGGGCTGCAGGTCCCGGCCCCTCGGCTCTTTTGGGGTCCCCCCGTGGGCGCAGGCACCCACAGCATCCCACACTGGGATTCCTGGGAGAAACCCCAAAATCCTGCGCACGGGGAGCCGGGAGCCCCGGCTCGTCCCCGGGGAGTCGGGCCATCCTCCCCTGCTCTGTGAGCGGGCGAGCGCCTCGGGACCGATGGGGTGTCGGGAGGTGCCGCCGGCACACCGGGCTGCATTGCACCAACCAGGGTCTCGGAGCGTTTCCAGCTGCCCCAAACGTGCCCGCATCCGTCGTCATCCCCATCTTCTGCCCCTGGGAAGGGGGCCGGGGGCTGGAGCGGGATCCCCGGGCAGCGGGGAACCGAGGGGACTCGGGGTTTAACCCCCGTCCTGCAGTCCTTCGCGGCAGATATGGGCTGCTGCTTTCCTGAAAATAGACCTTAATTGGCTATGGTACAGTGTAATGATGTTAATTTGACAGGAGAGCCGTAATTCACTCGGCCTGTTAGGTATTTAAAGCCACACGGGGGTTATTTAAGGAGGAGGGAGGCTGGGGCTGCTGGCGCCCGGCACTCACCGCCCTTCGCCGGGGAGCGCAGCCAGCGCCGGCCGCGGGGGCAGCACCCTCTTTCGAGATGCTCCGTGTTTCATTTTAAACAAAAAGCCGGCTTCTTTCCCCGGGCTCCCCAGCATGTATCTGTGGGCAGCCCGCGAGGAAGCAGGACGTTCCCATCGATTTCTGGACTGAAGTCCCCGTCTCCGTGTCCCGGGAGGGAGGGCGAGCGGTTTACCGTTCCCCTCCTCCAGCAACTCTCCAAAGGTGAAGCTCCACACATTGACTTTCTTGCTAATAAAATGACTTCCTCGTCGCACACCTTTAATTGAATGAGGCTAACACGCTGCTTTTTTTTTTTTTTTAATTATTTTTTGAATGGCTGATGACTCTCCCCGGCAGCCGGGGAAAGCCGGGGCTGGCGTTTCGGCGTCCGCAGCTCCTCGCGGAGCTGTGCCATCCCTCTCGCCCGTCCCGCTCCCGCGGCAGGATGCGGCTGAGGACGTCGCTTCCCTGTGCAGCGTGAAACGTTGCCTCCAGGAGGGCGATGGGGAAGACGGCTCAGAGGGATGCTGCTGCGGTTCGAGCTCTCGGCTCGAAAAGTAGTTTAAAAAAAGCAATATCTTTCTACGTGTCTATAATTGCTGGATGTTTGATGGTCATAGAATTTAGTTAACAACCTTGCTGTTATATTGATTTTTAATGTTTATTTGCAAAACCTCAAACGTGTGTCCAAGTTCTTGAATGGCTTCCCAGACCGATCTGCCGGGCCACTTCCCCTCTGATATGAAATATCATTTTTACAGGCCAGCAAAACGGTATTTAATGGTGGCTGACAGGGCAGTGGTTAAGGGCGATATGTATTGGACACTTAAATGTTTCTATTTTCTGACTCCTGGCACAGCCCATTGCGTTTTACTTGTGCTGAGAACTGCGGAAGGGTTTGCATTTTTCATCAGCATCACGACAAAGCGGCCTCGGTGAGGACTCAGCCCCCGCCTCTCCGGCTCCTCCGGGGCCAGCGTGGCACGGCCGTGGCTCCCGGCACGGCACGGGGAGGGCGGCTGCTCCGGCGGCGGGGACAGTGCCATCGCTGGGGCGCCTCTGCACGTGGGCCCCTTTTTGGGGTGGCCCCACGTGGCTGCAGACCTGTGAGATGCTCTGAGGTTGCTGGGGTTTTTTTTTTAAGGCAAACGTTTGCTTTTGTGCGATGTTGGAGAGAGCCGCCGCTGCCGTGCTCGGAGAAGAGGTTTTTAAGCACTTGAGCGCTGCTTCCAGGGCAGGCATTTCCCCTCTTCTCAATAATGCAGCCGCAGGGTTTTACACAAGCCGGGTCAATCCCCGGCTAAGCGGCGGTAGAGGAGCCCGCCCAGAGCCCCAGCCCCACGCCAGCGCCGTGCCGGGACCCCCGGCTGCACCACGCCAGCGCCGTGCCGGGTGGGATGGAGGGTGCGTCCCGTGGGAGCTTTGAGAGCAAAGGTGGGGCATCTTTGTGAGCAGCTCCCGTACCCTCCTCATGCCAAGGCTGCTGAGCCGCTCTCAGGTCGCTTCTCCACCGATGTGATCGCTGCCGGCACTTGAGCCTCCCCGGCATTGCGCCGTGGGCTGGGTGATGCCGGGGCCGCCCGGGGCTTTGCCGCTTGCTCCCGCCGTCTCCATTTCTGTGCTCCAGCACTGTGCAGGACAGGATTAGGGACTTAACAGCCTGTGCCAGATAGACACTTAAATAAGCAATAAATTTGGAGTTCATTAGTGAGGATTAATTAGTGTTTGCACAGGGCTTTGCCTCTGCAAAGCAGCAGACAGGAGCCCGAGCAGCGTTATTTATCTTGAAGCTTCGCTGTGACCTTGTTGAGGTTGGGAGAGACTCGTGGCCCGGGTCCCATCAGTCCCCACCATGGCTGTGCTGCGAAGGCGAGCGGAGGAAAGCCCAGCGCGCTCCCGGCTGCGGGACCCGGGGCTGGGAGCCAGCCCGAGGGCCTGGGGACAGGGGATGCTCCGGGAGCGCGGCAGGCAGAGCAGGCAGCCGAGTGCGGGCAGCAGCCTGCTGCGTGACCCCGAAGCGGGCATCCTTGCATCGCAGAGCTGCTCAGATGGGGCTGGGAAGCAGCAATCCCAGGTTCGGCTGCAGGGGAAAGGCAGCGTTTGAGCGCAAGCATTCATTTTGGGGGTTCTCCTGGGCTTCTGGGGGCCCTCCTGGCCCCGCAGGGAGCAGGGGCTGGCAGTCAGGAAGGGGAGCTGGTGGCGCGCTCCCCATCGCTTCGGCTGTGTTTGGGAAGGGGCGGAGGGGGAGGCTGGTGGGTGGCACGGCCGGCGGCAGCTCCTGCGTGTTCGTCCTCTGCCGGTGTACGGGCCAGCCGAGCCCCTGCCTGCTCCGGGGGCTGGAGCAGAGCCTGGTCTCTGCTTCGGGGTGCAGGCAGCGGGGCAGGAGGTGACAAAGGTGGGGAGCATCCGCACGCGTCACGTCGGACGGCTGAGCCCGCCCCGTGTCTCAGCCCCTTGGCTTATTTCTCCGTCTTCACACGGTGATTTTTCAGCGAAGCAACGGCCGTGGCTGTACGGCACCGCTTTGCCGCACTGGACTGTGAAATGAGGAGTTAGTCATCCCTGCTCCTCCGGCTCCGCGCAGCCGGGGCCCTGCCGCAAGGGGACGGGGACGGGTCCATGCGTGCTGCTGCGGGGCCCTGGGGGGATGCCCGTGGTCCATGGGGGGATGCCCCAGGAGGAGCGGGAAGCCTCCGCCGGACCCTGCTCCCGGCGCTACAGGATTTATCACGCGGCTCGACTCCAGCTCTGGCGCGGGGCCAGGAATTTTTCTGGCACCAGCTAAATAATGGAGACGCCTCCGTCCCCGCGCACCTCGCCGGAGAGGGGAGCGGCGTGAATAATGCATCGTCCTGCGGCGCGCCGAGGCGCAGCCGGGCCTGACTGCGGGGCTGAGACGGGGCCGGCGGCAGCACCGGCGTTTCGGGGGCAGCAGCACGCTCCCCGAGCCCCCGAGCTGGGGCTTCCCTCGGGCCACCCGCGCAGTCCCCGCGCTCTCAGCCGCGGCTTTATTTTATATGGGATGAGGAGAAAGCTGTCTCCGTGCTGGAAAACTGGCTTCGGGGCCGGCTAGCTGGCACCGTGTCCCGTGCTGCCCGCCATAGCTCCATGCCCATCTCATTAGGTGCCAGGAAGCTTTTCCGTGCCATGAGTGATATCAGGCTGATCCCTGGTGCGTGTAAAAGCTCCTTTCCAGAAGAAATGCCATCTCTGCCAATCCCGCACCCTGCCAGGCTCGGGACCTGCCCTCGCCCTGCCTGCAAAGGGGTTTTTTCGGCGGCTGCAGGGAGCAGACGCCTCCTCCGGGGATGGGTTTGGCGCTGGGTGGGGATGCCCTCGCGGGATCCGGCCCGTTCCCATCGCCAGCGCTGGCAGGGGCTGCGGCGCTGGGCAAGCGGCGTTGTGAGTGGAGGAGGGAATGGCTCCAAGGAGCAGCCTGGGAACGGCGTCGAGGACATAATAAACTCTATCAAAGCCTCATTCATTACGGAAGAACACGGAGCGCAAGTGCCGGCATGTCTTTGTTCGCTCGCTCCCTCTCCGATCTGATTCCTCTCCTTCATTTCCTGCTGCTTTCGCCTTATCTCCCTCTTTTCAGTGTATTCCTCCCCGGCTCTGCGGGACGGGGGGCCGTGCCCCACAGCACCACGCCAGCGAGCAGAGCCATGTGCCAAGGGCCGTCCTCCGCCAGCGCGGGCTGGGGAGCTCCCAGGGTTGGGTTGGCTTCTCCTCCCTCCCCCCACATGCTGGCAGGGCCCGAAGGTGCCGTAACCGTAACGGTGCCGGTGCAGCCAACCGCAAAGTGTTTCCGAAGCCCGGCACACCACCAGCGAGGGAGCAGGATCTGCCGGGGAGAGCCGCGTCGCTCCCTGCGGGGACGGTGCCGAGCAGCGGCAGCCCCTTGGCATTGCTTTCAAAGCCAGGTTCATCGTGCCGCCACACCGCGTGCTGTGTCCAGGGCTGGTGGCGGCACGGTTACATGGGGGACAAGCCCCTTGGGGTCGGTGGCTCTGAAGACTCCATCTCTGGCCCGGGGATTGCTCAGTCCCCAAAGCCTCGTCGCAGGGAGGGTGACCAGGGATGCTGCTGCGCGCCTGTCCTGCGCTCTTGCAAAGCACCTGCTTTGGCCGTGCTCGGGGACGGTGACCGGGCAGGAGGGACGCTTGCCCGGAGCCCCAAAGCAAAGCCAGGGGTTGGGGGATGCTGTTCCTACTGCTGGCACTCCGTGGGGGGGATTGCCAGCCTCGCTGGCCGCGCAGTCCCCACCCCAGCTCTCTTCTGGCTGGGCTGTGAGCCCCTTCCCGTGCCGTCGGGCGATGCAGTGCCATGCCGTGCCATGCCATGCCATGCCACGGAGCCCATTGGGATGCTGCAGGGCGCTGGGGGCTCGCAGGGGCAGAGGGTGGCGCGGGGATGGTGAGCAGCGCCCCGTGTCCTCTATGGGTTATCTTATACAGCTTATATATTAGCTTATATAGCTCACCGGGCTCGCTGCTGCCAATCCTGCTCCACAAAACCTGCCACTAAGCTCATGCGGGTGCAGCCGTGCCGTGCGGTGCGGCTCGAGCCTTTCCCCGGCCCCTTCCCGGCCCTGTGTCGTTCCTAAATCCTCACTGCCGTTTCTGCTGGAAAACTCCTCTTTTTGCTCAGCTTTTGAAGGGATTTTATCGCTGCAAGAGCCCCCGAGCAGCTGATGGGCAGCGAGCGGCCAGATGCCCCCTAGTTCCCTTTCCTGGGCATCTCATCCCACAAGTGCCATTAATCACTGGCTGATAACGAGCATGTCTAACGAGCAACTTTTCTGCAGGAGCCTGCGTGAGCAGAGGCCGTGTACCTGGCTTGCACAGCTCTCTTAGTTACAGAGCCCTTTGAGCTTTATTTTCCCCTCCTGCGGGCAGGGCAGGCAGGGGGCGCGGGGAGAGGGTGCTGTGCGTGATGTTTTGGGGAGGCGAGACCCTTGACGCTCGCTTCTGTGAGCGGAGATCCCCGGGCAGTGCTGAGCTGCCTGGCACGGGGTGAGCGGGGCCGGGGGGCTGGCAAGGGGGGCTGGGGTCCTCGGTGGGGGTGGTCGGCTCTTTGGAGGGATGCTGGCCATCTCCCCCCACCCCGAATTCCCCTCCATCCCTTCCCCTTATAGAGCTGCCACTTAAACTCAGAGGAGACGCTCAGCCCGGCGCTGCGAGGTGAATGCTGGCACGTCCTCATGGGAGGATGCTCGTGTCGGCCAGGGGCTCCCCTCAGGGTTTCGGCAGAGCCGGGGCTGCGGCGATGCTCGGGGAGCCCACCCCGGGGTGCAGGAGCGGGAGGGCACCCATGGGAGCAGGAGAGGGGTGCTGGGCGCGCTAGCTTTGGGGTGTCCGCTCCAGAGCGGGAAGCGGGCTGCCTCCCCACAGGGATGCTCAGCACCGGGCGGTTTTGGGGCGCTCCCCTGACCCATGCCCCCTCTCTGCCCCCGCTGCAGGACAAGAACAGGAAGCTGAGGCCCCTCTACGACATTCCCTACATGTTCGAGGCCCGGGAGTTCCTGCGCAAGAAGCTCATCGGGAAGAAGGTATGGAGGGGACGGGGCTGGTGGCGAGGTCCTCGCTCGTCCCGGGTGTGGGCGGGTGCTAACGAGGGGCCGGGAGCCGGCGGTGCCGCGAGAGTCCTTACGGGTGACCCGGGGGCTCTCCGCGGGGAATTGCGGGGTGCACCCAAAGCTGGAGCACCCTTTGAGCTGGGCCCTCCGAGGGGTTGCGGTCTCGCTTTCAGCTGCCCCCGTTTCCCAGGAATGCTGCGTACCTGCGTCGCTTTATATTTCCCTTTGTTTCACCGGCGTATTTTTCTAGGCTGGTTTAGAGCAATTCAGGGGAATGAAGAATATAATGTGCACTTAACTACTGAAGCACATGCTCAGGATGCAATTTTCAAATGCTCATAAAATGGTCAAATAAAATCAATTTCCTTCATAGCAAGGCTGCTCGCTGCTGCTCATTGAGGACTATTTCCATGCCTAATTGCATCTCTCCATTTCAGAGCCCTGTTTATATATTTAAAAAAAAAAAAAAAAAAAGAGGAAAAAATTAGCAGCTTGCAACACTTTTCCAATGGGAAGCCTGTCACTTGTCATAGTCAAAAGCAGCTGCGAGGATGTTGCTGGGACTTGTGAAGCGAGCTCCGGTCTCTGAAATGGAAACCCAGTCGTTTCCAGGAGGGTCCTGGCCCCGTGCCGGGCTGAACCTCGGCAGGGTCCCGGTCTGAGCGCTGCCAGCCACGCCAGGGGTTACTGGTGCTGGTTTTCCTCCAGCCGCCATCGCTCTGCGGCGCAGCAGAGTGCGGTTTGCTCTCTCCCACCCTGCCATGCTTGGCTGTTGCTCAAAACCACCCTTTTTCTCCCCAAACCCGTTTGCATTCGCCCTTGCACGCTCGCAGGCGGGAGACGAGGCACGCCTGGCCGAAGCCCCCGGCTCCGGTCACCGGGTCCCCACTTGGGGTAGGGATGTGGCCCTGCCAGAGCCCTTGGTGCTCGTGGTGCTGCCTGCACCGCTCCTGTGTCCCCGTGCCCAGCCCCGAGGTGCTGGGGGAGCCGTCCCCACACGGGGCAGCCCCGATCTCCAGCCGTCCCCGAGGCTGGCAGCTGCGTTCTGCGTCCCCCGTGTCCCCACAACCACGTCCAGGCGGTGCCAGCGAGGAGGATGAGGGTCCCGCCTTCCTCCCAGGACCCCCAGCACGGTGCTGTGGCGTGAGGCATCGTGCTCAATGCGCCCAGAGGAGCGGGCAGCGGGATCATCGCATCCGGAGGGACAGGCGGGAGCAGGCAGCGGCGCACCGTCGCTGCTCTGCTGCCGTCGGACCGCCGTCGGCAGCAGGAGGAGGGGAGCGGGACAGCAGCCAGCTGCCACCATCCCCGTGCCCGGAGCGTCTGGTCAGGAGCCAGTGACCCCCAGAAATAGAAGCAAGAAGCCGTTTCGCTGTTTAAAGCTCCCCATAACCTTGCAGCACGCTGCTGGGGCTCCTGCCTTCGTCGTTTCGGTAACCTTGGGAGCCAGGCGCCCGCTTGCCTTTGATGTTGCCTCGTTTGCTTTATAAATATTTCCTTTGTCAGCTCCACGTTTTTCACTTCAGATTAATTTGATTGAGGAAAGCGATGAAAAAATCCTTTCCGTTAATGATCAAAACAGTCCCTCGAGGTTGGCGGCGCGTTCTGATTTGAAATGACAGCCTTGCACAGGGTGGCTCGCCCTTGCCTTCTCGCGGCTCGCTGTCAGCATCAATCTTTGCGGCAAAATCCCTCTTTTCCCACCCCCTTTTTTAATATACTTTTAAAGCCCACCCCGGCAGGGAGCTCGCGACTTCTGAGAGCTGTCTGCTTGCCGGGAGATCAAACGGGGCGGGCTGGCACTGAAGCGCAGCACTGCCCGCGGCGTCGGCACGGCTCCAGCTCCGTGCGTGTTTGCAGGGGTGCCCCGGGGGAGCCCTGCCTGCCCCGGGGGAGCCCTGCCACCCTCCGAAGGGTGTTCCTTCCTGCAGACCCCCAGGGTCGGCTGATCTCCTGGGTCCTTGGGAGATCTGGATCTCCCGGATCCTCGGGCAGGTCCGGCGGTCAGACCGGTGCTGACTGCTCCGGCCTCGCTCCTGGCATCCCCAGCTGCGAGTGCCCGTGGGCTGCGGTGGCCCCTTGAGCTGCTCCCCCACCACCAGGCACCTTCTGGCCCCCTTCTCCTCCCCTCTCCTGCATAGGTGTGGTGGGTGCCGAGCGGCTGTGGCCGTGCTAGCGTGTCCCCGAGGAGCGGTGGATGCAGGGACCCTCCCCATGGCAGGGGACTCGAGGTTTGGGGTCTGCCCTGTGCACCCCCAGCACCCACCCCAGCCTGTCCCCTAGGGTCGGGGCTCCCCTGCCCGGCTCGGAGCCGCCTCCTCCCTTCCCACTGCCTTTCGTTTGCCTGGGAAGGGCTGGCATGGCTTGACGGCGTGACAAGCCCCGGGAGGGATCGCCGCTGGCAGCCGCTCCGGCAGAGCGTGATCATCCCCTTCAAGATTGATGAATTGAATATTAGGAATAATTAGGCCAGGATGAGTTTTTGGTCTCGCTGCCGGTGCTTCATCAGCTGCCTCCTCAGCCGCAAGCACCATGTGTCTGTCGGGCTTGGCCGTGCCATGGTCGCTGCCAGTGCCCTGGGGCTGCCTGCCGGGAAGCGGCTTGGGGCTTGGCTCGTGGGTGCTGTCCCTGCATGGTGGGGACCCTCCTCATGGGTGCTGTCCCTGCATGGTGGGGACCCTACTCGTGGGTGCTGTCCCTGCATGGTGGGGACCCTCCTCGTGGGTGCTGCCCTTGCACAGCGGTGACCTTGCCTCGTGGGTGCGCGGTGGCAGCTCTGGAGGGTCGGTGTGACACTAGAGGGAGCTGCACTTTAGGAATTATGGAGCTGGATGTACTCCCCCCCATCCCACCCCACCCCGTCCCACCCCATCCCAAGGGAAGCGGCACCCACTCCAGGGAGCGGGACCTGCTCCCGGCAGCCTGGTCAGCCCCCGCCGGGGTGAGCACTGACACCCCCAGCGCTGTCCCCTGCCCCCTGCCGGGCAGTGTGGTCCCATTGCCATCCCGGGGCAGGTTTCCTTCAGTACATGGACACAGAGCGGGGTCAGAACGAGCCATCCCTCGCCCCTGGGCGGTGTGTGCTCGGGCAGGCACCTGCTGGGCTTTGCACGCACGTGTGTAAGAGACAAAGTGTGAGCTGGGAGCTGCTGGTGCACGGGCTCCCGAGGTATCAGCAACCCCGACTGCCCTGGGCCGGGCGGCTGGGGCTCCCAGGGACCATTGCCTGCCCGTGCCTGGTGACGCAGGAGGACAGCCCCTGCCCGGCCCCGGCTGCTCTGGTCCCAGCACGGCAGCGGGGACGTGTTTTGCCAGCAAGGACAAAAGTCCTATGGCTGCAGCGAGCCGTCTGTCCTCAGCTGCCCTCCTCTCCTCGTCCTGACACCTCCTGGTGTGAGTGCTCCAGCTGTGCCGCAGGCAGCGTGTGGTCCAGAGCAGGCAGGAGTGCTGATGCTGTTCCAGAGCAGGCAGGAGTGCTGATGCTGTTCCAGAGCAGGCAGGAGTGCTGATGCCATCCAGAGCAGGCAGGAGTGCTGATGCCGTTCCAGAGCAGGCAGGAGTGCTGATGCCATCCAGAGCAGGCAGGAGTGCTGATGCCTTTCCAGAGCAGGCAGGAGTGCTGATGCCATCCAGTGCAGGCAGGAGTGCTGATGCCATCCAGAGCAGGCAGGAGTGCTGATGCTGTTCCAGAGCAGGCAGGAGTGCTGATGCCTTTCCAGAGCAGGCAGGAGTGCTGATGCTGTTCCAGTGCAGGCAGGAGTGCTGATGCCATCCAGAGCAGGCAGGAGTGCTGATGCCTTTCCAGAGCAGGCAGGAGTGCTGATGCCGTTCCAGAGCAGGCAGGAGTGCTGATGCCTTTCCAGAGCAGGCAGGAGTGCTGATGCCATCCAGAGCAGGCAGGAGTGCTGATGCCATCCGGAGCAGGCAGGAGTGCTGATGCCTTTCCAGAGCAGGCAGGAGTGCTGATGCCTTTCCAGAGCAGGCAGGAGTGCTGATGCCTTTCCAGAGCAGGCAGGAGTGCTGATGCCATCCGGAGCAGGCAGGAGTGCTGATGCCTTTCCAGAGCAGGCAGGAGTGCTGATGCCATCCAGAGCAGGCAGGAGTGCTGATGCCTTTCCAGAGCAGGCAGGAGTGCTGATGCCATCCGGAGCAGGCAGGAGTGCTGATGCCTTTCCAGAGCAGGCAGGAGTGCTGATGCCATCCGGAGCAGGCAGGAGTGCTGATGCCTTTCCAGAGCAGGCAGGAGTGCTGATGCCATCCAGAGCAGGCAGGAGTGCTGATGCTGTTCCAGTGCAGGCAGGAGTGCTGATGCTGTTCCAGTGCAGGCAGGAGTGCTGATGCCATCCAGAGCAGGCAGGAGTGCTGATGCCTTTCCAGAGCAGGCAGGAGTGCTGATGCTGTTCCAGAGCAGGCAGGAGTGCTGATGCTGTTCCAGAGCAGGCAGGAGTGCTGATGCCTTTCCAGAGCAGGCAGGAGTGCTGATGCCGTTCCAGAGCAGGCAGGAGTGCTGATGCCTTTCCAGAGCAGGCAGGAGTGCTGATGCCTTTCCAGAGCAGGCAGGAGTGCTGATGCCATCCGGAGCAGGCAGGAGTGCTGATGCCATCCAAAGCAGGCAGGAGTGCTGATGCTGTTCCAGTGCAGGCAGGAGTGCTGATGCCTTTCCAGAGCAGGCAGGAGTGCTGATGCCATCCGGAGCAGGCAGGAGTGCTGATGCCTTTCCAGAGCAGGCAGGAGTGCTGATGCCATCCGGAGCAGGCAGGAGTGCTGATGCTGTTCCAGTGCAGGCAGGAGTGCTGATGCTGTTCCAGTGCAGGCAGGAGTGCTGATGCCATCCAGAGCAGGCAGGAGTGCTGATGCCTTTCCAGAGCAGGCAGGAGTGCTGATGCTGTTCCAGTGCAGGCAGGAGTGCTGATGCCATCCGGAGCAGGCAGGAGTGCTGATGCTGTTCCATAGCAGGCAGGAGTGCTGATGCCTTTCCAGAGCAGGCAGGAGTGCTGATGCCATCCGGAGCAGGCAGGAGTGCTGATGCCTTTCCAGAGCAGGCAGGAGTGCTGATGCCATCCAGAGCAGGCAGGAGTGCTGATGCCTTTCCAGAGCAGGCAGGAGTGCTGATGCCATCCGGAGCAGGCAGGAGTGCTGATGCCTTTCCAGAGCAGGCAGGAGTGCTGATGCCAGCCGGAGCAGGCAGGAGTGCTGATGCCATCCAGAGCAGGCAGGAGTGCTGATGCTGTTCCAGTGCAGGCAGGAGTGCTGATGCCTTTCCAGAGCAGGCAGGAGTGCTGATGCTGTTCCAGAGCAGGCAGGAGTGCTGATGCCTTTCCAGAGCAGGCAGGAGTGCTGATGCCCGTCCGGAGCAGCAGGAGTGCTGTGAAGGCAGCAGGACTGCGTTTGGGGTCAAACACCTCAAAGGCATCATCTTGGCATGATGGGATCTCATGATCCTCCTCCCCGGTGTGGGGGTCATCGCCACCCCTACCAGCTCCGGGCTGATGAAATTAATTGGAAATTAATAAATCTTCCTGCTGTGTACTGCTCTCCCAGTATATCACGCTTCTGGCTGCACAGCAGCTCCCGTGGGACATCCCTCTCGTTGCCGGGCCCGGCAGGGAAGCCCACACCGGTGCATGGTACCGTGCCTGGCCATGGCTCTGGTGGGCCGTGGGAGCCGGGAGCCGCGGGATGGGCTCTGTCACGGCTGCTTTTGTGGGTGTCTGTGGGCATTTGCGGGGAACAGGGGCTCGGGGACCCGGAGGCCGCTCGGCCGGGGGGTGGCTGCGGTGCCGGACGGCGAGCGCGGCTGTGGCCAGGGTTAGGGCTGCGGTGTGCAGGCAGGCAGCAGCCCGGCTCTCCATCCCTTCAGTCGTGCCCCACTCTCGCCGATGCCCGTGTGCGCTGGCCCTGGGCAGCAGCCTTGAGGGAGGCAGGTTTGCTGGGGCGGGTGAGCAGGCAGCCCTCTTGGTGCTCCCAGGCACCCTGCTGCCTGTCCCACCGCTTGTCCATCTGTCCCACCGTCCGTAAAGGCTTTCCAGCTCCGGCTGCTTCCAGCATGAACCCCAGTTCATGGCCGGGAGAGCCTGAAACCCAGCCGGGGGCACCGGGCTGCCGGACGCTGCCAGCCCGGTGCAGCGGACACCCGTTTCCCACTGCCTTTTCTGCCTCCTTCCCGGCCGCTCGCCCCCCGCTCCCTGCCCTCCAGCCCTGCGGCAGGAGCGCCGCGTGCCCCCCGTGCGCCGCCTCCCCGTGCCGCGGCTCAGAGCTGCCCGCGCTGCCTGCCAGCTCCCTGTCCCGCAGAAACGCAGGGGCAGCACGATAGCTTCCCTCGGGCCCCTGCAGTAAAAATAAACCGCTGCGATTGCTTCCAGAAATAGTCCCCCCTCCCTCTGGAGAAAGCACCGAAGGGAGAAGAGGCACAAATATCCCCACGGCCGCGGCGGCCTCTTTGCTTTCGGTTCGTGCAGCACTTATCACGTTAGCAGAGGGGCCAGGCTGCGGGGAACTGCATCTGAATTCCCAGCGCCCCAGAGAGAGATGGAGTATAATATATTTTCTCTCTTGCCCTTCCATCAAGGCAGCATGAAGTTTCTAAAGCTGGGATTTTTATGGCGCATTGTTTCTCCCTTTAACAGACCTGATTTGTTTTTCTTGACTCTTCCGCCAGCTTTGGCTGTGCCGGCGCCGGCTCCCTGCGCTGCCACGGCACATGCCCGGTGCAAGAGCTGCCGTGGCTCCTGCAAGGGAGCTGCACCCTCCCCGGCAGCCGCGGGAGTGACCCAGCGCGGTGGAATTTGCCCGGTGGCACGGGCTGAACCGGCTGCTGCGACCCCGGCCCCGCTGCAGCGCCCGCCGGCGTTTGGCTGCTGTGCCCCGGTATGGATTTGTCTCCCGCGGTGGAGCGGGGCACATCGGGGCAGGGACGGCTCCCTCCACACAGACGCTGCCCATCGATTTCAGCGCTGGGCATGCACTGCCGTTAAGCCGCTTTTTTTAATTATGCCATCGTGCAGGCAATTCAATCGAGTCTAAATGGGTGCTCTTGGCCCTTTCCTCTAATTAGCTGAGGGGGATTAATCATTCGGATGGAGGGAGACGGCACAAGATAACTCAGGGAAAAATATCCCCTGTGCACGGAAGCGATTCAGTCCCTTGCTTAAGCCTGCTCTGCAGCTGGCGGGGGGCCGGGGGGCAGAGGGGCGGCTCTCCCCAGGGTGCCCGAGCACCCATGGGTGCCCGATGGGCCGCAGCCGTAAGGATGTGGGGCTCTGCGGTGCACCGGAGTCCTTGCATCCCTGGCACCGCCGCGCTCATCCCCTCCTCAGGGTCCAGGTGCCGGGGGCTGTGAGTTTGGTGGAGACCCAGTAAGGTCCGTGGGGACGCCGAGAGGCGGCGACACTGGTGTGAACCCCGTCACCTGCCCTGCGGCGGGCACCGGGCGGGAGGGCAGCTCCGGCGGGCAGCAGCCCCCAGGTGCCAGGCTGGAGGCGGGGGTGCCCGTTTCTCACCCCCCTGCGCCCCGTCAACCATGCGGCTACGAGCGGAGGCTTGTGCGCAGCCAGGGCGACCCCCCAAAGCTGCGCCGTGCTCCTGATGCTTTATTTTTTACGCCTCTGGCCCCGGGGATAATTTCACCCGTTCAGCCAGCCCTGGTGAGACGTGCGTACCCGGCAGCGCTGCCCGATCCCCCTGCCCCAGCCCCGCGGGCGCGAGCCCCCTGCTCCTGCCACGGCAGAGGGGCTCCGGGCTCCAGGCTGGCGCGGAGGGCCGCGGCGCTCGCGTGGCGCAAGGACCGGCGGTGCGCGGTGTCCCTGGTGCGTGCCGTAGCCAGCCCCTGGGTTGGCAGGGGATGCAGTCGTGCCATGGTGCCGTGCACGGTCGTCCCCGGATCGATGGGGAGGTCGATAACTGGAGACTGGTGGGCTGCGCGTGGCTGGTGCCAAGGGACGGGAGGAGGAGCGTGTCTGAACCGCCGCCGTGCCTCGTCTTCCCCGCTCCCGGGCAGAGGGGCGCGCGGGTGGCCTGCCCTCGCCTCCTGACGCCTGTGCTCATTTATCTGCAAAGCTTCAGCTTATTTTTAATGCCTGGGGATTTGTTAGCGATGCAGCTCAGGGATGGAGGCTCATCAAAGGGAAGGGCTGACAGCGAACTGATAACGCCTCTCCTCTGCGAGAGCCTGCGATCACGAACCCGAGCCCCCAGCGTACCTGGAAAGCAGCAGCTGGGGGTTTCCCTGCAGTTTTCCAGTGCGTCCGCCTGTGTCTGGTCAGATAGCGTGGCTCAGAGGACTGGGATGCTTCCTGGGATGCTCCTTTTGGGGTCCCAGTGCCAGCACTGCCGGCAGACCTGGGAAAAGCAGGGGATGGGGTTTGACTGGGGAAAACGTTTCCCCGCTGAACATCATCCCTCTCCCTGGAGGAGGGAAGGCTTTTGCAGACTTTTGCAGATTTTTGCACTATTGGGCAATTTTCGCTGCGTGCTACTGGCAGCCTGCAAACCCGGGGAGAGCTGGTGGCACGGCGCAGCGCGGCACGGCATGACATGGCAGCAGTCGCCTGATGCGGCGATGGTCGGGGCGCAGCCGGGGGTTTTTTGGAAGGTCCCACTTTCTGCAGGGCGGCGCGGCCAGGAGTCATGGGGACAGCGCACGGCGAGGGGTGGCCGCTGCTCCCCAAACACTGCCGGTGCCGGCGGGGGGACGCAGGTGCCGCCGCCCGCGCCGCAAACAACGGCACCCAGCCGCGGGGAAGCTGCGACCGCATGCACCCGCTGTGCTGGCCGTGTGCCGGAGCCGGGACCCTGTGCCGAGCAGCGTGCCGGTGCCAGCGAGGCTTCGCAGGGCGCCGGCTCCCGAGTTTCACGGGAACGCGCTGCGTCATCACCGCTGCTTTCCAGCGTGTGAAGTTGGGGAGGATTTTGCTGTTCAAAGCCTTCTGGAGAGCTGGCTGCTCCCCAGTGCCGAACTTGGGAGAGATCTCCTCCCGACTGTGTTCTGCCTGGAATAAACAGTGCATGCAGATGCGGATGCAGATGAGCAGGAGGGGAGAAGTCTGCCGGCGTGCTCAGCTCCGGTCGCTGCAGTGGCCTGAAATGGCTCCCTGACAGCAGGGGAGGGTGAAGAGAGCAAATGTGGTTGTTCCTGGCATAATGACCAGAAATTCAGGGCCATTTCCTCTCTGTGCATCTATTTTCCTCCTTCCAACACTTCTTCAAATGGCTCTGCCGGGCACTTCCATTGCCAGGCTGCAGCCCTGAGTTATTCCTGGCTCCGGCAGAGCCTGCCCCAGCAAGGTCAGTCCTACCCTGGGGCTGCTCGTTCGGCTTGGCTGGGCTCAGCTTGGCTGGGCTGGGCTCCGCTGCCCGAGGCTGCAACCCGAGGGGGGCTCGGTAGCCCCGCTGCTGCCAGAGCCGGTGGGGAGGAGGGAGCGCAGAGCCCTGCGGCCGCTGCAGGCTCCGCTTTCGGCAACGGTTGAGGCTCTGCAGGCTCCGTGGGGGCTGCTTTGCAGCGTGGTGGCTTGGAGCATCCCCCGTACCACATCCCGGGCTCTTTACACGCCTTCCTAGGAGGGACCGTGATGGGAGGATCCGGCGAGGAGAGGTGGAGGGCATTAACAAAGAGCTTGGTGAAGCCGAAAGCAAACAGCTGGCTCCTGCTTGCCATTCCCAGCAAAGCACCCTTCCTGCAGCCGGATGGGTGCTGAGGCTGGGCTGAGCCGGCACACCCGGCATTCAGGCATGTAGGACCTGCTGTCCAGCCCCGTCCTTCACCGCTGCTTTGTTTGATCTCTCGCTTCACTTGCAGCAGACGCTGTCACCGCTCTGCTCTGGGACCCTGCGTGCCGGAGCGTGGCACGTCGGGAGTCCACCGGTGCCTCTCCGCAGTACCGTGGTGCAGAGCATTCCTCTAACGGCGTCTTCCCTGGGGCAGCACCCTGTGGTGGGTCCTGGTGCCAGGCGGGGGGCTCAGAGGGGACCGTCCCCTGCCGCGGGGACACAGGGCGCAGCAGGGAGGAGGGGGCCAGGCTGCGGCGGGTGGGCGCAGGGTGGGTGCATATGGCAGGGGTGGGTGGCAGACCAGACTTGCTCTGCTATAATTACTGTCTGAAACGCCTGCGGATCTCCCAGCCTTTCTTCGTCACAAACTCACAGGGACTATTTTTACCTCCCCGAGAGCTCGTGCCGTGTGTCAGGGCCCTGAAGGGGAGCTGGCTGCTCCCCTCCTGCCTCTGAGGCCGGGAAGATGCTCCCAAAAACCTGCCAGGGAGCCTGGGGCCACGTGCTGGGACCACATCGTTGGGACCACGATGCTGGGGACAGTGTGCCTGGGGCCACGTGCTGGGGACCACATCGTTGGGACCATGATGCTGGGGACAGTGTGCCAGGGGCCACGTGCTGGGGGACCACATCGTTGGGACCACGATGCTGGGGACAGTGTGCCAGGGGCCACGTGCTGGGACCACATCGTTGGGACCACGATGCTGGGGACAGTGTGCCAGGGGCCACGTGCTGGGACCACATCGTTGGGACCACGATGCTGGGGACAGTGTGCCAGGGGCCACGTGCTGGGGACACGGTGCTCGGCACACCAGGCACCGTTCCTCCTCCTGCCGTGAGTGTGAGCACGGGTTTTTGGCACCGACGGCCCCGCATTTCCCAGGAGCGGTGTCCTCCCTGCCCGCCCTCGCACGAGAGCCGGTGGCAGGGCACAGGGGATGTGGGGACGGGGACAGGGACACGGCTCGCCAGCCCTGGCTGCCGGGCACCTGAGCGATGGGCGAGCGCGGGCAGGGGCCGGCAGGTCCGGTGCAGCCCCGGCTGGTGGCAGGGGAGCCGGGGCGGGTGACATTGAACGCGTTGGCTGCACAAAGGCATGTGAATCTCTGTAATGCCATTCTTCTCGGGGCTGGATCTCCTCCAGGGAGGAGAGCTGGTGGAGTGATTTAATTCACACTGACTGCAGCTGACCTTGGAAACCCACCGATAGATGGCCGCCATCGATGCTGGCTGGTGTTGGGAGGGAGCGAGAGCCCACTGCGGGTCCCATGGGCGCAGGAGGGATGGAGGGAGCCAGGCAGGGACCCCGCACAATCGGCCGGGCACCCCACATCCCACCCGGCACCGGCCACCCCCTGCCCTCCTGGCCTCTCCGCGGTGCTGGCAGCCCCAGGGAGCTCTGCACGTCGCTCTCTGTGCCCAGGAAGCGCTTTGCTTTTTGTACCCCTGTGGAATATTGACTGGGCTGCAGGTCTGCGGGGTGGCAGTGGCGGCCACTTACACGTGTGCCCGGTGTCGGATGGCATGGGACCGTGGTGGCTCTGTGGTCGGGTGCCCCGGGGCGCTTTCCCTGCAGCTTCAGGTCCCTGCGGGTGGCAGATGGGTGAAGCCGGGCTCAGCGTGGGCACAGCACAGCTCTGGCCCGTGGTGTCCCCTGGTGCTTCTGGGGCGGGGGTCTGGGTCTGTCACAGCTAAAAGCGATCAGGTGGGGCTGGACTGGGATGAGCAGCTCCCAGAGCTTGGGTGTACGGCTGTGGGACGTGCCTGAGCCGGGGCTGGGGGTGCAGGAGGTGCCTGAGCCAGGGCTGGGGGTGCAGGAGGTGCAGGAGGTGCCCGAGCCGGGGCTGGGGGTGCAGGAGGTGCCTGAGCCAGGGCTGGGGGTGCAAGAGATGTGCGAGCTGGAGCTGGGGGTGCAGGAGGTGCCTGAGCTGGAGCTGGGGGTGCAGGAGGTGCCTGAGCTGGGGCTGGGGGTGCAGGAGGTGCTCAAGCCGGGGCTGGGGGTGCAGGAGGTGCAGGAGGTGCCTGAGCCGGGGCTGGGGGTGCAGGAGGTGCTCAAGCTGGGGCTGGGGGTGCAGGAGGTGCAGGAGGTGCCTGAGCCGGGGCTGGGGGTGCAGGAGGTGCCTGAGCTGGGTCTGGGGGTGCAGGAGGTGCAGGAGGTGCCTGAGCCGGGGCTGGGGGTGCAGGAGGTGCCTGAGCCAGGGCTGGGGGTGCAAGAGGTGTGCGAGCTGGAGCTGGGGGTGCAGGACGTGCCTGAGCTGGGGCTGGGGGTGCAGGAGGTGCTCAAGCCGGGGCTGGGGGCGCAGGAGGTGCAGGAGGTGCCTGAGCCGGGGCTGGGGGTGCAGGAGGTGCCTGAGCTGGGTCTGGGGGTGCAGGAGGTGCAGGAGGTGCCTGAGCTGGGGCTGGGGGTGCAGGAGGTGCAGGAGGTGCCTGAGCCGGGGCTGGGGGTGCAGGAGGTGCCTGAGCCAGGGCTGGGGGTGCAGGAGGTGCCTGAGCTGGAGCTGGGGGTGCAGGACGTGCCTGAGCTGGGGCTGGGGGTGCAGGAGGTGCTCAAGCCGGGGCTGGGGGTGCAGGAGGTGCAGGAGGTGCCTGAGCCGGGGCTGGGGGTGCAGGAGGTGCTCAAGCTGGGGCTGGGGGTGCAGGAGGTGCAGGAGGTGCCTGAGCCGGGGCTGGGGGTGCAGGAGGTGCCTGAGCTGGGTCTGGGGGTGCAGGAGGTGCAGGAGGTGCCTGAGCCGGGGCTGGGGGTGCAGGAGGTGCCCGAGCCGGGGCTGGGGGTGCAGGAGGTGCCTGAGCCAGGGCTGGGGGTGCAAGAGATGTGCGAGCTGGAGCTGGGGGTGCAGGAGGTGCCTGAGCTGGGGCTGGGGGTGCAGGAGGTGCAGGAGGTGCCTGAGCCGGGGCTGGGGGTGCAGGAGGTGCCTGAGCCAGGGCTGGGGGTGCAGGAGGTGCAGGAGGTGCCCGAGCCGGGGCCGTGGATACTCTCAAGAGTTTATTTTCCACTGGGGAAAACAACATGCCTGAGGTGAGCGTTATCCGTCCAAGAGCAAGCACAGGGGAACAGGAGCACCTTTGCATGCACCAAACCACCTTCCCAGGCCAACGGTGCCGTTAGCTCCATCAACGCGCTGCAAAATACACCCGGGACCTGAGCCGGGGGAGAAACCTGCCCAAGCTGCTGCCAGCGGGCGCTGGGGACGGCGCAGAGGTTGGCGCAGCAGGGATGTCCCTTTTCTTGCTGGGACACGAGGAGCAGGGAAGCAGGAAGCAAATCACGCACTTCGTGTGTGCTTTCCTGCCTGTTTGCTGCCTTTAATTGCTCCGAGCTGGCAGCCGTGGAGGGGACACTTAGGGGGCGGCTCTACCCGGGGGCTGTGGCATGAGCAGGAGAGGGATCGAGATGCTAATTATGGGAAGGTTTTAATTCCTGGTTTGCAGCCGGAGCTGGCTGCTGTCGTGCTGCTGACGGCGGCTCCAGGAGCCCCGTTTGGGTCCTTTGATACCCAGGGGCTCGGTCATAGTGCCGTGGGTGCTTTCACGGCACCTTTCATCTCAGGAGCACCCTGGGAGGTGGGGGAATGCTGCGGCCGGAGCTCAGCACCCCGCGGAGAAGATGGGAGTGTCGGAGGCTGAGCCTGAGCCTTGGCACGGCCGGGTGCCCGTGTCTCCGCTGGCAGGTCCTTGGAGGTGCCAAGAGCGAGGTGCCAGCTCTGCGAGAGCCTGCTCCACCCTGCAGCCCCTGGGGAGCGGGGCGCGTGGCCAGCGCCGCGCCGTGGCACGCTGTGCCGTGGGTCCGTGGGACCCGCTCCTGCCAGCCCTCCCCTGCGGGCACCAGCCCTGGGGGGGACCTCGCGTTTGCTGGCACTGCTGGGGCTGAGCTGCTGGGGGAGGCGAGGACGGGGCTGTCACATCCCGGCCGCCCACAGTCCCGCTCAGCCCGAGGCGGTGGCACCAGGGACACGGCAGGTTTGAGTCCTTTCCTGCTGAATCCGTAGGATGCTCCGAGTGTGCTCGTTCCTGCCCCAGGGGAGGGAGTTTTGCTTTTGCGACTTGTCACATGCAGCGGTGCTGGCATCACGTAGCGGGGGACACGCCAGCTTTGTCACCGCAACAAACCTCAGCTGCGTCTGTCCAGGGGGCGCAACGCTTTGCAACACAACACTTTGCAATGCAATGCAATGCAACGCGATGCAACACGATGCAACGCAACATGATGCAACACAATGCAACGCAACACAACACGGCAGTGCAAAGCAACGCGAAGCAACACTTTGCAATGCAATGCAAAGCAACACGATGCAACGCGATGCAACATGATGCGTTGCAACGCAACACGGCAGTGCAAAGCAACGCGAAGCAACACTTTGCAATGCAAAGCAAAGCAACACGATGCAACGCGATGCAACACGATGCGTTGCAACACGGCAGTGCAAAGCAACGCAAAGCAACACTTTGCAATGCAACACAACACTTTGCAGCGAAATGCAGTGCAGCATGATGCAATGCAACGCAACACTTTGCAACACGATGCAACAAAATGCATGGCTTCCCCCGCTGCAGGCTTACGTGTGACACCCAGCCCGACCCCTCCGCGCTCTTCCCCTGCCCCTGGCGCTGCAGGATCCAAGCCCGAGCTGCGGGGTCGTGCATGCCCCGTCCCCGCCGGCTGCGTGCGGGCTCCTCGCCAGCCGACACCGGCATCCCGCCGGCCTTTTGCCAGACGCTTTGCCTAATTCCAGGCAAGGTGTTTCCCAAATGGAGCCGTGCCTCGCTGTTGAGCCAGATGACATTTAAAAAGCCCTGTAGTAGCTTGAATTTCCTAACTTGCCTCTTGGAGTAATCCTTGTCTTTTTTTCCCCTATAGTTGTTATGACAATAGTTTCGCTGGGAGGAATTGCTTTAACCTCTCCCCTTAATTGGCTCTTTGCTGCCAGAGCCCCCTCTTTTGCTGCTGCAAACCTTGATTAGCTCGGCTGTACGAGGCAGCGAGCTGACGGCGGGGGTTTGTCAGGCAATCGTACCTTTTTTGCATTTTTATGCTCATTTAAAAAGCCAGGCTTGGGAAGAGCCGACAGTTTGAAAGGGTTTACGTTTGCTCCCTCGCACCGCCGAGCTGGAAGCCTGTCTGTCTCCCTTTGGCTCAAGGTACCGGCGCCGAGAGCCGGCGGTGCGGGGTAGGCACGGTGCCGTGCGGCGGCACACCTGGAAAAAGCCTGTAGCGCCTAAATAAAATAAAATACGGCTGGGCCGAGGCGGCGGGAGGCAGCACCAGGACTTGCCCGGGGAGCCCTGTGTCACCCCCGTGTCCCGCCGTGCCTCCTCCAGCCCAGGGCAGCCGTAGCCTCCTCCGGCTGAAGCGCCGGTAGAACGGTGAGGAAGGTGCTTTTCCGGGGAAGCAAGGTGGTGGAATTGGGTTGGATTTGCATAGAAATGGCGCGTACAGATGTGGGATTGCGTTAAGTGGTTGAGCACTCGGGCTTTAACTCCGATTTCTTTTTCCCCGCTGTTTATTGCACGGCCATGGCCGGGAGCTGCAGCTCCGTGTTGCTGTGCCGGCGAGCGCCGGTGCTGCCGGTGCTTCCGATGCTTCCAGCCCCGGTGCTCCCTGCCCCGCACGCTGCTGCCCCGCAGCCGTCCGTATCCCAACCCAGGGCGAAGCTGCGAGAGCGGCCAGTGGTTCAGGCGGCGTTGCAGGACGTGCACCGGAGCCGGGGTCCCCGAATCCTGGGAGCGGGGAGGAGGGCGGGCGGCGCGCCGGGAAGGGAGCGGTGCCGAGGACCGGGATGTGCAGGTGGAGCAGCGCTGCCTTTCCAACCCCGCCGGGGAGCTGCTGCTCTCCGGCGGGGACACCGATGGCTTTTCCAGCCCTCCTGCCCCACGCCTGCCGGGACAAAGCCCCTGCTGCTGCAGTGGGCTGGCACGAGCCTCCCGTCCTTCGCCGGCCTTGCCA
This sequence comes from Morus bassanus, assembly GCA_031468815.1. NCBI lineage: Eukaryota > Metazoa > Chordata > Aves > Suliformes > Sulidae > Morus > Morus bassanus. The sequence continues at coordinate 84,455,646 of CM062571.1, read as the reverse complement.
CTGAGCCCTGCTCGTGGAGACGAGAGAGCTGGGGAGGGGCGGATACGGCAGCACAGCTCCCGGGTCTGCTCCGGGGGTCCAGGGTGGAAATGATTCTATTAGTGCGGCCGGCAGGAGCAGGGCAGGGATGGTGCCCTGTGCTCGGCACTGGTGAGGCCGCCCCTCGAATGCTGGGTTCAGTTTTGGGCCCCTCGGGACAAGGAGGACATGGAGGTGCTGGAGCGTGTCCAGAGAAGGGCAACGGAGCTGGGGAAGGGTCTGGAGCACAAGTGTGATGGGGAGCGGCTGAGGGAGCTGGGGGGGTTTGGTCTGGAGAAGAGGAGGCTGAGGGGAGACCTTATCGCTCTCTGCAACAGCCTGAAAGGAGGTGGTGGTGAGGTGGGGGTTGGCCTCTTCTCCCACGTTAATGGCAATAGGATGAGAGGAAACGGCCTCAAGCTGCGCCAGGGGAGGTTTAGATTGGGTATTAGGGAAAATGTCTTTCCTGCAAGAGTGGTCAGGCACTGGAACAGGCTGCCCAGAGCGGTGCTGGAGTCACCATCCCTGGGGGTGTTCAAAACACCTGCAGCCGTGGCACTTGGGGACATGGTTTAGGGGGCCTGGGGGTGTTGGGTTGGGGGTTGGACTTGATGGTCCTGGAGGTCTTTTCCAACCTTAACGATTCTGTGATTCTATGATTCTATAAATGGAAATTCTGATCGCTCATAACGGGCACTGGGATGTGATGCCCGGGAGCTGCTGGGGGGTGACGGCCAAGAGCTGCTGGAAGGGGGCTGCTGCGCCGGGAACGTGGGCCACGATCTCACCCATGAGCATCTCTGCACCCGCCAGCTTGTCCCGAGCCCCGGTGCAGCGGGAGATGCAGTTACCCAGCAGAAGTTGCCCCCCCAAGGGGGACCCCCACTAGCTGATGTGCACGAACGCCCCGGCTGTGGGCGGACGGGCGCGATGGCCGCGCGCGTCCCCGGCACAGCTGCGTGCCAGGCGGGTGACGTGGGGCGGGCGGGTGGCGGTGGCACGGGGACAGCACACCCGGGGGCCAGCGCAGCTCCGCGCCGGGCGCACGGCCGGGTTTCTGGGGTGCCCGGGGCTGCTCTCTGCCTCACCAAAGCGTTTTGCAGACCGGCCTCCGCGTCCCACTCGGCACGGTGCCGGCGACACTGATGCCAGCTGACAGCTACAGCTTAGCAGGGAGCTGTGCTTTCATCTACCTGCAGGTACAGGCGAGCTCTCCTACCAGAGGCCAAAACGTGATTACCCAGAAACGATGAGGCATCGGGGCTGGCTGCACGCTCGGCATCCCTGCCACGGCTCTCCGGCAGATGGGGAGCTCGCTGGCGTGCCTGGCAGGAGCCGGGGTGCCCCTGGCAGCACGAGTGCCCGTACCAGGAGCCCGGGGCGGCAGCTTGTCCGCCATGGGAGGCTCCTGGTTTAACGTGCCCAGCCCTGGCTCGCACACTGGTCTGCCAGATGTTGCTTCGCCGGCAGTACCGTCGGTGCCAGCAGCTGGCTGGCAAACGGCTCCTTTACCTGGGCACGGGGAGGTGTCGGGTCTGGCCGGCCGACAGCGGGGCTTTGGGGCAGGGGCAGAATGGGGGTGTGCCGGGAGGTGCCCCGGGCTGGACTGACCCCCTGCCCGTCTCTCTTGCCCAGGTGAACGTGACGGTGGACTACATCCGACCGGCCAGCAGCGCCACCGAGACCGTGCCTGCCTTCTCCGAGCGCACGTGCGCCACCGTCTCCATCGGAGGAATGTAAGTGTGGAATTGGGGAACGGGGCGCAGCGCTCCAGCCCGGCGCTCGCCGGGGCTCTGCCGCGCGCCGCGGGGGCGCCGGGGATGGAGGGCGGCTCATCCTCGCCGTGGGGCTGCGCGGTGCCGGCAGCTGGACGGCAGGAGCCTGCTGTCCCGCTCCACCCGGGGCCCTGCGCTTGCTGCCCCCAGCTCCGGCGGTTTGGGGGTGCTGGGCTGGAGGACCCCGCCGCAAGCCGGCCGCCTCGGGGAGCAGCGTGGCTGGCGGCTGGCTTCGGAGGAACCATGTCTCTCTGCTGTATGTCCCTGGGATGTCTGTCCTTTCCCAAGGGACACCGCCCTCCCCATGACACGGTGCAGGGGTGGGGGCTCTGCCGGAGCAGCCCCCCCCCACCAGCCCTGCCCCCAGTTTCCATGCCGCGGGCAGGTTCGGTGGCTTTACCCCAGGACACAGGGGTGCCGGGCTCCTCCGGCACGGCCCTACGGAGAGGTTGTGCCAGCAAGGCGCGCGTCCGGATGGCAGCAGCTCCAGGAGCTGCGTAGGGATGATTTGTCATAGGCCATTCTTCTTTTTTTTTTTTTTTCCCCCGTAGCAGCTATTTTGGAAAGCAACCAAAGTGCTGCAGCGCTGCGCTTTTCTTCCCCTTAATCCAAGGTCTGGGAAAGCTGCGGAGCGTCGCGCTGCATGGGGAGACGCGGCTCCATGCCACCTGGGAAGCCGGAACGCTCCCTGTCACCCCGCTCCCCTCTAATTGAGGCACTCGTGGAGTGACCTTTGGTGATGCTTATCCCATGAGTGGGTTTAATTTCCACTCCGGTGGCAAAGGAGGTCCAGCCCTGCCCGTGCCGGGGCTGGGGCTGCTCCACGCTCGCTGCCGGGCTGTGCCGGGATGCTGCTCCGGGATGAAACCGCAGCAGCGGGAGCCTAAGGGGCTTTCCTGGACGGAGACGCTGGGTGCGGTGGAGCCCAGCGGAGCAGCCCTGCTCTCCTGCGCTGCCTGCACCAGCTTTAAACCCACCTGGTTTATTCAGTGGGTCCCCGGGGAGCTAATTCTCCAGCTGAGTGTGTCTCGCCAGGTTTTTGGGAGGGACAGCCCGGCCGTTGTGTTTTTGGGGCTGTTTGTAGGAAGGTGAGGTCTTGGGTCATTGGCAGTGCACAAGGAGGGGAGCGTGTGGTGCAAAACCCGCCGGCCTCTCCCCGTGCCCGGTGGCAGCAGTGGCTGCCGGCCCCGGGAGGCTCCCGGCAGCCCTTGTGCCGTGTCCAGCACGCTGCAGGGGCAGGATTTCCCATCTCAGGAGCATCTTGCTGAGCGCTGCCGCCTGCTCTTAGCATCTCCAGCTGCAAATTGCTTTCAGATAGCTCCCGAGTCTCATCCCTGTTTTGGGAGGAAACCTGATGTGAATTTGCAGGGCCGCTGCTCGCGTTGACTTCATTGCCATAATCAGGCGTCAGCGGAGCGAGCCGAGCGAGCGCCGGAGTGTCTCTGCGGCGTGCACGCCTTCGGGGCACGGCGTGGGGCAGCCCCCTTGCTCCCGGCTGCCCGCAGCGGTGCAGGTTGGCGCTGGGCACGGGGTCCTTTGGCCGCCGCAGCCCCGGCGAAGGTGTGGGCGTAACAGAGCAGGGTTTGTGCCGTCCGGCCCGCGCCGCCCTGGGGACAGAGCGGGGAAGAAAGCCTGGCTTGTCCGCCTGGCATCTGGGCTGGGCTGAGCCTGCTTGGCAGGCTGAGCACGCCGGCAGCTCGCTGGGGCGGCCAGCCCGGGCGGGGGGCTAACCCCTGCCTGACTCCTGGAGCCTTCGGGTCCCTGGTTCCTGCCTAGCTGCTGTCGCTCTTGGTGCAGGCAGGCGGTGGTCCTGCAGCCCCCTGCCCATGCTGGCAGCAGGGTGGGCAGGGGGTGCCACGCCAGCCATCGGCAGCAACCCTGGGGTGGCACCTCTCCTTCCCTGAGCAGGGTGGGAGGAGAGGGTCCGCCCTCGGCGGTGGGCAGAGGAGGACGGTTACCCGCCCCCTCACGTCTGCTCTCCTCGGGGCGCTGGGTGGGTTTGCGGAGGGCAGCAGAGCAGCTTCTCCTGCCCGGCGCGCAGGCAGCCCCTGCTTCCAGCTCAGAGCAAACACCGCGCCACGCATCCCCCTGCACTGCAAGCTTGGGGAGCTGGAGCACAAACCCAGCTTCCCCTGCCCGTATCCCTGCCTGACCCCCGCCTGCGGTGCCTGACTCGGTGTCTCCCGCAGAGGGGCTCTGAGCTGGCAGCACCAGCTGCCCTCGCTGGGTCCATCACGCTTCTCCCTTCCAGCTCCCCAGCATTTTCAGCTTGATCCCTGGCTGGGGAATGCCAGTGCCGCTGCCCGGCAAGGCTCTGCACGGTGCCGGCATGCCGCAGCCCTCGCTGTCCCGCTCTGCTGGTGCCTGGTGCACCGTGTGCCTTGTCAGTGTTTACTGCCGCTGCCGGCGCTGCTCTTCCCAGCTCATGTTTTCCTGCTGAGCACATGTAAGGCCAGAGGTTTGTGCTCGGCTGTCGCAACAAAGCCGTGCTGACACGGAGAACAGGGTGAAGGGGCCGCGGCTGGTGGAGCGGGCAGCTGCCGGGACATCGGGAGCCCCGCGGGCACCTCCTGTGCTGGTCTGGGCTCACAGGGATGGCTCGTCCCACCACGGGTGCTGTTGGGAGGGTGCCCCTGTGCCCTGGGGCACGATTAATGTGGAGACACCCACAAAGTGGTGGCAGAAGGACCTGGGGACAGTGGGGCAGGTCTGCTGTGACCGGCGGGAGTGGGTGCACGTGAGGGCTCTGGGTTCACACCAGCCTTTGCTCTTTGGGAAGCTCCTGGCATTCTCCAGCATCCCATAGCATCCCTCAGCACCCCATAGTCTCCCGCAGCATCCCACAGCATCCCATGACATCCAGCAGCATCCCACAGTATCCCATGGCATTCTGTCACATCCCACAGCATCCCATGACATCCCACAGCATCCCATGACATCCAGCAGCGTCCCACAGTATCGCATGGCATCCCATGCCATCCAGCAGCATCCCACAGCATCCTGCTGCATCCCGTCACATCCCACGACATCCTATGACATCCAGCAGCGTCCCACAGTATCCCACAGCATCCCATGACATCCGGCAGCATTCCACAGTATCCCATGGCATCCCATGCCATGCAACAGCGTCCCACAGTATCCCACAGCATTTTGTCACATCCCACAGCATCCCATGACATCCAGCAGCATCACTTGACATCCCACAGCATCCCATGACATCCAGCAGCGTCCCACAGTATCCCACGGCATCCCATGACATCCAGCAGCATCTCACAGCATCCCGCTGCATCCCGTCACATCCCACGGCATCCCATGACATCCAGCAGCGTCCCACAGTATCCCACTGCATCCCATGCCATCCAGCAGCATCCCACAGCATCCCGCTGCATCCCGTCACATCCCACGGCATCCCATGACATCCAGCAGCGTCCCACGGTATCCCACAGCATCCTGTCACATCCCACAGCATCCCATGACATCCCACAGCATCCCATGACATCCAGCAGCATTCCACAGTATCCCACAGCATTTTGTCACATCCCACAGCATCCCATGCCATCCCGCAGCATCCGAGAGCATCCCCCGGCGCCTGGCAGCATCCGGCAGCCCGTGGGCAGCGGGTGCTGGCTGTGGGGTGGGAGCCCCAGGGTGCCAGGCTGCGGGGCTCGGTGCTCCCCAGGAGCCCGGCTCCCTCCCGGGGAACGCGTTGGGATGCAGGAAGGGGATGCAGTTCCCAGCCCACCGGCGAGGCTGTAACCGGGGAGCAGGGGCACCCCATAATCAGCCTCCCGCCGCCGGGCCCGTCGCCTGTCCTCGGGTGGGCTGCGGGCGCCGAGGCAGGGCCGGCGGCTCCTGGCAGCCCTGGGTTGTGCTGCCGTGCTCGGCGCGTCCTGCTCCCTCCCGTCCCCTCGCGTGCCGGGCGGCTGCTAAGCCAGATCACCGGGAAGCGCTGGCTCCGCCGGCTGCCAGGACCCCGCTGCTGCGGGGACGTCCCTTGGGGTGGCCCCGGACCCCCTTTGCCAGCGCGTGGGTTTTCAGCTGGTTCGCGGGCAGAGCCTGGCTGTCACCGTGCGGCGAGCGGCGAGGGGTCCCTTGCTGTTCCGTCGGGGGTTCCGGGGGGCTGGATCCGTCTGACGCCCCAGACGGGTCTTGCTCCGGGGGTCCCGTCCCCGCAGCCCTTCCCCAGGGGGGCTCAGGCTGCCGCGGTGCAAATTGCACAAATGCTTGCGAGAAAAGCTACTAAAAATCATTAAAAACAAGTTTAAGGAAAGCCCCGAGCTGTAAATCCGTGCCGGGGAGGGAGGGCGGTACTTTCCCTGCAGGCGGCAGGGCCGGGGTGCTGCATTTTGGGGCCGATTTGGCACAAATGGTGAGTTTTGGGGCTGCCACCTCTGGGCACGGCACGGGGGGCGGCGGGGGGAGCTCACGCGGGGCTGTTTTTGGCGATGCCAATCTGTGCCAGGCAGCGAGAGCCCGAGAGGTTTCAGTGGGTGAAAACGCCGCTGAAAAACCTCCTTTTGGGCTTTTCGGAGGGGGGAGAAACTGTGAAATGAGTTTCGGTGTTGCCGGGGGAGCGGGCGGGCGGGGCGGGGGGAAGCTTGCAAATAGCCATTTTTCACTCCGCCGTTCTCTAAGTGGCAAAAACTGTACTTCACGGCCTAATAAGATTTTTTTTCCACAGCAAAGAGCTTTTCATCTGCGTTTTCATATTCCCATTCTTTAATCTGGGCTTAACTGGGGGATGCGTCCTCCCTCCGGTGCCGTGGCTCCAGCTCTTCTCCCCAGATGCTTTTATTTGAAGGAGGGGGGCTGCGGTTCCCCCCCTTCCCCATGCAGGGGCCGCGGGGAGAAGAGCAGGGAGCAGGGCTGGAGCACGATATTTAATTCATGGTCAGGAAATTTCTTCTTTAAGCTGTTACCCCTGCTCCCCTCTTCCTTGTCCTCTTCCTGGCAGCAGGAGGGGGATTGCTGTGGGCGCAGCACGCCCGCTGCGGCACGTGCACTGCAGCGGGTGCATTGCAGCCCAACCGGTCATCCCCGAGCCCTCCTCGGTGCACCCGCTGCAGCGAACCCGTCACGGTGCAGCCGGCGCGCTTCGCTGGGTGCCCAGCACCCCGCCACGTGCCAGGATCAGCCCCCGTGGGCAGTGCTGGGATTTCTGAGCCTTAAAAGCTCTAAACCTGGAAAGAGTTTGGGGTCCTCCTGGGATTTGCAGCCCTGGGGGGGGATTTTTTGCACTCAAGCAGCAGGATTTTGTGGCTGCGGTTGTTGGCGATGGTGGGATGCCGGCACGGCTCAGGATTTCGTGGCTGGGGTTGTTGGCGATGCCGGGATGCCGGCACGGCTCAGGATTCCGTGGCTGGGGCTGTTGGCGATGCTGGGATGCCGGCACGGCTCTGCAAGCCCCAGCAGCTGCTCTCAGAGCATCCAGCCTCTCCAGTGGCCCAGGGAGGGTGACAAGGGGACGCTTTTTCACTCCCCTTTCCAGGGATGAAGTAGGAGCACCCAAGGAAGCTGCTCAGCATTGGGATCAAAGCACAGGAGGGTGGATTTGGGTTTTTTTTGGATGCAATCTGTGGCACTGCTTCCCCTGGCCGTGTATTAGGGTTCCGGGGCTGCTGGCGGCTGGTGGCAGCCTGCCCAAGGTGGGAAGCGACGTGGGCTGGTCCTGCTCCGTGCTGCCGCTGGGAACGGGGCGCTGGGCAAGGTGCTCCGACCCGCTCCACTGTCCTGGCACTCGGAGGCTTTGCAGCATCGTGGCACATCCCTGGCCACGGGTGGGAGGTTTCGGTGCTGGCAGGGGAAGGCAAGGAGCTGCTCACGTGAGGATGCCCTGGGACGGCCGCCTGCTGCAGGGTGCAGGACGGGCACCCGCTGCAGCCACGTGAGAAGCATGACCTGAGCCCTTGGGAGCATTTTGGGCAGGAGCTGGGCATGGAGGCGATGCTCCGAGCCGGGGGGCACTGAGGGCTCTAGATTTTTCCCTGCCCGGTGCAACCCCAGGGCTTTTAGCTGTGCAGTGGGTGGTGCTCAGCTCACCGAAGCCCAGGGCGCTCCGGTTTGGGTGTCTGAACGTTTCCAAGACATGCATACGGAAATGTGAAATATGCAATATGAAAAAATACACGCGCTCCCGTCTCCCCTAACAGCACTCGGACACGTCTCTGCAGGGCCGGACTCTGCCCTTCTCCTGGACGGGGTCGTGCGGAGCAAGGCTGCGTGCTGGAGGGCTGCGGCGTTCCTTGCCCACGCAGAGCCGGGGTCACGCGAGCACCGGGTGCAAGAGGCGGGATGGAGGGATGGTTGTGGCCGTGCAGGTGGGCGCGGGGCTGCTGTTCCTCCCCGCGTCTCCTCACCCAAAAAGCCGGGTGATGATCCTGACCTTTGCAGAGTGCTCCCGTGCGCTGGTGCAGAGCTCCGGAGAGGACCCGGCGAGCGATGGGGAGAGGACCCAGCGGGGGGCTGTTGTGCGGGTGACGGGTGGTGCTGGTGGCCACGCTGCCAGCTCCACGCTGTCCCCGGGGTGGGTGGCAGCCGACAGCCGTGGGATGCATGCTCTCCCCTCCACGAGGAAACCCGGCCCGGCTTCCCGAGGCGAGGGGCAGCTGCAAGCCTGGGGCGGTTTCATCGCCAGACGTGCCGGGGGAGCCGGCGGCGCGGCACGGGGTATTTACCCCCCCGGGGTCCCGCGGGGCTGGAGCGGGGACCAGCTGCCAGCGCTTTGCTGTTCGCAGCGGAGCCATGTGCGCAGCGAGCTACCTGCGTGGGCTGCAGTGCCAGGGTAAAGCTGGGCTCGCGCCCAGGAGCTGTGTAGGTTTTTGCAGCCCGAGCCTCTGGAAAGGGACCAGATTTCGCTGCTGCTTTGCAAGCTGCTCCCTCCTACGGGGAGGAGGTGTCCGCCGCCAGCCCCATCCCCAGGAGCTCGGCCGCGAGGATGAGCTTGGCGAGGTTGCCAGCGGCTGGCTGCGGGCTGGCAGAGCTCGGCGCCTGGCCTGGTGCTGGCAGGGACCCGGCTGGGCGCGGAGCGGGGCGGCTGCAAGCTCCGGGGACTTGGAGTTAAGCCACTCGCACCCTTAAATGGTGCAACCGTGTGCTGCTGTCCCCGAGCCCCTCTCCCGGCTTCGATGCAAGTCCTGGGGAGGAGAATTCTCCCCGGTACTGTCGTTCCTGCGGGCAGAAAGGTGCCGGAGGTGGCCAGACGCTGCGGTGCGTGGCGGGGATTTGCTCCCGGTCACGCTCGGGGTCCCCCAGGACTGAAGTGCCTTCTGTGGGCGCCGGTGCTGAGACGGCATGAACCAGCGCTGGAGCTGGCTCTCCCGGGGCCCTGGTTGCACCGAGGGGTTGAAGGACATTGTGCTGAGCGCTGGCAAAGCACCGTCCCGCGGTTCTGCTGCTGCAGAAGCTGCTGAGGGCGGCACAGAAGCGCTGCCAGGAGGGAAGGGCCGTGGGGAGCCAGCCTCGTCCCTCTCCCCAAAGCACCGGTGGCTGTTGCAGGCTGCAGCCGGGTCCGGGCTGAGCCGGTCCCCTCTTCTGAGAGCAGCTCTTTCGCCCTGCCTACAGCGGCCAAGCAGACCCAGCGCCTCTCCGGCCTCCGCCTCGGCTGCACCCAGCCCGGTTGTTGCACGTTTGCTCGGGGCGAGCTCCCTGACCGCATCAGAGCAAGCTGCCGGGCCGTTTCGCTGCCGCTGGGTGCAGACCGGGGCGGTGGGAAGATGGCCTCGCCGGTGCCGTGCCGCTGCCAGGGATCTGCAGGCAGCAGGCACCGACCGTGTGTCAAACCCGGGCGAGGAGGAGAAGCTCCCTCTCTTATCTCGCCCGCGCGTGCTAGAGCCGAGCTGCTTGTGCGTGCAACCAGAAGGAGCTGGCATCTTTTCAGGAGCAGGGCTCAGCGTGTCAGGGGGACACGAGCGCCGTGCCAGCCTGCTCCTGTGCCAGGAGAGGCTCACGGAGCATCGCACGAGGGCTTGGAGAGATGCAGGGCCACCGGTTCAACCCGGCTCCGGTCCCTTGCGATGGCTGGCCCGTGCTGGGGAAGGGCTGCCGTGCTGCCAGGGAGCGGACGCCGTGGTGCGGGAGACCTCTGCCGCGGGCGAGCCCCGGGGTGGCAGCGGGCATCGGTGCCTGCCGCAGCCCGGCCCGTTTGCTTCGGGGCGGTGGGTTTGATTAGACATTGCACAGGTTTACATAATGCCGCTTAAAAACCTCATCTTTGCATAATTTAGCCAAACTTCTCAAGTAAAGTCCCGTCGGCATCGTTCCCATACGCTCCCATCTGCCCTGGCGAGGAGGATGAGAGGTGGATGAAGGAGCAGAGCCCGGTGCCTCTGCCGCCCTCCCCGCGGCGTGCGCGGCTCTCCCCGTTCGGAGGCTCGGCTAACCCCTTCTGAAATTGGGATTTGTTTCCTTCTAATCAGGCTGTGATATATGACAGGCTCACCCGGCGCTGTGGTTGCAGAGGTGGTTTAACATTAGATTTTTAATGATCCCTCCATTAATCCCGGTATTCTGGGATTTAATGCTCGCTGCCCTTTGACCAGTGGAAATGATGAAAACTTTGATTTCATGCATATTGGATACTTTTGGAGTCTGGTGCCAGGAATAGCTGCTTATCTGCTCTGAGCGGGGGGGATTAAAGCGCTGGGGGATGGGGCAGGGGAGGGCATGGACGGCTGGGATGGGGAGCGGGATGTGGCTGGGATGGGGAGCGGGATGCTGCTGGGATGGGGAGCGGGATGTGGCTGGGATGGGGAGCGGGATGCTGCTGGGATGGGGAGTGGGATGTGGCTGAGATGGGGAGCGGGATGCTGCTGGGATGGGGAGCGGGATGCTGCTGGGATGGGGAGCGGGATATGGCTGGGATGGAGAGCAGGATGTGGCTGGGATGGGGAGCGGGATGCTGCTGGGATGGGGAGCGGGATGTGGCTGGGATGGGGAGTGGGATGCTGCTGGGATGGTGATGGGGATGCAGCTGGGATGGGGAGCGGGATGCTGCTGGGATGGGGAGCGGGATGTGGCTGGGATGGGGAGCGGGATGCTGCTGGGATGGGGAGCGGGATGTGGCTGAGATGGGGAGCAGGATGCTGCTGGGATGGGGAGCGGGATGCTGCTGGGATGGGGAGCAGGATATGGCTGGGATGGAGAGCAGGATGTGGCTGGGATGGGGAGCGGGATGTGGCTGGGATGGGGAGTGGGATGTGGCTGAGATGGGGAGCGGGATGCTGCTGGGATGGTGATGGGGATGCAGCTGGGATGGGGAGCGGGATGGGGATGGGGATGGGGAGCGGGATGGGGAGTGGGATGAGCGCCTGGATTACGCTGCACAGCGCAGCCGGGTGCAGGAAGGGTGCCCTCGCCCCGTGGGTGGGGTGCAGGCGGCTTCTCTCCCCCCCGTCACCCCACAAAGCAGAGTTGCCAGGTACCTCCAACCCTCCCAGACCCATTTGGGCTCTCAGGGTAAGGAGGATGGAGGCAGGGACCGGGGGTCTCCCTGGCATCCCCCATGCCGTAACGGCGTTCCAGCCCGGCTGGCTGCGGGCTGTGCCCGCCCAGGACCTGCCGCAACCGCTGCGTCGCGCCGGGGAGCCCGTGTGCTCGCTCCGGTTTTGGCGTTCCTGCGGTGGAGGCGGCTTTTCCTTCCTCTGGAGGAGCGCAAACCGGGGCGAGAGCTGGTCCTGGGCTTCAGGACCCGCTGCCCAGGGGAACGAGGGGGTCTGGGCACCCAGCACGGGCAGCGCGGGGCCAGGCGGGGTGCCTGGGGGGTTAGCCCCTGCTAACCACGCGGGGTTAGATAACCCCTCGTTAGGCTAATTCTCCTTTGCAGGTGGTGCAGGGCTCTGCAGAGGAGCAGAAACATTTGCTGGTGGGGGAATGGCTGGTGCTGGAGCCGTGCAAGGTCCCAGCACAGCCCGAGAGGCTGCTTGGGGAAGGGAAACTGAGGCAGCCGGGCACTGCGGCGTCCCCGCAAGCCGTGCGGCCAGCCGGCACCTCCCGCTCGCCATCAGTCCCCACCAGCCACAGGAACGTTGTCTCTGAAACCTTAGTTGGAGCCAGGCTGCGGCAGAGCGGGAGCTGGCGCCGAGGAGGGCTCCCTCCCGCTCGGGGGTGGCACCAGCCAGGACCGGCACCTTTTGGGTCCAAATCAGTGGTTGTGCCGGGTCTCCGTCCCCTCTTGCAGAGCCCGTTGGGGAGCGAAGAGCCGGGGGGAGCGCAGCCGCCCTCCCCGTGCGCAGCCCCAGCCCGTCCCTGCTCCTTTAGGACCCAGCGGCGCGGTGGGAGCAAACGCTGGCAATTTTGCTTGTCTTCTAAAAAGCCATAACCATGATATTGCTGAATAAATGAAGCCATCAAACAGAGGTGGCAACAAGATTACAACACTTCACAAGTGCTGGGGGCAGAATAAAATTGTCTGTTTAGTGAGCAGAGGGAGCGCTCGCTGGCACGATGCTTCCTGATGCTTTTCATGTTGGGTTTTAATCTCCTTTGCTCTTCCCAGATCCTGTCCCCCTGCCCCTCTTGCTCCTTTCCTCGGGACGGGGCTCGGGCGATGGGTGGGGATGGAGCGCAGGGCAGGCAGGGCTCGGCATCTCCTCTGGAGGCTGTGAACGGGGGGGCTGATGGGACCCCCAGCCCAGATCCAGCCGGGCTTTGCATGAGCATGGAGATCCCGTGAGGGCTGGAGCGAGCCCTGGGATGGGGACGTGGGATGCGAAGGGGTGCCCCAGGCTATCCGCCCGCGCGCGGGTGGGATGTGACCGTACGGGAAGGAGCCGTCCTGCCCCGGGGCTGGTGGTGGGTGGTTTTAGGGCTTGTCCCCGCGGTGGGTCGGGTCGGGGACGTGCTGCGGATGTGCTGCTCCGGGGGTGCAGCTGCAGCTCCCCGACGCGGGGGTGGGATGGAGGCGGCGTTTCTGGGCGCAGCACCCGCTGAGCAGGGCGCTGCTGCAGCAGGGGCCGGGTGGGCGGCTCTCCCCAGCGCGCCCATCACCGGAGTCTCTGGCCTCAGGTTCGCTCGGGCGTCTCCCCCGGTGCGTGTTGGGCAAAAGTCTCCTGGCGCCGCACGTCCCCGCTCGTGCGCCGAGTGATGCTCGGGGCCGTGAGACGGCGCAGAGGCACGACGGCGAGCGGGAAGCACGGTGGCACGGACCCACGGGCAGCTCGGCCCCAACGTTCCTCCCCGGGGCCGGGGCCACCCCGCGCTCACCGGCGAGCACGTGCGTGTGGCTGGAAGCATCCATCGTCCCTCGTGTGCCCCTCCCGTGCCAGCCCTCGCACAGGCGCGTGTGTGCCCAGTGCTGGGTCCTCTCCTGCCCGGGGCGGGGGGCACGGGGTGTTCCCTGGGGGACACATCCCATGTGCCGTCCCCGCTCCCGGCACTGCCACGGCCCTCGCTCCGGCGTGGGTGCACGCTGCCAGCCCCGGCGGTTCGGTGCCGGATGGGCTGCGGCTGCCCCCGTGTCCTGCAGCTCCTCACCGCTTCGGCTTGGCCGCAGATGGCCGGGGGGCTGCAAACTCCATCCCGACCGGAGCTCGCCCCGGGGGCACCCTCCGGCAGCGACCTCGGCTGCTCGTCCCGGCACGGGGCGCGTTGTGCTCACCGGCAGAGCCGGGCTGGCACCGAGCTGCTGGGGAGGTCCGGACCTACCAGCACCCGTCGGCGGGCAGGAGCCCACCGGGCACCTCTCGCAGATTTGTGTGCCTTTGGGGTGCTGCCGCCTCTCACCTCCGAACCGCCCCATGGCTCTGCAGCCCTGCCACGGGGAACTGATGGATGGGGACCAGGGCAGGCGTCCCTGCAGCTCGTCCCTCACGGGGTCACCTCTTGCCCGTTGCCATCAGGCTGTGCCCCACTGCTCCCGAGGCGCTGGGGACCCGGGGACGGAGCCTCGCCCCCAGCCCCAAACCTTGACATCCCCCGTCGGGGCAGACCGCGGCGTCGGGGGGCCGCTGGGACGCCGCGGGTGCCACCAGCCCTGCGCTCGCCTCCCCCCGGCACAGCCTCCTGTTCATGCCCAAAATAGCTGTAGGTGCTTATTCCTGGTTGCTTGGCATTTCGAGCGCTACCTCTGCAGCTGCCTCCTGCTGCAGCTTATTTCCTCGTTTACGAATCCTTATTTTTTTTTTTTCTCCCCCTGCTCCGAGGCGAGACCTATTTTCAGCTCCCGGTGATGGCTCTGCCCTTCCCCCTCTCCAGGGCAGGGGGTGCTCCCGGGGCTTGCGAATGGATCAGGCCCCCCCTGTACATACATATATATATATATGCTTTTTTTTTTTTTTAAGTAGTGAATTAGCAGTCCATGCCCTGCCTGTGTAATTGGAGGAGAATTACAGATGCGCTCAGCGAAGTAGAATTTATGAATTTGTTTAAAGCAGCAGAGTGTAATGGCAGCCAATTTACTGCGCCGCCTCGGCATGCGGCGCCCGTTGGCAGCCGTCCCCCCGAGCCCGGCCAGCGCCGACCTCCCCTCTCCGACGAGGGGATGGCAGGGATAAAAAAGCAATAGGCAGGTAAAATCAAAGAGGTTCCCACAGCCCAGGGGCGCTGACCCCTCTGGTTTTGGGGAGTAGTGCGGGGCTTTTGGGGTGCTGCCGGGAGATGCCCCACCGCAGAGGTCCGGCTCCTGCATGCTCATGCGGGGACCCCTCGGCTGTGCCCAGAAGTCCCCGTTAATTGTGAAACGTTGCTCCAAGCACCTTCCCTCAGCCAGCGGTGGGAAACGGAGTGGGGCTCTCCTCTTCCCCACCCCGGCAGGTCTGACCGCCCCCAGTGTCAGGGACCGGCGTGATGCACGGGGTCGGCTACGGCGGGTGATGGGGGAGATGGGCCCCTCCGCCCCGCCGCCGGTGCTGAGCCCCCCGCTCCTCTCTCTTGCAGCAACATCGCCGAAGCGCTGGTGAGCAAAGGCCTGGCCACCGTCATCCGCTACCGGCAAGACGACGACCAAAGATCCTCGCACTACGACGAGCTCTTGGCCGCGGAGGCTCGGTGAGTGCCGCGCCGGGGTGGTGGTGCTCCCCCAGCCGCGGGGTGCCCGTGCTGCCTCTCAGGGTGTCTCGCAGGGAGGTGCAGAGCTGCACCGCATCCCCCCCATCGTATCCCTCTCTACCCCCGCTGCTCGGCGTGACCTTCCTGCCCCGCATCCCTCCTGCCGTGGGGCGAGCATCCTTTCCCCGCCACAGGCTCTGCAAGCTCCCCGCTCGCCCTGGCTCCATCTCCCCCTGACTCCCTGGCAGCCAAAATCCTCCCCGAGCCCGGCTGCGTGTGCCCCCCCCCGCCCCCCCAGCCCCGACCTCCTCCATGCTGCCAGCGCGGCGCTGGTGCCGCAGACGGGCTCGGGCTCAGCGCTGGCGGAGGGCCAGGCATGCCGTGAGTCAGTGGGAAACATCGCGCTGCGTGGCGGGTTCTCCATGTTAATGCCGGAGCTGCCTGTAGGCAGCTGAAGGCAGATAACATTTGCAAAACGCCTGGGAGGTTGTTTGGAGTCTCACGGCCCATTGCGTGCATCACGCCGGGGTTCAAAGGGCCCCGCGCCACTCCTCGGGGCGGCGAGCCAGGCAGAGCGCTGCCGCAGCCTTCCTGCCCCGGCCTGTCTGCCGGAGAAGTAATTGCATTTAAACCCTGTGACGTCCGAGCCGATCCGAAGGACTTGAGGCACATTCTGGCCTCCTGTAATTAGGTTGAGGTTATCGTGGTGAGAAAAATACGTGTGGATGCTTCCCCGCACCGTGTCCTCGGCGGAGGCAGCAGAAACGCTGATGCAGGCAGGGGCGCACTGCCTGCCTTCTCCTCTGCCAGCTGGGAGGAGCGGAAAGGGCCGCGTTTTCTGCCTGACCAGGCAGCCCTGCCTGCTCTGCTGCCTGCCTGCACCTCACACGCGGGCAGGGATGCACCCGGGCACGTCGTGCCGCTGCCCGCAGCCGCCTGGCGCTCGTATGTCGCTCGGGTGGGAGGGAAGCGCAAAGCTTCCTTGGGCAGCGCCCGTCTTCCCGAGCCCCTGTCCTGGGGTGCACGGCCCAGGTGTGCGCAGTCGAGGTTGCACGGCCCAGATGTGCACATTTGAGGTTGCACGGCCCAGGTGTGCGCAGTCGAGGTTGCACGGCCCCGGTGTGCGCAGTCGAGGTTGCACGGCCCGGATGTGCACATTTGAGGTTGCACGGCCCAGGTGTGCGCAGTCGAGGTTGCACGGCCCAGGTGTGCGCAGTCGAGGTTGCACGGCCCAGGTGTGCACATCTGAGGTTGCACGGCCCAGATGTGCGCAGTCGAGGTTGCACAGCCCAGATGTGCACATTTGAGGTTGCACGGCCCAGGTGTGCGCAGTCGAGGTTGCACGGCCCAGATGTGCGCAGTCGAGGTTGCACGGCCCAGGTGTGCACATCTGAGGTTGCACGGCCCAGATGTGCGCAGTCGAGGTTGCACGGCCCAGGCATGTGTGATCCAGCTGTGCTCAGTCCAAGCGTTCATGGTCCAGCCTTGCACGGTCCAGGGCGCACGGTCCAGGCCTGCACCGCCCAACTGTGCGCAGCCCAGCTCCCTGCAGGAGGTGACCGCATTGTTCAACCCCCCCTCGCAGCCCAGTGCCCCCCGCCCCGGGGCTGCGTCCCTGCGCCCCATCTCCGCGCGGAGAGCTGCGCCTGAGCCTTGCAGCTCCGCGGGGAGAAGCCTGGAGCAGGCTGCACGCCATCCACCCTCCTGCATCCCGTCCTACCCAAGGGTCGCACGGGGTTGAGCAACGGGCACCCCTTTCCTCTCCCGGCTCCGCTCCCCTCCGGCTGAGCTGCCACCCACCCTGCGGTCCCCCCCCGGCGCTGCTCCCGTGCCCCCGCGGGTGCTGGCCCGGCTCTGGCTGCACCGGGGGCGGTGGCACGGCTGGGCCCAGCGGGGCGGTGGGATTTCAGCTCCTCCTCGGCAGCAACTTTGGCAGCAGCTGACGGCGCTGTGCCGACAGCAGAGGAGAGCAGCTTTGAGGGGGCTGCGGCGTGGTTTCTGCCAGCCCGCTGTGCAAGACTGTGCTCAGTTTTACTGCAAGCCTCTCGCTTTTGAGGGGGAAGGCTGATAAATGGGCTCTCGTGCTCCCTTTCCGCCCCCGCCACCCCGCACGGCGTGGAATCGGCGGCCGGCAGATTGCTTGGGGCCTCATTGCCGAGCGATGGGGATGTATCCTGTAGAAAGCCCATGTGCCTGGTGTCAAATCGGCATCTCGGAGCGCTCCGGTGTGGGCGATCCTGCAGCCGGGCGCCGGGATACCTGGGGTTGGATGAGGCGGATGGAGCCCACAGCCACGCTCCGGGCATGGCGGGGGTTTGAGCTCAGATGTCCCAAGTATGGGGGTGCTTGGATGTCCCTGCTCGCTCCCAGGCGCGGGGCTGCAGGTCGGCCCTGGGCGCCGCTGCCCTCGCCCGTGGCGGAGGGGGCTGTGCCGGTGGCGGCGGCGGCTCAGCCGTGCCGTCAGCCGTGGCACACCGCGGTTTGGTGGCTCTGCCGGTGCGGGGCTGGCTGCCTCCCACCGGGCAGAGGAGCTGGCGGCTCGGGCAATGCCAGGGGAATGGGAGGTTTGGGGCGAGATCGGGGTGCGGGGCCCGGAGCTCCCCGTGGAGGTGGGCTTTGGGCAGTCTGGGTGATCGCTGCTTGCGGTTTGCAAAATCCCTTTAACCCTCCCAGCTCCTTAGCAAAGGCCGGAGTCGGATCTGCTCGGACTGAGCTGCCGTTGCCTGCTCGGCCCCTCCCTGCAGTATTTAGAAAGGAGGTGATGAGTTTTCCCGTCCCATCAGGTTTTCCTGGGGTGGGTGGGTGCCCTCCCTGCATCCCCCAGCCTTGCTTTCCACCAAGGACCTGCTCCAGGGCCACGCGCCGCCGCCGCGCGAGCCTGCTGCAGGCATCCCTGCCTGCCCCGGCGTCGCAGGGAAGGGTGCCCTTTCCTACTCCCCCGTGGCAAACCCTGCAGCAGGGAGGAGAAGCTCTGGAGCTGGCGGGGGGGACTGCGGGGACGCGGAGCTCGTGCATGGGGTGGCCTCATCCCGGGGGGGACCATCACACCGCCCGTGTCCCTGCCTCGACACGGCGCAAAGACGAGCATCCCTGGCTGCCCTGGCTCTGGTTTCCGGCCCGCCGGGTGTTACGGCACTTGTTTAACTTTGTCTTTCTTCTTAACCTGGGGAAAGAGCTGTTTTCCAGAAAAAGAAAAAAAAAAAGCTATTTCTTGCCAAGCCACTTATCCCTGGGTGCAGCGCTGAGCGGGGAGGGCCTTCTCAAAGGAGGGGGACTGCGGGGCGCAGCAGCTCGACGCTTGAATTACAGGAGCATCTCGTAGCGTGGGGATGAAAGGTGGTGAAAGGAGGTTGAAGCCCTGCCGGCCGCCCTCCCGTTGCAGAGGGACGTCCTGCGGCGCTTGGGGACGGGGAACCAGCGCTGATAAAGCAGGGCTGGCTTTGCTGGGGAAGTCCCCGGCTCCGGGCATCCTTTGGGATGAGCCGAAGGCTCCGCCTGGCCTGGCTGCGGGCACTGGCACTCCCGAGCCGTGGGCGCAGCATCCTCCGGGAGATGTGGGGCAGGGACCTGGTTTCCAGCCCCGCTTGGGCTGCTGGATTCTCCACCCCGCTGCTGCTGAGCTAAAAAAGCCCCAACCCAAAAAATGCCGAGCAGCGGGCTCGCGAGCGGCCTCGGAAGCTCGCCCCGGCTGTGCCATGCATGCTCGCCCTTGGCGCGGCACACGCAGGGCGGCAGCAGCTCCCCGCTCGCTTCTGCTCTGTGCCGATAACACCTGGAAAATCAGCTTGGCCTTTGGAAGCTGGAAAAGGACAAACCTGTCAGGGGAAGGAGCTCTAATGAATGCGTGCTGCCCTTTCACCCGCCGCTGCCGGCCCTTCCCGCGCAGGCAGCCCGGCCGAGGGCAGCGCTGCCTCCGCTCCCTCCCGCGCCCGGCAATGAGCCAGCCCGGCCGTGAACTGCATGAAAACCGAATAAATCTGCTGCCGGATCACCGGTGCGGCTGCCCTCGCCGTCCGCCCACCGAGGCGGCAAGCCCGATGCCGGGGCAGCACGCGCCCCGGTTCTCCCCGTGCCGCGCTGGCTGCGGGTGCACACCGGGTGCCGGGGCGGTGAGGACCGCTGCGGTCCCGGGCTCTGCTTCGGGGCCGTGGTGCTCGGTCCCGAGCCGACGGCTGCGGCTCTGCTGGAGAGCGGTGTCCCTAACCCCCTCCGCGGCCGGGTCCAGAGCTTGATCCCATCCCGGTGCTGCACCCTCCTCCCCAGGCAGAGCCGGCACGGCGGCCGGCACCCGAGGTGGCTTGGCACCGTGCTGCAGAACCGGGTCCGGCATCGGTTCTGGGGCACCCGCTCGTTTTTTCAGCCGTGAATCGCCTTCCGCGTGCGGTGTTGCTTCATTCAGGCTCCTTATCATCTCTATAATATTTTAACCTGGAAGGAACTTATTTCCATTAAAATTGGAGCGTTCGCTGCGTATTTTGCATTTAAAATGCTTCATGTGATGAAGGGCTGAAAGAAACAGGTATTAATTTTGCACCTTGCCGGGGCACTCGCCTTCCTCTTGATCCCTCCATTTGTGCGGGGAACAAAGCAATTTAATTTGGTTACGGGGACGAGTGGTCCCTCTGATCAGGCACGTGCTGAGCTCGGGTGAGCCGCCGAAGGCCGGTAATTGGGATTAGCAGGCTAACGAGTCGGCCGGTCTCTCCCCGGGTGGGCGCAGGGGGCAACGCCGGCCCTTCCAGCCGCGGCGGCGGGCGCTGACGGCTCGTGCCACCTCTCTTTTGCAGGGCTATCAAGAACGGCAAGGGGCTGCACAGCAAGAAGGAGGTGCCGATTCACCGGGTGGCTGACATCTCCGGGGTAAGGACCTTCATGCACGGCGCGGGGAGCGGCCGCGCCGGCCGTGCCGCGGGCCAGGTCGTTTGCCGGGATGGGGCGCGTGGAGCCGAGCCGGAGAGGTGCCGGGTGCTGGCACTCCTGCACGGCCCGTGATCCCACCCGTTGCGTGCGGGAATTCTGCAGGCACGGCGCCTGCCCGCCGGCTCTGCCGGGGTCCGCCGGAGCAGTCGGGACCCCCGGCTGGGGATGGCACGAGGGAGCATTGCAGCCCATCATCCTCCTCCGCCGGGGCTGGCGGCCCCCCAAGAGCCACTGCAGAAGCTGTTTGTCACCCCCGGCGCGCCCCAAAGGGGTGGAATGAGATTTCTCCTGGGGTTTCTCTTCTCCGGGGAGCAGCGGGCTGGTCTCACCGCACGCCTCGTGCTGGCATCACCCCGCGCGTCGGCGATGGGGATCAGCGCAGCGCAGGGCTCCCGCGGCAGTGCCGGAGCTGCGTCCATGCGTCCGTCCTGGGGGTGATGCCCCCGCTCTCGAGAAGGTCCTTCGTGCCCTCGGGGGGTCGGAGCTCTGTCCTGGGCACCCCGATTCCCGCCTGCACAAGCCTCCCACCCTGCTTTCAGCTGGGGTCTGCAGCGGGGTCTGCCGCTCTTACAAGATGGAGACGTCTGATCCTCCCCGGGCGAACCCCTTGTGGGGTCCCTGCCCCAGGGGACACCCCCACGGCAGAGCTGCCAGCTCCCCAGGGCTCGGCTACCTTTTAGGCTTCTAAAAAACACACGCTGGTGCGATTGCCCGCCCAGAGTGAGACAAACCGGCGGTGGTGGGGCGCGGGGACGTCCCTGCTCCAAGCCCCCCAGCCCCAGTCCCGGCAGGGTCCTTGCACCGGGGCCGTGCTGCTGCCGGGATCGTTGGGAGCCCCCGTAACTCAATCAGGGCAGCGAGCAAAAGGGTTGGAGCCGGATGGGAGGGCCCCTGCAAACAAAATTAGGCTAATACATCATGGCTTTTATGAAGATTTGTTAATCTTTTTAAATCTTTAATAGTTTTCTGTAAATTGATCCCGGCCTTAGTTAGCCGTGTGTCAGCAGTTGTGCGGCGTGATGAATGCGGGCGCGCGCCGAACTGACAGCGGGTGCTTTACCACTGCCAAAATAATTCAATGTGAATTGGCGTCGTCGCGCTCCTCCCGCTGCCTGGGCGTGCGCCAGGCTCGGCGAGCACCCGTGCCCGGGGTCCCACGGGCTCCAGGGCGGCGAGAGGGTGTGCTTCGAGATTCCCCGGGCTCTGCTGTCCCTCCCGGCTGTTGGCCCCAGCTCCCCAGCACCAAAGTGGAGCCTCTGCGGCGCCGTGCCACGATGGGAGGCAGGAGCCAGGCAGGGCTGGGGGGGATGGCGACACGTTGGGGTGCCGGTGACCCCAACGGCGGGACTTGGCCGGCAATGCTGCGGCAGTGAGCCGCCGGGCAGAGGTGGCTGTGCGTGGCGTGGCACGGTGTCTGTCCATCCCCTGTGCAGGGGTGACCGGCACTCTGTGGGGAAACAGCATCAGGAAAACACAGGCTTTCGGGGTGTTTCGCCTTTCAGGTCGCGGTGCCGGGGTGGGCATGGGACCCTCGGTGCCACCCCAACCCTGACCCAAGCTGGTGCATCCCACGGGGTGGCGGCAGCACATCCCTCGCCCAGGGATGTCAACCTGTGCTGTCCACCGGCATGGCACCATCACCGTGTCCCTGTCCCCAGATTGTCGTCTCTGCCCCCACCCTGCCAAGCTGCCGGGGCCCAGCTCCGCCTCACCCTGCCTCCCCATTCCTGAGCATCCCAGTGGGCTTGGCGACTGGGATGCAAAAGGCAGGGAATTAGCTCAAACACGGGATTCAGCCCAGTTTTCCTGGCTCCGGCACAGCCTCCTGTCCTCCCGCCCAGGCTTGTGCTGGGAAATATCCCTTCCCTGTGGTTCGAGCCACCCGACGGTGGCTGCCCTGGCATCCCTCCAGGGCCCGGGAATGCCAGGGCATCCCAGGAGCATCCTGCTCCTCTCCAACACCCCAAGCCCTCCCCGGTCCCACGCCACCTCTGCCCAGAGACAGGCCTTCCCTGCCTGCCGGGAGCTGCAAAGGGGAAGCAGCATCCCTCCTCACGGACCCGCGACGCTGCAGGCAAGAAAAATCCACACCCCCCCCCAAAAAAAATAGAGAAAAAGCAAAGAGGGAAGCGCAGCAGCAATACAAATCCACGCTAGCTCGCTTCTCCCATTCGCGTGCGCTCCGGCACGAGAGCGCAGGCAAGCGCACGGCAGCCCGGCCGCCGGGAAGCCTCCTGTCCTTGTGGAAAGACCTTGAATAATTTTGCATAATTGGCAGAGCTTCATATAAAAGTGGAGTTAGGATGATATTTTTTTCCTCGCCATATTTATGCATAATTTTCCTTCAATTCCCAGCTAATTAAATGCTCGAAGTGTTAATATAATAGTAGTAGGGGTGATACCACCTGGGTGGGAGGTGCGGGCAAGGAGCGGGGCGGGCAGAGCCGGCAGCACCGCGGTGGGATGCCCCGGTCTGTTGCGAACTGGGGAGGCCTGAAGAGGCGTGGGATGGGGGTGCCGGGGGGTTTGCACCCCCTGAGGTGGATGCACGAGGTAGGGCGGCTGGGTCGTGCCCTGGAAGCTCCTCTTTCTCCCCAGGGACAGTGAGAGGAGCCTGAGCTGCCAGCTCGGTGGCAGGGGACGAATCCTGCCCGACCCTGGGCAGCGCTGAAGGTGGGAGCCGAGGCTCGGCACAGCCGGGATGGGGAGGGGGAGATGCCAGCGCGGTGGAGATCCCCCACGTCCCTTCCCCGTCTGGATTTAGCCGGTGATGCTTCCCAGCCGCCGGCGTGCGCTCCCCCGCGTCCGGCAGATCCGAGAGCCTCTGTCACCGCGTCCCTGCGCAGGCACGTCCGATGACGTCCCCCCGACCCTCGATGGGATAAGCCGGGCGGGCTGGGAGCGTTCCAACCCGGCACCCACCACGGAGCTGGTGCTCTGCCGCGCTCCCCATGCCATGGCCCCTCCGGAGGCTCCCGCAGCGGGATCGGTGCGGGTTGGGGGCTGTTTGTCTGTCCCAGGCTGCTCCCGGGGCGGTCGGGACATCGCTGTCCCATGCCGAGCACGGCGTCACTGGCCCTGGAGAGCAGATCCAGGGGAAGCAGGTCCGGGAGCTCCTCGTCTCCATCCCCTCCAAACCGCAGCGCCCGTGTCCGGCTGACCCCAAGGCACCCGCTGGGTCCCTGCCGGAGCTGGGGACGGCGGCACGGCATGCTCGGCTCGTTCCTCCCACCGCAGAACCCTGGAGCCGGCCCCGGCAGCGAAGGGCGTCTGCGCGTGTCCTTCAGCACGGCGTCAAAGGCTGGACGTGGCGGCAGCGCCGGCTTATCCGGGCGGCCGCGAGCTCTCAGCACCAGCTGCCACCCACCCCTAAGGCCACCCGCCGTGTAGCCATGCACCGTGTGCCACGCTGGCACGGCAGCTCAGACCTGTGCCAGGGAGCTGCCCCGAGCGCTCCCAAAATTCACTCCTAGAATTTGCTCCCGGTGTCGGCACAGCCATCCCCTCCGCCAGGATCCGCTCCCGCTGCTCCTTCCCCGTCCCGCCGGCTGCTCGGCACTGCAGCTCCCGGCCCCTCGGCAGGCGATGCCGGGCACGTGCCATCCCAGGGGAGCCCAGCTGGCCGGGCTCGGCACGGGGCTGCAGCGCGGCACTCGCCGCTGCCGGGAAGAGACGCAGGAGTTTCCTCTGCTGCGAAGCAGCCGCAAGGTCTGCGCGGGGATGAGGATGGGGACGGGACCGGCTCCGTGGCGGCAAGCGCCGGCGCTGCCGCGCGTCCCGCTGCTCCGGTGGGACGGCAGGAGGGGAAGTGCCTCGGCGGGGGGTGAAGGATGCACTTGGGGATCCCGTATCCCCAGCGTTAAACGCTGCAGCCCAGCGTCTGAGCCCAACCTCTCCCTGCTGCCGCGGTCTCTGTTTCGGTGGGCACCGTCCCCTCGCCGTGCACCGCGGGGCGGCCACCGAACACCCTCGGTGGGGTCTGGGTCAGACCCGGCGGTGGCCGCGAGGCCGTGCCTGGGGGAGCTGTCGGGCAGAGGCCGGCGCAGCCCCATTTTCGGGAGGGTCCAAAGGGACCAAGGCGTCAAACCCCCGGCCTCTGCATCGTGTCCAGCTTTTCCTGGCGCCCACGGTGAGCAGGAGACCTGTGCCCCGGCCTCTGCAGCAGAGGCGGCATCACTCGCGCCGGGGAGCAAGGGCGCTTTGGCAGGCAAGGGAGCAAGAAAGGCACGAAGCAACCCGGAGCATCCTGCCAGCAGCGCGGCTCCCCTCCGCCTTAATGCCAAAAGCCCCAAATAAACCTGCCCTAAGAGGGACTTGGGGACCAAGCCGACATCCGTCCCCGCCGTGCCGGGCTGCCTCGGCTGCCGGCGCGCCTCGCCGTGCAGGAATCGCCGCTCTCCACTTATTATTCCCTGGTACCGATGGGCGCTGGCACGTCTCTGCCCCTCTTGCGGAAGAGCTGCTTTGTGTTGTGCAAATCCCGGTGGATTTTTAAGGTCATTCTCCAGCACGTTCGAACGTCGCCGCCTCCTTTCAATGCCGACGGCAGCCGGCTCGCGGGGTTGGTCTTCGGCGCCCAGCTCTTCCTCGCTTCCTCCACCACCCGCTCGGGGCAGCCCCGGGGAGTTGGGGGGGGGGGTCCCCCAGCACCCGCGTTTGGGCCGGAGCAGGGAAGCCCACCCCACGGTGGGCTCCCTCTTGCAGCTCCTTTTTTCCTTAAGCTAATCAAATCTTGACTGTGTAGTGATTACCACTAATTAGTAGCCTTCATTAACGGCTCCCATTTTAGATTTGCATATGTTAGACCTAAGTGGTTAACGCTGGGTAATGTGGCTTTTCTTCGCGTGCAGATTGCACTTACATGCGTTGTATTAACTTCTTGACTGCACATCTGCTAAAAAACCCTCCCCGGGCGTGTTTTGTGCACGGAGCACACGTGGCGGCGAGCGAGCCAGCGGCAAGTGATGCAGAGGGATTTTGGGGGGCTTCGTGCGGCCGGGCTGCCGGGCGGGTGGGTTTGCCCGGGACCCCTTCGCGGCTGGGTGGGGTGGGCGCCTGCAGCGAAGGGAGCTGGGGCAGCGGCACGAAGGTGCTGGTCGAGGCCGTGCTGCTGGGCGGGCATGCTGCCGCCCCGAGCCTTGCGGCACCCCCCAGGCGCTGGGAGAGAGACGCCGAAGCACCGGCGTGGCGGATGACGGTGTCCTTTCTTGCGCCGAAGCTGGAGGATGGCAGCTCTGGCGCTTGGGGACCGCCGAGATCTGCACCCGCTCGATGCGTGGAGCGGCTCCAGGTCGTAGACCGGCAGCACCTGGAGCCACCGCCGCGGCACGGGCCGGCTCCACGCAGCCGGCGGCTTCGGGTCGCGCACGTGAGCAAGGTAGCAGCCGTCCGCTGCACCGAAGCAGAGTAAAGTAGGGGTGCAGGCAAAACACCGGCCCCCGGCTGCTCGTGCTGCCAGCGCCGATACCTGCCGGAGGCGCGGGCAGAGCTGCAGGCAGAGCTGCGCGGCTCCCGCTCCTTCGGCTCCCCGTGCTCGTGCCGCGGCTCCCCCATCCCCGGAGGGGCGCGGGGATTTGCCTCTTCCGCCGCTGCCATCTTACAGCCTGCTCTGGAAGCAGCTCCGTCTCCTCTGCCAGCAGATGCCAGCGCCTTCCCCCTCTCGCCCTGGCTCCCAGCCTCTGCTCCAGAGATTTACAGCCGCCTCCACTTGCCTGCCTTCCCCGGCCGAGCCCCTTCCCTCCCCACGCCGCTGCCTTTCCAGCGCCGGCAGCTTGCATTTAGCTTAATAAGAGTTATTAAGCCCCGCTCCGGCCCTGCCGCCCCGGCCACGGACCAGCTCCTGCCTCCATCCCTGCCTGGGAGAGCCGGCTCCAGGTCCCACGGGAGGCGCCTGGTTTTGGCCACGGCACGCTCCCTTCTCCCCTCTGCCGCTCCTTTTTCTAAAATAAGGCCGGAGCGAGATTAAAAAGCCACCTGGCTGCCTTTTATTTGGGGAGCTGCTTTCTTTTATTTCCCTTTCTTCCTTGGATAAATAAATCAGGAGCTTGCAACACAGACCCCGACACCCCCTTGCCAGCCCCGGCCTCCTGAGCTACTTGGCAGCTCGTTAAGTTTTTATTAATGAACGTGCCTGAATTTATACGCAGAGGCTCGCTGCTGGGAAGGGAGCAGGTGGCGCGCGGAGGGGGGGTTTCCCGGGAGTCACAGACTGCTCCGTTATGGAAGGGAGGGATGGGGCAGGATCCGGCCTGCCTGCTCCTGCCCGCACCCCGGCAGCCGTCCCCACGCTGGAGCAGCCGGAGCCCGCGCCCCTGGGATGTGGGTGCAGGCGTGGGGTGCGCGGTCCATCCCGGGCTGGGAGAAGTCAGCTCCCTTCCCGCATCCATCCCGCATCCCGCATCCCTGCCCAGCCGGCACGGAGCAGCCGCTGTCCCCACCACGCGGGACACCGGGGTGCCGGCGGCTCCCCGCGCATCGAGGGGGGCGGTCGGAGCCCCCGGCGCACCACACCCCCCACCCTGACCCCCCGTTTCCCTCCCCACAGGACACCCAGAAGGCGAAGCAGTTCCTGCCCTTCCTGCAGCGCGCCGGCCGCTCCGAGGCCGTGGTGGAGTACGTCTTCAGCGGCTCCCGGCTGAAGCTCTTCATGCCAAAGGAGACCTGCCTCATCACCTTCCTGCTCGCAGGTGAGCCCCCGCCGGTGCCTGGCGTGACGGGGGGGTCCTCGCCCCGCTCGGGTGCACGGTCCTCCCCCACCCCCGTGGGGCTGCGGGTGAACTTAACGCCGGTGCTGCCGACGGGTCAGGCTCCGGGGGGGTGTTAATTGAGCTGGGGAGCGCTAATTGGAGCTGACCAGAGGTTTTGGGGCGCCGGTCCCACACGTCCTGCGGGCAGGGTGCTCGCCTGCGGCCGGGTGCGGGGGCTGCTCCAAGGGGCAGCGACGGGGGGCCCAGGAAGGCCCCCTCTCCTCCGCCGAAACCGGGGAGTCTGTGGCGAGCCCCGGGAGCATCGCGCGGTCGGGGAGGGGGTGGCGGCACCATGGGACCCCGTGGGGACACGCGGGGACGGGGATGAGCGCGAGCGGCTCTCACAGCCGGCTCCGGGTGCCTCACCCCAGGGGCTTGCCCGTGCACCGCGATGAGGGTGCTCATCCCTGCGCGCACACGGCGGTTGTTTTGGTAGGACCTACAAAAACTGAAGCAGTCCCCCACTAAAGCAGTCCTGCTCGCGGTGCGTATTCCAGCCAAGGCTTCGCCTTTGGAGCAGAGCGTGGCAGGAGCATCGCAAACCCCGGGCGTTGGAAGGTGCCACCTCCTAGGCTGGCAGCGGGACGGGCAGACCGTGCCGGGGTGTCACCCGGCAGTGCGCCGGGACGGGGAAGCCCGTCGCCGGTGAGAGCGGAGGCTCGCAGAGCCTCCGCCGGCGCTGCCGGATCCCTCGACGGGAGAGGATGTGGGGCGGCTCATCTCTCGCTCCCGTTTCTATGGCAATAACCGTGTATAAAGGATGACCCTGAACGCCGATCGTTCACAACTTGGTTATGAAAAATTCAATAAGCATATAAATAGATCTTATACGGGGATAAAAACACCAAGGTTTCTGTAAGCAACAGCTCTTGCCGCTCCCACCGAAGGCATATTTGTCCTGGGGGGGAGCGTGGGGGCCGGGATGGAGTCGGGAAGTCTTCGTCCGCCCCTTGGTTCCCGGAGCCGGGGAACAGCGCGTGAGCTCGCAAAGCCAGCGTGCGGCACCGGGGCGGCTCACCCGCCCACGCCGCCTGCGCCCGCTCGCCTCGGACCTGCCCTTTGCCGTCCCCCGAGGCCACCGGCTCAAACCGCTGAGCCGGGGCGACCGGGAATGACGCCGTGGTCCCCCCTTCCTCACCCGCTCGCTCTGGTGAGCAAACCCCAGCCCCTCGCACGCCGGAGCCCTTTCTCGTGGCACCCAAAGGTGCAGATGCCTGCCTGCCCCCCGCCTGCCGGAGCTCCGGGTGCCGGCAGACCTCTCGCTCCGGCCGCCTGCTCCTCGTGGTCTGTGGGACACGGTCAGCCTGGCCAGGGACCCCCAGTCCCAGCGGGGACCGTCACCGTCACCCTCCAGTGACCAAACCCCCCCGGAGCGATGCTCTCGCTGGGGACAGCCCACCCCCGCGGCCGGCCGGAGCACGAGCATCCCCAGCCCCGCTCCAGGCTGGCTCCTGCCGTGTGGGAAGTGTGTCCTAAACCTGTCCTTCTCCGCGTGCTTGTGCGTATAAATAGTCAGAGAGTCTTATTTATAATTAACCATTCTTAAAGTCAGCTGCAAAAGACGGGGAAACGAGACTCCCCCTTGCCTGCGACTGAGACATTAAAATTTTAAGAAGCGATAAAACTCCCACGTGCTCGGGAGGAGGAATTTAGATGTATTTAAATATTTCTGGTTTAAAAGGCTGCCGTTGGGTTCGGCTGTGTTTCATACACGAGGATCCTGCCGGCTCCTCCGCGCGCTCCCCGCGAGAGGAGCCGGTGGCAGAGCGCCGTCCCGGTGGATCCGCCATCGTCCCCGGGTCCCGCTGGCTCGCTCGGAGATGCTCTCCCCAATTTCGGCTGGGATTCGCTTCGCTCCCAGTGGTTGAGTGGCCATTTCGTGGGAGCGGGGAAGTCACGGATCCCGGCGTTGGCAGCAGCGGCCCAGCGTCCCCCATCCTCTTCCTCGCCAGCGGGATGCCCGCGGCCGATGCTCGGGCGGGGGACGTGCACCCCGGGTCCCACGGGACCTCCACGGCGTCGGCAGCGATTAATCCCCTTCCCAAGGCGGATGAACAGGCTCCCGCTGTCCCTCCCCGGGGACCGGTGGTTGAATACACCCGTCCCTGCCGGTGACGGTGGTTCTCGGCCGCTGCCGGCGAGTCGGGGAGGCTCCGGCTCGGCCTTTCCGCTTAGTCGGATAATTTTTAAATTAAAGGGGAGGGGGCGGGGAGGGCACTGGAGTGGCCTGGAAATGGATGGCTCTGGGGGGAGCGTGCTCGCTGCAAGTTATATTTAATCCCCGTTGCTGTGGAGACCGACTGGCTGTCGCCCGCTCCCAGGGGCTGATTTGGCTCCAAAAAGTTCCCAAAGTGGTGAATAACCCCCCAACCCCGGCCGCCTCGGGTGGCCCCAGGGGTCCCCGGAGCCGCTGGGGGTCCCCGGAGCAACTGGGGACCCACTGCAGCCGCAGGGTGCCCACGGGGTGCAGCGGGCACCGGTGGTCTGAGTCACCCCGGCCACCTCCTTCGCCGCCTCCGCGCTGCCCTTCGCCAGGCAGCTCAATCAGAGGGTTGGAAATAACGAGTGGGCGACTCCGCGCCTTGGGCCGGGCTCTGGAGCGAAGATTTTGGGGTGTCTGGTGCCACGGGACTGGTGTGCCCGTGGGCAGCTGCGGCCCTCCAGGAAATGCAGCTGCGCCCCTTTGCAGCAGCCTCTGTGTCTCCTGGGGTGTCCTGCCCTGCACAGGAGCATCCTGCATTGCACCAAATCATCCTGCATTGCACAGGGGCATCTTGTGCTGCACATGTTCATCCTGCACCGCACAGGAGCATCCTGCACCGCACAGGAGCATCCTGCATTGCACCAAATCGTCCTGCATTGCACAGGAGCATCTTGTGCTGTACAGGTTCATCCTGCCTTGCACAGGAGCATCCTGCACCGCACAGGAGCATCCTGCATTGCACCAAATCATCCTGCACCGCACAGGAGCATCCTGTGTTGCACAGGAGCATCCTGCATTGCATGAAATCATCCTGCAGTGCACAGGGGCATCTTGTGCTGTACAGGTTCATCCTGCATTGCACAGGAGCATCCTGCACCGCACAGGAGCATCCTGCATTGCACCAAATCATCCTGCATTGCACAGGAGCATCTTGTGCTGCACATGTTCATCCTGCACTGCACAGGAGCATCCTGCACCGCACAGGAGCATCCTGCATTGCACCAAATCATCCTGCACCGCACAGGGGCATCTTGTGCTGTACAGGTTCATCCTGCATTGCACAGGAGCATCCTGTGTTGCACCAAATCATCCTGCCTTGCACAGGAGCATCTTGTGCTGCACATGTTCATCCTGCACCGCACAGGAGCATCCTGCACCGCACAGGAGCATCCTGCATTGCACCAAATCGTCCTGCATTGCACAGGAGCATCTTGTGCTGTACAGGTTCATCCTGCCTATCGCAGGAGCATCCTGTGTTGCACATGTTCATCCTGCATTGCACCAAATCATCCTGCCTTGCACAGGAGCATCCTGCATTGCACCAAATCATCCTGCCTTGCACAGGAGCATCCCATGTTGCACAGGAGCATCCTGCATTGTACAGCATGTTGCACGTCCCAGAGCCATGACGTGCTGAGCTGGGCTAACAGTGCAGCTGGAGACGCTTCTTTGGTGTTGGAGCAAACTGTCCCGCTCCCTCCCCAGTCCCCTTAGCACCGGGGGAGTAGGCAGCTCCTGCTCTCCCTCCCTGGCTCTCCTCCAGGGAGACCTGCCCCAGCTGAGGCTCTCTAGTCAAGCTGTATACATTAATTATGGGCTAAAAAGGCAGGTAACATGCCAATTAGCATGGAAGATGACGCGCCCCTTCTGTCTTCCCCCGCTGCAGACCCCGCACATCTGCCTGCGTGGGCGTTGCTGGGCTTTGGCTGGATTCCTCCCCATCCCTCCTCGGCCTGGCACGTGGGGTGATTCGCCCCCAGTTGCTCCGGCCGGCGGCAAACCCTGAAGCAAGAGTCGGGGTGGCCCCTTGCCCTGGGGCGTGAGGGCACCGCAGGTTTTGGGGTGTCCCTGGGCCCAGGAGGGCTGTGCATGCAGGGCAGGGCCGGCATTGCCTGCCCGCAGCCGCTCCGGGGCCAGCGGCACGGTGGGAGCCGGCGCTGGGAGGGACGGGGTGGGAACGGCGCCGAATTCCCCGGCTCTCCTCGCTGGGACCCAGCACCTGATGTTATCACCCTGCCTGCTCTGTTTTCCCTTTCCCTTTCATCTATTAATTGGAATGTTGATCATGCTGGCAATTTGAATAACTTCCCAGCCTCCCAGCCCCTGCTGCCGCCTTTCCCGGCTGGCCTGGCACACCGCGCCGGGGTGGCGCGGGCAGACGGCCGTGCCCACCGCCGCAGGGACCCGGTGGGTGCCCGGCTGGGCGATGCCCTTTGGCGGCAGGGCCGGTACGCCGTGCACCGCCACGTCACGCCAGCCCGGTGGATGACGGAGACGGGCGGTTTTGGGATGCCACCCGCATCCCCAGCCACCCCCGCGGCTCTCCGGCACGCACCGGTGTGCCGTGCCCGCCACCATGCCCGCGGGAGCTGCCGGGGAGCCTGGCACCTCTCCCAGCTCGCGGCGCTGGAAAATTAAACTTTTACCCTGAGTAAGGCAAACTTGGTTATTGAAGCAGCTCTACCTCTAATGAGCCCCGCGCAGCCCTGATCAATTATTCAGTGAAAGAACTAATGAAAGGTCAGGTGGCTGGGGGGGGCCGTGGCTTCCCAGACTGCAGGGTTTTTTTTTGGGGGGGGGGGGGGGGGTCGCTGCGGTGAGCTGCTGGCTGCACCAGGAGGGCGAAACGGGGGCGAGAGGAGAGGGGGGTCCTGCTGTGGGGGTCCCCGCATGCACCAAGCTGAGCTTATGGGCAGAGCAGCTGGGTTGTCCCCCTCCTCCAAGCATCGGCACCCCGGGGGGTCACCAGCCCCATGGCGGCAGAGCCTGTGTCTGGCTGAGCCCTGTTCTGTGGGGTCCCGGCTCCGCGGGGACGCGGCTCCGTGGGGTCCCGGCTCCGTGGGGTCCCGGCTCCGTGGGGTTCTGGCTCCGTGGGGTTCTGGCTCCGTGGGGTCCCGGCTCCGTGGGGTTCTGGCTCCGTGGGGTCCCGGCTCCGCGGGGTCCCGGCTCTGTGGGGTCCCGGCTCCGTGGGGTTCTGGCTCCGTGGGGACCCGGCTCCGTGGGTGTTCCTGCTCTGTGATCCTGCTCCATGAGGGTCCCTGCTCCCTGCTCCCTGCTCCTGCTCCTGCTCCATGAGGGTCCCTGCTCCTGCTCCTGCTCCCTGCTCCTGCTCCATGCAGGTCCCTGCTCCTGCTCCCTGCTCCAGCTCCGTTGAAGGTCCCTGCTCCCTGCTCTGTGGCACCCCAGCACCATCGTCCCGCATGGGGAGGGGGCCATCGGCCCCCTGGAGCTTCCCTCGAGCCTCCAGCCCTCCTCCCAGCCTCTGCTCACTCCCGGCAGCTGGATTTTGGGGTGGCCTCTCGGCTCCCCCCGCTCCCCATCCAGCCTTAGCTCTGCCGCAGCGCTGGCATCCCGGGGGGCCAAGGGCTCCCACCCCACCCTCAGCCCTACCCTGGCTCAGTGCCCGTCCCGGGGCACCCACTGCAAGTGCTGGTGCAGGCACCCCCAGAGCGGGGGGGCCCGGTGGGGGGGTCCCAGCGTGGGGGGTAGGGGGGGGTCTCGGTGTGGGGGAACCCCTGGCAAGGATGGGGAAGGTGCCTTCGTCCCCCCGGCGCACCTCATCCTCCCCGCACGCATCCTCCCGCGCTCCTTTGGTTTCGCAGGGCGGACGGGGACCTGCCGGGGGGTTGGGGGGGGCTCCTGCGCTGCGCCCCACGGGGAGGTTATTCCTCCGCTAATTGATTAATTGCCGAAGTAATTGCATCATGTAAAATAATGCGGGCGGATGCTGGGAGGCAGCGGCGCGGCCACGGCGCGGTGGCGGCTGGTGGCGGCGAGCCCGGCGTGGGCTTCAGGGCCGGGGGAGGTTTTACCCTCTGTACTCACACACACTTTTTTTGTTTCTCCTCCTCTTTTTGTTTTTTGGTTTTCCAGCTGGTGCCGTTCCCAGGAGCTGCTCCCGGTGCTCCCGAGCGGAGCAGCACCGCGGTGGCCAGCGCGGCGCTTGGCCGGTGCTCCCCGGCCCCTCCTCTGCCCACTCCGCACGGTGCCAGAGCCAGAAATATGATAAATATCTGCGTTTTATCAATGCCTTCTTTTTTTTTTATATATATATTGAATGCAAATGAGCATCATAAAGAGAAGACAGGTCCCTTGTAAATGTGACTTCAGGGATGCTCCCAAGGGAGCCTTATCCCGTCCTTCCAGCTAAAATATATATGTTTGAGTGCTATAAATATGTGCAAATAGAGAGGCGCTAATTTAATCCCGGGTTCCTCTTTCCTGGCGAGACTCTGACGCCTTCGGTGCGGGGGCCGGAGGAGCGTTAGCAGGATCCAGCCCCAGGGTAGAGCGTGCCCCGAGGGCGAGGGGGGCCGTGCTGCACCCCCGGCGCTGCTGGGGTGCGGGTGCCGCGTGGCCCCGGGGGTTGGGTGCCCCTAAATCTCTCAGAGGAGGCAGCGGAGCTCTGTATTTATGAGGTGGGACTGCAGAGGCGACATTTATCTGCGTGCACCCGCGAGGAGGCTGATGTATATCGGCGTGCACGGGCTGCGAGCGGCTCCCCAGGGAGCAGCCGTAACTCACCGGGGCGGCCGGGGCGAGGAGGCGAGACCGGCCGCCGCTGCCGTGGGAAGGGGCTGCCACGAGGAGCCGTGCAGCCCCAGGGTGCCGAGTCGGGGCGTGTATCTGCTTTTGGGGGAGAAGGAGGTGAAATGAGGTTTCTGCTTGAGTTGCAGGGCATGGCTGCAGCCCCCCGGGGTTGTACCCGCTCCGTCCCGCGCCCCCAGCCCCCAGCCCACCCCGAGCGACCTCCCAAAGCCCTTTCCAGCCTGAGCTACCCTACGATGCCTCAGCTTTTGGGAACTGATGTATTTTTAAGGTGATTTCTGTGTTTTGCCTCATTTTTTCACCCTGGCTTCTGGCAGAGGGATCGCAGCCTCGCCGAGTGCCCTGACTGTCACCAAGTGCTGCGGGTGTGCGGTGCTGGGACGTGGGGACCCCCAAAGGCTGCGGGTGTGCAGTGCTGGGACATGGGGACCCCCAAAGGCTGCGGGTGTGCGGTGCTGGGACGTGGGGACCCCCAAAGGCTGCGGGTGTGCGGTGCTGGGACATGGGGACCCCCAAAGGCTGCAGTATTTGGGACGTGGGGACCCCAAGTGCTGCAGATGCACAGTGTCGGGACATGTTGACCCTAAATACTGCAGATACGGTGTCAGGACGTGGTGACCCCAAATGCTGGGATGTGGTGACACCGGGTGCTGCAGATGCACGGTGCTGGGACACGGTCACCCCAAAAGCCGTGGCCCCGTGGAGCGGAGCGGCAGCTCCCCACGAGCTGAGCCAGGCTGGAATGTCTGTAAGTCCCTCCGTCCCAGGCCCTGGGCGCGTGGGGCTGCCGTGAGCTGAGCATCGCCGCTGGCTGCTGCGTCCCTCCGCCGGCGTCCCGGCAGCGCGGTGCTGGGTTGGGGGTCCCTGGGCAGCCCCCGGCTCTGGGCCGCGTTAGCAGGAGCCGGTGTGGTTCGGCAGCGCCCGGCCACCTCCCGCCTCCCCGCTGCCGTCTGTTTCCCTGTTCCCGACAGCCTCTATTTCGGTAGGGACTAGTGTTAAAAATACGTCGCGCTCCCACACGGGCTCTGCGGCAGCAGCCAAGTTGCCATCACGACTCGGAGGCCGGCCGCGCCAGGGAAGGAGGGGGCGGCAGCGGCAGCCCCCTGCCATCACCCCCAGCCCCGGCTCGGCTCCGCTGGGGACGGGTGGCATCGTCCCACCCGGCGCTGCCGGTTGCAAGGGCAGGATCCGGCCCGAGGCCTTTGGGCCGCCGGCGCGGGGTCCGGTGCCACGGCACCGACTCGCATCCCGCTTGCTGCCGGCCACGGCGCGGCCGCCGGGATGCGGCGCGGGTCCTCGGCATTCAGGTCTCGCTCCAGCGTGCTGCCCGCAATTATCGGGTGGCTTCGTTCCGGTGACTGATGCTACCACACGGCTCCTCTCCTCCCTCCTGCTCGCCTCCTCTATTTCTCCCAAAGTCCATAAATCCTCCTGGAAATCAATCTCCGGCATTCAGCGCCCGCACAGGCACTCCCGGACAGGCGAACCTTGCGTGGTGCCATCCCTGCTCCCCGGCTCGCCGCGCCGGTCACGGTTCTGGCACAGCAAGGGGGGAAAAAGGTTGCTTAGAGCCCAGAAATGAGGGCTGGAAAAGCCCCCGCTCCAGGGGTGGTGGGAACTCAATGGTAAAGGAGGGAAATTTTCCCCGGAGAAATTTGAGAGAGGTTTTTTTATGAGCTCCCGGAGGGAGGAGTGAGGCGGGCGATGCCGGCGCTGTGCATCTATATTATCTTACACCGGACCCCGCGCGGCGTGGGAGCACCGAACCCCCGTTATTATCCGTTCTGAAAGCCACGGTGCGGTTCCCCGCTCGCCCCACGGCACCTGAGTGCTGGCGTTACCGGGGCAGAGCCGCATAAGTACGTCCCAGAAGTGTGGAGGTGCCGGGACGGCGCGAGGTTGAACCGAACCCTGGGCTGCCGGCGGCCTGCCTCATGGCGGGTTCCCCAGCTGGGGGCTGCCCCGGGATGCTGTGGCGTACCCCGGGATGCTGTGGGGTGCCCCGGGATGCTGTGGGATACCCCGGGATGCTGTGGGATAGCCCCGGATGCTGTGGGATACCCCAGGATGCTGTGGGGTGCCCCGGGATGCTGTGAGGTGCCCTGGGATGCTGTGGGATAGCCCAGGATGCTGTGGGGTGCCCCGGGATGCTGTGAGGTGCCCTGGGATGCTGTGGGATAGCCTGGGATGCTGTGGGGTGCCCTGGGATGCTGTGGATACCCCAGGGTGCTGTGGGGTGCCCCGGGATGCTGTGGGATAGCCCAGGATGCTGTGGGGTGCCCCGGGATGCTGTGAGGTGCCCTGGGATGCTGTGGGATAGCCTGGGATGCTGTGGGGTGCCCCGGGATGCTGTGAGGTGCCCCGGGATGCTGTGGGATAGCCTGGGATGCTGTGGGATAGCCTGGGATGCTGTGGAGTGCCCCGGGATGCTGTGGGATAGCCCAGGATGCTGTGGGATGCCCCGGGATGCTGTGGGGTATCGTGGGATGCTGCGAGATGCTTCTCCCCAGCCATTCCCCTCCATCCATCCCCACACGCTGGAGCGGGGATGGGGCCAAGGTCGGAGCATCCTCTGCAGCCCCGGCAGCCGCCCCCTCCATCCTCGGCGTGCTGCCGGCCCCGGGGCTCGCTGCCCGGCCAAAAACGTTTAGCAGAAGTGATTTGCAGTGGAGTTCTTCTGAGACCCCAGGGGAGAGCGGTGGCAGCCACACGCTGCAGCATTTTAAACCGCATCCCTCATCTGCACGGATTAATACATTACGGCTTCCCGGAAGAACAGCAGAGCCGCGGCTTCGGGTTTAGTTATTTTTTTTTAAAGCGCTGGGTAAGTTTGCCGGGCTTGCTTAGCTCCCGGTGAGCGCCGAGCGGCCCCCCGCCTCGCCGTACGGCAGCCGGCGCCTTTCTGGGGCTGAGCGCGCTCATCCCATCCTTTTTAGGTTTTCCTTTTCCAAAAGCAGGGTTCGCTCGTGCGGGTTTAGGAGGCGTCACAGGCAGGGAGAGGATCCGAGGTGGCATCCTGAGCTGCTGCGCAGCCTGTCCGGGGCCGGAGCGGGCCCGTGTGCCGGGATCCCCCGGCACCGCGGGGCTGGCAGCCCTTCGCCGCAGTGTAAAAACGCTGCGCTTTGCTTTTTTATTTTATTTAAGGACTCGGACACTTCCTCAGCTGTTTCTTCAAATTATTTTCTGTAGAAAAATATTGCCGTCGTGGTGCATAAGCCCTCGTGGCGGCTCCCTTCCCCCAGCTCGCTCTGCGGAGGAGGAGGAGGAGGAGGAAGGGAAGACACGCTCTTGGCAGCTCTGGCTCCTCGTTTCCCCCTCCCAGCGCGGTGCTGGAGGATGCTCCTTGCCGGAGCCGCTGGCAGCGCATTTGCACGGGATCCATGTCGTGGCCGGGATGCGTGCCATGGCCTCGCTGCAGCGCTGGCGGTGCCATGCCGGAGCCGTGCCGGAGCCGTGCCCGCCTGCTGCCGCCCGGTGCCAGCGTGCCGGGAGGAGGAGGAGATGCGTCTCCGCTCCTTCCTCCCGCTCACCACCGGGGTCTGTCCATCAGCTCTGTGCATGGCGCAGCCGGTGCCGGGCCGGTTCGGGGTCCGGGAGCTGGGGGGACCCATCCCCCCCTCCCCTGCCTGTAGCCCCCGGGCTGGAGGGGGGTCCCCTCTCCCCAGGGACCTGCCCGGGGTCCCCCTGGCTGCCCCGTGGGAGGGTCCGGGTGCTCCTGGGGTGGTCCCGGGTTGGGGAAGCCTCCCAGCCCTCCAGCCGCCGGCGCACTTCGTTACCAGGCCGCCGGTTTCACGCTCCGTAACGAAGGTCATGGGCTTGCCCGCGCTCCCCACTCCACATTTTCCTGCGTTTCCAAAAATCTTCTCTCACCCCATTTTTTTGCGGTGGGGAGGTGCGTGGGCAGGGATGGGGGTCCCCTCACCCAGGGGGTCCCGGCCGGGTGAGGCGCGGGCAGGGCTGGGGGCCGGCAGCTGCCTGCCCTGTCATGGCAGCGAAACTCCTGCCAGATTCCCCGGACGTGTTTTGCTTCCCTCGGAGACAGCGCGGAGCAGGGCGGGTGGGAAGGAGGGGGAAAAGAGGCTTTTGCCAGACACCGGCACCGGGCTCTGATGTCGTGGTGATGGCGATGGCGGGGGGGTGGGTTGGGTGGAAGGGACAGGGATGGGACAGGGATTGGGACAGGGATGGGGATGGGGATGGGGATGGGGTCAGGGATGGGGATGGGGATGCGACAGGGATGGGGACAGGGATGGGGTCAGGGATGGGGATGGGGATGGGGTCAGGGATGGGGATGGGGATACGACAGGGACAGGGATGGGGCTGGGGATGCAACAGGAATGGGGACAGGGATGGGGATGGGGATGCGACAGGGATGGGGACAGGGATGGGGTCAGGGATGAGGATGGGGATACGACAGGGACAGGGATGGGGATGGGGATGCAACAGGGATGGGGACAGCAGTGGGGAAAGGGATGGGGATGGGGATATGACAGGGACAGGATGCAATAGGGATGAGGATGGGGATGCAAGAGGGACAGGGACGGGGACAGGGACATGTCCTCCTGGACCGCAGCCTGGCTCCTGCACCCCAGGCCAGGCTGCAGCCATGGCATCACCTCGGTGGGGTCCCACGGGGAGCCGGAGCAGAGCCGGGGTGCGGGGGGGCAGCTTCCCAATGCACCAGGCTCCTTCTCGGGGTGCTCTGTGGTGCTGAGGTGGGGGGGTCACACCCCACACCCCCCCCGCTGCTACAGGCCTGTGAGCCGCTGGGGACCCCGCCGGTCCCTGCAGCGGGGCTGGGGACCCCGCCGGACCCCGCTGGGGTGGCCGTGCCTCTCCCAGGAGCGATGCAGTGGGGAGGGGAGCGGGGGGTCCCACAGCTTCCCTCCCCTATAGCCCCCCCACCCCCTGCCGTCGCCCCTAGTGCAGGGCTTTAATTTTGAGTGATGCCAATGCCCCGTTTTAATCGTGAGCTAAATCGTC
This sequence comes from Morus bassanus, assembly GCA_031468815.1. Taxonomy (NCBI): domain Eukaryota; kingdom Metazoa; phylum Chordata; class Aves; order Suliformes; family Sulidae; genus Morus; species Morus bassanus. The sequence goes on along the minus strand of CM062571.1, from coordinate 84,417,472 downwards.
GAGCGGGGAGCCTCGATTTCGCCGGGCGCTTCTCGTCCTCGGCGCCTGCGCCGTGCGGTGAGCCTGCCCCGATTCCCCACCTCGGGGGGTTGGGGGTTGGCGGGGGGCGCGGGGTTCTCTCCACCTGCATCAGGCGCTGCTGGAGGACGGCTCAGCGCTTCGGTAATGTGCGAAACCAGCACTTTGGAAAGTATTAATTAACTCCTTAAGCGAGAGCCGGCCTCCCTTCCCGGCTTCGGTGGTGCAGCCCCACGCGGTGCCGGCGGTGCGGACACCACCGCAAGCTTTCCCGGCGTGACCCCGGCTGTTCCCGGCCGGAGCAGGGCAGCATTTTATCCCTGCCACCTCTGCGGGTGCCAAGCCGGCGGGCACCGAGCCGTGCCGCCGTTCTGGCAAGCCGGTGAGTGCCACCGCTCCATCCGCCCCGGTGCCCGCAGCGGCCGCCCGGTCCCTGGCGCAGCCGGGGGCCCGCACGCCGCCAGACCTCGGAAACCCCTCAGCCGCCGGTGACGGGTGCGCTGGTCACCCCCAAAGTGCTCGGCAGCCACCGTCCTCCCCGGCTCGCCGGCGAGGTCAGGGCTGCTGTCACCGGTGCCGTGGGGACCCGGTGCCACAGGGACTTTGCAGCTGTAGGGTGGGCTCCCGGTGCTCGCCGGCTGCTCCTGGGGGGGGGTTCATGTCCCCTGTGCCCCCCGGGGTGACAGCAAACAGCAAACCCGGTGCCCTGGGGACATGAACCGGTGTCCCCAGTCGAAGGCAGGGCCGGCGAGATCCCCGATTCCCTTTGCCGTCAGCTGTGCCGCGAGCGCCGGGCTGAGCCTCGCCTTGCGTTTTCCCTCCCGCCTCCCTCGCCGAGACGTGAGAATTGCTGCTCCGTCACAGACCGAGCGCTCCGACAGCCGCTAAGTGTAATTCCCGGCACTTCATTAATAACGAATTATGTAAAATAAAATTAATAATGCAGGACTTCCCAGTTTAATAATCTGTGCCACCGCCGGCGCTGGCAGCACTTTGCCAAAGGGGAGCCCGGGGTGGTTACCTCGGTCGGCAGGTGGGGAAACTCAGTCAGGGGAGAGGGGGTCGGGACGTGGGGGTCCGGACGTGGTCCGGCGCGACCGCCACAGCACTCGGCCACCTTCCCTCCTGGGTTTTTAATTTTTAATGATGGCTTAGAGGGCTGGGGGGAGGGCTGGGGCTTGACCTGCCTCCCTGGCTGTAATGACACGGCACAATTAACACCCGCTCCTCGGGGGCTCTTGGCCGGAGTTGTCGGCACAGGCGGCTAGCACGGTCCCGAACCACGCTGGCCAGAACTGCGCGCGGCTGCTACGGTCCTCGTCCCCGCTGGCTCTTGTCCCCCTCGTCCCCATGTCCCCGTCCCCGCTGGCTCTTGCCCCCCTCGTCCCCCTGTCCCCGTCCCCGCTGGCTCTTGTCCCCCTCGTCCCCATGTCCCCGTCCCCACTGGCTCTTGCCCCCCTCGTCCCCATGTCCCCGTCCCCGCTGGCTCTTGCCCCCCTCGTCCCCCTGTCCCCGTCCCCGCTGGCTCTTGTCCCCCTCGTCCCCATGTCCCCGTCCCCACTGGCTCTTGCCCCCCTCGTCCCCATGTCCCCGTCCCCACTGGCTCTTGCCCCCCTCGTCCCCATGTCCCCGTCCCTGCGGCCCCAGGGCTGTCCCAGGCTCTCCCTGCCCCGGTGCCAGGGAAGTGCCAGTGCTGGGGACCCTCCTGCGTCCCAAGAGCCGGTCGCATCCCACCCGAGCTCCGGCAGCCCCTTTTCCTCCCCGAAACGTTTCTTTCAGGTGACGTCCCCAGCAATGGCACGCTGGTGACCGCTGGCCTCCGCCAAGCGCCTCAATCTCCTCTTCCTCCTCTTCCTCCTGCAGGCATCGAATGTCCCCGGGGAGCCAGGAACCTGCCCGGGCTGGTGCAGGAGGGTGAGCCCTTCAGCGAGGAGGCCACGACCTTCACCAAGGAGCTGGTGCTGCAGCGAGAGGTAGGGATGCTCGGCGGCGCCGGGGTCGGGGGGCTGCGGCACGCCGGCTCGGTGCCGGTGCGGGAGGGGCTGGCGATGCCGGCGGGGCGCGGATCTCGCCGCAGGGCTGCGAGCAAAGGCCAGGGGGAGCTTCCCCGCGCTGCGGCCGTGCCGCGCTGCTGAGCCGCAGCCGCCTCGTCCCCGGCCTCCGCAAGTGGTTTGGCGCTCCTGGGAAAAACCGCGCGGACCCGGCTCGCAGCGCCGGCAAAGCCTCCTGCGGTGCCGGGGCCGGCTTTGCCCCCGCTCTCCTCTCCAAGGCTCTCGTGATGGGCGCGTTGTGGTTTCGCCGCGGTGCCGGGGCCGGACCTTGGCAATGGGTGCATCGCCGGACCCCGGCAACCCTCAGGGAGCCGCCTGCCGCCGGCCGTTACGCACCGGCCCGTGCCGAGAGCATCCCCCGGCGTTTGCAGCCGCACCATAAATCGCCGAGGTTGTGGTTGCTCTGGCCCAACGTCTCCCCTCGCCGAAGGCAGCCACGGGGAAGGCGACCGGCGGCTTCTCCCGGCCGCGGCGCCGGGCAGGGGACGGGTGGGGACAGCGCGCCCCTTTCTTCTTATTTTATTTTATTTGGGTTTATTTTTGTTATTTCTGGTGGAAATCAACGCTGAATCACGGTCCCTGCTCTGAACGTGGTGGTGGCTGTGGCTCTGGTGCGCCGCGTTTGGCTGGTGTGGCCCTGCCTTCGTGCTCCTCCGCACCGCCAGTCCCACGCCAAGGAGGACTGGGGACGACTGGGGACGACTGGGGACGACTGGGGGGGATGGCGGAGGACGGGCTCCGCCGTGGGAGCCAGGCCGGGCTGCGCCGCACAGGCTGGACATCTCCTGCTCTCCCTGCTCCTGCAGCCGCAGCCGCCTGGAGCGGCACGGAGCCGGGGTTTGGTCCGGCTGGGCGGAGGGGGCCGCATCCTGCTGGGTGCTGGGCAAGGCTGCTGCACGCGTCCCGGCAAGGCTGCAAAAGCAGCGACCCCAAAAAGCACCTGGCGAATGACGCCTGCAAAAACCAGGCGAGCGGAGAGATGATGCTTGCAGAAAAGGAAAGCGCAGAGGAAGCAGGACGCGGCGCGCGGCCGCGCCGGGGGGGTCCGTCAGCCGGGGAGGGAGCTTCGCTGCTGCCTTGAGGATGAGGAGGGACCCACCGCTTTGGGGTGCCGTTCCCCGTGTCCCCCATGCGAACGGGGTGCAGCGGTATCGCGGCCCTCCGAGCAGACGGGGTGTGCCAAGGTGGGGAGGCAGAGCAGCTCCACGTCCTCTGCAGTGCTTGGCCTTGCTCCCCGCAGAGCTGCGATGCGTGACGGATGCTCGGCGGATGCGGGGCGGATGCGGGGCGGATGCTCAATGGATGCGGGCCGGATGCATGGTGGATACAGGGCAGATGCACAGCGGATGCACAGAGGATGCGTGGGGTTGCACAGAGGATGCGTGGGGTTGCACAGCGGATGCACAGAGGATGCGTGGGGTTGCACAGTGGATGTGTGGGGTTACACAGTGGATGCACAGAGGATGCGTGGGGTTGCACAGTGGATGTGTGGGGTTGCACATCGGATGCACAGAGGATGCGTGGGGTTGCACAGTGGATGTGTGGGGTTGCACGGTGGATGCACAGAGGATGTGTGGGGTTGCACAGTGGATGCACAGTGGATGCGTGGGGTTGCACATCAGATGCACAGAGGATGTGTGGGGTTACACAGTGGATGTGTGGGGTTACACACCGGATGCACAGAGGATGCGTGGGGTTGCACAGTGGATGTGTGGGGTTGCACAGCGGATGCACAGAGGATGTGTGGGGTTGCACAGTGGATGTGTGGGGTTGCACAGCGGATGCACAGAGGATGTGTGGGGTTGCACAGTGGATGTGTGGGGTTACACACCGGATGCACAGAGGATGCGTGGGGTTGCACAGTGGATGCACAGAGGATGCGTGGGGTTGCACAGTGGATGTGTGGGGTTGCACAGTGGATGCACAGAGGATGCGTGGGGTTGCACAGTGGATGCACAGAGGATGCGTGGGGTTGCACAGTGGATGTGTGGGGTTGCACAGTGGATGCACAGAGGATGCGTGGGGTTGCACAGTGGATGCACAGAGGATGCGTGGGGTTGCACAGTGGATGTGTGGGGTTGCACAGTGGATGCACAGAGGATGCGTGGGGTTGCACAGAGGATGTGTGGGGTTGCACAGTGGACGCACAGAGGATGCGTGGGGTTGCACAGAGGATGTGTGGGGTTGCACAGTGGATGCACAGTGGATGTGTGGGGTTGCACAGTGGATGTGTGGGGTTGCACAGTGGATGTGTGGGGTTGCATAGCGGATGCACAGAGGATGCGTGGCGTTGCACAGTGGATGTGTGGGGTTACACAGTGGATGCACAGTGGATGCGTGGGGTTGCACAGTGGATGCACAGAGGATGCGTGGGGTTGCACAGCGGATGTGTGGGGTTGCACAGTGGATGCACAGTGGATGTGTGGGGTTGCACAGAGGATGCGTGGGGTTGCACAGCGGCAGTGCAGCAGGTGCACAGCGGATGCATGGAGGATACAGGGAGGATGCACAGCGGTCGCACGGTGGATGTGTGGCGGTTGCACAGCTGAAGCACAGCAGATGCATGGTGGATACAGGGTGGATGCACAGCAGATGCACAGCGATGGACGGTGGATGTGTGGGGTTGCACAGCAGCAGCACAGCACATGCACAGAGAATGCACAGAGAATGCACGGTGGATGTGTGGCAGTTGCACAGTGGATGCACAGTGGATGTGTGGGGCTGCACAGCGGATGTGTGGGGCTGCACAGCGGCAGCGCAGGGGATGCACAGCGGATGTGTGGGGCTGCACAGCGGATGTGTGGGGCTGCACAGCGGCAGCAGAGTGGATGCACAGCTGATGTGTGGGGCTGCACAGCAGATGCGTGGGGCTGCACAGCAGCAGCGCAGGGGATGCACAGCGGATGTGTGGGGCTGCACAGCGGATGCGTGGGGCTGCACAGCAGCAGCGCAGGGGATGCACAGCGGATGTGTGGGGCTGCACAGCGGATGCGTGGGGCTGCACAGCGGCAGTGCAGCGGGTGAGCGGTAGATGCGAGGTCGATGCCCAGCAGCTGCCCAGCAGAAGCCTGGTGGATGTGGCGGGCGCAGAGGGGACGTGCGGCGGGCGCGTGACGGATGCGCGGCAGACGCGTGGCCAGTGCCGGAGCTGCCGTGGGCAGCAGGGCCGAGGCAGCCCCTTCGCGGCGCGGTGCGAGGCCCGCCGCAGGCAGGGCCCTCCGCGGAGGGAGCACCGGACGCCCTCGCGCAGCCTCGGCCGTACTGTTGCATAGATTGCTCTGCAGGGGAGCGGCTTTATCTTCTCAGCTGAAAAACTGTAAATTACTTTCTTTTGCTCTTCTGAAGGAGAAAGTAGCCGGGCGCCTGGCGAGCTGCGTGCCGGGCACCTGCAGCCGGCGTTGCCGGCAGGAGGGACGAGCAGCTCCCGGCCGCTCCCCAGGGCGGCACCTTTGGGTGCTGCGTTGTGCTTTTCCTGCCAATTCCCCCCGGGGAAGGCGGGTGCTGCGGCCGCATCCCGCAGGCGAGGCTGGCTCCGGCGCGGGGGGGGGGGACACGGTGCCGGATCCGGCTGCCGAGCACGCGCAGGGGTTTGCCGCCATCCTGCCTCCCGTCCCTGCCTCCCGCCCTGGTTTTAATGTGCTCTTCTCGTTAAGGTCTCTTGGTATTAAAATTCCCGAACTCATGCAACTTCTCTGATTGAAACCTCTGTGTCGCCAGAGCGCGAGACCCATTTCGTGTAATTACGCCGTGATTCATAATTTCAATATAGGATAAAAAATGCCCTCCGCAGCCTTTCGCCATCTCCCCGAGTGACTGTCAAGATAAAACTCTGCAATTTATGCACAGATGACTTTGCTCTTCCCCGCTCTCGCCCCGTCCCTTCGCCGGCTATATTTACACCCTCGCGTCGGTGCTGTCGGTAATTCCTCGCTCCGTTTAAATTAGCCGTCATCGCCGGCTGCGGCTTCGCCCGCTCCCCGCCGTGGCCGCGGCGGTGCGGGAGCTCGGCCCGCCTCGACCCTGCGGGCGTCCGGCGGGTCGAGGCGCAGCCGGTGGTGGCGGGTGGTGGGATCCGGCACGGCGCGGTGAGCGGGTGCCGCTGCTCCGGTGCCGGCGGCCGCTCGGCATGGGGGTTCCTCCGCCAGCTCGTGCGGAAACGCAGCCACGGCTTGGGTTTTGGGGGTGCCCTTGGCTTTCGGGGGGGTTTAACTGCCGCCGCTTAAATCCCAGCATGACTAAATGAGCCCCCCCCCGGCAATCGGGGGGCTCCTGGCGCGGGGTGCGGACCCGCGGCCGCGCCGTGAGGGGTTGCGTGTGGGGAGGTGACACCTTCCTCTTGGCTCGTCTTGGGAAGCTGGGGCAGGAATGGGGGGGCTGGGGCAGGAGTAGAGGGGGCTGGGGCAGGAGTGGGGGGGCTGGGGCAGGAGTGGGGGGGCTGGGGCAGGAATGGGGGGGGCTGGGGCAGGAGTAGAGGGGGCTGGGGCAGATGAGCTGCCCTCTCCCCGGCCGAGCGTGGGTGGCAGCGATGCAGCGAGGGGTTTCTCCACTCGTGCACGCTCAGCCTCTACGCCGTGGCCTGGTTTCCCCCGGCCTCTTCCTCCTCCTCCTCCTCCTCCTCCTCATGAGCGTCGCCTCGCCGCCGAGCCCGCGAGCGTGAGGACAGGGCCGCCCGGGCCCCGCTGCTCTGCCCGCGCTGCGCCTCCCCGCTCGCCCCTCTCGGCCGCGGTCGCTGCGATGCAGGGCTGCACCGGCTGCGTCCCGGTGCCTCGCAGGCTGCGACCAGGCAGGGGACAGCGTGTGGCGGGACGGGAACCGGGGCCACCCCGGCGGGGACCTGGCTGCGGATGCAGGTGTGGGCGCGGATGCAGATGTGGGCGCAGATGCAGATGTGGGCGCAGATGCAGATGTGGGCGCGGATGCAGGTGTGGGCGCGGATGCAGGTGTGGGTGTGGTTGCAGATGTGAGCACGGATGCAGGTGTGGGCGCGGATGCAGATTTGGGCGTGGATGCAGGTGTGGACGTGGATGCAGGTGTGGGTGTGGTTGCAGATGTGAGCACGGATGCAGATGTGGGCGCGGATGCAGATTTGGGCGTGGATGCAGGTGTGGACGTGGATGCAGGTGTGGGTGTGGTTGCAGATGTGGGCATGGATGCAGGTGTGGGCACGGATGCAGATGTGGGCGCGGATGCAGATGTGGGCACGGATGCAGATGTGGGCACGGATGCAGGTGTGGGCGCGGATGCAGATGTGAGCACGGATGCAGATGTGGCTGCAGCCGCAGGGCAACGCAGCCGGCTGAGGGGGTCGGGAGCAGCGAGACCCCGCGCCCACCCAGAACGCCGCAGGTTGGCGGGCGCTGGGGCGCGGGGCCGCGGGGCCGCGGCAGGCGTCTCCATCCCTCCTCAGCCTCTTGCGGCGTGCAGCCGGCTGCTGTAAACTGCTGACCCGCATCCCGAGGGCATCGCTCCGCTTCCTTAGCACATCCTGGAGGCTCCGGCTCAGCCGGCGCTCACCGCCCCGCACCAGCCAGGGCCTGTCACATCCCATTACGCTTCCTCGCCCGCCTGCCCACCTCCTGCCCGCGCTCGAGGGGGTCCTGCCCACCTCCGCCCGGCGGCGGGGGGAATCTGCCACCGTGGCTTTTGCAGCCCCCGCAGGACCTCTCGGGAAGGCGGCTGCCCCGGGGGTCCGGAGCCGGCCGTGGGGGGCGCAGGGGGTGCCGCGGGCAGCCGGGACGGCACAGCGCGGGCGCCCGCCCCCCGCCCTCGGCGTCGCTGCCTCCCCGGCGGCGTTTCTCCTTCCTGCGCCGACCCCTTCAGTGTTTCGCCCCATCTGGCCTCGATGCACGTGGAATTTCGATCGGGGCTCTAACAAAGCCGCAGCTGCTGCCTCGCCGCTGCCTGGGCTGAGCCGAGCGGGGTCTCGGCGCTGGCAAGCACCGGGGGGGGCCGTGCTCCGGCCGGTTCCTCCGTCCCCCAAAGCAGCCCCCAGCCCCAGCTGGGGGTAGCGGTGGTGGGACGGTCCCCTCCCGCGGTGCCGCAAGAAGGATACTGGCTTTTGACCCCCAGCCTGGGACAGATGTGGCACATCGCGGTGGCCGCTGCGGGTCTCATCCTGCTCCGGGCACGGCCGATGGCACCGTGCCGGGCGTCACCAGGCCGGGAGGAGGGCGATGCCGGCAGCACCGGGGCAGTAGCGCCTGCCCGGCGCGGTGGGCACGGCTGTGGGTCACCCACTGCCGCGCTGCTGCCGCTGCTGCTTTTCATCCGAGCCGGGCAGGCGCTGCCGGGGCTCCCCGGGGACAGAGGGGTCTGGTTCGGCTCACGCCTTAATCAGCGGCTTGCAAAGCCGGCACGGCACGGCCGAGAGGCGTCGGGCGCCGGCGCCGCCCTCCCGCACCGGGGGCAAGGGCAGGATGAACCCCGCGCCGCCGGCTCCGCGTTTCGGGGTGCAGCCGGGGTGGGACCTGGGGCGTTTCGGGGGAGCCTCTGCCGGGGGGCGCGACCCAAATGGCCCTCGGGGACATTCCCCGGACCCTTCTCTCTGAGCCGGGGCGAGGTACGCACACGGTGCCCGGCTGGCAGCGGGGCAGGGGTCTGCCTGTGCCCCTCTGCCCCGCGGCCGTTGGCTGGAGGAACCCCCAAATTCCACGGTCCCCGCAGGGCGCAGCAGCCAAGTGCCCGGAGACTGCAGCGGCTTAATCCCTCCTCTGAGGACAGCGGCTAAATAGGGTGGCTTGAATAAATAAATAAATAAAAAAAATCCCCTGAGAAGGATTAAGGCGCTGCGATGCCAGGGAGCTGCCGGGGAGGGGAGAGGGTGATGGGCGCCTTCATTTCGGATTCGCTCTGGGTGGCTCCCGCCACGGCGTCCCCTCGCCCCGCTCGGTGCTGCCACCCCGGCTTGGCTTTGGTGCCCACCCACGCTCCCAGTTGTCCCCAGGCACGATGGGGCTCTTAAACCATGGCAGCCCCCTCCTGGGGTGCATGGGGACGGGGTGGCAGCCCCCTCCTGGGGTGCAGGGGTGGGTGCTATTTCCTGGAGGGGGGGGGGGGTGTCCCGAGGAGGGGGGGTCCCGGGGTTTTGCATGGAGGTTCTCTGGTGGGTGATTCCCTTCGGTTTCCATGGCAACCGGATGATGGGGACATCCCCCATCTTCTCTCCATCCATCCCTGCATCGCTGCTGTGGGGCCGAACAGCGTGGCCGGCGGCCGGGGCTGCCCGGTGGGGTGCTGAGGTGAGGGGGGGGGTGTCACAGCTCCAGCCCCCCCGCCATCGCCCTCCCTGCAAAACCCCCCTGGTGCTGTAATCGTGGGGAATGGGCCCAAAATGTCCCCTGTGCCCCAGGATGTTGGGTGTGCTCCGCTGCCTGTACCAGCCCCTGCCAGCCCCCCCCAGACCCTGCCAACCCCCCAGACCCTTCCAGCCCCCCCAGACCCTGCCAGCCCCCCAGACCCTGCCAGCCTCTGCCACCCCCCTGGCAGACCCTGCCAGACCCTGCCAGCCCCCCAGACCCTCCCAGCACCCCCAGCCCCCCCAGTCCCTGCCAGCCCCCCAGACCCTTCCAGCCCCCCCCAGACCCTGCCAACCCCCCAGACCCTCCCAGCACCCCCAGCCCCCCCAGTCCCTGCCAGCCTCTGCCACCCCCCTGGCAGACACTGCCAGACCTTGCCAGCCCCCCAGACCCTTCCAGCCCCCCCAGCCCCCCCAGCCCCTGCCAGCCCCCCAGACCCTTCCAGCCCCCCCAGACCCTGCCAACCCCCCAGACCCTCCCAGCACCCCCAGCCCCCCCAGCCCCTGCCAGCCCCCCAGACCCTTCCAGCCCCCCCAGACCCTGCCAACCCCCCAGACCCTCCCAGCACCCCCAGCCCCCCCAGTCCCTGCCAACCCCCGGCTCTTGTTGCAATGCAGCAATTCCCAGCCGGGAAGTGCAGCAGGAGCCATTCCCGCTGATGGAGCCGCAGCTCGGGGCCGATTTCCCTGCCAGCGGCGGGTGCCGAGCGGTAATTTTAGAACAGGGTCAGGCCTATATTTTTAGAGCGGGGGCTGGCGTTTGGCTCGCCCTCCCTGCGCGCAGCCTGGCGCGGGCAGCACCCGGCCGGGGCGGCAGGACCTCGTCTTCCAGCAGCTGCCGGCGCTGCCCACTCGCCCTCCACCCCTGCCCGCGTCCCACCAGCCCCTCCGGCCCTTTGAAGGTTTTCTCTCCCTAATCCCGGCTGCCGGCGCACACCGGGTCACCAGGCTTTTAAACTCCTCGGCTAAATGCTCGAGTCCTCCAGGAACTGAGCAGAAAGGAGCCTTTTATATTTATTCTCCTTTTTTCCCTCACCTCTTTCACATGTGCACTTCAAAAAGGAGGTTTTAAAGCAAGAAGCAGGGGCCAGGGACAGGAGGTGACACCCCGGACCTGGCAGGGGATGAGCTCCAAGGAGGGGGTTTGCTCCTCGGGGTGCCCCGGGGAGCTGGGAGACGACGGCACCCGGCTCCGGCTGCGTGTGCGTGTTCGCACCCTGTCCCCAAACGCGTGGCGGGTGTGCAGGCGATGTGTCACCCCTGGAGCCGGTGCCGGCACGGCACTCGGTCACCGCCGGCGTGTTTCCATGGCCTCCCCAAGCTGGGACAGCGTAATGGCGCGGTACCAGCCGCCTCCAACCCCGCTCGCCGGAGCAGGAGCGAGCTGGAAAGCCGTGCCGGCACCGAGCCGCACCGTGCCGGCACAGAACCGTGCCATGCCGTGCCTTCCGCAGCGCCAGTGCGTTGCAGGCACGCGGGAGATGCCCCAAGCACCGATGCCCATGAAAACCCCGGAGTGCAAAGCTCGGCTCTGCCAGCAAAGCAACCCCGGGACGGTGCTGCCGGATGAGCCGGCGCTGCTCCGGCACGGCGTGCGGCTCGGCCGAGATTTCCCGGGGCTGGCTCAGAGGACCTGGCTGAGAAGAGGAGGGGAATTATTCTGTGCTGTTAACGATACTGCTCCCTTCGCTGACCTCTCCAAGTCATTATATACAATCCATTACGTGGAATAGCGGATTTATTCCTTTACGGCACCCGGGGGCACGTTGGGCACGCAGCCGCCAGCGCCGCAGGCAGCCCACTTCGTTATTAGCAGGCGATGATGGGGCTTAACGACTGCTGGGGGCGGCTGCGTGCCGGGGGGCTCGGTCTCTCCCCATCACCGGTACCCGGCACCCGCTGGGGCAGGACGCCCATCCCGCAGGGATGCAGCAGCCGCCCAAACGTCCCAGGATGGGGGTCCCCCCCGGCCCGCCCCAGCCCTTCTCCTCCATATCCCTGCCCGGGGCGAGGAGTCCCCGTTTTCCCCCAAATTGTGGTGCTCCAGCCAGAGCCGGGGGGTCGTGGGTATCACTTCACCCCTCCCCTCGCTGATGGAGGGAAAAGCGATGGGCAGCGCTCGGGCATCTCTCACGAAATCCTCGCTGTGACGCCGGTTGTGCCCTCCCTGTCCGCACGCCACGTGGCTTCGCCCCACTGCTAATCCCGCCGTGAGCATCTCGATATCGGCTTTCTCAATCCCCCCGGGACCGGGGCTCCGAGCAACGCAACCCCTGGCAGGGGGGTTGGTCCCTTATTCATTACCTTGTAGCCCCTGTTTTTCCTTTATCGTTATGGTTTTAATGAGAGGCTCCAGCTGCTGTGTCAGCAGTTTGTGGGAGCCCTGGAGGCCGTGGCTCTGAGCCGAGCCGGGAAGGGGCAGGCGCTGCTCTGCGGAGCAGGCACAGAGCTTCCCTCCCTGCCTCCCTCCCTCCCTGCATCCCTCCCTGCATCCCTGCCTGCATCCCTGCCTGCATCCCTCCCTGCATCCCTGCCTGCATCCCTGCCTGCCTCCCTCCCTGCCTCCCTCCCTCCCTGCATCCCTGCCTGCCTCCCTGCCTGCATCCCTGCCTGCATCCCTGCCTGCATCCCTCCCTGCATCCCTGCCTGCCTCCCTCCCTGCATCCCTCCCTGCCTGCATCCCTGCATCCCTGCCTGCATCCCTGCCTGCCTCCCTGCCTGCATCCCTGCCTGCATCCCTCCCTGCATCCCTGCCTGCCTCCCTCCCTGCCTCCATACCTCCCTGCATCCCTCCCTGCATCCCTGCCTGCATCCCTCCCTGCCTCCATCCCTCCCTGCATCCCTGCCTGCATCCCTCCCTGCATCCCTGCCTGCATCCCTCCCTGCCTGCATCCCTCCCTGCATCCCTGCCTGCGTCCCTCCCTTGCATCCCTCCCTGCCTGCATCCCTGCCTGCATCCCTGCCTGCCTCCCTGCATCCCTCCCTGCCTCCCTCCCTGCCTCCCTCCCTGCCTCCCTGCCTGCCCCTTGGTGCTGCCTGCCACGCGCCGCAGAGCCGGTAATGGTCCCTGCCCGCCTTGGGCTCTGCCGAGCTCCTCCAGGGATGCAGAGAGTCCTCTGGGAGAAGCAGCTCTGGCCGGGGCGCTGGCAGGCCTCGTTAAAAACTAAATGAGCCTTTGCCAGTGGGTTTTAACCCCCATCTCCTTGCCAGAGCCTTCGAGAAAAAATGAGGCTGTAGACCATGAACCGAAGAGTGGGAGAGCATCCCCCCGAGCACCCCCCACCTGCCGCCACCTTCCCTGGGGTCAGCATCCCGCCGACGGGACCGGTTATGGAATTGTGGGCAAAAGCTGCCTCTTGCCAAGGCGTGGTGCTCCCCCCTCGAGGGCATCTCTCCTGCCGTAGTAGGAAGGTGTCATTCTGTGCGGCAGAGGCTGTTGAAAAACCCCCTTGGTGATGCCGGAGCCGCTGCGATGGCTCTTGCCTTTGGGTGCCGCGTCCCGGCACAGCCCGGCCGGGCGCCGGCGGGTCGCCATGGCCCATGGGGTGGCCGTCCCGTGGCCGTCCCGGCTCCTCACCTCCTGGGGATGGGGACAGAGGGTGCGCAGAGCGTGGCACGGGGCGGGACCGGGATGCTCCGGGGTGCCAGGCGTTTGGACAGGAGAGCTCGGCGGCTTGTCGCCTGCGCCAAGGCGGCGCCGGGGAGGTTGCCGGAGCCCCGTCCCGCCCCTTCCCCCGTCGCGCTCATGTTGTGCAAATGAGCAGCCTGATTTTGACAAGGTGCCTGATTTAATTACATCGGCCGGGCTGCCGGCTTTCCCCAAGGTGCAGACTATTTTGCGTCTATATGGCACCAGCCGTACACGGGGTCCCGCCGGGCTGTACCGGCGTGATGCGGCGGCCGCTCGCCCGGCACTGATGCGCTCCACCTCCGGGAGCCGGGCCGCGGCGGCCGGCACGTGGCCGCGGCAAGGAGGCCACGCGGATGCTGCCTGGGGACGTCGTGGCGGAGCTTCGGAGAGCCGCGTTCGCGCCACGCCGGCATCCCGAACCCCACCGGCCACCCCCGGGCTCCGTCCTGGAGCCGATGGGGTTTCGGAGCCCTGGGGGGCCCCGCGTGGGACTGGGGGTCCCACCACCGCTGCCAGCGGCACCGTGCCGCCCTCCTGACCCGCTCCAGCCTTAACCCAATTTAGGAGGTTCCACCGCGTAAGGCCAATTAGGCGGGGACGAGGTGCGGCGCAGCGGCGCATTATGCAAAGCGGCCCGGCAGTTGCTAAATTGTTTATGCCAATGGGCCCGGCAGCTGCCCGTGCTGCAGTCCTAATTATCTGGGAGGGGAAACGGCAAATAAAACCCTCTCCCCTTTAAAAAAAAGCACTTGCCGCAGTCTGCAGTTCAGGCTTGGGGAAAAAAAAACAACCAGGAAAGCGGCCTGGCACGTGGCGGCAGCTCGGCCGGCACCGGCACAGCCCCCCGGTGCTGCCGGGGAGGAGAGGCAGGATGGAGCTCAGCCACCCCTTGCCGCCGGCACCGGCGCTGGAGTGCAGCGCGGCGGCCGCAGCGGGCCTTGCCGTGCCTCAGTTTCCCCACCGGCCCCGTTGGAGCCCGGAGCGGGGACGGTGCCGTGCATGCCCGGCGCGTGGCGTGCAGCCGGAGGGGAGCAGCAGCGTGCCGGGAGGGGGCTGCCGGCTGCCGCTCGGACGTCGCGCAGCTTCTTGCTTCTGGGTATTTTTAATCTTGACAAGGACGTCCGTCCGTCCGTCCGCCCACGCAGGGCTGCCGCGCTGCCGGTGCAACCCTTGGCCAACTCACCCACCCGCTTTCCTCCGCCGCCGTTGCTCATCCTCCTCCTCCTCCTCCTCCTCCTCCTCCTCCTCCTCCTCCCTGCCGAGCTCCTCGTGCCGCGCGTGGGGGTCTCCGTGTCGGAGGGCCGATGCCCCCAGGGACCCCACGGAGCTGCAGCCTGGGGACACAGGTGGCACTGGCAGGGTCCCACGGTGGCCCCGGGGACACGGCGCTGCCCGGGGAGGGGGACACCCACGCCGGGGTGGGGAGCAGCCAAATCCCTCCCCACCCTCGTGCCCGCCGCGAGGCTGAGGGTATATTTTTAACCCGGCGGCTCCCGCTGCTGCTGACTCACCGGCCAGGTGAAGCCAGCGGGCCGGTGACTAACCCGCCCTGGCTCGGTTTGGTTGGGGCTGGCGGCAGCCGCGGTGCCGCCGGCGATGCTCCGGGAGGACCGGTGGCTCACGGCCCTGCGCTCGGCTAACCCGGCGCCGTGCGGGCGGGCGTGCTGGCACCGGCGGCGGGACCCCCCCTCACCGAGGTGCTGCCCCCAGCTCAAAATCCAGCGTGCTTTTTGTTGTGCTTTGCTGAATCGAGCCTTAAATAACCGGTCGTTAAATCTGCGCGCCCCACTCCTGCCTCCCTCCTCCGAGAGCGTCCAAACCGCGCCGGGCCCGACCGGCAGCACCGGTCCCGGGGTGTGTTACGGCACGCTGCCGCCGCAAACCCGCCGAGCTGCAAAACAAAAAAAAAAAAAAAAAAAACACCACCAAAAAAAAAAAAAAAAAAAAAAAAAACACACCCCATCCGCAGCACCGGAGCCAAAAATATCTGCAGCAATAAGAATAATTAACGGGAGCCCCGCGTCGGGTTGCGTGCCGAGCGGCTGGGAGCCCGCGCCGCCGTAACGGCCACTGCTACGGATGGCTGCCCGGTGACACCGGGGCACCGGGACCTCCCCCCCGGGGTGCCACCGTGGAGCCCCGTGCAAGGCCAAGGGGCTGGGTGCCCCACGCTCCGGGCTGGCAGGAGGCTCCGCCGACCCTCCCACGCGTCCCACCGCGTCCCACCGCGTCCCCATGCCGCAGCGGGGAGCGTCCCCCCAGCCCCACCGCCGCGGGGGTTTCTCGGCGGCTGCCGTGACATTTGCTTTTTTCCACAAAGTGCATATACTTATTTAGTAAATATTTGCCTTTTCCCAAGCAAGGCAGCTAATTACCGAGCTGCTCTTGCCGAAACCCGCCGCTGCCGTGTGCAGGCGGGGAAAGAAAAGGCCCCAGCACCGGGGCACCGTCCCCCGCCGCCGGCCAAGCATCCCCGCGCCCACCCCGGCCGCGGGAGCGGGGAGCCGGCAGGGACCCCCTGGCCGCAGCGGTGCCAGGGATACGCCGTGGGGTGCCCCATGGGGCCCTCGGGGTGCTGGCAAAGCCGCTGGCACCCGCTGGCACATGCCAGCGTAGAGGCC
The DNA here is from genome assembly GCA_031468815.1 of Morus bassanus. Taxonomy (NCBI): domain Eukaryota; kingdom Metazoa; phylum Chordata; class Aves; order Suliformes; family Sulidae; genus Morus; species Morus bassanus. Next base: position 84,401,857 of record CM062571.1, on the reverse strand, counting down.
GGTCCCCGCCGGGGAGGTTGCCATAGAAATTATCCTTAACGAGCCTATAGGTTTTAATCACGGGATGCCGCAGCTGCCGCGCGGCCCCCGCTCCCCTCCTCATTAAACCCGCCGGGATGGGGAACCCGCCGTGGGGCAGCCGTGGGGCAGCCGTGGGGCGGTTTGCAGGGGGTACCCGGCCGCTGGCGGGGTTCGGCGCGGGGCACCCCCATCCCTGCCGGCCCCCCCATCCCTGCCTGCCGCCGCCTGCGCCGGGGGCCGGCGTGCCCTCGCCGGCCGGGCTGGCTGTCAGCAGCGAGCGGCAAAAGCATCTCTGGCAGCTGAAATCTCCCGTTCCCCCCCCAAAAAAGCGCGAGGGGTGGGCGGCGGGCCGATGGCGTGCGTGCGAGGGGGGGCCCGTGCCTGGCATCGCCGCCGGAGCCACCAATGAAAGGCTTTTATATTCCTGTCGCTCCGTTTTTCGCATGGCTCTGCGAAGCCAGTGACGAAGGCATTCGCACGGGGCTGCCTGCGAATACCCACCCGCCCTCGGCCGTACGGCTGGACGTCCGTCTGTCCCTCGCCTGGCAGTGCCGGCTTCCCGCTCCGGCCCTGCAGCCCCGGCCCCCCGCCTGCCCCGCCAGCCCCCTGCCCGCAGAGACGGTGGGAGACTCAGGCAGGAAAGTTTCCCAGCTCTGGGAGCACGGATCGGCCGGCACCGGTGCTGTGGCACTGCCAGCCCTGCCCCGGCCTCCCCCGAGCACGCGGCAGCCCCCCGAGCACGCTGCAGCCCCTCTATCCCATTGCACTGCAGCCCCCCGAGCACGTGGCAGCCCCCCGAGCACGCTGCAGCCCCCTGAGCACACTGCAGCCCCTCTATCCCATTGCACTGCAGCCCCCCGAGCACGCTGCAGCCCCCCGAGCACGCTGCAGCCCCCTGAGCACACTGCAGCCCCTCTATCCCATTGCACTGCAGCCCCCCGAGCACGCTGCAGCCCCCCGAGCACGCTGCAGCCCCCTGAGCACACTGCAGCCCCTCTATCCCATTGCACTGCAGCCCCCCGAGCACGATGCGGCCCCCCGAGCACGCTGCAGCCCCTCTGTCCCATTGCACTGCAGCCCCCCGAGCACGCTGCGGCCCCCCGAGCACGCTGCAGCCCCTCTATCCCATTGCACTGCAGCCCCCTGAGCACGATGCGGCCCCCCGAGCACGCTGCAGCCCCCTGAGCACACTGCAGCCCCTCTATCCCATTGCACTGCAGGCCCGGAGCACACTGCAGCCCCTCTATCCTATTGCACTGCAGCCCCCCGAGCATGCAGCAGCCCCCCAAGCATGCTGCAGCCCCCCAAGCATGCTGCAGCCCCCCGAGCACCTTACAGCCCCTCTACCCCATTGCACTGCGGCCCCCCGAGCACGCTGCAGCCCCCCGAGCACGCTGCAGCCCCTCTACCCCATTGCACTGCAGCCCCCCTGCTCACGCTGCAGCCCCTCGTGCTGCTCACACTGCAACCCTCCATCCCGTCGCACTGCAACCCCTCGCGCTGACCCCAGCGCAGCCCCCCCGATCACACCGCAACCCCTCTGCTCACGCTGCAACCCGCCGTCGCATCACACTGCAGCCCCTTGCACTGATGGCACTGCAACACCCCGGAGCACACTGCAGCCCCCGATCACGCTGCAGCCCCCCGGATCACCCGCAGCCCCCGATCACGCTGCAGCCCCCCGGATCACCCGCAGCCCCCGATCACGCTGCAACCCCCCCGGATCACCCTGCAGCCCCCAGATCACCTGCAGCCCCCGATCACGCTGCAACCCCCCGGATCACCCACAGCCCCCAATCACACTGCAGCCCCCCGATCACCCTGCAGCCCCCGGATCACCCCGCAGCCCCTGATCACGCTGCAACCCCCTGGATCACCCCGCAGCCTCCCGGATCACCCGCAGCCCCCGATCACACTGCAACCCCCCGGATCACCCCGCAGCCCCCGGATCACCCCGCAGCCCCTGGATCACCCGCAGCCCCCGATCACGCTGCAGCCCCCGATCACCCCGCAGCCCCCCGGATCACCCGCAGCCCCTGATCACCCCGCAGCCCCCCGGATCACCTGCAGCCCCCCATCACCCCGCAGCCCCTGGATCACCCGCAGCCCCCGGATCACCCGCAGCCCCCGATCACGCTGCAGCCCCCGATCACCCCGCAGCCCCCCAATCACCCCGCAGCCCCCCGGATCACCCGCAGCCCCCCGGATCACCTGCAGCCCCCCAATCACCCCACAGCCCCCCAATCACCCTGCAGCCCCCCGGATCACCTGCAGCCCCCGATCACGCTGCAGCCCCTCCATCGCATCACCCCACAGCCCCTTGCCCCAATGGCCCTGCAGCCCCCCGCAGCCCCCCGCAGCCCCCACGTGTGCCCTGGCCGCCCGCGGCCCCTCCGTGCCCTCCGCAGAGCCCCCCCTCGCCCCCCACGCTCCCCTCCAGCCATTTTTTATAGCGGCGGGAAGGTGATTTACTCGGGTGCTCTAATTTAAGGCTAGAATTAAAGCTGAGTGCTTAAATAAAATCACTATGTCACTTCAACCCCGTCCCCTCCCGCCTCGCTGCCGAATTAAAGGCTCGGATGGGACGTTTGCCCGGCCGGAGGCTGGCGCGGGGAGGAGGAGGAGGAGGAGTGCGGAGGTGCCGGCGGGGAGGAAGGCCCCCCAGCAAAGCCGGGGCTGGCTGGGAGAGCTCAGCCCGCCATGAGGAAGAGGAGAGCGGTGTTTGCATTAGCAGATCAGCCGGAGTGATAAAAGCCGGTAATAAAGAGAAAACCAGACATATGTTTTGATAGAAACCTTCCCGGATTTCACCAAAAAAAAAACCAACCCAAAAAGCCTAAAAAAAAAAAAAAAAAAAAAAAAATCCCTTAAAATCCCAACGTGAAGCTCCCGACGCGATAATCGCGACAGCTCTGCGGTGGCTGGGCGCTGCGCGACGGCTCGGTCCCGGCACGGGACCCGGTGAAGCTGGGTGCCGGGGGGGGGGTCTCCCCGGGCCGGGCGATGGGGACCCCGGGGGACCCCCGTCCCATCCCCGGCACCCACGGCCGCAGGGTCGGCACGAGGGTGACCCCGGTGCCACCGGGGGTCCCCACAGCCCCGCCGCCAGCACCCGCGGCTCCCACGGGGGTCCCTGGTCCTCGCACGGCCGGGGGTCCCCGCGGCTCCCACGGGGGTCGCGGCTCCTCGCACGGCCGGGGGTCCCCGCGGCTCCCACGGGGGTCGCGGCTCCTCGCACGGCCGGGGGTCCCCGCGGCTCCCACGGGGGTCCCTGGTCCTCGCACGGCCGGGGGTCCCCGCGGCTCCCACGGGGGTCGCGGCTCCTCGCACGGCCGGGGGTCCCCGCGGCTCCCACGGGGGTCCCTGGTCCTCGCACGGCCGGGGGTCCCCGCGGCTCCCACGGGGGTCGCGGCTCCTCGCACGGCCGGGGGTCCCCGCGGCTCCCACGGGGGTCCCGGCTCCCCGCACGGCCGGGGGTCCCCGCGGCTCCCACGGGGGTCGCGGCTCCCCGCCGGCCTCCCTCCCCCTTCCCCTGCGCGACCACCCCGGAGCAGCCGGGCCCCGCCGCGGGGATCCCTCCCCCGCGTTCTCCCCCCCTCCCCGGCGCCCGCTCCCTCCATTAATGGCGAATTAAGGTTTTTTTTCCCAGCCGGGGGACCCAGAAGTCAGAGGGGTAACACCCCCGCTCCCCCCCCCCGCACAACCCTTTTTGGGGGGGGGGGCACACCGGCGTCTTTAACCGGGTGCCCACCGCCGCGGGGATGCCGGGGGTCCCGGCGTGCGGCCGCTCGGGTGCCTGGAACTGGAGGGGGGGGGGGGGGGCACAAAGCTCCCCGCACCCCCCCTAAAAAGCACATTTTGCCCCCCCGCACCCCCCAATTCGGGGCAGCCCCCCCCGCGCCTCGCCCCCCCCGCCTCCTCCCTCCGTTTGCCTCCCCGCTTCCCCCTCCGCGATTTTTTTCTTTCTTTTTTTTTTTTTTTCCCTTTTTGGAAGCTTTTTGCTGCTGGAAAGGCAAGAAAAAAGCGAAAAAAAAAAAAAAGAAGGCAAAAAAAAAAAAGAAAAAAGCAGCAACAGAAACCCTTTCAGGCCGCTGGCGCCGGGGTGGGGGGGTCACGGCAGCAGCCCCCGCCTCGCAACCCGCCGGTTTAACCCCTCAGGGACACGGCATTACAAATTTTGAACAATATTTATTAAAATACAAAAATACACTTGGGGTTTTTTTTTGTTTGGTGGTTTTTTGTTTTTGTTTTTTTTTTTTTTTTGGTTTTTTTTTGTGTTTTTTGTTTTTTTTTTTTTGTTGTTGTCGCTGTTCGGTCGGGTCTCAGAGTACAGTCACATCGCTCCGGCGTTTATATAGAGAGATATAGATAGAGACAGAACTTCTGCATCTCCTTCCCGCCGTCCCCTCCCCCCCCCCCCCGCCCCCCCCCCCAAATTTTAGTTCAGATTTGACACCCTCCGGTAAATTTTTTTTAAAGCTAAAATAAGAAATTAAAGTAGTTCCAGCGCCCGAGCGGCCGGGGAGGACCGCCCCCCCCGCGCCCCCCCCCGGCTGGCCCTGCCCGTGCCCCCCTCCCGGACCCCCCCAGCCCCTCGGGACCCCCACGAGGCACTTGCCGTCCCCGCCGGGACCCCCCCGGCGGCCACCTCGGATGCTGGTGGCCCCCCCCGGCCCCCTCCCATCGCCGGGCTGAGCCCCCCGAGCCCTTAATTTCTCCTGACCCCCCCCCCCCCCCCATTCCATAAGCAGCCCTTGGGGTGGGCTTGGGGGGGGGTCCCCATCCTCACCCCTGTCCAGGGAAGGGAAAGGGAGGGTGGGGGAAAAAATACCCCACCCCACCCCCCAAAAAAAAATAAAGGACTAAAAACCGCAGCGTTGTTGCGGAAGGTGGTCTACAATCATACGTCAGGTCTCCCGGGGGGGGGGGGGGGGGGGGGGGGGCCGCCCCCCCCAGGAGCCGTAGCCCTGCGCCGGCGGCACACGGCGGTGCCCAGTGCCCGGTGCCCGGTGCGGCGGCGCACGCCGGGGCCTGCAGGATGTGGTGCAGTGGGAAAGGGGGCGCGGAGCAGAGCGGGGGGCACCCGCTCCTCGCCCCCCACCCCGCCGGCCCCCCCACGCACGCCCGGCACCCACCCGCCCGGCGGCTTTTTTTTCCCCCTTTTCCTGGTTTGTTTTTTTTTTTTTTTTTTGTTAATTTTTTGCTTTAATACATCGCAGGCGTCCGGCCCACGGGCTGCACCCCTCTGGCCCCCCCCCCAAAAAAAAAAAAAACCCAAAAATTAATTTCTTTATTGCATTTGGAAGATTTTGGCACAGCGCGGCGGCTCGGACCGCCGTCCCGCTCCCTGCTCCGGTTTGAAGCCGGCGCGGCCGGTGAAGGCGACACGCGGCCAAGGGCAGCGCCGTGGGACGGGGGTCCGGCCGCATCCTGCCCCCCCCCCCCCAATCCCCTCCCTCTTCAATCCCCCCCCCCCCCCCAAAAAAAAATCCCACCCCACCGGGCTTCTCTCTGCGCTCCCCGCTACGGCGTCTCCCCCGCGCCGCGCTTGCACCGCGCTGCACCGCGCACGGGGCCCTGCCACGCCGCCGCCGCCGCTCCGGTTTCTGCAAAATTGGATTTTTTTTTTTTTTTTTTTTCCTCCCCCCTCCCTCCCCCCCCCCCTCTTTTTAAATAGAACTTGCGAGTTAGAAAATAGTTTCTTTGTGGTTGGTTTGTTGGGGTTTTTTTGTTGGGGTTTTTTGTTTTTTTTTTTTTTAAATTTTAATATAATCTGCTTCTCTTATCAGCCCATAGATTTAATATATAAGCATGTACAAGAAAAAAAAGTCTCTCCCCCGCTCTGTACAAAAGTTGCTGTCTATATATATATATATATATATATATTTTTTTTTTTTTCCTCCTTTTTTTTGTGTTTTTTTTTGTTCTGGTTTTGTGCATTCTATTGCATCTGTAATTTCGGGGGCAGGGGGTGGGGGGCAAAAAGCCCCCAGAAAAAGTCATATCTGGGTTTCCTGTACTTTCTCCTTGGTGTGGGTCTGAATTATATAGGGTTCGGAGAGGGTGGTCCCGGGGGGGTGCAGAGAGTTCCCCAAGCTGTTCTCTGTCCAGTGGGCCCCGTGTGCCGGTTTGTAGGTGTTGTAGTTAATGTGGTCATGAATGGCGGGCAGCACGACTGCCCCCTCACCTGATACGCCGGCGGGAGCCGCCGCCGCCGCCGTCGCCGCCGCCGGCGGGATGTCCTCGTCCACCTGGATGATCTCGACCGTCCGGGCGGCCGTCACGGTGCTGCGTTGCTGGTGCCGCTTGCGGAGTTTGTAGAAGACGATGAGCATGGCCGCGGCCAAGAGCGTCACCGCCACGAAGCAACCGATGATGATCTTGGTGGTCTTCATCACCTCGTCCAGGCTGGTCTGCATCTTGTCGCCGGAGTCGGCGGTGGGTACCGCCACCTGCTTGGGCGTCCGCGTGGTCTGGACCAGGACGGTGGTGGTGGTGGTGTACGCCGGCTGGTAGCCCGTCGACGTGGTGGGCACGGGCTTGGTGAACTTGGGGGAGATGTCCTCTGGGGAGATCTCGGTGGTCTCCACCGTGACGGTGGTGAAGAAGCTGTAGTTGGAGGTGTTGAGCTCGGCCGTGCTCACGTTGAGGTAGGCCGAGGCGTTGGAGTTCCCCGCCACGTTGGTCACCATGCAGGTGTAAACCCCGGTGTCCGTCAACAAGACGTGGGAGAAGTTCAAGGTGCCGTCGTTGAGGACGGAGATGCGCGGGTGGCTGGACGCGTGGCTCAGGACCGTCCCGTTAGGCAGCAACCACCTAACGGAGGACATAGAAGGAGTTCGACACTTGAGCTCGGCCACCCGCCCCTCGGAGATGTTGAGGTCCATGGGGGCGTCCATGATGAAGGGCGCCGAGCACTGGAAGGAGGTCTGGTCCACCTCCACCAGGAACCTGCCCCGCATGTGCAGGGGGGCATGGCAGCGCCCGCAGCAGGTGGAGTTGGTGGGGATGTACTCCCGCAACCACCACGACAGCCAGAGGATGTCGCAGTCGCAGTCCCAGGGGTTGTGGTGCAGGTGGAGCTCCACCAGGTACCGCAGCGGGGCGAAGAGGTCGTGGGGCAGGGAGGAGAGGTTGTTGTGGGCCAGGTTGAGCTCCACCAGCGCCGTCAGGTCGTCGAAGGCGTTGCGCTCGATCAGGTTGATCTGCGAGTTCATAATCCAGAGCTTTTTGAGGGACTTGAGCCCGTGGAAGGAGCCCGGTTTGATCTCGGGGAAGTTATTGCCCGACATCTCCAGCTCCTCCAGCCCCACCAAGGGCGTCAGGTTGGGCATGTCCTTGATGTTGCACATCCCCAGGTTGAGGTACTTGAGGTTGTACAACCCCTCGAAAGCCCCCTCGGAGATGTACTCCAGCTTCTTCAGCTCGCCCAGGTCCAGGCGCATGAGGGAGGGCACCCGGTTGAAGGCGTACGAGGGGATGCTCTCGATGGGGTTGTTCCTCAGCCACAGCTCCCGCAGCTTGGAGAGGTACTCGAAGGCCCCGCTGGGGATGACGGTCAACCAGTTGTCGAAGAGCTCCAGGGTGTTGAGGCTGGCCAGCCCGTTGAAAGCCCCCACCTCGATCTGCCGGATGGCGTTCCTGCCCAACTGCAGGACCTCCAGGTGATGCAGGTGGCGGAAAGTATCCGCCTGGATCATCTGGATGTTGTTCTCCATGAGGTTGAGATACCGGGTGTTGGAGGGGATCCCGGGGGGGACCTCGGTGAGGCTGCGACGGGTGCAGACCACCTTGCTGAACTGGTTACTGCAGGAGCAAACGGAGGGGCAGCTCTGGGGTCCGGGGGAGGCGGCGGCAACGTATAGGATCCACGCGTGTACCGTCAGGTAGGAGACCAGGGCAGCTCTCCAGGCGCGGCGGCGGCGGTGGTGGTGCACAGTTACCTGCCACAAGAGCTTCATGATGTGGCACGTTCATCATTCACCATCGTCTGGGGATGTCGGCGTGAAAAGGAGAACCGGCTCAGGGCCCCCCCCCTCTCCCGGCTCCGACAAGCTGGGCCCGGCTGGCCGGAGGGGGGGGGGTCGCGGTGCTGGGGGGGGGTGGGGTGGGGGGGCCGCGGATTGGGGGGGGGGGAGGAAAAATTAAAATTTAGCCCCAAAAAAAAAGCGCGACAATAGGTGCCGGGGGGGGGGGGGAGGAAAGAGGCGCCCCCCCTCCCGGCCGAGCCCCCCTCTCCAGCCGTACCTACCTGGGGAAGGGGCGGGGGGGCGCTCCGGGGGTGCTCGGCGCCGCGCAAGGGGGGAGCGGGGCCGGGGCGGGGGGGGCCGGCTCCGGGAAAAAAAAAGACAAAATGGCTCCTGGAGGCTGCGGTGCAAAGGGGGGGGGTGGGGGGTGGGGGGGCGGGGGGGGGCGGCCCGGCTAAGCGGGGGCCCGGCAGCCCCCCGCCGCGGCGAGCCCCGCCGCCGTCGCTGCCCGAGCCTCGCACCTCCGCCCGCGGGGCCGCCCCCCCGGCCGGGCCGGCATGGCGGGACCCCCGCCCGCGGGGGCGGCGGCGGAGGGGGTGGGAAAAAAAAAAAAAAATTAAAAAAAAAAATCTAAAAATGAAAAATTTAAAAAAAAAAATCGAAAAATGAAAAATTAAAAAAAAATAAATTATTAAAAAAATAAAAAATGAAGAAAGAAAAGATTGGCAGAAAATGAAAATGAAAAAAAATCGGAAAAATAAAAACGGAAAAACGGTGCAAAGCGAAGAAAAGCGAAAAAATGAAAAAAGGCAAATGAAAAGATAAAAGATTTAAGGAAAAGAGAAATTAAAAAAAAAAGAAAAATCCGTTAAGAAAATAAATAAATAAATAGCCCAGAGCCCCCAGAGGAGAGGAGAAAAGCCCGGTCCGGGGGGGGGAAAGGCCAAGGCGGGGGGGCCGGGGGGGCCGGGGGGGGGAGCCCCGGCGCGCCGGGCGTGGGATCCGCTCGCCCGCCCGCCCCGCTCGGGGGGTCGGGGGGTCCCGTTCACCCTCCCGCGTCTCCTGCCCGCGTGGGTCGGGTCGGGCTCTCAGCGCCGGGCTCCGCGGGGCGGCGGGGGGGCGGCCCGGGCCGGGGGGGTCGCGGCGGGCATCCCGCGGGGCTGGGGGGCGCGGGGGGCGGGCGGGGGCCCGGCGCGGGGGGCGCGGGGGGCGCGGGCGGTGCGGGGAGCAGCCGCGCAGGCGGCTCTCGCATCCTTTTGTCCTTCAGCGGGAGCGCGGATGGATTGCTGACGCATCCTGCCGGGAGCCCGGCGGCGGGGGGGTGCGGAGCGCTCCGACACCCCCCGAACCCCCGCCCCCCCGCCGCCCCCCCCCCCCGCCGCCCACCACGCTCCGGAGGGGCCCCACCGGCCCCGCTCCCCCGGTGCGGCGGCCGCGGCTATTTTCGGTCTCGCTGCTCCGGGAGGAAGATGCGGGATGGGCTTCTTCCTCCTCCTCCTCCTCCTCCTCCTCCTCCCTCTTCCTCCTCCCTCCTCCTCCTCCTCCCTGCCCGCAGCCCCGCTCCGGGGGACCGCGCTGGGGACGTTGCGGGGGGCGGGGGGGGGGGCGCTTTCCCCCGCCGCCCCCCCCCCGCCCCGCCGCCGCTGACCGCGGGGTGAGGACGGACAGACGGACGCGTCGCTAACGGAGCAGCTCGGCGGCTTTAAGGTGATGGGGGGGGTGGGGGGGGACGCGGCTCCGTCCGTGGCTGGTGGCCCCCACACCCCCGCCCGCCTCCCCCCGCAGCGCAGGATGCGGTGCCCAACCGAGCGGGGGGCCGCGGACCCGCCCCCCCCCCCAAATCCCGGCCTCAAGGCTGAGGCCGGACACAAGCTGGGACACTGATGGAGAGGCCGAGCGCGGCTCCACAGCGGGAAGGGGGGGGGGCCGCCTGCTTTTTGGGGTACGGGCTGGGTGGTACACCTGCCTCCATCGCCGCCTCGGCCCCCCCCGGCTGCTGCGGGGTGGCCCAAGGCAGGTGGGCAATTAGCGCCGGCCAGGTAACGAACGCCTGGGACTGGGGGGGGGGTGGCAAATGACAGCACCACACGGAGGGGGGGTCCCATGGGTGCCAGCACCGGGGCGGCCCCTGCCACAACGCTGCGAGGTGAGTGGGCCCCGGGTGCGCATCAGCGCCGGGAGGGGGGGGGACACAGAGCAGGAGCTGGGGGGGCTCCGGGGGGCTGTGCCCCCCACCGCGGGCCCTGGACCCCCCCCAGTGTGATTTTGCACCCCCGTTGAGCCGCTGGCGGCCGAGGGCTTCGCCGGCAGCACCGAAGCATCCCGAGCGGTGGCGGGTCCCGGGGGGGGCAGCTCCGGAGGAGCCTCGGCCGAGTTTTAATTAATAAAAGAAAACGAGGACGCGGGTTGGGGGGGGGGGGCCGGGGGCTCTCTCGGTGCAGCACCCAGCTTGGCTCCCCCCCCCGGGCTGCTGCACCCAGCAGGATGCGTCCCTGCGGGATGCGGGGACCGCGGGGCCGCGGCAGCGCCGGGGGGGGCTCACAGGCTTCCTGAGATGGGGGGGGGGGGTCCCCAGGGTGCTGGGGGGGGGTGCCCCGGCCCCCCCAGGCTGGCAGCGAGGAGGTGCTGGGGGGGGTGCAGGGTGAGGCGATGGGGGGGGACCCGCGAGCACGTTTCCTTGGAGGGGGGGGCGGTTAAAACGCACCCCGATCTTATGTGGATTCTCTGGTGTCTGATCGAAGGCGCGCCTGCTCCCCGCCGGGTGGGCGCCCCTGGGGTCCCCGTGCAGGACTTCGGGGTCTGTGGGGTCCCCACCCCCGTGTCGGGGTGAAGTGGGGGGGGATTGGGGGGAGGTCACGGGACGGGGACGTGCCACCAGCACCCGCCGTGCACGTTTGGGCTGAGGCGCAGGGATTTGCGTCCCCGCGCAGCCCCCCCAGCCCCCCCAGCTCCCCCGCCGTGCCCACCGGTGGCACGTGAAGCCGTCACCAGTGGGTGCCCGCGGCCGGCTGGGCACCTCCGTGGGGCTGGCGGGTGCTCGGGGTGGCCCCTCGGGGACACCGTGCGTGACAGCACCCCGGGACGCCCGCCTGTCCTCGCTCCCTGCAGGGTGCCGGCCCCCGGCTGGGGTCCCTGTCCCCGCGCTGGTGGCACGTCCCCGGGTGCCGCAGGGCCTGATGGCCTCGTCTACCCCACGGGTGGGTCCCCCGCGTCCCCCGTGGCAGGGAGCAGCGGTTGCGTCCCGTCCCTGCCGAAGCAAAGGTCTTACGGCGAGTCCGTCGATGTCCCGCTCGTCCCCTCGCGGTGACCCACCGGTGATGCGGTGGCACAGGGGACGCCGCCGGAGCACCACGCCGCGGGGGTCCCACCTCGCGTGCGCGGGGTGCTGCTCCCCGGGGACACGCGCGAGCACCCCTGGGGCCGGCGGGTGACCGGGGGCCTCGTCCTGCCCCGTGGTGTGCCGCACACGTGCCGTGGCAGGCGCCGTGCCGGGGGCCCGCGCGGTGGAAGGGAAGAAGGATGCCACGAGGCTTTTTTAAGCAACGGGGAAAGGTTAGGACAGGATTGATGAGCTTCGGGAGGGGAAAACAGCTCCGTGTCCGGCAGCGCCGGCGGCGCCAGACACAATTAACCACGCGGAAGGCTGCGGCGGGGTAATCAAATTATCGCACCGTGGCACCTGTAAAGCAGCGCAAGGGCCCATCCATCTCCCGCTCGGCCCAAACCTCGCCTCTCCTCCGTCCCCAGCGGGGAGCGACGCGGCCGGTGCCTTTGCCGCGCACCCGGCGCCGACACGTGCCGTCCCGGTGGCCGCGGGGGCCACGAGCCGAACGCCGTCCCGGGCTGCAGCTCCGGCGACTGGAAGGGGCTGCGGGAAGACGACGACCCTCAGCCCGTCCCCGGCAGCGCCGCGGTGCCGAGCCGCCCACCCAGCACCGCTCACCAGCTGGCCGCCGGCCCCGCTGCAGCTCCGGGCGTGCGGCTGCCAGCCAGGCGGATGCAATTAGCAACCGGCCCCTGACGAGGGATTGATGGCGGAGGGATGCGGCCGGCGAAGCGCCGCTGCTCCGGGTGACGGAGCGGAGGTCGGTGCGGCGCCGGGAGGCCTCGCGGTGCTGCGGTACCGGGGGTCGGTGCTCCCTGCGCGGTGCGCGCGGTCGCTTGCGCTTTGCTCGAGCGCGTGCGTCCGTGCACGCTTGTTCGACCCGTGCGCGAGAGCTTGGGCGCCCCGTGGCACGCACCCATGGGTGCCCCGGCTCCGCCAGCACCCGGCGCACCGCGAGCGGCCGCGCTTACGGCCGCGCCGGGGAGTTTTGGGAAGGGGCTGCCCCGGGGGTCACGTTTGGCCGGGGCCGAGGCGTGCGGTGCCGCACTGGCTGCGCCGCGTCCCGCTGCCGTTCGGTCCGGCTGCCGCTAGATGGAAATGCGGCTTCGTGCCAGAGGCCGCGACGGAGCCTTGCTCCGGGCGTTACGGTCCGGCTGCCCGCGGGCGTTACGGTCCGGCTGCCACCGGCGCCGGGGAAGGCCACGGCCTGGGCACACGGCACCCACCCGTGGTACCAGGCGAACAAATTTGTGGGCTGCTGGAAACAGCCCTGCTCGCCCGGGAGCCCCGGGGACGGGCACAGCCCCTCGGGCACACCGGAGGGGTCTGGTGCTCCCGGGGGCTCCGGGCACCCTCCTCTTCCTCGCTGGCGGCGGCAGGCAGGGGGGCAGCAGGGCGATCGGCATGCCGGGCGCGTGCGGGGAGCCTTGGCTCGCTGCCGCCCCGCGGATGCTCTCAAAGGGGCTTTATGTGCGCAGAAGCTCTGGGGCTCGGCCGGCCCCCGGCCCCCCACCCCGTGGCCGGTCCCCCCCGGGGGGGGAGGGGGACAGACCCTTTTTGGGGGGCTCCTCGTGCCAGGGCTCGGCTCTTTGCAGCAGGGTGGGCCGGGGGGGGGGGGGAGGCAGCGGACCCCCAGCCCGGGCTGGGCTCGGCGGGTCCTGTGGGCTCCATCTGCAACAGCTCCTGCACGCCCACCCCAAAGCGCCGGGGGGCTGCAGCCCCCGCCCCGGGTTCGGGACCAGGGGGGAGCACCGGGGGACACCGGGCTCGTCCCCAGCCGCGCCGGCTGCTGGTGCTTGGCTTCGGCGTCAGGGGGTGGGATCGCTGCCCCGGGGACTGCGGTGGGGGGCCCGGCAGCAGCCGTGCCCCCCCGGCCCGTGCAGCCCCCCGTCGCCCGCACACCCTGCGGGACGCCGGCTGATGCCGCGCGCTTCGCCAGGAGCGTCGCTTTGCCGAACCCACTGGTTTGGGGGCTTTAACCCCCATTAAAGAGGAGGTTCCCGGCCCCACCCCCCCCCCTCCGAGCTGCCGAGGCCGTCACGGGTGCTGCTGGGACGGGGGACGCGGTGGGTTTGTCGCGGGGCGGTGGGGACGCCCGCCGTGCCGCCGCGGTGGTCTGGAGCCGGCCGCGGCTCAGCTCAGCCCCTCCGGAGCTGCCGGGAAGGGAGACGCGGGGGTCTCCGGGGGTCCTCACCCATCGCCAGCGCGGAGCGGGACGGTCGTGGCTGCATTTGGGGGCAGACGCTGTCCCCCGTAACGAGGAGGCAGAGGAGGGACCCCGGGGGCTGCGGCAGCGTGCTGCTGGGCCGCGCGGGGCGTGCAGGGTGCTTGGGGGGGCACGGGGGATGCACCCAGGCTGGGTGGGCGCAGCCGGCAGCACCCCCGGCCGCTCGCGGAGGGGACGGAGGGTCAGAGCCCAGGCTCGGGCCGTGCAAATAATCCCCTGGCCTCGGAGGTGCCGGTGAAACGCGTCCCGGGGCTGCCAACGGCCCGGCGAGGCGGCGGCGCTGCCTGCAGCGGCTGGTTCGCACGCTCCGGCTCGCACACTCCGTTTTACTCCCTCGGGTTTGCACGCGCCAGTTGGCTCTCGGGTTTGCTCTCTGGTTTGTACGCTTCAGCTTGCTCTCGCTGCCTTGCACACCCTGGTTTGCACACCCCGGTTTGCTCTCCCGGGTTTGCACACCCCGGTTTGCTCTCAGGTTTGCACGCTCTGGTTTGCACTTGGATTTCCCCACCCTGGTTTGCTCTCTTGGGTTTGCACACTCTGGTTTCCCCACTCCGGTTTGCTCTCAGGTTTATTCTCTGGTTTGCACACTGGTTTCCCCACTCCAGTTTGCTCTCGGGTTTGCACGCTCTGGTTTGCTCTCGGGTTTGCACATGCCGGTTTGCTCTCTCTGGTTTGCACACTGGTTTCCCCACTCCGGTTTGCTCTCGAGTTTGCACACTCCAGTTTGCTCTCTGGTTTGCACACTCTGCTTTGCACTTGGATTTCCCCACCCTGGTTTGCTCTCTCAGGTTTGCACACTCTGGTTTCCCCACCCTGGTTTGCTCTCGGGTTTGCACACTCCAGTTTGCTCTCAGGTTTGCACGCTCTGGTTTGCACTTGGATTTCCCCACCCTGGTTTGCTCTCTCAGGTTTGCACGCTCTGGTTTGCTCTCGGGTTTGCACACTCCGGTTTGCTCTCTCAGGTTTGCACGCTCTGCTTTGCACTTGGATTTCCCCAACCTGGTTTGCACTTGGATTTCCCCACTCCGATTTGCTGTCAGGTTTGCACGCTCTGGTTTGCTCTCGGGTTTGCACACTCTGGTTTGCTCTCTCTGCTTTGCACACTGGTTTCCCCACTCCGGTTTGCTCTCTGGTTTGCACGCTCTGCTTTGCACTTGGATTTCCCCACCCTGGTTTGCTCTCTCAGGTTTGCACACTCTGGTTTGCTCTCGGGTTTCCCCACTCCGGTTTGCTCTCGGGTTTGCACGCTCTGCTTTGCACTTGGATTTCCCCACCCTGGTTTGCTCTCTCCGGTTTGCACACTCCGATTTGCTCTCAGGTTTGCACGCTCTGGTTTGCTCTCTCGGGTTTGCACACTGGTTTCCCCACTCTGGTTTGCTCTCGGGTTTGCTCTGGGTGCCGGTGAGCACTGGGCCCTTCCCTTGGCAGGCTGAGGCCGCAGGACGGGGCGCCGGCAGAGCCACGGCGCCGGCAGAGCCACGGCGCCGGCGGTGCCCGTACCACGGGTGCTCCAGCAGCTCCGGGCTGGGGGCGCGGGGCTCCTGGCACCCGCCGGCGATGCTCGTGCCCCAGCGGGCGCCGATCCCCGGCGCGATGCCCGCACCAGTGTCGCGGGGGCAGGAGGCGCAGCCCCTCGGAGCTGGGCTCGCCGCCTCGCGCCCCGGTGCCGGCCGGTGCTCCCAGCGGCTCCCCGGTGCAGGCAGGGAGCGGGCAGGGGCTCGGACGCAGAGATGACGTGCTCCTGCCCTCGTCCCCTGCTGGTTCCCTTCCCTGGGCACGGCTGCGAGCAGGGCTGGGTGCCTGGGAGCAGAGATGGGTGCCGTGGATCAGATCTGGGTGCCGTGGATCAGTGCTGGGTGCCATGGAGCAGAGCTGGGTGCCGTGGATCAGAGCTGGGTGCCGTGGGTCAGAGCTGGGTGCCATGGATCAGAGCTGGGTGCCTGGGAGCAGATCTGGGTGCCGTGGATCAGATCTGGGTGCCGTGGATCAGAGCTGGGTGCCGTGGAGCAGAGCTGGGTGCTGTGGAGCAGAGCTGGGTGCTGTGGAGCAGATCTGGGTGCCATGGATCAGAGCTGGGTGCTGTGGATCACAGCTGGGTGCCATGGATCAGTGCTGGGTGCCGTGGGTCAGTGCTGGGTGCCGTGGAGCAGAGCTGGGTGCCAGGGCGCAGATCTGGGTGCCGTGGATCAGAGCTGGGTGCCGTGGATCAGAGCTGGTTGCCAGGGCGCAGATCTGGGTGCCCGGGATCAGATCTGGGTGCCGTGGATCAGTGCTGGGTGCCGTGGAGCAGAGCTGGGTGCTGTGGATCAGAGCTGGGTGCCGTGGATCAGAGCTGGGTGCCATGGATCAGATCTGGGTGCCGTGGAGCAGAGCTGGGTGCTGTGGAGCAGATCTGGGTGCCGTGGGTCAGTGCTGGGTGCCGTGGATCAGAGCTGAGTGCCGTGGATCAGAGCTGGGTGCCAGGGCGCAGATCTGGGTGCCCGGGATCAGATCTGGGTGCCGTGGATCAGATCTGGGTGCCGTGGATCAGTGCTGGGTGCCGTGGATCAGATCTGGGTGCTGTGGAGCAGAGCTGGGTGCCGTGGATCAGAGCTGGGTGCCGTGGATCAGAGCTGGGTGCCAGGGCACAGATCTGGGTGCCGTGTATCAGTGCTGGGTGCCGTGGAGCAGAGCTGGGTGCCGTGGAGCAGAGCTGGGTGCTGTGGATCAGAGCTGGGTGCCAGGGCACAGATCTGGGTGCCGTGGAGCAGAGCTGGGTGCCGTGGATCAGAGCTGGGTGCCAGGGCGCAGATCTGGGTGCCTTGGATCAGATCTGGGTGCTGTGGAGCAGATCTGGGTGCCATGGATCAGAGCTGGGTGCCGTGGATCAGTGCTGGGTGCTGTGGATCACAGCTGGGTGCCATGGATCAGAGCTGGGTGCCAGGGCGCAGATCTGGGTGCCATGGATCAGAGCTGGGTGCTGTGGAGCAGATCTGGGTGCCATGGATCAGAGCTGGGTGCCATGGAGCAGAGCTGGGTGCCGTGGATCAGATCTGGGTGCTGTGGAGCAGATCTGGGTGCCATGGATCAGAGCTGGGTGCTGTGGATCACAGCTGGGTGCCATGGATCAGAGCTGGGTTCCAGGGTGCAGATCTGGGTGCCATGGATCAGAGCTGGGTGCTGTGGATCACAGCTGGGTGCCATGGATCAGAGCTGGGTGCCAGGGTGCAGATCTGGGTGCCATGGATCAGAGCTGGGTGCTGTGGAGCAGAGCTGGGTGCTGTGGAGCAGATCTGGGTGCCATGGAGCAGAGCTGGGTGCCTTGGATCACAGCTGGGTGCTGTGGAGCAGATCTGGGTGCCATGGATCAGATCTGGGTGCCATGGATCAGAGCTGGGTGCTGTGGATCAGAGCTGGGTGCCGTGGGTCAGTGCTGGGTGCCGTGGATCAGAGCTGGGTGCTGTGGGTCAGTGCTGGGTGCCGTGGATCACAGCTGGGTGCTGTGGAGGGTAGCAGCGGGGACCCCGCCTGCCAGACCCCGCGCTGGGGTGCCTTTTGGCCGGGCACCCGCCCGCTCGAACTCCGTCGTATGCAGCCGCTCCTTCGCTTGCTGGCGGCTGGCGCGGCCGGGACGGCGATGAGCGGTCGGGGGCCGACGGGGGTGGCTGGGCGGGCAGGCGCGGGGTGGGGACGGCTGCGTGGCCGCATCCTGCCCAGCGCCCAGGGTGCGGAGGGCTGACGTGCCTCCCCGCCGGGCGCCCGCAGGTGGAGGTGGAGGTGGAGAGCATGGACAAGGCGGGGAACTTCATCGGCTGGCTCCACATCGAGGGCCTCAACCTCTCGGTGGCCCTGGTGGAACACGCTCTCTCCAAGGTCCACTTCACCGCCGAGCGCAGCGCCTACTACAAGGCGCTGCTGGCCGCCGAGGAGGCCGCCAAGCAGAAGAAGGAGAAGGTGAGCGCGGGCAGGACCGTCCCTGAGGGATGTCCCCACCTTGAGGGATGTCCCCACACCAAGGGGTGTCCCCACCTTGAGGGATGTCCCCATCCCAAGGGGTGTCCACACCTTGAGAGATGTCCCCACACCAAGGGGTGTCCCCACCTTGAGGGATGTCCCCACACCAAGGGGTGTCCACACCCCGAAGGATGTCCCCACCTTGAGAGATGTCCCCATCCCAAGGGGTGTCCCCACCTTGAAGGATGTCCCCACCCCGAAGGATGTCCCCACCTTGAAGGATGTCCCCACCTTGAGAGATGTCCCCATCCCAAGGGGTGTCCCCACCTTGAAGGATGTCCCCACCTTGAGAGATGTCCCCATCCCAAGGGGTGTCCCCACCTTGAAGGATGTCCCCACCTTGAGAGATGTCCCCATCCCAAGGGGTGTCCCCATCTTGAAGGATGTCCCCACCCCAAGGGGTGTCCCCACCTTGAGGGATGTCCCCATCCCAAGGGATGTCCCCACCCCAAGGGGTGTCCCCACCTTGAGGGATGTCCCCACCCCAAGGGATGTCCCCACACCAAGGGGTGTCCCCACCTTGAAGGATGTCCCCATCTTGAGGGATGTCCCCACCCCAAGGGCTGTCCCCACCTTGAGGGATGTCCCCACCTTGAGGGATGTCCCCATCTTGAGGGATGTCCCCACACCAAGGGGTGTCCCCACCTTGAGGGATGTCCCCACACCAAGGGGTGTCCCCACCTTGTGGGATATCCCCACCTTGAGGGATGTCCCCACCCCAAGGGATGTCCCCACACCAAGGGGTGTCCCCACCTTGAAGGATGTCCCCATCTTGAGGGATGTCCCCACACTAAGGGGTGTCCCCACCTTGAGGGATGTCCCCACCCCGAGGGATGTCCCCACACCAAGGGGTGTCCCCACCTTGAGGGATGTCCCCACCCCGAGGGATGTCCCCATCCCAAGCCACATCCATGGCGCTGGGGACCAGGGATGCTCCGGCTGCTGGGCACCGGCACCGCCGTCATCCCCGCTCCGGTCCTGGCCGCTTGCCGGTGGCATCAAGCGTGGCCATGGGGTGTCCCCCCCCATATGTGCGTGTCCCCCCCTCGGTCCCAGGTGTGGTCCCACTACGAGGAGACCCCGGTGGAGGAGGTGGTGCCGGTGCTGGAGGAGAAGGAGCGCACGGCCAACTACAAGCCCGTCTTCGTGACGGAGATCACCGATGACCTCCACTTCTACGTGCAGGACGTGGAGACGGGTATGGGGGGGGTCCCCGCGCTCCCTTCAGCCCCCACCCACCCACCCCGCCCTGCGGCTGTCACCGCCCCCCACCGCGATGCCATTCGCCTGCTTTAAGGGACACGGATGGGGATGGGGGGGCTCATCCCTGGACCCCCAGCCTGGCACGGCGCCGGCTCCGAGTCCACCCCCCCCACCTCCCGGCCGTGCCTGTGCCGTCGCGGGTGCCCACCCGGAGGGTGTGCAGCACCCCGGGGACCCCCCTCCATGTCCCTGAGGTGAACCCCCACCGCGGCAGCACCCACTAAATTATTAACACCGCAAATATTGACGGTGCCGCAGCTCTGGCACCCCCAGCACCCATGGGTGTTGTGCCACCCGGATGCGGGGCCGGGGCGGGGGGGGGGGGGGAGATGAGGACGGTCAGTTTTGGCGGGCGGCCCCAAAAACCCGCGTTTCCTGGGTTAAACCCCCCCGGGGGGAGGGATGGGGGGAGGCGGGTGCTGGAGCCGGCCCCTCCGCAGGCGCCCAGCTGGAGAAGCTGATGGAGAACATGCGCGCCGAGGTGGGCAGCCACCCGCCCGTGGAGGGCTCCTACGCCCCGCGCCGCGGAGACTTCTGCATCGCCAAGTTCGTCGACGGAGAATGGTGAGGCGGGGGTCCCGCTCTCCCCCCCCCCAGCGACGCGGGGCGGCGTCGCCCCACGCTGAGGTATGGTTTTGGGGTGACCGTCGTCCCCCCCCTCCAGGTACCGGGCCCGGGTGGAGAAGGTGGAGTCGGCCGCCAAAGTCCACATCTTCTACATCGACTACGGCAACGTGAGCGCTCGCCGCGGCGCGGGGTGGGGGCACCCCGGGGCGACAGCCGGAGCCCCCCGGCTCCAGCCGTGCTTGGGGGGGGGGGATGGTGGTGACCCCCAGGCGCCGAGCGTCAGGCAGGGGCGGGATCGTGCCCCTGGGACCGGGGGGCTCGGGGTGCAGAGCCATGTGGCCGTCTGTCTGGCCATCCATCCGTCCCTGCCGCTGGGTGCTGACATCTTCCTCCCTCCAGCCGGCACCAGGGCGCCCATCGCAGGGTGATTGTCACCCTTGGGTGCCCTCCCAAACCTGGCACCATGGAGCCCATCACAGGGTGCCCAGCACCCTTGGGTGCCCTCCCAGCCCCAGTGCCAGGGCGCCCATCGCAGGGTGATTGTCACCCTTGGGTGCCCTCCCAACCCTGGCACCATGGAGCCCATCACGGGGTGCCCAGCACCCTTGGGTGCCCTCCCAAGCTCAGTGCTGGGTTGCTCATCACCCTTGGGTGCCCTCCCAGCCCCAGTGCCAGGGCACACATCACAGGGTGATTGTCACCCTTGGGTGCCCTCCCAACCCTGGCACCGTGGAGCCCATCACGGGGTGCCCAGCACCCTTGGGTGCCCTCCCAACCTCAGTGCTGGGTTGCTCATCACCCTTGGGTGCCCTCCCAGCCCCAGTGCCAGGGCGCCCATTGCAGGGTGATTGTCACCCTTGGGTGCCCTCCCAACCCTGGCACCATGGAGCCCATCACGGGGTGCCCAGCACCCTTGGGTGCCCTCCCAACCTCAGTGCTGGGTTGCTCATCACCCTTGGGTGCCCTCCCAGCCCCAGTGCCAGGGCGCCCATCGCAGGGTGATTGTCACCCTTGGGTGCCCTCCCAACCCTGGCACCATGGAGCCCATCACAGGGTGCCCAGCACCCGTGGGTGCCCTCCCAACCTCAGTGCTGGGTTGCTCATCACCCTTGGGTGCCCTCCCAGCCCCAGTGCCAGGGCGCCCATCGCAGGGTGATTGTCACCCTTGGGTGCCCTCCCAACCCTGGCACCATGGAGCCTATCATGGGCTGTCCCTCACCCTTGGGTGCCCTCCCAACCCCAGTGCCAGGGTGCTTGGCACCCTTGAGTGCCCTCCCAACCCTGGCACTGGGGAGCCTGTCATGGGGAGCCCAGCACCCTTGGGTGCCCTCCCAACCCTGGCACTGGGGAGCCCGTCACAGGGTGCCCAGCACCCTTGGGTGCCCTCCCAGCCCCAGTGCCAGGGCACCCATCACAGGGTGCTTGTCACCCTTGGGTGCCCTCCCAGCCCCAGCACCCTCTCTGCGCCCGCAGAAGGAGACGCTGCCCGCCACACGCCTGGCCGCTCTGCCCCCCGCCTTCAGCACCCGCGTCCTCCCGGCGCAGGCCACCGAGTACAAGTTCGCCTTCATCCAGGTGCCCCAGGACGTAAGTGCGGGGCGGGGTGCGGGGGGGTCTGGGGAGTCGGGGAGGGGGGCTCCGGGTCCCCGGTGGGACCGCGGGGCCCGACGCCGTCCGGTGCCGCAGGACGACGCGCGGGCGGACGCGGTGGACAGCGTGGTACGGGACATCCAGAACACCCAGTGCCTGCTCAACGTGGAGCACCTGGGCCCGGGCTGCCCCCACGTCACCCTCCAGTTCGCCGACTCCAAGAGCGACGTGGGGCTGGGGCTGGTCAAGGAGGGGCTGGTCATGGTGGAGGTGCGCAAGGAGAAGCAGTTCCAGAAAGTGGTAGGTGCTGCTGGGTGCTGCTGGGTGCTGCTGGGTGCTGGGGGGGGGTCCCTGCCGCGCTCCCGGTGGGGTGCAGCGGGGTGGGCTCTGCCCCGCGGGCGGCCGAGCGGCGATCGATCGATCCCCGGCTCATCCGATGCCGCATCGATCCCGGCTCGGCGGCAGTGGGGGCTGCGCCGGGGGCTCAAGGGAAGGCGGGGGGGTGACCCCGAGTGCTGGCCACCCCCGCCCGGACGCCTGGGTTCCCTCTTGGGGCTGAGCTGGGCAGGGGTCCCACCTCCCCGCCCACGATGGAGACCCCCTTCCACCACCCTAAGGTGGAGGGAATGGGTGCTACGGCGGGACAGGGTGGGGTTCCCCCCCCCGCCAGGGCTGGGCAGACCCTGCCGGGGGTGCACGGCCCCGCACCCCCCCCCCAAACCCCCCCAGGAGGGCAGGGGAGGGGGCGCGGGGTGACCCCGGGCCTCTGTCCCCACAGATCACCGAGTACCTGAACGCCCAGGAGACGGCCAAGAGCGCCCGGGTGAGTGCGGGGGGGCGGCGGGAGACGGGGCGGGGGGGTCCCCTCGCCCGCAGGGTGATGTGGTACCCCCCCCATCGCCGGGGGGATCCTGGAGGCAGCCCCCCCCCATCTCTGGGGTGATGCTGGGTGTGGTACCCCCATCTCCAGGGGGGATCCTGGATGCTGCCCCCCATCTCTGGGGTGATGCTGGGTGTGGTACCCCCATCTCCAGGGGGGATCCTGGAGGCAGGCCCCCCCCATCTCTGGGGGAGATGCTGGGTGCAGCCCCCTTGTCGGGGAGGGGTGCTGGATGTGGTACCCCCCCTTCTCTTGGGGAGATGCTGGGTGCAGCCCCCCATCTCTGGGGTGATGCTGGGTGTGGTACCCCAATCTCTGGGGGGATCCTGGATGCAGCCCCCCCCACATCTCTGGGGGAGATCCTGGATGCTGCCCCCCATCTCCGGGGTGACGCTGGCTGCGGCCCCCCCCCGATTTCTGGGGTGACGCTGGATGTGGTACCCCAGTCTCCGGGGTGACGCCGGCTGCCCCCCATTCCGTCCCTCTCTTGCAGCTCAACCTCTGGCGCTACGGCGATTTCCGGGCGGACGACGCAGACGAATTCGGCTACAGCCGCTAAGGGATGCTTCGGGGCCCGCGTCCCCCCCGCCGCCACCACACTAACGTCCCGTGTCCCCCCCTCATCCCGTCCCATCCCGTCCCCCGGGGGCCGGGGCGGCCGAGGAGGGGGGGGTCGCAGCTCCGTGCCCCGGGGATGCCGGGCTGGGGGGCAGCCCTGGCCCCCCGACCCCCTGCCTTGGTCCCACTGACAGCTGGATTTGCCCCCCCTGCCCTGCCCGCAGCCAGCGCCGCCCCCCCGGCCTGTATTTAAAGCTTCGGAGGCCCAATAAAAGTAGTCAAGCGTCGCGCCGTGGCCTCTCCCTGCCGGGGGGGGGTCCCCTCCATGCTCGTGTGTCCCCCCTCCCAACACCCCACCCCCCCATTCGCCTTGTCCACAGGGACCAAAACGGCACCCCACGGCGGGGAAGGGGGAGATGCTCCAGGCACGGCACCCCCTCCCTGCCCTGGGATGGGGGGGGTCCTCCATGGGGGGGCTGCATGGGGGGGGCCCCGACCCCATCCCGGGAGTGGGGAGGGCTCATCCTGCCCTGCGAGCCCCGGGTGCTGGCCAGGGGGGTGGGTGAGGTGCTGGGGGGGGGAGATGGGGGGGCTGCCCCTGGGGCTGCGGCAGTGGGGCAGGGTCTGGTTCAAGCCCCTCCCGCAGCCCCGGGTCCCCAGCCGGGACCCCAACCCTGGGACCCCAACCCTGGGACCCAAACCTGGGACCCCAACACCGGGACCCCAACACCAGGACCCAACCCTGGGACCCCAACCCTGGGACCCCAATACCGGGACCCCGACACCAGGACCCCAACCCTGGGACCCAAACCTGGGACCCAACCCTGAGACCCCATTACCAGGACCCAACCCTGGCACCCAACCTGGGACCCCAACCCTGGGACCCCAACCCTGGCACCCAACCTGGGACCCCAACCCTGGGACCCCAACCCTGGCACCCAACCTGGGACCCCAACACCAGGACCCAACCCTGGGACCCAACCCTGGGACCCCAACACCAGTACCCAACCCTGGGACCCCAATACCAGGACCCCAACCCTGGCACCCAACCCTGGGACCCCAATACCGGGACCCCAACACCGGGACCCAAACCCTGGGACCCCAACCCCGGGACCCAACCTGGGACCCCAATCCTGCGACCCCAACCCCGGGACCCCAACCCCGGGACCCCAACCCTGGGACCCAACCCTGGGACCCCAATACTGGGACCCCAACACTGGGACCCAACCCTGGGACCCCAACACCAGGACCCCAACCCTGGGACCCAGCCGCGGGTCCCACCCATGGGCCTCAACTCCAGGTCCCAAATGTGGCCCCCCCAGCCCTGCACCCCAACCCCCACCCCCCACCCTGGACCCCAACCCTGAGCCTCGACCCCGGGCGCCGATCCGGCACCCAGCCCTGCCCCAACGCCGGCCCTGCACCCCGGCGCCCCCCGAGCCGAGCCGGCCGGGCTGGGGGTCCCGGCAGCACCCCCAGAAAAGCCCCCTGGGCTCCCCACCGCGGCCAGGCCCGGAGCGGTGCCGCGCGTGTGTCCGTGGGGACACCGGTGAATGCCCCCCACGCCGTCCCCGGCACCGCAGGGCTGTCGGTCGATGACCGTGATGATGGGGGGCGGTCGGTGATGGGGGGGTCGGTGTGGCGAGGCCCAGGGGCAGGGACACCACCCCACCCACCCACCCCCCGCTCCTGGGGAGCTCGTTACGGGGCCGCGCTGATTTAATTTGGCCCCAAACCCAGTGGCGCGGGCTGTGCGTTAATTCAATAATTAACGGCGGCGAAGGATCGTAATTAAAGGAAGAGCTGGTGGGGTGCGGCCGACGGCTGGGGGGGGGCTCTGAGGGTCCCTGGGGGGCTCTGGCTGTACCTGGGGGGGGTCCTGGGGGGCTCTGGCTGTCCCTGGGGGGCTCTGGCTGTACCTGGGGGGGGTCCTGGGGGGCTCTGAGGGTCCCTGGGGGGCTCTGGCTGTACCTGGGGGGGGTCCTGGGGGGCTCTGAGGGTCCCTGGGGGGCTCTGGCTGTACCTGGGGGGGGTCCTGGGGGGCTCTGAGGGTCCCTGGGGGGCTCTGGCTGTACCTGGGGGGGTCCTGGGGCGCTCTGAGGGTCCCTGGGGGGCTCTGGCTGTACCTGGGGGGGGTCCTGGGGGGCTCTGGCTGTCCCTGGGGGGCTCTGGCTGTACCTGGGGGGGGTCCTGGGGGGCTCTGAGGGTCCCTGGGGGGCTCTGGCTGTACCTGGGGGGGGTCCTGGGGGGCTCTGAGGGTCCCTGGGGGGCTCTGGCTGTACCTGGGGGGGGTCCTGGGGGGCTCTGAGGGTCCCTGGGGGGCTCTGGCTGTACCTGGGGGGGTCCTGGGGCGCTCTGAGGGTCCCTGGGGGGCTCTGGCTGTACCTGGGGGGGGTCCTGGGGGGCTCTGGCTGTCCCTGGGGGGCTCTGGCTGTACCTGGGGGGGATCTTGGGGGGCTCTGAGGGTCCCTGGGGGGCTCTGGCTGTACCTGGGGGGTCGTGGGGGGCTCTGGCTGTACCTGGGGGGGGTCTGGGGGGCTCTGAGGGTCCCTGGGGGGCTCTGGGTGTACCTGGGGGGGTCGTGGGGGGCTCTGGCTGTACCTGGGGGGGTCCTGGGGGGCTCTGAGGGTCCCTGGGGGGCTCTGGCTGTACCTGGGGGGGGTTCTGGGGGGCTCTGGCTGTACCTGGGGGGGGTCCTGGGGGGCTCTGGCTGTCCCTGGGGGGCTCTGGCTGTACCTGGGGGGGGGGGCCTGGGGGGCTCTGGGTGTACCTGGGGGGTCGTGGGGGGCTCTGGCTGTCCCTGGGGGGGTCCTGGGGGGCTCTGAGGGTCCCCGGGGGGCTCTGGGTGTACCTGGGGGGGTCCTGGGGGGCTCTGGCTGTACCTGGGGGGGGTCCTGGGGGGCTCTGAGGGTCCCTGGGGGGCTCTGGCTGTACCTGGGGGGGGTCCTGGGGGGCTCTGAGGGTCCCTGGGGGGCTCTGGCTGTACCTGGGGGGGGTCTTGGGGGGCTCTGAGGGTCCCTGGGGGGCTCTGGCTGTACCTGGGGGGGGTCCTGGGGGGCTCTGAGGGTCCCTGGGGGGCTCTGGCTGTACCTGGGGGGGTCCTGGGGGGCTCTGGCTGTCCCTGGGGGGCTCTGGCTTACCTGGGGGGGGTCCTGGGGGGCTCTGAGGGTCCCTGGGGGGCTCTGGCTGTACCTGGGGGGGGTCCTGGGGGGCTCTGAGGGTCCCTGGGGGGCTCTGGCTGTACCTGGGGGGGTCCTGGGGGGCTCTGAGGGTCCCTTGGGTGTAACAGGGTGTCTCGGGGGGCCCTTGAGGGTCAGGCCATGGTGTCCTCGGGGGTCCCTGGGACCCCCCCCCAGGGTCTCTCGGAGGTCCCTGGCAGAGGGTCCCTGGGGGTGCCCTGCGGCTCCAGCCACCCTGGGTGGCCACGGGCCCGCGGTGGGACCCACTCGAGGGCCACCAGGCAGGGGACACCAGCGCCCCCCGCGGCAGGGGACCGCGTGTCCCCAGTGTCCCCAGTGCCACCAGGCAGGGGACACCAGCGCCCCCGCGGCAGAGGGACGGTCCTGGGCCATGCTGGGCAGTTCTGGGTGGGACTGGGGTGCACTGGGCGGTGCTGGGCGGTGCTACTGGGCTGGGATGGGCGGTGCTGGGTCATGCTGGGCGGTGCTGGGTGGGACTGGGATGCACTGGGCGGTGCTGGGCTGTACTGGGCGATGCTGGGCGTTGCCAGGTGGTGCTGGATGGGACTGGGATGCACTGGGAGGTGCTGGGTTGTGTTGTACTGGGCGGTGCTGGGCTGTACTGGGCTGGGCTGGGCGATGTGACCCTCCGGCATAACCCAGCACAGCACAGCCCTGTCCCAGTACAGCCCCATCCCATCCCAGCCCTGTCCCAGTACAGCCCCAGCCCAGCCCAGCCCCATCCCAGCCCCGTCCCAGTACAGCCCCATCCCAGCCCCGTCCCAGTACAGGCCCATCCCATCCCAGCCCTGTCCCAGTACAGTCCCGTCCCATCCCAGCCCCATCCCAGTACAGCCCAGCCCATCCCAGCCCTGTCCCAGCCCTGTCCCAGTACAGGCCCGTCCCATCCCAGCCCTGTCCCAGTACAGCCCCATCCCAGCCTAGCCCCATCCCAGTACAGCCCAGCCCATCCCAGTCCTGTCCCAGCCCTGTCCCAGTACAGTCCCGTCCCATCCCAGCCCTGTTCCAGTACAGTCCCATCCCAGCCCAGCCCCATCCCAGTACAGTCCCAGCCCCATCCCAGCCCCGTCCCAGTACAGGCCCATCCCATCCCAGCCCTGTCCCAGCCCTGTCCCAGTACAGTCCCGTCCCATCCCAGCCCTGTTCCAGTACAGTCCCATCCCAGCCCAGCCCCATCCCAGTACAGGCCCGTCCCATCCCAGCCCCGTCCCAGTACAGCCCATCCCATCCCAGCCCTGTCCCAGCCCTGTCCCAGTACAGTCCCGTCCCATCCCAGCCCCATCCCAGTACAGCCCAGCCCAGCCCAGCCGTGCCCAGGGGATGGTGCCCGGCAGAGCTCCTGGCCCCGTCCTGCGGTGCCACCAGCGATGTCACCGGTGCCACCGTCCCTGTCCCCAGCCCGGCGCCGGCGCAGCAGACCTGGAGCCGGAGTGACAATAAACCGGGGCGGCAGCGGCACCCCGCGCCGTGGGGTCACCGCCGGGGCTGGGCCAGGCCCCGCGTCACCCATGTCACCCATGTCACCCTCCGCCTTCGCCTGCCCCCGGGTTTGGTGGGGGCACGCGGCGGGCACGCGGCGGCCTGGCTGTCGGCGTGGCTGTGCCGGTGCTGCCGCCAGGCCGAGCCGGTACCGGGGGCTCGATGCCGCCGCGGGACGAGCTGCCACCGGTAACCGGGGGTGGCAAAAGGGGGTGATGAGGGCACACGAGAGCGGGTGTGCGGGGGGGGTGTGCAGCTGTGTGTGTGTGTGTGTGCACGGTGTACGTGTGCAGCTGTGTGCGTGTGTGCACGGGGGGGGGTGTGCACGGTGTACGTGTGCAGCTCTGTGTGTGTGCACGGTGTACGTGTGCACAGGGTGTGTGTGTGCACGGTGTACGTGTGCAGCTCTGTGTGTGGGTGTGTGCACGGTGTACGTGTGCAGCTGTGTGCGTGTGTGCACGGTGTACGTGTGCAGCTGTGCGTGTGTGCACAGGGTGTGTGTGTGCACGGTGTACGTGTGCAGCTCTGTGTGTGCACGGTGTACATGTGCAGCTGTGTGCATGTGTGCACAGGGGGTGTGTGCACGGTTTACGTGTGCAGCTCTGTGTGTGTACGTGTGCAGCTGTGTTTGTGTGTGCAGCTCTGTGTGCGTGTGTGCACGGTGTACGTGTGCAGCTGTGCGTGTGTGCACGGTGTACGTGTGCAGCTCTGTGTGTGCGTGTGTGCACGGTGTACATGTGCAGCTGGGTGTGTGTGTGCACAGGGTGTGTGTGTGCATGGTGTACGTGTGCAGCTCTGTGTGTGCACACAGAGTGTGTCTGTGCACAGTGCGCACACGGTGTATGCACCTTGTATGTGCACGGTGTGTGCCTGTGCACAGTGTGTGTGCGGTGTACACACCTTGTATGTGCACGGTGTACGTGTGCAGCTGTGTGCGTGCACGGTGTGCATGTGTCTGTGCAGTGTGTGTGTGGTGTACGCACCTTTTATGTGCACGGTGTATGTGTGCACTGTGTGTGTGCCTGTGCACGGTGTGCACGCGGTGTATGCACCTTGCATGTGCACAGTGTGTGTCTGTGCACGGTGTGTGTGCGGTGTACACACCTTGTATGTGCACGGTGTGTGTGCATGGTGTACGTGTATGTGTGTGCACGGTGTACGTGTGCAGCTGTGTGTGTGTGTGCACGGTGTACGTGTACAGCTGTGTGTGTGTGCACAGGGGGTGTGCGCACGGTGTACGTGTGCAGCTCTGTGTGCACGGTGCAGGTGTGAGCACACGAGCACCCCAGTCCTGCATCACTGTGTCCCCATCCGTGCCCGGGGGGTGTGGGGGGGGTGGGAGGGTGTCACCTCCAGCTCCCGGCCATGGTGTCACTGCTGGGCCAGCCCCGGTCCCCGCTGTCCCCCTGTCCCCATGTCCCCATGTCCCCATGTCCCCAGCCACCCCCCCCACACACACACACAGAGCCCACGGGGCGGGTGTCGATCCCCACCCCCCCCCCGGGAACGCGGATGCCCAGACCGGGGGGGGGGTGGGGGGGTGTCTGGGGGCGGTGTCCCCCGTGGGGGTGGCGGTGCCCCCCCGTGGGGTGGCGGTGCCCCCCCGTGGCGGTGTCCCCCGTGGGGGTGGCCGTGTCCCCAGTGGGGGTGCCGGTGTCCCCCGTGGCGTTGTCCCCCGTGGGGGTGGCGGTGCCCCCCCGTGGGGTGGCGGTGCCCCCCCGTGGGTGTGTCCCCCGTGGGGTGGCGGTGCCCCCCCGTGGCGGTGTCCCCCGTGTCTATATTTATCCCTTTGTCCCCAGAATAGCGGCAGCCGGCGGGGGCGGGGGGGCCACTCCCCCCCCCCCCCGCCCCCCCCCCCCTTTTGCCGAGGCTATTTTTAGCTCTCGCGTGTTTCCAGGGGAACCCTGATGACGCAGTGACGTCAATGCGGGTCAATCGCCGCCGCCAGGGCTCGCGCCGCCGCGCACCGGCGCCCCCCCCCCCCCCCCCCGCACCCCCGCACCCGGCGCAGCGCGGCGGCCACCGCAGGTAGGACCGGGGGAGGGGGACACGGGGACACACGGGGGGGGGGCCGGCTCCGGGATCCCCCTCCCCCCCCACCTCCCGCTCCGCCCCCCGGGACTCCCCCCCCCCAACGCGGGACTCCCCCCCCCCCCCCCGTGACACCCCGCAGCGCCCGGGGATGCCCGCCCCCCCCCCGCCCCCCCCCCCGCCCCATGCACCGCACATTGGGGGGGGGGGACACCCCCCCGCCACAGCGCCCCAGGGACCCCCAGCACCCCGCGCCCCCGCGACCCCCCCCCTCCGTAGCACCGCGGGACCCCACGCGCGACACCCCGGGGTCCCCGCAGCGCCCCGCGCCCCCCCCCCCCGCAGCACCCTACGATCCTGTGAACCGCACCCCGCTGCGCCCCGACCCCCCCCCCCCGCCGCGTGCCGCGCACACCGGGGCCACCCGTGTCCCCCCCGGTGTCACCCCCCCCCCCGGCCCCCCCCGCACTGCTCACGGCCCCCCCACCGCGCCCCCTCCGGACCCCTGCGCACCCCCCATTCTGCACCCCACAGCGGGGCCACCCATGCCCCCCCCCGCCCTGCGTGGGACTCCCCCCCCAATGCCCGCGGGGTGCCCCCCCATCCCCGCCCCCCCCCCAGGCCCCCACCACCTCGTGGGGCGCGGGGCCCCCCAGGCTCCCTGCAGCCATCGGGGGGGACACGGTGACCGGCCGAGCCGCAGGGGCCCCCACGCCGGGACGCGGCGGGTTGGGGGGTGTCGGTGGGGTGGTAGCCCCCTCCCCGCGCCGGTGCCGTGCCGGAGGAGCCGACGGGCCCCAAAACCGGCCTCGGAGCCTCGCGGCGATCTAGAAAGGTCTGTGCCGCGCACGCCACGGGCGCAGGCACCGGCACGCCGGCACGCGCGCCCGCACCCACCCGCGGGTGCCCACCGGCCCCTCGGGGCTGGGCCCCCCGTTCTGGGGGTCTGGCGGGGAGGAAGGGGGGGGCTGGGGCCCACGGGGTGGGCAGCGCGGCAGGATCGGGCCCCTGCTCCCAGGGGAAGGGTCCCCGGGGTGCTCGGTGCGCCGCTGGCACCCGGCGAGGACACCCGTGTGTCCCCACCGGGGAGCCCACGGGCGCGGGTGAGCCCGAGCCATCCCCTCGCCCTCCCGGCACGGCCTCGGAGCAGGCGTGGTGCCGGGCACGGCTTGTCACCGCCACGGTGACGTCCCCTCCGTCCCCCCCAAACCGGCGTGGGAAGCGGCTCCCGGCGGGAGCTGCTGGTGCCGGCGGTGACCGGGGACAAGCGGGAGCGGGGACCTGGCAGAGTGTCCCCCCCAGCCGCCTCCGGTCCGGAACCGCGCGGATTTATTCACAAATAAATGAGGAATGGGGCGACGGCGCGGCTCGGCTGCGTCCCCCGCCCCGGCCCCGGCGCGCAGGGGGACGCGGGGACAGGGCGTTACAGCCCGCCCAGTGTCACCGTCCCTGCGGACTGTCACCTCCCCTCTCACCCTGCTCGTCGGGACGGGGCTGCAGGATGGAGACGGCCCGTGGGATGGAGGAGATGGCAGGATGGGGATGACGGCGGGATGAGGATGACGGCGGGATGAGGATGACGGCGGGATGGGGATGACGGCGGGATGAGGATGACGGCGGGATGAGGATGACGGTGGGATGAGGATGATGGCAGGATGGGGATGACGGTGGGATGAGGATGGTGGCGGGATGGGGATGACGGCGGGATGAGGATGACGGTGGGATGGGGATGACGGCGGGATGGGGATGACGGTGGGATGAGGATGATGGCGGGATGGGGATGACGGTGGGATGAGGATGATGGTGTGATGAGGATGACGGCGGGATGAGGATGACGGCGGGATGACGGCGGGATGGGGATGACGGTGGGATGAGGATGATGGCGGGATGGGGATGGTGGTGGGATGAGGATGACGGCGGGATGGGGATGACGGCGGGATGAGGATGGTGGCGGGATGGGGATGACGGCGGGATGAGGATGACGGCGGGATGGGGATGACGGCGGGATGGGGATGGTGGTGGGATGGGGCTGGGGCCCTGGGATGGGGAAGGGTCCCGTGTCGCCGGCGGGGGACGGTGACACCTTGGCTCAGGCTCAGCGTGACGCCCGCTGAGGCGCTGGGCTGCCTTCCCATGGCTCCGGGAGCCGTTTTTCCCGGCTCTTCCCCGGGGTTGGCACCTCTGCGGCGGCCCCGGTGCTGCCGTGGGGGTCTCCCGAGCAGGCCGGGTTCCTGCCGTGCCACCGACGGTGCTCCCCGCCACCGCGACCAGTGGACGCCGAGTACCCTCGAAACATCCGACGTCTCTCCCGAGAGCCGAGCTGAGCCCGGAGGGACCGACACGGCCCGGCTACGGAGCCACGGCCTCATCCTGCCGCCGGCCCCGCGGATACAGCTCGGAGGTGCAGAAATTCAGGCGGAATTCGGGATCC
The DNA here is from genome assembly GCA_031468815.1 of Morus bassanus. Lineage (NCBI taxonomy): Eukaryota > Metazoa > Chordata > Aves > Suliformes > Sulidae > Morus > Morus bassanus. The sequence goes on along the minus strand of CM062571.1, from coordinate 84,370,325 downwards.
TTCGCCAGCAGCATCCGTACGGAGCTGGAGGAGAGTGAAACCCGGCAGCCCGCGGTAACACCGGGCACCGGCTGTTCCTGCTGTTCTCCCCAGGCCCGGCTGGGATTTCCGGGAGCCGAGGAAAAGGAGCTGGGCTTTGCCCGCGGCGTCGGCGATGCCGGGTGCGACTCGCGGGGCGACAGCGGGGATCGGGGGAGCAGCCGCGCGGGTCGCTGCGGATCACGGCTTGTCCTGGGCTTGCAGCAGCCGGCGAGCACCTGCACCAGCAAAACCCCGTCCAAGATGGGCTCCTGCGCTTCCCAGCCCGCAGCCGAGGGGATCCTGCGCTTCCCAGCCCGCAGCCGAGGGGATCCTGCGCTTCCCAGCCCCAGCCGAGGGGATCCGGTGCTTCCCAGCCCGCAGCCGAGGGGATCCGGTGCTTCCCTGCCCGCAGTCGAGGGGATCCTGCGCTTCCCAGCCCGCAGCTGAGGGGATCCGGTGCTTCCCTGCCTGCAGCCGAGGGGATCCTGCGCTTCCCAGCCCGCAGCTGAGGGGATCCGGTGCTTCCCAGCCCGCAGCCGAGGGGATCCTGCGCTTCCCAGCCCGCAGCCGAGGGGATCCGGTGCTTTCCAGCCTGCAGCCGAGGGGATCCTGCGCTTCCCAGCCCGCAGCCGAGGGGATCCGGTGCTTTCCTGCCCGCAGCCGAGGGGATCCTGCGCTTCCCAGCCCGCAGCCGAGGGGATCCGGTGCTTCCCTGCCCGCAGCCGAGGGGATCCTGCGCTTCCCAGCCCGCAGCCGAGGGGATCCGGTGCTTCCCAGCCCGCAGCCGAGGGGATCCTGCGCTTCCCAGCCTGCAGCCGAGGGGATCCGGTGCTTCCCTGCCCGCAGCCGAGGGGATCCTGCGCTTCCCAGCCCGCAGCCGAGGGGATCCGGTGCTTCCCTGCCCGCAGCCGAGGGGATCCTGCGCTTCCCAGCCCGCAGCCGAGGGGATCCGGTGCAGGCAGGGGCTGCTCCTGCCTGGGGTTCGGCTCTTCCCGTCCGTGCCACGGCCACGTCGGGCTGGGTGCCGTGTGTCCCCATCGGTCCGTGCCACGTCCCCCTCGGTCAGGGCCGCGTCCCCTCGGTCTGCGCAGCTCCAGCGGTGCCACCGTCACCCGAGCACCCAGGTGTCCCCGTGTGGAGGGACCCCGAGGGACTGGGGAGCACTGGGAGCCCCGGCCTGGGCACGGTGCTGGGGGCCGGGGTGCTCCGGGGACCCACCGTGAGCGTCCCGCCGCAGGACCCGACCCCGGGGGCTCTGCGCAGCGTCGGGCATCCCGGCCCCCGCGTCCCCGTCACCCCTCGCTGTCCCCCCCCCGCCGCGGCGGGGGCCGCCGCCGCCGTCCCTGTCTCTCTCGGATCTTTTTGCGGTCTGGGCTTGCTGTTCCTCCCGCCAGCAGTCAGGAAGCCCTTACCCCAAAAAGTATCTGCGGGGGATCGAGTCAGCGGGGAGGCCTGGGGGGAGCCGCAGCCCAGGTAAGTGGGGGGGTGACGGGGGGGTCCGAGGGGCCGCGGGGACCCCAGCACCCCCCCCAGCGCCGGGGTCCTGGGGAAGGAGGGGACAGGCGCAGAAATGGGGGGGGGGGGGGTGCCCAAAGCCGCCCCCCTCCCTGTTTCCCTCCTGGGGTGGGGACATAGCTGGGGATGGGGGTCCTGGGGTGAGCCCAGCGGGGCGGGTTTGGGGGGGTCACAGCACCCTCAGGGCACCCTGCACGTCACCGTGGGGTGACAGCTCTCGTCTGGATGGGGACGACCAGCTCGCACCTACCGATGGGGGGGGCCTTCCTCCTGCCCCCTTCCCAGAGGGGACCCCCTGTCACACTGGGGGGCACGGGGACACTGGCACCCCGGGGGGGGGGGTGTCCCGGGACTCGCTGCCGCTGGGGAGGGACCGTGGCCACCGTGTGCTCAGCCGTGGGCACGGCCACCTCCCGGGGCACCTTGGCTTCCCGCGCGAGCATCGCGGTCTAACCCCAACCAGCAGCAGAGCCAAACCCAGCACATTCCCCACCCTTTTTCCACGCCGGTTACGTTGTACCCCGGTCCCGCGCTGCCCAACGCGTCCCCGTCCCCGCCGCCCACCCCCGGACGCGAGACGCGGGTATCGGTCCCGTAGGCGACGGGCCACCCCTGTGAAATGCCCAGAAAACGTCCCCAGACGCCCACGGGGTGTGTTTAGCCCATGGCGGGGGGCTCCGTCCGGTATGGGGGGGTCCCTCTGGGCGGGAGAGGTGGGCGCTGCGGGGGGTTACTGGGCACCACAGCCAGCGTGGGTCGGGTCACCGCTCCTTGTAAGGCTTCGCCGCCGGTCCGCATGGTTCCTGCTGTAGGAATTCCCATAAAACGCAACCCAAATCGTGGGTTACAACAATTCCAAAGTATTTCCATTACAATCTCTGTGGCTGGTCCTTTGGGCTGGACCGTCGGGTTTAACATCGCAACGAACTCCTGCCCATGCCCCTGCTCCGGCATGGACTTACCCGTGGGCTGCAGTCCCTTTGGGGTGTACCCACTCCCAGTGACGCCTTGGCTCGGTGCCGCAGCGCTGTACCTGCTCCGGCTTGGGCTTACCCGCGGGCTGCAGTCCCTTCGGGGCGTACCCGCTCCCAGTGGCACCTTGGCTGGGCGCCGCAGCGCTGTACCTGCTCCGGCTTGGGCTTACCCGCGGGCTGCAGTCCCTTCGGGGCATACCCGCTCCCAGTGGCGCCTTGGCTGGGCGCCGCAGCGCCGTACCTGCTCTGGTGTGGGCTTACCTGCGGGCTGCAGTCCCTTCGGGGTGTACCCGCTCCCAGTGGCACCTTGGCTGGGTGCCGCAGCGCCGTACCTGCTCTGGTGTGGGCTTACCTGCGGGCTGCAGTCCCTTCGGGGTGTACCCGCTCCCAGTGGCACCTTGGCTGGGTGCCGCAGCGCCGTACCTGCTCTGGCGTGGGCTTATCCACGGCCGCAGACGCTTCGGCGTGTCCTTCTCCCGCGTGGCCTCGTCCACCCGTCGCAGTCCCTTCGACTCGAGCTCACGCCGGCGTCCCAGCCTGCCCAGTACGGCAGCACCAGCGATGCCCCGGCCGCCTGCCGGTCCCGCCCCGTCGCCGTTGCTGCGAGCGGGGCATTCCCAGGCACGGCGCGGTGAGACGATGGGCAGCGCAGCGAGAGCAAAGCGCAGCCGCCGCAAGCCCCAGGCTCCACCGCACGGCGCAGAAGCAGCCCCACAGCACCTCGCTGCTGGGGTGGGGTGAGGGGCAGAAAAGGCTTTGGCTCTTTGCAAGCCCTGCTCAGCAGGAACAAAACCATCCCTGTGTGCACAGGGCTGTGCAACCCCAGAGCGTGCACACAGGGCTGTGCAACCCCAGAGCGTGCACACAGCGATGTGCACAACCCCAGAGCGTGCACACAGGGATGTGCAACCCCAGAGCGTGCACACAGGGCTGTGCAACCCCAGAGCGTGCACACAGGGATGTGCACAACCCCAGAGCGTGCACACAGGGATGTGCACAACCCCAGAGCGTGCACACAGCGATGTGCAACCCCAGAGCGTGCACACAGCGATGTGCACAACCCCAGAGCGTGCACACAGGGATGTGCACAGCCCCAGAGCGTGCACACAGGGATTTGCAGAGCCCCGAAGTGTGCACGCAGGGATGTGCACAACCCCAGGGCGTGCACACGGGGACGCACAACCCGAGAGCGTGCACAGAAGGGTGCGCACAGCCCCAACGTGTGCCCGCAGGGATGTGCACGGCCCCAAAGCGTGCATGCCGGCATGCACAGCCCCAGAGCGTGCACAGAGGGATGTGCAACCCCGGAGCATGTGCACAAGGTTGGGCAACCCCGCAGCGCGCACACGGGGATGCAAAACCCCAGAGCGTGCACACAGCGATGTGCACAACCCCAGAGCGTGCACACAGGCACGTGCACAAGCGCGGAGCGTGCACAGGGGGTGCCAGCGCGTGCACAGGGGGCTCCACGCACACGCCCGGGGTGCACAACGCCCCTGGGTGCACACGGGGTGCACAACCCGCCGTGCTGGGCGCAGACACGCGGTGCCACCAGGTCCCTTGTCCCCTGGTCCCCTGGGGCACCCCGTGCCACCCACATCCGCGTGCCCGAGCAGGGCCGGACCCTCCCCATCCCACAGAGCATCAGAGTGGGGACGGGGGGGACAGTGATGGGGACATGAGCAATGCCGGCTGCAGGGGACAGGGCTTGGGGACACGAGTGATGCTGGCTGTGGGGACAGGGCTTGGGGACAGGAGTGATGCTGGCTGTGGGGACATTCTTGGGGACACGAGTGATGCTGGGTGTGGGGACAGGGCTTGGGGACAGGAGTGATGCTGGCTGTGGGGACAGGGCTTGGGGACACGAGTGATGCTGGCTGTGGGGACAGGGCTTGGGGACAGGAGTGATGCTGGGTGTGGGGACATTCTTGGGGACACGAGTGATGCTGGCAGTGGGGACAGGGCTTGGGGACAGGAGTGATGCTGGCTGTGGGGACAGGGCTTGGGGACAGGAGTGATGCTGGCAGTGGGGACATTCTTGGGGACAGGAGTGATGCTGGCAGTGGGGACAGGGCTTGGGGACAGGAGTGATGCTGGCTGTGGGGACATTCTTGGGGACACGAGTGATGCTGGCTGTGGGGACAGGGCTTGGGGACAGGAGTGATGCTGGCTGTGGGGACATTCTTGGGGACACGAGTGATGCTGGGTGTGGGGACAGGGCTTGGGGACACGAGTGATGCTGGCAGTGGGGACATTCTTGGGGACACCAGTGATGCTGGCTGTGGGGACATTCTTGGGGACACGAGTGATGCTGGCAGTGGGGACAGGGCTTGGGGACAGGAGTGATGCTGGCTGTGGGGATATTCTTGGGGACACGAGTGATGCTGGCAGTGGGGACAGGGCTTGGGGACAGGAGTGATGCTGGCTGTGGGGATATTCTTGGGGACACGAGTGATGCTGGCAGTGGGGACAGGGCTTGGGGACAGGAGTGATGCTGGGTGTGGGGACATTCTTGGGGACAGGAGTGATGCTGGCAGTGGGGACAGGGCTTGGGGACATGAGTGATGCTGGCTGTGGGGACATTCTTGGGGACACGAGTGATGCTGGCTGTGGGGATATTCTTGGGGACACGAGTGATGCTGGCTGTGGGGACAGGGCTTGGGGACAGGAGTGATGCTGGCTGTGGGGAGGGGACAGGGCTTGGGGACACGAGTGATGCTGGCTGTGGGGACAGGGTTTGGGGACAGGAGTGATGCTGGGTGGGGAGGGGACAGGGCTTGGGGACACCAGTGATGCTGGCTGTGGGGACAGGGCTTGGGGACACGAGTGATGCTGGGTGGGGAGGGGACAGGGCTTGGGGACACCAGTGATGCTGGCTGTGGGGACAGGGCTTGGGGACACGAGTGATGCTGGGTGGGGAGGGGACAGGGCTTGGGGACAGGAGTGATGCTGGCTGTGGGGACATTCTTGGGGACAGGAGTGATGCTGGCTGTGGGGACAGGGCTTGGGGACAGGAGTGATGCTGGCTGTGGGGACATTCTTGGGGACAGGAGTGATGCTGGCTGTGGGGACAGGGTTGGCGCCTGGGCTGGGGACACGCGCGCCGGCGGCTGCCGCGAGGGACGGGGCACGGTGACACCTCGGTGCTGGCCCTGGGGACCCCGAGGCCCTGCCAGCGCCTGCCCGGCAGCCGCCGCCGCCCTTTCCGGGAAGGCTTGTGTCAATGTTTGCGGGGTCAACGCGTGGCCCGGCCGGCGCGGTGACAGCCCCGCCGTGGGGACCGCAGCCCGGGGACCCTCCGCGGCCGGGCACCCTGACCCCCGCCCCGGCACCCTGGGGGGGGGGGGGGGGGGGGGGGCTGGGGACACCCGCGAGGCCACGCGCTCGGTTTCGGGGTGCTTCGGGGCGCCGGATGCGCGCCGGGGACGTTGGCCGTCCCCTGCTCCCGGCCGTGTCCCCAGGCCGGGTCCCGTCCCCTCGCCCGGCGGCAGCCGACGCCGGGGGGTGCTCCCCCCCCCCCAGCAAAGCCCCGCTCCCCCCGTGCGTGCGTGTCCCCGCCTGACCCCTTCTACAGACCCAGGGACGGGCACCCTGCGGGTCTGGGGGCTCCAGCATCCCTGGGGACACCGGGGACACCGGCCAGCCTCCGGCCCGCTGCACCCAGGGTGCAGAGACGCCCTCAGGGGACCCCCGCGACCCCCTTTGCCCGGGTGTGAAGCCCCCCGGGTGGCCTCTGTCCCCCTTCGTCACCATCCCCGGCTTCAGCAGGGAGCGTCCCCGTGTCCCCGTGTCCCCCTGCCCGTCGGGGACCCCCCACCGGGGCCGGTGTCAGGCGGGGTGAGCCCGACCGCAGGAATGTGGGTGCTAATCCGGGCCGCCGCGGGCTCCCCTGGGAGCGCTGGGCTCCGGCCGTCCCGGCAGAGCCGTGAATCAGCCGGGGCCCCCCCGCGCCGAAAATAACAGCGGGGGGCGGGGGGGGCACGGCGGGAGCACCCCGGAGCATCCCGAGGGATGGGGGTCGCCGGCTCCCCGCGCGCTGCCCCGTGCCCCCAGACCCCGGGAGGGGACCTGGCTCTGGGGGACCCCCCTTGCTGGGGGGGCTCTGGGTCCTGCGGGGGTCCCCCCAGGGGAGGGGGCTCGGGGGGCTGGGGGGGGCTGGGGGCAGCAGCCGGGTTGGGGGGGGCTCTTGGCGAGAGCGTCCCCGTCCCCAGCCCCATCCTGTCCCCGTCCTGTCTCTACCCCCTCCCAGTCCCCTCCCAGCCCCACTCCCATCCCCATCCCCATCCCCATCCCCATCCCATCCCATCCCATCCCATCCCCATCCCATCCCATCCCATCCCCATCCGCATCCCCAACCCCATCCCCATCCCCATCCCCATCCCATCCCATCCCATCCCATCCCATCCCATCCCATCCCATCCCATCCCCATCCGCATCCCCAACCCCATCCCCATCCCCATCCCCATCCCATCCCATCCCATCCCATCCCATCCCATCCCATCCCCATCCGCATCCCCAACCCCATCCCCATCCCCATCCCCATCCCATCCCATCCCATCCCATCCCCATCCCTTCCCCATCCCCATCCCATCCCATCCCATCCCATCCCCATCCCCATCCCATCCCCATCCCCATCCCCATCCCTTCCCCATCCCATCCCCATCCCATCCCATCCCATCCCATCCCATCCCATCCCATCCCATCCCATCCCATCCCCATCCCATCCCATCCCATCCCCATCCCATCCGCATCCCCATCCCATCCCATCCCATCCCATCCCATCCCATCCCATCCCATCCCATCCCCATCCCATCCCCATCCCATCCCATCCCATCCCCATCCCCATCCCATCCCCATCCCATCCCATCCCCATCCCCATCCCCATCCCCATCCCATCCCCATCCCATCCCATCCCATCCCATCCCATCCCATCCCATCCCATCCCATCCCCATCCCCATCCCCATCCCATCCCCATCCCATCCCATCCCATCCCATCCCATCCCATCCCATCCCATCCCCATCCCCATCCCATCCCATCCCATCCCATCCCATCCCATCCCCATCCCATCCCCATCCCATCCCATCCCATCCCCATCCCCATCCCATCCCACCCCATCCCATCCCATCCCATCCCATCCCATCCCCATCCCCATCCCATCCCATCCCATCCCATCCCCATCCCCATCCCATCCCATCCCATCCCATCCCATCCCATCCCCATCCCATCCCCACCCCATCCCATCCCATCCCCATCCCATCCCATCCCATCCCATCCCATCCCATCCCATCCCCATCCCATCCCATCCCATCCCATCCCATCCCCATCCCCATCCCCATCCCCATCCCATCCCCATCCCATCCCATCCCATCCCATCCCCATCCCATCCCCATCCCATCCCCATCCCATCCCATCCCATCCCATCCCATCCCCATCCCCATCCCCATCCCCATCCCCATCCCCATCCCATCCCCATCCCATCCCATCCCATCCCATCCCCATCCCATCCCCATCCCATCCCATCCCCATCCCATCCCATCCCATCCCCATCCCATCCCATCCCATCCCATCCCATCCCCATCCCCATCCCATCCCATCCCATCCCATCCCACCCCATCCCATCCCATCCCCATCCCATCCCATCCCATCCCCATCCCCCTCCCATCCCATCCCATCCCCATCCCATCCCCATCCCCATCCCATCCCCATCCCCCTCCCATCCCATCCCATCCCCATCCCATCCCCATCCCCATCCCATCCCCATCCCCATCCCCATCCCATCCCCATCCCATCCCATCCCCATCCCCATCCCATCCCCATCCCATCCCATCCCCATCCCCATCCCATCCCATCCCATCCCATCCCCATCCCATCCCCATCCCCCTCCCATCCCATCCCATCCCCATCCCATCCCCATCCCCATCCCATCCCCATCCCCATCCCCATCCCATCCCCATCCCATCCCATCCCCATCCCCATCCCATCCCCATCCCATCCCATCCCCATCCCCATCCCCATCCCCATCCCCATCCCATCCCCATCCCATCCCCATCCCATCCCATCCCCATCCCATCCCATCCCCATCCCCATCCCATCCCATCCCATCCCATCCCATCCCATCCCCATCCCATCCCATCCCCATCCCCATCCCATCCCATCCCATTCCCCCCCGCCCCGTGCTCGGCCCTGCCCCCCGGCTCTGGGCACATCGGGCCGGGGGGGGGTGGGGTCCGGGGGGGTCCCGGGGATCTCGTGCCGGGTGGGCGCTTGCACGAGCCCGGGTGGATCCAGCGGGATCCCGGCGCCCCCGCGCCCCTCCCCCCAGCTGGGGCACCTTGGGCTGAAAAAGGGGCAGGGGAGGGCTGGGGGGGGAGGGGAGGGGATCCCCCCATTCCCTGGGGAGCGCCGCTGCACGTGCGCGTGTGCGTGTGCGCGTGCGTGTGCGTGTGCATGTGCACGTGTCCGTGTCCATGTGCGTGCGTGTGCATGTGCGTGTGCGCGTGTGCGTGTGCACGTGTCCGTGTCCATGTGCGTGCGCGCGTGTGCGTGTGCGTGCGCGCGTGTGCGTGTGCGCGTGTGCACGTGTCCGTGTCCATGTGTGTGCGCGTGTGTGCGTGCGCGCGTGTGCGTGTGCGTGTGCGCACAGCGCTGGCATGTGCAGATGTGTCACCCCGCACACGGGCAGGGGCTGCCGTTCCGCCCAGGCACGTATGCACATGGGGGGTTCTGCTCGGCTGTGGGGCCGGCTGTGGGTCACACAGTGGGGCAGGCCATGGGTCATGCCGTGGGGCATGCTGAGGGGCGGGCCATGGGTCATGCCGTGGGGCAGGCCGTGGGTCACACAGTGGGTCAGGCCGTGGGTCAGGCCGTGGGGCAGGCCGTGGGGCAGGCCATGGGTCAGGCCATGGGTCAGGCCGTGGGTCATGCCGTGGGGCAGGCCGTGGGTCACACAGTGGGTCAGGCCATGGGTCAGGCCATGGGTCAGGTTGTGGGGCAGGCCGTGGGGCAGGCCGTGGGGCAGGCCATGGGTCAGGCCGTGGGTCAGGCCGTGGGTCATGCCGTGGGGCAGGCCGTGGGTCACACAGTGGGTCAGGCCATGGGTCAGGCCATGGGTCAGGTTGTGGGGCAGGCCGTGGGGCAGGCCGTGGGGCAGGCCATGGGTCAGGCCGTGGGTCAGGCCGTGGGTCATGCCGTGGGGCAGGCCGTGGGTCACACAGTGGGTCAGGCCATGGGTCAGGCCATGGGTCAGGTTGTGGGGCAGGCCGTGGGGCAGGCCGTAGGTCACACAGTGGGTCAGGCCATGGGTCAGGTTGTGGGTCACACCCTGGGGCAGGCCGTGGGGCAGGCCGTGGGTCACACCATGGGGCAGGCCATGGGTCACGCCGTGGGTCACGCCGTGGGGCAGGCCGTGGGGCCGGCCGCCTCCGCACGGATGTGTCGGTGTGTGGGTGCCCCACACGCTCTGGGTGCTCCGGACCCCCCCAGTGCTCCGCGTGTCCCCGGGACCACCCCCCCCCGGCTCGCTGCATCCTCGGGGGTGGCCGCGGGGGGGGGGGGGGGGCGAGTCGGCCGGACAGCCGGACAGACAGACAGCCAGTCAGACAGACAGCCAGCCGCCGGGCCGGGGGCGGGCGGGGGCGGGGAGCGCCGTTGTGCAACGGCCACGCTCCCTATATAGGGGGGGGCGGCGGGGCGTGGGGCCACACCGCGACGGGACGGGACCCACGGGGCGGCCCAGGTAAGCGGGACCCCCCCGCCCCCACCATGGGACCCCCCCCCCTTCCCCGGGACCCCCCCCCGTGGGACCCCCCCTTCCCCGGGACCCCCCCCCACCGTGGGACCCCCCCCCCCCCCCGCTGCTGACAAGGGGACCAAGGCTGCACTGCCCCAAGGGACCCCCCCCAAGCCCTGTGGGGTGCAGAGCCGGGGGTCCCCACTCGTGTCCCCCCCCCTCGTGACCTCAGGGGACACGCAGGGACACTGTCCTGGGGCTGGCCGGGGACCGCAGCCCCCCGGGGGGGGGTCAGGGCCCCCCCTTTTCCCCGGGGCAGGTGGGCAGCGGGTCAAGTCGGCCTCCCCTGCCGGGGCACAGCCCCGCTCGGCTCAGCACCTCGGGGGGGGGGGGACACACACGCCCCTGTCCCCTCCTCTGCACCCTGTCCCCAAGGGGGGGTGACACGGCGGGGGGGTCCTGGCAGAGGCCCCCGCGTCCCCCCGGCACCGGCTCTCTCCTTCCAGGCCCAGCGAGCGGGTGCGAGTCTCCGGTGAGTGCTGGGGCACTGCCCCCCGTCCCCGTGTCCCCTCTGGCCCCCGTGGCCCCCCGTCCCTGTCCCCGTGTCCCCCCCATCCCCCATGACCCCCCGTCCCTGTGCCCCCCCCGTCCCTGCGTGTCCCTCGTCCCCTCGTCCCCCGCATCCCCCTGTCCCCGTGCCCAGGCAGGGGGTGACAGGGACACGTGCCACCCCAGAGAGGACGGGGGTCCCCGGGGAGGGGACCCGGCACCCACCCCTGCCCCTCCGAGACGCCCCCCACCCATCTCAGAGCGGTGTCCCCCCGGCCACATCGTCACCAAGGCTCCGGTGGCAGCCCTGCACGGTGACGGTGACGGTGACGGTGACGGTGACGGTCGCAGCCGGGGACCTTTGGGTGGCACTTGCGAAAGGGCAGCTCTGGGGAGGCGACGGGGACACGGCACGTGCCGGCGGGGACACGGTGGCGCGGTGACGCGGGCTGGCGGCACCCGGTGGGGACGAGGCCACCGACGCGCCGCCGACACCGCTTCCCCGCCGCGTCCCCGGTCATGTCACCGCACCCCTCCGCCCGCTCCGGCCTCCTGGCGAGCGCCCGGGGAGGGGGGGACGGGGTGACACGCACACGAGGCTTGGGGTCCCCTCCCCGCGTCACCCCCTCCGCGGGCGGAGGGCGGGGGCCGCCGCGCGTCCCCTCGCGGGGGCCGGGGCGTTTTGGGGGGGGGCGCTGACGCCGCGCCCCGGCGCAGAGGCGGGCGCCATGCGGGGACCCGCCGTGTCCCCCTGGGGTCTCCTGTGGCTGTGGGTGCCGCTGGCCGCCGGCCGCCCCCTCCGGCCCGAGAAGGTCCAGGCCGACACGAGGAACCTCACCCGCACCCTCAGCGCCCGCATCCAGCAGCTCCAGGCGAGCCCCGGCCCGGGGGGGGGACGCCCCCACCCCCCCCGCGACCCCCCCCCCCAGGGACCCCCCCCCAGGGACACACCCCCCCCCCCCCCCAGGGTGCGGCAGGGGGCTGCGGCGCTGCAGCCGTGTCACCCGGCGGGGGGGGGGGGGGAGGGGGGCTCTGCGCCCCGGGGGGGGTCCCTGCGGGGGGGGGACACACACACACACCCAGCATGGGGGGGGGTCTGTGCTCCACGTGGGGGGGGTCCCTGGGAGGGGCGCCCAGGGCTGCGGGGGGTGGGGGTGGGCTCGGCGCCACAGGTTGGGGGTCCCGGGGGGGGCGTGCTGGGTGGGGGGGGGCTGTGTCCTAGATGGGGGGGTCCCCGGGGGGGGGGTCACCGGGGGCTGGGGGGGGCTTTGCACTCCAAATAGGGGGTCCCCAGGGAGGGGTGATGGGTTGGGGGGCTCTGTAACCCAGAGAGGGGGGCCTCAGGGGGGGCACCCAGGGCTGGGGGGGGGTCTGCACCCCAGATGGGGGGTCCCCAGGGAGGGATGCTTGGGGGGGGGCTCTGCACCCCAGACGGGGGGTCCCCGGGGGGGTCCCCGGGGCTGGGGGGGTTGGGGGGGCTCTGTGCCCTGGGTGGGGGTCCCCGGGGTGGTCCCCCAGGATTGGGCAGGGTTGGGGGGGCTCTGCGCCCTGGGTGGGGGTCCCCGGGGGGGGGTCACCCAGGATTGGGCGGGGTTGGGGGGCTCTGCGCCCCGGGTGGGGGTCCCCGGGGGGGGGTCACCCAGGATTGGGCGGGGTTGGGGGGCTCTGCGCCCCAGACGGGGGGTCGCCCAGGGCGGGGGGCAGCGGGGGCCGTGCCCTGACGCCCCCCCCTCGCCCCCCCAGCTCTTCCCCCTGAGCCTGACGATCAGCGGGCTGGAGGCGATCCCGGGGGAGGGGGCTCCGGAGGGGCTGGGGGCCATGGACCACCGCCTCCAGCTCTTCCAGCGCCTGCTGGGCGGGCTGGCGGCCGCCGGGCTCCCGCTGGCCCAGGTCGCCAACGACATGGAGAACCTGCGCAGCCTCCTGGGCGCCCTGGCCGCCCACCTGGGCTGCCGCCCCCCCCGCGCCCCCCCGGGCCCCCCGGCTCTGCCCGAGCTCCTGGCCGAAGCCCCCCACACCGCCGCCGGGCTGGCCCTGGCGCGGCTCCGCGCCTGCCTCGACGGCATCGCCGCCCGCCTCGACGGCCCCCCCGCCTGCTAGGGGCTCCCCGGGGACCCCCCCTCCCCGGGGGGACCCCCCCTCCCCGAGGGGACCCCCCCCTCCCCGAGGGGACCCCCCCCAGGGGACCCCCGCACCCCGGGGAGGGACCCCCGCACCGCAAGGGGGATCCCCGCACCCCGGGGAAGGACCCCCGCACCCCAAGGGGGACCCCCGCACCCCGGGGAGGGACCCCCGCGGCCCCCCCCGGCCCCCCCCGACTCGCCAGCTCCCCCTTTTCTACTATTATATTTATTCCTCCCGCCGCCCGTCACGTTTCTCTCCAGCCCCGCGTTCATTCAAACAAAGCCGCCTTCCCCGCACCCCCGTCCCGCCGCCCGCGGGGGGGGCCCCGCCGTGTGCCCCCCCCCCGGGCCCCCCAAGGAGGGTTGGGGCCCCCCCGGCCGAGGGGCGCCGGGGACGCGGGGGCGGGCGAGGACGGGCCCGGCTGACTCGGGCCCCGCCGCGGTTTGTGAGGCCCCCCCCGGGCCCCCCCCCCCCGGCCCGGGGTGACCCCAGCGCCTCCGGGAGGACACGGGGGGACGTGGGGAGGGAGGTGGGCACGGAGCCCCCCAGCCCCGTGGGGTCCCTGGGACTGGCGGGGGAGCTGGGGGGGGACGAGGGGGGGACGAGGGAGGGGGGACAAGGGGGGGGACAAGGGGGGGACGAGGGAGGACACACGAGGGGGACACGGGGGGGGACACAGAGCACGGAGCCGACTCGCTGTCCCCGGGCGCGGGGACACGCGGGGACACGCGGGGCCAGGGACATGCGTGTGCACACGTGTGTCCCCGCGTGTCCCCGGGCAGGGCTGGCCCTGCCCCGTGTCCCCTGTCCCCGCTCCTGTCCCCCAGCCCCACGGCCCGGGGACGCTCGTGGGGCGGCCGTGGGGCAGGGCGGGTCCCCACGGTGGGGACACTCGTGGGGCGGCCGTGGGGCAGGACGGGTCCCCACGGTGGGGACGCTCGTGGGGCAGGGCGGGTCCCCACGGCCCGGGGACGCTCGTGGGGCGGCCGTGGGGCAGGGCGGGTCCCCACGGTGGGGACACTCGTGGGGCGGCTGTGGGGCAGGGCGGGTTCCCACGGCCCGGGGACGCTCATGGGGCGGCCGTGGGGCAGGGCGAGTCCCCACAGCTCGGGGACGCTCGTGGGGTGGCCGTGGGGCAGGGCGGGTCCCCATGGCCCGGGGACACAGGCCAGGGAGCCCTCGGGGGGGGGACCCCCGGGACCCCACGGCCACCCGGCGTGGGGCCACCCCACGGCCCCCTCGTCAGCTCCCAGGCGGGGGGGGCTCCCAGCTCCCCCTCCCCACTGACACCCCCCCCGGCTGGGGACCCCCCCACCCTGGTGCACTGGGGGCACCCCCTTTCCCTCACCCCAGGGGCTCCCCAAACACTGCTCCCCCCCCCCGGGACCCTCCCTGGGGCCCCCCCAGACCCCATCCCACCCCTCCCAGGCCATGGGACTGTGCCCACCCCTGCCTGGCCCAGGGCTGGGGGGCTCAGGGGGGGGCTCGGGGGGGGGGCTCGGGGACCCCAGGGCCATGAATTCTTCCTCCAGAAAGTTTTTTATTAAAATACATTCCTCTGTTTTTACAGCACCTGCCCCCGCCACCGGGGGGGGTCCTAGGGGGGGCCCACCCCTCCCTCCAGCCCCCGGGGGGGCCTAAAGCAGGCGAGACCCTTGGGGGGGGGAGGAGGAGGGATGGGGGCACCCCCAACTCCCGGCCGGGGGGGAGGGGGGGGGTGACACAGGGAGAGCGAGGGCTCAGTCCTCCCCCCCCTGGGCTGAAGCAGAGACCCCCAGGGGGTGCCCCCGCCCCCCGCCCTGGGGCCAATGACCCCCCCCAGGGCCCAGCACCCATGGGTGGGGGTCGGGGTGGGGGGGGCTCAGCTCTGGAACCACTTGCCCCGTTTGGGCGCGGGGGGGTCGCTGCCCAGGATCTTCCTCTTGTAGCGCTCCACCAGCTCGCTGAAGCGGGCCTCGGCCCCCCCGGCCCCCCGCTGCCGCTGGGCCTGGGGGGGGGGCGAGGGGGGTGCTCAGGGGGGGCCCCAGACCCCCCAACACCCCGCCGGGGGGAGAGGGGCCCAGGAGCACCGCGGGGGGGGGGGGGGGCGGTGCAGGGAAGCCACAGCCCCCACTTTGCACCTCTAAATTAGGGGGATTTGAGGGCAGGAATTTGGGGGGGGGTCGTACCTGAGGGGGGGGCGCCTCGCTCTTCTCCTTGCGCCGCCGGGCTTTGGCCTTGGGCTGTTTGGTGGGGAGGGGCTTCACCTTCCCCTTGTCGCGTTTTCTGAGGGGGAGGGAGAGCAAGGGGGGCACCCGTGGGTGCTCGGTACGCCCGTGGGTGCTGCCCCCCGGCACCCAGAGGGGAGGGGAGAAGCCGGAGAGAGCCGGGGGGAGGGGGAGGACCCCGGGGGAGGGGGAGGACCGGACCCCCCCCCCCCGTACCTGATCTTGGGCCCGCGGTGCGACGGCAGCGCCAGCACCTTTCTCCGGGTGGTGCCGTCCGGCAGCGGCACCCGCTCCACCCGCGCCTCCGTCCGGAAACCGGACCAGGGGACGGCGACGGCGGGGGGGGGCCGGGGGGGCCTCACGCCCCCCCGCCGGGGGGCTGCAGGACCCCCCCCCCCGCCGCTTTCTTCCTTCCCAGAGGTTTTTTCGGGGACCCCACCGGCTCGGCCGCCAGCGCATCCTTCGCCGCCGGCTTCGGTTTCAGCTTGAGCTGCGCCAAAGTTGGGGGGGGGGGGGGGTCTCAGAGCCGGGAGGAGCCGCCCCCGGGAGCGGGGACCCCCCCCCAAAATGGGGGTGCAAAGGGGGGGGGGGGGACACACAGGCACGCCCCCGCGGTCCTACCAGGCTGCGCTGGGCGCGCTGCTCCTTGAGCTTCAGCTTCCGGCGGTCCTCCAGCGAGAATTCCACGATGGGCCTCTGCGGGGAGGGCGGGGGGGGCAGCCCCCAGTAACACGGGGGGGCGCTGGGGGGGGCAGCCCCCAGTAACGCGGGGGGGCGCTGGGGGGGGGGGCAGCCCCCCAGTAACGCGGGGGGGCGCTGGGAGGGGGGGCAGCCCCCCCAGTAACGCGGGGGGGCGCTGGGAGGGGGGGCAGCCCCCCAGTAACACCGGGGGGGAGCACTGGGAGGGGGGGAGCACTGGGAGGGGGGGAGCAGCCCCCAGTAACGCGGGGGGGGGGGCGCTGGGAGGGGGGGAGCAGCCCCCAGTAATGCGGGGGGGGCGCGGGGGGGGGGGGAGCAGCCCCCAGTAACGCGGGGGGGGGCGCGGGGGGGGGGGGAGCAGCCCCCAGTAACGCGGGGGGGGCGCTGGGGAGCAGCCCCCAGTAACGCGGGGGGGGGGGTGCTGGGGGGGGGGCAGCCCCCAGTAACACAGGGAGGGCGTGGGGGGGGGTAGCCCCCAGTAACACGGCGGGGGGAGCACTGGGAGCAGGAGAGCAGCCCCCAGTAACATGGGAGGGGGCACTGGGAGGGGGAGGCAGCCCCCAGTAACACCGGGGGGGAGCGCTGGGAGGGGGGGGCAGCCCCCAGTAACACGGCGGGGGGAGCACTGGGGGCGGGGGGAGCACTGGGGGCAGGAGAGCAGCCCCCAGTAACATGGGAGGGGGCACTGGGAGGAGGGGGCACTGGGAGGAGGGGGCAGCCCCCAGTAACACAGACAGGGTGCTGGGGCGGGGGGGGCAGCCCCCCAGTAACACCGGGGGGGGGGGGGGGCGCAGCCCCCCAGTAACACCAGGAGCACCCCCCAGAGACAGGAATGTCCCTGCTTGTAGCCCTGGGGGGAAAGTGGGGTGATGGGGGGAAAGTGGGGTGATGGGGGGGGACAACCCGAAAGTGGGGGGGGGCAACCCAAAACTGGGGGGGGGGGGGCAACCCAAGGGGCCCTACAGGGCAGAGAGGGGGGGGCCCTGGTGCTGGGGGGCCCGAAGGGGGGGGGGAGCAGTGACGGGGAGACCCTGTGAGGAGCAGCGGGTAAGGGGGCGGGTTTGGGGGGGGCTCGGGGGACCCCCTGCCCCGCAGCGGGGGGGTCCAGCCCCCCCGACACGCGGCCCCCCCGCGGGAGGCACCCACCTTCTGCGCCCCGAAGAGGTGGGGGTTGTTGTTGAGGCCCCGCAGGGCGGCCAGCGCCTGCTCGTGCTCCCCCAATTCCACGAAGGCGTAGCCCAGGGACTGCCCCTTCCCCCGCAGGTCCCGCATCACCCGGCACTGGGGGGGCACGGGGGGGACCCCCCGCCGGGTCACCCCCCTCCTCTGCGCCCCCAAACCCGGCGGGGGGGGACACCCCCCTCCTCTGCGCCCCCAAACCCGGCTGGGGGGGGACACCCGCCTCCTCTGCGCCCCCAAACCCGGCCGGGGGGGGACACGGGGGGGTCACCCACCCCCTCTGCACCCCCAAACCCACCCCGGGGGGGACACCCACCTCCTCTGCACCCCAAAACCTGGCCTGGGGGGGACACCCGCCTCCTCCACACCCCTCAACGCACCCTGGGGGGAACATGGGGGGGACACCCACGTCCTCCGCGCCCCCAAACCCACCCCGGGGGGGACACGGGGGGGACACCCACGTCCTCCGCGCCCCCAAACCCACCCCGGGGGGGACAGGGGGGGCCACCCACCTCCTCTGCACCCCCAAACCCGGCCGGGGGGGGGACACGGGGGGATGGAGGGCGTCACCCACCCCCTCTGCACCCCCAAACCCATCCCAGGGGGGGACACCCACCTCCACTGCACCCCAAAACCTGGCCCGGGGGGGACCCGGGGGGGGGACCCGGGGGGAACACCCACCTCCTCTATGCCCCCAAACCCACCCCGGGGGGGACATGGGGGGGCCACCCACCTCCTCTGCACCCCCAAACCCGGCCGGGGGGGGGGGCACGGGGGGGACACCCGCCTCCTCTGCACCCCCAAACCCACCCCAGGGGGGACACCCACCTCCACTGCACCCCAAAACCTGGCCCAGGGGGGACCTGGGGAGGGCCCGGGGGGGACACCCTCCTCCTCTATGCCCCCAAACCCACCCCGGGGGGGACAACCACCACCTCTGCGCCCCCAAATCCACCCCCGGGGGGGGACGGGGGGGTCACCCACCCCCTCTGCACCCCCAAACCCACCCCAGGGGGGACACCCACCTCCTCTGCACCCCAAAACCTGGCCCGGGGGGGACCCGGGGGGGACACCCGCCTCCTCTGCACCCCCAAACCCACCCCGGGGGGGACAGGGGGGGCCACCCACCTCCTTGATGCGCAGGGCCTTGCCCCCACCGGCCGCCCGCAGCAGCAGGCGCCGGAGCCGGGCGCTGTCCACGGCCTTGGGCAGGTTGTGGACGCAGAGCCGCGTGCGGGACACGAAGATGTTCTGGTCCCGCAGCTTCTGGTACTTGAGCTCCTCAAACTGGGACAAACTGGGCCGTGAGGGGGGGGGCGGGGGGGAGGGCCGTGCCCCCCGCCCCGGGGGGACACACAGGCGCTGTCCCCGAGGCGGCACAGCGCCGGGGGCGGCTCACACTCACCCGCGCTCGCTTGGCCATGTCGGCGTCGCTCACGCCCTCCGCAGCCTTCGTCCCGGCCCGGATCACTGCGGGGGGGGGGGAGACGGGGGGCGTTGGGGGGCGCTGGGGGTGCCCGGGACCCCCCCCCAAGGCCGGTACTCACAGCCTTCGCGGGCCAGGTAGAGGTTTCGGGTGCCCGCCGGTTTCTTCGCCTTCTGCCCGCGGAGTTTCCGCGCTTCCTCGCGGCTCACGGCCGGGTCGATGCGGAGCAGCCGCCCGTCCAGCCGCAGCCCCCCGCCCTGGGAGGGGGGCGCAGCCGGGGGCTGGGGGGCGCAGCCGGGACCCCGCACGGGCCCGGGCAGGGGGGCCCCAGGGGCTGGAACGACCCCGGTGGCATCCCCCAAACCCCAGGTGGGAGGGCTGCTGCCATCCCTGAGCCCCTGGGGGGGCCCTTGTAGCCCCCGGGGGGGGTCCCTTGTCCCCAGCAAGCCCCCGGGGGGGTCCCTTGTAGCCCCTTGGGGGGTCTCTCATCCCCACGAGCCCCCTGGTGGGTTCCTTGCAGTCCCTGGGGGGGGTCCCTCATCACCTCAAGCCCCCGGGGGGGGGTCCCTCCTCTCCCCAAGCCCCCGGGGGGGTCCCTTGTAGCCCCCGGGGGGGTTCCCTTGTCCCCCCACTCACCTCACTCTCCTCCTGGGCGGCCTGGAGGCATTTCTGTGCGGCTTCTTGCGTCAGGAACTGGGCAAAGGCGCAGCCTGGGGGCAGAGGAGGGCTCGGCCAGGGGACGGGGACAGGAGGGGGTGGGGGGTGTCCCCCCCCCAGGGTTTGCCCCCCCCAGCGCTGCCCCTTACCCTTGGAGTGCTCCGTGTCGGGGTGCAGGACGACGCGGATGTACTTGAGATCCCCGAACCGCTGCAGCAGCTCCCCCAGCGCCTCCTCCTCCGTGTCGAAGGAGAGATTCCTGCCGTCGAGGCGGGGGGGGACACACAGACCGTCTGTGCGGGGGGGACGCAGCGTGCAGCCCCCCCTCCCCAGCATCCCCCCGGCCCGCATTCACCATCACGGCAAAGGGGGGCCCCCCCAGCTCAGCCCCCCGAGACCAGCCCGGCGCCAGCGCTCGACCCGGCACTCACCGGACGAAGACGGTCCTGCCCTCGCCCACGTCCGAGGGGGGCTGCCGCCCCCTCCCCTGCCGCTTCGGGGGCGCGCCCCCCCCTGCAACCGTAGGGATCGGGAAGGGGTGCCCGGGGGCTGCACCGCAGCGGCCCCCCGACCCCAGGGACGGGCCCCCCGACCCCAGGGACCCCCCCCCCCAAGACCCCGAGGAAGCCCCCCCAGACCCCCCGCCTGCAGCAGCCCACCCTGCCAGCCTCCTCCACCAAGAGCAAAACAAACCTTCCTCCTCCTCTTCCTCATCCGAACCCTCCTCCTGCTCGCTATCACCCTCGCCGGCATCATCTTCCTGCTCCTCCTCCTCCTCGCTGCTGTCCCCAGCCGCCGTCCCTTTCCCAGGCCTGCAACAGCCACGGCAGAGCTGGCCCGGCCCCACAGCAGCCCCGGGGGGACACGGAGGGCTCGGGCGGGGGGTCCCACGGCGGGAGGGGAGGGGGCTGCACCCCGGAGCAAGGCCGAGACCCCCGGGATCAGCCTCCTCGGGCGGCACAACGCCTCCCCTCGCTCACCGGCCTCGCGCCCGCGATGAACAGAGCTCGATCTTCTTTTTCTTTCCAGCTGCTTTTTCATCTTCCTCGTCCTCCTCTTCCTCGTCCTCCTCTTCCTCGTCCTCCTCTTCTTCTTCTTCTTCCTTGTCTTCCTCCTCCTCCTCCTCCCCTTTTTCCCCCCCGCCCGCACTCGGCTCTCGGGCCTCCCCAGGTTTCTCCCCTGCGGGGTGGGACGCAGACAGAGGGGGACGAGAGGGGACAGTCACCCCGCTGACCCCGTCCCCCCCCCCGCAAGGCCAGCACTGGGGGGGGGGGGGGGGGGACACGACACGCGCGGGGGGGGCGCCCCCCACAGCGGGGGGGGCGCCCAGCCAGGCCCGGAGCCGCGCTGGGGTGGGCGGGGGGGCGGCCGGGACCCTCACCGCGGGGCTGGCCCTCCTGCGTCGCCCGGTACTTGTCCTTGGGCACGGCCCAGTCCACCGCCACCGGCCGCCCTGGGGAGGCGAAGGGAGGCGGGGGCGCGCCGTCAGCGTCCCCCCTTCCCCCGAGGCGGGGAAGGGGCGGGGGGCACCCCACAGAGCCCCCCCGCGGCAGGGGAAGGTGGGGGAGAGGCACGGCCGGACCTTTGATCTCCTTCATGTTCATCCCCCGGATCGCCTTGGCCGCTTGCAGGACGTTTCCCAACTGCACGAAGGCAAATCCTCGCATCTTCCCGTCTGCAAGAACCCCGAGAGCTGCTCCGCGCCCGCCCCCGGCTCCAGACTGCCGGAACGGGGGTGCCAGCACCCCAAAAACGGTCCCGGGGGGGGGGGGGGCGGGGCTCACCCTGTTTCCTGGGGATGTTCACCTCCAGCACGGTGCCGAAGGGCGAGAAGAGAGACCGCAGGTCGTCCTCGGAGCACTGGGGACGCGCCGGCGGGTGAGGGACGGGGCTGGGGGGCTCCGAGTCGCGGCCCCCCGGGGCGGGGGGGTTGGGATGCGGGGGTCCCCCGGGGTCACGCCAGCCCTGGCAGACCCCCGTACCTTAAAGCTGAGGTTCCGGACGATCAGCCGAGCCTTCCTGGAGGCAGCTCGGGGCTTCTTCGGTCTCGGGGGGGCCGCGGCGGCGACAGCACCTGCAGCGGAGGCAGCGGGGATGTGGGGACGGCGCAGCCCGGGGACGGACCCCAGGAGCGCGGGCAGGGGACGGGACCCTCGGCTCACCCGCCGCCGCTGCTTCGTCCTTCTCCTCCTCCTCCTCCTCCTGGCGCTGCGGCTTCCTCCTGCCGTCCCTGTGCCGCTGGCGGGCCGGCGTCACGCTGAGGCGGTGGCCGGCGAGGGTGGGGGCCTCGCGCAGAGCCCGCTGGGCGTCCTCGGCCAGGGAGAAGGTGACGTAGCCAAAGCCGCGGCTGGTTTTGGTGCCTGGGGGTGGGGGGGGGGCGGTGAGGCCCTGGCGCCCCCTCCCCAGACTGGGCCCCCCGCCGGGGGCCCCAGCGCGCCGCCCCCTCGGTCCAGATCCCCCCAAAGCCCCGCTCCCAGCACACACCCCCCTGCCCCCCCACAATCCACCCCAGACCCTCCCAGCCCATGGCTCTGGGTGCCCCCATGACCCCCGATCCTGCCCCCCCTGCCCCAGGCCTCCTCCGTGCTCCCCCCCAAGCCTTGGACCCCCCCAGACCCTGGTCCCAGGTTCTCTCAGCACCCCCACACCCCGATCCCAGACCCCCTCAGCCCCCCCCAACCCCCTCGGCACCCCCAGACCCCGATCCCAGACCCCCTCGACACCCCCAGACCCCGATCCCAGGCACCCTCAGTGGCCCCAGACCCCCTCAGGCCCCCCCAGACCCTCTCAGCGCCCCCAGACCCTGATCCCAGACCCTCTCGGTACCCCCAGACCCATGTCCCAGACCCCAAACCCAGGCCCCCTCAGCCCCCCCCAGACCCCCTCGGCCCCCCCAGACCCTGATCCCAGGCCCCCTCAGTACCCCCAGACCCCCTCGGCACTCCCAGACCCATGTCCCAGACCCTCTCAGCCCCCCCCAGACCCCCTCGGCACCCTCAGACCCCCTCAGACCCCCTCAGCCTCCCCGACCCTGACCTCCCCAGACCCCAGTCCCAG
The DNA here is from genome assembly GCA_031468815.1 of Morus bassanus. Classification (NCBI taxonomy): domain Eukaryota; kingdom Metazoa; phylum Chordata; class Aves; order Suliformes; family Sulidae; genus Morus; species Morus bassanus. Next base: position 84,348,186 of record CM062571.1, on the reverse strand, counting down.
GCACCCCCAGCCCCCCTCAGCACCCCCAGACCCCGATCCCAGACCCCCTCGGCACCCCCAGACCCCCTCAGCACCCCCAGACCCTGCCCTAGACCCTCTGACGCCCCCCCAGACCCCTGTCCCAAGCACCCTCAGCACCCCCAGCCCCCCTCAGCACCCCCAGCCCCCCTCAGCACCCCCAGACCCCGGTCCCAGACCCCCTCAGCACCCCCAGACCCCTGTCCCAAGCACCCTCGGCACCCCCAGCCCCCCTCAGCACCCCCAGGCCCCTGTCCCAAGCACCCTCGGCACCCCCAGCCCCCCTCAGCACCCCCAGGCCCCTGTCCCAAGCACCCTCGGCACCCCCAGCCCCCGATCCCAGGCCCCCCCAGCCCCTGTCCCAGACCCTCTGAGGCCCCCCCAGCCCCCGTCCCTCCGCTCCCGCAGGCCCCGACCCCTCTCGGTGACGACGAAGCAGCGGCGGAGCGGCCCGAGGCGGCCGAAGACCCGCTCCAGGTCGGGGCCGGTGGCGGCGGGGGGGAGGCCCCGCACCAGCACCGTGCGGCCGCTGCCCGCCGCCATCTTGGGCACGAGGGGCGGGGCCGCGAGGGGCAGAGCGGCGGCGGCGGCGGCGGAGAGCGACCCCTGGCGGCGCGGCGGGGAACGGCGGGGCCGGGGGGTTTGGGGGGGTCTTGGGGCATTGGGGGGGTTGGGGAGTTCGGGGGGATTTGGGGGGTTTTGGGGAATTGGGGGGGTTGGGGAGTTCGGGGGATTTGGGGGGTTTTGGGGGGATTTGGGGAATTGGGGGGGTTGGGGAGTTCGGGGGGATTTGGGGAGTCTTGGGGGTTTTGGGGGAATTTGGGGGGGTTTAGGGGGATTTGGAGAATTGGGGGAGTTTGGGGAGTTCGGGGGGATTTGGGATTGGGGGTTTGGGGGGGGTTGGGGGGGGTTGGGGGTCCCCCCCGGGGCTGGGGGGTTGGGGGGGGTTGGGGGTCCCCTCCGGGGCTGTGGGGTTGGGGGTCCCGTCCCAGAGCTGTGGGGTTGGGGGGGGTTGGGGGTCCCCCCCGGGGCTGTGGGGTTGGGGGTCCCGTCCCAGAGCTGGGGGGGTGGGAGGTTTGGGGGTCCCCCCCGGGGCTGCGGGGAGGTCGCGGGGGTCCCACGGGGTCACACTCGCATCCTTCGCATGTGGCACTTTATTGGGTTCGGGGGCCCGGGGGGGCCATGGCGGGGGGGCCCAGCCCCCAGAGCCCCCCAGCGCTGGGCGTGCGGGGGCTCGGCAGAGCGGGGTCCCTGGGGCGCAATGGGGGGGCTGGGGGGGTCTCTGGTACGTGGCATGGGGGGGGCAGCGATGTGGTGTGGGGCCGGGGGGTCCCCGAGCCATGGCGGGGGGAGACCGGGGGGGCTCAGGGACCTTTGGGGGGGGGCAGGTTGTCACCAGCATTTGGGGGGGGGGTGTCTCACGGACTTCTGGGGGCTCAGGGACTGGGGGGTCCCCAGGTTGTCACCCATACGGGGGGGTCTCAGGGACTGGGGGGCGGCCGGGGGGTCCCCAGGTTATCATCAGCACTTGGGGGTCTCACAGACATTGGGGGCTCCAGATTGTCACCTCTACTTGCGGGTCTCAGGGACCTGGGGGGCAGCCGGGGGGTCTCTGGGGACAGCAGGGGGGGTCCCCAGAGTACGGCAGGCATCGGGGGGGCTGGGGGTCCGCTGCCCAGGTGGGGCCAGGGGTCCCGGAGGCAGCATGCCGCGGGGGGCCGGGCCGGGGTCTCTCCGTTGCCCCCCACGGGGCGGTGCTGGCCCCGACGGGGGGACTGGGGTGGCGGGGGGCACCCCGCGCCCTACAAGTCTATGGTGTCGCTGCCCAGGCTGTGGCGGTCGGCGCCGGGGTCCCCGGGGGGCTCGGCGACCCCCCCCCCCGGGCTGCCCCCCCCGGGCTCGGGGGGCCGGCGGGGAGCGGGGGGGTCCCCCGGCCCAGCTCTGGGAGGGTCGCAGCGGCGGGGCTGCCGCGGGGGGACCCCGCCGGGGGGGGCCGGGGGCCGGCACCGCCGCCGGCCGCCCCCCCGGGGACAGTCCCTGGGGAGAGGGGCTGCCGCCCCCGGGGCCCCCCCGCCGCCCCCGTGCCCCGGGGGACCCCGCGGAGCCACCCCCGCAGGAGGCGGTGCGCTGCAGGGCCGGGGGCCGGCGGGGGCCCGCGGCGGTGAGCCCCGGTGTGCCGGCCGCGCCGAGAGTCGGCGTGCCGGTTGTGCCGAGAGCCGGTGTGGTGGTTGTGCCAAGAGCCGGCGTGCCGGTTGTGCCGAGCCCCGGTGTGCCAGTTGTGCCCAGCCCCGGCGTGCCGGGTGTGCTGAGAGCCGGTGTGCCAGTTGTGCCGAGAGCCGGTGTGCCAGCGGTGCTGGGCTCCAGTGTGCCGGTTGTACCGAGCCCCGGTGTGCCAGTTGTGCCGAGAGCTGGTGTGGTGGTTGTACCGAGTGCCGGCATGCCGGTTGTGCCTAGAGCCGGTGTGCCAGCGGTGCTGGGCTCCAGTGTGCCGGTTGTACCGAGCCCCGGTGTGCCAGGGGTGCCGAGAGCTGGTGTGGTGGTTGTACCGAGTACCGGCATGCCTGTTTTGCCCAGAGCCGGTGTGCCAGCGGTGCTGGGCTCCATTGCGCTGGTTGTGCTGAGCCCTGGTGTGCTGGTGGTGCCGAGACCCTGTGCACTGGTTGTGCCAAGCCCCAGTGCACCGGTTGTGCCGAGCCCCAGTGTGGCGGTTGTGCTGACGCCCGGCGTGCTGGTGATGCCGAGCCCTGATGTAGCAGTTGTGCCAAGCCCTGATGCGCCGGTTGTGCCGAGCCCCGGCAAGCCGGTTGTGCTAACCGCTGCCGTGACGGCGGTGCCGAGCCCCGGTGTGTCGGTTGTGCCGAGCCCTGTTACGGTGGTTGCGGTGAGCCCTGGTGTGCCGGCGGTGCCGAGCCCTGCCGCGCTGGTTGTGCCGAGCCCTCCTGCGCCGGTTGCGCCAAGACCTGGCGCAGCGGTTCTGCTAATCCCTGCCGCGCCAGCGGCGCCGAGCCCCGGCGCCGTGGCTGTGCCGAGCCCCGGCAAGCCGGTTGTGCCGTTCCCGGGCGCGCCGGTCCCCGCCGCGGTGCCGGTGCCGATCCCTGGCGCGCCGATGACGCTGATCCCCGCCACGGTGCCGGCGCGGTGCGGGAAGATGCCAGGCCGCGCTCCCAACGCCTCGTCGATGCTGCGGCGCAGGTCGATGGGCGAGGGGGGCCGGTAGCCGGCGGTGGGGTCCCCGCCGTCGGGCTCGGGGGGGGCCCCGCAGAGGGGCAGCGCCTCGGCCTCCCCCCGCGACCGTGGGGCGCAGCCGTCGGCAGGCTCGGGGGGGGCCGCGTGCCGGGGCGGGGGGCTCGCCGCCAGCGCCAGCACGGCGAGGGGCAGCGCCATGGCGGCCTCGGCCAGGCGACAGCCCAGCTGCAGCCCCCACCACGCCCAGGGGCCGGGGGGCGCCGGCGCCCCCCACCCCAGCTCCTGCAGCACCCCAAAAACCTGCAGCCCCGCGCTCAGCACGGCCCCCGCCGCCGCCGCCCCCGCCGCCGCCGCCCCCCCCTTGCCCCGGGCGCCCCCCCGGCAGCGGGGCAGCACCCCCACGGCGAGGGCGGCCGCCAGCCCGGCGAAGAGCCCCCGCGGCAGCAGCAGGAGCCCCGGGAGCCGCCCCGACGCCGCCACGGCCCCCACGGCCCCCAGCGCCCCGGCCGCGTGCAGCACCCCCAGGGCCGCCACGGCGGGGGTCCGCCAGCGGGGCGGGGGTCCCGGCGGGCGCAGGGCCAGCGCCAGCCCCCAGCCCAGGCAGGGGAAGGGCAGCTCGAAGAGGAGGCGAGCGGCGGCGGGGGGCAGGCGGCCGCGCCGCTCGTAGGCGTCGAAGAAGAGCGGGAAAGCGCGGGCGGCCCCCGCCGCTGCCACGAGCCCCCCCAGCAGCCGGGCGGCGGGCGGGCGCCGCCGGGGAGCCCCCAGCAGCACCAGTAGTCCCAGTAGTCCCAGGAGGGCGAAGAGGCACCCGACCCCGTAGACGTGGGCGTCCCAAGCCGGACCCCAGGCGGCGGCGGCCGCCGACCAGGGGGTCTGCAGGGCCACGAAGTGGGGGGGCCAGGAGAGGAGGGCGCTGGGGGGACCCCCGGGCTCCGGCCCCCCCGAGCCGCAGGCGGAACCCGGGGTGCAGGCGGAGGCGGGGGGGGGGGGCGCGGCGCCCCGGGAGGGCTGGCGGCCGGGGGGGTGGGCTGCGGGCGAGGAGAGGGGTCGGGGTCGGGGGGGGGGGGCGGCAGCGTGCACCCCACATCCCTCGTGCCCCCCCCGCCGCACCGTGCCCCCCACCCCCACCCCCATATCACCCCTCCACAGCGGCTCCCAGTGCACCCCCCCCCCAGGGCTCTGCCCCCCAACCCCGGGTCACACCGGGCACTGTGGGGGTGTCAGGACCCCCCCCTTCCCAGGACCCCCCACTCACCTGGCTCAGCGCCGCTGCCGGCCTGATCCTGCTCCTGGGACCCGTTGCCCCCCGGCACCTCGTGGCTGACCCTGGGGGGCACCGTGGGCACAAGGAACCCTGCGGGGGGGGGGGCACACACAAGGGGGGGGGTCCGTCAGCGTGGGGGGGCCGTGCGGGGGACCCCAGCCCGCCTCGGCCCGGGGGCTCTCACCGGCGGCACCGAGTTTCCTGGCCAGCTCCGAGATGCCGGCCTTGATGCCGGGGATGAGCGGGATGGGGCGGCGGGGGCCGGGGGGGGCCCGCAGGAGGCTGGTGGGGGGCACGGCCCCCCGCCCCGGCCCCGCTTCGGGGTCCAGCCCCGCCGTCAGGTCGATGGCGATGTCCAGCTCCAGCTCCTTGTCCCGGTCCCCGGCCGGGGATGCCGGGGGGGCCGGGGGGGTGGGGATGGCATGGCCGGGGGGACCCCCCCGGCCCCCCGCTTCCTCCGGGGGGGTCCCGGAGCCCAGCTCGTCCCCGGGGTCAGGCCAGCCCGAACACACCGGCGGTGGCGGGGCGGGGGGTCCCGGGGGTCCCGGGGGCGCCGGGGGTGCCGGGGGTCAGCGGAGGTGGCGGGGGGGGTCCCGGGGGGGCAGTGGGGGCGGCGGGGCGGGGGTTGCCCTGGCTTCGCACCTTGATCTTGAAGTTGAGGCCGAGGTTGAGGGAGAGGACGGGGGCTTCGCTGCGAGGCGCGGGGGGTCCCGGCGCCGTCCCCGGGGGTCCCGGGAGGCCGGTGGGTGCCAGGGGGGGCGGCGGGGCGGCGGCGGGGGGGGCCAGGCACAGCAGGGCCAGCAGCAGGCGGGGGGCTGCCCCCCGCCCCGAGGGGGACAGCGGGGACATCGGGGATGGTGGCACGGCGGGAGCAGCGCTGCGGAGAGGGGCAGAGGGGAGGGTTACCCCGGCACGTGGGGCACGGCCGGCCCCACGGCACGCAGCCTGCCCCACGGCATGCAGCCTGCCCCACGGCACAGCCAGCCCCACGGCACGCAGCCTGCCCCACGGCATGGCCGGCCCCACGGCACGCAGCCTGCCCCACGGCACGCAGCCTGCCCCACGGCACAGCCAGCCCCACGGCACGCAGCCTGCCCCATGGCACGTGGCCTGCCCCACAGCATGGCTGGCCCCACGGCACGCAGCCTGCCCCGCGGCACGTGGCCCACCCCACGGCACACAGCCTGCCCCATGGCACGCAGCCTGCCCCACGGCACACGGCCCGCCCCATGGCACGGCCAGCCCCACGGCACGCATCCTGCCCCACGGCACGTGGCCCACCCCACAGCCCAGGCAGCCTCACAGCACCCGGAGGACAGCTGGCCCCACGGGGCTCACCCAGCCCCACGGCAACAATCCAGCCCCACGGCATCAGCCCAGCCCCACCTACAGCCCCACAGCGCCAACCCAGCCCCGTCCCAGCCCCAGTGACCCCAGCAGGACGGTCACACGTCCGTGCTGATGGCAGCTGGGGCGGCTCTGCTGGGGGGCCACGACTGGGGACATTGAGAGGGCAGGATGGGGACAGGAGCATCCCTGGGGGGGGACGGGAGCATCCCTGGGGGGGGACGGGAGCATCCTTGGGGACAGGAGCATCCCGGGGGGGGGACAGGAGCATTCCTGGGGACAGGAGCATCCTTGGGGACAGGAGCATCCCTGGGGGGGGGACAGGAGCATCCCTGGGTACAGGACCATCCCTGGGGGGGGGACAGGAGCATCCTTGGGGACAGGAGCATCCCGGGGGGGGGGACAGGAGCATCCCGGGGGGGGACAGGAGCATCCCCGGGCACAGGCAGCCTGCCCGCATCATGCCCTGCCCGCGCCGGCAGCCCCTGCCTGCACCGGATCGCCCAGGACAGACAGACAGACAGACAGGGCACCCCGCGCCCCCCCCCGGCCCCCGGCGCCCCCCGGCCAAGGGTGGCGCAGGCAGGACGCATCCGGCCATGCTCCCGCCACCCCGGGGACACGCGGTGGCACATGGGGACAGGGGGGCGCGAGGGGCCGCCCCCTCCCGCGGGCCGCTGAGGGCGGGGGGGGGTCCCCTAAGCCGGGGCCACCCGAGGGAGCCGGGTGTCCCCCCCCCCGCCCCGGGCCCGACGCCAGGTCCCTAATCTTTGTGACAGGCCTGTCTCCGCGGTGTCACATCGGGGCACGTCAGGGCGGCGGCGTCGCGGCGGGGACGGATGCGACGTGACGGGGGCTCGCGGGGCACGCGGGGACCTGCCACCGCCGCCACCCGCTGCTGCCGCCGCGCCGGGGACCCCCCCGGCGCCCGCCGCCCCCCCGGGCGTCGCACACCGGGTCCTGCTCGCGCGCGGCCTGGCGCAGCACCCCTGGGTGACACGCGCGGCGTGCGTGTCGTCCCCCCCCCCCCGCCACCGCCCCCGGCCCCCAGGCGTGCACACGCGTGTGCCGGGGCGATCGCGGCGTCTCCCCGGCACGTGGCATCGCCCCCGAGCCAGCCGGGGCCGTGCACAGCCGTGCACACCCACGGAGCTGAGCGTGCACCCCCCCCTTGCACGCCCCCGACCGTGCACCCCCCTTTGCACCCCTCTTTGCACCCCCCCGACCGTGCACCCTGCCTTGCACACCCTCTTGCACGCCCCTGGACCATGCACACCCCCTTGCACCCCCCCTTGCACGCCCCCTTGCACGCCCCTGGACCATGCACACCCCCTTGCACATCCCCTCGCACACCCCGGACCATGCACCCCCCCTTGCACATCCCCTTGCACGCCCCTGGACCATGCACCCCCCCTTGCACGCCCCCTTGCACACCCCAGACCATGCACCCCCCCTTGCACGCCCCCGACCATGCACCCCCCCCTTGCACCCCCCAGACCGTGCACCCCCCCTTGCACGCCCCCTTGCACTCCCCCGACCATGCACGAGCGTGTGCAGGTGCGGGCACGCGTGTCGTCGCGTGTGAGCACGTGTGCGTGCGCCAGCCTGCGTGACAGGGCCGCGACAGGGGCTCTGCGTGTCCGTGTGTCCGTGTCCGCGCGTCCGTGTCCGCGCGTCCGTGTCCGTGCGTCCGTGTCCGTGTGTCCGTGCCCGTGTCCGCGTGTTGCTCGGCTCAGCCCCGAATCCCGTACGGGGTGCACAGTCCCGCTCGCCCCCCCCGGCTCTGCTGCACCCACTCGCACACCGCGCACACGCGGGTCCCGCAGCGTCCCGCTGCGTGAGCGCCCCCAGTGCCCCCAGTGCCCCCAGTGCCCCCAGTTCACCAGCACCCCCGGCGCCCCCAGCGCCCCCAGTGCCCCCAGTTCACCAGCGCCCCCAGCACCCGTGACCCTGCGTCCCGGGTAAGCCAGCACCGTGCGCCCACGCTCCCCCGCGCCCCCCCGCGCCCCCCCGGGACCCCCCGGGACCCCCCCGCACCCACCGGCCTCCGCGGCGGCCCCGACCCGGCACCGGCGGCGGCGGCGGAGCAGCGCGGGGGGGCGGGGCGGGGCGGGGCGGGCGGAGCCCCCTCCTCATCTTCATCCTCATCCTCATCCTCCTCCTCCTCCTCCTCCTCCTCCTCCTCCGCCCCCGGCCTCGCCGCGGTGGCTCGGCTGGGCTCGGCCCGGCTGGGCGGGACTGGGCTGGGCTGGGCTGGGCCGGGCCGGGGTCGCTCCCACGGCACGTGGCGTGGGAACACCGCGCACACGCCGCGCACACGCACGGCTCGCCCTGCCCCCGCACACGCTGCACGCGCTGCTCGCCCACGCACCCCACGCGCCCCACGCGCCCCACTCACGCCCCCCACTCACTGCTCGCCCCACACACCCCACACGCCCCACACACCCCACGCGCCCCACACACCCCACGCGCCCCACGCGCCCCACTCACGCCCCCCACTCACTGCTCGCCCCACACACCCCACACGCCCCACACACCCCACACGCCCCACACACCCCACGCGCCCCACACACCCCACTCGCTGCTCGCCCCACGCCCCCCACGCCCCCACGCCCCCCACTCACGCCCCCCACTCACGCCCCCCACGCGACACTCGCTGCAGGCACCGCTCAGGCCGCGGCTCACCCTGAGCACCCGGCGCTCACTCCCGCACACGCGCCCCCCGCCCGGCCTGCCGGCCCTGCACCCCCCCCCGCACCCCCCCCGCACCCCCCCCGCACCCCCCCCTGCGCCCCACCCCCCCTGCACCCCCCCCCGCACCCCCCCCACAGCCCCACCCTGCACCCCCCCTGCACCCACCCCCCCTGCACACCCCCCTACAGCCCCACCCTGCACCCACCCCCTGCACCCCAGCCCCCCTGCACCCCCCCTGCACCCCCCCAGCACCCACCCCCTGCACCCCACCCCACCTGCACCCCACAGCCCTGCACCCCCCCCGCACCCCCCCCACACCCACCCCGTGCACCCCCCACGCACCGCCCCCCCCCCCCGGCAGCCCCGAGCCGTGGTGGCTCCCGTGGCTGTGACAAGGCCCCACCGGCAGCCCCAGGGTGGGTGACACGGGGCAGGGCCAGGGGGACAGAGGTGCCCGGCCTGTGCCACCGCCTGTGCCACCGCCTGTGCCACCATGTGTGCCATGTGTGCCACTTCCTGTGCCACCATGTGTGCCACCGCCTGTGCCACCACCTGTGCCACCGCCTGTGCCACCATGTGTGCCATGTGTGCCATGTGTGCCACCGCCTGTGCCACCGCCTGTGCCACCATGTGTGCCACCATGTGTGCCATGTGTGCCACCGCCTGTGCCACCATGTGTGCCACCAGCCTGTGCCACCGCCTGTGCCACCATGTGCCATGTGTGCCATGTGTGCCACCGCCTGTGCCACCGCCTGTGCCACCATGTGTGCCACCATGTGTGCCATGTGTGCCACTGCCTGTGCCACTTCCTGTGCCACCATGTGTGCCACCATGTGTGCCATGTGTGCCACTTCCTGTGCCACCAGCTGTGCCACCGCCTGTGCCACCATGTGTGCCACCATGTGTGCCACCATGTGTGCCACCGCCTGTGCCACTGCCTGTGCCACTTCCTGTGCCACCGCCTGTGCCACCGCCTGTGCCACCACGTGTGCCACTGCATGTGCCACCATGTGTGCCACCGTCTGTGTCACTTTGTGTGCCACCATGTGTGCCACCGTGCCTGCCACTTCATGTGCCACCATGTATGTCACGTGTGCCAGTGCCATCGCACGCGCCACTTTGTGTGTCACCACGTGTGCCACCATGTGTGCCGCCACATGTGCCAGTGCCTGTGCCACCGCACGTCCCCCATGTGCACTGCCGTCTGTGCCACCGCGTGTGCCACCGCGTGCCGCTGTGTGTGCCACCGCCTGTGCCACCGCCTGTGCCACCGCACGTGTGTCCCCCCCCCCCGCTCCGTGTGTTGCCCCCGTGGTGGCCCCCCCCGTGCTCACCCGTTTGCCCCCGTGCCCGGCCACCGGGACCCCCCCAGCTCCGGGGGGGGGCCTTTCCTGGGGTGCCGAGGCCGAGCCCCCCCGCACGGGGCTGAGCCCCCCCCCATGGGGCTGAGCCCCCCCCGGCCCTGCCCTGGGACTCTGGGGGCAGAGGACTGGGGGGTCCCCAGAGGGGAGGGGGCACAGGGTGACACCCCTGTCACCCCCCCGTCCCAGGCTCTCATCAAGTCGCCGGGGGGCACCGAGGGCCGCGGGGGACACCCGGGGAGGGGGGGCTGCGCCTCCAGGCCGGGGGGGGGGGCTGGGGGGGGCCTGGGGAGGAGCGGGGACCTGGGGGGGGGTGGCAGTTGTCACCAGGTCACTGCTGTCCCCCGGGACCACATGGCGGGGCCAACAGAGCAGGGGGCCGTGGGGGGACATGGGGGCCGTGGGGGGACATGGGGGGGCGTGGGGGGGCCGTGGGGGGACATAGGTGGCTGGGGGGGGTTGTGGGGGCAGGGGGGGGCCGTGGGGGGACATGGGTGGCTGTGGGGGGGGGGGCTGTGGGGGCAGTGGGGGGCCGTGGGGGGGACATAGGGGGCCATGGGGGGGCTGTGGGGGGTCGTCGGTGGCTGTAGGCGGGCTGTGGGGGCAGTGAGGGGCTGTGGGGGGGACATGGGTGGCCGGGAGGGGCCGTGGGGGGCCGTGGGGGGGCCGTGGGGGGTCGTGGGTGGCTGTGGGGGGGACATGGGTGGCCATGGGGGGCCGTGGAGGGACATGGGTGGCCGTGGGGGGGCTGTGGGGGCAGTGCGGGGCTGTGGGGGGCTGTAGGGGGGACATGGGTGGCTGTGGGGGGGCTGGGGGGGCAGTGGGGGGCTGGGGGGGGCCTTGGGGGGGACATGGGTGGCCATGGGGGGGCCGTGGGGGGACATGGGTGGCTGTGGGGGGACTGTGGGGGGACTGTGGGAGCAGTGGGGGGCCGTGGGGGGGACACAGGGGGCCGTGGGGGGGCCTTGGGGGGGCCATGGGTGGCCGTGGGGGGCTGTGGGTGGCCGTGGGGGGGACATGGGGGGCCATGGGGGGGCCGTGGGAGGCATCCCCCCGCCGGCGGCGGTGGCGCGGTGCCCGCTGACGTTGTGTAAGGCGTTTTGTAACCGCGGCCTGGCCTAATCCCAGCTTCTGCCGGCATCGCCTGGCACCTCCCGGCACCCACCACCGGCACCGGCACCGGCACCCACCACCACCACCAGCACCCACCACCGGCACCGGCACCCACCACCAGCACCCACCACCAGCACCAGCACCCACCACCGGCACCCACCACCGGCACCGGCATCCACCACCAGCACCAGCACCCACCACCGGCACCAGCACCCACCACCGGCACCCACCACCAGCACCAGCACCAGCACCCACCACCGGCACCGGCTCCCACCACCGGCACCCACACCGGCGCAGCCGGATGCCCCCATCACCACCAGCCCCCCCGACACCGCCCGCCCCCCCCAGCACTCCGGATCCCCTGACAGAGCCGGACCCCCTGTGGCTGCCGCCCCCCCCCGGCACCGCCGGTGACCCCAGGTGAGCGCGGGGAGGGAGACACGGGGGCCGGGGGGGCCGGGGGGGCTGCAGGGCCCGGGGTGCCCCCGATGCCCCCCTCCAGGGACCCAGCCCGTGATGGGTGCCCCAGGGTGGGGGGAGTAGGGCGCATGGGGGGGGCAGGCTGGGGGGGCTGGGACATTCAGGGGGGAGGGGGTCCCCAAGTTCTTGTGGGACATGGGGGGCTGCCCACAGGATGGGGGCACCGTGGGGGGGGTCCCATGGGGGGGTCCCATGGTGGTGGTGGGCGTCCTGTGGTGTGGGGGTCCCGTGGTAGGGGGGGGTCCCATGGTGGGGGGGTCCCCATGGTGAGGGGGGTCCCCATGGTGGTGGTGGGGGGTCCCATGGTGGGGGGGTCCGATGGTGAGGGGGGTCCCCATGGTGGTGGTGGGGGGTCCCATGGTGGGGGGGTCCCCATGGTGGTGGTGGGGGATCCTGTGGTAGGGGGGTCCCATGGTGGGGGGGTCCCCATGGTGAGGGGGATCCCCATGGTGGTGGTGGGGGGGTCCCATGGTGGGGGGGTCCGGTGGTAGGGGGGTCCCATGGTGGGGGGGTCCCCATGGTGAGGGGGGTCCCCATGGTGGTGGTGGGGGTCCCATGGGGGGGGGTCCCCATGGCAGGGGAGGTCCTAGCCAGTCTTGGGGCAGCACGTGGCGGGGGGGGGCAGACCCTGCATAGGGAGGGGGGGGACAGAAGGGGGGGACCCCCCTCCCCATCCCCCTGGGGTGCTGCCGCTGCCTGGCAGGAGTCGGGGGTCCTTCATTTGGAGGGGGGGTCCCACATTTGGGGGGGTCCCCACCCCCCCGCCCTGTCTCCCCCAGGGAGGACATGGGGCAGCACCGCGGCCCCCCGCCGCTGCCCCCCGTGACGGTGACAACCTTCTCGAGGACCATCCGGCTCTACAGCAGCGATATCGGGGGGTCCCCGCCGGCCCCCCCCGGCAAACCCCTGCTGCTGCTGCTGCCCTGGCTGGGGGCGCGCCTGGGGGGGCTGGCGCGGTACCTGGCGCTCTACCTGCCCCACGGCGTGGACGTGCTGGTGGTGGGGACGACGGCGTGCCACGTCCTGCGGCCGCGGCAAGGGCAGCGCCTGGCGGGGCGCCTGCTGCGGCTGCTGGACCACGGCGGCGACGGCAGCGACGGTGACGGCAACGGCACCGGCGGCAGCGACGGTGGCAACGATGGCGACGATGATGGCAACAGTGGCGACGGTGGTGGCGATGGCGATGGCAATGGCGATGGTGATGGCGATGGCGGTGGCGATGGTGATGGCGATGGCGGCGGCGGCCTGGCCGCCCGCCCGCTGCTGGTTCACGCCATCTCCGCCGGCGCCTACACCTTCGCCCAGGTGCTGCTGCTCCTGCGCCACCGGCCCCGGCAGCGCCGGCGGTTGGCACCGCGCTTCCGCGGCATCGTCTACGACAGCCTGGTGACCGGCGGCTTCGGGGACATGGCGCGGGGTGAGCGCGGCCGATGGGGGCACCGCGGCGGCGGGGGGTGGGATACCACCCGGGGACCCCCGCCGGCACCGACGCGGCTCTCTCCCCGCAGGCATCGCCGGCGCGGTGGGCACGCCGTCCCTGCGGGCCGCGGCGCACGCCGGCGCCCGGCTGTACTTCGGGGTTTTGGGGTGCTGGGGCGGGGGGGAGTTCGAGCGGGCGCGGGGTGCCTTCGCCAGCCCCCCCCTGCGCTGCCCCCTCCTCCTCTTCTACAGCCTGGACGACGGGCTGGGCCGGCCGGCGGCGCTGCGGGCGCTGCTGCGGGGCTGGCGGGCGCAGGGCATCCGCGCCCACGCGTGGGGCTGGCCACGCTCCCGCCACGCCGCCCACCTGCGCCAGCACCCCGCCGAGTACCGCCGCGCCCTGCTCGCCTTCCTGCGCTCGCTGCGGGCCGCCCCGCCGCCCACGGCCAAGCTCTAGCCGGGGGAGGCCCCACCCCAGGACGGACGGACGGACGGACGGACGGAGCGGCACCACCAGCCCACGCGGGACCGCGAGGCCACGGGGCCGCTCTGCCCCTCGCGCCCGGAGCTCAGCTGGCTGCTGCGGTGCGGGGGTGCGGAGCCGTGCCGGGGGTGCGGAGCTGTGCCACGGCGTGCAAAGCTGCGCCACGGCGTGCAAAACCATGCCCGTGGTGTGTGAGCCTGTGCTACAGCGTGCAAACCTGTCCCACGGCCTGCAAAGCCGTGCTCACAGCGTGCAAACCTGTGCTACAGTGTGCAAACCTGCGCCACGGCGTGCAAAGCCGTGCCCATGTTGTACAATCCTGTGCGACAGCGTGCAAAGCCATGCGCGCGGTGTGCAAACCTGTGCTACAGTGTGCAAACCTGTTCCACGGCGTGCAAAGCCGTGCTCACAGCGTGCAAACCTGTGCTACAGTGTGCAAAGCTGTTCCACAGCGTGCAAAACCATGCCCATGGTGTGTGAGCCTGGGCTACAGTGTGCAAACCTACGCCACGGCGTGCAAAGTCACGCCCACAGTGTGCAAACCTGCACCATGGCGTGCAAAGCTGTGCCCGTGATGTGCAAACCTGTGCTACAGTGTGCAAACCTGTCCCACGGCGTGCAAAGCCGTGCTCACAGCGTGCAAACCTGTGCTACAGTGTGCAAACCTGCGCCACGGCGTGCAAAGTCACGCCCACAGTGTGCAAAGACGTGCTCACAGTGTGCAAACCTGTGCCCATGGCATGCAAACCTGGGCCACGGCGTGCAAAGCTGTGCTCGCAGTGTGCAAACCTGTGCTACAGCGTGCAAACCTGTTCCGTGGCGTGCAAAGCTGCTCCACGGCGTGCAAAAACCATGCCCATGGTGCGTGAGCCCGTGCTACAGTGTGCAACCCCGCGCCACGGCGTGCAAAACCCCGCTCACGGCGGCGTGCCCCGCCGCGCCCGGGGCGGGGGGGGGGGGTGGGGGTGTCACAGGGCCGTGCCCCCCCGGCCGTGCCACGCGTGGCCGGCGCCGCGCGCGTGGGCAGGGACGCAGCCGGGGCCCGCGCCCGATGCTCCGTTACTTTATTAATACCTGGATACAGCGCGGTGCCGGCCCCGGCGCCCCCCCCCGCGGGGGTGGGGGGGTCCCAGGGGGTGCGGGGGGCCCCCCAGATGCAGGGGGTGCTGCTGCCCCCCATAACCCCAGGTTTGGGGGGGGGACACACACAGGGGCAGCCCCCCCGTGCCGGCGGGGAGCCCCGGCGGGGGTCCGGGGGGGGGGGGGGGGGGGCAGTCCCTTCCCCCCCCAGCAGGGACAAAGTGGGGTTCGGGGGGGGACACAAGCAGCGGGTGCTACGTCCTACCCACCCCTAGAGGGTGCGGCCCCCCGGGGCCCCCCCAAAAGCCCCGGGTGGGAGCTGGGGGGGCCCCGGGGGGGTGGGGGGGGGCTGGCCAGGGGTCCCGCCCGTAGTGCAAAGCCAGCCCCGGCGCGGCACTAGCGGCGGTGGGGGGGGGGGGGGGCCGGGGGGGGGCCGGCGGGGGTCGGGCGGGGGGTCCCGGCGCGCGCCCCCTCCTCAGTACAGCCGCTTCTCGTAACTGCGGGGCGGAGAAATGGGGGGGTTAACGGCGGGGGGTCCCGCACCCCCAGACCCCACGGTTGTCCCCTTCCCCCCCCCCCCCGCTGCTGCCGGCGGCACCACGTCAGATCCTGGCTGGGGATTGGAGGGGTGCCCCCCCCAGCACCCCAACCCCCCCCACCTCCATCCGGGGGGCTGCAGGTCCCCCCCGCACCGGCAGCCCCCCCCGGCACCCCGAGGCCCCCCCGGTCACCCCGCGGTCCCGGCGGGAGCGGGGGACGCGCGCCGGTACTTACGTGGCAGAACCGTAAAGCTACGGCGGCGGCATGGGCAGGAAAGAGAGAGAAGGTTACACGGTCACCCCGGCCCGGCACGCGGCACGGCAGCCCCCCGGTGCCCCCACCCCGCCCCGATGCACCGGCACCGGCACCGCGATCCGGCCAAACCGCCCGGCACCAGCACCGGGATCTGGCCAAACCACCTGGCCCCAGCACCGCAATCCGGCCAAACCAACTGGCACCGGCACCGCGATCTGGCCAAACCAACCAGCACCGGCACCGCGATGCAGCCAAACCACCGGGCACTGGCACTGGGATCCGGCGAAACCAACTGGCACCGGCACCACGATCGGGCCAAACCAACCAGCACCGGCACCGCGACGCAGCCAAACTGCCGGGCACTGGCACTGGGATCCGGTGAAACCAACTGGCACCGGCACCGCGATCGGGCCAAACCAACCAGCACCGGCACCGCGATGCAGCCAAAACAACTGGCACCGGCACCGCGATCCAGCCAAACCAACCAGCACTGGCACCGCGATCCGGCCAAACCAACCAGCACCGGCACCACAATCCAGCCAAACCGCCCGGCACCGGCACCACGGTACGGCCAAACCAACCGGCACCACGATCCAGCCAACCAACCAGCACCAGCAGCATGATTAAGCCAAACCAACTGGCACCATGATCCAGCCAAACCAACTGGCACCGGCACTGCAACCCGGCCAAATGAACCGGCACCGTGCTCTGTCCCTTCCACCTGGCCCCATCACCGTGCTCTGGCCGAGCCACCTGGCACCAGTAATGCGCGCTGACTGGGCTGGCTGGTCACCAGCACTGGGCTTCCGGCACCAGCACCATGCTCTGACCGAGCCACCCGGTGCCGGCACTGTGGCTCCATCGCTGCCGAGGCCCCCCCCAGCGGTGCTGCCCGGAGGTGCTGTGGCCCAGGAGCTGCCGGCGAGGACGTGCCACCCGCAAGGGCTGCCCAGCTTCACCCCGAGCGGTGCCGGCAGCGCCGCGACCGCCCTGGCCTGACCCGGCCTCGCCTGGTCACGGCTCATGGAGAGCACGGCCAAGGCGGCCAACCAGCACCCTGGCCAGCCAACCCGCCACCCAACCAGCACCCTTGCCAGCCAACCCGCCACCCAACCAGCATCCCGGCCAGTCAACCCGCCACCCAACCAGCATCCCGGCCAGCCAACCCGCCACCCAACCAGCACCCCGGCCAGCCAACCCGCCACCCAACCAGCACCCTGGCCAGCCAACCCGCCAACCAACCAGCACCCCGGCCAGCCAACCCGCCACCCAACCAGCACCCTTGCCAGCCAACCCGCCACCCAACCAGCACCCCGGCCAGTCAACCCGCCACCCAACCAGCACCCCGGCCAGCCAACCCGCCACCCAACCAGCACCCCAGCCAGCCAACCCGCCAACCAACCAGCACCCCGGCCAGCCAACCCGCCAACCAACCAGCATCCCGGCCAGTCAACCTGCCAACCAACCAGCATCCCGGCCAGCCAACCCACCACCCAACCAGCATCCCGGCCAGCCAACCCGCCACCCAACCAGCATTCCGGCCAGTCAACCCGCCACCCAACCAGCATCCCGGCCAGCCAACCCGCCACCCAACCAGCACCCCAGCCAGCCAACCCGCCAACCAACCAGCACCCCGGCCAGCCAACCCGCCAACCAACCAGCATCCCGGCCAGCCAACCCGCCAACCAACCAGCATCCCGGCCAGTCAACCCGCCACCCAACCAGCACCCCAGCCAGCCAACCCGCCAACCAACCAGCACCCCGGCCAGCCAACCCGCCAACCAACCAGCATTCCGGCCAGTCAACCCGCCACCCAACCAGCATCCTGGCCAGCCAACCCGCCAACCAACCAGCACCCCGGCCAGCCAACCCGCCAACCAACCAGCATTCCGGCCAGTCAACCCGCCACCCAACCAGCATCCTGGCCAGCCAACCCGCCAACCAACCAGCATCCCGGCCAGCCAACCTGCCACCCAACCAGCACCCTGGCCAGTCAACCACAACCTCAACCAGCCAGTTGACCAGCATCTCAACCAGCCAAACAGCATCTTAGCCAACGAGGCAAGCAACCACAGCCAGCCAGCATCCTGGCCAACCAACCACAGCCAACCAGTACTGCAGTCAGCCAACCAGCATCCCGGTCAACCAACCAACTGCAGCCAACCTGCATCCTGGCCAACCAACCAACTGCAGCCAACCAACCAGCATCCCGGCCAACCAACCAACTGCAGCCAACCAGCATCCTGGCCAACCAACCAACTGCAGCCAACCTGCATCCCGGCCAACCAACCAACCGCGGCCAACCAGCATCCCGGCCAACCAACCAACCACAGCCAACCAGCATCCTGGCCAACCAACCAGCAGCCCCACTGGCTGGCCAACCAAGAACCTCGGGACAGGAACCCACCACCCAACTGGCCAACCAGCAGCCAGCCCACCCGCCAACCAGCTCCGCAAGCCACAAGAAGCCCCGCCCCCTTGCAGAAGCCCCGCCTCCCCACAGCCCCCCAACAGGGGACACACATCCCCAGAGGCGAAGTCCCCCAGGTTGGGGAGGGCGCTGGGGGGGCCCATGGGTGCTCCCCCCTGCCCCTGCAGCACCCCACGGGGTGAATTAAAGCGACGGCAGCACCCTGCCTGCACCCTGAGTGTCGGGGGGGGCACCGGCCCCCGGGGGGGGGGTTTCCCCTAGGTGCAGCCCCCCCCCACCGTGTGCCTCGGGCTCCCTGGCCCCCCAGGCTGCTCCCCCAGTCCCAGTCCAGACCAGTACCCCCAGTACGGGGATGCCCCCATCGTGGCACAGCCCGAGGGGTGCCCCACAGCCGGGGGGGCCCCTGTACCCCACGGTGGGGCCATGGGGGGGTCCGGGACCCCCAGTACCCTGAACTGGGGCAACGGGATACCCGACCCCCCCACTGCACCCGGCACTGGGGTAACCGGGTGCCCCTCCCAGACCCAGTACTGGGGTAACGGGGTGCCCCCCCAGACCCGGTACTGGGGTAATGGGGTGCCCCCCCATACCTGGCACTGGGGTAACGGGGTGCCCCCCCATACCTGGCACTGGGGTAACTGGCCCCCCCCCCCCAAACCCGGCACTGGGGTAAGCGGGCGCCTGCCCCGCCCCGTGCCGCGGGGGGGCCCCCAGCCGATCTGACGTGGTGCCTGCCGCAGCGTCCCTGAGCCCCCCCTCGGCCCCCCCCAGCCCCCACTTACGAATGGAGCCCGTGGACCCCCCCCCTCGATCTGCGCCGCCATGGTCCTCCTCTCGAACTTCAGCTCCCCCGAGTACATCATGGACCTGGGGGGGCCGGCGGGGGGTCGGGGGGGCCGGGTGACACCCCCTCGTCTCCTGGCCCCCCCCCCATCTCCTGACCCCCCACCTCATCCCCTGGCCCCCCCCTCGTTCACTGCCCCCCCCATCTCCTGACCGCCCCCCCCATCTCCTGACCCCCCACCTCATCCCCTGGCCCCCCCCTCGTTCACTGCCCCCCCCCGTCTCCTGACCACCCCCCCCGTCCCCTGATCCCCCCACCTCATCCCCTCGCCCCCCCCTCGTTCACTGCCCCCCCGTCTCCTGATCCCCCACCTCGTCCCCCAACCGTCCCTCGCCCCGACCCCTCCCTGCACCCCCTGAACCCCACCCTTGTCCCCTGCCCCCCCACCCCCTGACCCCCCATCTCCTGTCCCCCCCCCGCCCCCAAGCCCCCCTCGCCCCCCAGCTCCCCCCTCGCCACCAGCCCCCTCCGCCCCCCAACC